>JANUYF010000003.1:130253050-131503050 GCA_026167975.1 Phrynosoma blainvillii | reverse complement strand
AGCACCAAATCCGTCCACCATCTCCTGTCCAGTTGGCCTCTCCTGTCCTGGCTTGGATATCTTATCTTCAGCTGGACTAGGACTTACTGGACTTGGTACAGTTTATTATAGTCTATAATATTTTGGAACTTGATTTAATGAGTTGAAGAAATAAACTCAGTATATTGACTCTGTATGCGTACATTGAACTTGAAGAAGAAGGGTTCATCTCTGCAGCAGAAATAATCCCATTTGACACCACTTTAACTAACATGGCTCAATGCTATGGAATTCTGGGAATTGTTGTTTGTTGTGGTACAAGAGCAGAGCTCTGGTGCCACTACAAACTGTAGTTCCCAGAATTCCATAGCATTGAGCCATGGCAGTTAAAGTGGTGTCAAACCAGTTTATTTCTGCTGTATGGATGCAGCCAAAGTGAAGAATAAATTGAGTATGTTTAGATTCTATGTAAAATAAGGGCTTTTGTGCATGTAAAAATCTGTTAGCAAAGTGGGAAAAAGAAGAAATGCTAGATACAGGAAAAGGAAGCCAGGTTCAGTGTTAATAAGAGTTCCAGTTAAGACACAGTATATTACTACTGGCTTCCAAGTTAGGTTGTTGACCCCCTTGAAAAAGACCAGGATAAGGGGAAGAATTTGTATATTATCCCAAACAGTATTTACTTAATGATAGCATCCTGGAAGAGAATCAGCTTTGGAACTATAGGGTGGACTTCCCTGTGAAAATACAAATCTTTTCCAGTGTGCTATTGAAGCAAAAAAATGAAGAATTGGCTATTTACATTGGAGATTATACACAGTGATGGGATAAGGATGGAATTGCTCCCCTGTCCTTATCCTGTCTTTAACTGTGATGGCACAAAAGGTTTTCAAATTGTTGTGCCGATTGCATTATTAACCTCCATTACCCCTTCATTAAAGCAGCATTGTATTAACGCAAGCTTCCATTAATACAAAATGCCAGCCAGTGTTGCTTTAATGACACATTAATGCTAGGTTAATGATGGGATTGGCACGATTTATTCTGAAAGCCTTTAGTGCCATCGCCATCCCTCGTGTTTCCTGGATGGGATAAGCGTGAATGCAGTGTTAAAGTCCTTCCCACAATCTCATGGGAAGGATGGGACAGTAATGACACAGGTACGGGATGTCCCTCATGTGATAATCTCCATTGTTTGCTTTCTCTGTGAGATTATATGATCTGATATTGTTGTATTTTTATTTTTTTTAAAGGTCTTTTGGGTCCAACTGCCTTATCTGTCAACACATCCAGTACTCAAAATTCCCTATTAAATGCTCTAAATAGTTCTGTTAGTCCTTTACAGAGTCCAAGTTCAGGCACGCCAAGCCCAACTCTGTGGGCATCATCAATAGCCAATACAAATACTACAGGTTAGTATAAAATACAGATTTTTGTAGTGTTGGTTTTGTTTTGTTTTGTTTTTAAAATCAAAATGGGCCTGTTTTTTGTTTTGTTTTTACAAAAGTGGAATATATTTTGAATTTTATTTTCAGTCCAAATTTAGGCTCTGGATGGGTACAGCATCACTCGGATCCTGTGTCCAATGGCTTTTGCAGGCAGGTTGGATCGGAACTTTGCTCGCACCATGCCACTGTTTCCATAGGCGCGGGTCACCTTCCCCCAGATTACTTGGGTCCTATTGGGTTTGCCACCAGGAGTTACCTTGTTGTTTTTTGCTTTGTACACATAGGCACACTTCTTGCCTAAGTAGAATTCTAAATGGGAGCTTTTTAACAATTATCTATAAAAAGTTTGTTCTATTCAAATGTAGCATTTTAATTCTGAAGAATGATACTAAATGTATATAGTGTTAAAGTAATGTATTCAACATAACATGTTTTCATTTTTCTCTCTTTAATAATGTAACATCTGCTATCCAAATCTGGATTATCTGCCTCTGATGAAGATGATGCACTTAGGTTTCATCTGTACTGCAGAAGTAACCCAGGTTCCACTTTAACTGCCATGCTCAATGCTATGGAATTCTGGGATTTGTAGTTTTGTGATACATTTAGCCTTCTCTGTCTGAGAGCTCTGGTGCTACAATAAGCTACAGACATCAGAATTCCATAGCATTGAGACATAGAAGTTGCAGCAGTGTCCACCTAGATTATTTCTGCAGTGCAGATGCAGCCTTAATGTCATAATATAGCCTTGCCTTGCTCTGCGCAGTGAAGGTCCCAGGCTAAATTTCTGGTATTCCCAATATCAATGATATAAAAGAGCTGTGCCTGAGATCACAGAGGTTTGCTGCCAATTTGAGAAGGAGGTATTAGACAGAGCAGTGGTCTGACTCTCTACATGTTCATAATCTGTATAATTTCTACTCTTATTTTAATTTGGCTGTCCAATTCATCTATTACTTTAAATTCAGGGTATTTTATTCTGCCAGATACTTTATATATCAGCACAAATTAAGAAATGTGTTAATTTAGACTTCCTTAAATTCCATTACAGGTTTTACTGCTATTCCTCACCTGATGATGCCATCCACTGCCCAAGCTACTTTAACCAGTATACTTCTATCAGGAGTGCCAAATTACAGTCAGAACACACCATCTCCCCCTCCAGGTTTAACCCCAGTTGATATCCACATGAATGGCATGCACACAGAAAATAAGAAAAGCCCAACTTCATTGAACGGTCATGTAAAGGTAACAATTTAGGCTGCAATCCTGAATGTGCCAAGGACTGTGCTATCTATTCTGTATATTATCTCTAGGCTATTTGAATTTGTGTACAGGTTGAGTCTCCCCTATTTGGAATTCTGAAATCTGGAAGATTCCAAAATTCAAAATTGTCCACAAGGATGGCTGAAATTACTTTCTGGTGGTTCAGTGTACACAAACTTTATTTCATGCATAAAATAATTTAAAATAGTGTGTATCCAATTACATTCATTGTGTGTACAATGTGTGTGTTGTTGTTGTGTGCTTTCAAGCCATTTCTGACTTATCACAACCCTAAGATGAACCTATTATGGAGTTTTCTTGGTAAGATTTGTTCAAAGGAGGTTTGCCATTGCCTTTCCATGAGGCTGAGAGCATGTGACTGGCATGTTGGCATATGAAACCTAAACATATTAAGATCAAGATATCTCATAATGTATATGCAAATGTTCCGAAATCAGAAAACCTCCAAAACATTCCTGATCCCAAGCATTTCAGATAAGGGAGGCTCAAGTTGTAAATGGAGTGGAGGGATGGATAAAAAAAAATTGATACAGTATAAATTTTGATACCCTGATTAAGGTCATTTTTAAACTATGTGTTAACTTTCGCAAAATGTGACATGATGTTTAAAGATAGAAATTACAGTAAAAATATTTATGTCTGAATGGAATGGGACACAGATGGAATATATGTTTCATATTTTGCCTTGAAGCAGACAGTATTCAAAGGTAATGGTGCAGTGTGATTTAGCAGTGTGTATAAATAATGTTTTGATTCTTCAGCTTTGCAGAGTAAGGCTGTGGCATCCTCTCTCCTCTATAGCTTTCTTCTCACTTGGCTTCTTTCATTTCTATATCCTGAAGGAAATATCAAATGCCTAAAACTGTATAGTGTGTGTCGGGGGGGGGGGGGGGCAAGTACTTTTCCTCTTATTCAAGCTTTTTCCCTCCTGCAATCTGCCTTATTTTTTTCTGGCAGAAAGAAAATAGCCCACGGTGACCAAACGAGCTCACTTTGTTGAAAGAGGAAAAATGTTCATAGATTCTGTAGTGTATATCATCAAAATCTTATATTTATTAAAGTTATAAAGATTACTTTCAGTTGCAACATCCTGAACTGGATAGTAAATTGGCATAAATTTGTTGCTATGCAAAGCAGCAAATGAATCATTTATGAGAATTGCAGTGAATTGCCTACAATAAGGATTGAAGGGGCAGAGTAGATGTGCAAAAATCAACAAGAGTGTTGGATAAGATAAATTCTGGGTCATCAGGGAGCAAATCCAGCATGCTGCTTCAGAGCAAAATCTCTGTTTTTAAGTGGTCTGATTTCTGTTTATTGAGTGGTCTCACCTCTTTTCACAAGAGACCCCATAGGGTGGGGCAGAAAATGCAGTCTGTAGTGACTTCTGCCTTATATAGGCTTTCCCTTACTCACACTCCTTTCACGATTAGTAATAATCAGTGATTTGCTCAAATGATCTCAAATTATACACTGCCAGGCAGAGGGTGAGGATACAAGTTCTTAATATTTGTTTTCAATAACATGTTGTTAAAGCTTAAAATAATGATTAAATATACTTGTAATTATTCCAGACCTCAGCTATGAAGTATACCACACTTTCTGCTGCAGCACTTGGTGAAAATGTATTGAGCACAAACCACAGTGATCCATCCAGACAGACAAATAGCCACAATGCCTCTGAACAAGTGACCACTAAGGCAGATGCTGGTGAAGGTATAATCAAAATCAGAGTATAATCAAAAGAAGGATTATGTTATTCAGTTTTGTAATTATTCTCTATTCTAGGGAGGACAGTATTACCTCTTCTGAGAGATTCATGATAAGCTTATGGCTGAAATGACAGTGAATCATTCTAAACACCAACTGAGATAAGGGTGTGCCAAAATGCTAATGAGATATTGAGAATTTAATGGGAGGTTCCCTTCATAATGAGAACTGTCAAGTACATTTTGCTAAATATTAAAGATCAAATTGATCCTGGTTTGTTCAGAAATCAAATTGCTGGATTATGGAGTCTTAAAATGTTTTTACCATGCTCAGTGAGTTATTTCAGAATAGCTTTGATTGAATAATAGCTTTGAAGAAACATGATTTATTGTTACAGGTGTGGTTCTTGAGCTTGTTGAGGTAAATATTCAACATGAATTTTTATTGGAGCTTTTGGAAACTAACAGATTTCTTCTGAATTGTACACATACATGGTTTTAAACTATTTAAAACTATTAAGTTGTTTAATACATGTTTAGTTCATCTAAATTAGCTGTTCCCAACTTTTTTGACTCACAGAGCCCTTATTTCTATGGCGGAGCCCCTAAGAGGCCAACCCTATGTCTTACAAGTTAATGGTGTTTAGGAGTATTTATAAGAATATATTCTTATTCTTTAATTTCATTCAATTTTTATTCCTTTCATTTTCCTGGAGTGGCCGCAGAGCACCTGGGAAGTGCACGCGGAGCGCTAAGAGCTTCTCAGAGCACAGATTGAGAACCCCTGTTCTAAATTATTTTTATTATTTTAAATTGTTTTAAACTGTCTAAATTGATTTTTCTTGCACACTGCCCTGAGGTCCCATTGTGTAGAATGTAAATGAATAACTTTGTATTCCCCTCCCTTTAGTTGAGAAGAGAAGGAGGTTTAAAGCTTCTTACTTTTTTGTTCTAAACATAATTTCTCAGGTTTAGGCAAAACCGGAAACTGTTTTAAGGCAAGCCAGATCTTTAAATCTCTTGCATGAACACACACACACCTATATGCATAAAGGAAAGGGTTGAATGTGGGAGCTCTGAGGTTCATGTTTGTTTTTATCTGTGACAATAAACCATGATTTTCTGTTATGTCTGAATTGGACCAAGGTTTTTTAAAAAAACAAAACAAAACTATTCATATACCCAATCTCTGTTAGTTTCATTGATGTTTTATGGATTATGTAGGTAGCTTATAAATGTGTGAGATTCTGTGCCCATATAACCTAAGTTCTGCCCCAGAGGAATGAGAATTATGGAAATTATGGAAATTATATCGAACAAGCATATGTCTCTCTTATTATTTTGCCTACTACTGTAATAGTTACTGCAAACTGTTTTTAATTTGTCATCATTTGGTAAGACACTTTACAAAGCCACAAACACAAAGTTTGTTGTTGTTATTGCTGTTGTTCACAGAGATATATGATATTAAAATCCTGCTTTCCTGATTTCTGGAGAGCTTCATCATCTCCCCACCTCTTTCACCACCATTAGTCTGCACACTTTCAGGCTTTCATCTTCAACTGCTCCTCTCTTCAAAAATATGTTTGTTTATTTATTTATTTATTTATTTATTTATTTGGAATTAAACTCAATTCTGTATATAATTCCATTTCCAGTGCTTCCAATGTGTGGTTTCAGAGTGCTTGCCATCCAGGTTGGACCTAGAATATTAATGAATCAATACTGGTCTCTACAATTTAAATCATCATCTGTCATAGGGTTACTATTGTTGAAGGATGTCACTGATGATCTGGTGAACCTTTACAGTAATAGCATTCTACTCAGCTTAAATTGACTCTGATGGTTGCTCATGCTTGATATGCAAAGTTTCACTATAGTTTGTTCTTTGTAGGTTGCAATGATGCCTTTGTGGAGGTGGGTATGCCACGAAGTCCTTCACATTCAGCAAATGCCAATGATCTCAAACAAATGATGAGTTCCTCCAAACAATCCTGTTCAAAGAGGCAAACAGTAGAACTGTTGCAAGGCACCAAAAACTCTCACTTACAGTATGTTGCATTTATAAATATAAGATAGTGTAAAGTTCCGAGAGATAGTAACATTTTAGATTCCCTTTGGAATGGTTTGGGAATTGTCATCTGTAAATATCTTACTCTGTATTTCAGGCACATATCCTAAAGTGTCTTGCTTCTCAGAATGATATTCCTTTACTGTCTTTACATTCATAATGATGTGTAATTAATTTATATGTCTTTTACTGCATAGAAGTGCTGTCTATATACTAATAATACTTAGGATTTACATAGCATTTCTGTGTTACCTTGATACATTGTTCACATCAGGTAGATAAGTTAGTTCAATATCAGTATTATCCTATATCAGACAAAGGGTGGGTTGAAGCTGAGAGAAAATGGTTAGAAAAGGCTACCTAATTAATTTAAGTAACATTTAAATTAAGAATTTGCCTATTTACAGCTCAATCTCTTACCTTCCATATTAGTTCTGAGTAAGAAATGTGTCACATTCAGAGGAGATTATCACACGGGACGCTTACGTCCTCCTCCTGTCATTAAATTGGCCTTAAATCATCCTAATCATGCTTCTCCTGTCCTTCTCCCGTGTTTAAAGTGTAATAGAGTTGTCCCCATGTGCTTGTCCCATTAGTAAAGCATAATGGAGCTGTCATTTGGTTATAACAGAAACTTCTGTTATTATCAAATGACAGTTCCATTACACTTTACTGACAGGACAAGCATGAGGGGATGGGTCTATTATGCTTTAAACACAGGAGGACTGGAGAAGCACGTGGGGATGTGAACCCTGATCGTGCGATTAGGACAATTTAAAGCTGATTTAATGATGGGAGGAGGACATAAGCCTCCCTTGTGATAATCTCCAGAGTATTCCCCAGATTGCTCAATCAAGAGTTCTTTTTTCTATCAGTAATTAATTATAAAGGCCTCTTTTTCTTTTCTTTTTTCTCACTGGCTTGGTATATTAAGTAGTGGAGGGACTATATGGGAGGGGAGTATGATGTAACTGATACTGAGGAAGAGGCACAATAACATGACAAGTGAGCACATCATATTATCCTTTGGCATGATCTTTTCGTTATCTGCTTAATCTAGTGCGTGTTGTAGAAAATGAGTACAACAAGATGAGAGCTATCATATAAGATGTTTTAATAATAATAATAATAAATTTTATTTCTAACCCGCCCCTCTGCACAGCAACCAGGGTGGTGTACAACAGATTAAAATAATACAAGAGTAAAACACATTATCACATTTTGATAATGAAGGTCAAGGTCAGGGGTAGGCAACCTTTCCCCTTTAAGGGCTGAGGGACTTCAGCTCCCAGAATCCCAGGAGCTATTGGCCAACATGGGACTATTGGCCAACATGGCTGAGGCTTCTGGGAGCTAAAGTCCCTCGGCCCTTAAAGGGGAAAGGTTGCCTACTCCTGGTCAAGGTGGTTCATCTGGCAGCCTCAAGGTTTATCTAGTTCTGGGCAGGCAAACAGAGATATTGGAACAACGGGAGACACCACAGTCATTGGCCCCACAACATAAATTTAAACTGAATTGTGTTTAGGGAATGGGAGTGAAAATTGATCATACCTCCCTATGCAACCACTCTAATGTTAGCAGTAAACAGAAGAAGAAGAGACTTCATCACGAGTTGGAAGCTGGGTGGCTTTAGCTTTTGACTTACAGCCCAATCCAGATACACAATGGGAATGGTAAGAGAGGGATTAGTGCAGCCTCCCCAAAGAATCTTGCATCCTAATTTGAACTGCATACTATATGTATTTATTCCATCCTGTTGGTGGTCATGACAACAAAAAATTTACAATACCTTTTTTGTCCCAAAATACCACTAAATCCATGGTAGGGAACAGGATTACGCCCAGGGACTGGATTGACATCTATGACACCTCCAGTAGAATAGACCATTGCTATTCAAAATGACAGTTCAAGGATCATTGCCAGTCCACATGCTGTTGGCTGCAAGTCCACAACAAATTTCCAGGAAATAAAGAAACACAGTCAATGAGCACAATTATGTTGCTGGTCCCTGGCACATTGGAGGGGGAACCCTGCTGGTCCCAATTTTAGCTTGCTTAAGAAGTACTAGGGTAGAGGCTGACACATACCCCAAACCTCTCCTCCCCAAGGTCCTGTCCTGATATCATCTTTTCCCCTTTCACTGTAAAAACAGTCCAGTTGCTCTGTGCTTCTTTCTGTAGGGATAAAGACTCTGCCAGCTTCATTCCTTTTTCCTATAGGGGAAGTGAAAGGAAGGAGTGAAGCCTGCTGCATATCCAATGCAACAATTAAGCATGCAGAAGACATCATTCTTCCCTTTGGTTCCCTTTAGTTTCTCTGTGAAGAGGAAGGAGAAACAGTCTCAAATTTCATTACTTTGGGAGAGGCTGCATTGTTCAAACAGTAAACTCCTTAAACAACATTTTATAACCAGAAATCTCTGATGAAGTCTTGCACAGCTAAGGGTGATATCACAACATTTCCATAAGTTTACTGTGATTGAAATGTTTAATATTAGATTTAAAAATAAACCTCTTTGGTTCATAAAACTATATATCATGTTCATTGGCAATGTTCAGTTGTTCTGTGTATGTTTCTGTATCTAGGAGAGAAAATGCTAGTTCTTAAAATAAGCCAAATTCCATTAATACTTGGATCTGAGTTTTCTGGATTGCTCATTGTCATGAAGCAAGCATTAGCAGAGTGCTTACTGTGTCATATCTGGGGAAAAAGCAAACTTAAATTCTGGAGAAATATGTACTAAGTTTATTTCTAGCCACTTGATAACAGGAATTTCTAATATGGTTATAGTCTGTTCATAGCTTTATCAAAAACAGAAACTAAAGTAAAATATGTTAGATCTCTACCTGTTGTATAAGCTCTGAAAACAGATTTCACCCTACACCTATCAAGAAAAGAATCCTTTCTCACACCCTCATCTTTTAACAGCACGACAGAGAGGCTGCTGTCAGATTCTGAGCTAAGTACCTCAGAAAACCCGGTGGCTGATAAAAAGGCACCTGGAAGTGAACGAGCAGCTGAGAGAGCCGCAGCAGCCCAACAGAATTCAGAAAGAGCACGTCTTGCCCCACAGTCATCATATGTGAATATGCAGGTACTGAGCATACACTTAGCTAGGCTTATATTTATTCATCATATCTTTTGTAAGTGAAAAGTAACTTTCTCTCAGAGAAGATTAGGATTTCATTCCTAATGTTAATTTCATTTTGGGTTTTGCATGTAACAACCTGCATAATTCTGGTTTATAATGATGAAGCTGTTAAAGTAAAATGGCCCAGATTTATTAGAACAGCCTCAACTGCCTTACTAGGAACAGACTTGTTTGGCAGAATACATTCTCAATCTGGGACCATTGACAGGAGGACAGCACTTCTTCTTCAGGAATACAGATGTTAGCCTCTTCTATAATAATGAGCATCTCTCTGGATACATCTATTAATGATTGAAATAACTCCTGAGAGAGAGATAATTTGACATTTCTTTTGTGGAGTCAATCCATTGGTCCACTTAGCCTAGTATATTGACTATTCTCAAGCAAAGGTATTTCCCAGCTCTGCTGCTTTTTAAGTGGAAATGCTGAGTATTGAACCCATTATCTATGTGTATGATAAATACTTCAGTGCAAGAAGGTATCACATTGCCTTTATGACAGGAAAGACCAATAACCGCAACAGTGGAGGGTAGTACTTGAAAATCTACTTTTTTATAAAGCAATTACATAGTTATCACTGTGATGGCAAGCTCTCAGTCCTAAGGAACTGAGTCTTAATTTTTGTTGTATTTTGTTGAGGTGGTGGTGTTTTTAGCAACTTTCAATTCCTGCATCTCTAAAATAATTGCTTTTTAGTTAGTTTCTTTTAGAATAATGGAATGCTACAAGCTGCTGGCTTGTAGTACAAAGCACATTCTTTTCTTATGCACCTCATTGTCATCCCAACATTACAGTGGAGCATGATGGTATAGCACAAGGTACAGCATGAACCAAACCATGAATCAAGGTATATTTCTACTCCACCTTTTAGTAAGAAGACCACATGTAATGCATAACTGAGAGAGCAACAAAGTAACAATTACATAAGAGAAGGAGTTATATTATCTATTATTAAGTTACCACTGTAAGGTAATATATTTTAGTTGGAGAAAAGAGATTTATTACAGCTGTCCAGTTATTTATAACTAACCAGTTCTGCACTCTGGGAGAGAGCTGTCTCTTGAGTTGTTGGAGTATGGGCCAGTGAATATAGAGGGAAAACTATGAAGTGGTATAATCCAGGAATAATCTTCACTTGAATTTTGTATATTATATGAACTGGCACATAGAACTGAATGAATGGAGTGAAAGAAAATAGGAAATGTTATTAGGTCACCATGTGCTTTTTGCCACTAAAGCAGCAATCTTTTTATCTATTTATGTGGATGCTGTCCCTACTGATTTCAGGGAGTCTTTATCCCAGTGTGTCCTTTATCTCATATTCAGCATCGTTGCATCAGCCTAGAGGAAGGGGAGTACTTGGAAGCATTTAAAGCAGCCTTTGACAACAGTAATCTTTTTTTTAAAAAAATGTGGTGGTTCACAACAGAACAAACCAGAAGAATGGGAAACATAACAGTTGACAAAATAGAGTGACGTGGTTGTTCCCACATGACTCCAAGAAAGTTCTTGCCCATGTGGTTTTGCTTTACTGCACATTTACATAACACACAAACAGCTTGCTTCCAAAGAGATGAGTGTTGAGCCTATATGTTATCTAGGTACATTGTAAAGCAAAATTCAAATAGGCAGTCTCAATGTAGTGTTCCTGAAGTAGCCCAGAGGGAGCAGGTTATATTACACTTGTGCAAAGAGCAGTGTTTTAAGCACAATGCTTTTAGTGGTGGCTACCTTGGAGTTGTTTTTGAAAAAAGTAGACTGCTGATATTCCCAAACCTTTATCAAAGGTATTTGCAGCCCTAATTAACTAGTTTTAAATGAAAGTTTTAAGTGTATCAGATGTTCATAGGCATAGTGGTACTTTGCTGTTTAGTGCTTTGTGTTCCTCCTAGACAAACTTATGGACCATGATCAAAATCTTTGTGGTTTGGAGAGAAGAGTACTGGCATGACATTTAGCTAGAGCAGTGATTAAACTGCCTTCTGTGTATTTCATTTTTAGGCATTTGACTATGAACAGAAGAAGCTATTAGCAACCAAAGGTATGTGGGACAACTTTGACATGTAGCATATATCTGTTTGTTAGTAGCACGATGAAAGAGTTGCTGCTTCCCTCTCTCCACCCCCGTCTTCTCTGCTGCCCTGAGATTTGGCTGTGTTGGTTGCTCAATTTGAGAAACTGTATCTTAGACAACTTGTTTTGCAATCCAAGATTTTCTCTATATAAACACTTTCAATCTTTTGTTACATTTTATGTGAGAGAACACTGGAATCCTGAAACATGATAAATGTTTCTTGGGGCATATAGCTTGAAAAAATGTTCTACTCGTTATTACTGTTTTATATGGCATTGTACCTTTTTAAAATATGTGGACCTTACATACTATTGCACTTGTTTTCCTCTAGTATAAATGTGCTGGGTATATATCCTTTTTTATGACAGCTTGGGTAGGAGAAGTTTTCACAAACTGACTGACAAAACATCCTATAAATATAAAGGTACTTCAGGGAGTTCATGCCTCCCATAAGAGATGACCACTATTATGGGTGGTAATTAATGCATATGCTTATATACACAAGTGGTTATGCCCTTATTAAATGTTATGGAAAGACAAGTCATTATAACCATTGTGTGTCAGGTACAATTTAATCAGTGAACCAAGAACACAGATTCAGATTGGAAACTATGTCAACTAATGCTAGGACATAATGGCTGAGGTGTTATATTGAAGAGACAAAACAGAACTCATGGAGTTGTGTGGCAGCTGCATCAGCTTCGTAATGAACTGTAACATTGCATAGCCTAATGGACAGTGCAGATCGCTGTGCAGCCATTATGTGTGCAACCATGTGCCCCAAGGCTCAACCATACACAATTTTCAGCTGTGTGTAGTGGTATCCATGCACAGTGCACTACATGCATATCTCCATTTCTCAACTTTGAAATGAATATAGCCAACCCATATCAGGCAAAAATACGCAATCATTTCTGTAGGGGAACTTACATATGCATAAGACACCAAAAGGATTCTGGCCAATGTGTGTATATATATTTGCAACTCTGCATTTACTCCCTAATTTATAAAATCAGTTTTTCTTCAATGTGAAGGTCAGAACTGTTTGTAGCAGAGACGCTTCTGCTCATGAACCTTTACTGAAAAAATGGACACTCAGTAACAAATTCTTTAAGAATGCATTGAGGATCACAGAAATCATAAGTAGATAAGTGGAACTGACAAGAAAAAGTTGGAATGTCCAAGGTGCCAGATAGCCATGTATTCATCCTCTAGAAATATTTAATTACACATTCCCTCACACATACCTAATTACATCCCTCTCTTTCACATTTCCTCCCAATTGATATTCAATATGCTATGCTTATTCAACATGGCCATCACAATTTTTTTTTTGAGGGGCAGGCTATTTCCCATTAGATTTTTTAAAAAAATATCTGTTTATTCCTCATGCATAACTTTCTCTGAGAGCTCTGTACTTAGTTACTTTTTCTTTTCTTTAAGCAATGTTAAAGAAGCCAGTTGTTACTGAGGTGAGAACACCCACGAACACTTGGAGTGGGCTTGGCTTCTCCAAATCCATGCCAGCTGAAACTATTAAGGAATTAAGGAGAGCAAACCACGTGTCATACAAACCATCTATGTCAACCACTTATGAGGTATGTCAAACTACAGCAGGGATGGGCAAAGTGCAGCATGTGGGATGCATATAGCCCCCAACAGTGGTGTCACTAGGTTTGGTGTCACCCGGTGTGGTAATTCCTGGTGTCAACCCCCCCACACACACACACATTGACCTCCTCCCATACTACACCATACAGAATCCTTAGTAATTTTTTGTACTGTTACTCATTATTCAAAACTCATTAATCATTAACTCATTAATTGATTACTCATTAATCCAAGGTTCAAAAAACAATTTTTGCAAAAAGAAAAATTCAAAAATTGCCCTGTAATGCTCCACTAGGGGATGGGTGATGCATACCCACCACATTTTTCAGGGTTTCTGAGCCAAAAATTGTGAAAATGCCCCCACACCCCTAAATATATTTGAGGGGGGGGGCTGCTGCTGCTTTATTTTTTTATTTTTGCAGGATCAGGTGCCACCCTTCAGGGTCTCCAAGGAGGTTAACCCCTAGGCTTCCACAGGTGCCAGCCCCTGAACTACAGTACGACTTAAAAGACTTTGGATGGAAGAAATTAGATCTCTTTTCCTGAATTTTGTCATTAACTGACATGAATCTGAAATTTTTAATATATTTAAGTTTTATTAAGACAATGCAGCACAACATGTTCTATAGCTCCCCTAGTTTTTACCTCTTTGTTAATTCATGGACTATTTGCTTAATTTTACTAGGTTTTAAGAACACATTCAGGAAAAATTCTAAAAATACGGAGTTTGGGCAAGGACTAGAAAAAGGGGTGTGTAATATTGTCATAGTTGTAAAAGCATATAGCTAGCTACACCTTCTCAAGCCAAAAGTGGTTAAATATAGGGATGCAATTTCTAACTAATTTTCTTCTCAAAGGTAGCAATGAGTAATTTTAGCAATTTTCTTCCATATATGAGAAAGTGTTTAAAAACTAGGCAGTTTTTGAAGCCTCTTAGCAAATTGGGACTTATTCTGCACAAAATTCACACATTTTTGAATAGTAAACAGGTAACAACATTTGCAGCACAGAAAATAATATTTACAAATAACTGTTCTTCTCCAGAGAATGCTGCTTCCTGTGCAGAAAATGCTGTTCTGTGAAAAACAGCCTCACTCCATGTGAATTTTCCCTAGAATGAACCCTGAACTGTGAAGATTCTAAACAATCCAGAAATCTTCTCATCAGGGTTTCTCAACATGTTTTTTTTTTAAAACATATTTTGACCATTTAAAAATATTTTTAAATATTCTTTCCATCTCTAATTAAATACTATCATTCTGTGATCAGCCATATGCCCAGTGAACATGATTATGGTGTCTTATTAATTATTTACAAATATTTATATACTACTTACACTAAAAATCAGAGCAGTGTACATCAATAAAATGTGAAATATCCACAATACATAAATACACAGAAAATAACACATACATTATTTTTGAAGTCCAAGAAATAGAACTCTGGACTAAAAAGAGAAGGCTTGCTTAGATAATTATTAAAACAAAAACAGTTGTCACTATTGAATTTCTGATGGAAGAACATTTCACATAATAGGTGCCACTACACTGAGACCCCTGCTCTGAGTGACTGGTAAGAAGGCATCAGAAGCACATGGAGCTACCAGGAGGACCTCTCCATGTTATCTCAAAGGCTAAATGGGTTTATAAGAAATAAAGTGATCTTCTACGTAGCCAGGTCCCAATTTGTTTAAGGTTTAGGGTTTCATAAAGTAACAATAAAACGTTGAACTTAGCCTTATAGCAGATAGAACAATTCTTTCAGCAGAGATGTTATGTGCCATGAGTTTGTTGTCCCACTCAGAAGTCCAGCTGAAGCATTCCATACCAGTTGCAGTTTCTGGAACAGCCTTAAAGGTAGCTCCACATATAACGCATTACAGCAATTGAGTCTTGCTGTTACCAATGCCTGGCTCCCTGTAGCCAATTTATCACTTGTTTTCATTTGACTCAAGTACCTAATTGCACTCTTAACATGGTGGTTTCATTTTTAGCAAAGGCACCCTACTGGCACAGTGGTTAAATGCCAGTCTGCAGCCACAGCATTGTGAGTTCAATCCCAGGGCTCCAAGGTTGACTCAGCCTTCATTCCTTTCGTAGGTCAGTAAAATAAGTACCCAGCTTGTTGGGGGCAATTGGCTTACAGATTGTAAACCACCTAGAGACTGCTGAGTTCACAATTAAGCAGTATAGAAATGTAAACATTGCTTAGATTGAATGGTTATTAGACACAGTTGCTGACTAAAATTTCTCATATAGGACTTAGCTACAATATAAAATGACCAACTTCTCATATAGGACTTAGCTACAACGTAAAACTATCTTTCTGGCTTTCAGCTACATAAAGTACATATATTAAATCAGTTGACTAAATGCACTAAAATGTTTGAAGCACTGTGATTTCTAAAATGGAGGGAAAGGTAGGAGGAGGCAGGGTCTTCCTGTTGGCACCTGACCTTGGAGTGGCTGTGTTTCATGCAGTTAGGTTAAGTTGCATTATTATGTGTGTGACTAATGTTATGCTGCACTGGATAGTGGATTTGTTATGGGAACTGTTATACAGTGATCCCACATGAAAAGAGAGGATTGATCTGCTGTAGCATTGTTGGGTGGGAAAGTGACACTGTTTAAGCAGGCTCCTTGTTTGTCATTTCAGAATCTTATTCATTGTGTATCTCTTGCAACATCTATCTCTAGCACTACAGTACTCTCTTTTTAAGAAGGACCAAGTCCAGAGATGTAGGTGCAATGTCATGTTTTTCTGAGCCCAAATTATCTGGGTTATGCTGCCATTTGATCTGGTTGCACAGACTGATAAGGCAGTACCTGGTCCATTGCCTAGCTTATGCATGGAAAGCAGTTATGAATTTTAAAACCATAGCAGACAGTTGCATATCCTTACAAATTCCTTCTCTCTTGCCAAGTCACATTATTGTATTAAATGGGATATCAGCTTTCTATAAATCCATATCTTTTTGATGGATGCAAATAATAGAATGGGTTTTCCTTGAGAACAAGTTTAGTTTTAGGCATATTATCCATCCTATATAGGTTAAGCGGATATGCTTTCCAGTGTGTTTCCCATTATCTTCCAGCCATTTTTCTTCTGTCTCTTTTTTCTAAGGAGTTTATTAGGAGACTAAAATGTTTTCTGTGTCTGAGTCACTTGGCTCTAACCCAGAAACAAACCACAGCCTGAGTTCCTTGCTCTGTAAACTGTTTCTTCAGAGACTTCAGTGCTCATTGTTTTTGTTGTATTTGAGACATGTGGGGGGAAAAATGTATCCCTTTGTTTTCCTGCTTTCTCTGGGCTGTTTTCAGAACTTCCATTGGTATTAGAAAGCACTCCCATCACAGTATTTGACATCACTGGTTCCAAAATGATTAGCCAAGACTTATTAGTGAGTTGAAAAAACTTGTGGGTGTGGACTCAAAGCTAGCAGGAGGAAGAGAGAACTTGGTTAAGATGAGGATATGGAGAATTCACTTCAAGGTCACAGTTAGGAATATCCAAAAGTACTGTTAAAGTGGTAGAGCACCATATCCTTTCTAAAAACAGCTCTGCAAAACATTCCTCAACAAGTTCTTTCTGAAATGACTGTTGAGTGCCTCTCCTTGTAACTAACATGTCAGAGACATCGCCTATAGAAAATAATTTGTAAACATTTTTTTTTTTTTTTTAGAGAGAGTCTCTGGTATAGTCTCTTAGCTCCACATTTCATTTTCCAGTATTGAGTGCAGATGATGAGCACTTACTAATAACCTTTTAAATTGACTGTATGTTCGAGCAGTCCTTACTCTTTGGGGGGTGGGGGGGCTTAATCTGATGTGCTAATAGATCCTTGCTCAGCATGGATTTTCTGGATTTTGTGTTGCCTTGAGAGAAGGGTTAGAGCGTAGGTTGGAGAAGTTTTTTGGGCTAACAGTGTAACACTTGAATAATGCTGTTCAAACATAGCAGTTTATGATAGGATTAATAAAAGAATTGGATGTTAAAGTGGGCAAGATGTGAAAGTGTAAGCACATGGCAGCTCCTGGATAGATAATCATTGGATTAGAACAAGTGCAGATCAGAGGAGCTTAACGCTTTCTTCTGCTTTATTCTGACAAAAATCTGCCCTCTGAAGCCACTATATGCATTGGGAAGAAAGGTCTCTTTAGCATCACTTCCTGAGTCCTTTAAAGAATCTCCTTCTTTCAGCAAATATTTCATGATAGGTTTGATTTAAAAATGGTTGATTTTAACAAAAACAAAAAAACAACCCAAAAAACCCACCCAGATTGTTTTTAAAAGTATTTAAATCAGATTTCAATTTTTCTTAAAACAGTTTTTAAAAGTGTCTGTGTCAAAGTTATTATGAATACTACTTTCATAACTTCTAGCTATATTCTATTAATATGTTAACAGGAGTATAGGCAGATGGGAGGTAAACCTGATCAGTCTTGTTCTGCAGATGGTGCATATCAGGACTTCTTAAGGTATCTGACTTGGTGAACTGGCAGGTAGTTCCCTTCTCCCAACATGCCACGGAGCAGCAACCTATTCATGCCCATTGACTACAGCTGTTTCTTTCTTTCCTGGAAACTTTCCATGCAACTAGTAACTCACAGACTGGCAGTAGCTCCAGGGACCACCACTTTAAATAGCACTAGTGTGAGCATGAAGTGGGTGTGCTGTCTCATACACATATCCTAGGTTGCTCTGCTTTGTCTCTCTTTAAGTGCCACCATACAGAAGGGCAGTGAATAGAGGTTTGAGGAGAGGAATTATTTCTGAACATGGAGAAGGTTATTTATGTAAAGATTACTTTTGTCATGAATTGAAAAATGATCTAAAAATGATTCAGAATAACTGTATGTACCTACCTCCTAATATCTCTGAATATGTATTAAGTTAATATTGAACAATAATGTACCTGTACTAAAAATGATGATTAAATAGACTCTTCCTTCCTGGTTATTTAGTCTGTAATTTAAATTTAAAGACCTTTGGAGAAGAGATTTAAGTTATAATTTAAATCACATTAAAGTAGCCCTGATTCATGAGCATATTTTTATTATTTTAATCCCTAAATGTAGAAGATCACTGCCTGTTGCCCTTGAAGAGTTTGGGGAGGTGTCTTTTAACTGGAGCCCAGAGTACTATTTCCATCATACAGTCCTAGTGGAACTTCACCACTTCATACTTGATTGGTCTTCTGTATCAAATAATCCTTGACTGAGGAAGCTCTCTCAGGGAGAAAGTTGTTTAGCTTAGTTTTCTCTGTTGTGTTTCTAAACTTGGAATGTATTGAAACATACAGCCCATCTCCTACAGACTGAACAGGAAAATACTATCCTATCTTCTTTCCACCAACATCCAGTAATACATATACACATACCACTTTCTCAGGTGAATCTGACCGATGTTGGGTGCTGCCCCCTAAAGAAGGGAGTCCCAGAAGAATGGCTCATGTGACCTTTTTCTTTTCTTTTCTTTTCTTTTCTTTTCTTTTCTTTTCACACACTCCTTCTCCTCTTCTTTGCAGGGTTCATCAATGTCTCTCTCAAGGTCCAACAGCCGGGAACAACTAGGAGGTGGAAGTGACTCTGATAACTGGAGAGATCATAATGGCATTGGTCCCACAGCTCCCAGTGACTTCGTCTCATCCATTGGTAGCCCTAAACGGAAACAAAAATCCAGTAATAAATTGCTAATGCTGTCCTTTTATTTTATTTTGAGCATAAGTTTTCTAAATCAGTACTGTTGACTTGGGATAAGATTTTGTTCAACATCTAGGAAAACAAAATCAATTTAAGTACTTCAGATGTTAGCTATAAGTGTTAGAATACTGTATATACTTGTGTACAAGTCGACCTCAAATATAAGTCAAGGGAAGGTTTTGGGGCCAAAATCATGGATTTTGATATAACCCATGGATGAAACTAAGAGGGCTATAAAAAGGGATCTAAAGGGAGAAACACCACTTCCCTCCCTCCTTCTCCAGACCTCTCCCAACCACCTAACACCTCTTCCCTGGTGCTGGAGGAGAAGGTTTAACATTGGATTGGGAAGGGAGGGAAGTGGAGTTAAATGGGGTGTTTGGTGTGGGAGAGAATGCTTTAACACTTGATTTAGAAGGAAAGGCAGTGGAGTTATATGAGCAGAGTGGTGGGGAGAGAAGGTTTTAACATCAGATTGGAAAGGGAATAACCTCTTTCACATACATACACTCTCCTACTTGGGCAGCTCTTTCAGAAATTGCTGCCAAGGCATAAGGGATGGTGCTTCTTTCAGGACCTTTCTAAGCAGTATTACTGTATTGCCCTGGGATTTTAGGGTCAATTTTTTGGGCATACATTTTTGACTTGAGTATATACGATACTAGTTTAGACTTACATGTTGCTAGGAATTTTGGGCGGCTGCTGCTGCTGCTGCTGCTGCTGAAAATGCTAACCCTGAACTGAGTTCCTCCTTTCTGACTGCATCATGTGTAGTTCAGCTTCATACCCTGATGTCACGTGTGTTTCCATACACACATCATGTTATGATATATGAAGCACAATGAAGTACATAAAACTTAGGTAGTAAAATTGACCCTCAGACTGTGATTTTTAACAGGAACTGCCACATTTTTCCTAATAGGTAGTTCATTCTTAATATCCCATGTCTTTATTTCTTCTGCAGTACTTCCATGAAAGTAGAAATGTTAAGGCTTTGTCATTTGATACTAGGTGACTACTAAAATCTGCTAATTTGGTGTGTAGTTTAAATAGTTAAGTGAAATCTCTCTTCAAAGTGATTGGAAACTCAAAGATACTTCCTCTCTGAACTTGCAGCTGAACATTATCTCAGTAGCAGCAATTACATGGACTGCATCTCCTCGCTGACAGGAAGCAATGGCTGTAACTTGAACAGTCTATTTAAGGGATCTGACCTGCCTGAGCTGTTCAGCAAACTGGGTTTGGGCAAATACACAGACATATTCCAGCAACAAGAGGTCAGTGTCTGGAAAAGGCATTTTGTTGTTGTTCCTGCTAGAGTGTTTTGATTACTTTCCAAACTAAATTGCTCAATTACTACCATATGCTGTACTTCATTGACTATTCTGTGAAGACCACATATTCATTCCTTGACTGTAGAATGTAGCCAGCCTTAGACCTCAGTGTTTCATAGGCCTGTGCTGAGTGTAGCAACACTGCTTTCCCCAAACAGATTTCCACTTGAATGGATGCTGCTTCTAATGCATGGGTGTCAGATCTGCAACATGGATACCATTGGTGGCAGTGTCATATAATAATAATAATAAATAAATAATAAAATTTATTTATATCCCGCCCATTGGTAGTCCAATCCGGGCGGCTTACAATTAAAACATACCGTTCACATAAAACATACAATATGAGCAAACCCCCTCCCCCCCTTAAAACAGTATTAAATCAAGACAATATAGAAACAACAAATCAAGTTAAAATATTTGACCCTCCAACTCGGTGACTGCAAAAGCCTGGCTCGAAGATCCTCCCATCACTTGATGGGGCCACATGAGGATCGTCTCTTAGATAGTTATTAATCTGAGGCTGGAAGGACTGATCTAGTATAACTAGTCTGGAAAGGCCTGCCGGAAGAGATCCGTCTTGACAGCCTTTTTAAAGCTGTCTAAAGATGTTAAAAGACGGATCTCGTCCGGCAGGCCGTTCCAGAGCCTAGGCGCAATAACAGAGAACGCCCCCCAGGAGGTAGCCACAAGCCTCGATTTCTGAGACTGTAGCAGATTCCTCCCGGAGGACCGAAGAGCGCAGGGAGGATTATATGGGAGCAGGCGGTCCCTGAGATAGCTTGGACCCAAGCCATTTAGGGCTTTAAAGGTGATAACCAACACCTTGTACCTGGCCTGGAAGCTGATAGGCAGCCAGTGGAGGGACCTCAAAACCGGAGTGATGTGATCCCTCCGAGATGTTCTGTACCAGCTGTAATTTCCGAACAAGGCACGAGGGTAGCCCCATGTAGAGTGCATTGCAGAAGTCGAGGCGTGAGGTTACCAACGCATGCACCACAGTTTCGAGATCCCTTACTTCCAGAAACGGGCGCAGCTGGCGTATCAGCCGAAGCTGACAACAGGCGCTCCTGACCGTCGCATTAACCTGATTCGTCATCAGGAGCGACGAGTCAAGGAGCACCCCCAAGCTGCGAACACAGTCACTGGAGGAGAGCGTGACCCCATCCAGGACTGGAGGTTGCAACCCAATTCCTGGTTTCAGGGCCGCTACCGTGAGCACCTCCATCTTGTCTGGATTCAGCTTCAATCTGTTTTTCCTCATCCAGTCCATTACCGCCCCAAGACATTCACTGAGAGAAGAGATGCCATTGGAATTCGAGACCGATGAACGAGATATGGAGAAATAGATTTGGGTGTCATCAGCATACTGATAACACCCAGCACCATAACTCCGTATAATCTCACCCAGCGGCTTCATATAGATGTTAAACAGCATCGGGGACAAAATAGCTCCCTGAGGGACCCCACAAGTGAGGTCCCTCTTGCTGGAGCTACAGTCCCCGAGCGGCACCCTCTGGGACCGACCCGAGAGGAAGGACCGGAACCACTGCAAGGCAGTGCCTCCGATACCTAACCCCCGCAGGCGGTCCAAGAGGATGCCATGATCTATTGTATCAAAAGCCGCTGAGAGGTCTAGGAGCACCAACAGGGTCACGCTACCCCTGTTGATGCCCAGACGCAGATCGTCGGTCAAGGCAACCATGGCAGTCTCAACCCCAAAGCCTGTCCTGAAGCTGGTTTGAAATGGGTCTAGATAATCGGTTTCATCCAAGACTGCCTGGAGCTGAAGAGCAACTGCTGTCTCGATCACCTTGCTCAAGAATGGCAGCAATGACACAGGCCTATAGTTCTTCATGTCCAGGAGGTCCAGGGAAGGTTTTTTCAGAAGGGAACATAAGTAGAATCAGGTTGGCTTTATCATCCTGATGGAGAATCAGACCTCTGTCTCTTTCACATAACACTTTTGCCTGATTCCCAGCCAGGACTGGCCCACCCATTAGGCACATTGGGGCAACAATCACAGGCAGCAGATTTTTGGTTTCACTAAATAGTAGCAAATTCACATATGTTTACTCCCAAGGAAGTGGTAGAAGTACTTACGAGCTTTCTATCACATATACCAAAATAACATAGTAGTCTTGGGTACCTTAATCTGGGAGTGGGAATTACACTATTTAAATACCTGCTTTCGTATAAGTCAAATGGATGTCCTGTCTGTCTCTGTAACAACAATGCCAGAAATTAAGCTTTCAGCTGAATTCTGTAGGCAAAGATATTTCTTTGCTATGCAGCATCCCAGATGAGGCCCACTTCTCATGTAGTGGGGTTGTTTTGTTTCCTATTTTAATACTAATTGTAAACTGGAAGGGAAAAAAACACTTTTTTTCAGTGATGTTACTCATATCTCCATTGATACGTGTATGTGTGTGGTACACATTTTAAATCTTAGTGTGAGACGTCTACATTTTTCATTACTTGTTTGTTTGTACATGTTCTTTTTGTAGATTGATCTGCAGACCTTCCTCACTCTCACAGATCAGGATCTGAAAGAGCTTGGAATCACTACTTTTGGTGCACGAAGGAAAATGCTGCTTGCAATCTCAGGTAAAATAGGAATCTTGTACATAGTCTGTGAGTTTCTTATATTTTTGCTTTTAGTTGATTGATCAATAACAGTTGTTTGGCATTTATATAATTTTAGAGGTGTTGAAATTAGTTCACGTATGTTGTTGGTAAACATAAGCACCACCTATGTTATAATCCTATGCATAGTTGCTCAAAGGCCATCCCACTGAGTTCACTGGGACTAACACCCTAGTAATGGGTATAGCATCAGTGCCTTAGTATTTTTTTGTAATGGCATATGTCTAATGTAAAATCCTACAACAGACCTGAGCATGCAACTTCCAGATCTGAAATTTAATACTGCACTCTTCTGGATAAGCTTTTTTAGAAACCCCAAATACGTAAAATGCTGATGGTTCCCTTGTTAAAGTAGTGCCTGAGATTTCTTTGGATTCAGAATGTCAGCAAGTCAGAAGGATAATTTTAAACCTCAGGTAGTTAGTATTAACCCAGAGACCAGTTTTCAGGTTGGGCAGTTGTAAATGGGGTATGTGGCCTAAGGGGGTACAACTTGGCAGATTTTAAAATGGGAAAAAGGTTAAATAGATAACACATATTTATTTACTACTTTTCCAATAATATTTTATTGAGAGCCCTGATGGGGCAGTGGTTAAATGCCAATAATGCAACTTCAGGGTTGTGAGTTTGATCCCAGACAGGGCTCCAAGGTCCACTCAGCCTTCCATCCTTTTGTAGGTCAGTAAAATGAGTACCCAGTTTGTTGGGGAAACTTGGCTTACGCATTGTAAACCACTTAGGGAGTGCTAGTTCATTGATACGTGGTATAGAAATGTACTTTCTATTGCTATATTTTACTGTAAATATGTTTCTACACATACTTATTGACTACTTTTCCAAAAATACTTTATAGTAAATATGTTTCTACATCTGTTTCATTTCCAACCAAAAAAAGAGCATCCTTCCTTACACTTAATCAAATTGAATGTATAAAGATTAATTTTCTTGTTAAGAAATCATCCCACATGGTTGATTATTATTAAATTTATATTTATGTATAAATGAATAATAAATTTACTTAAATTGACTTCATTATGATATTGATTATGATCCTGGCATTTCAATATGCTATTGACTATAATACTGTTGTTACTGGGATAGCCAATATCATAATCAGCACCATTGCTTTCCTTATTGACAATTTGCTGCCAAATTTCAGTGGCAAACTGTGATGGGGGGGGAGAATTGGGGGCAATAGAGGGCCACAAAAAGGCTTTGGGGGTACATGTACCCCCGGGGTCACACTTTGGCTTGTTTTAAGCTATAAAAGATCTGTGAGAAAATGTCACCAATTAATCATTCACCCACAATAAACATTTCTTTTCACCTTGTACATGTTAATTGATTTTGCATTTTCAAACTATTTTTGTCAATTTCTGTTTAGTTTACTTTTTAATGGGAGCCTTTCCTTTCCCCCCTGACAGAGCTAAATAAAAACCGAAGAAAACTGTTTGACCCCTCCAATATCCGTGCCTCGTTTTTAGAAGGTGGCGCTAGTGGAAGATTGCCACGTCAGTATCATTCAGACATTGCTAGTGTGAGTGGCCGCTGGTAGCAGTAAATGGAGGCTCTCACTGTTGACTGCACAAAGGGGCATGGCAATCCTGTGGACAGCCATCACTGCACACCACCCTCTGCACTTTGGGAGTTTAGGTAACAAGGACCAAAGCCTTCTTTTCTGCACAGAAACTTGTGCCAAAAGAGAAAGAGAGAACACTTGTCTTTCCGAACACCAAATGTGGATTATGTTTTACTCATGTAGATTGGACAGAATTTGCAATAATAATATAGGGTTCTTTATTTAGTATTTTATTACTTATAATAACTATTTTGTATGCACTGAATTATTTTTTTACTTCTTTAAATGGAGAATGAAGGGCTGGGATGCCAGAGGGGCATAGTATGTGGTTTTATCAAGAAGGTATTTCTGGTACTGCTTAATAATTAATTGAGGTCTTTCTGCACTTTACGTGTTCTCATTGCTTTTCCTGTGGAAGTTACATTGTTTTCCTCTGATTTCCACAGGGAAAAAAAATGTTGTATTGGCACTAATCAACTTTTGCCAGGTGTGTTCCCACATGAGATGAAAAAAAAAGTTCTATAAAGGGTACTAGCAAATGAAATTTTGATTATTATTTGTCTTTATCTTTGAAGAAGTCTTTCACCATCAGGTCTCTTAGTGTTGGACTCAAACCTCTTTTCACTTTTGGGAGGAAGTCTAAGAAATTCTTGAAGTTACGTTTGTGCACTGTAAAAGATGCAATGAAAGACCAAACGGACCTTATTGCCACCAGTTAACCCTATTTAGCTGCTGCCTGTAATGCTAAAGCTGATTTTAATGGTTGTCTGAAAGCAAAAGACTATTTTAGTATAAACTGCCACTAAAGGACACTTTATTTATAGCAAATGTCTTACTTTTTAGAATCTGTACACTTACAGTGCATAAGAGTAAACTGATCTACTAAAATGTTTATGATATAAAATGGAAGGCAATTCATCTTACCAGAGCTCTGGGCCATTGCTTTGTTTAAAACAGAGCATAAATATCATTTGACAAGACAGCACTGTTGCATTAATTTCAAAAAGGACATTGCTTATATGACTCTTCATTCATCCATCCATATAGAACAGCATAACTCAAATAGCTGCAATTACATCTCTTTCCTTGGTTGATATAAGTTTGTAATTGTCAGCTGTAGACAATTTGAGATTAGCTATTTCCAAAAATCTGTATTGACTATCACCAGAAAGAATCCATGTTGTGCATGGATAAAGTTAACAGTTGTGTTCTTATACTGTGAAAGGTCAAGAAATCTGGTTATACTATTTCTGTCTTTTTGCAAATGACTAGATATAAATTTATGAAGTGAGGGATAGCATGAAGTGCGCCTCTGTGATGTAATATGATGTTTCCAAACATGAATTTATCAGAAGAAGACAAACATTCCCATAGCAAATATTGTGAATTACCTGTACTGTAATTTCTTATTTATGTACAATGTACAAACCCTTTAAGGTGGATGTAAACCACTCTTAACGAAGGCATTAGATTTAACCAATTACCATAGCTGTTTTTTATATATGCAAAACTGGGGTGAGAAATAAGTTTTGACACTTTCTGTGGATAATTCTTTTCTGTGGTGAAGAAAAATACACACAAAGGGAATTTTTTTAAAAGGTGAAAGCATAGACAATGCGATAGTGATGAGTTACATATCTACATTAGTTTCAACCATACTAGTGATGGCTTTATAGTTAAACAGCCTCTTACTGCTACTGAAATAGCCACTGATCTGTCTCTAGTGTTTGAAAAACCATAGGACAGATTGGTACTTGTAGGGACTGCATTACCTTTTTCTGTGCTACCAAATCATGCATTATACTGGAAACCAAATATCCTTGTATTTGAAAAAATAGCAGATGCATACTTCTGTGCATACCATATGGAGGTCCTGATCTTTAAAACACTAACCTTTATCACGAATACTCCCTTTGGTACGAGTCTCTTCATTTGTGTACAATTAAGCACTTGTGTTAGCAGATCAGGACCTCAGTTTGCCCATGTAAATTATATTATCGAAATTTGAAACTAACTTGGTTTTATCTGTGCCATAGTTACTCAGCTGAGGATGATGAGCACTTGCAGTCTTTCAGTTTACATTGGGGCCCCCACCCCACCCCAATAGGTATTCTTCTCCCATAGAACTGTGCATGTTGACATTTTTTTGGTTTATACTTAAATGTCATGTGTTATGACAGTATTATGCCTGGAAGATGCAATTAAGCTACTGTCGTCTATGCTGAAGTGAACAATTTCCCGGATATAAAAATAAAGATAGGGCTGCACATACATAAACACAAACTCCACACTGGAAGAACAACTTTCTCACTCCTTTTGATTCCACAAAAGGGAATATGACAATGCAATTTCAGTATTGTCAGTGTTGTACTATGCACAAATAATATTGAAACATTTGTTTTAAAATTTTGTGCCTTTATAGCGACCAGTTATCTGTAAATCTAGAGCAGATACAGATTGTATTTTTGGGAGGGACGGGGTCCATTTTAGTGATTTTTTTTAAATAAATAAATGAATGAATGAAAGATTGAATAAAACATTTAAAATGGGAATACTCCAAACTAATCAAATGTTACATGAAAAGAATAAATTTATATAACCAATTTGTTACACTTCCTATTAAATGTGGTCTATTGTCTTTTTCATAAGCCTATTTCACAGGCAATATCATAATCTTAATGGGTGTGATTGTCCCAAGGACAGAGTGAATACATGCTAATGGTTACTACAATGTATGGCTAGATTTTGAGAGAACTATTCTAAACTGCAGTAACAACTTAGAGTAGTGATCATTCTTTGGAAATGGAACAAATCCCTTTGAGTTGGTGATGATTTTGATTGTACCTGTAATAGTGGAAGTTTATGGGAGGTCTGACAGCCAGCATGACATAGTGGTTTGAGTGTTACCCTATGTCTCTGGAGACTAGGGTTTGATTCCCAAACCAGCCACGAAACCTACTGAGCGACTTAGGACAAGTCACATGCTCTCACCCTCCAAGTAAGGCAATGGCAAACCTCCTCTGAACAAATCATGCCAAGAAAACCCCATGATAGTTTTGACTTAGGGTTGCCATAAGTCAGAAACAACTTGAAAGCACACAACAACAACAGTGGGAAGTCTACATGATCAAAAAGAGCAAGTGCTACAGCCGTTCCTAGATGGTGGTACTTCACAGAATGCAAACCAAAGGAATGCATTGTTGAATGCGCATTGATCCACTTTTCAGTAGCTCCCTCCTTAAGGAAAGCTAATCTGTCTGTGAAAAGAGTTCAAACTAATACTGGTCTCACTTTGCTAGTTATCAGTGGGCAAGGATTTTTTTTTTAAAAAAAAAAGAAGAAGCTTTCAGATATGTCATTCACTAAGTAGGCCCATAGCCATTCCCCATCCCATCCAAATTTTATACAGTATTTTCCAGTTTTATGTTTCTGCATAATGCAGGGTTTTAGCATACTTCAGTTTCAGTAGGAAATGAGTGGAGAAGGGGGAAAAACAAAAATAAAAATATAAGGAAAAGAGAAAAGTAAAATATTCATTCACTGACTTATAGTGTGATGTGCTCCAACTGTAATGAATATAGACCTTTATTCCACATATAATTCATGAAAGCCATGCCAAATTATTTGAAATTTGGCCTCTTTGTAATTTAACATAGAATATCTTTTCATGAGCTGCCAGTATTAGAAGATCTTGGATCTAAGTACTGATACCAGGGTGGTCTTAGGTTTCCAGTTTTGCCAAGATGATAAATTGTCAGTCTGCGTGGCTCCAAACCATTCTCCCAATCATCCTTCCAGTCTCCACTGTTGGGTACATAGCCCACCAAAGCATGCATATCTTTATTAATGATTTGTTAACGACCACAGTAATTCCTACCTTAACATCTGTCCCAGAAGGAACTGTAATTTGAGATGTCTTTAAAAGATACACAAAATTAGTTTGTAGTTGCTCACATGATTGCCATTCTTCCAATGTCCAGTTGTTGGAAGCACACTGGTATCCAGTATGCTCTTCTTTACCTTACTTTTTGTGGTTCCAAGAAGTTTTTATTAAGAGAATAACATTCTCCACTTTATAGTTTCTCCAAATACTGAGAAATCAAATCCATATACAGCTCTTATCCTGTTGTCAGTATTTTTCCCCTCCTAGCTGTAATGAGCTTTTTCTTGTGTGTCCTACTTTTTCCTCTCTTGTGGAATGTGAAGATGATCGGTAGCTTTACCAACCTCATCCCAAAATTGCTTTCAGGCACAATGAAAGCACTATGAAAAAGCTTCCTTATGGTCTTGCAAATGAGTCCTCTCTTAAGAGCCAGTTAACACTTGACAATAAAAGTATGGGAACTGTTTCCTTCTGGCATACTTTGCTAACCTTTAATATGGAAACCACATACCCCAGTCTAGATTGATTATAGTGTTTTGTCCCTTTCTGTATTTCTTCCCAGCCACATCATGGACCCTGTCAACATAATTGCTTCATATATTCATAGAGTAGTCAAAGGCTGCACCAAGCAACAGTGCCTCCCACAGTAATGCAAATAAGTTTGCCTTAAGAAAAGCAGATACCAAGACCAGTGAAGTGAATAGGCTATACAGTTGGCCCTTCATATCTACATATATTTTAACCAGGGATTCAAGCATCCACAGCTTGAAAATATTTAAAAATGTATAAATACAAAAAACCAAACCCTGATTTTGCCATTTTATATAAAGGACATCATTTTACTAACATTATATTTAATGGGACTTGAACACCCATGGATTTTTGTATCCACGGAGGGTCCAGGAACCAAACCCCAGTAGATACCAAGGGCCCACTGTATAATGTAAGTATCTCCGGTGAGAATTAACACTTCTGTGTTTCCTGATCTCAGCTATAGACAGAGCAGTCTTAATATGAACTGTTGCACATGTCCACAGATGTACAAGGTGGCCTATTGCCTAATCTGTTGAAGGTAATTAATCTAGATTACTCTATTAGGAAACATAAATGTCCTAACAATGATGCTGCTCTTGGACTCTTGGTGGCAGGCCTCTATTTGCCTACATACAGCCTCCAAACCTCAAACAGGACACACCTACAAGAGGACACACAACACAGGTGTAGACATGGATAAAAAGCCTTGCCATAAAGCCATATGTCAACTCTGCCCACACATCTGTTAAAGAAATGTCATCACAGGACCTAATGGCATCACCCACCATGTTAGAGGGACTTTCACTTGCTCATCCTCCAATGTGATTTATGCCATACTGTCAGCAATGCCCTTCAGCCATCTGCATTGGGCAAACAGTCCAGTTCCTGTGCGAGAGGATAAACCAGGGGTAGGCAACCTTTCCCCTTTAAAGGCCGAGGGACTTCAGCTCCCAGAAGCCTCAGCCATGTTGGCCAATAGTCCCATGTTGGCCAATAGCTCCTGGGATTCTGGAAGCTGAAGTCCCTCGGCCCTTAAAGGGGAAAGGTTGCCTACCCCTGGGATAAACAGACATAAATCAGACATTAGGAACACAAAAACCAGTTGTAGAGAAGTTCAATCTTCCTGGGTGTGCCATCTCAGACCTCAGAACAGCAATCCTTGAACAAAAAACTACAAAGGAAGAACGGGAAGAGACCCAGCAGAACTGGAATATATCCACAAACTGCAGTCCCTCGATGGTGGGTTAAACATAGTTGCCTGGCACACCACACACATTATCGCATTAGCTAACCCCCCACCTTCATGGGGGCTTTCTTAGCCAGTCTTCTTTTTGGTTCCCGCACTATATCCTAATACTCATTTATGGTTATCTACTCACCTTGGCTTTAGACAACATTCTCCCGCCTGCCTTGTCTCCCATTGACCATCATTAAAACTGAATTCATCACTTCATCTCCACACTCAGAATGTTTTGCATTCCTATGGACATTCTCACACAGAGACTGCTTATAGATATCTGTCCCTGGACTTTCTACTACATCTTATGCATCTGAGAAAGCAGACTTAAGTCTACAAAAGCCCATGCTATGAACTTCTCTCAGACTCAAAGCTACTACAAGATCCCTTTGCATAAGGAATATCCAAATTGTCTTTTTTTAAAATGATATTTAAATTAAACTACAATTTTTAAAGTAACATCCTAAATTCAGATGCTTTCATTTATCTGGTTAAATAAATCCCTTTTCTTGTGCAAAAAGGCTCTTGCTTAAGCTAAATTGCTGAGGCTTTGAAGATTTTTCTGTATAATATCTTAAGGCTTTGAGAATCCTAACAAACCCAAGCATGTCAAAACATTGCATGAACAAATATACTTTAAAACTGGGCAAGAGGTCTATTGCAGAAGACTACATTAATGTTCCTCATTCTAGAAATAACTTGGCATTATACTCGTAGAAAGGTGGGATATAAATAAAATTGATTAAATAAATGAATACATTCTTCTTAAACAGAGTTATCTTATAAAACAAAGTTCTGTGAAGTAAACACTCAATAAGCTGGAAAAGGTGATCTAGCTTTAAAAAAAAAAAAAAAAAAAACTACCACTCATGCAGATCATCTTGTAAATCATAGCTATTAGCCAGAATCATTTTTAGGAAGAAAATTCAAATTCTTAAAAGGTCTGCCAAAACATTAGTATTAAAAACTGAGTTTAAATCTGCAGAATGAATAAGCAATCAAATATGAGTTGACCTTATCTACATCCACTTAGAAAGACTTTACAGATTGCTTTTTGAGACAGTTTTAGAAATAGATAAAATTGTAAATAGAGGTGACATAGAAATTCTGAAAGGAAAGCACAGAGAGCACAAAATCAAATAAGGAGTGGCTTCTAACAGATAATGTTCTATGGAATAGGAGTGGTTTCTAACAGATAATGTTCTATGGAAATCAGAATATATGGGGGAAAGGAACTGTTCAGGTGTAATGGAACTTCCTAAAAAGATATTACAGCAGTCACAGTTTTCAATTGTCAGCACAAAAAAGGAAGAGAATGAAAGGTACAAATGGCTGCCCCAAAACTACTAGACAATATGAAAATCAAAAGAACTTCATGAGAACCAAAGAATGGGCCACACACAATCGATACGAAAGAACAAGCAGAACTAATCAGGAACAAAGGCTAGAGGTGAATTACTTCTATAGCAAGGAACAGGAAAACAATGCAGAGGTGATGCAAGTACTTCTGAAGTGAAATAGAAATTGTGGAATCACTGCTCATTGCCTGAGATTCCTGTCTTCAATGTAGCATGATAAAAAATACTAGCATAACTTGCAGAGCTGACATAAGGAAAGATGACATAATAAGTTTAATTGAAAAAAATTCTCTGATTCAGTGTATTAGAAATTATTTTAGCAAGTGGCATTAATGATGTACATGATGTCTACTAGTATCTTGAAATTCCACATAAAAATTGGTGTGTATGTTCTTTCCTACAGACCTTAAGGGAAAAGACAGAAGATACTAACTAGAATGTAACTGTTTCATGTTAGTAATGCAAAGTGCTCAAGAAGTCTCATTGACCTGTGTTCCTCTTGACAATGGGTGCAAGAGTCAAGCTAATATTCCCATCATAAATGTTGCACATTGTCCAAAACATGTACTTGAACAGTCATTCCACTGCCTTGAATTAATATGCACTATTGTGGTTTTTGTTTCATCATTCTGGTTCTCAGGGTAAGGTCTACAACTCTGTACTTCATTACAGTGTGCCAGTTTTCAGTTGTAATACACTGTACTGTGACTTAGATGTTTTCCATTTCCCTTGGAAACAGGAGTTGGGGTTCATCTGAAGTGTGCCTTGTTGTCATGAACGTGTGTTCTAGCTTTCCCATGTCATGATGCTCAAAAGAGAGAACATTCGTATTGTATTTTCTCTTCCTTGCTATCCTGTTACAGGGGGAGATTCAAAAAGAACGGAGCAAAACTGAATAAGAACAGCCTTACTTTTGCACCATACTTTTTAAATCACCCTGTATATTTTACTATGCATTATACTCACTATGTGATAAACCCTTTAGGAAACCAGCATGATGTGGTTATGGTGTGAGACCAGGATCAAAAAGACACTCATTCAAATCTGTCCTGAGCCATGAAGTTGGAGAGGCCTAAATTCTCAAGAGTCATCTGCCTTGGGTGGAAATTGTGTGGATATAGTAGGAGGACCCAAAAATAGCCTCTTTGAGCACCTTGGAGGATGAATGGGATTAAAACTGGCAAGGAAGTTACAAATAATATAGGATTTTCCAGTTTGTTTGGGGAGAGATCAAATGGTTTGTCCCTGCAGTCTTTCTTGAGAGGTTAGGAAGGCGCTAAATTACCTGGGTGACCAAAAGGGTCAAGCTACTTCAGGACAGATTAATAACTGAGTGCTGAAAACTTCAATGCATCTGTTATGCATAAAAGCCTGGGTCCTACATGCAAAGGTTGACTCATGGTCCTCTTTTATGGAAATTGGCTACAGATTATTCATTTCTTGTTTAGTCATTTCTTCATCATATCCTGTCTCTGACATTTGAACGTTAAAGGCCCAGAACATCTTTTGGAACCACACACAGCTTTGTGGACGTTATACTTACACGAACATTGTGCTCTTGGCCTGATCTTAGTATCAAGTGAGGAATGTGGAAGATGTCCAGGTATGCAAACAATGCAAAAGGAAAACTCCAAGGATAGTGTTTTGTGTGTGTGAAAACTGAAACAAATAACATGATATGGTGCAAAGGCTCATTAGTACTGGGGGGGGGGGGGGGGAGAGTTTGCTGTCAGACCTATTTGCATATGTCTCTTAAACTTTGACTCATTTATCTATTGTTTTCACTTCTGTTTCATTCCTTTTTCTTCAAAAGGTAAAAAGTTCAGAGTAGTTTTTGCAGGATCAGCTTTCCTCCAGGGAGAAAGAGCACCAGAGAGCCTATGGAAGCAGAGAATGCATGAAGGAAAATAAAAACAAACGCAGACCCTATTAGGTTTTTTTCAGCCAAGCTTCTGCTGCTTCTATAAACTAGTTCAAAAAATCAGGCTCAGATTTCCTCTTTCAGCATCTACACTGGATTTTAGGAAACTTGAATTTCCAGATCAGTAATTCATTTTATAGCAGAGCTGTTCCGGTGAGAGAACATGAGGCCATTCAGCTCTTCATCCTCCACTCCTAGTTCTATAGTAACAGTTCTAGTCTGGTACCCCATTAGGATTTCTCAACAGGATTCAGTTTGTAATTCAGCTGCAAAGGTAACACAGCATCTTGACTGGTCATAATAAGGACTAGTGCTGTGTAATGCCTTTTTAAGAAGCAAGCTCAGAAGGCCTCAGTGGTAGCAGACCTAATGGGGAGAACAGAAGGAATGTTTTCACTTTGGGCAGATGCCATGGTGATTCCTAAACTGGCCTTCCAAGTGTTTTGTACTTGGTTCCCAGAATCTAATCAAGCTGGGGCTAAACTTTTGGGGCTGTTGCTCTCCTTTGACTTGCAGATTCTGGGTCCTTGTGATTGCAATTTGCCATACCCTTTTACATATTTTACCCGCAACTCTGGAAGTGCTATTGATTTCATATGTGTTTCAAGTCAAGGCTCCCAGAATCCCCAACCATTGGCCAAGATGTCTGAGGCTTCTGGGACTGAAGTCCAAAAACCTGGATGACCAGAATTTGGGAATCACTAAACTAGAAGAAGCAGTTGACAGCTACAGCATCCAGTTAAAGCTTGTGTTTTTTTAAAGTCAGATACTGCTTTGGGTTCTAAGAGTTAATGGGCCTCAGCAGACGGCTTAAAAAGCCGTCCTGGAGGCAGGGAAGAGGAGGGGCAGCCGCACGCTCGGCGCCCCTTCCTCCTCCCGAGGTTGCCCTCGGAGCCGCCGGCCCTCCACACAGCCAGCGCTCCGAGGGCAACCTCCCGCCGCAGCGTCTGGACACGCTGCGGCGGAAAAGTCAGTGAAAGTGCGCCACAAGCTTTTGTGGCGCACTTTCACTGACTTGTGAAAGGAGCGCTATTTTAGCGCTCCTTTCAGGGACGATGAAGGTTCACCGCAGGATCGAGGCGTGGGGATGCCTCGGTCCCGTGGCGCACCTTCCCATGGCAGCCCCGTGCCACCAGTCTGCTTAGGCCCAATGTTTGCTTAAGACATATATGTGGTTCTGTTTCCCTGATAAGAAAGCTAGATATAGTTAAGCACACATACACCCACAATGCCATCATCATGTAACAAACCATTTAACAAATTAAAACTTTAAAACCAGTTCAAACAGCTCAAAGACAATTTAAAACCATGCACATGTGCAGATTTGGATGAAAGGCCCCATAAAGTGACATGTCTTTATTCGGTGCCAGTATGAATCTGGCTTTGACACCAAGTAGACTTCTAAGAAAGAGGGTATTTCACAACTGGCTGTGTCACACAATCTGTAGTCCTCAGTGGTGAGACACAGAGAAGAGCCCTTCCAGAAGTTCTCAGTCCTCAGGCAAGCATACACAAAGAGAGGCACTCCTTCACGTATTAAAGTCTCAAGCCGTTGAATGCCATCACTACCATCTTGAATTAAGTCACAACTTCAGAGTCATCTTCAAGGACAGCCCCAATGTGCAGTGTGTTGCAGTAATTTAATTTGAAAGTTAACAGTGCATGAAGTACTGTGACTTAAGTTATTTATCCAGAAAAGGTCATAACTGATAGGCCAGTAGAAGTTGGTTGCAAGCATTCCTTGTTAGGATGGAGTCCCAGGGGTAAAATGTACAATGTGGGGAATAGAAGCAGCCATGATGACATAGCATTTGATCACTGCTGTGTCATAGGATGTGACATCATGCAGATGGTGGTGCTGTAAAGCACAAAGAACTGCAAAACTGCAGAGTCACTCAGGTGGGTGACAGGTGTCCAGGAGGAAGAGGCAGGGCCAGAAGGCCACGTGAAGCCATGGCTATATAAGGCAGAAACCTCTGGAGACATGAGTGGTTGGTGTTGTCGTTGGTTGTATAGTGGATTGCTGTGGATCACGTTGGATGATTGCTGTAACTAGCCTTGTACATAGAGGAACTAATATTAGAGCCTCATCTGAGAGACATCTGTCTGTGGAGTCTCTTTACTCTGTCTGGAAGGGGAGAGGTGCTTCTCCAGCTGACAAGCTACCTGCTGCATCTGAGAAGATTGTGATCCTGTGGCAGCACATCTACGTGGATCTTCACATGCTGCGTAACCACGCTAACTTTCCTAGCCACAGAGAGTGCCTCCAATAATGGAGGGAGATCTAGGAGTACTCCCAACTATCTGCCTTCTTCCTTAGGAGGAATGCAACCCCCTTCAGGTAAGGAAGCCTTTCTAACACCCAGATTCATTAACCACCAGTCCACAGAATGGCTGTCATCAGAATTCAGCTTCACTTTATTGACTTCATTCAGTCCATTCCAGCATCCATTTCCTCCATCATTTCAAAGATTAAAACCAGGATGCATATGGCCAAGCAATACCAGAGTATGCTCAAGGTGGCAAAGATTGTTAATGAGGAGGTGTACACAAACTAGAAGGAGCTGTAGTAGCTTGGTTTTGCTTGAATCTACAATGAAAGGCAAGATTCCACCCCCTTCCTCTCCTCTCCTTCCAGCTCAGTTAATTGGGTACAAACTACTTTTGTACTTTGAAATCAGTTTGCACCAACCGAAGTAAGCCAAGGAGAAAAGTGAGAGGGGGGGAGAGAAACAGCTGAAGCGGTTGAAAAACAAGTGAACAAAATAAGACACCAGGGCATTAATCAGGACTTTTCCTGCCAAATTGGGATAGTCGGAGAGTATGAGCATCCAGGTGCTGATCCATTCCCTGGTCCACTCCAGGTGATTCTAATGGAAGTGAAAATGAGTGTCATTGGCACACTCAAAACCTGTAATGACTCCATCCAGCTGCATCATATTGATCTTAAACAGCAGGAGGGGAGGGAATAGGAGAGATGGAATTCAGTTGCAATCTACAGCTTAGAAGCCATGGGCTCAACAGGAATATCCCATTTTCTGAAATGCACTCTGTAGATAGGAGAGGCAACATACCATAAAACCCAGGATACTGGCAAGCCTAAGTGACTGCACCTGTGAGAAGAAAAAGTCTTAATCTTTGAGACATTCTGAAATAGATTTGCTCAGACTCATGGAACTATCTGAAGTCTCAAGAAAATTTTTCTTTGGGGTCTTCAGACAGGGAGACCCATCTCAAGGTGAGTGGCAGTGGAGGATGTATGTATGTGAGGTACCTTGAAAGACTTAGCAATCATATCCACCTATTCCCAGGGGTTCCAGAACACTCTGGTTTCTACTGAAGTTGTAGATATGTTGCATTGTGCAATGTAGGGGCACCAATCAGTTATGTGCATAACTGAGAGAGACCAAGGAGAGAGATGGTGAGTGCATGCAGAATGTCCTTAGGTCCATTGTGGTATCTGGAACAAGGCAGGACATGAAGTGTCAGCATTGCAACTCATGAACTATCTTGTTCTGCAAACCTTGACATCAACAGCACAAGATCTGGGAAGAAATTCCTAGAAGGTTGGCAGTGACTCTTCCATAAGCCATAGCAGCAGTGTAGAGCCTGGTGAGACTTCTCATGCATCTTGCACACTGCAGGTAAGACCGTGTGGGATGCATGTTCTTGTGGGAAAAATGGTCACTGCTGCAGCTATGCGTGTTACGTGCCTTCAAGTCATTTCTGACTTAAAGTAACCCTAAAGCAACCTGTCATGGGTTTTTCTTGGCATGATTTGTTCAGAGGGGGGTTGCCATTGCCTTTGCCTGAGGCTGAAAGCATGTGATTTGCCCAAGGTCATCCAGTGGGTTTCATAGCTGAGTGGGAATCAAACCCTGGTCTCCAGAGTTGTAGTCCAGTGTTCAAACCACTACATCACACTTTCTACTGAGCACATTTTGACCCCTGCCCTGCCACCCAGAAATGCTTTCTGAGTTGCCATATTACCAGAGGCCTAGTCACACTACAGAATTATTGCACTATGATTCCACTTTAACTGCTATGGTTTTGCCCTGTAAACTTCTGGGTTTGGCAGTTTAGAGAGGAGTATTTAGAATTCTCAGCCAAAAAGCCTCATTAAATTACAAACCCCAAGATTCCATAGGTGAAGGGTTCAGGGTTCAATTTTTAAAAATAAAATAGTGAATGAAACATATGTTTTTGCATTTTGAATCTGAAATTGCAACCTAAAATCTGACTGTTTGAGATGTGCGTTTCTTTTTATATGAAGTATACAGATAAGAACTCCATTAGAATCTTAAGAATTTAAGCACCAGTGCCTGAGACTGCTTTTTCCCACTCTTCACTCCCTGCTCCTATTTTTTAAAAAATATTTTTCTGTGCCAAGTCTTTTAGATATGAGGACAGGAACAGTCTTACTACTTTTTAGCTGCCCCAGAAGCTTTTTAAAATAAGAAATGCCTATATGACACTAATTCTAAAGGTATTTATAAGCTAAATTTATTCAGAAGACCCAATAGGAATTAATATCTCCTTAAAGAGGGGGGACATGTGGGAATTAAATTTAGTACTTTTCAGCCATCAAATAGGGCACTTCATAAGCTATCAACATCCAAATATGGTGAAATGTAAGATGCTATTGTATACTAACTATCAAGTTCTGTCAGATAATCTTAACATGCCAAATGCTTACAAATACTAAATTCTAGAAGCTAATTTTAGTTACCAAAAAGCCTGATGTCACAGAATCATAGTATTCTATGATGCAGAGTATGCAAGAACCCAGAAAACTATGTTTCCTAGGATTCCTAGTGCTTGAAGGGTCTTCCAGATGCCAGGGAGCAATGATAACGTGACAGAAAAGCCGCTTCTGAGACTTTCTTGTCAGTGCCCCACCAGGCCAAGTTTTTTTTGGGGGGGGGGGACACAATGCAAGAGGCATAATTCCAGGAACTATAGATAAATGAAGGTTTGCAGGCTACTGTGCTCCTGAAGAATTTGTAAAGAATGTAATAAGGCCCAGACTTTTGGTAAGGGTACTTGGGGAGGGGGAAAAATGAGGTCATTCCTTGCCCGCCCCGCAAATTATTCTTTCCTCACCCAGATCCTTTCTGAACTTGGAAGCTAAGCAGGTTGAGTCCTGGTTAGTACTTGGATGGGAGACTGCTAATGAATATTAGAGGCTGTTGGTTACATTTCATAGGAAGGAACTGGCAAAACCATCTCCAAGTATTCCTTGCCCAAGAAAATCCAATGAAATTAATGAGGTCACCATAAGTCAGGAGGCAACTTGAAGGCGCATACAAGCACACATGCACACTGAATGAAATTTTCCTTCAGTCCCCAAATTCCTAGCATTGCAGTCACTTAAAACCTCAGATGAGCATCTAGAAATACAGTTTAGGCATGCAAAGAAAAGGGGCCAGCAAAGTTACTAAGGGAATGGGAACACAGCAAAAGCAAGGGTGCCTGATGTTAATGATTTCCAATGTCTCACTCCACAATGCTGGAAATTTGAGGACTACAGGCAAACTTGTGAGGGGGGGATTCTTATGTGGGCATTGCTTTCACTTTGCCCCCTCATGGCAACATCCCTAAAATGGCCCTGAAAGGAGGAGGAGGGTTCTTAAAAACAACCTGTGCAACCCAAGCCCATTCTGAATTCAGCCAAAGCATGTCAAAGATGAAAATAAATCAAAGCATGTCAAAGAGGAAAATAACAAAGCTGACATTAAACTTAACTGGATGTCAACCACAGAAAACAAATATTCATTTGATATTTCAGATCGTGTTTGGAAAGGAAATTCATTTTATGTCTGTAAGTGAGAAACCACAGCAGGTATGGAAAGGATTCCTCAACTTCTGGCATTCCCCCCCCCCCCCAACATACTAAATGTTTACTCAAGTTTCTCCAACCCATTATATGTATCTGCAAGCAAATCTAACAGCAAATACTTTCCAGCTTTAGAACAACTGCAGATGTCCAATGCAGAAATCACGGATGTGGTTTGCCGGCAACAGCAGATGGCAGAGTGTTTCCACACAAGGTGATTTGGGAGCTAAGCTAGGATTCTTCCACTCCCCTGCTGGGGAAGCAGATGGGAGTACTGGCTAGAAAAGAAGACACGACACTGCTGTGATATGTGGTGCCTAGTGCTGCCTTTGATGGCCAGCCATTTAGCACATGAGAGTTAAATAAAGTTGAACAAGGTAGAGAGAAATCTAGGAAGAACATAGTAAAAACATATCAAGGACTGGAAGGGGGAAATTAATGATCATCGAGATCCTATGCCTGTTTTCTTACAATCCAGTCCTGCTTCAGATGTGAGTTGTTTTCAAATAGTTGTGCACAGGATGGCAACCACCAGGCAATGTCGTCGTATGCTGGCAGAATTCCATGTGCCACTGATGCATGCTGAAATCATTAGCATGTGCAAAGTATGAAGACAGAGGATGCCTTCAGTCACATCTGTCCCCCATTCAGTGCAGTTAGAGAGATATGCTTGTTATCATGCCAAGTCTCTTGAGAATGTGCAACTTTTCAGCATTTTTGCTATTTTAGTCCAATCCCTGCAGTTCCTTTAATATTAATCAGAACCACAAGATCCTATGAATCCAGTACAAACTGCACATAGCTTTTAATAGCCTTTTTGTTAGAAATGGTTTGGGCCTTTTTGTCCTGCCTTCAAATTACTTGGGACATTATCACATGGGGAGATGCGGGGAGAAAGTGGAAATAAACTGGACGAGCGGAAGACTTTAATTTACGGGATTTGTCCCGTTCCTCCTCGTCTGATAACTAAATTCGAATTTAAAAGGGGGTTAATTCGAATGAAAACCTGATCTTTTCAAATCCTCAAAAATCCCGAAAATGAAAAGATCAGGTTTTCATTCGAATTAACCCCCTTTTAAATTCGAATTTAGTTATCAGACGAGGTGGAACGGGACAAATCCCGTAAATTAAAGACTTCCACTCGTGCCCGTTTATTTCCACTTTCTCCCCGCGACTCCCCGTGTGATAACGTCCTTGGCAAGATTTCTTTAGAGGGGGTTTGCCTTTGCTTTCTTCCTCTGCAGCTGAGAGAATGTGACTTACCCAAGGTCACCTACTGGGTTTCCAAAGCTCAGTGGGGATTCAAATCCTGGTCTCCAGAGTAGTAATTCAGTCCTAAAACTACTACATTATGCTAGCTCCCGAAGCAGGCTGCCGCCATGGTCCCAAGCAAGCCACCAGCAAGAGCAGATTAAATCCACCCTTTTTGCCAGTGGCTTAAGGCCGCCTTGAGTAGACTCAGAGTGACTTCCAGCCAATTCAGGGGTGTGCATCATCTAAATGCCATGCCCCCAAAGCAGCCAGAAGCTACTCTATCTGTTTTGGGCCTTTGTTTACTACTACAGGATCCTAGCTAAAACCTTTAACCTTCACTTTTTTTGTGTACTTATTGCCTCCAAATTCTCTTGAGACAGAATCATTGCCTGTTGGCAATATGAGAAATGGCCTGTCCTTTGAATAACTGTAAAGTTGTGTGAAGGATGGGTGTTCAGTTATACTGTTTTTGCTTTCCCAGGTGCACCAACCACAATTCAGCTCAGCTGCTAAAAATATAAGATATCTTTGATCTGTGTCACTGAACATTCAGCTTAAAAAAAAAACTCTAGCCATTTTACGTATGAAAATGTATGTGATCAGATGTTATTCTCACGTGTTTGTTAAATAAACATGCATCTTTGAAGAAAAATCTATAGCTCAATGGCTGAACATGTGTTTGCATAGTGATAGCTCAGTTTCAACCATGGCATCTCCAGCTGAAAGCAAAAAGTAGCAGGTAGCAGTTGGTCTCAAAGACCCCTGCCTGAAATCCCAAAGAGCTCTTTGCAGGGGGTTGGACTGGATGGCCCTTGTGGTCTCTTCCAACTCTATGATTCAATCAGAGAGAGATGGACCAATGATCTAAGCTTCCTATGTTCCAACTTCCGGTATTCTGACCAAAGAATGCAAGAGCATTTGGGATAACTGACAAGTATCAGGCCCCTACTTTCAGGGCATGGGAATGTTTCTTTTTTTTTGAACTACAGTTCCCAAAATCCCCCAACCAGCTTTCTGGGAGATACCATCTAATTTTTTCTCAAGGTCATCTTATTACACATAATATTACCTTATATACCGTAATACAATTAAAATATAACTTTGCACATGTTTAATAACATCTAAAATCCATAAAATGTTGATATCTTTGTTCGGGCAAACAAAATGCACAAAACACATGATGGAAGCTTTCAAAGTACCACTGACTTAATTAATCCGACAAAGGCATTAAAAATTGTACAGGAAAAAAAAATTAAAATAAAATGATGATGTTAGTTGCAGGCCTACATTTTGTCAAGATGTTGTTGTGTTGTTCTGTTTTGAGATGTTGTGGAGGGATACCTATGCAGGCAGGCCACTCCTCCTCCTAACTATGGGGGGATGCAGATGGGCAGCCCTGGACCACCCCAGGATGCAGAGGATCGGGGCCGAGGCTGCAGGATGCCTCGGCCCCGATCCTCCCCTTTTCTGGCCCAGAAAAGAGCGGCAAAATGCTACTCCTCTCAGAGCCGGCACGCGGCTTTTTAGTGCCCCTTCCAGCACAGCGCGTCAAAATGCTGCACTGGAAGGATATCCTGATGCCGTGCGCCATACATAATGGTGCATGGCGTCATGATGCCATGAGTGTGGGGATGGGGTGCCCGGCTTGCAGCTGCCCCCCCCATCCCTGCCTCCAGGCCGGCCCTTTGGGCCAGTCTGTATGTAGACGCCCTATGTGGCACTGGGAACAGAGCATTCCAGGGTCTAGGAAACAACATTTAAATTCTGTTAGCAATACAAAAAGGTACTTCCTTTGAGATCCAAGTTTGTTTACCTGTGTTCATGTTCTGGAAATTTTACAATTATTCCTTACACCTATTAGAAAATGCTAACCACCACTTTTTTGCTTCCCTAACAAGAACTTTGAATATAACCTGTATCTTTGGCTGGTAAATGGAAAACATGATGTTTTGGTTTGCTCCACACTTGTCAATATTTCAAGAGCAGTGCTACAGAGACTAAGGGGGCAGGACTGAATGTGAAGGCGTGGCAGATTTACAATGTCTCTGTGACCCTGTTATTATTTGCAAACATATAAATACAGTGGAAACAAACAGGTTTCTAAAACTAGAAAACAGATCTCTAGAGAAATACAGTATGTGTTCCTAGTCCCTTCCCTCCCCATACACATGCCAATTTTGCACCCCTGTTTCACCAAACTCTAAGAAGATAAGACTCAAGCCAGATAAAACAGCTGCTTTTTGTTAATATGAAAGCTAATCTGGGATTAGACATAGTTTGTTTAACACGCAAAATCATTCTCAAAGGATTAGGTTCATTCATTTGTTGCTTTAGAATATTCCTGAATCCAGGCTTGCTCCTAAAAGTGGTTTAGTACAACCTTGTGCTGGTGTGCCATTTGTACTTTTTGAGAATATAAATTTGGCTACTGCTACACATTAGTCTATTACAACAAACATTGCAAGGATGGCTTGCCTTAAGATTGCAGTGGGTACAATATTCTATGGACATACAATATGTTGACAAGCTGCTCCCACAAACATGACACTCCAGTGTTTATTGTTGTTGTATGCCTTCAAGTCGTTTTCAATTTACATCAACCCTAAGGCAAAGCTATCCTGGAGTTTTCTTGGCAAGTTTCATCAGAGGAGGTTTGCCATTGACATCCTCTGAGGCAGGGAGTATGTGACTTGTCCAAGGTCACCCAGTGGTTTTAAATGACCAGGCCAGGATTTGAACCTTGATCTCCAGAGTCCTAGTCCAACACTCAAACCACTATGCCACACTCACTTCCAGATGGTTTCTGCACCCAGTTCAAAGTATGAATGTTTGAAAAAATTGGTGATTATGATAATGATACTCATTTTTATCCTGCCTTTCCCCCAATAATAGGAGCCAAGGTGGTTTACAACAGATTAACTCCTTAACTCCAGTACAGATTAAAAATCATACAAGAAATTGGAATTCATTCATTGGTACTGATCTTTACCTCCCATACAGGTGCATATGCACTGGATTTGCATTTCCTAACTATTCAAGCACAGTTCATAGCTCAAAAGAAACCTGACACGACAGACCTAAAATGTGTTTTATGGAAATGTTTAATAATACACATTTCGAGAGGCAATACAATTTAAGAGAGACTTATATTTAGAAAAGTGTATACTTAAAAATATTTGTTTGAATGCACATTTATTTACATACAGGGTTTTTTTTGGGGGGGGGGGAAGATTGCCGATGACTGCAGGAACAGGACAGAACAAAGGTGGGGTGAACACGTGAGATGATGACATGGACCAGAACCAGACTGATTCACCCAGGCCTAATGCAAAATTTTGATGATCACCTTTAAAGCTCCCAAGCAGTTTGAGACCAGGAACAATGCTGTTCCAGCCATTGAGGGGTGGATGGATGGGGAGGTCATGTACTGTTTCTTATCACTGTCTGAAGTACATTTTTTATTATGGTCATGTGGACCACCTGAAAGCATATTGTAACCCTCTGATGGCCCTTTACCCCAATTTAAGAATAGCTAGTATAGAAAACATTTTTTGGGGGGTGAAAGCCACCATCTTTCCATAAACACTGATTTCTATGAATGCAAAACTGAACAATTGAGATTGTCAGAGGGGGTCCTGTCCTTGTCCCATCCTTCCCATGTAATTGCGGGAAAGACTTTCAGACTATATCGCGCTGATCCAAACATTGTCCCATCTAGGAAGTGCTAGTGACCGTGATCACACAAAAGACTTTCATATGACATTGCACTGATCCTGTCATTGTCCCATCAGTAAAATGGAATTGTCCCGTCCTTGCCCTTCTTTTTGTATTAATGGAAAACATGTTAATGCAATTCCACTTCACTGACAGATTAATGACAGGATCAGTGTGACATATGTGAATGTCTTTTGCACAATCGCTGTCACAGATGGGATAAGGACTCCCATCCTCCATCTGATAAACTCACAAGACTGTTACATTTCCATACACTCCAACATTTCAGAAATGAAAACTGGTACATGTGTTGCCAAGGAACATCATAGCGCAGCCAAGATGGCACAAGTTATAATGAGGAAGAACATACAGGTTAGGAGATGCTGCAGCAGTTTGCTTTGCCTGAGTCTACTGGGAAGGAAAAGATTCCACCACTCCTATTCTCTCCCCCGCCAAACTCAGTTTATAAGAAATGAAATAAACTATAACAAAGGAGGGGGGATTGCGGGGAGGAAAAGATAGAAACTGGGATATTTTTAAAGCAGCTGAAAAAGTCCCTGGCCCCTGGTGAATCAGGACAGTGGGGGATATTTAGTTCTTGGTAGGTTAAAGAGAAAAGAGGGAGAAGGTGCAATAATTCAGTAAAGGAGGGACTATACTAAGGTTGGCCTGGTCCTGAGTAATACTGTAGGCCTAAGATTATTTGGAAATTTATACCTTCCACATTTTCATTTAGCAAGATATCTTTCAAGGAGTTCTCTCTTGTGCTCATTCATTTGTAAAGAGAATAGCTGAAGCCAAACTGAAAGTTAAATTCAAGCATGCTTGTTCTTTAACTTTGCAGTATTTTAAAGAACAAATATGCTTTAACTTGGTTAATAAAAACTTCTGTTTTCTTGACCTAATTCTTTCATTTGTGTTATAAAAAGTACAAATAAGTATGTATATCACACACACACACACACACACACACACACACACACACTTGTGTGTGCAGACATACACGTACACACCATTATTTCTCTCTCTCTTGCCCTCTTTCTTTTTTCTTCTTTTTCCTTGTTTTGGTTGCAGGGACACATAAAACCTGCGCTCAGCATTTTCCTGTGGAATTTAATAACCGCCCAAACATTGTTGAAAAGTGTTTTGCAATTGCATGCTGGCACATCTGCATTGTAATCTTCGCCAGGTCCCTTCCCACACAAGTTTAGTCTCAAAGGTATCTTGGCTTGTTGGATGCTGGGCAGTTAGTGCACTGTAGGAAAATGAAAGACCTCTGAATCTATTGTTCTCTGTTGTAAAGTACCTGTAGATTGTCACTATGTGATACTTAATGATGAATAATGTATTTAATATATGTACCTCTGTTTGAAAGCCCTTATTGATTAGTTTTTAAATGTGTTTTCATTTGAAACCACAAAGCATTATGACTTATTCTCTCTCTCTCTCTCTCATTTTGTTAACATAATACTACTACTAATAATAGACAAATAAAATATAAACTATAAAGAGTTTAAACATGTATAGACAAATAATTATATCACTGTGTTGTTCCAGTGTGTAATAAACACATGACTAATTTCTTTAGTATGAGAATGGCAAAGTCATGTGTCTTATTTTCTTATTGGCATCTTTCGTCACTCTCCAGTAATTGGCAATGTAAGATCCTTGGCACTGTTACACAAGTCGGTAGTTTGGGATAATTCTTGTGTATGGTTTTCATAAAAGAAATCTCAAAAGATTCCAAAACTCCAAGTATTCCAGTCATTCTGCGAATTGCACTACTTGCGTCAAACCAATATTTCTTTGCAATGGGCCAAGTCAACCATGATTGTAAAAAACGTTGCTCTTTTCTTACTAAGATTTCCAGCATAAAATACTGGAAGTATCAACTATTTATCTTGGCCCTTACCACTCTGTGATGTTCTATCCTTGATACTCACAATAGAGAGTCACCATTTGCTTGCCCTTTTGAAACAGACAAGACCACTGAGGTGAAGAAGATAATTCATTTCTTATTTTAAAAAAAATTACAGAGAAACAGACCTCTAAAAAACAAACTTCCCCCCCCCCCACACACACATACACATTATTGCTCAACAGAAGTCCATTATTATGACAATGGCTCAAATCAAGAACCAAGTCTTGCTTCCCTGAAGATCTGGCTCTGCCATTAGGAAAAGTAAAATGATACTTTCAAGAAGGAGATGGTGGAGCAGACAGCAAGCTAGGTCTTGGAGGAAAGAGATGATGAGTGCCACATGGCTTCTCCTGTACCACTTTTGCTAGCTTACTATCTCACATGTGGTAGAGGGCCTTCCTTTGCCAATGCTGACAAAAATACTAGTTCGCTTCCCTCTACCTTCATGAAAAGTGATCAGGTGCCAGTGTGTGCCTCACTTCAGGCAGCAATGGCTTGGGCTGGCCCTGTTTCTGTAGTGATGCTGGAAGACATATGCTTCAAAAGAACTCTGAATAAGACTCAATCTGCACAGTAGAAATAATGCACTTTGACAGTGCTTTAAGTGCCGTAGTTCAATGCTATGGATTTTAGGAATTTGTGGTTTAGTGAGATATTTTGCCGCCTTTGTCAGAGAATGCTGGTGCCACAACAGATCCCAGAATTTGACAGCATTGAGCCATGAAAGTTAAAGCATTGTCAGAGTGCATTATTTCTGCAGTGCAGAAGCAGCCTAGGGAAATGCACCCTACAGGACAACTAATTTCAGTATCATTATATTACATATCTATGTATGTCTGGATGTACTTCATGGATTTATGCAAGTCATATTTTTATACAGCTAAGCATTTTAATTTTTTTATGCAAGTCATATTTTTATACAGCTAAGCATTTTTATTTTATTTTATTTTAAGCTTTCCAGGATGGGGGAAAAATTAATGACAAAAACAATAACAACAAAGAAATAAATCACATTTGGTACAATGAATTGTCAAATATCAAGACCATAGCTTAGAAGCTCAATTGGGTAATTCACTCTGATGGAGCTCTTCCAGATGAGTTTCTGAAAATCTTAAGTTTTAAAAAAAATATTGTACAAACCTATTTGATTTCGGAAAGCCACATGATATTTTCTTCATCCCAAAATATTTTCTGGGAACTCATGGCATTACCAGGGACTTTTAATTCCTATTTTCCAGGCCAATTTAAATTATCCCATATTTTCCAAAATGAATCCATTTCTATTTGCCTGTTTTTATTATTCTGGAACCAGCTAACATGACCACCACCAGTAAAAACAACTATTGTTTCTAGGACACATTTTCAACAGAGACCAAGTGAGGAAAAGAGGAATGTTGGTGCCAAAACAAAATGATCCTAACTAGTACAATATTGCTAGAGCACTTTAGCACTTTAATTATAACTCCTGAATAGTAACAAGAAGCCTAATGGAAATGAGTGAAAAACAATTTCTGAAATGTTGCATGAGTCCAGATGTGAATTGTGATCAGTGGAGGGAGAGGAGGAAGAACACTAGGGATGGAGCAGGGAGGGAAATCGGGAATATTTTACGAGTTAAGATGCAGCCTGGGAATATGCAGGTAAAATCAAAACAAAAAGAACTGGAAACTTTCAGTACTTCCAGAGATTCCTTCTCTGTCTTCTGGATGAGCCCACAGTTATTCAGCACAATGGTCCAGGTATATCGTTCAAAGAACAAAACAAAAAAAATTACATCAGGCATGAGCATTAAACTGAGAATGAATTGCTGATGACAGCCTACTAAAAATTAACAAAACAATGGTTGAATTAATATCTTAAGTGTGGCAAATTTCTGGAAAGAAAGTGTAGATTAATGAGCAGCTCCGGTTAAGGGATATTAAGCTTTTGCTAGGGAGCCATCCTAGCTTCCATCCTAGGGAGGTACTTCCAAAGTTGGGGAGCAACTTTGGTCTTCTGCCAGCAAGTGAAAACCTTCCTATTCCATTAATCTTTTAAGAACTGACTTTGGGGCTTTGCAGATGGGTGGCCATGGGCCACCCTGGGAAGCAGAGGATTGGGGCTGAGGCTGCCCCACACCTCGGCCCCAATCCACCTTTTTGGAGCCTGGGAAAGGAGCACTAAAATAGTGCTCCTTCCTCAAGCTCCAGAAAGGGCACCGGAAGAGCTGCCGCACGGCTCTTCCATGGCTCTTCCGGCTCAGCCCGTGCAGAGGCTGGGCCAGGAGGATGTCATCAGAGCACTCACCGTGTGTAATGGCAGGCGCTCCAATGACGTCCTCGGGAAGGGGTTTGGGCGGCCTGTGGCTGGCCGCCCCTCCCCTTCCCTGGCTCCAAGACAGCGCTTTGCGCCATCTGTAAAGCCCCTTTGATGAGCTTTTAACCATGTGTATGTTTTAAAGCTGTCTTGAATTCCAGTATTTGGGGGGAAAGATGGGATCTAAATGCACAGGAGAGGTCCTTCTGGGCTGTGGCACCCCAATTGTGGAATGCCCTCCCCTTGGATGCCTTACTGCCACTAACACTGGCTTCTTTCCAGTGCAAAGTAAAAACATGGCTTTATATTAAAGTCTTTAGGGCATTATTGATTTATTTCAAAATGCACAATGTGATTTTAAACTATTTTAACCCTTTTCATCTGTTTTACCTAGTTACATTTTAGTCTGCTTAAATTACCTATTGTTTTAAACTTCAAATTGTTTTAAACTGTTTAATTGATTTTATGTATAATTTATTATTATTATTATTATTATTATTATTATTATTATCCCACCTCTCTTGTGCAACACAACCGGGGTGGCTTACATAATAAAATGCACAATCTCGTATCCCAATAACCTCCTCTAAAATACAATTAAACTCTATACAGATTAAAACATACCTTAAAATAATAACAAATCAACAATGGCTGTCGCAGAAATCAGGGAATAACAGATTCAACTTATTTGGTGGCCAATTATCTATTCAGGAAAGGCCTGCTAGAAGAGATCCATCTTAAAGGCTTTTTTAAAGCTGTTTAAGGTGGTAATGTGATGGACCTCATCCAGCAATTTCATAATCTTGGAGTGGTTGCAGACAATCTAGTTGTTATGAGTTGCAACAAATTCCTCCCAGAGGACCTGAGTGCTTGGGGTCGATTATACGGAAAGAGATAGATAGGTTAGACCCAAGCCATTTAGGGCTTTAAAGATGATAACCAACACCTTATACTATGCCCGGAAATGAATGGGCAGCTAATGGAGCAATCTTAAGATTGATGTAATATGGTGTCTCCTGGATTTACCTGAGACCAGCCTAGCTGCCATGTTCTGTACTAATTGAAGTTTCCGAACTAGGCACAAGGGCAGCCCCATGTAGAGTGCATTACAGAAATCAAGGCGAGAGCGCATGCACCATGTTACCAGCGCATGCACCACAGTTTCAAGGTACCCAGCTTCCAGGAAAGAGCACAACTGGTGTATCAGCTGAGGCTGATAGCAGGCACTCTTGACCATCGCGTTTACCTGATTTGTCATCTGGAGCGATGGATCAAGGCACACCCCGAGACTGTGAACACAGTCTTTTGAGGAGAGTGTGACCCCATATAGGACTGGAGGTTGCATCCCAATACCTGGGTTTGGGGCCGCCACTGTAAGTACCTCCATTTTGTCTGGATTCAGTTTTAATCTGTTTTTCCTCATCCAGTCCATTACTGCATTGAGACAATCATTGAGAGGAGAGACGCCATCTGAAGTCAAAGCTGTAGACCGAGACATGGAGAAATATATCGGTGTCGTCAGCGTACTGATAACACCCTGCCCCATGCCTGTGAATGATTTCTCCCAGCGGCTTCATATATATATTAGAGCATCAGGGATAGGATAGTGCCTTCAAGTATGCCACAATTAAGCTCTTATTTTGCTGAGCAACTGTCCCTGAGCATCACCCTCTGGAATCTACCCGAGAGGAAGAAATGGAACCATTGCCATGCAATGCCTCTAATTCTTAACTCTTTTCAGGCATTCCAAGAGGATGACGTGGTCCGCTGAGAGGTCCAGTAGCACCAACAGGGTCACACTACCCCTGTCGATGCCCGGACGAAGGTCATCAGCTAAGGCAACCATGGCAGTCTCAACTCCATATCCTGTCCTGAAGCCAGTCTGAAATGGGTCCAGATAATTGGTTTCCTCCAAGACATCTTGGAGCTGAAGGGCAACAGCCCTCTTGATCACTTTGCTCAAAAAAAGTAGTAAAGAAACTGGCCTATAGCTGTTCATGTCCAGGGAAGGACTTTTCAGAAGCAGCCTAACCACTGCTTCCTTCAAGCTGGATGGAACATGACCACCACTAAGGGATGCATTCATGAGGTCTCTCTGGAACACCCTCAAGGCATTACCCCCCCCCCCCCGGATGGACAGCCATGAAGGGCAAGGATCAAGAGGGCAAGTCGTTTTCCTCACTCTACCAAGGAGCTTGTCCACATCATCGGTACTCACCGATTCAAACTGACCCAGTAAAATCTCATCAATGCAGTTGCTGGACACCTCATTGATCAATTCTGCTACAACCCCATATTGTATCTGCAGAAAATGTAGAATTCTAAAACTGTAAAGTCATGACTTTTCTGTTTCTTGAAAAGTAACAGAAGTAACTCACTCTTTATAGTTATTTTTTAAAAATATGAATATTTTAAAATACTGACCATTGGGCTGTACTACAAAATACATTCTCCCTCAATTCAACTTCGTTCTAATATGAATTTCTTTATTAAATTTCTTTATTTTATCTGTAAAGAAGTTGTTAAATGCATCACAGCAGGCCATTGTCAGGTTAAGTAATGGGTTCTGTACAGCTGGGACCTGTGTCAGTTCCCTTAACACCCTAAGCAGATCTGCTGGGCAGGACTCTGCAGATGCAATATGTGCAGAGAAGAAAGATTTCCTTACTGCACGCATTGCCTCTCTATAGGAACAAAGAAATTTCCTATGACGGGTCCTGTCAGATAAGAGTCAAATTTTCCGACTCTTGGCCATATTGAAATCCTAGGATATAAGGGAGGGTATAAATATTCTAATAAATAAATGTTTAAAATGTAACTTAATGAGGGACAACTTCATGCTTGCAGACTGTGTCCCACTTTTTATTTACTCCTATATTTACAGTGGTGTGGTCTAGTGAAGGCAGAGTGCTGGCTCATCCTGATGTCTCAAGGTTTGTTTTAGGTATTAGAACGAAGTTGAATTGAGGCAGAATGTATTTTGTAGTACAGCCCAATGGTCAGTATTTTTAAGTATTCATATTTTTTAAAAAGTAACTATAAAGAGTGAGTTACTTCTGTTACTTTTCAAGAAACAGAAAAGTCATGACTTTACATTTTTAGAAACCTACATATTATGGTTTCTCCCTTTCTTTTTGTTTTCACACAAGTACAATGACAACTCATTACTTTTCCAAAGTAACTTTCCAAGTTCTATCCACATAATGTCCACACTCTTGATAAAGCTGTTCCTTGACTGGTCTGGCCCTATATGTGCATATTCCTATATGTGCAAAATCACTACTTGCTGTTCTGTAGTACTCCAGGGAAATTACTGTTAAGCTACAAGGCAATAAATGTTGTGATTCAATAACATTGTTAGCAGTATTTTATTATTATTATTTAGAAATAGGAACCATGTGAACTCCCTGAAGAGGACCACACAATATTTATTGGATGGGAGGCAACAGGAAGGGAGCTTTTAGCAAAAGCCAGCACTGAAGAAGAAGCCATTGGTGTGAGGTCTCAGTAGTGCACTGGAAGACTTTGGCCCCAGGTCCTAATATTCCCATAGCAACCAGAATAGAAAAGAAGCAGAGGGGAAACAACCAGAGGAGGAGGAATTCTGTTTTTCAGATGGGCCTTTCTTACAATACTTTAAAAATAAATTTCATTCAGGAAGCTAAAATAAACCTCTGTCTTTCAGTTTCATAGAAAGACAGGTGATCCAGGGAACTGCCTGATCCAGCAACTTTTAAAATTGTCCTTGCTATTGCTGATAATCTGTGTGATTGCTATTGTAACTATTGTAGTGGGAAGGAGTGAATGGGTGGCCTGATTTTGTTTATCTTTCCACTGTGTACTACAGTAAAAAAATGTATGATCAGTTCTGCTGTTGGAGCTTTTTCACAGGAGGCACAGCATCTGTTACACAAATCCTTTCCTATTTCTCTACATCTCTCTGTCTCTCACTCTTTTTATCTGTTTGTCTATGGCTATCACACTTATATTCTGCTCTTGATGAAAAACTTCCCTTCAGCTAACCCACTGACATGTGCTCAGATCTGTAACAAGTTATGCTCAATAAATATGAATATTAGATGCAAAAGGCAGGAAGCTATCCATTGCCAGAGTCTGCATGAATTGTTAAAAAGGCATACTGGACAGGTAAGGCTTGCCCATCTTGGGGAAAAGCCAAGCCCCATTTCATAAGTACAAACTGAAGTTGTACTCCACCACACCCCTGAAAAGGCAATGGTTTCATTGATGAGGGCAATCAGTGCTTAACTGTCTTGTCTGCCTCCATTGAATGGAGACACCACAAAACTAGTTCAGACTGAGGTGTGTGTGTGTGCGTGCACACACACAGTGAGGTATTACACAGCTTACAAAGATGTTAGGTAATCAATCTGGATTCAAAAGAGGGTAAATATCTATACAGTGGGCTCTTGTCATCCATGGATCTGAGCATCGATGTATGACAAGCCTGTTGTTCTCAATGGTGATGTGCACATGGCTGGCCTAGTGGCCACACACATGTCACACTGCCATTGGGGACAATGGGACTTGAGTTCCCATGTTTTTTCTTATCTGCAGGGGGTCTGGAACAGATTCCCTGTGGATATGAAGGACTTACTGTACTTAATTGGTTTTGTTTTGTGTACGCAGTTCCATTATTCTGTACTTCCCAGACCATCTAAGAGTCATTATCAGTGCCCAGAGGGTATATTCACATCTGCCCTTTTGCACAGAAACACAAGCTTTGAACTCATCACTTTCATTGTGTGCTTTTGTTTTTTGAAACTTCTATAGAATAACATTGATGTCATGTTTTGTCCCTCCTAGAGGTGTTCCCTTCACTTTACGAAACAGTCCCCAAATTAGGAAGAGGTTAAACACAGAAATAGAGTCTCACTCTGACCTGCTTTCTGCTGCACTGATCTCCAGACATCTAGACTCCTCTTCATGTTAGAAGGTGGAAAAACCCATGTGTCTATAGTCCCTTAAGCTTAGCTACATCCCTCTTAGATTGGTCAGAGTAGCGTTTTAGCTCCCATGTCATTTTCCCCCCTCTTACTTTGAGAAGCTGCCTGCATTGAGTACAGTGGGCCTTCCACATTCACTGGGGTTAGGGGCACGGGACCCACATGAAAGTGAAAAAACTACAAATAAAAAATGACTTTTTACCTGAGAGAATACCTCTTTAGGAATCTCTAGGTCCTCCAGTGCAACTTTATGGTCAACATCTGCCAGAATCAAGCTGGAGGACCTATAAATGTCTAGAGAAGTGTTTTCTCTAGTAATATCTAAGACCTCCAGCATAACGCTATGGTCAACATCCAGCAGAGTTGCGCTGGAAGACCTAGAGATTCCTAGAGGGAACATATTAATCAAATCCATAAAGCATCAAATCTGCAACACTCAAAGCTACAAGTGTGGAGGGCTCACCTGTTGGTTTCTATTGCTATGCTTATGTTTTAAACATCTGTTTATTGCTGCAATATCAGGTTGTCTTTGACCTGATTTCTTCCCTTCTACCTCATCCTCACTTGGATCACCCTGGTTAATTGTCTGTGTTTTTATACCTTGCCTGTAAGGTCCTGCAGAGAGTTAATGCCTGGAGGAGCTTCCCCCACCCCACCCCAAACCAGTAAACCCAATGCACTGCTCTTAATAGAATAGTATCTCTGGAGATTATCACATGGGGGAAAAGGGAGAAGGAAAAGGCAAAATCCCGGGATAATCACACAACCATGCAGAAGATTTTCAGAAGACTTTATGCTCAGTTGAGACTTCTCCTGGGAATAACCAGCAATGCTCAAGCAACAAACCATTCATCGCAAATTCCCACGAATGGCTCTCAATAGCATGATTGAAGTGCGATTGGCAGTGTGTGAAAGCTAATTGCGTTTCATTCATGCTATTAGGGTAGCAATGTGGGATCTTTAAAATTTAAAGGGACTGCAGGAAGCAACCTGGGATCTTTAAACTTTAAAGGGACTGTTCACTTACACTTTTAAATTGTTACAATGTCCCTTTTAGTTACAGTCTTTCCTCTAATATATTTTGTGTCACTGCCTTGATTCCATCACCACCCCTTCCCTTCCATTTGACTGGGGGGGGGGGGATAGAGATGGAGGTTTGGTAAAGCAAAAGCAAAAGACAATTTTTATGAAGCTGATTTTTGAAATGAACACATTTATAACACGCTTAGCACATTTAAAAAAGAATGTAATAAAAAAGCAGCCCCAGATCTTTAAACTTCAAAGGGACCGCAGGAAGGAACCCTGGTTTAAAGGGACTGCAGGAGGCAAGGACGATTGCACAAAATGATCAAGGTCAATGTACTAATGATTCATTCACAGGTATGCGCAAAAAGCAATCACACTATTCTTTGGCTTTTAAGTTCCTGAGTCACATGTGAGAGTGTGTGAAACTGTTGAGCACTATAGTGCTACTATTGCTTTTTGTTTTCATTACCAGGATTATTGCTGAATTGGCCCTGATGTGATAGTCTCCTCTGTGTTGCCCTTACTTCCAAGGAATCTACTCACAGATTCAGGGAAATTTGACTTTTAAAGGAAATACACTCCTTGCCACTTGATTCTGGGAAAGAATTCAAATCAAATGTATGTGTGCATGTGTGTTTGTGCGTGTATTCAACAAGAATGCAGTTTGACTTCTTTATCAGAAGAAACCCTCACCTATTTTCATAGTCCCTGACTTCCACCTTCCACAGTAGGCACATAAATGTGAAGGATGAGTAATACATTATTACAAATGTCAGAAACCACCCTCAGTCCTCTCTTCAGTGAAATGGCTTTGTGAAGGCACCCTAAGAACTTCCTAGCAAAAGTCCTAAACCACCTTATATGAGCCTGACTGAGCCAAGATCTTCAGGGGAGGCCTTGATCTCAGTGCTACCACCCTCCCAGGCACATTTGGGGGATGTAAGGGAGATGGGCATCTCAATGGCTGTTTCCAGACTTTGGAACCTTCTCCCTAGAGAGGCCAAGATGGCACACCCCCCCCCCCCTTGATGTACTTCTGTGGAGAAGTGAAAACTTTCCAGCAGACTTTCTGGAATTGCAGCAATGGGCTTTTAATGGTTATGCTGTTTTGTTGCTTTTATAATCCCGTCTTTTAAATAATTTTTAAATCGTTTTGATTCTAGAGTTGATTTAATTGCTTTTAAAATATTTTAATATGTTTTACTGATGGTTTTGTACACATTCAATCTATTTTGGTTTAATATTATGTAAACCAGTTTGAGTTCCAGTACTGGGGGAAAGGCAGGACAAGAATTAATACAACAATAAGTGGGCCCTTGGTATCTGCTGGGGTTCGCTTCCAGGAATCCCTGTGGCTACCCAAATCTGTGGATCCTCAAGCCCAGTTAAATACAGTGACATAGTAAAATGGAGTGTCTTATATAAAATGGCAAAATCAAGATTTGCTTTTGGATTTTTTTAAATTTATTTTTATTATTATTATTTTTAATTTTTTTTTAAGGGGGAAGGAATATTTTCAAGTTGTGGATGGTTGTATCAGTGGATAAAAAAAATCTGTGGATATGGAGGGCCAACTGTAATAACCATCATAATTATTATTATTATAGTTTATTTCTACAGCGCTGTACAAAGAGAAGTCAACATAAAATAGATTTAAAACCTGCCAGAGGCGTACAATTTAATACAAACAATAGGTAAAATAATAAAAGTAAATTAAAACAAAAAACAATACAATTAACAACATCCACTGTCTACCCAAAAGACAGAAAAGTATATGTAAATGTAAATCAAACAGTGTCCGGGAATAATAATGAAAGAAGTGGAAGGAGTATGAAACAACAGCATCCACAGTCATGAAGCAATTACATTTTGACGTTGAAAGCACCTTGCATGCCAGTGTCCCTGGGTGTATCCACATTGCAGAACTAAAGCAGTTTGACACCACTTTAACTGCCATGACTCTATCTTACAGAATCTTGGGATTTGTAGTTTGGTGAGGTATTCAGTCTGGTCTGTTAGAGAACTCTGGTGCCTCACCAAACTAAAAATGCCAGGATTCTGTAGGACACTGCAATATGGATATATTCAATAATCTTGTAGTTCACTTCAGTTCATTTGCACACTATGGCCGACAAGTCGCTGAACATGAACTGTCACAGGATTTCATTGTGATGGCATATCTGTCAAAATGAAGAGCATTAAATATAACACACAATGTAGTTTGCTTTAATTTAGCTGATTTTTTATTTTTTTTATTTTTTAAGTTCACAGCCTGGGGAATGCTCACTGATCTATCTTTATTGCTTTTCCTTCCTGGCAGTTGCATGAATCACTTTTTGGAACTGAGAGTAAGACAAACACTCAGAATTAGTGGGCTTTCATCAGATAATCACAAGTTTAGACTGTAATGCATTAAATGACTGCTTTTTCTGGGCAGATATTTTGACAAACATAGGTGGTCCAAACCAGTGGCATCACCAGGGTTGGTGTCACCCAGTGCAGTAACACATGGTGTAACCTCTCCTGACCTCCTCTCATTTCACACCATACAGAATCCTTAGTAATCCTTTTTTGCACTAATGTTACTCATCAGTCGCAATTCCTATATACCACTGAATGTAATGCTAATAGTTGTGATATAAACAACTAGCAAAATTAAATTATACCTTCAGATTATAATATCATATGCACAAGTTAAATGTATTTACACACACATAGTGAAGATTCGGTTAAAATGTAATATTTTTACAGAAAATTTTAAAATAATAAAAAAAACAGTAAGAGCGGTCACTCCCTTGGAATGTGGTGGAGACTCCTTTGAAGGTTTTTAAACAGAGATTGGATGGCCATCTGTTGGGGATGCTTTGATTGTGAGTTCCTGCATGTCAGGGGGGTTGGACTGGATGGCCCTTGGGGTCTCTTCCAACTCTATGATTAAGCAGATTAAGATATTATTCTTATTTTTTTGTGGTGAATTTTAACACAAAATCAGCCAAATGACTAAAACGAAAATCATTTTAACATGACATTCTCTTCATCCTTCCATATTGATTCTTCCATGATGCACTGACTTCTAAGGGCTGCAGAGTCCAAGGGATCCTGCAGCAGTCATGAAATAGTGTCAGACTAGTTGGCAAAAACAAACTTTTTAAAAAATGTAAAAAGCAAAACTGGATTTAAAGGTTTTTAAAATACTTCTTTAAAATTTTTTGTCAGGGTTACTTTACAAAGGCCCAGAACAGATGGGCAGCAAAATGCAGCTCAATCCTGCTTTTTCCCCAAAGCAGGTCAAAACCCAGGTGCCCATACTGCCCACTCCCAAGGTGGGCTGAATACCCACGGGCTGACCGTGTAACGCAGTGTCAAGCTGTGCCACTGGATAATTTTTTTGTTGCCTCCACACCATACACACTGCCTGTGACCTCCAGTAACTTCCCATGTCTGCTCAGATGCCATTCCATTGGATGGTCACCCCTTTGATGGCCACATAGTCACACATGCGATTCTCTGCCCATACAGGGTATTGGTGCATCGGTGTGCGACTGATACACTGGCAAAGCACAATCATGGAGACCCCTCACACATGTCTTCTAGGAGTTTTAGTTAAGAGAGTTAGCTCTGCTGCTACTCCTTTCTTCTCATTATAAACCACCTTTTGTCCTTAGCAAGGGCTCCCAAATTGGTATATAGGGCAAAACACTAAAATGCATTTAAACAACAATATAGATTTAAAGCAATTATTTAAAAAAGCAAAAGGAGTGGAACAAAACTTGCCATTATATATTAGAAGGCTTGAATTAATTTGCAGTTTCACCCACAGTACAGTGCAAAAGTAGAAACATGGACAGCCTAATCTTTACATGGACCAAAATTGTTTAAATCATCCTCCATTAGCTTGTGCCTCTGATTTTACCACCAGTCATCACATTGCCAGCTGCTCCCAAACCTCTGCCCTTCCTGTCAACATCACACTGTGTTTTTGTTTCTGTTGTGCCCGATTGGAAGTCAAGAGTTGAAAACAGTCATTTTGATCATCCATCTTCAGATGCAGTGTCTTCTAACCACACTGCCAGCTGCCTTCATCATTATTTGCCATCACTTCTACTTGCGATCTCCTCTGCCTTGCTGTGCTATCTTGAGGCTTCAGAGAACACCAGTTTTCTGGAGCAGAGGAGAATAATTTCTTGAGACTCATGTATCTCATCAAATTAGTTCTTGCTTAAAGAAGTCTGAGCTACAAATGTCTTCTGATTAGGATCTGAGTTTTGAAAGGTTAAGTGACCTTCAGGTACATTTTTCACATTTTGGTGAAATCATTTTGGGACTAAAATTCCAAAATCTCACTAGCTATACTGGATGGGGGGTTTGGGGAGCTTCAGTCCAGAAGAGTCATACAAGCACTGTTTGTTATTGTAAAGTAGGTCCAAAGGGAAAACTGGCTGGATGAATCTGTGGATATGCATATTTTAAATGCATATTTTAGAAATCCACTAAATCAAGAAAAATAAACTGGACACAGGAAGCACACTGTCTGATACAAACCTAATCTCAGTTATGAAGTTATAAAAATCACTATCTTTGGTAATGGTTCACTATAGCATGTTGTTTTTTAGAGGTCTTAAGCAACAGATTTGGCTAACCAGCTGTTTATTTCTAATGCAAACAAGCACTAGCTTCTTCCACAGGTGCACGTTCTGCTAATCTTTACCTAGTTAACATTCCCTCCTTAATTCTTCATATATGTTCATGTATCTGATATACAGTAAGCCCTTTGTATTGGTGGGAGTTTGGTTCCAGAACCAAATTGGCATGGTTGTGTGCACACACCACAATTGATAATATTGGGGTAGGGCCATCTACAAATGCTCCAGTCTGTGGATGGCCAGCCTGCTGATACAGAGGGCCGATGGTATTTATATCCTCTTTTCTCCAATAAGTTCAAGATTGCATACTTGTGTTACAAATTATGTTCTAATTACATACATTTAACTGTATCACACAAATACAAGCTAACCACATGTGTGCCAGAATTTTGGAGGCTAGTGCTATGTATCTATGGTCTACATATGGATCTTGAATATGTAATCGTGATGAATGCATAACGGCAGGTTATGCGTTAGTAACTACCACACAGAGTTCCAACCTTCATGATTTTCTAGAACTATTGGCAAAATATTACATGTCAACAATTGTTTCCCAAGATCTTCTTTAAGGTGTGCTCAACCATGATGTGTGAAATAACATGAGGAGAGCCCAACATTGAAAACCATAGTTTTCACAGGCTATTCACAATTTGGAACTTACTCTGCACAAAATCCATACATGGCTGTTTTGCACAGAAAATAGCATTTTCTGAAGAGAAAACAGTATTTTCTGGACATAAATACTGTTTCTATGCAGAAATGCTATTTACTGCTCAAAACAATTGCATGCAAATTTTGCACAAAGTCCTCAACTGAAAAAGTCTTCCTGATGTGAGGTGGCTATTATTATATTAGGAAAAAGTCTCTATTTGTACCTATGCCAAACTCATAGGACAGCTTTCCAAACAGATCGATTTCTAAATTCAACATGTGCCTTAACTTTATCATACCAAAGCTAATCATGCCAACCAAATACTAAATTATGGCCTTCAAGTTCCAAGAGTCTTACATCTCTAAGCAATATCCATTCCTTCAACCATACAAAAAACTCATAATACAATTTGCCGTTAGAGACTCCAAGCATCCCTTTTCCTTAGCATTGTACAGTGTTTAAAATTCCATTTTGAGTTTCTTTGTCTGCCAGACAAATCTGAAAATCTCTGCCATTGCACAAAAGGTATTCTGTTTCTTTTAATAGGGATCATTTTAAAAACAAATAAAACCTAACATTTGCTTTTATTACTTCAAATTTACCCAAAAAGGATAAATTTAATTTTCTCTGTTTTTCTAAGTCTCTTTTAATTTCTTTCCAGATTTTTGATAGTTTTTATGAAATAATAAACTGTTATTCTTTGCAATTGTAACACCCAAATATTTAATCTCCTTTGTACAACTTTAATATTTAAAATAACAATTAGTTCATTAACCTCTTTTAAAGTCATATTTAGTCAGCAATTTTGTTTTATCACAATTCACTTTAAACCTGGAGCATGTCTCAAATGCCTTAATTATTTCCAGAAGAATCTTCACTGAGTCCAATCAGTTTTGTGTCATTATCACAAGATCAGCTGCATAAGCTCTCAACTTCTACTTTTTCACTCTCACCTCATAAATCCCATTTTTTGAATATTTTTGAATATTCATTCCATCCCTAGTAGCCTCCTTTCACAAATTCTGCATATTTGCGTGCAAGAAAAACAGTCCCTGAGACCAGGTATTAATTCAACACAGCTCTACACTGCCTCTTGTTCTGGAAAAACTGTTAAGAGTACTAACTAGATCATTGTGAATGTGACATAGAAATAGAAAGCTCTGTTCCTTTGTATTCATAAATCACAAATGTTATTGAACATTTCATACTAAATAAATGATGCTAAATATTTGCATGGGCAAACTGACCAAATATGATTTTTTGTTTTGTTTTGTTTTGTTCCCAAAGTTAAAACAAATGAAAACATTTTTTTAGGTTAGAAAATGAAAAATGCTTGGCATTATCCCTCCACCCACCCACATTTTTCTTTCTGCTATACATTTCCAGCCACTTGAGAAAGTTCTAGTATCCTAGAAGCAATTTTATTTTTTTGCAGTTGTTCAACCCTGTCCAGGAAATCATGAAAAGCTCAATGGATTTTTTGTCCCTAAACTATTCACTTAGGCAAATCCCAGGATTCCACAGGAGGCAGCCACAGCAGTAAAAGTGCAATAATAGTGTAGGAAAGCCTCCAAAATATCCAGCAAACTCCACTCCTGGCCATTTCTGTGAGGCAGGGGTGCGAATCATGCAACTGTCCAGAAACTGTTGGACTGCAAGGTCCAATCACCCTTCCTAGCATAGACAATGATGAGAAATTCTGGGAGCTGCAGTCAAATATCAGGAGGTCTGCATGATATCCACCACTGCTCCAGGGATTACGAGCCACTGGAGATTAGGCATCAAGCCAACAGATAATGAAACTGAAACATAAAACAATTTCAATACTAAAATACTACAGATCGTGCATGCCTAAATTTCATGGTCATAATGAATTGTGATATAATGCTTGGATATCACAATGGCTACAGTGATAATACCATTGTTTGGTGGCAAATCAACTGAATTTGGGAATCGTCCTGGATAAATTGCATCACTTAACCTGTGCATAGATAATCACACTGGAAGTACATATTTGGTATCTACCTTGCATAACAAATTTGCTAGAAAAATAGTGATTTCCAAAACCTATCAACTAGGATGTAGCAAGATATGCAAAATTCAGCCCAAATGTGTTTTAACTTCATCTAAATGTACAGTTTTCTTCTCGAAATTATTACACTTTATGTTTAACAATTAGAATTGTGTCTCTTTCTTCCATTCTCTTTTATTACTTCTCTTTTATTAGGTAAAGGTAAAGGTATTCCTCTTTAAGAAGGCTGTCAAGCCATGTCCGACTGTAGAGGGTTGTGCTCATCTGTTACTAAGTGGAAGAGCCAGCATTGTCTGAAGAATACTCTGGTGGTCATGTGGTCAGCAAGACTGCACAGAATGCTGTTTGCCTTCCCAATGAAGTGGTACCTATTTATCTGCTTGCATTTGCATATTTTTGAACCACTTAGTTGGCAGAAGCTGGGACTAGTGATGGGAGCTCCCTCCATCATGCAGTGCTTGAGCCTCGAACTGCCAACCTTGCAGTCAACAGAGTCAGTGTATTAACTGCTTGAGCCACTGTGTCCCTTCTCTTTTATTACTTAAACCTTAACAGGAACACTAGGTTGGTTTCTTGAGGATTCTTTAAGGATTTAACAAGATTTGTATGAGCTGGGAATAACAGGGCTGAACATTTTAAAAATAACTAATATGATGGAACATGGTTCTCTCTAATTTTATGGTTATAATTTCTTTCTCTAGATTACTTTTGGGTGCTGTGCCTACTCTGAAATTATTTTCTTGCATTTCATCACAAGCTTACTTAGCGTATTGCTTCCCATAAATAATAGAATCACAGAGTTGGAAGAGGCCACAAGGGCCATCCCGTCCAAGCCCCTGTTTTATTACAAGATCCTATAAACCTATAGGTGCACCCGTTCCTTGAGAAATCAGATCTGGCTATGGTGACACATGCCTTAATTGCATTCCAATTGGACTACTGTAATGTGCTCTGTGTGGGGCTGCCTTTGGAAGCTGTTTGGAAACTTCGGTGGGTCCAAAATTCTGGGGCCAGGCTGTTGACCGGAACTGGGTACAGTTGTGGTCCCCCTTCCCAGCTGAAACAGATGCGTTGGCTACTGGTCTTTTCTGGGCAGAATTCAAAGTGCTGATTTTGATCTTTAAAGCCCTACACAGCTTGGGTCCAGAGTATCTGAAAGACCGTATATCTTTATATAAGCCAGCGTGAGTTTAAAAATCTGCAGTGGCAGGCTTTCTCTCAGTCCCACCATCTTTGCAGGCATGAGTAGTGAGGACTTGGGAGAAAGCCTTCTCTTTGGTTACCTCTCAGGCTGTGGAACTCCCTTCCATGGGAGGTCTGGTTGGCTCCTTTCCACCTATCTTTCTCCTGACACATGAATATATATTTTTATTTAGGCAGGCTTTTGAATTTTAATTATGGAGTTGTAATATGTGAAGTGTTGTACTATCTACCTGCCTACCTATATTATCGATGCTGTGTTTTAAATATGTTGTAAGTGTTTTTATTGTTTTAGCTGCTTGATTCTTGTTTTTAATAATGGTGATGTTTAATTCCTTTTTAACTTTTGTACATTAATATTTTAGTTGGATTTTTTTTAAAAAAATATTGTGAGCTGCCTTGGATCCCACTGTGGGAGAAACATGGGATATAAATGCAATGGATAGATTGTTACATAGGCAGACAGCTAGATTAGAGGATTTTAAAAAGTTTTTAAAAACCAATCAAATAAACTATTATGTTAAAACACCACTAATTGTAATGGATGGAGAGAGAGAGAGATCTATTTAGATCAGGGGAAGGCAACCTTTTTAAGACCTGGGCCGGTCTCCCATAGCCCAGGTCTTGGCTGGGCCAAGGGGGGGGGGATGGTGGCGCGTGTGACCCCCCCCCCTGTGCATGCTGCCACCACCGCCACAGCGCGCGCAGCCGCAAACACCACACCGCATGTCGCGGCTGCCATTTTGGAAATCAAAATGGCGGTCGTGACGCGTTTGCGCATGCGCAAGAGTACTTTAACCAGCCCCCGGGCCATAGGTTGCCAGTCCCTGATTTAGATGCTTGGAGTATAGTAAAAGTAAAAATAGGAGACAATACAAATCCCAGCCTCTCTGTTGTCACTGTCCTCACACACAGTTTTTCTTTTTCCTAGAGAAAAAAAATATCCATGGAGGTTTCCCACTCTATCCAGAACCCTGATTTCCAGACAGCATGGAATGCCTCCATGTGCAAAGGAGGATCCCTTCTTCAGACTGTAACTCTTCACTTGAAGAAGGCACAACAGAGAAGATAGGTCTCAGAACCTCCTAGTCCAGGGGTAGGCAACCTTTCCCCTTTAAGGGCCGAGGGACTTCAGTTCCCAGAAGCCTCAGCCATGTTGGCCAATAGTCCCATGTTGGCCAATAGCTCCTGGGATTCTGGGAGCTGAAGTCCCTCGGCCCTTAAAGGGGAAAGGTTGCCTACCCCTGCCCTAGTCTGTAGATTTTCATTACATTTTGATTAGGGCTGTATTGGCTTGACAGTGTAATGGCGACTTTCTCAAGTAAGCCTGAAGTGTTTCTTGTTTTGTCTGAAATGCAGGAAGTGAGGACATCTTTATTTTCTGCATCCTTACCAGTTTATGAAATGGTACTGTTTCCATGTGGAAAAAGAGAATATCCTTCAGAGATACAAAGTTTTCATGCTCCTTAAAGGGGATTATCACTGAGCAGACAAACAGAAAGGCCTTAGAGCTCTATTTGGCATTGCTCCAAAGGCCAACAAAGATTTGTTCAAATTCTCATCCAGTGCTGTGGTCTTTGATGAGTTGTGACTTCTGGCATCCAGCCAGTTCTTAGCTTGAGTTCACTGTCTTCTTTTCATCTCACCCTTTCTATTTCCTTCCAGCCTAGAAGGGCAGTTGTTTGGTTCCTTATGCTGGAGTTGGTTTTCCCATTGCTCCTTGACTGGAATTGCTTTCAGCTAGCATATTCAAGAGTGAAAATAAAAATAGTACAAAAAGATGACTCACAATGAGTTTCTCAGCTGTGTTACAAGCACAGTTTCCTTCTGGTTCCCAAATGAAAGGGCAGATGGGTGATAGTGTTTGAGAAAACTGATCTTCAGCTGCTACCCTTGCTTCTACCTGTTTGTCCACTCATTTCCACCTGTGGCCTCCTCTTTTCATCCCATATAGAGCCTTTGCAGACTGCCAGAAATAGTGCAAATTGAGTCCACTTTAACTGCCCTGACTTAGTGCTAGGAAATCATGGGAACTGTAGTTTTTTGTGGCACCAGAGTTCTCTGACAGAGAGGGCTCAATGTCTCAGAAAAAAATACAATTCTCATGATTCTCTAGCACTGAGCCAGGGCAGTTAAAGTGGACTCAATTTGCACTATTTCTAGTAGTCTGCAAAGGCCCATACTTTATTAGGTATCCCACAGCTGGATGCCTGAATCACATGGAGACTCAGCCTTCATTTTCAGCTCTCCATGGAGAACTCTTCCTCTGGAATACAGAGGTATGTGTGTGACATCAAGCAAAGAAAGAAAGAAAGAAAGAAAGAAAGAAAGAAAGAAAGAAAGAAAGAGACTTGCTCAGACCCTTGGTTGAATTACATACCACAGCTGGAGAAAAAGAAAGTGAAAGCCAAGGTAGGGAATGAGGTCAGGAACTGATGGGCAGTTCCAGGAAAATAGTTTTGCATTTTGTGTGGATCAGATAGCTGTTGAACCGAAAATGTAGAATTCTGTATTATATGGGAATATTTGTGTCAATCCCTATCTACTAATTACTGTGGTTATATTCCTTCCAGTCTACTCTGATTTATTGTGACACCAGCATAGGTGTTTCTTCACAATATTTCTTCAGAAAATATTTTCCATTGCCTTTCTCTAAGAATCAGAGAGTGTGGCATGCAGTGGTTTTACAACAAGGGTCCAGGGGAGGATGGCCCACACTGGGTGTCACTCCAGAAGAGGGGTGGCAGCCAGGCCCTCCTCTCACTGTAGGATGAGAAGACTTGAGTACACCCCTCCCAGCTTCATCGTAATACTGACAGAGAGCCCAAGCGCACCACTCTGGACTTTGCTGAGACAGTGGGAGCCTCACAAGGAGGCCTCTGCTGCCACAATGAAAGGAGGGGTTCAAGATCACACTTTTGGTCACCACCACTCTTCCAGCAGTCCCTCCCCCTCACCAGGTTACACGAGGGGTAGGGATGCCACTGGCGACTTTCTCAAGTAAGCCATTGGGTTTCTAGGGTTGATTGGGGATTCAAACCAGATAATTACAGTAAGAACTGGTTTGAATTTCAAGGCAAGCTGGTGTGAGAGCAAATGGTTTCAAGCTAACTTGGTCCTAAGCCCTTTGAATGAGCTGAGAAGCAATGAGGAAGCCGGGGGGGGGGGGGGCTAGCATAAAATGGCTCTGAGCCCCAGGCAAAAGTTTGGCCATTATCCCTTTTGCTGCCTACAGTAATGAAGAAGATGGTGCTACTTTCCATTTTCAAGTACAAGAGTCTTTGGAATGATGATGTTCTCCACTTCATCTGAGGCATCAGGCTATTCAGGGGAAGGGACAGGATGCTTTGAGTAGCATATGTTTGTCATGTTACTGCCCAGTGCCATTTTGGCTGTTTTTTAGACATTTTTGTTTTGCTTTGGTTCTCAGGGAGGTGACTCATACCACCACATTTGTTGGCAGTTTTAGGCCATTTGGACTAGTTTGCAGGCAAAAAATTGATCGCCTGAAAACTAGTGACTCTTGTAAAAACATTTTTTGGAGTTTCAGGATCTTTGTGAGACACCAAGTATTCTTGGGGGGGGGGAGTCTGTTTGGGGTTCAGGAGCCACAAGTATCCAACAAGCTGCACGTTCCCCTAGGCTAGCTGAACATATACACTCTTCCACCAGGGACATTTTTCTAATTTCAGTATGGCTTGTTCACTCCAAACTCATTACCGTATTTTCCAGTGTATAAGATGACTTTTTAACCAGGAAAATCTGGGGTTAAAGTTGGGGGGTTTTCTTATACACCGGGTATGAGGAGGAGAATGAAGAAGATAGAGGTGCGAGGTGGGAAGGAGCCAGGGAGAGAAGGAGGAGGACTAAGAGGTCCTCATTCTGCTCTTCACTTCTTCCCCCCCTCCTCCCACCTTTCCTCTTTGTCCTCCTGGTCCTCCTCCTCCTCTCCCCACCTTTCCCCCCTCCCACCTTTCCTCCTCGTCCTCCTGGTCCTCCTCCTTCTCTCCACCGCTTCCCTCCCTCCTCCCACCGTTCCTCCTCATCCTCCTGGTCCAGGAGGACATGTGTGAGGCAGGGAAAAAAGCTGAGGAGAGAAGGAGGGTTTCCTTGGCAAGGTTTGTTCAGAAACAGTTTGCCATTGCTTTCTCCTGAGGCGGAGAGAGTGTGACTTCTAAGACTATTGTTGTTGTTGTTGTTGTTGTTGTGTGCCTTCAAGTCATTTCCAATTGATGATGACACTAAGGCAAACCTATCATGAACCTATCATTTCTTGCCTATGTGTTTTTTCAGACAGGGTTTGCCTTGCCACCCTCTGAGGCTGAGAGAGTGTGACTTCTAAGATTGTTGTTGTTGTATGCCTTTGAGTTGTTTCCGACTTACAGCAACCTGCATGGTGTTTGCTTGGCAAGGTTTCTTCAGAGGGGAGTTTGCCATTGCCTTCTCCTGAGGCTGAGAGAGTGTGAGTTGCCCAAGGTTGCCCAGGGGGATTCTACAGCTGAGCCAGGATTCGAACCCTGGTTTCCAGAGTCATACTCCGATACTCAGATAGGGTGACCAAATGTCTTCAATGCAAAGGAGGACAAGTCACTACAAAAAATGTAGGACATACAAGAAAAAAATGTAGAGAAAGCTAAAAACACTAATATAAATGTAAATCCATGCTTCTTAGTCATGCTCAAAATGGAGGATGTTTTAATGATCAAAATGGTTACTTTTAACTTTATCGTGGGGTTTTCTTGGCATGTTTCTTCAAATGGGGGTTGCCATTACCATCCTCTGAGGCTGAGAGTGTGTGACATGCCCAGGGTCATTTACTTGGCTGCAAATTGTACATACTCCAGAATGCATCACCTAGTAGTATATTGGCAGTCCTTCCCCACAACACTTTCTCATTTCCCTCCAACCCTCATAGCTGGGAGATGGGAAAAATTTTTAAAGCAGCATTTAAATCTGGATTGTTTTTTAAAAAGTAAGGTCCAAAACACACTGCAGAAATAAATGCTAGGGAACATGAGAGCTGTAGTTTGTTGTGTTTATAAGTGACAGTTTTCCTACTAAGTACCTGCATGTCATAAGCATTTGAATTAAAATTACCATTTTGAAATGAAATCTGATGTTTTTTAAATTTTTATTTGGTGTGCGTTGGAAGAGAGGTAGTCTTATACAGCAAGTATATCCCAAACTCTATATTTTAACTGGAAAAGTTGGGGGTCATCTTATAAGCCCAGTCGTCTTATATGCCTGAAAATACGGTAGTTATCCCTTCACCCCAAAAGCAGGGCTTGACTTTCCATTATACAGAAGAAGATAGTATAATGCAAGGGTGTTAATTAATAATGACTGTACCTCCACTTGGGCAAGTCACATGCTCCCAGCCTCAGAGGAAGGCAATGGCAAACTTCCTCTGAACAAATCTTGCCAAGTAAACCCCCATAATAGGTATGCCTTTGGGTTGCCATAAGTCAGAAATTACTTGAAGACACACAAACATGTACCTTTCTCCTAGAGAGGGAGAGGAAAGTTGCCCCCCACTTGACATTTGTTACTTGTCTCAGGCAATAACATGTTCTGAGCTGGTCCTAGCAGGAAAGCTACCCATACACATTGCAGAAAAAATATTATAACAAATAATGGTAGAATTTGTTAAAGGTGGCAATCTTAGCATCCCTACACTCACCACTTACCAGTTTACACACCCCTCTGAGAGTTTTAGTATAGATCAGTGATTCCCAATCTTCCAAGTGTTTTGTATTTCAGCTCCCAGAATACCATACTATTGACCAGGATGCCCTGAGGTTTCTGGGAGCTGATGTCCAAAAACACTTAGAGGACCAGAGTTTGGGAATCACTGGTATATTTGCATTCGTGCCAGTTCCTTTTTTGTTGGTCTTAACCACACACACAAACCCCCTTATTGCATCTCAAAAAGAAAGATACATTTATTGCAAAAGTCAGTATCCTCTGGAAAGTTGGAGCTTCAGAATACTCACACACACATGGTCATTCTCTTATCCAAACAACTCCTGCCACTCCCAAGATCACATAATCTTTTATAATAACACAATAACACAAAACAAGTGGATGAAGAGAGAGGATGTAAGACTTAAAGACATACCACATATATCACAGTTAGTTTGCAGTTAGTCCAAGCTTGCTCATCTTCATCTGGCTGTTGCTAAACTTCTGCTTGTGAATATTAATTACTCTGCTTGTGAGATACAGAACTATCATATTTCCCAATAGAAAGCCTAAATTAAGAGAAAGAGAAATTGGCTATCAGCAATTTGTCCCTTAAACTCACTAAAACCACACACAGTTATCCTGGAACAATTTATTTTTTCCAAGCAGGGTGGGTACAAGATGAAATGAAATTCTGAGGGAAAAGCTTCCTCTATCAAATCCTGGACCATTACACTTTCCCTCAGGGCTGGGTCAGAGGACTTGGATGATTTTTAACAACCACATCCTCATGTATAATAACTTGGATGAATCCCCAATCGCTTCATTAACGTTAGGCCACCTATGCTGCTTCATTTGTCAGTGATCTTCCCAAAAGTCAGAGCAAAGGCTCCTGAAAATTGTTTGTAAAGGGTGCGTACGAGACAAATCTGAAATAATAATGAGGGAAATGCTATTGGGCAACATCTTAAAGAGAGTAGCACTTTTTTCTTTCTTTTCTCTCTCTCTCTCTCTCTTTTTGAAAGAGATGTCCTTTTCTTTTGCTACACTTATCTTGGGTATGTGATATAGTAATGTGTTTAACTGTTGTGTGATTTTAATATTTATTTTCTGGTCCTTTCCTAACTTCTGTTTACTCACATCATTGTGTGAGTTCCTAACGTTAGCCATCATTCCAACATTAGAATGCCAACATTTTAAGTATGGAACCAGACAGAGATACATAAGTAGTTTCATTTATTCCTCGAGGCATAAAATTTTGTGATGGGCAGCCAAATATTTAACTGTGCAATGGTTTATCCTCCAGATTCTCCCAATTTCTTTACCTGTCCATTTGACATAAAATAGTACTTTAAAACCACTTTCTGCATTTTCAAACACTCAGCTCAGAAAGCAGAAAGTTTTCTGTTCAGTTATAACCATTTCAAAGACTTTGGGAGGAGAAAATATATTGTGCTATCCTTGGCCTCACAGACTTCTACAGAGGTTATGTATATAGGAAGTTGGGTCAACTCAACTTCGTGAATTGTATATGCAGAATATCAGAATATAAAGATGCTGGAGGCTTTTAATTTTTTGAAAATATATATATATAGAATACTAGAATTGTCAGGAATATTTGGACAGACTTAGAATTAGAGTTACAAAGTTTTCAAAATAGCAATAAGGGAAATGTGAACCAGTCTTGAAAAAGGAGGGCCTCTCACAAGAGTTCATGGCTGTTGTTAAGGTCTCAAATCCTGTGGAAATGTTTAAACCCCTGGAAATCTTAGCAATGGTAGGTCTGCAATTATTGCAAGGGGAGACATTTTACCACTACCAGGCTAACCAGTGCTCTGCCTGCAACAGCCACACTCACAGAAGACCCCTCCCCAGCATATAGTCATACTTCAGGGGGGCATTCAGTGTGTAATTTTTGGCCTCTAAATTTAACTGATACCCAAACATGTGGGATGTTTTGGCATTCCTTTAATGTGCATACAGGGCAAACCTTCTGGCCCTTAAATATGGATCATGTCTTACAATACAGGACACCTGACAACCCTGTTTGGAAAACTAGGGATGGAAATACTATTCAAAAATACTCCTATGCCCCATGGATGAAAATCATGTACCTTGACTCTTAGGGGCCATTCACACTACAGAAATAAACCAGTTTATTTCTGTGATGTTCACACTCGCCCCGACCACAATTGATGCCCTGGTGGCACAGTGATTAAATGCCTGTATTGCAGCCACTCTCATAGACCACTAGGTTGTGAGTTCAATACCAGCCAGGGCTCAGGCTAGACTCAGGCCTGCATCCTTCCGAGGCCACTAAAATGAGTACCCAGCTGTTGGGGGGCAATGAGCTTACATTTGTAAACCGCTTAGACATCCCATAGCGTGATATGAAGTGGTATATAAATGAAGCTGCTTTGATGCAGTTTGTGAGGGGTGGGGCAAAAAGCCCACTTGAACCAGTGCATTTGGCACCAGACCCCTTGTTTTTTAAAGAGCCACAATGATCTGCATCTTCGGTAGTGTGACTACGCTACCAAATCAATTCGGATCTCACTGCATCGTTCCTGGAAATGGAGGTGCCTCCATTTGAAATCAGTATGGTGGTTAAATAAGATGTGTTGGAAATATCATGAAGAGGAGGGCACCTTTATACACATTTGGTGGAATTGCAAAGTTGCAACCCAATATTGGAAAAGCATACATAAGGAGGTCATTCAAATAATACCACTAAAAAGACGAATGGACCCTAGATTTTACCTGTTAGGAATGACAGATAATATTGAGCTAGAAAAAGAGTACGGCAAGTTGATATTTTATATACCCACGACCGCTAGAATAGTATACGCGACCAAATGGAAAAGTAAGGATTATCCTAGTGTAAAAGATTGGTTATATAAATTGACGGATTGTGTAATTGCAGACAAATTAACTGTATATTTGAGAGGGGAAAATTAGAACAGACAGAAGAAAATCTGGCAGCCATTAAATAATTTTCTGAAAAATAGTGAATATGAGACCTTGGTTGTATGTTAAGGGGATTTTTTTTTTTAGCAGGGTCTCAATTTGCTAAGTTACATTAAGAGATTTAAAAGGGGGAAAAATAATTTAAAAAGAGAAAGAAAAATGTTTAAAGACGTCTTCCCCATTAAGGAAAGTGCCAGAAGGGATAAAGAAATGGCATGAATTATAATGCTAAGCGGGTTGTAGCGTCAAAGGTGAAAGTAGAATATATATAAAGAGCACTCTAGTTGAAGCTCAGGAAGTGAATCCTTTTTTCTTTGTATGTTATTGTATGTTAGTGTGTTATTTGTCTGGAGGTAATTGGGGAATGGATGATTGTGATTAGATGTCTATTTAGATTTGTATATAGGTATTTGTTTACGTATAGGTGTAGATGTGGAATGTTTGTTTTGTTCAGTCGTTGTTTTTTTAATATATGAATAAAGTTTAAAAAACAAAAAAAATGAAATCAGTATGGTGGCATATTTGACCCATTTGTTTGTCCTTTTGGCTGTCCATGGGATCCTCAGCACTCTTCTCCAGCACCACATCTCAAATGCATTGATTTTCTTCCTATCATCTTTCTTGACTGTCCAGCTCTCACATGCATACATGGTAATAGGGAATACAGTGGCTTGTATGATTCTGACCATTGTGCTGAATTGTATGTCTTTGCATTTTAGCATCTTTTCTAGTAATAATAATAATAATAATAATAATAATATTTATTTGTATACCGCCCTGTGGCGAACCAATCCGGGCGGTTGACAACAATAAAATATGACAAGATTAAAATATAACATTAAACATTATAATCCCTCCCCCCCTTAAGAAAGTATTAAACAATATAACAAATTAAAAGCACAATATAAGAACATAAAACCATAATTAAAACCACCTAAAAACCCTGATGTCCCTCTGGAGATCCTCAACCATCACAGTTCTTTCATAGCCACCCTCCCCATTCTTAATCTTCTCCTGATTTCCTGACTGCAGTCCCCATTTCTATCAATATTTGATCCCAGGTATGAGAACTCTTTTACTATTTCTATTTCCTCATTGTCTAGTTTGAATGTGTGTAAGTTCTCTGTGGTCATTATTTTTGTTTTCTTTATGTTCAACAGTAAGCCTGCCTTTAAACTTTCTTCTTTGATCTTCCTTAGTAGTAGTTTCAGGTCTGTGAGGTTTTCTGCTAATATTATGGTGTCATCAGCATATCTCAGATTGTTGATATTTCTTCCTCCTGTTTTCACTCACCTCCCTCTTCCATGGCTTCCAAGCCTGCTTTCCTTACAATATGTTCTGCATATAAGTTGAATAGTTGTTAATATTTATATTACTTTCTGCCCAATATTGGGACTCAAAGTGGCTCACAATTTACATGAACAATACAATTAAAAGCATACAAAAATGAGCATTCAAGTAGAAATAAACTACTATAGTTTTAAAACAAATCACATTTTTAAATTGCATTGTCTTTTAATATTTGATTTGTTTTAAAACTGTAATAATTTGTTTCTATTTTAATGCTTATTTTTTGTATGTTTTTAATTGTATTGTTCTTAAAATAAAGATGAAAGCTCTTAAAAACAGTTAAGACATTACAGTACCACCAGCCCATTTCTTTAAAACGTTCTTCTGTTTTAAAAGCTTGTCTGAATAAAAAAGTTTTGGCACGCCACTGGAAGGCCAACAAGGAAGTGGGCCATTATGGCCTACCTGTTTCCTCACCACTTTTTCCTGTCTTTTTTTTTTCTTACTGGGAAAAATCATTTACAGAGAACAAAGATGGGATATCTGCATAGTGCCTTCCAGTTGTCAGCATGTCAAGCCCTCCATCTGAAAATGCATTGTGTCTTTTGACAAGAAGCATGGAGGTTCTAGATCAGATTGAAAAAAGTGGGATTGCAAGCAAGCCAAGCCCTGTGTTATTACAATACAGCTATATCTCAGCTAACAGAGTGTTCCTGAACTTTATTAGAAAATTTGGTACCAGAGGCAAAAATAACATGACAAATAGGTTTCTACACCATATAAAAAGAAGAATGGTTCAATATGTTTCAGTAAACTTTTTCATTCAAAACAATCAGTAGGTACATGTGAAATGAAAGAAACTAGATCAGGTAAGCCATACATAAGTAAACAAAGGGCCTTTGCAGACTGCTAGAAATAGTGCAAATTGGGTCTACTTTAACTGCCCTGGCTCATTGCTAGGGAATCACGGGAACTGTAGTTTATTGTGGCACCAGAGCTCTCTGACAGAGAAGGCTCAATGTCTCAGAAAAAAATACAATTCCCATGATTCCCTAGCACTGAGCCAGGGCAGTTAAAGTGGACTCAATTTGCACTATTTCTGGCAGTCTGCAAAGGCCCAAAAACATTTTCACATTTCCAGAAAAAGTCCAGAAAAACTTCCAAAAGGGTTAACTTTGGGCCTCAGCAGACGGAGGCCCCGGAGACGCCGCGGGTCGGAGCGCCGCCGGAGTTCAGCCTCCGGACCGCGGCGCTCCTGCGGCGCATCTAAAAGGAGCACCAAATTGGCGCTCCTTTTAGATGTAAGGGAAAGTGCGCCCTAAAAGCGGCGGGCGCACTTTCCCCGGCTCAAACGGCGCAGCGCATGTGGACGCTGCGCCGTGAGGTCATCCCCGGTGCGCCGGCCGTGCGGACGGCCGGCGCTTCTGGGGGCCACCTCGGGGAGAGGAAGGGGCGCCGCTCGTGCGGCTGCCCCTCCTCTTCCCTGCCCGGAAGACGACTCTTTTAGTCGTCTGCCGAGGCCCAACGTTGGAGAGGGACATTTACCTATATAGCACATTGGAATAAGCTTTCAAGTGTATGTGTTTAATTGTATTGTTCTTTTAAATTGTGAACTGCTTTGAGTCCCAATTTTGGGCAGAAAGCAGGATACAAATAAGTATTACAACAGCAACATGTTAGTAGCCTTGTCTGGAACTGCTCCCAATTCTGGTCTGATCTGAAACTAGACCTTTCTCTTCACTCTGAGCCCTGCTGTACTCTGCAAGTCCTCTAACTGATCTGCAGAAATCCTTCCATGCCAACTGTTGTGCATATTCTGTAGGGATGTAGTTGCTCACTCATTTTGTTTTTGAAGGATGCAAGAAGTAATTTCAGCAATTTTATTCCTGTTTTGAGGGGGGGGGAATCAAAACATACATGGAGTATGTTTAAAGGAGTTTAAAGTTACCTTCCATAGGATTGTACCATTAAAGTTATAGGACAAACTTCCTGGTTGTCAGGTATAAATATAAGGGGAATAGATGGGTTCTTTTCTTAGGAAATGTACAGTCTATTTTTCAGCCTCATGCATCTAGCTTTTTTTTTTTTTTTTTTTTTTTTTGGCATGCTGTGTTGTTTCTTTGGAAAGTACCATTTACACTGAAGAGGACGATTAGAAGAAGTCTACCTGTCAACTACTGGATCTTTTTTTTTTCTAGTTACTATATATAAGAACTGAATTCCTTACCAATCCCTTTCTGTAGGCTACCTCTTCCATCATTCTATTTATTTTACTACAAGACGAGACAAAAAATGCAATTTTCCTGGCGCCACCCTTGCTGGTTTGATCATATTGTGTGTGTTTTAATACGGTATATTTTTTTAAGTTTTGGGTAAGCTAAACCAATTGTGAGAGTTTTGAGTTATTTATTATTGCTGTTGGCAGGGTAGGAAACTACTTAAAATGGAACCACATTCTCTCTCTCTCTCTCCGTCACGAACAGAATGGAGAAAGGGAGCACACTTTGCCAAATGGAAAAGGATAAAACTAGAATAATGATATGTTGCAGTATACTGTCAAAGCATTCCCCCTACTGAAAATAACCACTCAAAGAGCATCCTTTCAACTGAACTGGTTCCAGTATAGATTTACTTTTGCTCTTCTTTCTGTTAAGAGCAATACTTGACTTTAAGTTTCTTGAAGCAGAAGCAAAAAATTAAACAGTGAATAAATGTACACATGGCTGCTCCTGGAGTTTATGAATCAATGCGCCTTAACTTTGGTGTAATCAGGGCTGTTTTCTTTACTGGGATCATTTCAGCACAGAGCTCTATATGAAAATTGTATCTATCCTCAGATACTGGTTTCCTGTGAATCTCATGTCTCTTAGTTTACATAAAGGAGAAGGTCTAGTTTCACAGTTGTACTGATGTTAGAAAACATTCAGGGAGTGCCTGTGAGAAGGCTCTTGTGTTTGGTTTCAGATGTGACTATTGGAAACCCTCTTTGGCTCTTAGTGCCAGAAATATTTAAAAAAAAAGAAGAAGAAGAAGAAGTCAACAATGAATTGTTACTAAATCTGTGCAAAGATAAAAGTGCAGCCAAAATGCTTAGTAGTTGCCACTTAAAAGCCTTGCTGGAGCAGTCGTTAAATGCCTGCACTGCAGCCACTCACTTGCAAACCATAAGGTTGCGAGTTCAATACCAGCCAGGGGCTCAGGCTCAACTCAGGCTTGCATCCTTCTGAGGTCACTAAAATGAGTACCCAGCTTATTGGGGCAATTGGTTTACACATTGTACCACTAAGGGAGTGCTTAAGTGCACTGATACGAGGTATAGAAATGTTGCTATACTTGCTATTAATGTATCAGACCCCGAAAGAACACAGATTGTAGTAAAATTTGCCTATGGTAATTACATATGCAGCATGGTGTAGTGGTTTCAAATACCTGCTTGGCTATGGAAACCCACCTTGGGAAAGTAACACTCTCTCAGCCTCAGAGGAGGGCAAAGGCAAACCCTCTCTGAATAAATGTTGCCAGGAAAGCTCTGTGATAGGTTTGCCTTAGGGCTGCTGTAAGTTGGAAATATAGGGGGGTTGCAGACTGCCAGAAATAGTGTGAATTCAGTCCACTTTTAGGGTTAGGGTTAGTGCTAGGGAATCATGGGAACTGTTATTTTTCTGAGACATTGAGCCTTCTCTGTCAGACAACTCTGATGCCACAATAAAATACAGTTCCCATGGTTCCCTAACTCTAACCCTAACCCTAAAAGTGGACTGAATTCACACTATTTCTGGCAGTCTGCAACCCCCCATAGGCACACAACAACAAACGATATACACATACAATTTTAGAAGTAATTATTGTTTGTTGTGTGTCTTCAAGTTTTTCTCAGACTTCTGGGAACCCTAAGGTGAACCTATCATGGGTTACCACATTTGAGGAAGATGACTTTGTTTCCTTGCCTACTAGTGTGCAACATCTACTTCCCCTTTCCTAGTCAACACAGCAGTGCTTTCTGCCTGTCAGGTCCAATTTTGTGGTGACCAAAAGAGCTAGTGTAGACTTGTTCACGGGGGGTTTGCCATTCCCTTTCTCTGAGGCTGGGAATGTGTGACTTGGCTAAGGTCACTCAGTGAGTTTCCACTGTGGAGTGGGAATTCAAATCCTGGTCTCCTGGAGTCCTAGTCCAGCACTCAACCACTACACCACACTGGCTCTAGAAATAGTCACTATAATGTAAATAGAAATACAACACACCTCACCATAGTGGGGAAATTCAAAGATATAGCTGTGTTAGAGAGATCTTTGAGACTTACTGAAAGAAAGCAGTTGGTAGCATGAGCTTTTGTAGACTTCAGATGCATTTGCATAGTGGGGAAAGATTGTGACCATGGAACCTGTATGTCCATCCAGTCTTCTGTCCAATGGCTCATTCAAGAGCCTTTCTGGGCTCCATACCTGTAAACCAACTTTGACTAACAGACTGTCAAACAGAGGATGCTTTTCCCTCAGACAAGCAGTCTTCAAAAGGAAAATTGCCCTTTGTATACATTGTTCTGTTGTTGTGTGCCTTCAGGTTCTTTTCAAGATTATGGTGATCCTAATGTGTGCACGTGTACACATTACCTAAACTCAAAGCCTGGCCAATTCAATGGTTCTATAGGGGTTGATGGGGCAGCCCTGTATTCACTTCTGTGCTTATGATCTGTGTTTGCATAATCCCAGGTAGTGTATTAAACTTGTCTATACTGCAAGGTTTGTACTTCAGAGGCTGGAGGCCTTGGTGGGTTTGTTTTTGTATTGAAAATGTTTATGTGTCCGCCCTTGCTACCTACCTCTGAAGCTTGGTTTATTTTTCTTCAACTGGACTAAACATTACTATTTAATAAAAGCACAAAGATGAGTTTTCAGCCGCAGTTTATAAAACCAGTTCTAAATCCAGGAAATGTATTATTGAATTCTTCTTGGTTTTGTGTATCCTAATTGAGTTAGCCCATGTTGATTCCAGCAAAGCTGAGCTGTGCAAGTTAGTGCTTAGTGACTCTTTGGTAAAGGCGCTGAATGGATAGCAACATATTACTCAGTAGACCCTATCATGAGGTTTTCTTGGCAAGATTTGTTCAGAGGGGATTTGCCTTTGTTTTCCTCTAAGGGAGACAGAGTGTGAGTTGCCCAAGGTTACCTATGCTGAGCTGGGATTTGAATCCTGGTCTACAGAGTTGTAGCCCAATGCTCAAACCACTACACCACAGAGGCAAGCACTTTCTGAACACACTTTGCTTCTAATTGGTTTGTTCATGCATATTTCTATTTCCTTAAAAAAAACACAACTGGAGTCTGAAAACAATAAAATGCATTTGGCAGAATCTCCTATGACCATTACGTACTACATAGCGCTGTAACTACAGTGAATGATCTCTGGAAAAACAGGAAGAAAAAGTACCCCAGATGCAAATCCCACTTGCTTGCATGAGTGGGGTGGGAACAGCTGCTTCTCAGAAGAAAGGGAAATAGATACCTTTGTCGGTATCAGTGGCTGATTACTGGTAAGTGGGATTTGAGGGATTTTTCAGGGTCCCTGTGTAGCCCCTAAACTACATAGGGATTGTGAATACACTGTTATGAGTGTGTAGCTGTAGGTTACATGTTTGTAACTGTCCAACAGGATTCCATCCAGTAGATATAAAGCACAGTTAAAAAACACTGAGCAGTAGGAGCATATGGCTAAAAGCAGAGGACGAAACATCAGAAAAAGCTAGGAGAGGAACAATCAAATAAATAAACTTTCTTTAATGGCTGTGAAAAGGTCTGTAATGTGAGAACTATGCAAGTATCCAAGGAGATGGAGTTTTCCCACCTGGGCTACTGTAAAAGCTCCATCCTTTATCACTTTCACCCTCATCTCTATTGTTGGTGGGACATGAAGAAAGAACAGACTTGTTCATACATTGAAGATATGAGCTAGAAGGATGGCGTGAGGTGAAAATCAGCACTGTTGACTATTTTCCTTTTAATTCAATTTAATGGGATTTTCAAGATAAAGAATTAATCCAATTAATTATTCAATTAGGGTTTCCAATTTAAGGGATCACATAGCAGGCCTAATATTGCTGGGTTAGAGCAGGGATGAGGATAGTATGACCCTCCAGATGTTGCTGGATTGCATCTCTCATCAGCCCTAGCCGGCATAACCCATGGTGAAGTATTATGGGAGTTGGTCTGGAGGGACTAATGTTCCCTATCCCTGGGTTTTTGTGTTGGCTTGAAATAAAAAAAATGCAGTGACTTGGAAGTGTTTCCAAGAGAGTTGGTGCGATATGTGTTTGAAGCACTTGTAATTTCCTTCTTGTAGTGAGGGAGACAGAGAGAGATGCCTTCTAACAAGCACTGGTTCTCTCGATTGTGTAAACAAACTTGCAAAGGACTCGTGTTTTCAAGCACATCCCCAAAGCTTTCCTGAACCAGATCTTATGTCAGCAATCTTGGGATTTTCCATTGCTGTAGCCTGCTCTGTTATTTCTTTTGGATGCAAATGCTGTTCCTTTGTTATGCTCGTGTTATTTCATATTTATACAATTAAAATGTGACTTTTCAGTACATCGTTTGCTTCCTGTTTGAAGTTCACCACCACATCCTTGCACTCCCAAGCCCCCACACTCAGCTCCATCCAAAGATAACAATAAAACCTGAAAAGGTCTATTATGTCTCCTATAATAAAATGGTTGTCAAATGTGGCTGTGCTTTTTCTTCTCTAGTGCCTGGCAACATGCCTTTCTTCCATCGCCTTGTTTACCCTATGAAGACTGAACATGGCTCACTGTGTAGATAAGGCCACATTCCCAAAAATATTCAGCATTTAGTAGAATGGGTTCCCCCTTTCTTTGATCAGTGCTTTCTGTTTCTTTTGTAACAGACCCATTTCACTTTCACTAAAACCTAAAATGCCCACTCTGCTGGAGTTTTTCTTTCTTTCTCTTTCCTTCCTTCAAGATAAAAAGTGGATCCACACTGTAAAAGTAGTGCAGTTTGACACCACTTTAACTGCCATGGCTCTATCCTACAGACGCATGGAATTTGTAGTCTTGTGAAACACTAGCATACTTTGGCAGAGAAAGCTAAAGACATAAGTTTTGCAGCAATTTTGACACGTTTGGTGATTCAGGGAACCAAAAAAAGGCTCAGATTTTTAAAATGGGGGGGGGGGGGGCTTGCAGAGGTTTCTTAGGGGCATGAAGGATCACACACACACAAAAAGGATTTGGAGCTTTTCTTTTCCCACTGCATAACAAGGTGTTAAGTGTATTGTTAGCATATCCTACATACCTCTTGCTGGAATATGGAGCTTTGATATCTAGAGTCTGGGATGTTTTTAAGAGGTCACAATGTCCTTTGAAACACTAGGAAATTTCACATGGGAAATGTACGCTGGCCCAAAGACATGTAGAAGACAGGCTGCAGAAATAATCCAAGTTGACACCATTTTAACTGCCATGGTACAATCTGTGGATTTCTGGGAATTGTAGTTTGTTGTAGTACCAGAGCTCTCTGACAGAGAAAACTAAATGTCTTAACAAAACTAGTTCCCAGAATTCCTTAGCATTGAACCATGGCAGCTAAAGTGGTGTCAACCTGGATTATTTCTGCAGTGCAGATGCAGACAGCCCCTACATAGCACTAAATGAAGGTTAAAAGGATTTGCTGATCATGTCATCCTCACTCAGGCTTTCCATATGCTCCCTCACAATATGATTGAGTGAGCCCCATTGCAAAGCAGTTAAAGACACCATTTCCTTCACAACCTGGGCTGTTTCTGTGTTTACCCCTTCCTAACCAACCATCCAGCACTCATCTCAAATACAATCAGAGTTTTGTTACTCCAAAGTTAAAGCCATCACTTATTCCAGAATCCTATTGTCAGTTCCATGGGAACTGGAACCAATAGGCTTTATTATTCATTTATTTATTTAGAGTATTTATACCCTGCTCTTCAGCTACAGAGGCTCTCAGAGCGGCTTACAAATGGTTAATTAGATGGCTCCTTGCCCTCAGGTTTATAATCTAAAAAGACATGACACAAAATGAAAAGGGAATGGCAGTGCAGAAAGGGATCAGGTCCAGCAGCTCTTTTCTCCCACTGAGGCCTGGACCATGGTAGATGGACTGGAGGGAGGGCTCTCTTTCTTAATCTAGGCCAGGCCTGATGGAGCTGGCCTGCGTCTCTCCCTCTGAGGCCGAGGTAATGTAGGTAACAGACCCTTGTCTCTGTCCAGCAAAAGGACAAACCTTTGTCCTTTATACCCAGTGAAAGAATAAAGTGCAAGTGTAAAGAGCAGTGCCTGCTGAATCATGGCTTCAGGGCTTCAGTCCTGCAAAAAACAAGACACCTGAAGGAATCAGAGGTCCAAGGCAGTAGCAAATACAGCAGCTTCTTCCTTCCTATGGTCCTCAGTCATTTATTACACTACGTGGGAATGTTAAGTGCCCTTCAAGGTTCAAAACAGGATATAAATATCCATCCCACACATGGCCACATTGTGCATACACCTGCTACAGATGGAAGCTTTGTGTCACAGATCATTGCTTCACTCTCTGTATCACCCTCACACTCCATCTCAGCCACTCTCCATCTTCTGTGGAACCTTCTCTTCAGAAATTATAATTATCACCCCTTCTTAATTCCCAATTTCTCACTATCCAACTTTTCACACCATTCTTTCTGTTAGCACTGTCTGGATCTTAAGTCGCATTGGAGTTGTGTTGACATGCACCTTTGCACATTTCTAAATAAAACTCTTTATTCATTAAAACTGGAATATCTCTGCAATTAGTGCTGGTATATATAGTTGTAAAACAACCCTCATATTACCCAACCTCTCATAGGCTTCCTGTTGAGCTAATAAAATTCCGCCCAGATACCAAGGAGACACTGTCACTGTTTATGGAGACCCCAAGCCCTTTCATTTTTTGGAGTAACAGTATTTCACATGATTAACTGATTTCCCCTCCTGCAGTGGGATTTCCTCAGGGATATATATCTGTGCAATTGGTCTTGTAAATAAGCACTCACAAAACAATGTACTTCCATTGATCAATCAGAAGACAAAGCACACTAAATTCAAGATGTATAGGTGAAGAAAATTACAGACCATCCTTCACTACTTGTGGGAATACCTCTTCCAATAGACTTGTCAAACATTTAATTTGGTGTGACTTTTAGAAATTACAGCATCAGTATGATATAATTACCCAGCTTCTGGACTAATAAAAGTGATCTCTGTGGTAGAACTAGTCAATATTTCTGCACAGTTCAAATTCAGCCATTTGAAAGGGCTGGATGGCAAATAAGGATATTTCCTAGAGGTGGAGTAGAGACTTCTGTGAATTTTTTAGACATGTTCAGTGGTGTTCAAGGTTGCTTTATCTTGGTGCAGTACAAAGTAATTCCCCTTTTCTTACTTTTCTTTTCTTTCCTTTCTTTTTTGCTTAAAAACAGTCTTGCCTTACTGGTTCTTAAAAAGGAAAGACACTCTTTGTGTGGTATCATTTTCCTTATCCATTTCCTGGGTTAACCTTGTCATGCCCATTCCCATTGAATGATAAGGCTTAGTGCTGCACTTTTCATGTCCTCACTTGTAGGATCCTTTTTGAAGGAGGATCTATAGCAGGGGTAGGCAACCTTTCCCCTTTAAGGGCCAAGGGACTTCAGCTCCCAGAAGCCTCAGCCATGTTGGCCAATAGTCCCATGTTGGCCAATAGCTCGTGGGATTCTGGGAGCTGAAGTCCCTCAGCCCTTAAAGGGGAAAGTTTGCCTACCCCTGATCTATAGTGCTAGATAGGCCAAGAAATAACTATCCCTGCAAATTACAGTTCCTACAGAACAGGTAGGAAGCATAGTTTACTTGGGTTCCCTCCAGCCTAGTTTGTGCTTTCATCCTGTACCACTCTTTTGTAAGAGGTCTGAAGCACAGAGTGGCACAGGATGAAAGCATAAACTTGGCTGGAGGTAACCGAAATAAACCCATCTATAAGACCCAGGAGTAGAGGTCTTCTTTGTGTAGGTCAAGGGTAGGCAACCTTTCCCCTTTAAGGGCCAAGGGACTTCAGCTCCCAGAAGCCTCAGCCATGTTGGCCAATAGTCCCATGTTGGCCAATAGCTCCTGGGATTCTGGGAGCTGAAGTCCCTCGGCCCTTAAAGGGGAAAGGCTGCCTACCCCTGGTGTAGGTGATCTCCTCAAGAGGAGCACCCTCCTTCTGGAAAGGCCTCATGCTGAAATGACTACAGCTGAACCCTGGCTGATGGCCAGGCAGATTATCTATAAAAGTCTAATTCCAGGCTGCAAGAACTCTGTTTTTGGGCTTCATCTGTTGTTTGTAGAATCCTTGGCAGTTTCTCTAACTGTGATCTCCTTGGTGGCTCAATTTGGACTGTATTTGACCCTGTTTTTTAGACCACTCTTGCCAGACTGTCTGGGTGAACTTCAGTGGTTTGAACTTTGAACTTTGCTTCTTGATTGCCTCAATTTATCTACTGTCTGGAAGAGAGCTACTACTTGGAACCTGATGCTGCCTTTGACCTTGCTTCTGGAAATGCCCTTCTGTGGCTGGCCCAGTATAGATATGGCAGGTTAACCCCGGGGCTGTTGAAACTTTGCTAGCAGAGCTTGCTTGGCCCAAAGCAGGACATTCTCATTGTCCTGGATCAGATTTTGTGGAAGCTGAGCCAGAAAAAAACCCTTTTCTGGCAAAGCCCACAGGAAATGCAATGGGAAAGGAACAGTGTTACCTGGAGAGCTTCATTGCTTGAAACAAGTAGATGTCATGAGTTGCTTGCTGAAGACACCTGCTCTTATGCAAGCTTCCCTAAAGTAGTTTACCTTGCTGAGTTATTTAATCATATTGCTTTATACTGTCTGTCTTGTTGTTTTACATACACCACTTTGAAACCTTTACATGTAGGTGGTTTATCAATATAAATAGATAAGTAAACAAGACTGGTTTGATAAGAAGGGAAAGGTCCAAATAGGACTAGTTTGCATGATGGAAAAGAAGAAAAATAAGATTCAATGTGAGTCAAAACTGTATTATTTTAAGTGGCAAAGGTATGCTCCTAAGAGGTGGCACTTCAGTGGTGATGTTCTGCTCTACCAAAAGCTAAAGCTGTTATATTTTGTCTTTTAAAAAGACTGTGCTATCTTGACTGTCTTGTGCAGCTGAGCAAAACTCACAGTATTGTGCATTTATGCACAATTTGCATTTATGAGTCCCTCTTTTGCTATTCCACTGCCATTACCCCTAATGTTCTCATTTTAAGCTTTCCCTTTCAGTGCAGAATATTGGCAAAGTAAACAATTAGGATTATCTATAATTTCTAGGCAAGTTTACATCTGAAATAATTGAGAGGTCAAGCACATTTGTGTCTATTCCTTCTCATTTCAAAAAGAACATTTTTATTATTATTTATTATTAACATTTTGAAAACGGTGTTGGCTGCAAAACATCTTTAAACCCCTGTAAAATCACACATGATGTTTAATACTCTCAGCTGTTCCTCTCTTTACTGCAGAAATTCTTGAGAGAGCCATTTCAAAATCACCAGGGGCAACAAGTAGTGAAAGTGAGCAAACAAACCAGATGCATTGTCAGTTAAATATGATAGAACTGATGTATTCCATAATACAGGATCAATGGAATGGATGAAATACACAAATAAGAAATACTGAACCAAATGTAAAAAAACGACTAGGTGTATACTCATCAATGTGTGTGTGTGTTTGTATCTCTTATGAAATGTATCCCCTCTCAAATATAGCATGCAGCATTATCTTTCTTATACCAACCATCACTTTAGGCATGATACCCATGAGTATTTCATCTAATTTATATCCACGTTCCCCCCCAGTCTTAGGACTGAAGGTGTTGCTTGTTGTTTTGTGTCTCCAAGTCATTTCCAATGTATGGCAATCCTAGGGTTTCTTGGAAAGATTTGTTCACAGGTGGTTTGCCTTTCCCCCTCCTTTGACGCTGAGAGAGTGTAACTTGCTGAAGGTCACCCAGTTGGTTTCCATGACCAAATCCTGCTTTCCGGAGTCGTAGTCCAATATTCAAACCACTATGCCACACTGGCTCTATTCAAGACTCAAGGTAGCTTACTAAAAATTAATCCAATTTAAACCTGTCATCAATACAACATATCAAAAGTCAAAATATAATTAAATTATCAATAAAAGTAAAACAGTTTAAAACTGATTAAAAACCAAAAAAAGCAGTACAGTACAAATTATCATGATAATTTGTTTATGTGGAGAGCAATCTTTGTACTACAACACAACAGTGCTACAAGCACTCTTAACTATAGTCAGGAATATTCAAAACATGTTATTGCCTGAGGCTGAGGAGAAAATATAGCCAAGTTGAGGAACATAGTACCCCAAGACAGGCAAGTTATTTTGGAACCTAATGTAGAAAACTCCACAAGCCATCTCCATCATTACTAATCTCCTAGCAAGAAAGGAAGAGAGAAGGAGGGAGGGAGGGGAAAAGCAGAGCAAAGACTAATAATTTGATGGCTTTTCATGACACCCAAAATCTGATGCCTGGGGTTGTTGGCTTACCTCCAAAATGGTAGACTGATGTTCTTTGGACATATCATAAGGCAATGTGACTGATCGAAAAATATGATAATACTTGATAAACTGGAAGGCAGTAGGAAAAGAGAGGCCAGGTCTACAGGTGGATTGCTTCAACCAAGGAAGCCACAGCCCTGAGTTTGCAAAACCTGACCAAGACATTTGATAACCAGGCTACTTGGAGGTCTTTCATTCATGGGGTCACCATAAGTTGCAGCTGCCTTGACAGCCAATAAGAACAACAAACCTCACTGTGGCCCACTGTAGTCTTAGCCATCACCAACATAAATACAGACTTGTAGATAGTTTGCCTTGCAGAGAATTGCAAGTAAAAATTGCTTTCCAGAGAACAAAGAGGATACAGGAGAGCTTTTATACAGCCTGTGGTTCCGTCAGACTCCTAATGTGGCAGAAATGTCTAACAAAAGGTATGTTGTAAGCTAGATTGTTGTTGTTTTTTAAACCAGGCTGAGAAATTTTGGCGATTTCCCTCCAAAGATGCATGAAAAAGTAGCAAGGTATGCTTCCTTGTCACCATTTAGTGCAACCTTGTAACAAAGAAAGTGATGAAAAAATATCATTACCCCTTATTATCATATAAGCATATTCATATGCACTCCCTATTCGGAGGAAAAGAAGAACTAATTGCAGTTAGATTATTATTTATAATGTGTGACTTCCGATTCTGGCCATCGTCTTCTTTGTATGGCTGTGAGGACATTGGGTGAAGACATTGTTCTGAAGCATGCATCCTGAGGTATTTCTTTATACTTCCTTCAATTACAGCTAGGTAGGGATATCGTGTGTGTGGTCACATCTGTAATTTTTCACTAATTTTCTTCTGGAAGGAAGGAGGGAGTAATTTTAGCAATTTCCTTTCTTCTGCAAGAAAGTCTTCAAAAGCAAAGTGGTTTTGGAAGCCTGTTCACAGTGCAGGACTTAATTTGTCATGGCAATTAAAGTGGAATATAGCACTACAATTGTGTCATGTGTGAAAGGACCTGTGTACCGTGGAAAGGTCAATGAGTTTTTGTTCTTTTAAAAGTGGGACATCCTGTATGTGTTCCTTTGTTTTAAAATCACTGTTTGTCCATGGTTGAGGGTAAAACCAACTGGACGGGCAAAGGTTGGCATGCTGTTTAGTGAGGGCCAGGGAGCAATCACACCCCCTTTCCTGCATGATATGTCAGCTGGGCATGAATATGACTCAGAACATGTTACAACTGCTTTATGTTTGGTTTTTGTTTGTCTTTTATGTAATAGCGGTAAGAAATCTGATTGTGTGTCACAGTCCCAAGTGCCTGTGAATTTCAGCATAGTAATCTGATTTTTCGAAGTGCTGTGTTACCTCTATGAGCCACTGGATGGCAACCTTGCATTACACACCTAACACCTCTCTAGCTCTGGCCAGTCTGGGAATTTTGATCATCAAGGAGGCCTTTTAAATCAGTCATCCACAGAAAGACCTTTAGGATGACTCAGATTTTTTTTTTAATTTAATGGCCATACAGAAAGAAATCTTAGGTCTTCATCAGAAAGATCCAGGCACCATTGAGCACAACAGTCAAGTCTGAGCTTTTTGGTTTTGTTTTGTTTTTTGTTTTTGTTTTTAAAACATAATCTTCATTATCATTAGATGTACTACAGGCCTGCATCCTTTCCCAGAAATATTAGACATTGAAACAGCCTTTCAGAATTGTGACAGTTTAACAAAAGTAACTATGGCCCCTTTAGGATAGCAAGTCGATGCCAACATGAACACAAGTGGACATACTTCTGAATAAGCATGCAATAGAATCAGGTTGCATTAACCACATCCTGTCCCTTAAAACGTTTTATATAAACATTCCCAGAAGGTAACAGGAGGATATAATAAGCATGTTTCTCCTAGGAGCAAATCTGCTCACAGGCTAGGTAGCATTTGAAAAATCTCAACTTTATACTGGCAGAATCCTGATGTAAAATACAGGAAATCTCCTTTCCTCTCCCACACCTCTTCAAATGACACATTTAGGAAAGATGTAAAAAAACAATCTCCACCACCACCACTGCTCAGTTGGACAGAGATTTTGTGATGTCCAAAATGACCCAGGTATACTATGAGCACTTGTAAAATATTGCAGAGTTTCATTAAAATGGCAGATTTAAAGTTCCTGTAAATAAATTTAAAAAAACTATGATGCGTTTGTAAATACTAATACTAATACTACTAATAATAATAATACTTCTGGACTTCACAAAGAATGAGAAAGGCCCATTCTTTGCAAAGTCTGGATCAGGTACATCCTTTCCCCTTTAAGGGCTGAGAGACTTCAGCTCCCAGAATCCCAGGAGCTATTGGCCAACATGGGACTATTGGCCAACATGGCTGAGGCTTCTGGGAGCTGAAGTCCCTCAGCCCTTAAAGGGGAAAGGTTGCCTACCCCTGAGGTACATGATGCCTCCGAGCTGGACACAGAGGCATGTGAAATCATCCATTTTTAAGCGGTTTACACCTGTGCCCAGCCTGTGCCCAGCTCGGGAGGAAAACATGTGCAATAATCTCCCTCATTAGTCTTTGACATGTTAATTTTCCACATGCAGGTTATTTCATTTTGGAAAAATAGAGAGTCATTCAGAACTGTGACTCCTGTACTCTACTTACATTCTGAAAGAATATGATCCACAAAAGATTGTCATTTGTTTTGTTCCTTCAAGTTGTTTCTGATTTACGGAAATCCTAAGGCAAACCTATTGTGGAGTTTTCTTGGCATGATTTGTTCAAAGGGGGGTTGCCATTGCCTTCCCCTGAGGCTCAGAGAGGGTGACTTGCTCAAAGTCAGCTGACCTGTATTTTGGACCCGTATCCACTTAAATTGGACAAAGCAATGCCAGAACAACTAGCTTTGTGAACTTTGGCTGGTATCTTGTTCAGTTTTTACAATGTTGTAAGCCAGAGTTATCGTATTGTAAATTTTTCAATTCAAGTTTATGGCTGTTGCACCATTGCAATAACTGAGATGCTCCCCAAAAACCTACCTTATAAACCAGGGAAACCCATCAATTCAGGGATTTCCAAGGAGCTGGGGAGCAGGGTGGTGATTTCCGAGAAGCAAGATGCTTTGTGGACAGGCAGCTGCTGGGACAGTCATAGCTGCTTTTCACAAAGGGCCTCACTGCCAAGAGAGAGCTGGACATTTTCACTCCCCACCTCACTCCCCAACACCTTGAAATTATCTATGTTGGTGGGACTGACTGGCTTCTAAGGTAGATTTGGGGGCAGGGTTGAATCAGAAGATGGTGCATCCTGCATCATGAAAGCTATGGACGTTTTCACACAGGGCTTTGGTGGAGGCAATCCTACCTCCCGCCGGCCCCACTCCGGAATGGCTCCGGCGGCGGCAGGCTAATTCCTTTTAAAAGTCGGAATTACCTTTCCACCGCTGAAGCCGGAGTTGGACGTGCTGAGGCCAGAGGGACGCCAGAAGGACACCGGACTTAAGGCTCTGTGCGTTTGAACACACGGAGCTAGAAGCCGGACGTACGCAGGGATGGCACCGGAAGGGGCGGGGTTTTCTGCGGCGTGCGTCTGAACAAGCTGGAAGAGGAGCCGGAGTGGGGCCGGCGGGAGGTAGGATTGCCTCCGCCTAAAGCCCCGTGTGAAAACGTCCTATGTCTCCCCATTTATTTATTGTATTTATTGTCTTTTATATAGACAATTCCCAAGTTCAAATTGTAGTGTAACATCAGGTAGAAATATGGTATTGGGGAGCTCTTCAAATATGACTCTTAACTGGAAGCGGAACTATAAGCTGAGGAGTATAGTGGGCCCTTGGTGTCTGCTGGGGTTTGGTTCTAGGACCCCTCATGGATACCAAAATCCATGGTTACTCAAGTCCCATTAGATGCAATGGCATAGTAAAATGGTACTCCTTATATAAAATGGCAAAATCAAAGTTTGCTTTTTGGAATTTATGTTTTTTATGAATATTTTCAAGCCATGGATGGCTGAACCCATGGAAAAAGAATCTGTGGATACAGAGGGCCAACTGTATATTAGGAGAATTGGACTTTCTATTTCTTTTCTCCTGCATTCACAGCCAAGCATTCTGTAGTCCACAGAACCTCAATGGCTAAAATGACAAGTGTGGAAGGATCCCAAAGTAGGACCGTTTCACTTTTGGGCCTCTGACTTTCCAAAGAAGACTGTGACATTCTGGTGTGACAGTGCAGTGTTGTTGCAGGTGGTAAACTCCCAGACTTCAGAGTCCCCCTGTGTGATGAGATTTATGAGATGCTTTATCTTGTACAAGTGTCTCATTTGAGATGGGAGATGGATGCCTTCTATCCAACTGAGGTTGTGGGTAATATCACAATTAGCATGGCACTGGGCTGCTTTGATGACTGAGTTACTGCAAGTGCCCTATCACATCTGTCTAGGCAGCATCTTATTCCATAGGATGTGAACTTGGGAATAGGCACCAGAAGGAATGGAGGGCTGCCATCACCATGACCACCAGTTGAAGGCTGGATGTCTTGGCTAGATCATTCTCACCCAGATGAAGGACAGTGATGTAATGCGGTGTTTTGCAGAGCACCCTACTGCATCTCTCTTTGCCTCACCACATGACATAAACCAGGTGTGCCATCCCCAGATCACAGCCTTGCCTGAGTAAACTGTATGCCGCTCTTCTCAGAAAACCAGGGTGTGTTCCACTATCCAGACTGTAATGGCAAGTCCAAACTATTATTGGGTGAGAGGGAGGCCAGAAGTATGTAAAAATAAAGTACCTGGTCTCCATGACCATAATGATAAGTAGTCTAGCATGGTCTGGACAAATTTATCCAGCTGGGACCTTCCCCAAAGCAATAACTTGCCTTTTGCAACTGGTCTGTCTTCTACACTCTAAAATGAATTTGCAGGCCACCCTGGTGAGAACATAGGTCACACACCAAGAAGGATCACTCTCTCTAGAGAGGAGTTCACTAGTCTGTGTGGCTGCAAAGAATGCAAGGGTGAAAATGGCCTTGAATAGTAAGACCTCATCAGATGACAAGCAGACAGTTGGGAGAGCCCTAAGAAGATGTGGGAGGACAACCTCAGAGATGGGGAGACAAGCATCAAGAGACTGAGGGATCTCCCTTCTCCAGTCCTCCAAGGAACAATGAATTTGGAAATTGGCCATGGGCTCTTGGAAGCCTGTTGCTTTAGAATTAAAGGCCAGAGCTGCTAGGAGACCTCTGATAGTTTCAGCAACCAGGCTAGACTCCCAGAGGAATATAGCATACCACAGCAAATCTTTAGTTCCTGCTGGCAGTCATGTGGGCTCACTTCTGACCTCCTGAAAGCTTCAGAATACATGAAGATTCTGTTGGTAAAATATGCAATAAGGAAAGGAGGGTGGCATGATCCTTCTCTATCTGTCAAGGTTTCAGATGTGTGTAGGGACTTTCAGAAGACTCAGGGAAGGTTCCAGGGCCAGCTCCCAAAACTTATAGAACTGAAAATGGGAGAGGGAATCTTCCAGGATATTTTGGATGCCTGGGACATGGTCAGTCTGGAAAAGTATGTTATGTGTTGACTTGCCATACTTATTCATAGACAGTGGTGTTATAATCTTATTTTTGGACTTAACCCAGTTAATTCACAAGATCCAGGGAGGGGGAAGGGGTGCCAATATAGACTTGCCCCTTCCTGTGGAGGATATGAAAGGGAAAAGAGGACACTGGGAATGATTAAAGTTGAGTGGAAGGAAACCCTGGGACTGTTGGATGGTTGGTGGAAGGGGGGGAGGCTAACCTATAGTTTGGGTATTTGCAGACTGCAGCCTCTCAGATGAGCCATTTTCCTTGCCCCACAGATTAGAAACTAGAGCAAGCTTTGCCAGGTGCCTACCAGACACCTGTAGCTTAATACCCTGCTTCAGCATGTGTTGGTCTGGAAGCCTTGGAGCCCAGTATCCCCTCCCCACTTTTCCTATACACTGGATGCTAAGGGGAAGTGTATGTCAATGTATCTGATATGTATTTGTTTTATCAAAGTTGTGGCCGTTATAGCTAACCCATAACATGGTGTCTGGACTATTTCTCAGAACAAATAGTAGACTTTTGATAAAAGAGCCTGAATGTTAAGGTGCTGCAGGAGGTTAACAAGACAAGAGATGTGGGGAAATCTGACATAGTCTGAGAAAATAGGGATCTACATAATGTTTTAATATTGCATTCATTCCAAATAATCATTAAATGATGGGCCGCATTTTCTAGTACCAGTTCCTAGAAGGAATGCATTAAGGTGATTTTCAACAAGAGAAATAATGACTGACCATTAACCCCTTTCCATTGCTATCTCCTCCTTTCCTATGCTCTACTGAAAGATCTCATTCTAATGCATTTCCAGCTATTATGCTGAAATCTCACTGATAATTCACAATCAATGGCAGCTCAGCAAGGGGCAGCAAGGATTCATACTACAATGTTCCTACTACTATTTACAGAGCTTGCATAGGCTTATGTCTTCACAAGTAGATATATCAACAATCTTTATACTTGTGTTTAATGTAGTGTGTGGACACCACTTTGATCTGTACCTGAAATAACGGGATTCTAGTATTCTGATACAAACTAGGTTTGTTGTTGTTATTGTTGTTGTTAACTGCCCTTGAGTCAACCCTGACTCATGGTGACCCTATGGATGGGACATCTCCAAGATCCCCATCCTCCACTGGTCTGCTTAGTTCCTGCAAATTCATGCCTGTGACTTTCCTGATTGAGTCCATCTATCTAGAATGTGGTTGTCCTCTGTTCCTACTACCCTCTAACTTTCCTAGCATTATTGTGTTTTCTAATGATCCATGCCTTCTCATTATCTGGCCAAAAACAACAGCCTCCGTTTGATCATCTTGGCTTCCAAGGAGATTTCAGGCTTGATCATTCAAGCATCCATTTGCTTGTCTTTGTCTAAACATGAAATTAACTTATATTGTGTATGCACCTTATACACATAGCCCAAAGACAGTTTTATGCACAATATTTTAAATAATTTTGTGAATGAAACACAAGTTTGTGTACACTGAACCATCAGAAAGCAAAGGTGTCACTATCTCAGCTACCCATATGGATAATTTTGGATTTTAGAGTACAGTCACCCCTCCGTCCCTTGCCTGTTTGCGGGCAGCAAACTGAGGGGGACAAAATTGGATGTGCACCCACAGGCCAATGGGGCTTGAATATTGGTGATTTTCCATTTTTGCAGGGGGATCCAGAATGGATCCCTCACAAAAATGGAGGGGCGGCTGTATTTCAGATTTCAGAATTCTGGATAAGGGAGACTCGTCCTGCATAATAAAGCACAGAACTGACAGAGAGGGTCTTGAGCCAGCACTAATCCCCTAAAGCAGGGGTAGGCAACCTTTCCCCTTTAAGGGCCGAGGGACTTCAGCTCCCAGAAGCCTCAGCCATGTTGGCCAATAGTCCCATGTTGGCCAATAGCTCCTGGGATTCTGGGAGCTGAAGTCCCTCGGCCCTTAAAGGGGAAAGGTTGCCTACCCCTGCCCTAAAGGGTGTTGTATATTCAAAGTAGATGTGACTTTATGCTCCAACTTCACTGCTTACAAAACGGAGCCACGGACCTGGATTGTGACTTGGCCTGGTAGGAGGTTTCCATTCTTTTCCCTATGCAACATTCAGATTGAAAAATCCTCAAACTGCCATTTGCTCTTATTTTACTTTTAAAAGATTTAATCTTTTTAAAAAAATTAAAATCAGTTCAAGTTGTTCACTGAAATTCTAGTTTCCTCCTTGCCACAAATGGCTGCATCAGACAATGGAAAAGGAACATGGAAGGCATGAGGCTCGGGCAAAACAGTGAAAGTGCATGGCTGGGTCTCACACACTCCTTGCAGCTTTCATCAGGCCTCTTGCTACTTGTTGCTAGGCAATTGCCTCACATGTTGATAGTCCCACCCCACAGACACACATTAGAAGAGAACAAAGACTGTCGACAGAGGTGTGGTAGCTATGGTGACAGGCCTTTCTTAGGAAGCCTCTTCCAGGAGGGAAAGAAATTATGCCCCCCCACCTCAAATCGATTGGTGAACAATTTTGCTGACCAGTCTATAGAAAATACATTATACTCTTTATACCGAATCCCAGAGAGGTAGCCGTGTTTCTCTGTTCTAACAAAGAACAACTCACAGTCATTATACTTTCAAGATTCACATATTTATAGGGTGTGTACATTCTCCCCCTCCCATATCGGCATGCCAACTAGCAATAATATTTTATGCATCCAATAATCTAAGAAAAAAATACGCTACAGTACACCTGCTAGTCTATTACTCTTTCTGTCTGCTGACTTTTAAGATGCCCCAAGCATTTTTCTTGTGGTATCCTTAGGATCTAAAATAAACAATATTTCATAACTCCAAAGGACCCTAGAGCTACCTGACAGAACCTTTGCTTTCCTTTGCTATATATTTAGGCTAAGTCAGGCCATAGTCTCAAGTGGGAGAACAAGATAGCTGCAGAAGTGAGCTTCAAGCACACCCAATCCTTTGCCCTTTGCTAGAAAGAGAGCATGATTTTTGTCCTGGCTTGGGAATTCAGGACTTGTAGTCCAAAATGTAACTTCAGGTATAACTGTTTGGAAAAGAGGTGGGAGTTTTAACAAAATCTTTCTGATTTTGCAGTTTAGTTCTTCTCTTGTCCTGTTGAGAGTCCTGTTCTGCTAATGCAACATACTCTCAGTATAAAGCAGGGGCCGGCAACCTATGGCCCCCGGGCCGGTTCCGGCCCAGGGCCCCGCGCTTAGCGGCCCAGGCGGACCCCTGCCGCCACCTGCCACTGCATGTTTTGGTCGCCACGTGGCAGCGCGTGCTGCAACCACCATTTTGGAGAACAAAATGGTGGCCGCGACATGCGCGGAGGCGGCTGCGGCTGCACGTGCAGTGGCAGTGGCGGCGGCAGTGTGCGTGGGGGGTGACGCACGGCGGCGGGGGTTGCGCACGCCACCATTCCCCCCTCCCCGGGCCCACCGGAAGGGATGACTTCGGGGGATCGGCCCCCGGCTCAAAAAGGTTGCCTACCCCTGGTCTAAAGTGATGGAACTTAATTTTTGCAAAAAAAAAATTAATTGTTGTAGTTAGTATCTTGGTAACCTGTATGTCTTTGGAAAAGTTATTTTAAAATACCCTTTTAAAGTCTCAGCTTGTACTATCTTAGTGACAGTAGAATCAACAAACAAGCTAAGCTTGGCACCCCCTTCACCTTGGTGACCATCTTGTCCTGAAACCTGGCATTGCTACTTAGGTTCTATGTGAATGGGCCAGGATACTCCGGGGGCAGCCCTGAAGTTGCCCCATTTCCCACCCATTACCTGGCCCTCATTTTCTGTGCTGCAGTGGCTGTCTGTATAGGCATCTTGCTGAGCTGGCTGGTCCATCTGCTGCTGCCATGGATTGCTAATTTTTGAGATCAGAACAAGATGCACAGCAACAATCACATGTCTGGGTGCCTTGTTCTGACCTCAGAATGAATGACTTGTGCTGATGGACTATGACTCTGGAGATCAGGGTTCAAATCCCTGTTTGACCATGGAAACTCACCTTGGGCAAGTCACACACTCTCAGCCTCAGAAAACCCCATGACTGCCTCATGTCAGGGTTGCCATAAGTCAAAATGACTTGAAGGCATACTACTACTACAACAACATAGCTGCCTTTTGGCAAGCATAGATAGACATCTATCACATGAAAACTGTGATGCCCAGCCTGGACTGTTTAAATTCTCCCCTGTATTTTCCTTCATTTCAGTTTAGTATGTTTGAGCATAGGAATGTTCCATTGTATTAGTTTGTGGGAGGAGCTGTAGGAACCCCATGATTTTTCTAGTTTTTGGTTTGCCCCTTCCCAGCAAGCTCTGCTTCAGCTTGGGATTTTTAGTTTTTTCTTAGGCAGGCTTGGCTTTATTTGTTTGGTGGCAAATAGGCACAGAGAGAGGGAAAGGGCATTTCTTACATCATTTAGCCAATTTATTTACCATTTAGCCAATTTAGTTACCATTTAGCCAATTTAGTTACCAGAAGCAGTTAATTCTATTAAACATCAACAATAAAGAAGTTAAGAGCACCAGAAGCTGAAAGACCCTGCACCAGCTTCATTGAGTAGAAGAACAAACCCAGAGAGATGACAACCCTGAAGATTGCTGAAACCTAAAATGTAAAGTACCTTTTATTTTAAGACTGTTAGAGCTGGGGAGGAGAAACCTTTTTCTTTTGTTCTTCAAAATAAAATTCCCTCTTTTTGGACTTTACATTCAGCTTTGGAGCCTTTTTGGGTAAAAGAGTTTGATCTCACCAGGGTACTGGTGTTGCACACCCAGCACTTTTAGTTGGGTGAACTAACATATTGTTCTCTTGGAATTGTACCACTTAAAAATATCAGCTAGAAAACATCAATTTGAATGCTTCCTAACCAGAGAGATGTGAAACCCTGTGAGAAATTTTGAACTTTAGTTTCCCATCCATGCCATGGGGTTATCTGGAAGACTTTCCATGTTGAAAAAAGTGATGGGGAGAGGCAGAGGGGGATCCAGTGTATCAAACAGTTCCATTTCAGATCAGCCCCAAACCCAGATTATCTGGCAAAGGTTTCCGTTTCAGAAGTCCCTGCATAATTGTTCAGGACCTTGGATGACTCCATTAAACTAAAGTCCAAAATGCAGAGTGGTTTCACTGCCCTGCTCACATGGAGCCACCAGCTGCCATTGCTATCAGACGGAATCTTAATCCTCATCCCTTCATGATGTTAATCATAAATTTTGCATACTTATTGAGTGACCTTGGACAAGTCACATTCTCTCAGCCTCAGAGGATGGCAGTAGGAAACCTGCCAAGAAAACCCTATGATACATTCACCTTAGGGTCACTATAAGTAAAAAATGACATGGAAGGACACAACAACAAGAAGTATCAATTTGCAAATAAAGCCATCCTTTGCCTGCTTTTCTCTATAGGATGCATGTGATGAGATATACGTGATGAAATGCACATGATGATGGCAATAATGTCCTTCGGAGCTAAACATATATTTTGATAACCAAATCTGGATTGATCATAAAGATTTAGTACATTTGTTGCAGCAGTAGGTGAATCCCAAACAAACAAGTATCTGTCTGGAATAACATGTCCTCAAATGTCATAAACCCAAACTGGGGGTGGAAAGGACACATTTACTCTTTTTGTTTTTGTTTGTTTGGCCTGGCTTTCAGTTACATCAGTAAATACAGCTGCAGGCTGAATAGGGACATTCAAAAATTCTGTATGTGCGTGGTATTGGATGGTACAGACATCATTCATCTAGACATGTTCACTTTTCAGTGAATCATATTCAGAATATTTTTTTAAAAGAAAAAAATGGTATTCTGCTAACTCTCAACTTCCTGAATTAGAAATATGGGAAATCAAACCAAGAGAGAAGTTCTCATTCTGTTACCTGTGAATATTGTAAAGAGGTTCAAAGCAGAAAGCTTGTTAATGGAACATGTTCCTAATTCTCAAATGCTAATCCCCTTAGGATATGTCAGTGAAATGAATCTGTAAAAATCATGACCCAATATGTAGCCTGGAGTGTGTGTGTGTTTTGTGTGCCTTCAAGTTGTTTCTGACTTGTGGTTACCCTAAGGTCATGGCGTTTTCTTGGCAAGATTTGTTTAGAGGAGGTTTGCTATTGCCTTTCCCTGAGGCTGAGAGCATGTGACTTGCCCAAGGTCACCCAGTGGATTTGATGGCTGAGCAGAAATCGAATCCAGTCTCCAGAGTCATATTCTCAATGCTCAAACCTCGATGCCACTCTGGCTCCATCGTCTGGTATGCAGTACTACAAATACTTCATTTGCCATGTTAATGTTGCAAAGTCAGACCTTTTGTTTTTTACTGCCTGCCTGAGTCTGCAAAAACAGGTTGGACAGTGCAAAGCTGCACTATGTAGCTGGTGGTCTATAATTTGACTTGATGAGTGACAAATTGTTCAAGCCTGCCATAAATCAACAACAGTATCTGAAACAATTTTTTATATCTGCACTTGAGTATACAAAGCCATGGTACAATCCTGACCCAGTCTTCTGTGGCTTCAGGCATGCTCAGTGCCTTCAAAAATAGCAGCAAAAATCATAACAACACTACAAACATGCTGCTTTGTTAACATTTCAATTACCTGTTTTTCCCTGAAAAATTCTCAGAACTGGAGTTTGAGGTTTTGTGAATTCTCTGTTCCAATCCCTGGCTTCTCTCACCCCACAGGTCTAAAATTCCTAGTCCTCGGGGAAGAGGGTATAGTTACAGTTACATATTCATAGTGTAAATCTTAGCTGATGCATTTAATTTCAGCTCTAATTTGACTTGTTAAATAATTTCTCAAAATGTGTATATTTTGGACCTTGCCACCCATTTTATCTAGCTCTGATTTTTCTCCAAACCAAAGAGGATCCACAGGTTTCCCTGAATCAGCAAAACATCTTTTCCAACTCTCCTGGCACCTCCACAAGTGGATGTTTATGGAATTAAATTTCATCTTGAAGGAGAAATACAAACTCACACCAGCTCCTTCTCATTTCTCTTCTTGAGGACAAAGGCTGCAGCTGTTCCTTTGCTCATGGAACTAGATGTGAAACATATCCCCTCTCCTTGCTGGCTGCATGATCACATCTATATGGCTTATTCTAGAAGTGCCTAAATCTTTTTTTAAGTACTTCAAAATGAGTCCAAACTATAGCCTATCAATAATAATCCCTGATTGACAGCAGCTCTTCCGAAGACACAGGCTAAAGGATGACAATTGGATTTTTTTTTTCAATCCTGGAAGTGCTGAAACAGATAATATGAGATGTTTATTGCAGCCTACAGAGTGTATATTCATCTCATTGCCATCTTTGGTCAAACAGGTGTCGTAGGTTTGTGTGGCTTTTTTTTAAATCCACAAAACCTGTTGGAACAGACAAGATGGTAGAATGCCAAAAGAAAGGAATACTTCTTGTCTATCTCTTATTCCCTGTTCAAATTACAACAAAAGAGATTTCACCTAAACCTCAGGAAGAACTTTTTTACTGTATGAACTGTTCAAGAGTGGAACAGAGGGTCAGTCACATTTCTTTGGGGGTCTTTAAACAGAGGCTGGATGGGCATCTTCCAAGAGTTTTTTAGGCTGCATCCACACTGCAAAAATAATCCAGTTTGACACCACTTTAACTGCCATGACTTAGTGCTATGGAATTTTGCAAATGTAGTTCTGTGAGACATTTATCCTTTTATGTCAGAGCGTTCTGGTGCCACAGCAAAGTACAATTTCCAAAATTCCATAGCATTGAGTCATGGCAATTAAAGTGGTCAAACTGGATTATTTCTGCAATGTGGATGCTGTCTTTGTTGTGTATTGCTGCATGACTGGAGGTTTGACTAGATGATCCTTGCAACACCTTCCAGCATTAACATTTTATTATTCTATTATTCTTACATGGTAGCATAAAGCAATGAAGAAGCCTGTTTCTTATTGCATGCCTTTAAGTCATTTCCGATTTAAGGCAACCCTGGTGAACCTATCATGGGATTTTCTTTGCAAGATTTGTTCAGAAGGGGTTTGCCATGGCCTTCCCCAGAGACTGAGATCATGTGACTTGGTCAAGGTCACCCAGTGGGTTTCATGGCCCAACAGAAATGGATTTGTTCTACAACACTCAAACTACTACATCACACTGGCTTATGGCCCCACAAAAACGAATGCATTTGTTCACAGTTTGAGATTTGAGAGTAGAAGATACAAACTGGTAGGAGAAAATAATGGTGAAAACACTCTTAGGAATGGGGTGAAAATAACAGCAAAGCAAAGCAAAGCAGCTTCATTTATATACCGCTTCATATCGCGCTATGGGATGTCTAAGCAGTTTACAATTGTAAGCTCATTGCCCCCCAACAGCTGGGTACTCATTTTAGCGACCTCGGAAGGATGCAGGCCTGAGTCTAGCCTGAGCCCTGGCTAGTATTGAACTCGCAACCTTGTGGTTTATGAGTGAGTGGCTGCAGTACAGCCATTTAACCACGGCGTCACCAGGGCTCTTCAGTAATAGTCATGCTTCTGAAAGCATTCATCACAACAATATGTCAGCCTATAGGGCAGTCATGGTGAAACTTCTAGGAGCCAAGTGCCCAAACTAAAAGGCCTTCTGGCACCAGGTGTTCCCCAGTGCCAGCGTGGGACTTCTGCCCTCTCAGGGTGGGACTTCCGCCCTATGGGGGTGGGACTTCTGGGGTGGTACTTCTTCCCCCTGCACCTTCCCAGGCCTTCAGCTGCCTCTCAGGAATAATGGAGTAGAGGAGGAACAGGCGCACACCTGTTTCTCCTCTTCCTTGCCCTTCCGGGCCTTCAGCTGTCTCTGGAGAAGCAACTGACGGCCCAGGAATGGGGGGGGGGGGCTGCTGTTCCAGGCCTCTGGAGAGACAGCTGAAGGCCTAGGAGGGTGGGGGAAAGAGGGAGGCAGCTGAAGGCACAGGAAGGTGGGGGGAAGTGGAGGAATAGGTGCATGCCTGTTCCTCCTCTTCCCTACCCTACGTTTAGCTGTCTCTGGAGAGGCAGTTGAAGTGATGGGACGGCAGGGGAAGAGGAGAAGCATGTGCATGCCTATTCCTCCTCTTCCCCTGCCCTCCCGTCTCTCCTCATGCCCTCCAAAATGGCTTCACATGCCAGAGATGGCATGCGTGCCATAGGTTCACTAACATGGCTATAGGGTGTTACAGGACTCTGACATCTCCGTGCCATTTCTTATTAGGAATTAAATTACAGGTATGTCAAAGAAGCTCCTTCACTCAGCATTTTTTATTTAAAAAAATCCCACGGATTCCCAAGTATTTGCTTATTAATCAGTCTTGGGGACATCTCTCTCTCTCTCTCTCTCCTGGCCTGTTGTGCTGCAGTGTCTGTTCTGTGAGAGTCACACAAGGCACTCTTTCATTGCAGCCCTGCAGAAGGGGAAGCCGGCTTTGCAGGTTCATCTGTGCTCTGTATTATTACTGTGTCAGTACATTTAATTCACTGCTGCAGAGCTGCTAGCCTGCCACCCCTATTATGCCACCCCTATTATTTTGGAAGAACAGTGTATAAAAAACAACAAAAACAAAAAGGAAAGCAATGATGATGATGATGATGGATGCCTGCCTTCAAAGTGCATGTTCTCAGCCACCCACCCTCTTAAAAAAACAAAACCCAAGAGCAACATTATCCGTTCTTAACAGGAAAGACCAAGGTCACGTTGCAGGTCTGTGACCTCAGGTATCCTCACAGTGAGTTTTAAGAATCCAGATGGCAACACTTTGAAGCGGAATCAAGAGTCTGAGGAAAGTTTCTCTTTGGAATCAAGGTACAACTCAGTCCCAGTGGTTAAGTCTTGACTTTAAAATAGTGGCAAGCCTTCCGGGTTTGTTTTGGCACAGCTGAGCCTAAAACAGTGTGTGAGTTATTCCTTTTGCAATATCTACTCTTCATTAGGATGATTAAGGTCATGGGAGAAGGGTACAGTGTTCAAGATGCGGTAAACAGCTTATCGGGATGAGTAAATTTCAGAGCTCAGAGGGGACCCCTAATGACCACAAAAGCTGCTTATTGGGAACATAAGAGACCAAGCAATGACCTTTCCATGTGTATGTATATGTCTTTTAGGGGCAGGCAGGCTTTTGAGGATTTGGAAGTGCTCTCTTACTGCCTTCTTGGAATGCAGTGGATTTCATTTTCGTGAGGAAAGGCAGCTTGGGAGTAAAGATTGCCAATGAACTAGGGTTCACCCTTGTGTTGCTTTCCCAGCATCAAGTGTATTTGAAAGAATGTGTCTGAACACATGTGTAGTCCATATCTCCCATCACTGAGTGGGAAAAATAGTTGAAATAAATCCTTTAAAACTTTCCCTATGGTATGTGAAAAAGCAATGCAGGGAGCTGAAGGTTTGCCACCCCTTTGGCATCTCAACAAGCATTCTCAACACATGTGGAAAATATTTTCATATCCTTCATATCCTTATTGTAGCATTGGGGAATTTGGAGCCCATGGGTTTGATGTGTATTCCCCCCCCCCAGTGCTTCCCTGGACAATTTGGCTGGAATTCAATATTGCAATTACAGATTCATAAACTGGACTTATGGACCAGTAATTGCTCTGTACCGGTATGGTGTAGTTGTTTGAGCATTGGTCTATGACTCTGGAGGCCAGGGTTCAAATCCCCACTCAGCCATGCAACCTGTTTGGTGACCCTGGGCAAGTCACATTCTCTTAGCCTCAGAGCACTGGCAAACCCCCCTTTGAAGAAACTTACCAAGAAAATTCTGTGATAGGGTCATCATGAGTTGGAAACAACTTGAAGGCACACCACCACCACAACAGATTACTTTGAATCCAGAAAATATATCATTTTTTGTTAGACTATTTAAATGCCCACCAACCCCAGTTTAAGAGTCAGCAGCTGAATTGGGTGGAGGAGATCTGTTCACCATTGGATTGGGGCACAGGAAGGATGACATTTTCACCCCTTCCCACCAGCAAGTGATGCAGCAACAATCAGAAGCAGGCCCCTAGTTGCAACTCTTTGTTGAAGCTTCACTTACTGGCTGGAGGGTGATGGAAATATCTTTCTCCTGGTGCCCTGCTCAGAAGCTGAACAGACCTCCTTCATCTGATCCAACTGCTGGCTCTTAATGTCACATGGGGAGCAGGAGATGTTACTTCATTACACAGAAGCAGACTTTGATGTAGAATATTGGTGCTATTTTTTCTGTAAAAAAAAAAAGAGAGTTGTCTGTTTTGTTGCCAACATTTGATGCCAAACCACTAAATGTACTATAGTCATAAATCCTTCTTTGTTGCAATTCCTCCTTTTTGTAGCTTGTTCTTTTGCAAGTAGTAAGAACCTGAGAGACTTTAAACAATTCTCTGTAAAAAAAAAAATGGGGGCTCTAATATTACACGTATGCCTCTGTCACCATCTTGTTCCTTCCCTAGTGTACTATAGTGGATGGGAAAAGGAACTAAATGCAGTAAAGTGAAGGACAATTTTCTTCTTTCATTACAATAGCAACAATCAAAATCATAGTAAATTTTTATATTAAAGTCAACCTACACACTGGTAAGGTTCATATATACAATTATAACTAATCCAGTATCAGGAGTGGTGGGAGGCAGCCAAATGGTGTAGTGGTTTGAGCATTGGACTACAGCTCTGGAGACCAGGGTTCAAATCCCTGCTTAGCCATGGAAATCCACTGGACAACCTTGGGCAAGTCATACTCTCTCAACCTCAGAGAAAGGCAAAGCCAAATCCCCTCTGAACAAATCTTTCAAGAAAGTTCTGTAATAGGGTCACCTTAGTGTCACCATGAGTCGGAAATGACTTGAAGGCACACAACAACAACTTAAGTCTGTGTGGGATTTTATTTATTAAAAATGACTGGGAGAAAATGAAGTGAATAATATTGAATGAGTTAATTTTAATTATTTTCAAACAAATTTTAATCTCTTTTACTTATATGTAGCTATTTCTCATACATTTTAAACTAAAATGCTTAAACAAAGATGTGACCTCCAGCAATTGACCAGCAAGAAAAGTGCCTGAGGGGAATGAGGTGAAAAGAAAGAAGGAAAACTAAGGTTCTTAGGAAGGTAGATTCAGTGCCCAATACCATATTCGGCATGTTTTGGGGGATATTCCACCATCATGATCAATTCCTGACCGTTCAATGCATTATTCCCCAATTCTTCCCCATGTAAGTTACAGAATGTGGCTCCCAGGAAAATGCAAGTCTCAGGCCCAGGTGTTTTTTTCTTTTTGAATGACCTGCTGGCTGTGAGTAAATTCAAAAGGTGACTGTGACATATTTCAAGGATGGTTTTTTCATGTATGAGAGAATGATGCTAACAGCTAAGAGATGGTTGTGGCAAGGAGGACACATGTGGCTGTATTCAATAAAAGAGGGACTATTTATTCCTTTTATTGCTCAATTTCCAGCTTGTCAGATACATAAAGATTCAGTGCCTGTGCAATGTGGTTCTTTAACAGTTACAAAAATAAATTGCCAAGCTTAATGGTTTCCATGGTGAAAGCCTTGCAGGCTGTGTAGAAAGAGATTTTATAGGAAACTACCACATTATAAAAATAAACACAGATGCATGTCTTCAACATTTTCTCCCTGGATCAGTCAAAAGTGGCTGCTGTCACCATTCTAACAGTCTGCAACCACAACAAATAGATCATAGGACAGAGAAGCACTCTATCAGTCATCTAGTTGGTCTTAGCTGAATCCCTCCTTTTAAACTTGAAAATGAGTCAAAACTGTAACCTGTCAATAACAATCCCTGACTGATAGCAGCTCTTGAAAGACTCAGGCTGAAGGCTGACAATTATCTGCTGGAGCAGATAATATGAGAAAAGCATTGCTGCCTGTACTGTGTACATTCACATCAATATCATATCTGGTTAGACAGATATGAGGTTTGTGTGGTGCTTTAAAAACCTGCAAAGCCTCTTTTACTAGACAAGAGAGTAGATCAAAAGAAACGAATGCCTTTTGTCATACCTCCTTAACTTCTCGTTAAAATTATTATTAATCTTCAGGTTCAGACAGAGATCTTTACTGACCCAAGTTCCAGAGATCTTTCAATTAGTTGCCTTATCACATGACAAAAATAAGCTGACATGCAGTGTGAGAGAAGTAGCTTTCTCCTTATGTCTCTGCATGTCATAGAAGCACTTTTCATTCTTTTCCTAAGGGAAACAGTAATAAAAGTGTGTCATTTGCCACAGTGGAAAAATCAGCTTGGCAAAAAGCATGCTTTTATGACCTCCTCCTTCTGGAAGAGGAACAGAAGTACTGTGGTGTCATGCAGAGGGATAAGGAGAAAGCCACTTCTCTCTTACTGCATGTCAGCCTACTTTTGTCATGTGATAAGGCTCTTGTTGTTGTTAATTGCCCTTGGGCTGTCCCCAACTCATGGCAACCTTGTGGATGAGACACTTCCAAGACTCCTATCCTCCACTACTCTGCTTGGTCCCTGCAAACCCATGCCTGCGACTCCCCTGATTGAGTCCATCCATCTTGCTTGCAGTTTTCCCCTCCTCATTCCCCCCTCTACCTTTCCTAGCGTTATTGTTTTTTCTAGTGATCCATGTCTTCTCATTATATGGCCAAAGTACAACAGCCTCAATTTGATCATCTTGGCTTCCAATGAGAATTCTGGCTTGATCTGTTCAAGGACTCATTTGTTTGACTTTTTGGCTGTCCATGATATCCTAAGCACTCTTTTCCAGCACCACATTTTGAATAAATTGATTTTCTTTCTGTCTGCTTCCTTAACTGCCCAGCTCTCACATCCATACATGGTGATGGGGGAAATACTATTCCTGTACAATTCTAACTTTAGTGCTCTGTTGTATATCTTTGTTCTTCAGGATCTTTTCTAACTCTTTCATAGCTGCCCTACCCATTCCTAGTCTTTTTCTTATTTCTTGACTGCATTCTCCACTCTGGTCCATGTTTGACCCTAGGTACAGGAATTCTTTGACTATTTCCATTTCCTCATTGCCCAGATAGAATTTATGTATGTATTGCAGGTGTGCCAAAAGCTGAACCTAATAACTTCCATCCATTCCACTCCCCTGTTCTTAAGAGCCCCAATTCCATACTGCAAAATCTATAGGAAAGTCATCCTCTGTCACCAACATGAACTGAGGCTGAAATCTAATACCCACCTACCTGGGAGCAAATTCCACTCAACTCAAAAGGACTTCTTTCAGGTATGCACATGCCTGATTACACTGTGATGCATTTAGTGTATCATACATTTTTTTCTACAAAAGCTTGAACAGAAAAAACTGGTCAAAATGGGTTTAGTTTCTGAAAACATCTGGCACAATAAACATGCTTCTCTTAGAACTACGCTCAGGACCATTCATTTTAACTTTTATTACAATACTAGAGATTATGATCTCCTTTCCCTAAACAACAGAATATGTAGTAAACACTCATATATATCAGAGGAATGGGCAGTTCTCCAAATATCAACTAAGCTACAGCTTAGATACTACCTTACTATTGGCTATGCTGACTAGGGCTGATTGGACTTCCAATGTAGCAAAATCTGGAGGGCCACATATATGATTCCAACATTGACTGTACCAGTTCAGATGAAGGTTGGCAGGATAGGACGCTTCCCACATTCCATCAAGGAAACACACACACATATATAAGGTATTCCCCTTTAACAAGATTGTCAAGTCATGTCCGACCATAGGTTGCTCATCTCTGTTACTAAGCTGAAGAGCCAGCATTGTCAGAGACTACATGATTGCACAGAACACTGTTTACCTTCCCACCAAAGTGCTACCTATTTATCTATTTACATGTGCATGCTTTCAAACTAGGTTGGCAGAAGCTGGGACTAGTGACAGGAGCTCACCCCATCATGCAGCACCCAGGCCTCAAACTGCCAACTTGCCGATCTTGCAATCAACAGAGTCAGCGTCTTAACCACTTGAGCCACTGCATCCCCACATCTATACATAGACTTTTAAAAAAACCCAACAACATGCATAGTATTGACTATGGAGATTAGTCTGAACCACATCCCAGGCTGATTTGTACAATCCTTGTGTGGCATTGTGGCTTTTTCCAGATGCCTCATACTAGACTGGTATGCAGCAGAAATGCTCACTTGTCTAGTGAATCTGATTAGGGAAAACAGATGGTGAAAAGCTGCCATCCCAGCTTCCTCAAGTCCTAGGGGAGTCATTGCTGTCATAAGAACTTCCTAGATGATCCACTCATTCCAAGTGCCTTGGCTTTTGTTTGTTTGTTTTGGAAATGTCACTGATGAGGCTGAACCAGCAGAAACAGCCAACATACCAAAAAGCTACCATATGGACTTTGTGAACAACATGAGGCTAATAGCAGGGCCTTGACACTTCTCCATCTCAAATATGATTGCAGGAATCAAGGTCACAAGTACCTTCAAAACTGCTTTCGTGCTCACTCTTTTTTCCTTCTCAGCATTTAGAATAGATAAGATTTGCCATTGGGAAAGTTCAGAAGTGTTATTACTGGAATCAAAGAAAACTTGGTAACACACCCTCCAATTGACCAAATTTGGCAGAGATAGTCCCAATTATTCCACTGTCATTCCATTTTTTCAGCTGCATTTAAAATGTCCCATTTTCTCTGTCCCCTTCCTATTTCCTATTTCCCCCCTTTGTCCTCATCTTGCTGTAAACTGAATTAAAAATGCAAGAGTAGTTTGCACTCAATTAACTTATGGGGGAGAGAGGGAAGGAGGAGCAGAATCTTGCCCTTCCCAGAAGGCTCAGGCAAAAGTACACTGCTGCAGCCCAGCCCAACTCTTGTTCTACCACAGTAGTGGACAATTAATTGAATCTTGTGGCCATGTAACATAACGTCGGAGAGACCTCCAGCCCCACATCACATCTTTCATCCTCTAGATTTTTTTAAACCTTTACTTTTATTTTTGCTCAAAATGCTTCTCTTTCAGCTGGTGGGAGGGGGGAGATTTCTGGGTTGTTCTCAGACATTGATATGTCATTTTTTTCCCTATGAGGGGTGTATATGTTTATATATCTACAGTTATACCTATGATTGTATATAATAAATAGCCTAAATGATTACCAGAGAGCCTGCTCATTCTCCCATATAAATGTCCCAAGATTCCAATATTTAATAATGCTTAAGTGGAGTCTTGATGTTAATGCCACCTGCCTGGTCTTCACCACCATCAAAAGTTGGATGTTCAGGCAGCTAGAATGTGACAGAATCTAGATTACCTGACAAATAGCTAAGGACTCTCAGTCCTTTGTAGGGATGGGAAACCACACCTGGTTTACCAAAGGCTTTCCTGGGGGTTTTAAAATGCAAAATGTGGTTGCACTGCTCTCCACTTTCATCGTTTCCATGTTGACACTCAGAGCATTCTGACATGAAATCAATTGATGTATTGGGTAGCTGGTAGAGTGGACTTCAATGAAAGGCTCACAGAGTTGATGTGCCAGGACTTTTTTTTATTAGTAGTAAGGACAACAACATCATTCACTTCCCCAGTCTGATTTCTTCATTTGTCTGAGCTCAGCTGAGAAGTAGGATGGGCTTTCTTAGTAACAATATCAGTTAACAATGTCAAATATTATGAGGTAGCTGATTTTGAACAGATAATTGAAACCATTTAATAGTAGAAAAGACTTACTTCTGGTGGAAAAGGAAATTGCTAGAAGTGATTTGTTTATTCAGGGGTAGGCAAACTGTTCCCTTTAAGGGCCGAGGGACTTCAGCTCCCAGAATCCCAGGAGCTATTGGCCAACATGGGACTATTGGCCAACATGGCTGAGGCTTCTGGGAGCTGAAGTCCCTCGGCCCTTAAAGGGGAAAGGTTGCCTACCCCTGGTTTATATGGATACACACAGCTGCTTGTATTTTTGGACTCTCCTTAGGTTGTAGCTTGGGACTTTTACAACAAATGCTTTGCTTTTCAATATTTAGTACTACTCCACTGGACTCCTGTTACATGAAAAATCTCCAATTTCTGCTGCATATCTTTGTGATAACAAAGCCTTATATTCATTTGGTATTTAGACTATTGGGCCTTGCAAAATAATTTTATAATAAAGCATCCCCTCTTTGCATTGTTCATGCTAAGTGTTGAACTTGGACACACACACACACACAATATGGTGGCATACATCTTTTTATAAAAAGTGTTTCAAAAGCAGGATGCAAAGCTAAAGCTTTCCTAAAGGCTCCTAGTAGCAGAAGGAATGATTTTTGCTTGGATGGAAAACTCATAACGGTTGATTGCATCACCTAGGGGCTAAATGTTACATGACTGTTAATTTTGGTCAATAGAGTGTAATCAATGCTGAGACATGCTGATGGAATGAAAACTGTGAGGCTATATTTCTGTGTACTTTTTCTTGAGAATGGAGTCCCACTGAGACCGCCGTCTGACTAAAGGGGGAGAGAAAAACTTTTAAGACAAACCAATTTATTTCAGTATACATTTTTCCAACTTTTAAAGGCGTCGCAAGCTTAATTTTTTTCCTGACCTTTTTAAACTGGAACAGACAAATACAGCTACTTATTTGAAAGATACCCATGTCTTGTTGTTGTTGTGTGCCTTCAAGTCATTTCCAGTCTATGGCAGCCCTAAGGTGAACCTATCATGGGGTTTTCTTGGCAATTTTATTCAGAGGGGGTTTGCCAATGCCTTCCCCTGAGGCTGAGAGCATGTGACTTGCCCAAGGTCACCCAGTGAGTTTCATGGCCAAGTGGGGAGTCAAACCCTTGAGTCCAGCACTCAAACCACTATGTCACAATTGTATTATAAAGGAGATAAGAATGCTTGTTGACAAAAATTGGGCTCCTTTTGTAGATTTTAATAGTTTTTGATTTCTATAAACAAGTCACTATGTCTTTCTGTTAGGAAGGGCAAATGGCTCACCTTACATTACAGTATATTTGTCATTACAGAACTTACACATAAGTAGACCATTACTGTAGAATGTTCAAGGCTCCATCTACACTGAAGAATTTAGTGCAGTTTGACACTGCTTTAACAGCCATGGCTCAATCCTATGGAATTGTGGGACAGGTAGTTCTGTGAGCTATTTAGCCTTCTCAGTCACAGAACTCTGGTGCCCCAATAAACTACAAATCCCAGGACTCTATAGGATGCAACTATGACAGTTAAAGTGGTGTCAAACTGCATTAATTCCACAGTGCAGATGTAGCCTAAAACAGAGATGTGTGGCTGGAGTCCTTCAGATGTGCTTAGACTACAGTTCTTTGGAGCTAGACATAATAATTAGATATTATGGGTAAATTGAAATATTTTAAAAATAGGTATATGTATGGGGAAACCTAGATGTAGGGATTTAGGCAGCTTTCTGCATATTAGGCTGGAATATTGGTAGAATAGTGGTGAGCAGCTTGTGGTCTTCCTTACGTTGAACTGCAACTCCCAACTGCCTTTGCCAGCACAGCTAGTTATGGGGATCATGGGAATTATAATCCAAAAGGATCTGAAAGAGTATCTTTCTCCATCCTTGTTGTTTTAGTACATAATCTTAGCACTTAGTAATAAACAGCCTCACCAAATTTGAGCCACTTATCACTGTTTTCTTTCTCTAAACAAAGAGGACCTTGGGACATGAAACCTACACAGAAATCTATCAGTCTTCACTATCTGTCTGTTGTTGTTTGTCAATATAAAATGAGAGGGTCTTTAGTTATTCTTGAACAGGCCACACTCCTCTTTGTTACTCTGAGACAAAAAAAAAAAATGTTGCATAGAATTTCTCATCCAAAATCTGACGTAGAGAAGGAAACCTAATTGCCCCTTTTCTGACTCTACACATGTTTTTGTTTTGAGACATTATACTAGTAGTAAACCTTCCCAAAAATAGTTTATGTACTTTTCTGCTGAATTTGAATGGATTTCTTCAATTGAATTGAAGTGCCTAATATGGTTTTCAGATCAAAATTACAACAAATATGGAAAAAGACCGTATCACTTCTTCTTATTAAGGATCAAGAGCAATTTATGGGCATACATTGCCAGACCTAGATAATTCATTGTTTAAATCTTGACATAAAAACTAAGGGCCTTTACAGACTGCCAGAAATAGTGAAGATTGAGGCCAGTTTAACTGTCCTGGCTCAGTGCTAAGGAATCATGGGAACTGTAGTTTATTGTGGCACCAGAGCTCTCTGGCAGAGAAGTCTCAATGTCCCAGAAAAAATACAGTTCCCATGATTCCCTAGCACTGAGCCAGTTAAAGCGGCCTCAATTTGCACTATTTCTGGCAGTCTGTAAAGGCCCTAAATAAGCCTTTTAAGGAAATTTTCCCCTGACAACAAGCGTAGATTGAAAATTCCCTATATTCAGCAAAGGTCCATGTACATCTGGATGCATATCTGTATTGCAATAATCACCTGTGGCCAACAGAACTAGATACTTCTTTAGATGTAAATGAGTTCAAACTGTTTTTACACTTTAAACTCAAGGCCTAAGCAGACTGCCAGAAATAGTGCACATTAAATTGAGGCACTGCCCTGGCCCAGTGCTAGGGAATCATGAGAACTGTATTTTTTTCTGAGACATTGAGCCTTTTCTGTCAGAGAGCTCTGGTGCCACAATAAAGTACAGTTCCCATGATCCCCTAGCACTGAGCCAGGGCAGTGCCTCAATTTAATGTGCACTATTTCTGGCAGTCTGCTTAGGCCCTCAGTTTCAAGGAACTGAAGTAAGCTTAGGACAAAGAGCAAAAGTGGGAGGAGGAGAGAGAAACTGGGACATTTGAAACACAGTTGGAAAAGTAGGATTACGAAGGATTAACTGAGAGTGTCCCTGACAAATTGGGACATTTGGAGAGTATGCATGTGATTAGTCACTGTGTGTGGAATGTGATGAGGACATATTCTTCTCATGCCCCTCAGGCAGCAAAATGTCTTGGCATGGCTCTCTCTGAAAGCATCAATGGAATCTCCTTAACAATTCCAGGAGCTACTCTAATAGTCCAGGAACTGTAATATTCCCAAATTCTGCAAGCAAGAAACATAATTCGTTGCAACTGGGAAACCTGTTTGTACATTTGCAGGAGATTCATACGACCATCCAGGCCAGGTTTGTCAGAATGTCCTAAGTAGACAAAGTCTACTCCACGTTTTCTATTGTGAATCTGCTAAGATTAGAACAGTTGCAATCGAACTAGAGATCAATAAAGCCTGAATCTTTTAATTATTTGGGAAGTCTACATTATTTCTTTCCAAAACTCCAGACCTCTAAATACTATACACTATTTCAATTAGTTTGAATGCTGCACTGGGACTTCGAGGGACCAGGGTTCAAATCCCTCCCTTAGCTACTTAAAGGCACACAACAGCAGATTTCAAGATGTCAAAATGTTTCTGTGTTTCCAAATGGCAACAGCAGCCATTGTAGGAAGAGGATGGGGAACTGAACAGATCATGGGCAACCAAAGAGTGCATCTACACTGTAGAAATAATGCAGATTGAGACCACTCTGAAGCTATATTCACCCTACAGAAATAATCCAGTTTGACTCCGCTTTAACTGCCATGGCTCAGTGCTATGGAATTCTTGGAATTGTAGTTTGTTGTTGGGTAAGAGCTCTCTGATGGAGTAGGCTAAATGTCTCACAAAATGACAGTTCCCAAAATTCCATAGCATTGAGCCATGGCAGTTAAAGTGGTGTCAAACTGGATTATTTCTGAAGTGCAGATGCAGCCCAAGTGCTGTAGCTCCATCCTGTGGAATTATGGGATTCATAGTTTTATAGGGTCTTTATCCTTCTCTGGAAATAAGTGCTGGCGCCTCACAAATCTACAAATCCCAGGATTCTGTAGGATGGAGCCATGACCATTAAAGTGGTGTCATACTGCATTATTTCTACAGTGCAGATGCACCCATGGAGGGAATGCTAGCAAGCATTGTAAAGCACCCAGGCCGTATAGCCCAGGAGAGCCCCGGGGACATCTGTTGTTGCTGTTTACTTCTTTACTACCACTAGTATGATATTTTTAATTTTGATGCTGCACACAGTTTCTGAAATAAATTGGCCGAGCCTGGCTAAGATATATTAATATTTGCCTCCCAAAATCCATATGAATGTAGTATTGTAATGATGACAACCCAAAAGGGAACCAAAATATGGCAAACCTCTGAGTTTTCCAGATGTTTGTTAGACAAGATGCAAGGAAGGTAGTCTGGGAAAGAAAATTTGTACAAATTCTGGCAGGGTCTGATAAAAGCATAGTAATTTTGACAGTACCAAGATGAATCCTAGCGATGTCATTTTTTGTTATCGTATAACATTGTGTCTCCTTAGAAAGCAAGAAATATTCATAGTAGCAGTGCTGCAAAGGGGAAGGAGAAGAAAGCAGAGACACAAACAGGCTGTTAAATTGCCAAAAGTCATACATTTCTTGTCAAGAAAAGTAGAAAGAGTTGGCTGAGAACTCTGAAACTGTCATTATTGATGGAGACAGGTGCATATTCAGACCTGAGTTAGGAAAGTTAGTAAGCAACGGCTCATATAGTTGGTGAATTATTAATCAGCTTTAAAAAAAAATCCCAATTCAATTCTACTTATATTAGAAAGTGGAAATTCAATGAATTCATTTTAAATTGTGATTTAAAATGCATGTACTTATCAGAATTATGATGAAAAATGCCATTCTTGATTTTACTCCTATACATATAGCCTAGTTCCTGCCTTGTGCTTTGGAGAGATGGAGATAGCAGTATAAATTTTTGAAAATCACATTTCTCATCCACCTCATAAAAAGCCCAAATAATCACTTTCTTCTTCTTTTATAGTCTAATTTCCTTAGCCCTGCCCATCTTTCTTTAGCTTATTGATTCACACTTGGATCCAACCAAAAGTATGAAGATTAAAAATGTTAAACTTAAAATTTTTAATTTCTTGGGACAGGTGAGGAACTTTTTTATGTTGTGTAAAAGCAAACATAGGAAGGGCCATCTGGGTGCAAAGGAGATCATCCTCTTCCAAAGCTGTTTTTACTACTACTTTTTAATGTAACTATTGTGGTAGCTAAACCACTTCTGGGAGCTTGGAACTAGAACCAAAACCGACTCCTTAAAAAAAAAATACTTTCCAAGCTCTGATCTTGCTTAAGTCTTGAAACTAAGAAAACTGCATTGACAGCCTAAACCAATGTGCAGGTCCACTTTGGAAATCCCACATTGTTCAGTGAGGCTTACTCCATAGGATATGTATCTAAACGTGTGCTTGTGTACTTGATCCCACTGGGCCTCCTTTGCAGACATGTTCTAGGAAGGGCTCTCTCTGGCATCTTCCCCATTCCTCCCAACAAGACCCAGATCATCCAGGGCTTAAAAACCACATGGAGCAATAAATGATCAGTCCCCTTCCAGCATTCATATTGTAATTTAAGTCCAGGGCAATATTAAGCAACTACTGCAGTGGGTAGATGGTAGGAGGTAGGAGTGCAGCCCTTCATCTGTTCCTTCTTGGCTCCCTGGTCTTTCCTCGGACTGCTCCTCCTAAACTAGCCAGCTACCCTGAAGTATCACAGGAAATCCTGTTCCTTTAACAACAATGAACTGCTAGTCCACCCAGCTTCTGTACATGGATTGTACATTGTAAGCTACCTTGAACCCCAAACTGGAAAAAAGTGAGGTAACAACAACAGAGTGGGCACCATTTGTGTCTTTTGCAGCAAAATGTTTGGATCTGACGACACAGTCTTCATACCATTAATGAGCAAAGAACACTAAAGAGCAACAGACGCAGTCAAATCTCTCTTTGCCTTATTGCCGAAATGTGGGAACATCTAAACTTCTAATACTGTTGCCATAGTGTTTAATCTGTCCTGGTTTTTTTTGCTGCATGTTCAGAGATGCTATTTTTTTTTCTTTTTATTGATTTCCAATGTCTATTAAGTAGCAGCAAAGGAAGCCTCATAGTTTGTGGAGGAGGGAAATATGCTATCATGCATTCGGCACTTACTGTTTCATTGTGGACCTCTTCTCTGCCTCAGTTACCTCTTAGGACTCTGCATCACCACCCTACCCCAATCTTATGAAGTTTGCATGATGAGTTGTGAAGAGTAATAGTTTTCACAGCCAGTGCATCACTGAGCCATTCTGGAAAATTCAAACCATTGAGGTGAGTTTTTGTGTGTGTTTGAGAGGAAAGGGAGACTGCTGTAAAATTAAACATTGGCAAGTACCACATTTCTCTATAATAAACTCTTGCTGAAAGCGTGCAAAGACATAATCAGAGTGCTGCATGTAAAATTACTTCACAGTGCACCAGTAGCATGACTGAAAGTTTACACTAAATAAATTGGGGGGAGAAATAGAGAGGGAGGGAGAGAAGGAAGAGAAAGAAGGAGCAGCTACAGATACAAGCTCAATATACTGAAAGGACAGAAAATGAATGTATTGGTTAATACATCATGCTAAACCTGGGATGGGAACACTCTGGATCATGGGCCAAAGGTAGCCTGCAGGCGTTGCCCATCTGGGCTGCAAGCTCCTTCTGCTGTTCTCACTAAGCAGTGGAGAGAGATAATATATAAAATGAGCTTTAAAAAACAACAACATTGAAACTGTTGCATCATTTATCATTACAAAAATGACCTTGATGAGCTTCAGGCTCATGTCCCATCTGCCTTTCTGCCCTCCTCAGAGAAAATCAGTAGCATCTGCTTCTGCACCTGAAGTAGCCAGAATTTTCTCTAGGCTGGGAAAGAGTCAGTAACCAAGTCAGATGTGAACAAGGCTTGTTAGGAGTGGCTGGTGGCTTTCATTCCAGGTGGTGGTGAATCCATTGTGCATTTTAGTATGAACTTTAAAGATGGGGAAGCCCCAGCCCCAAAGTAGTATTCACACCTTGGATTGCTTCTTCAAGTTTGGATAAAAAATATTAGAATGGATGCTCCATCCTGTGACATTGAAACCATCAGCCATCAGTGGACTTATTTGAACAACCTAATGGTACTATGGGTGGACAATTTTGGCATCTCAAAGGTTTTGTGGTTGCAACACATAACAGCCCCAAACAGCCAAGTTGATGGTGAAAGACTATGGCAGTTGCAGTCCAAAATGCCTACTTATACTAATCAAATTTTCCTGAAGAATTTAAAAGTAGATATCAAAGAAAAGAAATGACTGTCCATTTATAGATCCCCATTTTTTAAAAAAAATACCGTAATTGAGTATTTTCAATCAAATTTCCCTAAAAGAAGATCATAACTTGAAGACTGTCAGTAGTCTTTTAAAACTATACAGTTAAGTATATTCTTAGAGGGAGAAGAAAATTGCTAAGATTAGTTGTCATTTCCTTCAAGAAGAAAATTTCTGAAGAATCACATGATTCCTACTTGTTTGGGGCAGTTTTGCCCTACCTCCTCCTCTCTGGGGCCTCTCATAGATCTTTCAGGGAAAGTTTTTTTCCCTTAAGCATTGGATAAATATCATCATGGCCCCAAGTCATCTTCTCCATTCTTTTATATAGCCAGGAAGTCTCATTCTATGGATATAGAATTATATTAAACATTGTTGTGAATACCATTCCCCGTGACTGATATGATCTATTTGGCCTCTGAAAGTGTATGATAGGTAGATAGACAAATACAGATATCCTGTTTGGACGTTATCACACGTGGGCCACAAAGCGATAATAAACTGGAAATGACAAATTCCGAAAATAAACCAAAAATAAACCTTGATTCCGCAAATGTTTTTCACACGTAATTACCTTAATTGTGCAATTAAGGGAAGCTCCTGCTGAAACCACATTTAACATTCACACACAAGTGAAAAAATCCTGTACATGTACTAGAAATGATCTTCTAGCACATGCGCACTATGCTCGCCGTGGCTGTCACTTGCCTCGGCTGTCACCCCTTCCCCAGTTCCTCCTCTGAGCACCGGCCATGTGGAGGGTCGGCGCTCCAAAGAGGTCCTCCTTGGAGCCCCGGCTGTGCATAGGGTCGGCTCTCTGAGGTGGTCCTCCTTGGAGCGCCGGCCATGCGGAGGGTCGGCGCTCCGAGGATGACCTGGGGAAGGGGTTGGGGCGCCGATCGTGCAGCTGCCCCTCCCCTTCCCTGCCCCCAAGACGGCTCAATTAGCCGTCTGCTGAGGGGGAAGGAGACACTTACACTGCCTCCAGGACCCTGTGGAACCATGGGAAAATGTGGGGAAATGCTTCCAAATCCGCATTTGCTTTTCACATTACGGCGAATTTACCTTAATTGCGAATTTACCTTAATTGCGCATTTGCATTTCCTCCAAACAACCGAATTTCAAAAGATCTCGGTTAACACCAGTTTCTGTCCACTTTCTGTCCAGTTTCTGTGCGACGTCATGTGAAAACACAGGGCACTAATCCAGTTTCTGTTTGGGTTTTGTGTGGATTAACCAGTAGATTTGCCCCCGTGTGATAACGTCCTTTGTTTGTTTGTTTATTTTACAAAAATTGGTAGTTCCTTGGAGATATGGTATAGGTCTTTGCTAGTTCTTTCTCCTAATTTCTGTAAAACCGCTGCATTTGTAGAGTAGATGCTGAACTACATAGCACATCTGGGGATATATTTGAAGTTGTTCAGGGAAGTGGTGAAAAGTTGCAGAAGTTCCCTGCCTTCATTAACACCGTAGATTACATTTTTGCTGGCCTTGAGACGGAACAGATAGGATCACGCTTTTCCTTCTCTACCGTTGCAGCTGTGCAGTCTTCTAAAGTTATCTTGTTTTCTCATTTATCAGTGTTGTTAAAGGAAGCTCCCTGGAGATGATGCGGTGTACTGAACATGAAAGCTTTTACTGAACTGAATTTTCTGGGAAGATCTCAGCAACTTGGCTTCTTAAAGAAGCAGCAGCACTGGGCAAATCTGTGAAGGTGACCCAGGAGAATTCATCAGCATGGATTCTCTTTTTCCTTACAGCTAAATCAAGGATAGGCAACTGCAGTGATTCCAAGGACAGTATTGTCCCAGGATAGTGCAGGGATGGGGAGGCAACCTCTTCAAAAGGTGACCTGTGGAGATGCTAGGCCAGAAAAAGTGCAATCTGAGGAGTTGTGAAGGACTACAAAAAGCTGGTGAAGGAGCTGAAAATGGCTTTATAGCTGCACTTTTGTTCATTTCTGAGCTAAACATTGGTATGATATGTCCAAATAACCATCAGTGCTATGTCAGTGCAGTGTTGTAGTGGAGCTAGAGCTCACAGAGTCAAAGCACCAAGTCTAAACAAAGTAAAATAATAATAAATTAAAATAGAAAGAATGGCTGCATCCTATGCTACTTCCTTGAGACTTCTCTGTTCCCTGTGAGCATACAAGCAATTCTCATTCTAACTAAGGGCCTTTGCAGACTGCCAGAAATAGTGCAAATTGAGTCCACTTCAACTGCCCTGGCTCAGTGCTAGGGAATCATGGGAACTGTAGTTTATTGTGGCACCAGAGCTCTCTGACAGAGAAGGCTCAATGTCTCAGAAAAAAATACAGTTCCCATGATACCCTAGCACTGAGCCAGGGCAGTTAAAGTGGACTCAATTTGCACTATTTCTAGCAGTCTGCAAAGGCCCTAAGTGTGCGAATTGGGGTTTGCATTTTCCTAGGAACAATATATATTTTTGTGAGCTATCACAGTTGTAGCACAATGGTCTTAAACAGGTAATTAAGATCCTTTAGCTTTACAAAAGATCTGCTTTTGTTTTGTATACAATGCCTCCCTTAGTAGCTTCTTCATGATGCTACTATTTTGTCTAAGTTGATGCCCATTCTAAAATAACTAGTTCACTGCATAACATGGTGTCCTTTCAGAGGCCTTTCACTGATATCAAAGGAGAATAACCATATCGGAGAAGGAGAATCCAGCTCAGCCTGGATTTAGGCATTGTTTACATGGGCCAAATGAACTGTTTTCACCTCGACCTTCCTTGCCACAACCTGTCTTCACAATGCAGGACCAAATCTCTGATTTGACTCAGACTGTCCTCACAATGTGGGGCCAAATTTTGCATTGAACCTGGGCCATTCCTGCCTTAAACCACTTTTTCATCTTGATTTTCCAGGAAAATCTGGAGCACTCCAGAATGATTTCAGGAGGTTGTGTACACAGCATCCCACTCGCACCACTGCTGCTGGCATGAGTCACTCCTACAACAAGCTACGCAGCCCTGTGATAGATATTGGGTGCCTCATTTTCAACCTCAGAGGGAGCACTTTATCCCAATAGTGGCAGTGCCAGGTGGCTCAGTGGGGCCTGGAATAATTCCAAAATACAGGGGTAATGGGGGGAATCAGGGACAGCTCTGGGGCCAGAATGCTTCAGGAGCAGCCCAGAATATTCTGGCCAGTGTAGACACACCATTAGAGTGTCTAAAGACTAAGGCTGACTTTAGCCATAAGCAGTAGGAGCTGAAGGACTCAGCAAGGAGGATCCCTCACCCTGAAATGGTAGGGAAGGCACCTCCTTTCTTAGTGCATTAACCTGGCACAACCACAGATTTGAACCTACTACTCTGCCTCATTTCTGACACCCCTATTTGTTTTGGCATCAAGGCTAGCTGAGTAAGGCAGCAATTGGTAGTGAGAGGAGAACATCAGGAAGTTGTTGAAGAACACCAGGAAGCTGTTGGAAGGACAACACTCTATATAGCAGTAATGGTGAATCTTTTAGAGACCACAAACTGCAACCCAAAACCCACTTATTTATTGCAAAGTGCCACATCCCTCTGGCTTTTTAATAATGAACTCTGGTGAACTCTGTGCTGGGGTGACGGCGTGCGTGTCCACAGAGAGGGCTCTGAGTTCCACCTCTGACATGTGTGCCAGAGGTTTGCCACCACTGCTATATAGTATGCCTTGCAGCTTAGCATAGGATGCTATCTCATTGCTGATGTAGAAATAACATTCACCTCACAATCAGTCAGGGTTTGCATGTACTACACATTGGTGGGGTGGAGGAGAGAAAAGAGCCAAGGGAACCAAAATATTTTAGGCTAGTCCTGTTCTCCACTGAGGAAGAGCTGGTATTTCTATGCCACTCCTGCCAGTGGGAATGCCTATATAACTATAACAGCTACTAAAATCATAGCCATTGAGTGCTGTTCCATAAAGCAAACTGAATGATTAAAATTTCCCACTTGAAGAGAAGGAATCTGTAATGTGGGCCTACTGGAATCAGTAAACAAAGGGGCCAGATAATGGTGGAACCATGAAATAGCGCACTGTGTTCTCAGTGAGCAAGGTATTTTTATACAGCAGCAGCAACCATGTGATTTCCAGCATCAGAAACAAATATCAAACCCTACCCTTTCAGACTGTTCCCTGTGGAGTGAGGCCTGAGTGCTCTCTAAGCCTCCAGTTCTGGCAGTTAGCCCTGAAGTGTCTCTACTCATAAGGGTGATATTTTCCTTTGGAACAGCAGACACGTCGGTCAGGATGAAATGAGTGAACCTTTCTCTCTCTTTTCCCCCCTGTCCTCACAGTTACTTTCTCTTCCCACTGCTGTTCAGTCACCTTTTAAACACAGTTGTCAGAGAACACAGTGTCTATTTTCCCCCCTGTATGCTAATGACTTCTAGTGGGTTTGTTGTTACTGTTTTTTTAACCATTCTTCTCCAAATTTAGGTTCACAGAATATTTTCTGGAATTTCAAAACTTTGGCAAGTTTATAAATATATTAAGTTCTGAAATCCTGACAATTACAGTAATCAGGAGCAGGAGTTTCTGTGACAGTGATGCATTCAGAGTTAATATACAGACTTGGACATCGTGAAATGTCAAAAGTAAATATATGCTTTCTACATGGTTTGGATTACGAATCATGCAGTGTTAAAAGTTAAGGCATTTGAAATTCTTTTGAGAGCCATATCAGCTGCCAGGTTTTGCTTACTACTATTGTTTGTTCTCTATTATACTGTGAGGCACTGCTCTAAACAAGTATGCAATTTTCACTTGACAGCCATGCTTAAAGTTGCATAATACTTGAGGTATTAATACTTCTTTTACATGGCCCAGCCATGGTTTTGCCATGTTGACACATATGGTTCTTTTCTCCTTTTTCATCCTAAACTAAGCTAAAGGAGAGTGATTTACCTAAGGCCACTGAGTATGCTTTGTAAATACAAAAATACATGGACCCAAATATTTCTTTACCTAAGGCCACTGAGCATGCTTTGTAAATAAAAGAATGCATGGACCCAAATATTTCTGGTCCAAGATGGATGTGCATTGGATACTGCTGAGTAGATCTGAAAGCCTTCACCTTCTGTAAGAATTTGCATTGCTTTGTGGCCCTTCTGTACACCTTTGCTATCACTGTAAATGGCCCACAATTTACCAGAGCAAGAAGCCTAAGGGCAAGTGTCATCTATGGGAAATTGGTAGCCCTCCAGATTTTGTTTGAGTGCAACTCCCATAATCTATGATGGGTAGAGTTGCTGGGAGAGGCACAGGGTGACTGTCTCTGATATAGAACTCTAGATTGAAGCACAAATGATTCAGTTTTTCCTCATTAGAAGTTTTTTGTTTGTTTGTTTGTTTGTTTGTTGTCTTGCTTCAGTTTTTAATTTGAGAATGTAGTGAAAGCTCTGCTAGGTCAAATCAAAGTTTCATCAAGGTTGTCACTTTGTTTCAATGAAATGTCATAGAAATGGCAGATTTTGTTGTTCTTGTTATTTCATCTGTTATCTTACCACAAGGGATGGGAGAAGTGCTTGAAGGATGCCCTACGTGCCATAATAATATGACTGGCTTTGGGTAAGATACACTTGGACTTGGGTGAGTGGAGTTCACCATTTGCAGTTCCATTCCAGACAGCATAATGTTTTGGATCAGGCATTGGCAGTTGGTGTAGCATCCAGGTTTTGGGCTGCATCTGCACTGCAGAATTAATGCAGTTTGACATTGCTTTAATTGTCATGGCTCAGTGTTACTGAATCCTGGGATTTGTAGTTTATCGTGGCACCGAGATCTGACAGAGAAGGCTAAATATTTCATAAAACTACAAATTCCAGAATTCCATAGTACTGAGTCATGGCAGTTAAAGCAGTGTCAAACAGTGTTAATTCTGCAGTGCAGATGTAGCCTTAATCTGAGCACTACATGAACAATCCAAGGTGCTGAACCTAATATGGGCAAATAAGGTATAGCACTTTGGATAGGCATTTTAAAATTCAGATGAAAACCTGGGAAGGTGTCACTCCTGATTGATATGGATGCCACCTATTGCCACTAGGGTCAATTCTGGCTGAGAAAAATCTTAAATGTTGAATCAATTGAGCCTAGCAATAGGGGTGGAGGTTTCCTGCATTAATGACTGACCAAGAGGCAGAGAACTTTAAGATAGGTTGTGGTATTTAAGAAGACAAAACCCATCCCTCTGCCTTTCTTCTCTTCAATCCTTCTTTTTTGCTCCATGCTTCCAGTGCCACCTCCTTTGCTTCTTTATCTTACCCTCAGCTGATCTTTTGTGCCCCTTTGCTAGCTTAGATTACAATTTTTTAGCTCTTGCATCCCAAGCAAGGCCAGGCCAGGCCAGGCCAGACTAGTCTATGACATTTTGCTGCTGAGTGAAAAACAAGATGTCCCCTCCCAACCATGTACTAAATGTCACTGGGCTGGCAGTTGCAACTTTCTTCAACACAAATCATGGAACAACATCTTCCAACATGCCTGAGGCCATTAAGCTCACTTAGGGGGTGCAGGTCAGGTCACCTGCCATGCAGCTCTCAACTCCAACAACTTGCTATGGGCTCCTTGCATTTGCCACTGTAGGTAATTGCCTTACTTTGGTCATTATTTGGCCAGACTTGTTTGGGGGGCTCATTTTGATTTCTAGTGTCTTCATATTATTTGCTCTCTGGGTGCTTTTCCACATTTGTCTCCTTTTGCATTGTTTTGGTTTTGCAGATCTCAGCTAATCCAGAGGTTAGTGAAGTACCTCATCCATATGTCAGAGGTGACTAGAAGTACCCTTCCAGTTGGAGTGCAACTCCCATCAGTTCTGGTCACCATTCTGATTTCACTTTGAGGTTCACAGTTGCCCAGTCTTACTATGTGGAATCCATTTCAAAGATTACTACTTCTTCTTTTTCTGCCTCAAACCTAAACAATCATTTCAACCATCCTTCAGAAAATACTTTAGTAAAGAGAATGAAAGAGAATTTTTAAAAGTGTGAGGGGGATTTGGAGAATAAGGAAAATGGAAGGCCTCCTGTGATATCTAAAACCCATCTCTCAAATTATATGCAGAGCAAAATTCATAATTTGGAAAAGTTACTTTGGAGGCTGTCTCTCCTAGTATCCTCATGGGCTAAACATGGCTAAGGGATTCAGAGGATTATAGCCCCCAAGGTAAATGGTTAAATCACCACATAGCTGTTTTTGGAGCCTCAATGTTATCAAAGATAAGCCAAGCGCTTTCTGGAATTTTCAGATCTAGTTTACCATCTCTCTGGTCCACTGTAGGCTGTTTCCTACAAATGGTGGCACCAGTACAGTGGATTCTGGTGTTTCAATGGGCTGATGGAGGGATGGTAGCCATCCCAGCTGTGACTATACTGTGATCCCAAATGGATAAACAGGCACTGACATGCACATTGTGAGCATGTAGCTATGGCAGTCATGTGTCAACCCATCAAGCATCTTGTTATTTCTTGTGATCCTGTCTGGGTTGTTCTGCACACTATCAGAGTACATCAGAGTATATCTCTCTAGATCAGGAGTGGAGTGAGGCCCATGGCTCACACTGTGGCCTCAACCCTTTTTTGAGCCCTTCCCATGTCCCTCAGCTCTCATCAAAATCCACAAATTGTGTTTAATTTGAGAGGGTGAATGTTCACACAAATGCCCCAAAACCTGCCTCAAAATGCAATGGTTTAACGTTGACTATACCCAACAACCCCCATAAATTAAAAGAAAACTACCCAGAACTAAGACATTAAAATGAGATGTGACTCTCAGTAATTTTGGGGTCCTGCCCATTCTTGATTTAGATTTATAGAGTTGCAGAGCTGAAAAGGGCCCCCTACCCATGGAGAGGCAGGAAGTCCACAATTAAATATCCCTAGCAGATGACCATCCAATCCCTGTTTTCAAAAATCTCCAACAAAGAAGGTCCCAGCATCCTCTGAAGCAGTTTGCTCCATTGCTGAACAGCTCTCGCCACTAGAAAGTCCCCCCTCATGTTTGCTTGAAATGTCCTTGCTTAGGATACTGTAGATTTGGTTATCAAGGCAGACTAAAGGTTTTTTAATGTTTTGGTACAGCCAGGGAGGCCTAAGTAGTTTTATGTCTTGTCAACTTTTTTGCACAGTAATGGGGCTATGTAAGGGCATGTACCTTACATAATAAAATAGGTCTTGCCCCCTCCACCCTTCCTTTCACAATTCCTTCTTTGCAAAAATATATTGGAACACAGGTGAGTGGCATACAATTGCTCTTGTTCTGTGCACAGGGAAGCACTCAGGACTTCAAGGCAGGCACTTATAGATTGGAAAATATTACTCTTTTAAAAACGCAATACTCATGAGGCAGCAAAGACTGCAGCAACCAAAATGTGGAGCATAACAAAAAATATGCATGTCCTCCCTCCTGTGCCAGCTTGCTTGTTGCCCTCAACTCTTAAAAGTTCCATTGCCTCCCCTGGTTTACTGCTTCGTCATAGTTTGAACAGGCTTTTTGCTGCAAACCCTAATTAATTTATGGATGAACCTTCCCGCCTTGGGCAATTACATAACTTCCCTTAGCCTTATGCATCTCTTTCAGCAGCATATTTTAGTCCTGGCTTTGTGCACAAATCTTTTTTTTTTTTTTTTTTAACAGAACAAGGGGCATCCCTAACACACCAGTTCCATTCTGGAAATAAGACCAGGCAGTTTCTAAACCCACAGGTTTTCATAGGACTTCTGTAGGGAATTTAAGAAGCATTCTTGACTCTCTACTTTTGAAGTGCAGTCTGAAGGGTGAGATGGAATGCCACAAAGTGAAGACAACCTCATTTTCCCTCAAAGTGATGGGAAACATCCTGCCATCTTCTTTGTCAAGGATCAAGACTTAATATTTAGGCTGCTTTGAACCAGTCTAAGGACTTCATCACACCGGGCTCAAAAAGCATCACAATCATGTTAGGCTAGAAAATTCAAGCATACTGAGTCGGAAACACTCATTATCGCACAGCTCTTCCAAATTGCCATGGTGCTGCTTCTGTCTCAGCCTCTGTCTTCTTCATGCCAGTTTCCATAGCCCTACCTCCCTGCCCTGTGCCCTTCCCAACATGCCTTTTGGTTTGTATTTATTTCTATTTTTAGCACAATTGCACAATCATGGGAATCTATTATATAGAAGAAAAATAAAGAAAAGAATTTGAAAAAAGAAAAAGAAAACAGCCTGTTTGGGAATAGCAAGGTAGGGGGAGAAAAGAGCATAATCCTGCCTACTTGTGCCACAAAACTGCCTGCTTATTGGAATTGGTTAGGGAGGAATGTATACACTTGAATCAACAGTGGAAAAGCACCACAACTGGGAGGCATTGACAGGTTTTGCCTGTCAATGAAAAGAAGCCCTCTGGCAATGGATGGACTACAGAACAGCTACTGGACAGACACAGCATCATGTGATAGAATGCTACTATCCTGCTCTAATTCCATGTGATAAAGTCCCAAGCCTCTCCAATCTCTGCAGCAACAGCTTTAACCTGCTGCTTTATTCTGAGACTATCTCAATTTCTGCTTGGCCTTGGAGTACTGAACTGCTTCTAACTAACAGTAAATTGTTCTCAGAGCAGAAGACACAATTACAGAGAGAAGATCCCAGGAGGTCCATTACTCTTCCAATTCCAATATTTTGTTGTTGCTGCTGCTGCCTTTGCTTTATTCTGCATTTTAGGACACTGAAACTGAGTTCCCAAATTCAAAACAATAACAACACAAAGAAAAGATGTGAAAAGCATCTAAGTAGCATCTTCCGTCTTTGTTAGGAGGATGCTCTTTCTGTCCCTGTCTTTCAGTTTTGGCTTCTGATTCAGCCATGCCAATGTTGCTTTCTATTGAGGAGTGATGTATGTTTCAGAGCTTTGTACTGCCTTGACACTACCAGCTTGGCTGAAAAAGCCACTGAAGTCCAGTGAATAATAATTTTGGATCTAGGCATGGGAAAAAACTATGGGTTTACCTCACCTCAGAACAGAGTGACGGGGAAAGCTGCATGATAGCAGGCCTACTGTTAAAACTGAAGAAACAGAGCCAGTGCAAAGATGTTTGGTAAGCCAATGATAAAATGCAGGCTCAGCATGAATGCACAGCATGCACCCTGGAAAAGCAGGTTGCTGCCACATTGCAGAATTAATGTAGTTTGACATCACTTTAACTGTCATGGCTCCATCCTATGGAATCCAGGGATTTGCAGGCTGTTGTGGCACTAGAGCTCTCTGACAGAATTAATGTAGTTTGACATCACTTTAACTGTCATGGCTCCATCCTATGGAATCCATGGATTTGCAGGCTGTTGTGGCACTAGAGCTCTTTGACAGAGAAGGCTAAATATCTCACAAAACTACAAATCCCAGAATGCCATAGCATTGAGCAATGACAGTTAAAAGGGTGTCAAACTGCATTAATTCTGCAGTGTAGATGCAGCCTACATTGTACAGGCTTTGGATCAAGGAGACCTCCCCCACAGTGCAGGGAGAGCAGTTAATGAGATACAAGTGGAATGTCCTTTGCACACCAAGAAGAATTGGGGCAGAGTGTTGTAAGTCTTATCTTATATTCTTTATTGAATCAGTCAATAGACTATATCGAACAATTAAAAGGGGAACAAAACCTGAAGGATGGAAAACAGAACAAAACAGCATCATCAGCAAGGAAACACGTCAACAAGTAATAAAAATATAAAATATAATATACAGAGCATTACATACAGATAAAACAATAATTTTCAAAACAGAAAAATTAAAAGACCAACCCTTCTGAATCACTAGAACAAAAAGACATTACCCATAAGCCAGCATGGCAGGCCCTTTATCTACTACTTGTTTCCTCAGTTTAACTGCATAATACATGAAGAGGGCCACTCCTTGAGTCACAAAAGGATTAACCTCTTCCAAAAGAAAAGTCAGCTTGAACTCATCATCCCACTCCCTCCAACTAACAAGAAATGGGTTGAAGTACTGGTCTCTGATATTAGCATATAGGTGACAGTGCAATAAGTAGTGGGCAAGATCTTCAATTGCAGAAGCCCCACATATGCAGATTCTATCTTGAACAGGAATGCCCTTGCAACATCCTAGTTTCCATTTGCTCAAACCAGAGCTGTACAAAGGCTGTGCGCAAGTCCCTTTTCATTGCAAAGGACAAATATCTATCTTCTTGAAAAACAAGATTTGGCCCTTGCTAACCATTTCAGAGATCTTCCAGTAGACAACACAGGTAGGTCCAATTGTGTTCTGATGTCCATCATTCTTTGTTTAAACCTGTTTCTGGTATTGGACTTGCACAAACTAACAGCCTCAATGCTCAAGCCCTGCTTTGAAAGCATTTTTGAAAAATTGGAAAGCCAGGAGTTACTTGTAGGCTTAAGTGCTTATTCATTTAAACAGATCTTGGGCAATCTGTCATCATTCATTTGGGATGGTTTAATCCAGAAATAAAATAACCTAAGGAGACATAGGACCTTATCACATGGGGTCTAGAGCAGAGCTAATCCAAAGGGTACCTGCAGCTAATACATATTATTTCCCCGTGTTTACACACGACGCTGCCCTAGAACATGGAGCTAATCTGTATTGTTTCCCCGCGTGTACACACGACGTTGCCCCGAAACTCCACAGAACCCGAAGCTAATCCGTAGCGAGTAGGGAGATTTTGACATTCGGTTTGTTGGGGAAGTACAAGCGGAGCCTTCGTATTCATTGCGCAATGGTGGGCGGGGCGGGGAAGCAGGGAGAGCTCTCCCAAGCAGAAAATCCCGGCGAGGGGAAGGGATTGGCGAAAGGCAAACCGGATTGAGAAAGAGGAGGAGAAGGAGAGGAGGAGGGAAGAGGGAGGCAATCTCTCTCTCTCCATCTCTCTCGCATTTTTCCCCACCAACACCCCTTCCCTCCTCCAGTCCTCCAGCCCTCCTCCTCCTCCTCGGTCCCCTTGGCTGCCTTTCCTCCCGACTCCTTCATCCCATCCTTGCCATCCACAGAAGCGCCTTCTGCGACGCTGGCTTTTTGGGTGGCGGGAAGGGAGAGAGAGAGAGAGAGAGAGAGAGAAGAAAATGTGTGTGTGTGTGTGTGTTTTCCTTCTTCCCACGTGAACCGCATCCTGCGGCGCCTGATCGCTAAATCCCCTTTGGAGCCTTCGTATTCATTGCGCTATGGCCGCCAGGGCGAAATTCAGTTCGTTTCGGTATAGAACTGAATTTATTCTCACTTCGGTTACTTTTCTGTTACTTTTCGCTTCGTGGCCAGCGTTTGATAAGGTCCCTAGGACGTTATCACACTGGGGAAATCTGTTGGTTCATCCACACAAATCCCAAACAAAACCTGAATTTGCACCTCACGATTTCACACGATGTCACACAGAAACTGATCAGAAACTGGTATTATCCAAGATCTTTTTAATTTCGGGAGTTTAGAAGAAATGCATTCGCGAAATTACAGTAATTTTGCATTTACTGTAATGTGAAAAGCAAATATGCATGGACAATTCTCTTTTAAAACCTGGAGGAGGGCCAAGAGGGGGAGGAGGAGGGGCCTCCAGGGAGGGAGAGTCCCAGGCTCCTGCCATGCAGGGAAGGGAAGGGAAGGCAAGGCAAGGCAAGTAGAGGGAAGTTTGGGATGGAGGAAAAGTTTGGCATTTGGGATGGAGGGAAAAGGAGGGGAAAGAAGGCTTCCCTTGCAGCAGCTGTGGGTGGATGTGGGTGCAAGTGTGGGGTGTGCTTGTGGAGCAACTTGGAGCTCCATCTCACCATGAAGTTCTGCCCTGCAGGTCCTAAAAAGGGGAAAGGCTTATGGGGGGGGCATGGGAGCTACCTCCAGTTTCCCCCTCTCCTGGGCATCATCCAAGGCTCTGGCTCTCCCCAGGGAACACCCAGCCCTTCCTTCTCTTTCCTCCTCCTCCTCCTCCTCCTCCTTCCCTGCCAGCTCTGTCTGTGATCCTACCCTCCTTGCTCATCTCCCCAGCAGCTGACAGCCTCCAATGCCAGGAAAGGAGAGAGAGAAAAGGGAGGCTGAGCCATCTCAATCCCTCCCTTGCCTCGGCTTGCCTTGCCTTGCCTTTCCAGCCTCCTCCTCCTCTGCTCTCTTGAGAGGTCCTAACCCCAACGGAAGGAGGTTAGGACCTGTGCAGGAGGACATGACCCCAAATGTAGGACAGTTTGACATTTCCTCCTGGGAAATGCAGGACCCGCCCTGGAAAAAGGAGGAGTCTGGTTACAAAACACACCCATTTCCAGTACATGTATGGGTTCTTTTCACTTGTGTATGAAAGTTTAAAACATCTTTTTTTCGCTTTTAACTTAATTCCGTTATTACTGTAATTACGTGTGAAAAGCTTTTGCACAATTAAGCTCTTTTTTCGCTTTCTTTTTGGGATGCTTCATTTCCACTTTATTATCTCTTTAACAACAAAACTGGCCCACGTGTGATAACATCCATAGGTCTGAAATGGCTGCCATACCCAGTTCAGCTCTGACTGCCTGGGCTGGAGAAGTTCTTAACACACCCAGCATCAGTGTTAAAAAATTATTCTGGATTCTTTCAATATGCTTGAATGAAGCAAACCCCCAAATTTCTGCTCCATAGATTAATACTGGCAACACCTTAGACTTGTACACTTTTATAATTGGAAGAAGTGAGCCGAGGTGATTATAATTAACTAATTTATACAATATATGGACACTGCCTGAGGCTTTCAATGCATTCCTCTTTATCTGAGGAAACTAGGAACCTGAGGCTGAAAAAACAATACCTAAATAATTATAGGCTCTTACCTGTTCTATTTCTTTAGAATGAATAAACCATTTATGACAGGTTCTCTTTTTGCCAAAAATTAGAATTTTAGATTTATTGTTATTAATTACCAAGTCATTTTGCGGGCAGTAAACACTGATTTTTTTCAACTATCTATGCAGGCTTACCAGAGTTGTAGAAAGTAGAATCATATCATCTGCGTACAAGAGCACATTAACTGGTCTATCCATGATCTTGGGCATATGAAAACCAGAGTTGTGCATAGCAGAAACTGCATCATTGATATAAAAATTAAAAAGAAATGGGGCCAAGATGCAGCCTTGATGTACTCCTTTGAATGTGTGGATTTTATTTGTTAAGGCTTGGTTTATCCCCATGGAGAGCCATTATTAGATTAAGAAGTCTCCTATCAATATTTGTCTTCATAATTTTTTTCCAAAGGAACATCCTATTAATTGACTCAAAGGCTGCACTTAGATCCATAAATGCAGTATAAAGTTGTCCACCCCTAACCGTGTATTTTGAAATCAGATGCAAGAGAGTGAAGTGATGATCAATAGTGCTACCAGCCTTGTGGGTAAAATAAGTAAATGGATAGGGTGCTCTATAATCACTAGGGCCAGGAATCTGAAGATCAAATTAAAGTAAAATTCCTAGAAATTTTTGCCCAGCTTGATTAGATTTATATCATTAAAACCAACAAAACGCATCTTGCAATTCCATCTGGAGGCTACCCAAGTCTATGAATGTTTGGGGTGATGTACCTATTTGGGCATTAAAGTGTCGTGTCAAAATTATTAAAGCAGTTCAAAATCCCTTACTTAACTCCTCCATCAGTTGCTGCAGGAGAGCCCAGACTTCCTTAGAATAGTAAGAGGAATTTACTGGAGGGATATAGATGTTGACCACGATGATGGTTGTACTAGGAAAACTCAACATGACTATTAAGCATTTTTACAGTAAAATAGGGAAAGAAACCAGGTCTCCCATCCAGCCTAAGTCTTCTTTGACTGCAATTAATAGTCCTCCAGAGACTCTATCCTTATTTTTAATTTTCTGTGCCGGTTCACACCAGGTTTTATACCTGGATAGTACATTACTGTCCTCACCTTGGAGCCATGTCTCCTGAAGAGCAATCAAATCAAAACTGGATAATAATAATAATAATAATAATAATAAATCCTCTCTCCAAGGGGAAGCCTTCCAGACTGCTATATTCCAGGAGACCATATTAACTGTGGTGATGGAGCAATGACACTCATTATTCAGGATTAGGCCTAAAGTCTCACTATGCGCTGGGTTATAAAGGACTGGATAGATAGATAGATATAAAGGGGCCCAAGACTGAACTTGATAATCCACATTTGGTCAGTCAGTTTTAATTGATCTGGCTGACTGAATAGGGGGCTGTACCTCTTCACAAACAAGGTAAATAAGCTCATATTTCAAAGGACTCAGTTTGCTGACATTGGATCTTAGATGAGTAACAACTGAGTCAGAGGGTTTTGCCCCATCTGAACCTAATACTCTTCCCCACTCCTCATCATACAGGTGCCTCATTTTAACCCAATTACTGTTGTTCTGTTGACTGTTGACAAAACAGAAACATTTCCCTCTACTTGATTCATGGGCAGCGAAGGAGCCCTGTGATTTCTCTTTACTGTAACAACCTGAGTTCTCCCACTTTTTCCTGTAGTATCCAAACTTGCTACACTCCCCGGCTCGACTACTATCTGGCAGATCTCCTGGACATCACTTTCTATATTGGCATCTATCTATTGCAAACAAGTAAATTGACCCTTTTTAGGGTCGACTGCCATCTTTGAGGAGAAAGATGGTTTATGCTCTAAACAATTTCACAACAGATCTAGTCTGTCCAAAATCTCTTTTTGAACAGAATGTGGACAAGACCAAAATGAATTTATGAGCACTTTCTCCGCTAGATTAAATGGCTCCATCTTTCATTAAATACTTGACAAGTAACTGGGTTAGCTTGGCAAATTGCATTAGCATGGGAGTCCAAACCCCTAGCAACTAAGTGGCATTATAAATATCCACCAGAGGCTCATTCAAATCAATCAAATTAACAGTATTATGAGCAGATATACGGCCTTTGCAGACTGCTAGAAATAGTGCGAACTGAGTCCACTTTAACTGTCCTGGCTTAATGCTAGGGAATCATGGGAATTGTATTTTTTCTGAGACATTGAGCCTTCTCTGTCAGAGAGCTCTGGTGCCACAATAAACTACAGTTCCCATGAGCCCCATTGTATCCTTACCAAGCCTCATATTATAAGGATAATAGATTAGAGGTGAAGGGAAGGGGTTTCAAAAAATCTTACAATATTAATATCCAAATTTAGAAAAGCATCCTTAGCCTTATATATTGCATTAGCAATAGCACTATTTCTAAATGTAATTGCAGCATGAGCTTAAAAACCACCATAGTTGAAATATTCCACTAAAACTACATCCTTAAATTTCAGAACGCCTGGTAAAACTTCATTATTAACATCTAAAAAAAATGAGAAATATGATTCTGTAGTGTAAGAGAACCAAATGGCTGAGGAATAATAATAATAATAATAATAATAATAATAATAATAATCATCATCATCATCATCATCATCATCATCATCATCTTATAAGGAATCAAAACCAAATTCCAGCCAGAGTCCATGACTTTATGTCTTATCACAGTGTCCTTCTGGTGAACTTTTGCATATGAATCCGATTTCACCACTGGAAATTGAGCATTGTCTATATTCGACCTCAAGTTAGAGCAAAGGACTGCTTCCTACAGGTCCAACAACTCTCCTGCCATGGAGACCTTATCTGCTAGGAGATCCATAGCAGTCCCTGAACAGCTGCCTGCATCAACTGACTGCAATGAATTAACAGGATTGTTATGCACGCTCTCCTTTGCCTTCTTTTAATCTTTTTTTTCCTGGTTTTTCAAACAACTGTTATGATCTATTTTTTAAAGAGAATACATACTGTCCAATAATTTAAACAAATGCGCCCAGTCTCTTTTCCTGTAACGTTGTGGTTGATTAATCTTCTTAGGTTTTTGATGTTTTTGCTTATTTTCGGTTTTTTACAACCTCCCTTTAACTTGGTCTTACTGTTTTTTGTAGAATGGGTCCTTAGGGATTATTTTCTTGACCCTGTCACAGATATGACTCCTCCTCTAAGGTCATTTGGTGTTGGTCTTCTCTCTAACATTAGATATTTTTTGGCTAAAGCTATCAGCAATTTATTGCTTTCTGTGAGGAGGTTTTTAATAAGTACAAGTTCTCATACATCATGAGAAGGCTGCCTTGTAAAGGAATAGAATCAAAGTCCAAATCCTCTGTTTGAACGCATGTAGATTGCAACTTAGCATTTGGACTGTTCGGCACATTGTAGCATGAAAGATCAATAAGCTGTTTTTGGGTAAACTCTTCTATCCAGGCAGCATCCTGAGCAGATTTCATATCGAAAGAGGATGAAGCTTCAACAGGAAAATTGACCCTTTTATGTATCCTACTTTGATTTAAAGGGCGATTCATACTTGTCTCTATGTGGGATAGGTGGGAAGCAAATTCATGCAGAAGATTTGCTATCCTCTCAGTTAGCCATTTGCTTTTTCTGATGATTGACAGGGGTCAGGAGAATGTGCTTTCTCCACAGAGAGGCAACTTTGCTCCATATAGCACAACTCAGATGCAAGGTTGGAAAGAGCAAGCTCTGCATTACGGCTCTGTGGTTCTTGTGAAAGTCCTTTAAGATCCAGAGTCCAATCCAGCACTGAATTTGCAAACAGTACCACTTCAGCTTCCGCCGCTTTATCAGGTTCCTTGTGAGCAAAAAACTGTAATTTTCATCTGGTCTTTTCAGGATTCAAGGGGATACTCTCAGAAGCTGGCAACATGGCTAAAGTTTTGTAGGCTTTTCTAGTAAGCATTGATTATTCTCTCAAGAGCTCTTGGAGTATCCAAAATTTGCCCCACAGCTCTACAGATGGGCAGCTGTGGGCCGCACCGAGAAGCCGTGTATTGGGCCTGAAGCTGCCCCACTCCTCAGCCCCAATCCACTCTGTGAGCAGCCCTGGAAGGTGCACTAAAATAGCGCTCCTTCCTCAAGCCGTGGAAAGGGCTCCGGAAAAGGCGGTGCATGCCTCTTCCATGCCTCTTCTGTTGCAGTGTTTCTGGGCAAGTGCTCCGATGATGTCCTCAGGAGGGGGTTGGGGTGCCCGGCATCCAGCTGCCCCTCCTCTTCCTGGGCTTGAAGACGGCGCTTTGTATCGTCTGCAAAGCCCCTAAGGTCTGCAGACTCTTTCACTTAACAACGGCCTCCTTTCACCAGAATCAGCTCAAGCAAAACAGCAAAATTACCCTTCATAGTTACTTCCCCAGCCAAAAATAATGACTATAGCTGACAGCTGACCAGAATTCACCAAAGATACAACTTGTAAAAATTTAGCATTTGTAGATAAGCATTAGATATCAAAACAGGGAGTTAGAGTATGGGGCAAATAGTAAAAATAGTAAAAATATTCAACAAAAAATGAATATAGAAAGTAAAAAAAAATGAAGAGAAGGCAGTCTGAGAACAGCAAAGCAATAAAACAATAAAACTTTTAAACTAAAGAAAAACAAACAAACTGCAGCAGAGACCCTGACGCCATCTTCCTAGTACCAAAGTCAAAAGTCCGAGTGTTGTAAGTAAATATTATTTGAGGGGGATTGTAGTGGTATTGGACAAACTGTGGGATTTGGACCATGCTATATGCCGGAGGTCATGCTGCCAACTTCTTTATTTCAGTTAGTCACAAAGGTGCTACAAGATCTCTCTATATACAGAGGTAATGAGTTTTTGATGTAGGCAAGCATGATTTCCTGCGCTTGCTTTCTGGACTGGTACAATCCCATGGCAGCATGTTGTACAGCTAAGTTGAATTTTTTTAAACATGGCAGTTATCACTGGTAATTGCAAACCTTTGCACGATACATTCACAGACCTGATAGCTTTATACAGGGTTTTTGTTTTTTAAGCATCTGAACTCTAAATGTGCTAATCTGCTGATGGCAATCAAATAATATTTAGCCTTTATATAGCACATTTCATTTTTAATAATATATTTATTCATATATAAATAACCCTACAATGTGACATTATACAACATAACAGTTCTTACTGTATAGTTGTGTAGTCTTATGCATTATAATATAATATAAAAACCCACAAAACAAAAAAAGAGAAAATTTGACTTCCCACGCTACAAATCAAAGACAGTATTTAGGTTTTTATATGTTTTCCTGTGTAACTTAGGGCCTTTGCAGACTGCTAGAAATAGTGCAAATTGAGTCTACTGTAACTGCCCTGGCTCAATGCTAGGGAATCATGGGAATTGTATTTTTTTTCTGAGACATTGAGCCTTCTCTATCAGAGAGCTCTGGTGCCACAATAAACTACAGTTCCCATGATTTCCTAGCACTGAGTCAGGGCAGTTAAAGTGGACTCAGTTTGCACTATTTCTGGCAGTCTGCAAAGGCCCTTAGTCATTGTTTCAACTTCTGTCTAAATATATGCAAAAAGAAGGCACATTAATCGTCAAAACATAGCACATTTCATGTCATCCACATAGATATCTCAGTATTGTTTACAACAGCCCTGTAAGGTAGACCAATTTTATTTAGATTTTCCACATGATTTGCTTAAGATATGTATCAAAGTAAATTTATGCTTATCATGAGATTTATACAGAAGATGTGTTGATTCACAATTGCTCTCATCCAGTGCCACCCTGGGCATGTTGGAATGAAGCCTTGCTTAAATTCAATGTGACTTGCTCTATTGTAAGGTTGCTTTGGGTTGCAGTCTTAGGCCCTGTACAGACCAGCCACAAGGGCCACCCAACGCCTGCCCCGATGCTGCTGTCATGCCGCACGCCCCACTGAACGCCGCACACCTTACCTTATTTCAAGTGGACTTTTAGGGGTTAGAGCCCACTTTTGCAGATCCATGAACTGATCTAATATGTTGATTGGTCTAAATACAAACCAAAGTAAACTGTCTGTGGTGCAGTTGGAATAAGAAAGGAAAACAAATCCAATAGACAACAGTGGGTGGCACAATTATATATAAAGCACAAATGAATTTCAAATCTAATCATAGGGGTTGTGTGTGACCTAATCCCACTACAGACAAATTAAGGTGGTGGGGGGAGAAACAAGTGCCAGTGAAGCTGCAGAATGACAGCAATTAAATTGGAGCAAGCACCATGTAATATCTTGAAGAAAAGCTACTTTTCTAAAAGTCTGGCTACAGCAACAAATTCATTCAGACTTACTATATCTGATGTCTCCGTAGACATCTTTGTCTTACTTGACAGAAAAGAATTCAGCCATTTATTAATAGATTTTTAGACTGTTCCTTAACAGTGCATTCAAATTGCAGATCCCTAGAGTCCAGAAAGGCACTGAGAGAAATGTGTGCCAGATGGTTCTTCTCTGTCTGAAATTGAAGTATATTGTTTCCTAGACTAATTTAACTACATCATCTGGCACCTACAGTATGAAACGTCTCTTCTTCCCCCACCTCCACAACTGCATTCATTCCTAGATATGCCTCAAGTAATTGATCTTTCTTACTTGGTTCCTTCCTTTAGACTAGTGCTGCTTGAATGGGCTTAGATAGAGTTATTTAACTTCTTCATTTTTTTCTTTTCTTTCTTTTTTATGCTAATAAATTCAGCTTGCATTCTGGAAGGTATAGCTTCATGGTTGTGGCTGCTGCTGAAAATCTCCTCAAGGCTGGTTCAAATGCTTGAAGGGGCAACTTAAAACCCCTACCCTTCAACTGTCCAACCAATCAGATTACTGTAATGTGCTCTACCTAGGGCTGCCCTTGAAGATGGTTCAGAGATGTATTTAGTGCCAAATGCAAAAGGCTCAACTGCTGAATGAAATGCTATATAGAGAACATTATAATGCCAGTCTTAAAATAACAACAGTGGTTGCCAATACATTTCTATTCTAAATTCAAGGTGATGGTGATTGTGATGGAATTTAAAGCTCTAAACAGTTTGGGACAGTTAAGCAAGTGCTTCTCCTTATATGTGCCTGCCCAAGAATTAAGATCTTTTAGAGGATCCCTCCACTGTGTCTCACCAGTGTGATTCAGACACGGGAGAGGGACTTCTCAGCCATGGCATCTCAACTGTGGTTCTTCCCCTTGGGGCCTGATTGCCACCAACCCTCATGTCATTTAGATGCCAAATGAAAATGTATCTGTTCATCAAAGTCTTTGAGACCATTTATTCATCCCAAATATTGCTGTACATAATTTTTAAAACTTTTAAATCAGTTAACTTGTTATAATCATTAATATGTTTTTGCTTATTTAGATTATTTTATTGTTATTATAGTATTTGTAAGCAGCCCTGAAATCTTTTCATATAGGGTGAGGTATAAATATTTTCATCACCATCACCATCATCATCATTTAAACATAATGTATCTAGCAAATGTTAAGTAAATATTTGAGACTGTAGTCAAGAAATCAGAAGAAGACTAAGGCTTCAGCAGCTATGTAGGGTAGCTATGAAGGAACTAGATAGAATCCTGAAGTGTCAAGATAAATCATTGAATAGTAATGTCAGGATTGTCCATGCCATAATATTTCCAATTTCTATATGTAGCAGTAAAAGCTGGACAGTGAAGAAAGCTGACTGAAAGAAAATCAACTCATTTGAAATGTGGTGCTGGAGAAGAGTTATGTGGATACCATGGACTCCCAAAGACAAGAACAAAAACAAAAAAATGGGCCCTAGCGCAAATCAAGCTGGAACTCTCCCTAGAAACCAAGATGACTAAAATGAGGCTGTCATACTGTGGACATGACTCTCTAGAAAAGACAATAATGCTTAGTAGTAGTAATAATAATAATAATAATAATAATAATAATAAATTTTATTTTTAACTCACCCCTCTGCTAGGCAATCAGAGCGGTGTACAAGATTAAAACAAGACAGCAGTTAAAACAATTCCATCCCCCCCATCCCTAACCCACCCACCCCATAAAAATCGAATTAAACTAGAACAATAATTAAAATAACAAATAAATCAACAACAATAATTTAAAACCCTAGAACAGACAGTGGTGGCAGAGAGCAGTAAACATCCAACTTTGTTTGGGGCAGGAGAGTTATTCCGGGAAGGCCTGCTGGAAGAGATCCGCCTTTACTGCTTTTTTAAAGCAGTCAAGAGAGGTAATAAGATGGATCTCATCCGGCAGGCCATTCCATAATCTTGGAGTGGTGACAGAGAAGGCCCTCTGGGAGGTCTCCGACAGCCTAGTTTTCATAGGCTGTAGCAGGTTCCTTCCAGAAGACCGAAGTGTGCGGGGAGGGGGGTCATACGGGGAGAGGCGGTCCCGGAGATAAGTTGGACCCAAGCCATGTAGGGCTTTAAAGGTCAAAACCAACACCTTGTACTGTGCCCGGAAACTAATTGGCAGCCAGTGGAGAGATCTCAGTACTGGTGTAATGTGCTTTCTCCTAGATGTACCAGTGAGTAACCTGTCTGTCATATTTTGGACCAATTGAAGTTTCTGGGTTAGGCACAAGAGTAGCCCCATGTAGAGCGCATTACAGAAATCCAAACATGAGGTTACCAGGGTGTGTACCACAGTTTCCAGGTCCCTAATTTCCAGTAAAGGGTGCAGCTGGCCTATTAGCCGAAGCTGATAACAGGCACTCCTGACCGTCACATTCACCTGATTAGTCATGTGAAGCGACAAATCTAGGACTACCCCCAGACTGCGAACCCAGTCCTTGGAGGAGAGTGTGACTCCATCCAGGACTGGGAGTTGTATTCCCAAACCTGGTTTCAGGCACGTCACTGTTAGTACCTCTGTTTTAGTTAGTAAGCTAGATGGCAGTAGGAAAATAGGAATGCTACATTCCATATGGATAGACTCAAGTAAAGAAGCCAATGGCCTTGAGTCTGCAAGGCCTGAGTAGGTCAGTAGATAATAGAGTGACTTGGAAGTCTCTCATTCATCAGTCAAAGTCAATTTGATGGCAGTTAACAACAAGAAGAAGAGGTGACAAGGAACATCTGTCCCTAATTTCATCTGGCAACCTTACCACACAGAGTTTTATGAGCTTATCGCAACACACTCTTAAAACAGGGCTAGTTTGGTTTAACAGCTCTGACTGCCTCCTGTTGCATTTTGGTATTTGTATTTCAGTGAGGCTTAAAGACTCTCTGGCTGAATATTCTAAATGCCTCTTTCTAAACTACAAGTTCCAGAATGCAACAGGAGGCAGCCAGAGTAGTTAAAATGACTTAACCCCATAAAGAGTGTAGCGTGATAGTCTCATTAGTTGGTGATGCATATTATTTCACTGACTTCAAAATGTAGTTAACAAATCCAACTGTTTTAAGGCCTCATTCTGATAGAGAGAAGGTCCTCAACCTGAGACCAAATTTGTGTCCTACCGATATCTGGCTTTAATATTCTTGCACAATATAATCCTTCAAAGAAATAGAAGAAAACCTGATTGCCTTTTGTCATTTAGCATGTCTTGCAAACGACAAAGGAGCTTGCTACTTATTTAAGTAATTACAACAAAAGGAGCCAGGAAAGAAGAGCCAAGGAAAATCCTCTTCCCCTTTCATGACTTTTAATGCATCTTTCCCTCCTCTCACCTCAAAGCCTTGGTTGAAAATCTTATTTTCAAAGTGATGTTTCATTTCCAGCCAGCCACAATGCTGAAGCCAGAAAGAGCATGCTTCCATTAATTCATAGTGTAATATGAATATGCATTCAGGTCAAGATGTTGCTTGATCATTTTCTGCTTCTTTGACTTTGCCCTGTGCTTGTCATAGTGGCTTTAGAAAAAGAAGAGCTTGAGCAGAGTCCTCAAAGATATGTTCTTGTCTGTGAATGTCTGGAGCAGCAATTATTGTTCATTTCTCCCCACCTTTTCCATTTTCAGTCTTCCTACGCTGAAGGATCAAAAAGGAGGGGGGGAAATAGAACCACTGGTTATTCTACTTCTATACAGAAAAGCCATTCAATGTGGAAGTAGTAACTGAAAAGAGTCTGTTGATGTATTGTGGGAAGCTACTGCAGGAATACTGAGAATTACTGATACTGTCGAGTTGAATTTAACATCCCTATTTGCATGCCTCCAGGACTATTACAAAACACCAAGGAGCAAGGAAAAAAGTAGAAGAGCTCCAGTGCTGAAATCTATAGCTCAAAATGTGTAGCAGTTGGCTGATTATTGTTAGCCAGAGCCCCTCAATTTTATTTTATTTTATTTTGCTTTATTTGGCTTTTAATATTTCAGTGGCCGCATGGTCAGGCAAGACCACATGGCATTTTAAAATTGAGAAATCTTTCTTCCCCCTATGACCCCCTGCCTGTAGCCCTCCCTTCCTAGAGAATTGCAAATTCCTGAAATTCCTCTCAGGTGGCTATGACTCACTCATGCAAGGACCAAGAACACAATAAGCCAGCTAAGGCAAGGGAGTTGCCTGAGGAGAAAGGTGAATACAACCCAAGATTGGCTCTGCCTAAGACCATCAAGGTAACTAGGAAACAAATATCCCGCTTTGTCTGCACTCTCCACACCTCAATAGCTCTGAGACCAACCCCTTTGTCCAATCTAGCTAGACAGGAAGACCCACAATAGATAATCCCATCATGGCCTTTGTGTGATTGTTACAGAATAGCCTAGAGGAGAGATTTTGGGAATATAAGGACCATCCCAGGTCCACTCAGTGCTGCCATTTTTGGGTGCATGCTGAAATCACTGTCCTTCTGCTGCCCTAAAGTGCGCCCACGACCCTCATCCCTGCCGGTCGTGCCATTCATCGAACCCAACCATCGCTGCAGACCCGAAGACACAGGAGCATCGGGCATAGGTAACTTTTCCATCCCTTCCCCCTGGACCCTCTTTCTCTCTGAGCCATTCCAGTCTCCTTCCTTTTCTCCTTTAGTGTGTGTGTGTGTGTGTGTGTGTGTGTGTTGATGCTAATATTGTTAATAAATATTTGGGAATTGTAGTTCTATGTCTCAGCGCCTTCCTTAACCAATATCCATCCTTCTGTATACATTTGGTGAAGATCCCTGGGCATAAGTTAGGAGTGCCCTCTCATAATTTGAGCTAATTGTAAATTCCCCTGAAGAGCATTTATCCTAACATTATCTAACAGGGTCAATTGTGATGTGGGGTGAAAAGATGCGTTTACAATTTCTATTGCATTCATATGGGAAAAGGTGAGCATTGATCTGGCTTATAGCAACTAAACTTTTACATTTGACCAATGGTGGGCAAAATGTGCCCCCAAATCCCTTTTATGTCCCCCAAGCCAAACAGATGGTTGCTGATTCCCATATTTTAAAAATGTTGGATGAAAAATCACATCAAAACATAGTAGCCTGGCCTAATTTACACCCACAGAGTGCGGGGGAAACTGGCTGTAACTAGCATCTCCAGCTCTGGTTGTGCTCTTATTAGAAGAAGGGTGGCTTCTTCTAATACTCCCAAGTATAAAGAAAGCAAGAGGGACCCACAACAAAATCTTCAAGTGTTTGAGTTTCAGCCAACTGTGATCTTGTCTGGAATATCCAATTCCACTTTTCCTCATTTCCACTGAGTTTTCTCAATGATCCCACCAAGAAACATTCAGCTTGGAAAAGACAATGAGGAAAATCACATTACTATTGGATAGACCAGATCAAGGAATTTGCAAGACTTCAACATGGCTGTTGATGACTAGGAATCATGGAGGTCTTTTCTTGCATTCTGTGTCTAGCTATTATGAGTACTCCTCCTTTGACTGATTTTGAATCACCCTCTTTGTCTTTCCCAGCCTCTGAAAATATTTGAGTATATTGAAAATGTGGGATTCCCCCAAATCTGCTAATTCTGACAGTGCCTTTCTCTCTTGGACAATGACATTTTCACAGCATAAGAGTCAACACTTGGAAAATGATTTCTCTGTGGGTAAACAGGGAGCATTATGTAAAAATAGCACATGAGAGGATGAGAGAGGACTATTTTGGCACAATACATACCAAAGCATTCCTCTTCCACCTTAAATCATATGTGGGCACTTCAGACCCAGCCTTACCTGCTTCTGTTCTGCACTGATCTTCTCTGTTTCATCTTTGCAGCCACAAAATAAAAAGCAATTCTTCCATACATTTCTAGCAAGATCAAAACCCCCACTACATCAATCCATTTTTAAAGTGCCAAATTATAAAAGCGGTAAGATATTAGAATTTTGTTGAATATTTTTATTAATAACATAACTTTACTATTATAAAACAACATATATGGGGGAAAATACAGACTATGCACTTTGCATACATACACTAACACACTACACATAATGACAATACAACAGCAGCAACAAAAGGGGGGAGGAAGGGGGGACACACATGGCTTCCAATTTCCTAAATGACTGGTTGTTAATTTTTTTAACTTCTTTTAAATAAATATTTAAAACTTAAATAAAATTATTATTGTATAGATATTAGAAATTAATAGTTAAATTTACTCCATCTTTTCCCCCCTTGGTTTAAAATCTGTGGGTAATTCTTTGCTCTATCTTTACTGCCTTCAAAAAGAAAAAAATCTCCCCAGAAGGCCTGCTAAAACCGCCCTCCTCCCCAGTATAACTGCAGATGAAGAATACACACTGTGGGTTGCTCACTTAAAAATATGTTGGTGTTTTTAAAACTATATCTAATATTACATTCTATTTACAGTGTATACAAGTGCAAAGGTAGTTTAACATATTTTAAAATATGTTTTTGAAAATGAACTTGTTATTATTCCTTCTGTTAGGGGCACATTAAAACACATCCATGTCCTTTTATGAATTCCAAAGAAGGTACAGGTTTCCCAGCTCCATCCTCCAACATCATAACATTGCAGTTATGAAGGAAATGGAACATTATTCAGAGATCTCGAAGAATATTTGTGATGGAATATGAGGAATTTTGGGCAGAATGAGTGACACTGGGTGAAGTACCTTCACATCAGCCACAGAGCCAATGGTAAGGACTGGTGATAGTTGGAGTACCAACAATATCTGGAGGGCCACATGTTCACTCTATGCCTGCCCTAAGTGGCGTCAGGATTGCACTTTGGAGGTATCAGGACCCTGGATAGCTCCACTGTAGCTGATCTTCTCTGGATGCTGAATCACCAGGAACACACAGAGAGTAAATATGCTTAGGACTCGGATGTAAGGGAAAGCATCTAATATCTTGTTTTAGAAAAAATGTCACAGGAGAATCCCAAAAGATAAAAGAAGAAAGAGAAAAAATAAAGACAATAAAAAGCAACTTTCTTTAATGCAGGGATTAATGGTATGAATCTGAGTGGTTTTCAAAATGGAAGCATTATAGGAAGTGTACTTCCTATTTCTGGGGAAATTAAATGTTTTCTCAAAATGACCCCCATTTTATGTCACATAACAGATAGCAGTTTAGAGCACATTATCTCTGTCATCTTTGTAAAATCTTGGATGGTATCAATATTAGGACCTTACTACAAATCCAGTTGAATAAAAATAAAAACTCAGTCTGATTCCCCTATTTTTATACTATGTTCATTGATTCTGCCAGTGCTCGTTTATTTCATATTATATTTATTTTATTTTATACTTGTGCATTTTATTCTTATGCTTGTAGCAAGTCATATTAAAATTGCTGTTGTTAGAAAAGAGAGAATATATTTTTACCCATTATCTGAGATTGGAGAATACATAAAAATAAAGGTATCAAATGGGATACATTTTTTCCAGTATATACATAAATAAATATTGCAGCAGGAGCAACAGTAATAAAACAATGATATATTGAATCAAAATATCTGATCACAGCATGTCCAAATCCCTGATCTGGATCTTAACAAGGTATCCATGAAAGGAAGGAACGTTTACAGACTAGACTGAGATTTCAAGAAGGATTGTGCCAGTGGAAATGTTCGTTTTTTACTTTATCTCCATACAGTCTTCACTTCTCCCATGCAGCCTCTTCACCTTCTCACCCCATTTTAATGGGTCTCACAGCCCTTTGAAACAGATGGGGGAATGCTGCAAAGTCCTGTAGCGAAAAGGGAAATTGCTAAAAACCTCCTCCCTCTTCTGTTAGTGAGAACATTTTATGTGTAGAACACTCTTCAGGAGTTTCATCAACCCTGGGAACAAATTAAGGATCTGTGTCATTGTTCTGAATTGCCACCAAAAGCTCATAACAGATCTTACACTCTTAGTAGCTTTAGTTAGCAGAGTGTGAACACTTAGCAGTTGGTTAAGTGGCCTTGGCCCTCTGAAACATGAGGATGCCTGGAGGAGCACACTTCAACTTGGGAAGCAGTAGCACTCAGAGACTTTACTTAGCAAAACAAGAAAGCTAAAATAAGGAATCACTAGTTCTTTCTGACTAAGGAGGACATGCAGAGACCCATGCTTGCTGGCAGCCTCTGTGCAAGGAAGCAAAGATGGCTTTTCACCAAGAAGAGAATTGATTCTCAAGCAATAGTGTCTGGTGACTTGCATGTCAGTAGGGCAGTGAGTGCACCCTGGATTTTACATAGCTTTATAGGTGCTACCCAAGTGCTAAAACTGTTTTAGGGATAGGGTTCAGAACCATGAAGCAGATCTTTAAAGCTTGATTAAAACCTAAGGTAGATTCACCACCCTATTGACATGGGAGCCTCCAGCAGCCATTGGTCGCAAGGGAAAGGCGGGGAGTGAGACCAGCACCCCTAAGTCTAGGAGTAGAAGGAAGGTCAGCAGAGGTCACAGCAAGTACAGGACAGTAGAAAATCTGAGAAGGTCTTCATTGATGTTTCTTCCCTGTGCATCTGGTGCAAATTGTGATGAACCCTGTCACTTCCAACAGGCTGGAGACACTTTGGGAAAATGAAGATGGCAGGAAAAACATGAAAGATTGGAATAAAGAAAATATTGTATAATCAATAAAATATTGTGTCAGGGAGGCTTTTATATGGGGTGTGGGCTCTAGCTATGCTTTTTAACTTTTATATGTTCTATATAATTTTATACTGGTTTTAGCTAGATGATTTTAATTGTTTTACATTTTTATTTTAAAGTTTTAAATGATTTTATCTGTGAGCCACCTTGGTGACACAGAAATGAAATGAAATGAAATGAAATGAAATGAATAAATAAATAACTAAGGCTCTGGAGTGTACCTGACACACACACACATACACACACACTGGAAATAAGGTTTGTTAATATTGTTGCTACCTGGTTGGGGTAGAGCAGTGGTTCTCAAATTGTATACCCTTGTGACCCTTTTACATCTATATCATACCCTCCCCCACAACATTGTATTTGAATAAAAATATTTTATTTGTTTAGTGTGTGTATTTTTGTTGTCATATTCATGAATATTCATGCATATATTCAGTAGTGTCTCATCCCAAGAACCAGGGCATTGATGAAATGGGTGGGGGAAGAAGTGGCACCATGGGATGGGCCCTGCCAAAGGCCATGTTCCAATGAGTTTCCTCACTCTCCTCCTCCTCCTCCTCCTCCTCCTTCAGGCAGAGGCAGCTAACTCCAAGCACCCTCCTTACCTTTCACTTCCTCTCCAGGACAGAAAAAGTTTGGGAAACAGAGGAGGAGGGAGGAAGGATCTGGACCTCCAAGTCTCTTGCCCTCCACCTTGAGCAGGGGTTGGCAAGTTTTCCTTACCTGGGGCCGGTCTGCTGGTCCCCAGGTCTTCTGCGGGCCGAGGGTGGAGCATGTGCACGCATGCACATTACGCCGGAAGTACTGTGCATGCGCACACATGCTCGCTCGTGCATGCGCAGTACTTCTGGCGTACTGCACATGCTCGAGCGAGTCATGGCTGCCATTTTGTTTTCCAAGATGGCGGACATGACTCGTTTGCGCATGCACCAAGTACTGCACATGTGCAAGTGAGTTGTTTTCCAAAATGGTGGTCATGACTCGTTTACACATGTGCAGTACTTGGTGCATGCTGAAATGAGCCGTGGCTGCCATTTTGGAAAACAAAATGGTGGCCATGATGGGCATGGCGGCGGCGCAGCGGTGGCGACAGCAGGACCGGTCTGGGGCCAGTCCAAAGGCCTCGGGGGGGCACATCCGGCCCCCGGGCCATAAGTTGCTGACCCCTGACCTTGAGCAACTCTCATGCCCTCCTCTGTGGTCCCACTCCACAGTTTGAGAAACACTGGGATAGATGGCATGATGAGTGTGTAGGGAGAGCAACCAGGAATGGGGGTACTATCTTTTTCCTTCTTTTTAACAAACTTTAGGACATGTCAGAGAATTCCTGTTGGGTTGGTGGACCAAAGGGAAAAGGGACCAACCTGTTTCCTTCCCACGACTTGCTAAGAATAGGACATTGTGGTGAAAAAGTAACTTTCCCATGCATTGAGCAGAATACACTTTGACTATAAATATTTCCAGCCACTTCAGGATAGCTGGAAACATGAAAAACAAATATGACATTTTTTGTTTAGGAGGAAAATTCCACTAATTGCTTGTAGTGGAAGATTTGCAGAAAGCAAAATGGTTAGAGTGAGAATCAGCGTGGGAGCAGTTTAAAACTATTATTGAAAAGCAGTATCATATTCAAAATATCTTGCACAAGTGAGGGATTGAATGGAGGCAGGTGCCTTATCATCTGCAATCTTTCTCTATCCACAACACTTTGGAGCTGTAAACTAGAATCCCCCCAGCTCCATTGTAAACAGCATTTGGTTCTCCAATCTTATTATGAAGACTGACAGGCAATATAAATGCATGACTTCCTGAGCCCTCAAGAGTGACATTGCCTGTGTCAGAGCCACGAAGTGAGCAGAGGTTATTTAGACTGTGGCTTGAGCCTGGGCTGAACCATTTCTGAAGAACATCTTTTTCTGTCCTCTTAGCTGTTTAATAAATGATCCTTGCACAGATGGATCGTCCTTCAAACAAGTCTAAATGAGGAACACTTCCAGAATGTTTTTATTCAAACAACTTATGACATGTTTAAGCACTGCTTTCATTTTATCATAGCTGAGATGATGAGCTAACTTAACTGATCTCCCGAATTGAATTTAAGGCTAAACAGTACTGTCTTATGCGGCCTGCCAGTGAGGAAGTTGTTTGATTATCTAGGGCATCTAAGGTATTAGATTTCACGCTGTTTTTATAGTATGGTTTTGTTGATTTTATCCTTGTTATGTTTTTTATTGTATCCTTGTACATTGTTGTACATTTTACTGTTGTACTCCCGCCTCGATCCGTAGGGAGAGGTGGGGAAATATAAATAAACTATTATTATTATTATTATTATTATTATTATTATTATTATGTCTTTATGAAGGTGGCCACATGGCCTGCTTTATGGTTCTCTGTTTGAGGGTTCTTTGTTTGGTCCTCTCTTTGAAGGGCTGTCCAGGCTCTATCTTGTTAAAGAAAAAGGAGCCAAAGAATGGAAAGAGCAAGGACTTTGAAGGTCCCTGTTAAAAGACTGCAGATTAAGAGGCAGCCAGTCACATTCTCCTCCATTGTGGTAAGATGCCTTGTATTTCATGCCAAAATCGTAAGTGCCTAAGGTGTCCCAAAATGCTTTGTTGTTTGTAAATTATAGTAGTTATTATCCCTTAATTTCTCTATATACATTTAAATTAAAGCAAACAAATTGAAGAGCCCTTCCAGAAGCTCTAAAATCCTTTGAATGGAGTGGACTTGCCTCCAAGGGCCATTTCACTTCAGCTGCATATGTTCAGCATTCATGTATTCAGAGTCTGGGATGGGTATAACAATATTTCATCCTTCATTTTATACTTAGATTGGGATGATGGTTTCTTCACCCATGGCATTCATCATGGCTGGAATTATTATTGTTGGCAATGCAAAGTATGATTTCTTCTTAGTATTGGTGCATGACATGCAAAATAAAAATGTTTATTCAAATCTCCTTTGTAGCTGTTTGCTATTGCTGCCCTTATGATGGGGGAAGAGTTAACTTATATAGATTGAATGTATTTAGAGATGAGGAGCATTTGTAATTGTTAATTGCCATCAAATTGACTTTGACTTAGGGCAACTGTATGTGTGTGGGACCTCCAAAATTATCCTGTTATCAACAGCCCTGTTGAAGTCCTGCAAACTCAGAGCTGTGACTTCATGAGGATTCCACCTGTAATATGATCTTCCTCTTTTCCTACTGCCTAACACCATACCAAGCATTATTGTCTTTTCTAGCATGTCATGTCACAATATGTGCAAACTACAACAGTTTATTCATCTTGGTTTCTAGGGAGAGTTCAGCCTTGATTTCCTCTTTTTTGTCATTTTGGCAGCCCATGGTATCTATAGACCTCTTGTCCAGCACAGATATCGAATGAATAGAGAGCATATGGGTCTCCCAGAGGTTGTTCAATTGCAATTCCTATCATCCCTTCACCACTGATTGTGGTAGCTTGGGTTTAAAGGAGTTGCAGTCAATATCAGGAAGACCAAACATTTGGTGGTTGACTTATAACTATGAGTTGGATTATACCACTTGAGACTGCAGATGTATGTGTGTGTGTTGGGGTGTGTGGGTCATTTGTGGATATCTCATGTTCAAGTGAAAACTAGCACCTAGGGAAGTAATGTTCAAGCACAGACTTTTGGCTTCTCCTGAAAAGTCTTTAGGGCCTGTCAGAATAATTTAAAGACCAGGCTGTTAAGCTAAGCAAATAACCCAGGGAGTTTCTGCATTCCGTGTCTGCAAAGCTGTACTACTTTTTCAGTGGCATTTGTTGGCAGGGTCTAATTGCACAATTTCCCCCCTGAGTTATGGAACATTAACTTTGCAAATTTTCTCAGAAATCAGGTAAAATTATCCAAATCTCTAAAAGTAATGAGCTTACATTAAAACTGCCTTGCAGCAATGAAACAAGCCAAATAAAGCAGTTTCTTAATGCACAAATCTGGAATCAATTTGAGAAGTGTAGAAAGTATTAAATATATTAGACACAAAATGGGGATGGGGTTCACTAGAGTGAGAGATGTAAGAGAGGAGGAGCAGAGAACACTGTGGGAATTATGCCTGTTTGGTGGAGTTAGGAATCTCAGGTTGTCCTGAATTTTAAAAAGGTATTTATGGGAGGTGTTGCTGTGACCCTACTGGGAATTATGTAGGTGTAGGAGATGGCAATGGAGGTCTGGTGCAAAATGGTGAGAAATAGGACTGTGTGGGAAAAGACAGGAATGAGTGGAGGAAGGGGAATAAGGGATTATATATTTTACTAAATATCCTGATTTAAGGTAGCAATCAGGGCTTGCCTTCCTGCTGGGCAAAAAGAGTCAGCTGAAATAGGCATCAGAACTGAAGTATGTAATCAAAGGGCAGAAAAATATTTGCTGTACATTGTTATATAATCTTACACTATGGTGATTTTATTGCCGTGGATGGAGGTGAGGTGATTGCGATCTTTCCCCTCATCAGGCAACAAAATAACACGGTTGCTGAGGCTACTTGCACTGTCTTTTAGAGAGCACGATAAGGGACACCATTGGTAGCTCTACTTATGCCATAAAAAACAATTTTGGAATGGAAAATAAGGCTTCTGTCCCCCAAAGTCTATTTTATGTACAAAAGTGTGCATAATAGTAAAGATCTGTGCAAGACATTTGTATCACGGTGGAGAGGCTCTGTTGAAATTGCCTGGTAGAACAAAATAAGTGAAAATTCACATAACAATTTCAACTTCTTGGGATTTTTACTGTTTGTGATTCCACCTAACAATATTGCATTTTTAATGTCCTTAAATGTCCTTAAAAACTTTTAAAACTATTTAAAAACTTTAAAAAACTTTTACTGTCCTTAAAAGGTACCATAAATGATATCTATCCTAGGAAAATGCCTGTAAACATATAGGTATCCTTCTTAAGAAAAGGTGGTGTTGTTTCGGTCATGGTGAAACCCAATATTGTTTTTTTTGTGTGTTTTTTGACAGAATGATTGATGAAATGTAACACATGAAAGGCTGAGAACAACTGCTATATACTGTACAGGCTCAGTTGGTTTGCTGACAATTGCAGCTTGAATTCCATCCTGAAAGGAGAAGGTTCTGTTTCATTAACTTCTCTTGTTTGTTTGCGATGTGGATAATATGATTGTCAAGCACTTATAAGGTCCAGTTCTTTTCTGTGAGAGAACTGAGCGAGTGCTTATAGCACAAGCAATACATATCTCCTAAAAACTAATTTCCACTCAGTTCAATCAGTCAGCCTTACTCTGAGGAAAATGGGTACAGCATTGCAGTCAAAAACTTTGTTAGAGCTCTGAGGTAAAATTAATGTCATGATTCTCCCCCCTTTTCTTCTTCTTCTTCTTCTTCTTCTTCTTCTTCTTCTTCTTCTTCTTTTTTAGTAAAAAGGGTCAGCATCATTGATTTTAAGCATTATAAAGACAGCCATCTTAATGCTAAAGCTTGAGATGTTGCTTTTTCCATAGCAAGTAACATTAACTCATTATTGCTCAAATGTGGCCATTTTGTGTGTGGGGGGGGGTTTAAATTAAAGAAGTTAACATTCAGGTTAGGGCATTAATGGTTAGAATTCTGTAAGTGACTTAGCCCCAATTAGGGGTATGTACTTTCAGAGATATTGTAGAAGGAGGCATTCAATATCTCCTTGCAGCCCTTGTCTGAGGTGTACAACAACAGCTAGGGATCCTCCCAGAAAAAAAAATCTGCCTCCCTAGTCATGGATCACTTTTGGGGCACATTCTGCCATAGAAGAAGGAGATACTTTGTGCTCTTCTTCTCTCAGCATACAAACACAGCTGAAGCATATCCAGGCCAGGGTGACCAGATGTAATAACCACAAAGGAGGACAAGGTACCACAAAATGTAGGCCATTCAAGAAAAATGTAGGACATTGTCAAATAAAAGCTTAAAACATTCATATAAAGATAAATTCATTTCAGATATGGTTTATTTACAGCTATATTACATATGCTGTATTTTGTTATGTACTCAGTCGTATTGTTTCTGCTGAACTTGTCTTTGTTAAAATGCCTTGTAAGCTTGGAAGATACTTATAGAACTCTGAGCAAGGCAAATGCTTAAAATCATAGTTTGCTAGCAACAAACCCTTGACTGAATCTACATTTAAGTTATTCCTGTGTCACTCAATGAGCTTCTTCGCCATGCTCAAAATAGAAGACAATTTGAAATTCTTCCTGGACAGAAGGTTGAAATGTAGGACACATCCTGGAAAAGGGGGACATTTGGTCACCCTAGCCCAGGCTGAAACATGCCCCCACAGCTAAGAGGACAGAGCTGTGCCAGAAGACTATTGGATTTTAAACTATGTGTTATGCTATTCATTGCTCACTAGTAAGAGGAAACATATTGGAAAACAGTGACTAGTGAGTAATGTGTTACTTTTCAAAGAAACATTTCCTAGCTCAGCCCTTAAAGTCAATGGCGTATATAAGCTTTTCAAGAATGGCTAATTCATGCCCTGGAAGTCACCTGGGTTAATAATTCAGTTGTGACAATCTTCTCCCATGGTCAGGAAATGATTTATTCATTCTTGTGTGATGCAGGAACATGGTTAGATTTCTGTTTGACACGTAACATGCATATGCTACAGGGTAATGCCATCTCCTGTTTGTGTCCTCTGTGAAAAGTGTGTGGTAAATTATTTAATATTCATGTGATACAGAGCAAGATCCTACAGCTGAAGGCTCTACAGTGGAAAGTGATTTTGCCTATAACCCTCATTGTCTTTTTGATTTAGTGCTGTTCTGAGGCAATAATAGGATGTAGAGTCACATGCATACCAAGCGCAGGTGTAACTTTATCAGATGTAACCATCTTTAGCAGGAGTTCATAGTCTACATCCCTTCTTCTTCTTTCAGTCTCAAAATGAATTCCCTTACTCTTCATTCTGTAGAGTTGGTTGTTGTTATTGTTAAATAATCGGAAAAGAGAAACTCTTTCTGATCTACTGGTATATCTGACACACACACCCTTCTGCCAAGTCCCCAATTTATATCTTACCAACTGAGACGAAGAAGATAATGGGCTAAAAGAATGGTGGTCTCTTTATAGAGCATGATAGGAGCATGGAAAAGGCAAAATTGGAGGGTCAATTTTTTTTGACCCCAAGATCATTCATGAACCCCATCAGGCCTAGGAAAGCTAAATAAAAACCATAATAAAACTTGAGTGGCCAGAGCCCCTCTCATGGTTTTGATTTTCAGGGCTCTTTTCTAGGAGTGGAGAAATGCATATTTTTGTTGAAAAAATATCTCATGTGGGAGAACATTGAGATTGGGCAAGATCTCTCTCATCCTGAGGGCCAAATTCAATTTTAGAGAAGTTTGGTGGGGTCATTCCAGTGAGACCAAAGACAGAAGGGAGGGACCAAAAATACCTGCATATTTCAGCCTAAATTTTTTACTATTTGTAATTAAGGGGGGTTGCAGACTGCCAGAAATAGTGTGAATTCAGTCCACTTTTAGGGTTAGGGTTAGAGTTAGGGAACCATGGGAACTGTATTTTATTGTGGCATCAGAGTTGTCTGACAGAGAAGGCTCAATGTCTCAGAAAAATAACAGTTCCCATGATTCCCTAGCACTAACCCTAACCCTAAAAGTGGACTGAATTCACACTATTTCTGGCAGTCTGCAACCCCCCTAAATGTTAGGAACATATGTGTTAGTGTTAGGAATTCAAGGAAAACATTACCAATAGTATGGGTAAAATTAGTGCAAAAGCTGGAAAACTACCAAATGATTGTATCATAGGTTGGGTGCCTGTATGACTGTGAAAGACCAGAAATCCAGATTTGGTTGCAGGACCTAAGATTTCTCCACCCTGCTATAGAGCTGATGGAGATTCTGACTCTTCTAACTCTTTAAAAATCATTTTCCCATACTGTGGTAAGGGTAGGAGAATGCGTGTATGTGCTGCTATCACTATAAATCAGACTGAAATAGAATGTAATTTCAACTTGCATGTGTTGTTGTTAACTTCTTTCGCATCGATCTCAACCCATGGCAACCCTGCTGATGAGACATCTCTAGGCCCCCTGTTCTCTACTGCTCTGCTCAGCTCCTGCAAACACATATCCATGGCCTCTTCAATAAAGTCCTTCCATCTAGCATGAGGCCTTCTTCTCTTTCCACTTCCCTCCACCTTTCCTACCATTATTGTTTTACCATTGATTCATGCCTTCTCATGTTGTGTTCAAAGTATGAAGTTTATCACACAGGGACCACAGTCATCATTAAAGAGAGATCAAAGCACTGCTGAAGCATCCCATTAAAAAAGCACTAATGCCAGACAATTACGTAAATGATTATCACATACAATAAGAAAGAGCATGTAATAATGCTTAAATCACAGAAGAAATTGGTTTTATGTATCACACACAGTGAAGGAATCCTGTTGATAAACTGGAAATAAACTAGAAATGGTACTGTTGCGCATGCTCAGAGGGCAGCATGGTACTTGCGTCACAGCAAATTGCATTGCTTTATTTCTGGTTCAGCATTTTTTTTGTCAGAAGAGTTTACACAGATGCAGTCAGTTCAAGCCACAGTTCTTATCAGTTTGTCTCCTGCCCTTCTCCTTGAAATTCTGCTCTCTTCCTCTTTATTGTTTATGCTTCTGTCTTCATAACAGCCCAACACCAAGCAGATCCCAAACAATTTCACGCCAAACTCTCCAAATGGTCAGGCTTATTTCCCACAAAACTCTGTTCAGTTCCAAAAAGTTTTTTAAAAACTAATATTTCAATGAGACAAAGGCACAACATCCCAAAGCAGTAAAGTCTTTTCTGCTCTTATTTACTCCATACAGGTTTCACCAGTGCACCAGGAAACCAGTCCATTTTCACTCTCCTCACCCCCCTTGATGGCTCCACTGACTTTCACAACTTTCTCCACTTTTCTATTTCTCCTCTGTTTCTCTGTCCTGTCTCATCTCAAGTTACTTCTATCACCTTGCCTCCCTCTCTCTCTCTCTCCCTCTCTCTCTGTCCTTCTCTTCTCTGTTTTTAAAGAACCTGTTGTTTTCTTTTTCCTGTCCTCTTTATCTTATTTATTGTAAATCTGCTTTTACTGTCCAATACGATGGTTAAATGGAGATGGGGGGGGGGGGGGAGAGACTAGAAGCAAAGAGCAAAAAGCAAAAAAAAAAAAAAAAGCTTTGAAAGAGTCTCTGATCTCAAAGTCTACTCTCCTGCAGCACCAGGTTTTTTTCCCCCCCTTTTTACTAATGAAAGTTATCTTGAATTAATTCCCTCTGGGATGGATATTCTAATTACTGTCCATAAGTTAATATTTCTACTATTATTTCAGTAGTTTGGCCATGAAATTAATCAAACAGTCCTTTTGCCAAGATCTCACTAACAAGTAAAATGGGTTAGTGGCAGTACTTACACCACATATTCTGGCTGCATATACACAGCAGCTGTCTGTCACCAAAGCAGCACGGGAAGTAAATTCACCCCACAGAACCATGGGAAAACCAGCAAAGGAGGATTATTGTGTGAATAAACCAAAATTGGCTTTCACACCATGGCAATCGCACAAATAAAGCGCTATTGTGAATGCATTTTCACTAAAATCCTGAAAGTAAAAAGAAGTGGGATAATGCTGCTTTCTGAACACTTTAATGATGGGTTTTGTGTGATGTTGTGTAAATCGTTATGCACAATAATGGGTTTATAGTGGAATATTCACAGGATAACCTCCAGATTCCCCCCATGTAACCTCCAGATTCCCCCCATGTGATAAAGTCCTCTGATGGTTAGGTTTTGTCATCTTGGCTTCTAGGGATATTTCTGGCTTGATCTGCTCTAGGACCCATTTCTTTGTCCCTTTGGCTGTCCATGGAATCCTCAGCACTCTTCTCCAGCACCACATCTCAAAGGAGTTGATTTTCCTCCTATCTTCCTTCTTGACTCTCCAGTTCTCACATCCATACATTGTAATAGGGAATACAATGGCTTGTATGATTCTGACTTTTATGCTGAGTTGTATGGTCTTTCCATTTCAGGATCTTTTCTAGTTCTTTCATAGCCACCACCCACCCATCACCCACCCCCATTCTTAGTCTTCTTTTGATTTCCTGGCTGCAGTCTCCATTCCGACCAATGTTTGATTCCAGATATGAGAACTCTTTTATTATTTCTATTTCCTCATTGTCTAGTTTGAATGTGTGTAAGTTCTCTGTGGTCATTATTTTTGTTTTCTTGATGTTCAACAGTAAGCCTGCTTTTTACTTTCTTCTTTGATCTTCCTTAGAAGACGTTCCAGGTCTGGGAGGTTTTCTGCTAGTATTATGGTGTTGTCAGCATATCTCAGATTGTTGATATTTCTTCCTCCTATTTTCATTCCTACCTCTTCCATGTCCAAGCCTGCTTTCCTTACAATATGTTCTGCATATAAGTTGAATAGGTAGGGTGATAGGATGCAGTCTTGTCTGACCCCTTTGCAAACTGGGAACCATTCTGTTTCTTAATGTTCTATTCTGACAGTAGCCTTTTGTCCTGAGTACAGATTCCTCATCAGGACTATCAGATGTGTTGACACTCCTGTGTCTTTAAGGGCATTCCATAGTCTTTCATGATCTATGCAGTCAAAGGCTTTGCTATAGTCTATAAATCATATGCTGATTTTCTTTTGGAATTCCCTGCTGTACTCCATTAGCCATCATATATTTGTGATGTGATCCCTAGTGCCTCTTCCTTTCCTGAACCCCACTTGGGCCTCTGGGATTTCTCTCTCCATGTATAGCTGGAGTCTATGTTGTAGAATTTTGAGCATAATTTTGCTTGCATGGGAGATTAGTGCTATAGTTCTATAGTTGCTGCAGTCTCTTGTGTCTCCTTTTTTGTGGATGGGGATGTATACTGGCCATTGTTTTGTTTTCCATATCTGTTGACATATGTTGGTTAGCACTAGAGTTGAGTCTGTCAATGTAGATTGCAACAGTTCTATTGGAATATCATCTTTTCCTGGACACATGTTTTTTGCTATTTCTTTTATTGCAGCTTCCACCTCAGTTTTTAGAATTTGGGGTTCATCTTCATATGGCTCTTCATTCCATATGTCCTTCATGTTGTCATCTCTTTTATATAACTCTTCTGTGTATTGTATCCAGTGTCTTTTTATTCTTTTTAAGGGTAAGTGTGTGTGTGTGTGTTGCTATTACTATAAATCAGACTGAAACAGAATGTAATTTCAACTTGCATATAAGTTCTAGCTAAACAGGTAGCCCTATGAGCATCATATGTTCCATTCAGTGTACAATCCATCTGATGATCAAATACAGGGTAGCAAAGCTTGGAGAGGTCCAGGACTTAACTGATTATGGGAAGCTGTTTTATAGCAACTCATTATTTATCTACCTCAGAGCTTGGAAAAGTTCAGACTACAGTTTTCAGAAGCTTCCAACCAGAACAGGCACTACCAGTGGGCCAACATTAGCTGGGCAGTTCTAGGAGTTATAAACCCCTGTCCCCATAACAACTCCAGATTTCAATCCATCAACCCCAATATTTTCTACTCAGACTGGCAGCAGTTCCAGGGTCTCTCCCATTCCATCCCATCACATGCCATTCCATCCCATCCCTGCTGCCTCATCCTCCCAAGTAGAAATGCTGAGGACTGAAGCTGGGGTTGTCTTCATGCTAAGCATGTGTCCCTCTACACAACCGTCCACCCCTTTCTCTTCTTAACCGTGCACATACAGATACATATATTTTTAAAATTATTTTTATGGAAGAGTTAGTCTAGTAATTGTGTAATTTGTTGTGTAAATAATTGAGAAGAACACTTTTGCATGGCAAATGGACCCCTCGGTTCTTGATTAATTTTGCCTTAATCCTATCTTTTAAATAATTCCTCAACATATCCCTCTAGATGCCACCCTCATTATCATGGGCAGCATTTCCTTTTCCTCTTCCCTGGTCTGTCTGGAGAAAGAGGGACTCTCTTTCCTTGCTTTTTGTCATTATCCAAAGGCAAGGGGCTGCTTCCAGGGCCTCATTATTCAAAGCACTGCTGCTGATAGATTGCCATTCCTCCACCACTTTTGGACTAATTTCATTTTCACATTGTTTCATTCTGATTTTCTGCATCCTGGGGGAAATGCTTTCACAGATGATTCATCCATAGCAAGAGATAAGCTTCCTGAATGAGGTTAACCCCTTATGAGTACAGATGCAGCAGTCCATCTGTTTTCAAAAAAACACCTAAGCTCAGATATATGAGCATGTCACAGCAGGTTGCTCTGTGCAAGCGTGAGGCACCTAGACATCTAGCTCAGTTGTCCTTCCCCAACCCAGCACACTTCAGCTGTTTTATACTACAAACCACATCATCTCTAACCCCATGCTGATTGGGAGATGGCAACTGTAGTCTGTCACCAAGAGTTAGCTGGGGCTTTCTGTTTTGATGGCTGGTGCTGCCTTTATCTGCTGGGCTGGAAAAATGAGAAATCCTGCATCACAGCTCCCACTGGATACTAGATATGATTTTTTTTAAAAAAAAAAATCAGGTCTGTATTCAGTCCCACATTCCTTGGTACATGATCAACCACGTTGAGAGAACACTAGACATCTCATTCTTGCAAAAATGAATGTTTTGCACAAAAAATGTGGAAGACCATTGAAAAAGCACTAAACTTTTTTAATTTCACCTACAGGGGCTGAACTTTTGAAGTTATTCATCTTTGCTTGCAAGTATGGCATAGGGTGCATCTACACTGTAGAAATAATGCAGTTTGACACCACTTTAAGTGCTGTAGCTCCATCCTATGAAATCCTGAGATTTGTAGTTTTACAAGCTCTTTAGTCTTCTCTAGTGAAGAGTGCTGGTGCTTCACAAAACTACAAATCCCAGTATTCTGTAGGATGGAGCCATGGCAGTTAAAGTGGTGTCAACCTGCATTATTTCTGCAGTGTAGATGCATCTAGTAGCACATAATCGACATCCCTAGGTATAAATTCTCCATCCCTGTTCTAGTCCTTTGAATCCTGCCCTGAGGATTCAATACTTCAGCCCTGCCATGTCTTCCTTTAGGCCTTCATTCCCTGAGCACTAAACTCTTGTTTTCAGAGGGAATCTTCTCCTCCTATGTGAGGCTGTGTGGAGGGTGGTGTTTGGGGCAACTATCAAAAGACAGTCCTCCGTGAAGAGAATTTCTTATTAGAGAACTGTTTCAGAGAGTGAAAAGATGGGTGCTACTGTCACTAACTACATGACAAAGAGAAGAATGAGGATATGATATCAAGTAAGCGATTATGGTATAGTATAGTGTAGGAATTGTGTGTTTCTTTGTGGATTGTATTAGTGTGGTGAATAGTTCCAAGGATGAATGGATGCACTGTGATTGACAGGAGTGCAATGTGTGGGAGACTTTGCATATTGATGGAGATTAATTGAGAGAATGAGAGAGGGAGGTACTATTTGGAATGGTGTGATATGATGTGTGACTGTTGCTTGAAGGAGAATGAGGAGTAAAGAGATAAAACTGCATTGGTGAAAAGAAAAGATATTTCAGAGTTTTGTATATAATCCTCACTATGGCTGACATATGATACAGGTAATTGTAACCAAGTGATGAGGGTGTTGAGGAGGCAAATATATTTATAGAACAGCACAGCTTCAGTAATGCAATGTTTGCTGTGTATTATAGCCATGTCTACTGTAAATCCATTTACTAAAGCACAGAAGCTAAAGGGATACATATTGGACCTTATATAATGGTAATATGGGGACCTAGTGGCCATATAATCCAAAATGCAAAGCCTAGAGGCATTTGGATTTGCCTAGGGTGGTGAGATGTGAAATTGCCACTGGAGGGCAAGAGAAGAGGTGTCTGGGAAGAAATTAAATCAAGCCTGAGAGATTTGGTCTAAATGTGAGGAAGCAGCAAAGCAGAGAAAGTAAAGAGGGGAAAGCCAGTAATCTTAACTCCATGTCTCTCCCTCCATGTGTTACTCCTTATTGACATATATTTGTCCAAGGATGGTTATGCATTTCTCTGCTTCCAACAACCCTGTCCCCCAAGGATTCTCTCCATCTACTCTATGGGATGAGAAGATATGAGGAGTGATCTCCTTTTCTGCCCACAAGTGGTCTTCAGTTTTTTACTTGTTTCTCACCAGACCACTTCTGGTGATTTATTCATTCTTGCTGTCATTCAAGTCTGTCATGCATCAAAGCTGCTCCAAGTCAGTACTTGATATGGCATCTGATGTTCATAATTTATTTTCACTCATGACTGCTTGAGATAAACCATACTTCTTTCATAGTGGTTAAACAGCCAATTCTCCTCACCTGAAGTGAAGTGATGGCATCAGTGCACAGCACAACTGACTTGCTGGGAGTAAACATGGCTGAGGAGGAAATGGTGTGGCAGTGTCCTCTTGCACAGCAAGAAGATTGAACCGGTCATATGGTCAAGCCTGGTGTTCTTGCTGCTCCTGATTCTTACCATGGACCTGCCTCTGCTTCTCCTGCATCTCTTTCTCCTAGCCATGTCCTACTTCACCACTTTCCTCTGATACTGCTTTGACAGGCTTCACCTCCCCTCTCTGTGGCTGGTGGTGTCTTATTAAGCCCTCGCCTTTCCTGTCCCAGTATGGAAAGTAGCTAGCCTGAGACTCCCAGACAAGTTAGAATAGCCTTCAACAGTGTACAGATAAAAACTGGGACATATGTGTCTAAGCAACATCACAGTGTGGTCAAGATGTCAAAAATTATTAATAAGGAAGAACACATAAGCTAAGAGAGGCTGCAGAATTATGCTTTTGCCTGAGCCTACTGGGAAGGGCACAATTCCTCCCCTTCTCTCTGTGAGACTTCTGCCCCTTTATCCCATTTATTTTCCACCAGGTGTGAGGTTCAGCCTAAACTTCCTGCCACCAAATGCAAGAACTACCACAAACCTCACTGCAGTCACCAAGAATAAGGGCTTTCTTTTATCGCCACCTCAGTCGCCAATGTGAGGACTTTCTTCTGCATATGCAAAGCTGGAGAGATGCAAGGATCTGTGAAATGGCAGGAGGCATGGATCCATGCCAAGCACTACATGTGGATTACCACCATTTCACAGATCCTCAGTCTCTCTCTAGCCACATGTCATTTGGCTCTCTTTCCAGCGTTGCAAATACAGTATATACTATACTACTTGTGTGGTGCATTATGTATTACGTGCATGCAAACACAGGTATTCCAAAATAAAAAACAAAAACACTTCCAAATACAAAACACTTCTGGTCCCAAGCATTTTGGATAAGGAGTAATCAATCTGTACCATAGTATCTAATACATAAAACATTTCCCATGAAAAATTCATGATATCACATTCCACCCATTGACCTGAGTGCAAATCACTTTTGCACTGAGAACTCAGTTTGCAGCAACTGAAATAAGCTCAGGACAAAGGGGGAAAGTGGGAGGGAGAGAGCAAAACTGGGACATTTGGAAAGCAATTGAAAAAAGTGGGAATACAGAGGATTAATCAGGATTGTTTCTGCCAAATTGGAACAGTAGGAGGACATGAACCAGGTTATTCTATTTCACTGTATGTGTTTTTGATCCAAAACACACTACAGAAATAATCCACTTTGAGACCGCTTTAACTGCCCTGGCTCAGTGCTAGGGAATCCTGGGAATTGTAGTTTGTTGTAGCACCAGAACTCTCTGACAGAGAAAGCTAAATGTCTCACAAAACTACAATTCCTAGAATTATATAGCATTGAGCCAGGTCAGTTAAAGTGGTGTCAGTCTCGATTATTTCTTCAGTGCAGATGCAGCCTGAGAGAACAGTCTCCTGTGCTTTTTATACTTTTCATTATTACACATTCATACTTTGGTTAAGTGTAGAGTAAGACATTGCTTTGAAACCCATGTGCACAAAGCTTAATTTATGTCAGAAGAAATGCATGCTTGAATGCCCACTCATCTTCTTTACAAAGTTAAAAGTCTGAGACATGTTTTCCAACTGAATCCAATTCATATACTTGACTAGTTTATTTTTGTATATACAAAATTCATGATAGCTTGCATTTGGTTCACGTGTGGCTTGAATAATCACATTTACATATGTGTGCTTTTTTATTTTTAACAAACAATGCAAATTGCATCTGGTGTTTTGCTTTAAACTCTTTCTTGTTTGCAGCCTTATAAATGTTGCATAAGGTGTCAATATCTTCCTTATTGGTATTTTTAATGAGTTCAGCAAGGCGCACCATCACACAGCAAGTCAATTTATTTTATCATGCCAAATTTTCTGCCTCAGAAAATTCATTGCCATTTGCACTAAAATGTCTTTACATAGCTGAGCTATTAGAGTGGTTTACAGGCGGAGATTCATTCTGCCTCTGAAATTTCATAATCCATGGAAGTTCTCTGGTCTAAAAGATTCTTCTGTTAGGTACTAATAAAACTTTTCCCCACCTCGAATCTCCAGTTTTATTTTGTGGAATCTTTTCCAACAGATGAGTCGGTTGCTTCTTTGAAACACAGTTATTTCTTTGCTTCTTTGTACACAATAGGATAGGCAGAGGTACCCTGACCACCAGGCAGAGTCAGTCAGTTGCCTCAGGAAGCAGATTTGAGTTGCAAAATTAAAGCTAGCCACTTGAGAAAAAATGCTTGTGGAATTTTGTGCCTCAAGCACCCAAACTAGTATGGCTGGCTTGGGGGACTATGCACCATGGCTTGAAGGGGTAAGGTGGGTGTCTTTTACTGCTATGTCCCAGGCAATAAAATGGCTGGATTTCACAAATGATTGGAAGAGGTTTTTGAGGATTTCCTTTTTACTTGTTTTATGACTGTTCTTTGAAGCTGTGTCATCCTTTTCTTGGTATAGTAGCCTGCTGCACAGAATTTTTTTTCTTGGGATAGATAAATAGTGACAAACTGTAAGCAAGCAAGCAAACAAAGGCTAGCATTCAGTATTGCAGTTATGAATTCGTAAACTAGAGTTATGGATCTATAATGGCTCTGTACTCAATAAGAATACATAGTCTTAAGACTTTATCACAGGGGTAGGCAACCTTCTTGAGCTGGGGGGTGGGTTGCTGTCCCTCAGACAATTTGCCGAAGCACCATAAATAAATAAATAAATAAATAAATAAATAAATATGCATGCACACTCTCTCAGCCCCGGAAAAGCCATGGCAAAACCCCTGTGGAGATTTTGCCAAGAAAACCCCAAGAACAAGTAATAACAATAATAATCAGTATCATCATGGCGGGCAGCGGCGGTGGCGGGGGGCGGCGGGGCAGCAGCAGAACCATCCTGGGGCCGTTCCAAAGGCCTCGGGGGGGGCGCATCCAGCCCCTGGGCCTTAGGTTGCCTACCCCTGCTTTATCACATGAGACTTGATAAGTGGGATTAGAGCAGGATAGTAGCATCTGTGGCTGTACATTATCATGCGATGCTGTATCTATCCAATTGATGGTCTGTAGTCCATTTGTTGCAGCAACACTCCTTCTCATTGACAGGCAAAACCTATCAATGATTCCTAATCATGCTGCATTTTCACTGTTGATTCATATGTGATAAGTTTCTTCTGAAACAGTTCCAATAAACAGGCAGTCATGTGGTGTAAGTGGCCATGATTCTGCTCCTCTCCCCTCTCCCCCTCGCTGTTCTCAAGCAGCCTGTTCATCTTTTCTTTTTTCTGTATTTCAATTTCTTTTCTTTTTTTCTTTTTTTACTGAATGGATTGCCATCATCATGCAATTGCACTAAAAATAAAATTAAATAAAAATAAATACAGACTGAAAGGCATGCTGTGAAGAGGTTAGAACTGGGGGGCAGGGCTATGGAGGCCAAGACAAAGGAGGCAGAGGCCAGGAAAAGAAGCAGCACTATGGAAATATGGAAGAGCTGCGTGTTACTGAGTGTTCCCAACCTGTTATGTTCACATTTCATAGACTAACACAATTGTGGCACCTTAAAGAGCTTGGTGTGATGGAATCCTTACTGTAAAAATGCCACTCCATCCCACCTTAAGAGCCAGGAGCCAGTCTGTTTGGTTTCAGACTGAGGCAGAAAGGTGCACATCTCCACCTCCCTCTTACCAGTGAGTAAGCCTACAACAATGAGAAGCAGAAACCCTGTCATAAGTCCTTGTCACAGCCTTACTCACTGTGTGTGTGTGTGTGTGTGGGGGTAACATTATCTTCCTTGCACCCAAATTGGAAGCTGAATTAACCTCTTTTGCCCAATCCAATGGCTAGCTCTAAATGTGGGTGGATGGGGTCTGGACCAGAAGAGATGACTTATACAGACTGCCAGAAATAGTGCAAATTGAGACCACCTTAACTGTCCTGGCTCAGTGCTAAGGAATCATTGGAACTGTAGTTTATTGTTTATTTAGAAGGCTCAATGTCCCAGAAAAAAATACAATTCCCATGATTCCCTAGCACTGAGCCAGGACAGTTAAAGTGGCCTCGATTTGCACTATTTCTGGCAGTCTGTAAAGGCCCTTAGTTATGCATATATAACTAACCCCCTTTGCAGATGGCACAAAGCGCCGTCTTCAATCCCAGGAAGAGGAGGGACAGCCAGATGTCGGGTGCCCCAACCCTTTCCTGAGGACGTCATCGGAGCGCCCATCATTGCACACGACGGGCACTCCAATGACGTCCTTCCGGCTCAGCGTCCAGACATGCTGAGCCGGAAGAGATGCCGAAGAGGCACAAGCTGCCTCTTGCGGCACCCTTATCGTGCCTTGCGGAAGGAGCGCTATTTTAGTGCTCCTTCCAGGGCCGGAAAAAGAGTGGATTGGGGCTGAGGCATGAGGCAGCCTCTGCCCCAATCCGCGGCTTCTTGGGGTGGCCCATGGCCGCCCACCTGCACAGGCCCCACATAGCCAGTGTAAAATATTGGTGCATCTTATTAGCAGGCCATGAGATTTGTCCCCCTAGCTTAGTTGTCTACTCTAACTGGTAGTACCTCTCTAAGGCCTGCAACAGAAGCAAGTTCTTGTCACCTGCCACCTGCTTCTTTTTACTTAACATTCCAGGACCTTTTGCATGTAAAGTATGTGTTTGCACACTGGGCTACACTTCCTTTTGAAGTCCTGAAAATAATGTGTGGTTTTCTCATGATATCTTTGTTCTCTTGGTTAACTGTCTTGGTTGGTTTAAATCAGTACAAGACAGACTGTTGCAAAATAAATTGTGAAATGCATCAAATGGAGCAAAGCTTTCAGTATGGCCCAATAGTTATGGACATTTTTAGAGCCTGGAAAACATGTTTTGTTTGTTTGTTTGTTTTAGTATAGCTTCCAGAATCCCCTAGCCAGTATATTCAACCTTTCTACAGTGGCACTCTGGTTCTGAAAAATCACTCCATCAGTTCCCTTGTTAATGCCAACAGTGGTGCCATTCTGGCACCCAAGTTAAATTCTAGCTTTTTATTAAAGCCTTTGAGGCATAATTGATTTTATCCAATTTGCACATGTGCTACAATTGGTATTGTTTTTAAATTGTGCTAACTGATTGTTAAATTGTTTGGTTTTAACTGATAAATAATTTCATATATTTTTACCTTTTTAATTTATTGTTTTTGTTACTTATTATCTTAAATTGTATGTACTGTATGCAGCCCTGAGATCTTCAGATATAGGGTGAGATGCAAATATTTTGATAAATAAATAATAAAAAGTAAAACTTTTGCAGCTTCTAGAAGGAAAGCTGTTTCAAAGTTTTGCAAGTCTCTCTGTTACGTCCACTGCATTTCTGAGAGCAAGATGGTGAAGATCCAGTCTGTCAAGACTTGAATTCTCTAAATAGGCAAGGGTCTTGCTTCTATGAGCATCTAACACAGGGGTAGGCAACCTTTCCCCTTTAAGGGCCGAGGGACTTCAGCTCCCAGAAGCCTCAGCCATGTTGGCCAATAGTCCCATGTTGGCCAATAGCTCCTGGGATTCTGGGAGCTCCTGGGATTCTGGGAGCTGAAGTCCCTCGGCCCTTAAAGGAGAAAGGTTGCCTACCCCTGATCTAACAGATTATTTCCCCTATTCCCATCCTCTCTAAAATCAACTCCTTGTCTGAAGATCACATGGGTTGAATTCCCATGGAGTCTAGCTTGAGAACACAAAATGCATTTTCTCTTGTTGAGAGGCAGATATCAAAATGCTTTTAGGAAATGGCTGATGCACAAAGCCAAGTCCAGTGAGTTATATAATTTTGCATTAGGGTTTACAGGTTTCAGATCCTTGGCTGAAGTTTTAAAGAATTGCTACCCTTCCTCAGGTCTTCCAGTGGGCAGATAAGCCTCAGGGTAAGCAGTGCCAGATAAAAGGAAAGTTTTATTATATAGTGTGGTCTTAAAGCATGTGACCAACCTTCCCACTAGCTGCTCTGGTGGATTTCTGGGAAAGATCCCCCAGCTGTTCATTAGCAGTAATCCTACACAATATTTGAGGGGCAGTGTTAGGTGACCACCAGCCAGCCCAATGGGTAAGTGCCTCTGGGAAAGGAACTCTCAGTTGTGTCTGAAGGAGAGGGATCTGAGGAAGCAACTCATCTCCTCCTCCCATCCCTTTCCTGACTTCCTGTGAACTGAAAAGAGATTAGTGGGCACACCCACAGTGTTCCTGGTGGCAGGACAGGCAGGTCAATGGGCAGACAGGGCAGGGGGAGAGTGAGAGAGCCATTTGGTGTGGCAGGCAAGGGAATGAGGAGGTGGGGAAGAATGAACAGTGCCTGGAGTAGCCAAGAGCTTGGCTAAGCTGAAGGAAGGAAGACTTTTCTCCTTTGCTCCCAATGTCAGGCCATTTTGCTTGGCAGCTGTGGGAGTAACTCCTGAGGAGTTTCTTTTCTGGCCTACTCCATGGCTGTTCTGAGCCTCTGAGAGACCAGTTAAAAATCTTTACATAGGATAACAAATTGGGCGTATCATTATTACTTTCTCTGAAATACATCAATTTTAACATTGATATCAAAAACAGTTGACAAATAATGATACTGCCAAGAGAAACAAAAACATTTGCAACATAGTAGTACCCCAGGCCCCCCTCTGAACCACTGAGTCCTGGTAGTTCATATTGGGTCATTGTCCCGTTCCCCCCCACCCACCCAAGCCTTGCTCTCCACTTCTAACTGGTACCAGGATTCATGCTTTTCGTTGGGACCCTTAGACTTGTACATAGAAGGAGAAACAAGCTTTTCTGTGTGTTTGTCTTGATTTTTATCTTTAGAAAAAACTGAATCAAAGCACAGAATGATTATCTATCCTTCCTCACACATATGGTATATATATATATATATATATATATATATATGCGCATCCCAACATCTTGTATGCTGGGGAATACAAGTGGAAAGGATGCTGTTCCTTGTGTTGTTTTCCTTTTGCTGCATTTTTAGATTATGAGCCTCTGGGGGCAAGGATGTGCCATCTTATATTATAAAGCACTGCCCAACATCGATAGTGCTATATAATCAATAATACTAGGGTGTGAGTATGGGCTCTTGCTTTGTAATTGAGACAGATTGATAGACCACAAAGGTTCCTTTAAAAAGAATAGAAGGCTGAGTCAAAACCAGTGTAAACTTGACCTTAATTGTCCTGATGCATTAAATACACAACTCTGATTCCACAGACTCCTGTGATAGGCATGTTTCTCGCCTCCTCCATGTTAGCGTACCCTAGACCCCCTCATTGGATATGGGGTTTCAGAATTAATATCTAGCTTTGGCATGTTCTGAGGCCATGATGGCCATTGGAAACTAGGAAATTACATGTAAAGAGTCATGCTGATCTGAGGAAATGTGTGAGACCTAGATACAAGATTTGCAGAGTACCTTACTCTTGCGTGCACACCCACCCACCCCCACACCAGCCTTTTGCATTTCCTCTTGCAATAGAGAGAATCCCATTGCAAAGCAATCAAGGACCATACCTTTCACCTCACCTCATGACATGTTCCTATTCAGACTTCCTGCCTGACCATTGAGGGATTTTCTCAAATCTAATCAATTTTTTGTCACTCTGGAGCCATCAGCCATTCTGGATCTCTTTTGTCAATTCCCTGGGAAAGTCATCAAGATCTTTGTCACACCAAACATTGCACCAAGCATACCTCAAGCATATGAAATGGGATATAAATACCCCCCAGCCCTAGCTATGTTATTTCCCTCTCTGTGTCACCCTCAGATGCTGTCCGAGCTACCATATGTTTTCCGTAGACTTCTCTTCAGGACTGGTAATTATAACCCTCTTTAACTCCCAATTCCCATCTATCCAACCTTCCACACTTTTCTTTCTGATAACCTTATATGTTTTTCTAGTTGCCTTGGTTTGTATGTCTTTGTGCAGTCATGCACATTTCTAAATAAAACCCTCTTATTCACTGAAACTTGAGTTCTGTCTGCAGTTAATACTGGTATAAATAGGTGAAAAGATCCCCAAAATTATCCCCTTCTCACAGGCCACCTTTTGAGCTATAATTTCTCCACAAATTCAGAGATGCTGGCATTACTGGTGGGGACCCCCAAGATCACCCCCACCTTTTAGGGTAACCTCCCTACTTTTTAAATCCCATCTCTCATGTTAGTATTTTTATTGGGTTCAGAAAGTTTGGGGAGATATGTGGGGAGATTTAGTGAGAGCAAGGAAAATTTTCAGAGGTTGATAGTTTGTTCCCTATAGTGAGTCCTTGCTTTCTCCTCCACAATTGTTCTGCTAAAGATATTATTTTACAGTGGACTTCTTATTGGACAAGCAGAAAATTCAATTAAAATTGGAAGTGGAAACAAGGAGAAAAGTTCATTAAAAATGAAATTGGCAACAGAAATTTTACAGTAGAATCTAGAGTTAACATGGTAATAAGAGTTGTACCTGCTGATCTCCAGGAAGAGTTTGTAGATAAATGGACACACATGGGATAGATGTATTGGGTCAGAGATCATGTTTTGCTCTAACAGTTTCTCAGTGGGTCACATTAGTTTAGTTCAAAGTAACCAACATGGTCTTACATCACTTCTGGTTTATTTCCCCCCTCAAACAGTCATTTGAAAACATTTTTTAAAGGAGTGGGGATAGTGGGAGATATTGGAGGCCATCTTCACTCAAATTGCTTCTGTTTCTATCAATTTGGGGGCATTTGGGAGCATTTTCTCCATTTTTGGAAATATTTAGGGTCCTGAGTTATCTTGAGGAGCTTGGAAGTCACAGTAAAGCAAATGGGCCTCATAATGCTCATGAGATGCATTTCCCTCTTTCTTGACATAATGAAGGAATAGATCTACTATTCATCTGTGTGCTGTGTGAAGAACATTTTGCAGGTTGGTGTAGTAGCAGAGTAAAATAGCAAAGAGGTGAATTTCTCTTCTGGAAAAGGGTACATGCTACCACTAGAGAATGTTGCTAATGTACGACAAGAAAGATGCTCAGGACAACTATTACCACTAGCACAGCTCCTATCAACTGTTACTACTACTACTACTACTACTAGCATTTTACTTATTTATTTGTATCCTACTTTTCCTCTATGGTTCTTATTATAGTGTACATCAGGGGTCGGCAACCTACAGCCCCTGGGCCGGTTCCAGCCCAGGTCGCCAGACTTACCGGCCCAGGCAGACCCCTGCCGCTGCCACCGCACGTCGCCGCCATGGCGCGTTTTCGCCTCCATTCGGCTGCACATACCGCGGCCGGGATTTTGATTTTCAAAATGGTGGCCACGACAAGTGCAGCGACGGCGGCACACGTGGGGGTCACGCATGGCGGCGGGGGGTGCATGTGCATGCAGCGCGTGCCGCCATTCCCCCCCCCACACACACACATGGCCCAGTGGAAAGGAGGACTTTGGGGGACCGGCCCAGACCTTAAAAAGGTTGCCTACCCCTGGTGTACATCATTCTCCATCTCCCAATTTTATCCCTCCCAAAATCCATGAAGAATGGCAGGGCGAGAAAGGAAGAGAGTCTGAGGTCATCCAGGGAGTTTCATGACTGAATAAAGAATTGGAACCTGGATGTCCCCAAGTCTCATTAAAACACTCTAACCACGCCCCCAAGCTGATTCATGTTTAATTTTAGGATTCAGTTCTTCCTAAAGAAGCCATGGCATTCCCCAAATCATCATCATGTTGTGACCCTAGACCTGATATGTCAAAGAATGGACTGATACAAGATAAATGTCCATTAGGATGTTGAACAGATTACTTTGTCATTCCTATGCTGCATCTGTACTACCTAATTAATGGTTTTACTTGACACTGCTTTAACTGCCATGGCTCAATACTATGGAATTCTTGGATCTGCAGTTTTGTGAGATATTTAGCCTTCTTTGACAGAGAGCTCTGGTGCCACAACAAACTACAATCCCAAGATTGCATAAGATGATGCCATGGAAGTTAAAGCTGTGTCAACCTACATTAATTCTGCAGTATAGCAGCAACCCTAGAGAGTCTTTAAAATATGCCAGAGATTTCTATTTCCATTTCAGAGTTTGAAGAAGTTACTTTTGGGACTATAATTCTCCTAATCCCCTAGCTGTCATAGTCACTACTCTGATTATTGACTCCTTTTTCTGAGAAGTTGCCTGGAAATTTCAAGGAAGGCATCAAAATAGAAAGCAGATGGTGAAAACTTCTAATGACTCCAGTACTGGCTGGATGAGATTCAACAATGTACAGTTCAAAAACCCACCATTATCCACACACAGCCATCTTGTTCCCTGTGGAGCACCCACTCAGTGAAACAAATATTTAGTTTGGTATTGGGTAGTGCTGGCAGTCACCCCTTCCATTCTGCTCCATGAAAAAGGAGGTTTGTTTTCTTTCAGAGAGAAAAATAAATATGAGCTCTTTTTCACACAAAGACAGATTAGGATTGATTTGCCAACCATTCATCCAGTCTGAAACATGGTGCCAAATGCTGCCATTGAACTAATCTGTTAGTCCCTGTGAAATCAATAGGAATTGTATCAAAAGGCCAGAAATTGGCCTTTAAAAAGGAGCTAACATTCCAGTTTCTGGTGATTTCAGAGGACAAGGGTAAACAAAATACAACCCTCTGAAGGTTGCTGAACTCCCAATGCTGAGCGTTACCATTCAGCAACATCTGGATGGCTGCATTTGGCCCACCACTGTTCTATGGGAAGTAGGGCTTCTTGGTCTCCAGGTCTTCAGGCAGGGAGACAAATCCCAGGTGGAATCCCAGGTGGGATCCAAAGCTGTAATGAAGGAGACCAAAGTTTGATTTTTATTGTATGAGATGGCTGTAAAGGCTAGATGCCCAAGTCCCACTTCCCATACCCACCTAGTGGGAGGGTTCTGTCTCGTTCAGTGCAAATGTATTAATATGTGTGTTGTCCAATGTCAGTGAAACCAAAAAGCAGGAGTTAAAGGGAGAGAATTGGGGAGGGGGGAATGAACATGGTGCAGTGGTTTGATTGTTGGAATAGGACTCCAGATAACCAGACTCTGAAATCCCTGCTCAGCCATAGAAACTCAAAGAGCCACTCTGGACCCAGGGTCTTTCTGCCTCAGACCAATGCAATGACAAACCTCCTCTGAAGATGTCAAGAAAATCCTAGGATAGCACTGCCATAAACTGGAATCCATTTGAAAGCACCTAAGAACAATGAAAAAAAAGCCAGTGGGTACATGCACTTTGGATCATACCATTTGGAAGAAGGCAAAGAGTGTAGAACCAGCATTATGACTGGTGAGCCTTCTTATTTTATAAGCCCTAGCAACAGTAGGTAGGGGCTGGAAAACACAAATCCATGAGGACTAGCAGTGAGTTTTCTATAAGCCCCTGCAGAAGAACCCCCCATATGTTATGTGTGCTTTATGTTAGGGCACATAGGATGCAAGCTTTAGCAGGAATAACAGCAACTAGAAACTTGTTGCCAACTCCTAGGCCCCTCATATGTTTTCCCTCCCTGCTTCTGGATTACCCTATTTTTGATTAGCTGGGTTTTACCCAAATCCTGAGCCATTTACCAAGTTTGCCCTCATACCTCTTTCCATAGCCAGCTGATTCAGACATTGTTCTGGCCAGCCGCCCAATCCTTGCTAGCCCTGCTGCTGTGGCATGACAAGAACCCACCCTTGGTCTTACATTTGGCCATGAAATCTCAGAGAATGGAATGCTGCCAACCTAACAGCTTAAGGCAAAATGAAACCCAAAATGTGTGCCTATACAGACCAGGTTTCTAGCTATTAATTACTATTGTATTCTTACATGTAGATTAGCTGCTACATTATGTAAAATCATAGATGCAGCTCCAATTGCAAAAAAGAATACAGCCAAATTTGCAACAATATTTATGGTTTTTTCCCCAGTGATTTTGTCATTTCATTATACAATGAATTTGACTGCTTCTCTATAAAATTACTCAACCTCTTGTAGGTTTTCTGCCTTTAGTCTTCCCTTTAGAATGCAATCAAAGACTATTCACAGTAAGATTAGGAATGATTGTCCATCAAAAGAACAAAAATAGTTCCCAATCCACCAGTAAGGTCCCCTTCAGAAGCCCAGTTTAAGTGAATTAGGCTGTGGTCTTATGCACATTTGCCTGTGAGTAAGCCCAGTTACTTCGGAGTAAACGTGTTGGACAAGCATACTCTATTCCAGTGATGATGAACCTTTTCAGGGCCATATGCCCAAAGTAAAAAAAAATTCTGGCACCGAGTAGCACCCAGTGCCAGGGTGTCCGGGAAAGCAGCCAAAGGGCTGATAAGACAGCTGGCTCTCAAATAAACAAAATCCCCAGCACAGCAAGTCAGTGTTACTACACAGTCTTGTAGATACACAGCAACTCTAACCCAAGGGTTTACCAAAAGATTGTCAGACGGTCCGAGGTTCGAGGTATCAGATAGGCAGGTCAATAAGCAGTCCAAGGTCAAGGTTTCCGGGTGGTCAAGATGATCTGGGAGACACGGAGCCAGAGACAAAGTCTTTCCCTCAGAAAAGTCAGATATCCACTGGCAAAGCACCACCCATACTCCAGGTTCTTAAGAAGGCAAGGAGCTGGCCTTCAGCTGTGTCTGATTACTAACACGCTTCTGCTGAAGCCTCCGTGACCTTCGCAAGCCCTCTCTTTCTGCTCGACGCTCCTTAAAGGTAGGCACACTGCCCAAATCCTCCTCCCAGACTACAGCATTGGGCAGCCCTGACTGTTGAACCTCTGGAGGGCCCACAGCCTCTGCTACAGCAGAACTAGGGCCAGCCTCTGGCTCTTCCGCTACAGGTTCAAGTCCCAGGGGCCCTGGCTCCTCCCTCACAGGTTCAGGTCCCAGGGGCTCCAGCTCATCCCCTGAGTCCTCTGAATCATCCTCCAGGCAGGGCATGACACAGGGGTGGACTTCTGCCCTCTGGGGGGTGGGACTTCTGCCCTGCAGGGATGGGACGTTCGGGGTGGACTTCTCCCTCTGCTCTTTTCCCACCCTCCAACTATCTCTGAGAGACAGCTAGAAGCCAGGGAAGGTCTGGGAGGGGGAGGCAGAGGGCACACACCAGTCGCTCCTCCCCCCCACCCTTCTCTCAGCCTAGGAAAGGTCCCTGGGGAGGAAGAGGAATAGGCACGCATCTGTTCCTCCTCCCCTGAGCTTAAGTTGCCCCCAGCTGTCCTTCCAAAGTCAGTTGGGGGCCAGGAAAGGTCACTGGGGAGGAGGAGGAATAGATGTGAGCCTGTTCCTCCTCCTCTCCAAGCTTTTGTGCCCCCCTGCTGTCCCTCTGGAGGTAGCTGGGAGCAGGGAAAGGTCCCTAGGGAGGAGGAAGAAGAGGCACAGGCATGCTCCTCCTCCCCCAAGCTTTCCTGGCCCCCAGCTGTCCTTCCAGAGGCAGCTGGGGGGCAGGAAAGGTCCCTGGGGAGGAGCAACGGGCATGCATCGGTTGCTTCTCATCCCTCCCCACCCTTTTCCCAGCTTCCAGCTGTCTCAGAGAGGTAGCTGGAAGCCAGGGTTGAGAAAGTAGGGAGGAGGAGCCAGAGGCGCGCACCTATGGCTCCTTGTGTAGCAGAAAAGTGGAACTGAGACCACACGGAGTAAAAAAACTTATTGAAAAAAGTGAAAAACTCTTCACCATCAAATCTACATACTTTTTAGCACCTCCTGCCATCTTTTTTTCTTCCTTCCTTAAATTGCTACTGCTAGAAGGGAGGCCTGCAATTCCAGTTCCTTCTTTATTTCTCTAGATCTTTGTTAGAGTAAAGTCAGTAGGTAATCGGTACCAGCTGGGAGATAGACATGTTCAGACCTTTGTCCATTTTAGTTTTCAGGACAGCTATCCTGCTGAAAGCCTCTTTTCTCTCAGGTTCTAGTGCTGAGACACATGAGAAATCATCTTCCAAATCCAAAATTAAAAAGAAAGTATCTTCAGAGTCAATGTGTTATTCCAGTGCAGATTTAGATTAAACATTATGCTCTGGACAGAAGACCATATCTATTGTCTTTGGGGAAACCATATACTTATCCTCAGGAAACAAAAAGATGCTCAATAAAATATGACAGTCCTCCCAGCCAGAGTTATTATACACAATGATGGGGGGAAAGCCAGACACTTTATTCTTACACTCTTGGCAAGGTCCAATCTCTTTCTTTGGTAGTAAAAGAAGTGTGTCTTGAGACCATGTTTTCTGATGTGGCTGGCTGGTGAAATTTGCTGGATGGATCAATGGAATTTGAACAAATCCCTAAACTTAAGTTATCCTAAACTACAACATTGGCTTTCCCTGTTTCCCTTTCTTGGAATCCACACCCCAGTGACACATAGTTTACAAATAATTGAAAATTATAGTTGAGAGGGAGAAAAGACAAAGTGGAGCCACAGCCCCCTCCCCTTTCCAAAGTCAGGGGAATAGTTGGCTTAGCTTCAAGGAACCACAGTTATACCTCTTATTCTAAAGCAGTCTGCTCTTTCCCTCCCTCACAGATGTCCATGCAATCTCTCATACCAATAGCATCTCTATTCAAGCATATAAAACCACAGACTTTTGTCTCATTCTTCATGCACTCTCACACATGACTGTAGCATTTTCTGGCCATTTTTCAGTACAATATTTACCAGCTAAGTTCTTCAAAATATCATTCAGCAGAGTAGTTTTACTCCTGCTGCCTCCCATGTTTTCCCAAGTAAGAACTGGACAGACTTAAAATTCTTAAAATTCTTCAACATACAATCCAAGCGGATGCAAGTCTTACTTCCCCCGCCTCCTATGTCCTCCGAAGTAAGAGTTAGACAAACACAGAAAGTGAAGGATATTGGCTGATGAGTAAGGTGTCTCACCAGCTGACACAAGAGGGATTAACACCATTCTTTTCACCACTGGCCTTGGCAGCCAGACTCTTAACGTTCTACAACAGGAACTGCAGCAGCCAGTCACTCAATACACATGTCAACCACTTCTCTCACACATCCCTACCTCCCGCCTCTCCTTTTTTCTTTTCTTCTTCTTTTTTCTTTTTTTCCCCTTCCTGCCTTTTCACCTAAGCCAAGTGGTTTACTCAGCCCTATGCTGAGTATTCAGGTGTTGGTTATAATTAAGGAGTGATCAGCCCCCTCTTCCACTCCCAAGAGTGGGTCATTGCAGGACTCTCACCTGACAGAGGGACTCTAACCCTGTTGTGGGTGCCTTTTCCTTTTGACAGGATCTATGACAGGACTCAAACCTGTCTTCAGAACTCTAACCTGGCTTCTGTATTGACGGGTCTCTAATCCACCAGCAGGCCTGATCTTGGAGGCAGGACCCAGGTTTCTTTTCTGGTTTCTGAGTTCTTCTAGCGCGTGTTGCCGTTCAAGCGATCACCTTACTGGATCCGTTCTTCCAACAAATAGTCGGTGGCAGCAAAAATGGGAGGCAAGTACCATGACCCCTTCCTTGGCATGGCGATCAGACCAGGCTAACGTCACCTCTCAGTCCCATGTGGGGTGCCAGAAATGTAGCAGAAAAGTGGGACTGGAGACCATACAGAGTAAAGAAAGTGAGTTCGCTTTATTGAAAAAAAGTAACGCCAGTGGGCTCAGCAGGAAATAACTTTCCAGAGGTGCTGAGCCCCAAACTGAGCAAATGAGGATCTTTTTATAGGATCACACATATACAAAGAGCATTTCTCCCCCCCCCCCTCCTTGGGTAACTAGTTTCACAATATTCAGCACTTCTTACTTGGGCAAAGATTGTTTTCAGTACAGGAAAATGTTTACAGAACAGAGGGAACGTTTACAGAGCAGAAAGTCTTATCAAGCTGAACGTTGTCCCTGGAGTGGAACAACGCTTCAGTCTCAAGAGAGATAGGCAGAGAGGGAAAAAAAACTTATTAGTCTTATAACCTCTCATGTAACTATCTAGTCTGACCCCAAATAGCAACCATAAAAGTTCATTATAAAACTAAATATGCACACACAAGCATTTGGCTACTTCACTTCTCCCCAGTGTCATTTTACACCTTCCAGCTGTCTCGGAGAGACTGCTGAAGGCTGGGAAACAGCAGGGAGGAGGAGCCAAGGGCATGTGCATACCTGTTCCTCCTTCTCCCTGACCCATGCCAGGTGAAACGGCATCGCATGTCACCCATGGCACACGTGCCATAGGTTCACCATCATGGCTCTGGTCTATGGACAAGCATACTCTATATATATTCTCGATCTTTTATATTCTCTAATTCTGCTTGTGTAAAAATATAGGTTAACACCTATTTCCTCTACCACTATTTGAGCCAGAGTTTAATATGTAAAATGTGAATCAACTGTAGTTGGGTTTGCTGTTATTGGCTCAGCAGGATATCCATCAGGCCATCCATTGTCATACATTTTGGATTTTCATTCTTTTAGCCTGAGTACTATAAAATAGTTGATTCAATGGTTATATAAATAGTTGCCCTGATAGCATATTACAGAAAGTTTAATTGGAATCACTCTCATAGTGTTCATTGGCATTACATAAAGCAACCTACAGTTGCTGTATAAAAATAGATATGCATTGCTGATTGCAGCGTTCTTAGCTCTGTACTTTATTGAACGGGACTTTTATATAAATTATTCATTTTATTTGTTGGGCTATTTCCACCAGCCTTGCATTTATTTATTTTACAGCCATATGATTCCTTCTAACATGTACCTCAATTTGCTAATAAAGATCAATGTTTATAATTATTCTCTCTTTATTGGTTCTGTTACAATAACTAATGTGCATGATAAATTCCTCTTAAATTCAACATTCATATCACCAATCTTTATGTATAAACCTAAACAAAAGAAAGCTTTAGCTCACTCAGAAGGCTGCCAACACATCCCCCCAACAACTGTTTTAAGCATCTTAAAATTCTAATAATCCCTGCTTTCATTAGTAACAGTACCATATGTTTCCTGCAGGTCCATATGGGTAAGGGAAAGAGCTCAGTGGTCACCAGCAGATTCCCCAAAATCTTCTGTATGTCTTTTAAGTATAGAATGTGCCTTTGATTACCAACTTTTGAATTCAAAAATTTTATCCCATAAGGAGCTTGCCTTGTACCAGGTCACAGCCCTTACCCAATAAAGGCCGGTATGGCCTACTCTGACTGGCAGCACCAAGCCAGGGTCTTAGGCAGAGGTTCATGCCACATACTATGTACTTTTTCCAACAGGAGATGCTTGGACTAGGACCTTCTGCACATAAGCCACTAAGCTGCATTCCTTCCCCCAAGGTGAGCCAGAGCCTAGAAAAATCAAAAGTAATTCCGGGCTGGAATCTGGCAGGTAGGCATGAAAACAGAAGATGTCTGACAATTCAGGCCAGATCTTGAAGCAGACACCTTTCTGGATAATACTTCTCAAGAAGTCACCATGATGGTTAGGAGATTCTAGATATTGTAGTTCACAGGCTCCAGAAAGAAGATCTTAGGTAGAACCTGGTGGGCCAGAGCCTATCAGACCTGAGATTATTTTCATCTTAGTCCCTTATCCTGATAATTTGGCAAAACATGATTTTATTTATCAGACATAACGTTGACAATCCAAAGTATGCTCAAATTCAATTGGACAAGATTGGTATGAGGCCAGGTCTTCACTGACCAGAATGCTCTGAGCTGCTCCCTATGTATTCAGCCCCTGGAGCTGCTCTGAATTCCCCCCCCCCATTACCTCTGCATTCCAGAGGTGACATTGAGGAGCTGTTTACACAGTGTCCCACTGTGGCACTCACTGCTGCTACCCCTGGCATGAATCACTCCCTCTAAAGTAAAAAAAAAAAAAAAGTGCCCAGCATTGATCACATGTCTGAGCACTTTGTTGTGACCTCAGAAGGTATGACTTACATCAGTGGTGATGGAGCCAAAGACACAGTGAGACATTGTAAATAGCTGTCTGGCATCACTCTGGAGCGCTTCGGATATTCCTGGAAAACCCATAGTAAGTGGTTTAAGGCAGGGATGGCCCTGATTCTATGGACAACTGGCGTTACTTTGTGAAGAGAGATCACAGTCAAATCAGGGCTTTGGCCCTGTGGGGGGAAATTGGTTCATTTGGTCCATATAGACATGCCCTGAGTGTCACTTTATTTGTCTGGTTGTCTCACAAATTTTAGAGGCCTCTGATTGTTCTTTCAGCATCATTCTTGCTGTTAAACTCCCCCACTGTTTTTACATAACCTATCCAGGGCAAGTAACAATATACATATACTGTATATACTCATGTATAAGTCTAGAAATTTTAGTCAAAAATTGACTCCAAAAACCTGGGTTGACATATCCACAAGTCAATGTAAGTACTGTACTTTAACTCTTATTTTAAAAAAAGAACCATCCCGTGGTGAAAGGTGAGAGCATAATCTGTCCTGAAAACACTGTGTCTCCCCCACACACACACACTATTTTCTCATGCATCCAGCTTTTAGTATAAGTACAAAGTTATGCCTGCTGGGATTTTTTAAAAGTTCTTTGACATTGTTTGCCTGAACTTCATCCTTTAGATCAGTGATCCCCAAACTTTGGTCTTGCAGATGTTTTGGACTTCAGCTCCCAGAATTCTTGACTGTTGGCCAAGCAGGCTGGGATTTCTGAAAGTTGAAGTCCAAAACACTTGGAGGACCAGAGTTTGGGAACCACTGCTTTAGATCCTTTGCTACATGCCCCTAAGTTTTACCCTCAACTTATCCTTGGATCATATCAAAATTCATAATTTTGGCACCAAAACCTGCCCTCTACTTATGCATGAGATCAATTTATAGTTGAGTATATTTGGTAGTTATTAATTTTGTTTTTACTGCTGGATACTAAAATCCAGTTTGATTTATTTAAAAAAAAAAACCTCTCAAAATCCGTGCTCTGTATTGAGTGAAGAGTTTCTATCTGCAGAAATGGCCCTGCCTATTGGGTGGTGGCCAGGCATGCACTTTACCAACAGATCTTTCTCTTCCTGACTAAAAGGTTTATTGCTATTTCATTTCCCCACATTGAGTCAAAAGTTTATGGTGGTGGCCCCCACCTCTTGCTTAGTGTCTACCACAACAGCAACAGTGGCAAAATCTTTAATAAGAAATATGAGTTAGGGCCTTTGCAGACTGCCAGAAATAGTGCAAATTTAACTGCCCTGACTCAGTGCTAGGGAATCATGGGAACTGTAGTTTATTGAGGCACCAGAGCTCTCTGACAGAGAAGGCTCAATATCTCAGAAAAATAGACAATTCCCATGATTCCCTAGCACTGAGCCGGGGCAGTTAAAGTGGCCTCAAGCTGCATTATTTCTGGCAGTCTGCAAAGGCCCTTAGGGGGGAAGCAGACGGCCAAAAGGGCCATTTTGGGGGTAGGGAAGGGGAGGGGTAGCTACACGGTGGGTGCCCCAACCCCTTCCCCAGGTCGTCCTCGGAGCGCCAGCCCCTCTGCACAGCCGGCGCTCCGAGGAGGACCTCCCGCCGCAGCGTTCGCACACGTTGCAGCGGAAGAGTCACCGAAGGTGCACCGCAGCCTTTTGCGGCGCACCTTCGGCGACTTGTGGAAGGAGCGCCAATTTAGCGTTCCTTCCAGGGGCGGCGAAGCTGTGCCGCGGGGCCAAAGTGTGGGGATACCTTGGCCCCGCAGCGCAGCTTCCCGGGGCAGCCCACAGCCGCCCGTCTGCTTCCCCCCTTAGTTATCTTTTCTCATTATTCCTATTTTCCAGTTTAAATCCATTAAACAGTCATAAACATTGAAAGCAATATTGTCATGTAAGAAAATAAATCTTGCTCTATCCTTCTACACTTTTTAAAACACCTGAAGTTGACATAAATAATTTCAACCCAGTCATATGCATATATGAGTTTTTAACTGTGGCTTTAGTTTTTCTATTTAAAAAGAGTGAATGGGTTGCATTTAAATAGATTCTACACTGAAATCCTGTTTAACTGGATAAAAGCAACAATAACTTACTTTACAATAGTAAAAGCAGTTGTAGTCTTAGAATAAATAAATAATTTTAAAATTTCCAAGTTGGGCATCCAGTTTCAACTATAAAAAGCATTCTAATATGCTAGTCTCTTTCTGGCTCAAAATACACTTATTAAACCTCCTACCTTTCTTCCCACTTCTCTTTCTCCTTAGCTGCTCATTTTTTTTCAAAGTCTTACCCCTCTCCCATATTTTTGGCATTACATGTGTAATCCCATTGCTATTTGTATCTGATCTCCTATTTCTTTCATCCAAATCCTCTAACTTCACTTTTAAGTAGCTTTGCAACTGCGTATCTTTTTCATAGATACCTGTCCTTCCTGTAGAACTTTTGGCTTTCTGTCTTTTTTCTGTCTCTCTCTCTCATTCTCTCTCTCTCTCTCTCTTTTCTTAATCCCACCTGTTTATCTCCCTCTCCTCATCCATGTCCACCTCTCTCATCTTTCCTCTTTCTCTTTTATCTGCATCCACTTCCTCTGTCAGATGTACACTCTCTACAACTTCTGTCTCTTTCACATGCATCTGCTGTACCACAAGGCAGTATGCTATAGATTTCCTTGGCCCTGCCTTCATGGGCCAAATAACCTGACTTCCCCTCACCATCTTCTCAGTGGGGAATCCAGAGGTTGCAGTCTGATATCAACAGACTGGACAACATCTGGCCCATTCAGTGCCCAAACTGGGGTATACCCCTCTTAACACATATTAAGATCCGGAGCCCTCTGTTCTAACACTGGGCAGCTGTTCACATGCCACTGTGCCACATGGTGTGATTGCCACTGCCACACATCACTTACTCTGAAGTCAGAACATGGTGCCCAAATATGTGATCGATGCTGGGCACCTCATTCTGATCTCAGGAAAGAGTGATTTGCTGCCTACTGGATGGCATAATGGGATGCATGTGCAAACAGCTGCCTGGCATCAGAACGGAGGATCTCAGGTAATGGGGGAAGGTGGGGCAGTTCTGGGGCCAGGATACTCTGGGCTATCTCTGGATTATCCTGACCATTGTGACAGGACCCTTTTCCTAGAATCATAGAATCAAGAGACCACAAGGGCCATCAGTCCAACCCCTGCCATGGAGGAACTTTCAATCAAAGTATACCTGACAGATGGCCATCCAGCCTCTGTTTAAAGACCTCAAAAGAAGGAGACTCCGCCACTCTCTGAGGGAGAGTGTTCCACTGTCGAACAGCCCTGACTGTCAGGAGGTTCCTCCTAATGTTGAGGTGGAATCTCTTTTCCTGTAGCTTGCATCCATTGCTCTCGGTCCTGTTCTCTGGAGCAGTGGAAAACAAGCCTGCTCCCTCATCAATATGACACCCCTGTTGGTGTGTGGATGATGAGTGTTGTAGTGATGCACTTTGGCACCCGGCAGAGTCTGCAGGACAAGCTGGCTGCTGTGATCCACAGCCACTGTGTAGATTTGCCATCAACTGGCTCAGCTTCTCTTCTCCAGGCAATCCTGTCTTCCTCAGTCAAGAAGACACATTGTAAAGTCCAAAAACATAGCTTTATTAATGCATATAAAAAGTAAAAATAAGATATCTAAGTAAAATCCATTGTGATGAACTTGTCCAGTTCAGCCATACAAGATTACATCTTTAACAATCCCAAAAGCATTAGGATCCAACTTGTTGCAGTTAAAACCACTGCATCCACACACGCTCACATCTTGAACAATAAAACAATTCTTAGACAAAGGATTTTCTAAGCCCATCCCATACTCCACCTTCTAGGTGTTAACTTTATGTTAATTGGATAATGACAGTATGATGTATGTTAACCCAGCCTCTTGTTGTCCATCATCCACCACGTGAGTAACTTTCCCAAGCCTAACGATGTTTAATATTTGATATCTCTTTGTTATCCATAACAAAGTCTGGTTCCATTAGTTTTACCTCTGTGAAAGTACATTGTTGATGTCTCTGTTACCACCTGGCGTTGATTCACCCTGTTTCTCTAAATATTGTTTGTGCCTTGTCTAGAAACTGTGCTCAAGTAGAAAATTACAGACACACACACATCTTTACATTTCACCTTTGACTATATATCCCATTCATATCCTAACAACCCCTTCAAATGTTTAATTAACCATCTCTTCTCCTGTTCTCTTCTCCCTCCTGTTACTATTTGCAGCCACCCATCATGGAGTGGAAAATTGTAGTAAGGATGAGGTGGGTGGTAGTGAAGTGGGGAGAACAACGCATCTAATTTAACTACTCCCCCATATCATTCACCAGAAAAGGCATGAAGTTTCATTTGAAAAAGAAAACCTCTTTGTATTCTGATTTGTTTCCCCCCCCCCCCCCTAAATATGAACAATGCAATCAACATAGTTAATGTTAACATATAAGTCAGTCCTCATTTGTGCTAAGGACCAAAGCATGAGTGTGTGCATATGAGTTAGGAGCTGCATTGTTAAAATCCGACATAGCACTAGCATCTTAGTGGTCTGCTTGCTTTTTGTACATGGAATATTTTGTGCTTTTTAGTTATGTCAATGAAGGTATCCCTGTGTTTTGGTTTTTGTTGCACTTTGTTTTCTCTGCTGCATATTTATAAATAAATAGGTATGACAGGGCCCTTTCAAGGAAAGGCAACTGTTGCAGTTTCCTTTGGTTCACAAAAGTGGAGTGAGCACTCCTCTCTTTGCAATCCTGACTCTTTCTCTCTCCCTGCTTGTTTGTGTGTTTCTGTCTGTGTGCAGGAGAAACGCTAAGTATTTCCAGGCAAAATATACATAGAAGCTATTTCCTTCTTGTAATTGCCAAAGAATGAGCAAGTAAGCATATTTAAATGTGTTGAGGAAACTAGCAGATATATCTTTAGTTCTCTGGAAGCAAAGGTTTGGGTTATAAAACTTAGGATTTCATGTTGGCAGTTACCCAGGACAAACAGTTTTAAGAACATTTCTGGCATTTGCATTACTCCTCTGTTTAGTGGTTCCTCTGTTCCCCCTTAAAAATGTAGAACATTTTAAGAGTTCTTTGATTATAGTGTAATAGCAGAATCTCTGCTGATTTCATTTTCCTTTTTGTTCTCTAATCCCTGAAGCATTTCCCATTTATTTCAGTGGCATTTTGGCCTGAAATGAAGCTGATAACAAAAATTCAAATGGCAGCTTAACTGGGGAGGTAAAATGTTCCTAATTGTATCGTGCATTGTGCTATACTGACTGTATAGTATGTTATGAGCAACCAATAAATGAATAAGAAAGAAACAGCTGTGTCTCTTTTGTACAAATGCAAACCAAATGCAGACTTTTGTACTGGGTCTGGATATTACAAACTTTTGGACTAGCACTCTCAACCTTCATCCCCAGTTTTATACATATAGTTCCCAGTGTCAGGCATGGACAAAAACCACTTGGAAGTTTATCACATGGGGGGAAATTGGGACTTTAAACAGTGATTAACCTGAGAAAATCACACAATTGACATTAAAATGTGATTAAAATGAGATTAACACAAGAACTATTATCCTGTGAATAACCAGAGAATAACCAGGCAATAAACAGCAAAGAGTAATTCATGGGAAAATCCTGTGAATGATTTGCTGCTGTTTCTTGCTGGGATATTCACGAGTTAATGACACTTTTTTAAAAAAAAAAAAATTATTGTTAAAATTTTAAACACACATATCATTTCAAACACATTCACTACATTCAAAATTATTACATTCTCATTGCTGACTTTGTCAATTATCTATTTTCTGTTTTTGGATCCCTATGATTAATTACACAATATATACATATTAAGCATCTCAGACCCAGCAATACATCTTAATTATTTTATCATAAAAACACACACATCCCTCAATCTTCCCTTCTTCCCTTCTTTCCCTATCTCCAGTCCTTCTCTCCTACTATCTCTCCTTCATTTACCCTTCTTATCCATCATTCAACCTCCTTAACTCTTATCTTCTAGCTTCCCACGTTCCCTCTATAATTCTTCGTTCTTCTCATATCATCTTCTCCTATCACCTGTCTATATTCCAAACCATCTCCTACATTCACCTTCCTTCCTTCTCCTATCTACTTTCACATACCCTCTCCTACATTCTCTTACCATCTTCTACTTTCTTATTCTTCCTTCTATAATCTTTCATTCTCTTTCCAAACTTCCTGTTCTTTCTAACTTCCTCCTTGTCTTCCCTGGTTTATTACTTAGTATTTTTTTTACCTCCTTATTCTTATAATTTCATGATTTCTCCCTTAACCAGCCTAGCCGGTTAACCCAAGCTACTAAATGTCAGCATTTTGAAGTTTTCTTCATGAGTTTGTTTGCTTCCTATTATTTGTTCCATATGTGTATTACCTTAGTTTATTTATTGATATCTTGATTAGTAATGAAAATATATCTATGTATTGATATTAAATAAATATATTATTTGATGATAAATGTGTGTTTTCTTAGTTTCTTTATTCCCTTAAATTTTCCTTTTTCCTTTTTTTATATATAATTTTGTCTTGTCCACTTACATATATATCTTTTTCTCTTTAAGTCCTAATGGTAATTTTTTTAAAGAAGTATCAATTTATATTTATTAGTATCGCTTTCATCTCTATTCATTATTCTTATAATTCCTCATCCCTAATCGTTTCCCATAAAAAATATCTTGTTATAAACATATTGTTATCATCTCTTATTAACAAAATATCTTCTTTCCTATTATTATTATTATTATTATTATTATTCATTTATTATGATTCATATATTGTCAATAACTGATTATAGCTAAGTTCCCCCATTGATTTTTAAAATAGTTTAATACTGGTTTCCAATCCTGAATAACATCCTCTGTATCTTTATTTCTCAAATAATTTGTGAGTCATTTCGATTACCTCGTAGAATTTAAGAAGCCATTCTTTCACTTTTTTGACTTCCATTTTTGAACTAGTGTAATTTGTGCCGTCGTGATTAAATAAAAAAGAATTTTCCCCACCTCTTTGTCTGTTTCGTTGTCCCACTATTTAATAAGTATATTTCAGGACAATTTTTTATCTCCTTCTGCAAAATTTGATTTATGATTCCTCGCACTTTCATCCAATATTTTTTTACTACTTTACAGGTCCACAGGCAGTGATATAGCGTACCTGGTTCTTTCCCACACTTCCAGCATAAATTGTTGCTAGATTTATATATTTTTGCGATCTTTTCTGGGGTTAAATACCAGCGAAAGTACGTTTTGTAAAAGTTCTCTTTGAGATTTTGAGAGGCTGTATGTTTTATTCTTTTTGTCCAAACATTTTCCTATTTTTCTAATTCAATTTGATATCCAAATTTTTTTGCCCATTGAATCATGTTTTCTTTTACTAACTCCTCCTCTAATTCCCATTTTAATAATATTTTATATATTTTCCCTATCATTTTTTTTGTTGTCTCCGATCCAAATTTTATCAAAATCATTTGGGGTTAGATCGATTCCCTGTGTCTTCAAATCTAATTTATAACGTTCTAATAATTGTCTATGTTTAAACCAATCTATTTCATATCCTTCCTCTTTTAATTCATCTAGTGATTTCATTTTGTACATTCCATATTCATTTTTATATAATAGTGTGGCATGTTATCCAATTGTAGTTTTGTCTCATCTCCTTTCTGTGAATCGCTTCATGGGGCGAAAACAATTGAGAAAATTTTGGCATCACCCTTCTTTTATATTTGTTCCATATCTTCAATAAGGGTTATCTGATACAATGATTATTAAATGCTTTATTTACCTTAATTTTATCATATCCTAGATATGCATGCCACCCATAATAATCCATCACTTTCTAATTCTAATAATTCATCATTTTCTAATATTATCCATTCCCTAATCCAAGTGAGACAACTTGCTTCCCAATATAATTTTAGATTAGGTAATCCTAACCTTCCTCTTTCTTCGATGTCTTGTAGTAGTTTTAGTCTGATTCTTAGCCTCTTGTTCTGCCAGATAAATTTGCTCATATCTTTGTGCCAAATTTTAATAAGGTTATCTTTGATCATTCTTGGCATCATTTGAAATAAGAAAATCATTTTGGGCAAAACTGTCATTTTTAAAGTGGATATTCTTCCCATGAATGATATTTGTTTTTTATTCCAATAATTTAATTCCTTTCTAATCTCTTTCCAAGTCTTTATATAATTGTTATTAAGCAGATCTGTTGTTCTATTAGTAACTGTTACACCTAAATATTTTATTTTTCTTTGTAGCTTTGTACCGGCTTTTACCTCTAATTCCTGTTCTTTATGTTTTGACATGTTTTTGTAAGGATAGATTATTTGTTTTTGTTTAATTTACATCCTGTTACCTGTCCAATTTTTTCTACTATTGTTATTAATTGATTTATACAATTGTTCGGATTTTCCAAAAATATAACTAAATCATCCGCAAACACCCTTATTTTGTAGGTGTTATTTTTTATTTTAGTTCCCTGAATGTATTCTTGATTCTTAATATCCTTAATTACTCTTTCTATGACTATCAAAAATAAGAGTGGCGAAAGGGGGCAACCTTGTCTCGTTCCTCTGGTAATTTTTATATAGTCCGATCATTCTCCATTAATGATTATTTTTGCTTTCTGTTCTTTATAAATTTCTCTTATCCATTTTATAAAATTGTTGCCTATTTCCATTTTTTAAAATATTTCCAATAATGTTTGCCAATTTACTGAGTCGAATGCTTTTTCAAGATCAATGAATAACATTCCCAATTCTTTTTCATTGTTCGTCTCGTAATATTCGAAAACATTTATAACTGTTCTTAAGTTATCTTTCATGTGTCTTCCCAGAAAGAAGCCTCTCTGATTTTCATCTATCCAACTTGCCAAATATTTTTAAAATCTATTCGGCAATATATTAGAGAATATTTTATAATCTGTATTAAGGATTGAGATCAGTCTATAATTTCTTATATCTAGTTTTGATTTCCCCTCTTTAGGAATTACAACAATTTCTGCTTCTTGCCAAGTTTTAGGTAGTCCTTCATCTAAAATTGCATTCATAACTTTTTTTTAGTTGTTCACATAATTCTTCTATAAACACTTTATAAAAAGCAATGGTGAACCCATCTGGGCCCGGTGCTTTCCCTTCTTTGCATCTTTTTATCGCCTCTCTAACTTCATTATTAGATATCAGTTTATTTAATTCTTCTAATTGTTCTTGTGTTGGGGTTTGAAATGTATGTTTTGCTAAATATTCTTTGATTATTTCTGGTTCTACTTCGTTTGCTTGGTATAAATTACCAAAAAAAGTCTGAATGCTTTCCTTAATTTCTTTTTGTTGAGTGATTTTTTTCCCTTCTTTCTCTAATTCTGTTATTGCCTTTTTCTCTTTTTCTTTCCTTAGTTTCCCCGCTAACCATTTACCTATTTTGTTATCCAATTCAAATTGTTTTTGTTTTAATATTTTTAATTTATTTCCAATTTCTATTTTTTTATTCTTGCTTTTTTAACAATTCAATTTCTTCTAGTATTGTTGTATTTCCCAGATTTTTTTCTACTTCTTTCTCTTTTTGCATTATCAAATTTTGAATTTCCTGATCCAATTTCTTTTTTATTTTCTGTATATGAATATCTTGAGTAACAAGTAAGCCCCTCAATACCACTTTTCCTGTCTCCCAAATTGTGTTTTTTTTAATATCCTCAGTCCAATTCTCCTTAAAAAAATTTAATTGCTTCTTTCATTTTTTTTCTATAAATTCTTTGTTTTGTATTATATTATCCTTTAGTCTCCAGTTGAATTGCCTTGTTTGTTCCTGTAATAATACTATTAGTGCATTATGGTCTGATATATCTCTTGGTAAAATTTGTATAGATTTAGTAAGTCCAATTAATGTTTTAGGGATCCATATCATGTCTACCCTGGAGAGGGAGCTGTGTCTATTGGAGTAAAAAGTAAATCCATCTGTATTTTTGTACAAGTGTCTCCAAGTGTCGATTAGTATAAGCTCTTTTGTTAGCTCAAAAAAGAAAAGATTTTGGGAGTTTCCCCTGTGTAGTTTCTTTTCCAATAATAGTTTTCCTGTCTATCTTCGTATCTACCACTCCGTTGAAATCTCCCATTAATATTACCTTTTCATATTCCCTCTCTGTAATCTCTTTGTGTATTTTCTGATAAAATTTACCTTTATTCGTTTGGTTCCCATAAATTCCCACTACTAAAATTATTTCCACTCCTATATATTGTCCTTTTGGGTCATTTAGAATTTCTTTTGTTTGTATCTGTTTGGAGATATATATTGCCACTTTTTTTTTTTTTTTTTTTTTTTTTTTTTTTTTTTTTGGTCTGCTGATATAAATGCTTCTCCTAATTTTTTATTTCTAATTAGTCTAGTTTCCGTTCTTTTTATATGTGTCTCTTGAAGGCATATTATATTACTGTTTTGCTTTTCTAGAAAATGGAAAATCCTTTTTCTTTTTTTTCTTTGTGTTTAAACCCTTTACATTTAGAGTTAAATTTTTCATTTTTTTATTTTACTTTGTTATTTTAGTAGTTTCCAATTTTATTTTAAATTTCCTAATTTATATTTCATGCCGTATTTCTTCTTCTTCTTCTTCTTCTTCTTCTTCTTCTTCTATACTATCTGTTCTTCCAATTTTTGTTAGATCTTCTTTACTTTCCTTACTTTCTTCTTCTTTGTTTGAAGTTTCATCTTCTTCTTGCATAATATTCCTTTTCCACTCTTTCCTCTTTAATATTTTTCCTCTGTCTTTCTCTATTTCTTCCATGCTATTTGTCAATTCTTCCTCCTGATCTTCATCCTGATCTTGGTCTTCTTCGTCTTCTCTAGTTTTCCTCCTATTATTTCTGCCTGATTGTCTTTTGATCCCTTTTATATGCTCCTTCCAGAAATCGTTAGCTTTTTCTATTGTATTTAGTCTATATAGTCTATTGTATTTAGTCTATATCTTCTTGTATTCCATGTTAGTGAGAGTCCTTCTATTTCTTCCCCTCTACATGGAATTCTATGGTATCTTAATTGCTCAGTTAGAAATTGGTAATCTCTTTGTTTTCTCAAAATTTGTGCTGGTATGTCTTTAAACACCTGAATTTCATTTCCATGAATTACAAATCTTGTCTTATGATTTTTCTGAAGGAATTCGTCTTTAACCTGTTTTCTGGTCCAGTAAATCACTATGTTTCTCGGTAATTTCCTGTTCCTTGCCAGCCTTGAATTTATCCTGTACATACTATCTATTTTGCTTTGTGTTTGTTGTATTGATTTGTTTAAGTATTTCGCCAGATATGTCAGGAATTCATATAGATCTTTGTTGGGTTGTTCCAGAAGCCCTCTAAATTTAAGGCATTTCTCCCTTTGTTTGATTTCAAGTTTCAAGATTGTTTCCTGGTCATCTTGTTGTTGTTTAGTTAGATCTTCTATTTTATTTTCTATTTGTTTTGTTTTATGTTCTATTTTTTTCCATTTTTCTGTTATTTTTTCCACGTCTTTGTTAATTTTGTCTAAATCTTGTCTAATTAATTATGCTTCGTGCCTCAATTCTTTCTTAGTTTCTTCTTTAGATTCTCTAATTTCCCTTCTTGTTTCATCTCTTGAATCTCTTATTTCATTCCTTAATTCAAGATGCAATTTCTTTATCTCATCTAAAAAGCCTGTGTGTGATCATGGCTTTTTGTTGCCATTTCAAGTGATGGTCTCCTTTGGTTTAGTGAGGCTGCAGCTTGTGTTTGCCTTTCTCTCTCTTTTCTTGACAACATTGTATTTTCAATGTTTTATTTTGCTTTTCTCCCTCATTTCTTCTTCCTTCTTACTCTAAATACGTTTTTTCTTTCCCTTTTTATTATTTTTTCCAGTCTTAACTAGATTTTTTCTTTATTTTATAGTTTATTTTTGATTCTGTTAATATCCTTTTTTTATCTTTTTTGTATACTTGTTTATTTAAATTTAAATCCTTTTACATGCACTCAATATCTTGTTTTCTCCTTCTTATTATATTCCTTGATTATATTATAGGTTTAATTTGTATTTGTGTTTTGTTTATTTTTTAATTTTTCTTGTTTCAATTTTCTATCAATTCTATTTCTTTAATTATTCAGTTTTAATTAAGTTGAATTAATATATTTCTATTCTCAATACCAGTCAGTTATCTCTAATTCTCCTACCTATTCCCTTTAATATTTTTGTTCCCAATATCTTAAAGAAAAGAAGGAAAGGAAATCATATAATATTTTTCTCAAAATAGGATAACAATATATTATTAGCTACTTTGCTATTATCCTATATTTTTATTCCTATAAAAACGCTAATTATCTGGTTAATCAATTCATTCTAATATCAAATAGTATTGACAGGGAGTTAAGAAAAATATGAGTCTATAATGAGGAGAAGAGAAAGAAAGGAAAGAGCAGATCTTTAATAAAAAAACACTCTATAACACTCTATAACTCTATAATCGTGAACAATCTCTCTATATTACACAATGCCTATATTACACAATTCTAAATAAGAAAATTGACTATATATATATTATCTACTACGACCTGCTTACTTATTTCACTGTAAAAATAGTCAAATATTCCTTCAAAATCCTTTAACAGTAGTTATTATAAATCCTATTTTCTAAATGCAGAGAAAATACAAAGAAGATTTTAATTCCTTGTACTTAGGGCCTTTGCAGACTGCCAGAAATAGTGCAAATTGAGTCCACTTTTAGGGTCAGGGTTAGTGCTAGGGAGTCATGAGAATTGGGTTTTTTTCTGAGACATTGAGCCTTCTCTGTCAGAGAGCTCTGGTGCCACAATAAAATACATCTCCCATGATTCCCTAACCCTAACCCTAACCCTTAAAGTGGACTCAATTTGCACTATTTCTGGCAGTCTGCAAAGGCCCTACGTTAATAATCAGCAATATAATATATATGTAGTAAATATTCACTTCCAGTTTAGAGTACTCTCAATACAATCTCTAATACTGAACAACATACATAGCTCACTAAATCACTTTTTTCCATTAAGTTTTGTTAAACAATATGTCAATATATACTATACAATAGTGCCCTGTTATTTCAGCTGTTTCTTCTGTTCCTTGTTGGGCATCTCTCTTCTTTCTTTGAGTCTGTCCAGGCGTATTTTAAGCAAAGAAAATATAAAAGTGATGATAGAATATAAGTAGCCTCTTCAAGTGTTCTTCCTCACAGTTTAACAGTTGTCAGTCTTATTCTTTCAAAATATATATGTGTATGTATGTGTATGTGTGTGTGTGTGTGTGTGTGTATATATATATATATATATATATATAACAATTTCTTTTCCACTATTTAAAGATCTTATATATCCTTCATCAATAAAGAAAATTTTCTCAAAAATGTTAGTTAAGTGGATGTAATAGAGTCCTTCCCTTTATTTTTCCCTTCTTCTTCTTAAAGCTCTTAGAATTTGTCCATGTGCTTCAGTCATGCGAAAGGAGTCTTTGTCTTTTCCAAAAGTCCATTGAGTTAGTTTTGTAATCCAAATCGATCCCCACGTTTAAGTTGATAATAATCATCCACCAATAGATTGTATTGTAGTATGAGTCTTAAAAAATTACTTTTTCTCAGTATTTTTTATTATTATTAAGTCATTCCTCTTCCTGAATAAGTTAAAAGTATGTGTTCACAAGAGTACATCTGGTCCCCTTGCTGGTATTATTCTCCCAGTTTTAGTCCTCCTCAGGGGAAATTCCAATTAATAAAAAAAAGTTTATGATCTATAATCTCTCTTTTTTATTAGAGAGAAAGGTACTTGGAACTTGTTGATTGTAATTTTCCTTGTCCATTTGTCTTGTTACTTAATTTTGCCCCCACTCGCTACCATGTAGCGGTTGTTCTATGTCCTTACTTTCTCTGTTGCGCTAGGGCTTTAGAACATTTACTTTCACTTTTGATAGATTTCACTTTCATCAATTTACTTTCTCTTAGGTTTAAAGGTAGATTTATCACACATGGAATTTTTAGTAGGAGGAAAATCACCAGTTTAGACAAGTCTATATTTATATAGTTAAGCTCACTTGTTAGCTTTTTAAAGTGGAGGTGGCACTTGTGCTGCTTCAGGGGCTGCTGCGTGCGATCGTGGCCGGCTCAGACCTCCATGCCTCGGTTCTTTGATCTTGCTCCTCCGTTCCTCTGCTTCGATCTTATTTTGTTTCTTAAAACAATGTTCTCGAGGCTTTGGGTCCCCAGATGAGCCCCTCTGATTCCCCCTAATCAGGGAGAAGTCTTCTATCCCCCAGCATTAACACCTGGGGGATCTTGATTACACTGAGAGCGATCTCCTCTTCCCCGACAAGGTTTAGAGTGATCACTGTGCCGCCATGCCACCGGAAGTCACCAGAAGGTTAATGACACTTTAATCATGTTGGACCTTGATGTCATAATAATAATAATAATAATAATAATAATAATAAATTTTATTTATAACCCGCCCCTCTGCTCGGCAATCGGGGCGGCGTACAACAGAATTAAAAATACAACAAATAAAACAATTTCTACCTCCCACCTCTTTCCCACCTACCCCTTAAAACTGAATTAAACCATCATAAGTTAAAAACAACCGAGATAAAATAGCGTACAGCAGGTCACCTTCACAATATCACAATATCAACATTACAATATTTCAACATATCAATATTCAATATATCAATATTTCAGTATTTCAAGCCGGGCGGTCATGTGAAAACTATTAGTGCAACTGCATGATAATAATGGGTTATTCATGGGATAATATCTCTTTGAACACAATGTTGTGTGAAAACCATTAGCGCAATTGCAGGATTATCATGGGTTAATCACTGTTTGTTTATCCTTCCAATTGTCCCACGTGTGATAAACTCATTGGAGATTCTATCTTTAGAAGGTTACATGTTGTCTTGAAAATGGATACTCAGAAGCCTAACATAGGCCCAGAGGGCAGAATGAGGGGGGAAAGCCAATGGTGCTCCCTAGAAGGCACTATTGGCCATTTCAAAGTGTGTGTGTGTGTGTGTGTGTGTGAGGATGTGGAGGAACATGACAGTTCTGGAGTGGGACAGAAATTCTTGTATGCTCTGGGAACAATGGGAAACACAGGCTGTACTTTGGTCATCCTTGCCCTAAACTATATAAATCTGAAACTGGTATTGCCTTATGAAATCCTTCAGAGTTCCTGCCAGTCAATAGGCTATAGTAAACTAGATGTGCCAATGAGTTAGCTCCAGATAGGGCAGCTTCTTGTATTGTTCCAAATCTTGTTTGACAACAAACTCTAGTTAATATTAATCATGGCTTCCAGTGGCATTGACATAATTCTCAACCATAGTAAACGTTGGTAGGGAAGATAAAGGGCATGCTTGTGAGAGATAAATATGATCCAGTCTCTCATAAAATGGGCCATGTATACAATATGATTGCTACAAGGACCAAAGTGGAAGATACCTGTTTTTAAAAAAATTAAAACACAAAGGCAACAGGGGAAAAAAAATCTCCAAGGCACTAGAGCAGGGGTAGGCAACCTTTCCCCTTTAAGGGCCGAGGGACTTCAGCTCCCAGAATCCCAGGAGCTATTGGCCAACATGGCTGAGGCTTCTGGGAGCTGAAGTCCCTCGGCCCTTAAAGGGGAAAGGTTGCCTACCCCTGCACTAGAGCTACTAGAAAGCTGTGGGGCTTTAATGAAGTTTTGGGTCTGCTGTTACAAATCTTAAAGTTGTTCTTTCTGGTTTTGCTGAGGTCTTCATGTGTATATTTGATTTTTTTATTGCTGGAGGTTTTAATCTTTGTTGTAAGCTGCCTTAAGCTTGAGAGTGGTGGGATGTCCTCTTTTTCAAATAAATGAAATGTGGCAGTTAGACATCATCTGTATAAATCCATCCTCCTGTGTTGGTAGAGTCGGCAACGTTTAGCATCTAATTGCTGTTCAGCAACTCATGTAGAATGAATTGGATACGCCAGGTCTCTGTGCTTTCTATAATCATGGGTAGTCATGGGAACTGAAAAAAATCCCTCTAGGCCCTCAATTTCAGACCATTTTTAGTTCACTGTCTTTTGCAATGGGAAATCTATTGAGACATTAATGACCAGCCCCTTTAGGTTAGTGATGACATAATGTTATCCTTGGAAAGGGGTTAGTTCCATTATTGTTGTTGATTTTTACATGATGCTGCAAATCTCTGAAAGCAAATCCACATGGCATGGCCTTCCTTATCCAAGGCAGCATATATATGAGGACATAGGAAATTGTTTTCCCTCCATTTGATTCTAATCCTCAATCACACATTTTTGAATCACTTTTTTTTTTGTCAGAAACGTGTCCAGGCTTGAAACAAGGAGCTATAGAAAAGCAGTCACACACAGTGTTAAATTCTGAAATGGAGGCACTCATCATAATAGTCCCAATATTCACTATTTCAAAGATAGTCCAAAAATACAAGCAGCTTTGTGGAACCATATCAACAAACCAATTCCAGTAGTTTTCATCTCCATGGATGAAAATGCCTGCTCACTGAACCTATTCCTAACTCCAAGAATCCTAATTGTCTATTAAGATCCCTCAATTGCCAATTCAGGAATAAAAAAACCCCAAAATATTTTGTATTATGGCAGCATAGCTTATAACAGTATGATGTTTCTAAGATCATTTCCCCTCTATATTCTGTGAGGATTTTGGCTGGGTTTAGAAGGAACAAAAAAGCATGAATGAGTGGCAAATGACATCAGTGTCCCTGTTAATAAAATGGTTCTGGCGCTTTGACCGTTGAGCTCTAGCTTTCTCACAAAGTTGTAGAGTGATTTTGAGAATGGAGATGAAACAACATTTCACACTCATTTAAAATTCTGCAACATCTCAGGTGTCAAAATGGACTTTTAGAAACCAAGGATGATGTCCCATTTTAATTCTGAAATTAAAATCTGACAGTTTAATTCTTCAGCTCATTCTGTAATTTCAAGAGAATAATAATAATAATAATAATAATAATAATAATAAATTTTATTTCTAACCTGCCCCTCTGCTAAGCAACCAGGGCGGCGTACAACAAGTTAAAACAAGAGTAAAACACATCAATCAAGTTACTCTCCCTAACCCTCCCACCCCTTAAAAATAAATTAAACTAAGATAGTATTAAAAACAACAGAATAACAAAAGCATCAAATAATAAATCGTAAAATGAGATAACAACAAACAGTAGCGGCTAGGGGAGCGGGTTGACAGAACCAGACTATCTTGAGGGGAGCCAGGAGATTATTCCGGGAAGGCCTGCCAGAAGAGATCCGTCTTTACTGCTTTTTTTTTTTTTCACTTTCAACTTATAAAGTAAATACTTTTCAAAAATTCATCCAACAATGCACATGATTGGGAAAGTTGTAAACTAATCCAGCTAGGGGAGTATATATTAGCACTTTTGCAAATAATTTGAATTTTCATTTCTAGTCTCTGAAGAAACTAGATTACTCTCTCTCTCTCTCTGTCTGTCAAATTTTGTGTTCAATAAGATTTCTCTTTCAAGTTAGTATGCAAAGGGACTAACTGAACTGAGACTAACTGAAAGAAAGAAGCTGATAGCATGATCTTTCATAGGCTTGAGTCTACTTCCTCCGATGCATGGGGTTACATTAGTTAAGAATGAAAGAGAAGGAGGCAACACTTAGCTGTGGAGATTTACAAAGACCTCTTCTTGCTTTTGTCATACACTCTTTTCCATAGCATCTGAAAGGAAAATAGAGTGGCTCAGTGACTTCTCCAGAGACCTAGTGCAAAGGTCTGGAGTGACAAAAAAAGAAGCATCCCCTTGGACAGGATTGTACCTCTGAATCAATGATCCTAAAAAGGTGGTGATCACTGCACAAATTATAAAGATCTATTTCTGTGTAAATTGAGCAGTTTCTCCCCTCAGTGAAGACAACCTCAAATACGGTATACTGATACCAGGATCAGAAAATCAAAACAATGATTTAACTGATATTTTTTAAATCTGGGGTTTTGTTTTGTTTTGTTTAAAAAAAGGATGTTTTGAACATTTGCAGTACTTGCAACTCTACCATTTGAGATGGGTCACAGGTATTTTCCTCCGTTTTTAATTAATACCTCAAACTGTGCTGCAGCCTTATTCAGCAAATGAATACTATGGAATGAAAATAATACAGAGGGCCTAGCCAAGAAAATCTCCCAAATTATAGGCCCAGTTCACTTTCTTTTAAGGTCACTCAAAAGGCTGACAGTGACATCTACTTTACTTATGAAGCAGGTCCATGTAACCTTTTTCCCAAAATATTGCTATGACCTTTCTTTCATATGAAGAATCATTTTATTTTACTTAAAATAATCTTTCCTTGACATTTGCCTTTGAAATTGCAGTGAGTTAATAACCTTCCTTGTGGGGTACTTGTCTGCCCTAAACTTAATAGCATAACATAGAACTCAACTGGGTGTGCTTCCTGCTACATTCACCCTCAACAGCTTTCACATTGAGAGGAAGGCAATGGCAAGCCCTTTCTGAACAAATTTTGCTAAGAAAATACCATGATAAGGTCACTTTAGGGTCATCACAAGTTGGAAATGAATTTAAGGTGCATGAAAACAACAAAATTAGAGAAGATTAAGAAAATAATCACGGGACTGTTGTGACCGCACTATGTGGAAAGAGTACAATATTTGTCAATTTTTGCTTAGTAAAAAAGGGAGAATAAGGAAAGATGTGATAGTGGTGTATAGAATTATGCCCAGTATGGAGAAAGTAGACAAGGCTGAGGGGTTACATAAATCAATTATTATTATTGTCATTGTTGTGGTTGTCATTGTCATTATTTATTTATTTACTTATTTTAAAAAAAAACTTTTGTAAGTTCTAATATAAGTGGTCTGCTTGTGGATTTGGTAGATTCATATATTAATTTCCTTTTACTGGCAAGAATAGTTTTTCCTTTCAGAAATGATTTCAGGGTGTGTATTGAGTCTATTTTAATCCCAGCTTTTCCTATTTATATTTTATTGCTGCCTCTTAATATGACAATATTTTAAGGATTTGACACCATTTTAGCTAATGTACTTTTTATGGTAAAAACCATGGTTACATTGTTTAGTGTCTATTGTTTTTATATTTGTAAACCACCCTAAAGCCATGTGCCATTGTGTGGATTATAAACATTTTAAACCAAGGTGGGGAAATTGCAGTCTGTGGGCTGCATGGGGCCATGGAAACCCACAGTGAGGCCCCTAAAGTACTATACTAGTCCCCCAATGCCCACCAACCACCTGTTCTAGTTTTTTTTAAAAAATTCAACAGTTTTCAGGCAACGGTTGCCCATAAACCACACAGAAACCCTTCTAAATATCTGAAAAATATGTAAAAACACACACACCACCCAGAAACACCCAGAAACCCACCGCTCACATCAGATCTCTCAATTTTCAGCACAAGTCCTCTCAAAATGGTTACTGAACATGATGCAAGGTCACATGCAATCATCATTTTGAGAGGGAGCACAGTGGAAAACACTGGTATTTGTGTATGCTGTAGGGGCAATGTCTGTCTGTCTGTGGAAACCTGAGGGAGAAATTGGCCCCTTGCCTTCTCACAGGTGCCCACCCCTGTTTTAAAGGAAGGAAAGAAGGGGTGAGAGTCAGAATGTCTCTGGGTCAATTTTCACATTATCCCAAACTCCATTTTCCTCAGCCTATACATCAGGGATTCCCAAACTCAAGTCCTCCAGATGTTTTGGACTTCACACCCAGAAGCCTCAGTCATCTTGGCCAATGGTCTGGGATTCTGGAAGGCCAGAGTTTGGAAATCACTGCTATACATTTATGAATCCAGCATGGTATAACAAAGACTGCTGGAGTAGAACTGGAGATACTGAGGTTTATGTTTCTATATGAGAAATGTTTATTTTGCACTTCTAGACACTGACAATGGAATCATGTGCATCTTGCATGGAAATCCATACATTTCCAGCACTTGCAATATGTTTCAAAGGGGATAAAGGCACAGAAAACCATACATACTTTTTAAAAAATAATTTGACCGAAAGTACATACTTTTTGAAAAAATATTTCCAAATATACTTCAGTGAGTGGGGAATGTGTGTGTCTGTGTGTGTCTGTGTGTGGTGGAGGAATTTGAACAAATATCTGTGAAGAAGGAAGGGGTGTAAAAATCTCATAACCCGATATGGAAGTAAAACAAGATGGGATTGGGTTGGTTTCTGAGAAATAGTAAAAGAATGAGATGGCCAGATTTTCAATTCCCTACATGCATCATGTCCCATTTGGAGTTTCTGATTCATTCTGTTGCTCTCATTTCCCTGCTGGAACTCTTAATTGTTGAACTTTTGAACTACCGTCGCAAATGGAAGCCTGGGAGTTTTATACAAACAAAATCAGCATTTGTGTCACATAAAAGGAGCAGTACAAGTTCACTCCAGTTGGCTAGGGAGGCAAAACCAACAAAGCAACACTACCTTTGTTGATTAAAGAAACAACACCAAATAAAGAAGGCTTTGGCTGCAGCATCCGGATCCCTCCTGAGCCCCAGTGTTTAAGTTGGTGAATATTGTGGGCATCTGTCCAAGTTTTCTGTATAGCAGTTATCTTTGCTCGCCCCACTCCCACCACAGAAATATATTTCTCTAGCACCATTTCATTGAATCTCATGGGACTGCTCTTTATGGGTGGGTGTAACTATGACTAAATCTTTGGCAGTATGATAGATTTTAAGGAATAGGAGCTTAATCCCAACTGTCTGAATTTAGAGAAACAAAGGAAGCCTGAGCTTAAACAGAAGCTCTTGGGGTGGGAGTGAGGATTTTACATTTTTCACAGCATTAGATCTAGGGAGTACACAAGACATGCAGTTTACCAGAGATGATTGTATGGCAGAAGTGGACAAACTTTTAACCCTTGGCACTCTCATAGCAGAAATCAGTTGCAGGGTGCACATGGTGTGAGTTAATAAATAATAAATTAATAAATTTTTATTTATAGCCCACCCCTCTGCAGAGCAATCGAGGCGGGTTACAACATTATAAAACATATAGCTTAAAAACATTCCTATCCCATATCCAACCCTCCCACCCCTTAAAACAGGATTAAACTATTGAGGATTAAAACATCGAGCACCATGATAAAATACAATAAAGCAATAACACAATAATAGAGCAGGCACAGGAAAGGGGCAGGTGAAGCCATCCCCTCAAGCTGGAGGGTTATTCCGGGAAGGCCTGCCGGAAGAGATGCGTCTTTACTGCTTTCTTAAAAGCAGTAAGAGTATTAATATGACGGATCTCATCCGGCAGGCCATTCCAAAGTCTGGGAGCGGTCACAGAGAAGGCCCTCTGGGAGGTCTGAGACAGCCTAGTTTTTATTGACTGTAACAGATTCCTCCCAGAGGACCGAAGGGCACGGGGTGGGGATCATACGGGGAGTGACACCAGTGGTGACACCAAGGTTGGTGTCATCCAGTGTGACACTCATGGTGTCACACACACACACACTGACCTCGTCCCATATCACACCATACAGAATCCTTAGTATTAATCCTTTTGTACAGAATCTTTTTTGTACTAATGTTACTCATAAATCATAATTCCCATAGATCACTGAATATAATGGCAATGTAATGGTAATGACATAAGCAATTAGAGAATTAAAAGTATACCTTTAAATTACAATATGCACAGCCTAAATGTAGTTACAAGTGCATAGTTCAATGTGGTTAAGGTAAAAATTTGGTAAGATGTGATGTTTAAAAGAAAAATTAAAAATATTTTTAAATATATATTTTTTAAATTTTTGATTTAAAATTTAATTTTTTAAAACCTGGGGCCTCCCCTTTCTCCTCCCACTGAGCCTCAACCCACTCAAGCCTCTCTTCAGCATTATGAAAGGATACAGGTGAATGCCACACCCTGTTTCTTCCCAAAAGGCAGATGTTTGGGGAGCAGTGGGGTCACCCCTCTTAGGGTGTCACCTGGTGTGACCCACACACCTCTGACCCCCCTCCCCCATAATGCCCCTGTATGGAACCAAAATCCAAACATAAACAGCTTGCACCATTATACATCCAGTCATCCCAACACACCTATCTATTCACATAGCATATGCTCATTCTCCCTCTCTCTCATACACATAGATGGGGTGACCCCTGATACTATACATGTGGTGTCTCTCTCTCATTCTCTCTAGGGCATCACTGATGGTTGGGGGGGGTTCAGACCACACTGGGGGATACCTCAGAGGGGGTTGTCACCCAGTGCATTGGTAGGAAGGGGTGCTGAAGTTTCAGATGTGGTGGCTTTGCTGGCCAAGTAGGAAAGGGAGTCTCTCCCCTCTCCCACCCACCCACCCAGCAGCTATGTCAGAGCTGAGAAGGCTGCAGATGTGGCAGAAGCAAGTTCCAAAGTTACAGGTCTCTGGGTCTCATGGCTTTGATGGCAGGGTGGAGAAGGACGTTTCTCCCTCTCTTACTTGGCCAGCAGCTCCTCTTCCTTCTCTTCTAGCTCTTCAGCGGTAGCAGTCGTCTGGTGGCTCGGCACAGGGACATGGAGGACTTGCCCCACCATTGCCAAAGTAAAGGACTCTGTGATTCCCACCCCACAATTTTGTTGCAGGTGTTTAAAATGATACACACTGGGTGTCAAATATGCCAGGTACACCACTGCTTGCTTGCTTTCACCTTTTCTCTCTCCCCCTCCACCCTTCTGTTCATTCTCTGTCTGGTTCAGAAAGTGTTCAGAGAAACAACCTTTTCTGACTGAATAAGGCTCTACGAGCCATACTGGAAGACATCAGAGATCACATGGATGGATCATGGATTGTCCACCTCTGCCTTAGAGTCTATGATACAAATAAGCTCCAGGACTGCTGGGCTGCAACAGGACACAATGAGTTGGGACAGTTTGACAGTACTGAATGTACCTATGGGCCTTTGCAGACTGCCAGAAATAGTGCAAATTGAGTCCACTTTAACTGCCCTGACTCAGTGCTAGGGAATCATGGGAACTGTGGTTTATTGTGGCCCCAGAGCTCTCTGACAGAGAAAGCTCAATGTCTCAGAAAAAAAAATACAATTCCCATGATTCCCTAGCACTGAGCCAGGGCAGTTAAAGTGGACTCAATTTGCACTATTTCTAACAGTCTGCAAAGGCCCTCCGTCAGTTATTTACCACTTGAGAATTTATCCTCAGCATGAACAATTTATGATCCATCAAGCTGAACCCAGTCCACTAGCCCCATGTCTTTCTAGTTCCTCTGTTGCTTCAGCCAAAATACTTCAGTGTGTTTTGTGTTTTCACTTGGAACATTTGCTTCCCTTTCTGCCTTGAGGTTAATTAGAAATTTTCATACTGAAATTCAAAAGCATGCCTGAAAAGTTATCCTCTAGTTGTCATATTCAATGTTGCCTGATTTATTTTCTCTTATTACTCAGGTCTTTCCATTTTCTAAGCATTAGTCTCAGTGACTCATGGCTATGCCAACAAAGAGTACCAGCAAATATGCTCAAAGTCTACATTCAGATCAATGGAAATGTGTCATTCAAATATAAGGAAATGAGAGATGTGCTTTGCTTAGATTGGCATTTGATGGGTTGCCAGAATATCTATGTCTGTCTTAAAGTACAACAAAAGAGCTCTTGTTGAGAAGCTACATCTTGTCACTCTTGTAGGTACAGCTCACAAAAGCAGGTGTAACAAAACTAATGAAGGTGCCACATACTGCATATTTTTTCACCATCATAGAATTCTATCTATATCTCATTGTCACCATTTGCCAGTAGTTGTACATCACAGAACCAAAAAACATAGCTTCAGTTTGGTGGGGAGGGGATTCCAAGCAAGCTCTCCTGCTGCCCAAGATGCTATGCCTCCTCCCCATATCCCATGAGGGAGGAGAAAGACTGGCATCTAGTCCAGCCCCTTGCCATGCAGGAACTCACAATCAAAGCACAATCAAAGTACCCCTGAGAGATGGCCATCCAGCCTCTGTTTAAAGATCTCCAAAGAAGGAGACTCCACGACACTCCATGGGAGTGTGTTCCACTGTCCAACAGCTCTTACTGTCAGGAAGTTCCTTCTCATGTTGAGGTGGAATCTCTTTTTCTGTAGTTTACATCTATTGCTCTGTGTCCTATTCTCTGGAGCAGCAGAAAACAAGCTTGCTCCATCCTCAATACGACATTCCTTCAAATACTTAAACAGGGTGCAAAAAAGCTGCCACTGCGGCTGAAAGGGCAGCCTTTTGCCACCTCCAAAAGGAGCAGCATAAGGGAGGATTGGGGCTGCGACGTGTGGTTGCCGCAGCCCTGATCCGCCACTCCAAATGGGTACACAGTGTCAGGACAGGGTCGGGGTGGAGGTGGGGTGGCTGGTGTGCAGCTGCCCCGCCCCAACTCCACCCCCAGGCCAGCCCTTTAGGCCGGTCTGCATTGGCCCCTAGTCTCTCTAGCATGCCTGAGCTTATTCTGTGCTTTTGCTTTTCTGACTTTACCCATACATGTGCTAGCTATTTGTTTGAATTCCTCTTTGGTGATTTCCCTCTTTTTCCATTTTTATACATGTCCCATTTAAAACTTAGCTCAGTTGAAAGTTCCTTAGGGGCTATGCAGACAAACCTAAAGAGCCGGCCTGGGAATGGAGTTGGGGTGGCTGCCCCAACTCAACCCCGACGCTGTCCTGATGCCACATGCCTGTCCACACAGTGCGTGGTGTCAGGACACCTTCCTGGTGCAGGTGTACACATGGTGTGCCAAAAGGACGCGGAAGAGCCACGGCACCGGCTCTTAGGGTGGCCTTTTGCATTTTGCCGCTCTTTTGGGGGAGGCAAAAGGGAGGATTGGGGCTGCAGCGTGTGGTTGCCGCGGCCCTGATCCTCTGCTCCCAGGGGCGGCTCTGTGCCACCCCTTTCAGCGGGTCTGTAAAGGCCCTTAGTCATCCATCCTGGTTTCTTGAGACACCTCCCATTTTTCCTCTTCAATGGAACAGTTTGAAATTGTGCCTTCATTATCTCCCTTTTGAGAAATTCCCATCTATCCTGAACTCCTTTCTTTTTTACTATTCTTGATCATAGGATTACCCCCAGTATTTCTCCAAGTTTAATGAATAAAACCAGTTTTCCTAAAATCTAGAATGTCTGTCTGACTATGCCTGGTTTCTCCTTTTCATTGTATAACAAACTCCAGCAGAACATGATCACTCCCACCTAAGGATCCCACCACTTGCACCCCATTAACCAGGTCATGCCTGTTGGTTAGAATCAGATCCAAAATAGCTGATCCCCTTGTTGCCTCTTCCACCTTTTGGACAATGAAATTGTCTTCCAAGCAAGTGAGGAATTTGCTAGACCTTAATGTTTTGCCTGAGTTTGATTTCCAGCAGATATTAAGATAGTTGAAATCACACATTACTACATCTCCCCTTTCTGAGTGTGTGGTCATCTGTTGTAGAAAGGCATAATTCAGTTCTTCAGTCTGACTTGGGAGTCTGTAGTAGACTCTCACAATGACATCCCTGTTGTTTCCCTCCCCTTTAATTTTTATCCAGATGCTCTCCATCTGGCTTCCAGAATTTAAGCCCTGGATCTCTTCATAGGTGTAGACATTCCCGACATATAATGCTACTCCTCCTCCTTTCCTGTTTGGCCTGTTTCTCTTAAAAAGGTCATACGTCTCTATTACTACATTCCAATCATGAGACTCATTCCACCAGGTTTCAGTGATGGCTGTTATATTGTATTTGCTTTGTTGTGCTAGGAGTTCAGGCTCATCTTGTTTATTTTCCATGCTCTGTGCATTAATGTAGAGACACTGAAGATCATGGTTCCTCCCTACTAGCTACTTGTGTAAAGTTTTTCCCCTCCCACTGTTGGGTCTGCACTATTTGCCTTGTTCTCTCTATAACATTTTGACTATTATCTCCAGCCCTTCATGAACTCCTGTCTTCCAAAGTACTGTCTCCTTCCCCAACATAACTCAGTTTAAAGCCCTCCTAATCAAAGTTTTGAGACTATTGGCAAAAACATTTCAAAATTATTATTATTATTATTATTATTATTATTATTATTATTTCTTCTTACCCACCTCTCCCCATGAATCAAGGCAGGAAACAACAGACCAAATAATACACAACATCAGTTAAAACACACATCAGTTTAAAAGAACAAACAAGACACTGAACATATTAAAACAATCCACATTAAAAATTCATCATTTACAACCTACAATTTAAAAAATAATCAGGATAGACCTACCAGAAGAGACTGGTTTTTAATGCTGTTTTAAATTCAGACAGTATATTCAGCTGTCAAATCTCTTCTAGCAGATCATTTCACATTCTAGGGGTGGTTGAAGAAAAGGTCTTTTGGCTGACGGTTGCCAACCTAGTCCTGGCTAATTGTAGCAAATGTCTGCCAGAGGACCGGAGTGTGCAAGGCAGATTATATGGGAGGAGGCGATCCTGAAGGTAACCTGAACCCAAACCATGTAGGGCTTTAAAGGTAATAACCAACACTTTGTACCTTGCCCAGAAACTAATTGGCAGCCTATGGAGGTATTTTAAAATTGGTGTAATTTGATCACTCCTGGATGTCCCAGTAATCAATCTGGTGGCTGTATTTTGAACTAACTGAAATTTCTGAACTTGGTACAGATAGCCCAATTTACAGCACATTACAAAAATCCAACCTTGAGGTTACCAGTGCATGCACTACCACAGGGGTAGGAAACCTTTCCCCTTTAAGGGCCGAGGGACTTCAGCTCCCAGAAGCCTCAGCCATGTTGGCCAATAGTCCCATGTTGGCCAATAGCTCCTGGGATTCTGGGAGCTGAAGTCCCTCGGCCCTTAAAGGAGAAAGGTTGCCTACCCCTGCACTACCACCTTTGGGTCCTCCAGCTCTAGGTAGGGAGCAGCTGGCCTAACAGCTGAAGCTGATAGTAAGCACTGGAGATATTCCAGTTTCTCACAATGTGGGTGGAATTGCCCTTCCCAGTAGATTCAGGCAAAAGAAAAATGATTCATCCTCTCCTAGTGTATGTGTTCTTCCTCATTCATAACTTTTAAATCTGATATTGCTTGGCCACAGATGTCCCAGTTTTCATTTGTAAAATGTTGGGGGGTATACACAGTGGTGCCCATAACTTCCCTCCACTTGGTGCAGAGTTGTCTTCTCATGTGGCAGAGATACATGGATACTGCAGTCATGTGTTCCTCCTTATTGGGATTCTGTTTCTTTCTTTTGTGGGGAGAAAAGATTACAGTACAGTATTTGGCACTCCTTTCCCAGGCGGCAAAAGGGAGGATTGGAACCGAGGCGTGGGGCAGCCTCGGCCCCAATCCTCCACTTCCCAGGGTGGCCCATGGCCGCCCATCTGCATCCCCCCTAAATCATTTGTCTGTTTCACTGCATTATAGTTACCATAAAGAAGATGCAACATTCTAAACAAAAAATTGCCCACATCTATAGCTTTGCATGGTCTGAAGATGTACAATATGACCCCATATCCTTGGGGGATACATTCCCAAACTTATTGCAGATAGCAAAAATTGCAGATAATGGAGAACCCTATATTTATAGTGGAAAGTGACCATAGAATCACACTGGAGGACCTCCAGATGCCTAGAGAGACCTTTTCTTTTCCGGATGTAGGTAAGTGAAATTGTGGTTACAAGTCCCATGGATATGGAGGTCGTACTCTACTATAGTGGACCTAATAATGTGTAACTAATATCCGCAAAGGAGTCATACAGTATATTACATGTTTCTATGGTGAGTCTGGATGCTAAAAAGAATGCCTATTGTGTTTAGAATTCAAATGACAATTTTATTTTGTAGCTTTCTAAATCTAAATTGGGTATTGACAGGGGTAGTGTGACCCTGTTGGTGCTCTTGGATCTCTCAGCAGCCTTTGACACCATAGATCATGCCATCCTCTTGGATCGCCTGAGAGAGTTAGGAATTGGAAGCACTGCTTTGCAGTGGTTCCGTTCCTTCCTCTCAGGCAGATCCCAGAGGGTGAGGCTCGGGGACAGTTGCTCATCCAAAATTGAGCTTAATTGTGGTGTCCCTCAGGGTGCCATCCTGTCCCCGATGTTATTTAACATCTACATGAAGCCGCTGGGTGAGATCATTCGGAGGCATGGAGCATGGTGTCTTCAGTACGCTGACGACACCCAGATTTATTTCTCCATGACCAGATCATCGTCTCAGACTTCAGATGGTGTCTCTCCTCTCAATGACTGTCTCAGAGCGGTAATGGATTGGATGAGGAAAAACAGATTGAAGTTGAATCCAGACAAAACGGAGGTACTCACGGTCACAGGCCCGAAACCAGATTTGGGAATACAGTCTCCAGTCCTGGATGGAGTCACATTCTCCTCTAAGGACTGTGTTCGCAGCTTGGGGGTGCTCCTAGACTCGTTGCTTCACATGACCAGTCAGGTGAATGCAGCGGTCAGGAGTGCCTGTTATCAGCTTCGGCTGATACACCAACTGCGCCCTTATCTGGACATGAGGGATCTAGAAACTGTGGTACATGCCCTGGTAACCTCACGTCTGGATTACTGCAATGCGCTCTACATGGGGCTACCCTTGTGCCTAACCCGGAAACTACAACTGGTCCAAAATATGGCAGCCAGGTTAATTACAGGAACATCTAGGAGGGAGCACATAACACCTGTGCTCAAATCCCTCCACTGGCTGCCAATTAGTTTCCGGGCTCAGTACAAGGTGTTGGTTTTAACCTTTAAAGCCCTAAATGGCTTGGGTCCATCTTATCTTAGGGACCGTCTCTCCCCATATGATTCCCCCCCGCACCCTCCGGTCCTCTGGGAGGACTCTGCTACAGCCAATAAAAACTAGGCTGTCTCAGACCTCCCAGAGGGCCTTTTCTGCGGCTGCTCCCAGACTGTGGAATGGCCTGCCGGATGAGATCCGTCTCATTACTACGCTTGCTGCCTTCAAAAAGGCAGTAAAGACGGATCTCTTCCGGCAGGCCTTCCTGGAATAATCCCCTGGCTCTAGGGAGAGGGTTTTAGTGCTCCTAGTATCATGGCTGCCTTATTGTTTTGTTGGTTTTATTGTACTACGGCATTTTAATTTTCTCTATAGTTTAATCTTGTTTTAGGGGACAGGTGGGGGATTCCGGGATGAGGGAATGTTTTTAACTTTGTATGTTTTAAAATGCTGTAACCCTCCCTGATTGCCGAGCAGAGGGGCGGGCTATAATTTTATTATTATTATTATTATTATTATTATTAAACTTCTATAGAACACTGTGTATTTGAAAATGCATATTTTACCACCACCACCACCCCAACATCAAGGCAGCTCACAACAAGATAAAGTAGAGCAGATTTATCAAGTATGGATCATGTTTTCCCTGTAGCTGTGAGTGTATTGAAAAAAACACAAAGATCTTGGTCTGCAACATAAACAACCAAGTGAAACTTGATCAACAATGATGGCATAGAATTTAATTCCCCACCCTCCAAACACACGCTTCTGAGGGCAGACCTCTGCTTGTTTATTTTCCCGTGACTTTTGCAAGAGGATGGGTTGAGGAATGATTTTTATATTATGACTGTGGAACAGACAGAGGGCTTCTGTCACTCTGAGAATATCTGGCTTGCCAGCTGCAGTCAAAAGCTCTCTTGAGCTGGTGATTAGACAGTCGTGGCTGCGGTGGAATTCAACATCAACTGGAGCTTAACAACAACACTGAAAACCCCCGAGGTTGTTTGTTTTTCACCCCCAGAAGAATCTCAAAATGCCCTTCCAAATTTCCAACAGAAAATGGTTGCCTGCTATTCAAGCCACTCTTTATGAAGTACTTGCAAAGCCGATTAATACCAAGCAGGGATAGAAGAGAGTCATGATTTGTACCTAGACACTCCTACTTCCCTCTTTCTCATTTTAATAGTGAATCTTAGGCTGTCCCAAGATAGTTTGCTGCCTGAAACCAGGGACAAGGTGACTGGCCTCTCCAGTCCACCTATAGAATGTGACTGGTCTGGAAATTGAATCTTACTGGGATGTTGGCAATGGGATAGTGTCCTCCTGCACCATCACACATCATGCTGTTTTAGTTCAGGAGACCCATGGTAGGTTGTAGGACCCACAGCTCTGTTCTCCAGTAGTGAGAAACCATCCCAGCATTGAAAAATCAGCAAGGAGGTAAGAGTGTCACTACCAGAGAGAGAAGAATGAGGGCTTTACCCCCAAATAAAAATTCTAACCCCCCATGATATTTTCCTTCAGTCTCCAAATGTCTAGCCTTGCAGTAACTTGAAATTTTAGTTGAATATTTAGAAAAACAATTTAGTCATCCAAAGGAAAGGAAAGTTTAAAAAGGAACATGAGTGCAGCAAATATAAGAGTTCTAGGTGTTGCCAGTTTTTAATGTCTCACTCTAGAAATGTGGGGACTGCAAGAAAAATTCATTTTGGGGGGAGTATTCTAATTTGAGGGGACAATGACTTCATATGGGACTCCCATAGCTACATCTCCACAGAAGATGCCACTGCTCTGACCCTCAGCATCTCCTATCTGAGGCAGTTGCTTTGCTCTGCCTAATAGTAGGGTCAGCTCTAGGTGTAGATCACTATCATTTGTGGTTTCCTAGGTTGTATGCATCCCACTAGGTTACTGCAGACCACAACAATGGAAACACTTTTGGTGAGAAGCTGGTGGGAGCCTGATGCTTAGAGGCTCACAGGTCATGCAGGCGTAACTTGCTTCCATAGTTTTCTAAATTAGGATATTAGTGGCCTTGGCAGAATTTTATTTTGCAAAATATGTTACTGTGACTGCAGGGCTGGCCCAAGCCATTTTTCTGCCCTAGACAGAGCATCCAGTGGCACACACATTGTGTCTCCTTGACCTGTCAAGTTACTACTTGAGCCAGAAACTCTCACAAATGCATCTTTGGGTGCATCTACACTATAGAAATAATGTAGTTTGACACCACTGTATGAGTTGTAGCTCCATCCAATGGAAACCTTGCAGTTTTACAAGATCTTTAGCCTTTTTTCCCAAAGAATGCTGATGTCTCACAAAACTACAAATCCCAGAAGGCTACAGAATGGAGCTATGACAGGTAAAGTGACATTAAACTGCATTATTTTATAGGAGATGCACCCTTTCTCTTCAGTGAAGTAGAAAATAATCATAATAAATTAACCACCCTTTGCTACTTTTTCCCAAATCTATTGCCAGAGGTGGCTTCTTTTTCACCCTGCTTAATTGTAGGACTGGTATTGCTTGTTTGGTTCTGTGAAGAGCAAAACATTGCATTGCTATGTTGTAGTGGAGCTTTCAGACATGCAAGGTAAGGGTGACAATGGGCCTGAACAGACTGCCAGAAATAATCCAGCTTGAGACCACTTTAACTGCCCTGGCTCAGTGCTAGGGAATCATGGGAACTGTAGTTTATTGTGGCACCAGAGCTCTCTGACAGAGAAGGCTCAATGTCTTAGAAAAAACTACAATTCTCATGATTCCCTAGCATTGACCCAGGACAGTTAAAGTAGTCTCAAAATGGATTATTTCTGGCAGTCTGTTCAAGCCCAATGTTAGAATATACTTCAAGCAAATGTCATACTTTTAGAAATGACTAATCCTTCTAATCCTTAACTGCAACATGGAATTCATGTTTAAGATTTATCTGCATGTGTCTTACCTTCATTACACTCTTTCAATTCTGCCTCTTCATGTTTTTTTCTTTCTCTGCAAAAAACTCTTTAGGGAATCCAAGAGTTCCAATACTAATAATGTGGTACAGCCTTAGGGTCAAGCTAGATAAGGGAAACTGTGTGCCCTCAGTCCCCCCTTTTTTTGCAACTCCTGAGTATCACAACATCCCCAGACCACCCATTCATTTTTGAAGTAATAAATTGTTCCCAAATACCCCAATCATTTCTAGCCTTGAAAACTGGCTGAACATCACAGTAGTGAAACCAGAAGCAGACATCTAGTCACTTCTACCACTCATTTATGGCCAAAGGCCCTGAGATGCAACTCAGGACCAGAGCACACGGGCAAAATTGTCACCGACCACTGTTGTCTACTCCTGAATCCCTAAGAGAAATTTATACTCCCCAAGATTAACCCATTTCCACTCCCACAGTGAGATTTGTTCAGAAATTATTGTTTTAAAGGGGTTTTCATGGTCTATCCTCCTAAATTTAGCACATTTCTGGCATGTTTTATGTTTTCCCCAGGTTGTCACCATATTTCAGAAGCACAATTGTCATCAGATTCTGGAAATGGTTGATGAGGTTTGCATGGCCTGTGGAAGGTTCCCATTGGCCCTGAATCCACTATTGTTGCCCTAGTCATGGTTTAAAGAGAGTGGAAATGCATTCATAAATCTCCACCATTATATTAAGTTGGTCCATTTGATGTTTAAATTCTAGAGATCTCGAAAGGAGAGTTTGCACCCCAAGGATTAACCACATATACAAACACACATTTGCAAAGCATTTGAAGGAGGCAAAATAGGGACAGAGGAGATATACTAGAAATACGGGGACTATCATAAATGGAGACCATTGAAGTAAATGGAAGTAGGGTTGTAGTAACGAAGCCAGCATGGTGTAGTGATTTAAATATTGGACTAGGACACTGGGAGACCAGGGTTTCCAGCTATGGAAATTTTCTAGGTGACTTTGAGCAAATCACATTATCTTTGCTTTAGAAGAAGGCAAGCACACACACACCCCTGAACAAATCCTGCCAATAAAACACTGATGGATCACTTTGGTTCGCCAGAAGTCAGAATTGTCTTCAAGGCACAAAACAAACAACAGCAACAAGGTTTGCCAAGTCAGGATCATCACAGGCCCTGATATTTCATGGCCAAACCCTGAGAAATTGGGATTTATCTTTGGTGATATCGCAAGAGGTGGACATGCTGTTATTGCTGCTATCATCAGGACAGGCCCTGATGTTTTCACTAACACATATTATTTTTGAGGCCTCCTCTTACCTAGTGTTTCCTTTGCCTTGCCCTGACAAGAGGGATCAGGCTCTGTGGCTCAGGGCCAGACTGTGAAACCTGGAGATCCTAAATGGAAGCATTAAGCCACTGTTTAAATCTCAATCAGACTTAGGCACTGTCTGCATGGACCAGAATACTCCATAGGCATCCTGGTGTATTCTGGCCCCAGAGCTGCCTTGCAGTCCCCCTGTTATCTTTTACTCCCATTGCAGTGCTGGGTGGCTTTTTGCAAGCTCATCCCACTGTGCCATCTGGTATAGCTGCCACCACAGGCAAATCACTTGCTCTGAGGACAGAACAAGGTGCCCAGCATCAATCATAGGCTAGGCCCCATGTTCTGACCTGAAAGCAACATGAGGTAATGGTGACCATACCAGGTGGCATAGCAGGACAGGTTGTAAACTCCCCACATTGCAATGAAGGGCTTTGGCCCTTCCAGGAAAACTGGAGGGAAAGGTGAGTTATTTTGAGGTGAGTTATATAAGGGGGTATACCCCAGGTTTGATGTTGAACAGGCCAGACATTGTTCAGACTGTTCAGACTGTTCACACCAGAACCAGGGTTTGGGCCATGTGTCATCTGGACACCTCACCAAAAGGACTAGGGGAGGATGTTTTATTTGATCTGTGCAGATAGGGCCTCAAAGTATTCAGTGTTGGCTGAATCATACTCTTATATTTAAAATGAATGATAAGTGGGAGTTTTAGGGTTGCAGAAAGTGACCATAGGCTGCCTCAAAGATAAGGAGTAAGATGAGGAGTGTTTTGCATTGCTCATCCCACAAGTTATATAATAACTTCTCTCGTCATCCAATATCTTGTGTTTCTCATAGAGTTCCAACTTGCTGTGTACATTCTTTTGAACTCAGCTGCCCTCCTGGAAAGGACTGAATTGGGATATTCTGAATGCCTTATGTAACCCATTTAGAGAACTTTTTTGTTTGTATCTTTGTCTGCCTTTCTTGGACAGACTTATTTAATGGCAAAGTATAAAGGCTGGTTAGAAATCCTAGTTGACTTTAAAATGCTGGAGCTCAATTGGTATTCCGAAACAAGTAAGGCTTGATGAAAGCTGCCATTGTCCAAAAGATTTCTGTAGACAGACTTGTTCGTATCTTCTTGACAGAAGCAGGGTTTTAATATGTATGCACTTAACTAATTTAAATGAAATGCATTCTCCCACCCCCTTAAATCATAGTGCTTTTTAATTCTTTATCAGACTTAATTTAGGGATAAGAATTTCCCAAACTATTTTCTTCACACAAGAGAGGGAGAGAGAAAAATTACCCTTTATCTGAAAGCTACTCACTTAGAGATTTATGCTTTCCTGAAAAGATAGAATGTTCAAGTTTATTTGGAAGAATTTGGATGCAGGAGTTTTATAGCACCATTTAGCATGTGTTCTCTTCCAAACAGGAGTGTTTTGTTCTCTCTGAGAGAGGAGAGTAAACAATTTATTTAGCTGTGCATAAATGTATGCCCCCCCTTCTATTCACCATCATGACAACTAACCTAATTCATCAAAAGTAACATTGTAAGATTCAATTAAATAACAACAAAAAGTAATAGCAGAGAAGCATTTTAACAATGCACTCCTAAGTGGATGTAGGCTTCTATGAGGAGCCCTGGTGGCACAGTGGTTAAATGCCTGTACTGCAGCTGCTCACTCATAGACCACAAGGTTGCGAGTTCAATACTAGCCAGGGCTCAGGCTAGACTCAGGCCTGCATCTTTCCGAGGCTGCTAAAATGAGTACCCAACTGTTGGGGGGCAATGAGCTTACAGTTGTAAACCGCTTAGACATCCCATAGCGTGGTATGAAGCGGTATATAAATGAAGCTGCTTTGCTTTGCTTTGCTTCTATATAAGCATGTCATTCCATTCCTTGAAGGAATTTGTTTTAGAGCTTTGACCAACATTTTGTATCCATTTCCTCCATTCTCCCTCACTGCTACTATTCTGTGCCTGGGTTTTGATGCTGGAACCTGGAATACTAGTTTAAAAGCAACATAGATTCCACCATCTTGAAGTCTGTCCACTTCCATTTCAAAGATGTTAGTTGTAGTGGTGTCACCCTTGGTTTAAATTTGATTTTTTTTATAAATTGTGCACTAAAGTGGTTATGATGTACAGAGGTGTCATTGGGGGAGTGTGAAGGGTGTGGACTGCACCAGGTGACTCCACAAGTTGGGGTGACTCCATTGCTCTCCAAACACCTGCCTTTGGGCAGAACCAGGCTGTGATGTTCACTTGCATCCCTTTAAAAGGTTGAAGAGAGGGGGTGAGTGGGGAGAGGCTCAGTCGAAGGAGAAAGGAGAGGCCCAAGGTTTAAAAGAAATGTTTAACATTGTAAAATTTTTAAATTTTCTTTAAAAATATTCCCCCTTGCCAAATTTTCATTTTAACCACATGAAACTAGATACATGTAAATACATTTAGGCTCTGAATACAATATTGTAATTTAAAAGTATCATTTTAATTTGGCTAGTTGTTTACGTCACAGCTATTGCCATTACATTCCATGATATACAGGAGTTATAATTTGATGAGTAACAATTAGTACAAAAAACATGACAAAGGATTCTGTATGGTGGGAGATGGGAGGAGGTCAGTGGAGGATGACACCCATGTGTTACAACACTGGATGACTCTAACCCTAGTGATGCCACTGATGATGGATGGTCTAGGGGCCGATGCAGACGGCCCGTAAGGGGTGGCTCTGTGCCACCCCTGGGAGTGCCGGATCAGGGCTGAGGCAACCACATGCCATGGCCCCGATTCTCCTTTTTGCCACCCTCAAAAGAGCAGGTAAATGCCGCTCCTTTTTGAGGCAGGAAAAAGCCCCCCTTAGAGCTGCCACCGCTGCTCTTTTGTGTCCCTTTGGCGCAGTGTGTCTGTATGCTGCACCAACAGGGCACTCTGACACTGTGTGCCATGCAGTCAGGTGCATGGCATCAGGGCGGAGTCAGTGCACTTTCATGGGAAAGTGATTTGAGCAATCCCTTTCACTTGGGTCACGGATGGGATAAGATTGAGGGAGCGATCCCATCCCTATCCCATCCCCCATGTAATAATCTCCATAGTCCAGTGCTCAAACCACCACACTATGCTGTCACTCTATATATAACTAGTTACTGTTTAAATGAGAGATGGGAATCACTCGTTTCCAAATGTTGTTGGACTGCAACTCCCAGCATTCCTCACCATTCGCTGTGCTGACTAGGATTTCTGAAAGTTGCAGTCATGGTGGGCTACATGATTCCTAACCTTAGCTTAAACAATAATAGAACATATAAAATAAAGCCATGTCTGTATTGTCCACGAGACTATATGGTGGGCTGAACTGTGCTGGGAAAATTTGTAAAAACAGGTAAGTCTCCAGCATGTATCTAAAAATAAGAATTACTTGAGCAGAAGAATCAGCACTTGAATGATGGATTCACTACTGTTAGTATGTATAGCCTACACATTACTGCACAAATGGAAAACCTGCTCAGTTAAGCTATCCACATCATGATGATAAAGAAGTAGCTTACTGGGCTCTGGTGCGACAGTTTGTCTCAAAAATAAATGCACTGAATACTAAGGCCTGGGGTTGATATAATGGAGGGTGCTATTGCCAAATGTGTGTGCTGCAAAGGCTAAACCCCCTGGCATGCCTTTTGGTTCCTTAATATGAAGAGAAGAGACACACAGGTCATTTATAGTGAGAAAAGTTCAGGGCACCCTTGAAACTGTTCTCTTGAGTCATTCTGCTGCTAGCATAGGAGGCCAGGAAGCAAGTGTGTGTTTATTCTGTGTTACGGTTGGACAGAGTCTACAAGACCTTAGCAGGACTGTTGATGATAGGGTGATTTGGAGGTCTCTCATTGATAGGGCCGAAGTCGACTTGACAGCACTTAACAACAACAAGGGTTACACAGCTCTTGTTTTGAGTTTGTCAAACAGAAGTCTATCACCACACAAGAAACTGAATTCCCATTATCCTATTTTACAGAGGTCTTTGCTCTGTTTAAAGCTGTTCTTTGTTTGAAGATCTGTCCCATGAAAATGGTTGCCATCAACACTTAGGGGGGAAGCAGACGGGCGGCATGGGGCTGCCCCAGGAAGCTGCGGATCGGGGCCAAGGTATCCGCACTCCTCGGCCCTGTGGTGCAGCATCCCAGGCCCAGGAAGGAGCACTAAAATAGCGCTTCTTCCACAAGACGCCGAAGCTGCACCGCAAAAGCCCTCCGGCGGAAGTGTGCCGTCGGACCGCCAGCCGTGCAGAGGGCCGGCCGCTCTGACAATGTTTTCGGGAAGGGGTTTGGGGCGCCCAGTGTGAGGCTGCCCCTCCCCTTCCTGGCCTCAAAGACGGCGCTTTGCGCCATCTGCTTAAGCCCTTAGTATCTGGAGAGCAGACACATACATTTTCTGTACTTCCATTTAAATTAAACAATGATTTGTGAATTTCTATGTATACAATCCATAATTAGCATGAGCAAATTGTGTGCAAATCAGTATCTTTACACACTCTCCCTCTTTTGGGTGTGTGTGCAAATCATTCTCCTTTTTCTCTCTCTTTTTTGCCAATAGTAACTTGCCAATAGTAACATTCTCCTTTTTTGCCACCATACTAAGAAAGCCAAGCAAAAGAATATTAACACAGAAACAGAAGCTCTAAAAAAACCCCAAACCAAACATGATTGTGACCAGAGCCAGAACTGGAGTGGTAATACAGCCCATGGTCTTTGCCAGGTATTCATTAAATTGAATCAAGGTTGACTCTAACATTAAGTAGATTGGTAGAGTGAGGAAGTTGCCTCGGGTGGCAGATCCTGGGTGGTATAAAGGGGAAGCCATGACAGTCCCTTGACCATTTCCCTCTATTGAAGGACAGAGTTGTGTTCCTGGTAGCATACCTTGCATTCTCTAAACTAGCCTGCTACTCTCATGAGTAGTGGAGAATACAAACCTCTCATCAGCGTCGAAGCAAGATTCATCTGCCATTCTATACATGGAATGTGGGTGGAAGGAAGAGCTGTCTTGCATACCTTCCAATATCTTGCAATTGAATACAAGGACATATCTGACCGAGAAAGCAAAATTATTAAAAAACAAGAACACACAAGCTAGGAGCAGTTTGCTTTTTGCCTGAGCCTACTAGGAAAAGGCAAGATTCTGCCCCCTCCTCTTCTCTCCCTTCTACTGACTTAATTGAGTGCAAGCTACTTTTGTACTTTGAACTCAGATATGCCAACTGAAGTAAGCTGAGGACAAAGGAGGAGTAAAGGAGAGAGAAACTGGGACATTTTAAGGACAGCTGGAGATGTGAGAAGACAGAGGATTAATTGGGACTGTCCCTGTCAGTTCAGGACAGTTGAGGAGTATGGTCTTGTTCTTTACCTTGCTTTGATGTTTAGTAGTGCCATTGAATCTTATCTAAAGAAATCTTAAGTGGCAAATATTAAGTGGATTTTTGAGAGAAGCAAAAATAGTATCCATGAGAGCTGCCAAAAGGTCCCCACTTCTTTAACTTTAAGCTGTATCCATTTCAAACTGGTGAGTGATTAATTATTGAGGTTGGACACACATGGAAAATGGCCTAGGGCTAATGGTAGGTGACTCTCACCTCCTATTTCATATTCAAGTCACAGCTAATCCTTTAAAAATGGATTGATTAATAGGTCCTCTGCTGGACAACATTAATCCTTAAACCAAACACTGATTTAAGCCATCTAGTTGATTATTGATTATTATTAAAGGATTAATTGTGAATCTAAGCTTCTAAGGCACACATTGTGCTTCTTGTGATGTCATGAAGAGTGTAATCAGCCCTACAAACTTCCCTATGTTTGTATTTGTATTTGTATTTGTTGTTGTTTTCATTGAAAATGGGAAGGCTCATCACAGAGGGTCTTGCACAGGTTGGAAAGGCATCAGATTTCAGGAAAGCCCAGAACAAAGAAATCTCACTTTTTAGACATCCAAAATCTGCTGCCTAAATCAGCCGCCTTACTCTGTCTAATGCTAGAGCCAGTCTTATTGGTAAGTAAGAAAGAAAGGGAAATCAGTATGTTGTTTTTGGGCATTTAATACAGCTAGCTGGCCTATATAGCTGGACTATACTGATCTTTGGGCATTTAATAAAGCTAGCTGGACTATATTGATCTTTTAAAAAACAAAACAAAAGAGTCTTTAACTAGAAGCTCTGCCCCCCTCCAAATGGCAGAGATTTCCATTAATTGCCTGAGTAGTCTAATAGTCCAATTGAGTATAAAAGTTCACATTTCTTTGTTTTCATTGTGCAACTGTCTCTTTCCCATTTACAAATTCTGTACTGTATTTGTAAGAAATGTCTTCTTTGATTCATTATGACTGAGGATAAATAAGATGAGCTTTGCATATGGAAGGGAATTCTATTCTGTATTGTTTGAAAAGTTCTTCTTATATACTCCAAAAAATGTTAGAGTCATTGCCAGAGTTTCCAAGGAAATAGAAGCTTTGTCTTGATGGCAAGGCAGAATAGCTGGACTTAGAGCTCTGGCCTCCAGGAGAGACTCCTTTCTTGCCAGTTTGAAGAGCAGAATAGCTTGAAGTACTGGGAGGACTTGTAAGGGCACTTTCTTGCAACATTCTGATTCCATCAGTTCTACTGGTTGTTGTAGTCGTGCAAGTAGGTGTGGGGAGAGAATTGATTACAAACAGCTAAAATTCTGTAAACTTGAAAACTCTTCTCATAGTTCATGAATCTATTGTTCATTTCCCAGGCTGAATGGAAACTTGAGAAATTGCTGTCCTTGGTCATTGATGTAGTCTATTATTTATTTATGTACATTTATCTGAAGCATTTTATTTATTGCCTCTCAGGTTGCTGGAGCTCCCATGATGATGCACAATAGATGAAACATGATTTGAGATAGTGCCTGAGATTCTAGATCAGCTACTTAGTATACTTATATCTCCTGGCCTGACCTTCCCAATCCTATAATGTGCAGCTCTGCGAGCAATGGGGCAGAGGGTCTGTTTTCTTGTCAATAAGGGCATAGCAGATGGACATTCTCACTCCCTTCCCACAAACAGTTAGTGGTATGACAGTCAGAAGCAGGATCTCTGGCACAATTCCTCTTTGCATTGGAGATTGCTTATTGGAGGAGAGTGAAAAAGTCAATCTGCTGCACCCCAATCAACAAGAGAACTGACCTCTATTGCTTGCAGCAGCTGCTGCCCAGCAACTCAAGACTAGAGCATTTTTACAATGCCTATGTATTCCCAACACTATTCAATACAAGGGGATTGTGGATAGGAATCAGTTAAAAATGCATATTCAGAACTACGACTGTGAATTCCAGCCATTAAAGATAAACAGATGGAAACATTATTTTAAAACAGACTGAAACAATTTCTTTAAAATTGTTTTAAAAACTAAACAGGACAGCCACATCAATTTTCATGACCAAAGGATTGCAGTTAAGAAGCAGTGGGAGGTACACAGACTCATAATCATGTATCATTTTCTGAGGAGATCTGTGGATCACCATTCTGCATGCAGAAATCCAGCTGGAAGCCATGTGTGGAATTGGAAAGGAACTACTAAAGGAAGCTCTGCAGTATACAACTGTGTGTATGAACAATTGGTGCAAGCTAACAAAAGATTATTTTTGAAGACACTAGGCTTTGATGCATGAGTGTGTTCTTATCCTGATAATAGATAGATCCCCTGGAAGCACTTTAGCTTTACCTACAGGAGCTGCAAAAGCACCACTATGGCATCATTAATCTGCTCCTACAGTCTGCTCATACTAGCTGAAAGAACACTTGGCCGTTGGACTTCTTTGGGATGAAAGACTATGCTTGATTCTCAAGGAGTCCATCATAAGTAACAAGATGTGACTGGGTCATGGTAGAGCAACATCAGCCCCTGTTCCCTGGAGAAAACCTGCTTTCAGACAAACTTTCTGAAGGGGAGAAGAAACTGAAGGTCAGAAATACAGCATCTTTTTTGGAAAGATTACTCATTTTGATATGCCAAAAGAGATGTTCTGTGAAAAATGCTGTGGCATTGTTATGTTAAAAACGCTGCAGCAAATGTCACTGCTTCTTTAGAAATAGATATTTTAAAATAGCTGCTGGTATTCTCATGGTGATAGGTAATAGTAGGGATCAGGGCTAGTGCCAAATTAAATTTGAATGGCACCTGAATTCTAGGTTTGGAAAAAAATACCCTTTGGGATTACAACTCCTATCACTTCCCAGCCACTATGGCTAGTGGCTAGTCCGGCAGCAGTAGTCTAGGAAAGTTATGTTTCAAAGTTCTGGTTGAATTCTGTGTAGAAGAAACAAGAAGAATAAAACAGAGTGAACATCACTTTGTAGCAGGGTCAGCTCTACCATTAGAGCTGCCTCCCATAACACATATGTGAGTGTAGGAAGAGGAGCAGCAAGGACAACTTGTGGACTGTTTTGGACAAACTCTTCAGCTGACAGGGTTGTCCCTCCCACACAGTCTTCTTGGCTAGCCATAAATTAGCCTGTGTGCTAGATTCAGGGGGGAAGCAGATGGGCGGCATGGGGCCGCCCCGGGAATCTGTGGATCGGGGCCGAGGTATCCGCACTCCTCGGCCCCGCAGTGAAGCGTCCCAGTCCCAGGAAGGAGCACTAAAATAGCGCTCCTTCCGCAAGACGCCGAAGGTGCGCCGCAAAAGGCCTCCAGCGCACCTTCAGCGCCTCTTCCACTGCAGCGTGTGCGGATGCTGCAGCGGAAGTGCGTCGTTGGAGCACCAGCCGTGCAGAGGGCCGGCTGTTCCGACAATGTTTTCGGGAAGGGGGTGGGGCGCCCAGCGTGAGGCTGCCCCTCCCCTTCCTGGCCTTGAAGACGGCGCTTTGTGCCGTCTGCTTAGGCCCTCAGTTGCCAGTCAAAGCCAACTTCTGTATGTAGAATGATGAGGAGATCATGTCATCTTGTCCTTTGCATCAGTGTGGCAACAAAACCTCTTGGGCTGGCCCTGCATTAGTGGTTTCAGCTTACCATCCTCCTCTTCCTCATTTCTTCCCGCCTCAGGGATGGCTGTCTCCATCCTCTTAAGAAGTGGCCGACCATGGACCCTTTCACACTACATAGTTATCGCACTATGATGGCAACATCCTAAGGAATCCTGGGGTTTGTAGTTTGAGGAGAAACTATTACTCTCTGGCTGAGAATTCAAAATACCCCTCCTTAAACTGCAAATTTTAGGGCTCCATGAGCTTTTTCCACGTTAGTTTAATGTGTACTTGTACCACTATAACTGTATAGTGTGAAAAGGGCCCCATGTCTTGGGTGATCCTCTGGTTATTTTATGCCTTACCTTCTGGCCAGTGAGCATTATACAACTGTTTCAGTGCCTACAGCAATGAGTCATTCAGAGGCCAGGGCTAACATGTTTTGTTTTATTTTTTACTGTGTATTTTGACTTTTGTATACTTTTTAAGATGTGATAGAAAACCAAATCTGTATTTTTGCTCCTATAAATACACATATGCAAACACACAAGGTCAGAAGAGATTAACTTGCTGAGTATGTGGAGCAAATATTCATGCGTGTAGAAATTGACTGAAAGTTTGCTTCTCCTCCTGTAGCAATCAGATGGAGGAGTGGTTCTTTTTGTAGAACTCAATCCTTCTAAGGACTTTATCACATGGCTAATAAAGCATTTTACCTGAATCAAATTTAATTTTAAATTGGGCTGCATCCACCCGAATGCAGCCTGGGTCCATCCCCGCTTCCAGGAGCGCTCCAGCAGCCATTTTTCAAGTTGGAAAATTTTCAGTTTTGAGAAGAGGCACCTGGGAGCGGGGATGGATTGGGGCTGCATTTGGGTGGCAATTTCGGCAGCAAAATCTTTGTGATAGGGTCCGGATGCAGTCTGATTTCAAATTTAATTTGATTCAGGTAAAACGCTTTATTTTAGCTATGTGATGAGCCTCTAAGCATCCTAATAGGCTTGTCAGTATAATTAACTACAGTGTTATTCTGGCTGCAGGGTGTGAAGCCAAATTTCAGTATGAGCAGTTTCAGCTTGGCTGAAGGTTAAAACCTGTAGATTTTTCTAGCAGGGCAAGGTCATCTATGCCTAGAAGAAATTAAGAATTTAACTATTCTGCATGGAGATTATGTGGGCACCTCAAAACACAAGTATGCCTGCATGAGCTTTAGAAAAATATGGCTGCTTGAGTTGAGCTTCAGGGATAAGGCGATAGTATAGAAGATTTTATGAAAAGATTACACTGTTTCATGGAGGATAGACCTGTAAATGACTATTAGTCACAGCTGGTTAGTGGAATTTCCATGGAGGTTTGGAGCCATTTATCTTTTTGTGTGATATGCCTATGACAAATAATGGTATGATTTTCATCTTCATGCTGTACCTTTGCATTTCCACAGATTTAATTATCAAGTTAAGAGAAACAGAATAAGGAAGTAGATAGATTCCTAATTTGGTCTATTTCTGGTCAGCATGGTTTACTTAATAGGATGCTTGCAGATGGGAACATTTCATATTTATCTCCCTGAAGTCCTGGAAAGAAAGGTAGGCCATAAACATCCCAGACTTTAGGAACATAGGAACCTGCTTTATACATAGCTTGGAAAAGTTTGTTCTTTTTTTACTGCAACTTCCAAAAATCTGCCAATCAGAATCCCCAAAACTGATTCAGGAATTTGCAGTGTCACTCAAAAAATAACTTTTCCAAGATCTGCTTATACCACTGCATACCATTACCCCATCTACCTGTTAGGAAGGATCTAATTAGGGGAATTTATAATTAGCTCAAAATATGCAAGAGTGGGGTCCTAACAACACCCCGCGAGACCAGAGTACTGTAGTGTATACCGGAGGACTAAGAGATCCCACAATTGATGATGCTGAGACAGGCTTCTTCAATTAAGGTCTAAATATTTATTAAAAGGGAAAACTGAACACATACAAATATGACACACACACTCATACAGCACATTAGAAGCAAACAAGTGAAAGCGGGAATAGATCGAGATGGACCAGACTATGGGAGATACTCACTTCCAAAGGCCTCTTCAGGATCCGCTCTGGATGTAGATGATGATGATGATGATGACGATGATGATGATGATGATGATGATGATGCACGGCTACCGAGATGGGGGAAGGGATGACCAAGGGAACTATGATCAGAGTGCAAACTGACGTGGAGCCAAGATGCACTCTAAGGATAGCACGTGGAGTCTAAAAATCTAGGGGTTTATATAGGGAATATCTAGCCTATGGCTAGAGACTTGATGACTTAGCTGAAGCCTGGACAAAGGCACTGATTGTCTGGGTTTTGTTAAGCTGAGGTGTGAGGATGACCTTGACAATGCACTCGGATCTTGACACAGTTGAGGGAGCCTAGAGGAAAAGGGGCGCAGTTAAATCTAATCACTGCCCCATTAGGTGTAAGAGTCAGACAAGCAAGCACTATTGCATTGTCCTCTAAAGGTGATGGTCCTTCCCCTTTAGCAACTCCCAAACTTGTCTGGCAGACCTTTTCTTGTTCCTAACTGGGGTTTATGGCTGACATCTCATAGAGGTCAGTTCGGGGTCATAGAGGGAATTTCATATGTCAAACATTTTATTAAAATTGTATATGCTAACATACCTCAGTATCACATAGTGACTGGTAGCATCTCTTCACGTTATCAAGCAAGAATATTTTCCAGCCCTGCCTGGAGGTGTGAGTAACTGAGGCTGCACATATACACTGCAGAATTAATGCAGTTTGACGCAACTTTAAGTGCCATTGCTCAATGCTATGACATTCTGGGATTTTTAGTTTTGTGAGACATTTAGTATTCTCTGTCAGAAAGCTCTGGTGCTGCAACAAACTACAAATCCCAGGATTCCATGGGATGGAGCCATGTTAAAGCAGTATCAAACTGCATTAATTCTGTATTGTGGCAGCAGTCTGTATCTGTTGCTTTTCACATGCAAAGTATGTATTCTACTACCTGGTTTTGGCCCTGCACTGAGGACCAAAGCATCTACCTAGCCTCTGCTTCTAATTGGCAAATAAACCATCCAGGGTTCTATTTCTTAATGCAACCAACAGTGTACCACTTAGCTGGGATGACAATTACATCTGTCACTCCCTTTCTGTTATGAAATGGTCCAACACAGTGGTTCTCAAAAGTTTTACAGTTGACCCTCTATATCCATGGACTTGCCATCCAGCATCCGTGGACAGAAAGCCTGGGTGGGTGACAGAGGAGGGAGAGGCAGCAGAGGGTAAAAGCTGATGGAGAGGAAAAGGTGGTAAAAAATGCAGCAGAGGAAGGAAGAGGAGGAGGGAGGAGAGGAGGAGGAGGAGGAGGCCCCCTGCTGCCCACTGCAGTGTGAGTGGCAAGGCGGGCTTTGGCAGGTCGGGATGGTGAAGTCCCATTGTCCCCAATGGTGGTGCGGCTGCATGGCCATGCCACCATTGAGGACAATGGGACTTGAGCATCCACAGATTTTGGTATCCGCAGGGGGATCCAGAATGAATTCCCAGAAGATACCGAGGACTAACTGTACTCTTATACACGTGGATGTTGTACACACATTCCGCTCAGTGTAGTATAAGAATAAAAATATTTTATCTCTTTAATGTACATATTTTCAATTGCACATTTGTGTATATTAAGATATTAACATTTTATTAGGAAATAACATAATTCAAATTAGAACAGTTTTATTTAAATAAATTCAATACTCAACACATCTATAAATTGTATACATATTGTTTCATATGTAGTCACATGTACTGCTTCTCCTCTCTTTCTGAGAGGACAAAGCCAGAACCAAGTAATGGTCCCCAAGCAAGAAGCATTTTCTACTGCCTTCACTGGAGACCATTGCATACATTGGGTTTCCTTCAGCCACCATGCACCTAAGGTGTACTGGATTTGAGCAGGCACATTGGTTGAGGCTGTAGCAGCATCTTGTCTGCTAAGGCACCAACAAGATGGATGGGAGAAGAAATATTGACTTGGGATGAGCCCTGAAAGAGGTCATGATCCAGTAAGCTTCCCTGCTCTCCTTGTCTTCCTTCTCCTCCTCCCTAAGGCAGAGGCAGCTTATCCAAGTGCCCTTATTACCCAAGATGCTGGGGTCCCAGGAGGGCACCCACAAATTAATATGCTTTAGAGGAATTTTAATAGCTCAAATTAGGTTTTCACTGGGGCAACAGTTGACCTTGGGATCAAAACCATATGTATAATGGTTTCAGATCACATAGAACTCCAGAGGCAATTCCAAATAGATTTTTGTAGTTTTGTTAAGAAGATGATCAACACACACACACACACACACACGAACTAACAAAGCAAAGGTGGGAGAAAGTGAATAGTGGATGCCTTGCTAACAGTAATACATTACCAATTTTGAAGCGTGGTTCAAATCAATGGGCATCTGGAACACAGAGGGCTCAGTAGCCACCTTGGTAAATGGGGTGGCCAACTTATTGAGGTGCCTAGTAGAACCGACAGACTGTCTGCCTGGTTACAAACTAGACCAAATTGCTTGTGTCTAGGTGGTGGTATATATATTCAAAATCATGTGCCAGGGCAGTATTTTTCAGGATGAATGGATTAACTCTATGCTAATGGTTTTCCAGGATAAAAAAAAATGGTTGAGAGCTATAGTAAATGTTTGGATGACATGTGTGAATATTTCAGACAAAAGCAAACCTCTTACTGCTGGAGAAGTGTACTTTGTCTGTGTATGCACAACCATCACCTTTGGCCAGAGTCTCATCATCACTCTCCATAGACAAAAGTGATTATGTTGATGTCTTTGGTGATCTCATTTGTGGTAGGTGTCTTGCTTACTTCCTTACTTGAGCCAACTGGATTGTCGCCAGAATTCTGCCTTGGGGTTGCCTTTACAGGTCACTCACCTCAGTGTCCCTTTTAATATTATATTGATATCAAATATAAGAGGGGCCTAGTCCTGGGGAAACACCCTCCTCATCTTTCTCATCCTCTCCAGGACAGAAAAATTTTGAGAAGCAGAGGAGGAGGAGGAGGACAGATCAGAGCCTCCAAGTCTACCCCCCCAGCTGCTCCTGGGACTCCTACCTCACTGTTTGAGAAGTAGTGGTCTAACATTTCCATAAAATCTTCCAAACTTTCCTGTCTCTTCTGGGTTCCACTGTAACACTTACAGCAGGGGTAGGCAACCTTTCCCCTTTAAGGGGCGAGGGACTTCAGCTCCCAGAATCCCAGGAGCTATTGGCCAACATGGGACTATTGGCCAACATGGCTGAGGCTTCTGGGAGCTGAAGTCCCTCGGCCCCTAAAGGGGAAAGGTTGCCTACCCCTGACTTACAGTGTTTGACAGGGGAGGGGATGCATTTCCCAGCAAGGGAAATTGTTATGAGCCATCCCTGATGTTATATATTTCAATATTTTTAAATTTTATTTCAATTATATTCTGCCTTTCTCCCCAAGTGGGACACAAAACAACTTCCCATATACGTTAAACCAAAACAGTGAAAACGACGACTCAGTACAAAAGTTAAAACAGGATTAAACAAACAATCCAATTAAAATGTTACTTTTAAAACATTTATTTTAAAAAGAATTTAAAATGCATCAAACACATATTACATGTTAAAGCACCACACTCATTGTATATCCTACCCTGACTGAAGGTTGAAGGCCTATTTAAATAGGAAGGTCTTTGCCTGCTGATGAAAAGAGAGCAAAGAGGGGGCCAAACAAATTTCCCTCAGGAGTTTTATAGCCTAGGGGCAGCCACTAAGAAGAGTCTCTCCCATGTTTGCACCAGATGAGCCTAGAAAGGCAGCGGGGTGAAGAAGAAGCCCTCCCCTGGATATGTAACCCTCGGGCAGGCTCATAGGGGGAGATTTCAGATAGTTGGACCTAAGCTAGGTAGGCCTTTATAGATAATAGTTGGCACTTTAAAGCATGTCCAGAAAAGAACCAGAAGCTACTGGAGCTGTTTCATCGAGGAAGTTAGGCAAAGAATTTGGGGATAGCTTGTCCTTTAAGGTTGCGTCCACACTGCAGAAACAATCCGGGTTGAAACCACTTTAAATGCCATGGCTCAATACTATGGGATCCTGGGATTTGTCATTTGTTGTGGCTAAATGTCTCACAAAACTAATATTCCAAGAATTCCATAGCATTGAGCCATGGTAGTTAAAGTGTTGTCAACCTGGAATATTTCTGCAGTACAGATGCAACCTAAGACATATTAACTTTACAAAAGGCTGAAAATGAAAACTGTAAGGACTGGTTTGTTGATCCAGGTCAAGACAGGTGCCTGCATTTTTAGACTGATACTGTGGCTGTCACTACAGCGACTGTCACATTAAATGTTCACAGTCTTCAAAATGTAGCATTATATCACTGGGTGCAACAGCAGAATATGACTTAACAGTTAATTATTACTCTATCTTGATGGCAGTATGTTTTTAAATGCTTAACTCTACAAGGGGAAGGAAATGCTTAGAAATATCAGCAAGGATGCCATCAGATATACTGTAGTATGCAAAGGAGTTGAAGGTTAAGTGACTCATTTGTGCCATGCTGGAGATCTGTGAATAGCACATATGCTTGAAATGTGTCATTAAGAGCTACATGTCCTTGCTTTAGAGCTTGTGGTCTGCCAGGGGGGATTGCTTGTTTACTGCCACCACTGTACACTTTGCTGTTCTAGTCATCCATTGTGTTTGAGGCTAAAAGCAGGATTAGGAGTCTACAAAATAGGCATTTGTCATTTGAATTGAATGGTACATGTTTTCCCCCTAAAGAACAACAAAATCCTGTTTAATTGTGTCAATTAAAAAAAACCAATAACACCCCCCTCTCTTTCAGTTCTTGACAAGGGACTGCTAAAATCAAACTAAGGAGAGGGAGTCCTTTCACAAACCAAAGACATTTCCTTTGTATCCAGATGTGTAGGGTGGTGTTTTAGTGGTCATATTAATTTGTTACATACAAGATATGCAGAAATTAAATTAAGCTATAATTCATTCTTAAGGTCAGAACGTGGCGTGACGTTCCTGGCGGAATATATACAATCATTTAGAGGGCATCTGCTCATGTGCAGTGTCTTGGAGTGACTGAACCTGAGATGGAGGCAAAGAGCTTTGAGGCTTCTGATTTTAGCAATAACATCTTTGCTGAAAGCACACAATCAGCATGTATGGTTCGTTGTTAATTGCCTTTGAGGGTTATGGCAATCCTGTGCCAATCATGGCAATCCTGTGGATGAGATATCTCCAAGACTCCACTGCTCTGCTTAGGTCCTGCAAATTCATACCTGTGATCTCCTTAATAGAGTCTGTCCATCTAGTCTGTGGTCTTCCACTCTTTCTACATCCCTCCACCTTTCCTAGCATTATTGTCTTCTCCAATGAGTCATGCCTTCTCATGATGTGTCCAAACTAGGATAGTCTCAGTTTAGTCATCTTGGCTTCTAGGGAGAGTTCAAGGCTGATCAGTTCTAGGACCTATTTATTTCTCTTTTCACTGTCTACAGTATCTTCAGCACTCTTCTCCAATATCACATCTCAAATCAATTGATTTTCTTCCTATCCACTTTCTTCACTGCCCAGCTGTCACATCCATACATGGAAATGAGGAATACAATGGCCTGTACAATTCTAACGTTAGTTCTCAGTTGTACATCATTTCTCTTTGGGATCTTGTCTAGTTCTTTCATAGCTGCCCTTCCCATTCTTAGTCTCTGTGTGGCCTTTTAGATGCTGCTGGACTGCAACATCCATCAGCCCTTGCTAGAATATCCAATAATGAGAGTTGATGGTAGGTACAGTAAAGCCCTTGAAGAGCCCTGGTGGCACAGTGGTTAAATGCCTGCACTGCAGCCACTCACTTGCAAACCATAAGGTTGTGAGTTCAATACCAGCTAAGGGCTCAGGCTCAACTCAGGCTTGCATCCTTCTGAGGTCGCTAAAATGAGTACCCAGCTTGTTGGGGGCAATTAGCTTACGTATTGTAAACTGCTTAGGGAGTGCTTAAGTGCACTGATAAGAGGTTGAAAAATGTACTTGCTATTGCTATTGCTACAGTGCAACATCTAGAGGGCCATCTATTTCCCATCCCTGATATGATGATGATGATGATGATGATGATGATGATCCCACTTTTCCCCCCAAATTGGGACACAAAGCGGCTTAATACAATTATAAACATACAAAAGCTAGCATTAAAATAGAATTAATCTGGTACAGTATTAAAACACATCCCTCATTAAAAGAATAGAATGCAATTTAAAAAGATAATAGTGCTTAAAACAATACATATTAAAACAGTTAAGAATACTAAAACACATTAAAACAATAGAATAGAATAGAATTGTTATTATGGTCATAGACCAAGCACATCATTAAAACAATAAAAATAAAACTATATACAGACCCTTAATGATAAATAGCTTAAAAAAAATTTAAATATTGCAGAAATGGACAAACTTACCTGCTAATATGAGGGCAGTCATGGGAAATCCACAAACAGATGTGGAACCCAGTAATAGATTTTATACAAATAGGAAAAAAAAATATAAGTTATACATTAGATTAAAGATAAAGATCCTGTAAGAGGAAAATAATTTAAGATCCAGTAAGAGGGAAATAAAATTAAAAGATAAAACAAGCAAATTAAAAGAAGGGAAAAAGAAAAAAAAGTTCTTTTTTACAATCCAAAATCTACTTAGCTATAAAGATAAATCTACATGTTGGTCGAAAGGAGATTACTAAAAGGGGAAGAAAAACGTAAAGAAATAAGAGGTAAGCAGATTCAAAGTAAGAGATATAATTTGAATTATCACTCATGATATATAAAGGAAGGATGTATTGCAGGGGTAGGCAACCTGTCCCCTTTAAGGGCCGAGGGACTTCAGCTCCCAGAATCCCAGGAGCTATTGGCCAACATGGGACTATTGGCCAACATGGCTGAGGCTTCTGGGAGCTGAATTCCCTTGGCCCTTAAAGGGGAAAGGTTGCCTACCCCTGATGTATTGGAATCCAGGAAGTATATGTGTTTTTAAGGGTGATGGGTATATGTTTAGTATTGTAGTAGTTACGTATGATGTTTATGTATATAAGTGAATTCATAATATTTGTGGTATTTGTTATGAGTAATTGTTGTTTAAGTTTTTATATGCATTTAAAACTCAATTAAAAAATGGGGAAAACCCTTCAGATCCAGTACCAAACAACATTAAGAGCCCAACCTCAACCGTCTGTAAAGGCCTGGCAGCACAAAAATATTTTAGCCTGCTGCTGGAAGGATAGCAAGGATGGGGCCACCTTGGCCTCTCTGGGGAGGGAGTTCCAAAGTTTGGGAGCAGCCACCAAGAAAGCCCTCTCCCTTGTTCCCACCAAAAGAGCATGAGAAGATGGTGAGACAGGGAGGAGAGTCTCTACAGGTGATCTTAAAGCCCTAATGGGCTCATACAAGGAGATACGATCCTTCAAATAGCCTGGACCCAAGATATTTGTCAGAGGGTTGTGTGTTCCCTGTAGCTAGCCCCAATTAACCACCTGGTTGTAGCTTTTGGATCAAATGAAGTTTCTAAGCACTTTTCAAAGGCAGCCCCACATAGAGTGCATTACAGCAATCCAAATGGGATGTAACCAAGGCATGTACAACTAAAGAGATTTTAGGTAGCAGAGCTGCAAAAGACCTCCCTCTTTCATCTAGGAAAAACGGATTGGCATAGTGGGCCAGATGAGTATCAGTCAAACCCTATATGCAACCAAGTAAATCTTATTAGTATGTTTATTCTAGTGAATTTCTGTGGCAAAATCCAAGTATAAAATTAAACAAGTAGGTCAGACAGACAACCCTCTCCCCGCTGGAGAGGGAAAGCCCAAGAATTTCTTACAGAAAGAGAGTCTCTTGGACAAGCCAGTGTTTATTCACATGCAGTTCAATGTGTGCAGTGGCACAGAGAATCAGCTGGATGTTTGTGCCAAAGAACATAACAAAGACCCTTTAATCTTTATAATATTAATGAAGAAAGCACTAGAGCTGGAAGAAGATGCAAAATAGGGGTTGCAGCCTGGGGAGATGTTCAACAGATGATTGCGAAGAGCAAGTGTTAGGGAGCAGGTATTTATATTATTCATTCTAGATATGAATAGGAAGGTGATTCTCCTGATATAGGTCTGGATGCAGCCAAAACAGCACTATCTGTCCATGCAGAACTGGAGGAAATCTGTAAGTTTGTAAAAGTGCAAAAAAGTTTAGGGGACATAAACATGGGGGTGGAAACTCAAAATAACCCAATGAGAATTGATTGATTTACTCAAGGGATGCTTGGTAGCTATGGTGGTGGGATGGAGTACGGTATTTGCGGAAAGGGCATTGTAGGGTTGATCATATCACCAAATAGGAGCACTCTACACTGCAACATTTTGTTGCAGGTCCCCACTGTCTTTTTCAAAAGCCACTTCCCAGTATAGTCAGGCTTCCATATCCATGGGTTTTTTTTTAAATACACAGATGCAACCATCCATAGCTTGAAAACATTTGGGGAAAAAATATATAAATTCTGATAAGCAAACCTTGATTTTGCCATTTTATATCAGGGATATCATTTTACTATGCCATTGTATTTAATGGGATTCAGCATCCACAGATTTTGGTATCCATGGGGGATCCGGGAACTAAACCCTAGCAGATACCAGGGGCCCATTGTATTCTGTTACACCTTCCCAATTTTCTGTCACATGACCAGAACACAAAATGTCTGGAGGATTGTGGAAACCAGAGCAGGTTTATTTGTAGGAGCTGGGCCAGATTAATTTCCTGCCCACCACCCTCTTTGGGTTCATTTTCTTCCATATGTGAACTAGAACTAGAAAGCAAAATGTGAACTAGAACTCCATATGTGAACTAGAACTAGAAAGCAAAATCAATCACTACAATTGAGAAATCCTTAGTGTCCTTTGCAAACAAAGTGGGATGTGTCTGTGTACCCCAGCAATTCTTACACAATGTAAGCTCTGTATACATTCCACCTCCTGATCTTGCTAGACTGCAGCATCCATCGTCCATCACATTTGAGTATAGGTTGGTGGGAGCAGAAGGATATTGTAAAACATCTAGAGGACCACACACATTCTCCAGCCAGCCTTACAATTTTGTTTGTTTTGTTTTGCTAATTTGTATACCTTTTTATTATGTCTGTGACTGTAAGGACATGTCAGAGGGATTTATATTAAAAAGGTGGGTTAAAAATCTCATTGGGGCTGCATCTACACTGCAGAATTAGTTTGATACTGCTTTAACTGCCATGGCTCAATGCTGTGACATTCTGGGAGTGGTAGTTTTGTGAGATATTTAGCCTTCTCTGTCAAAGAGCTCTCTGATACCACAACAAATTACAGATCCCAGGACTCCATAGGATAGAGCCCTGACAAAGCAGTGTCAAACTGCATTAATTTTGCAGTGTGGATGCAGCCTATGAATAAAAGGAGAGAGCTGGACTAAAGGAGCATTGCGGTCATTCCTCCAGTTGTCCTGCAGTGTCTCTCTCAGGCAGGTCACCTTTTGAGTGGCTTGGCACTGCCATGGTTTGCCATCCCTGGAGCCAACCAAGCCCTTGCCTTGTCTCAGCTCCACCCCTGCCCTTCCTAGCCAGCGGGAGACAATGAGGATTTAGCATTTAGGGAGGCACTGAGCACTGGGGAAGAAGAATTCTCTATCCGAAGGAAGAAGAGCAATTACTTGGCAAGGCCAGACAACACAGACTAAACTAATTCGTAAGTTACTGGGGCAGGGCATGGGGTTGGGAGGGTGGAAAGGAAATTGTAGGAAGCATTTGAAAAGGAAAAATGAGACCCAAGGGCTGTTAGGGGAAAGGACGGACTTTGGGAAGTCAAAAGGGCAACACTAGATCAACAGGGTGCATGCCAGAAAGTAATGCCTGTAGTAGCCATGTTTTGTAATTGGTGGTTGCTGTGTGCCTTCAAGTCATTTCTGACTTAGGCTGACCAATATGGGGTTTTCTTGGCAAGATTTGTTGAGAGGAGATTTGCCATTGCCTTCCCCTGAGCCTGAGAGCATGTCACTTGCCCAAGGTCACCCAGTGGGTTTCATGGCCAAACTGGGAATCAAATCCTGGTCTCCAGAGTTGTAGTCCAACACTCAAACCACTATGCCATGCTGGCTCTCTTTTGTAAACTTGCATGTTATTTTAAGTCACATCCATGCAGATTTGTACACATTCTACCTCCCCATGCAACTTACACACTTATATGGCAAGGTTATTGAAAATATTTAGCAAAAACCCCATCAAAATTAATGTTACGCTCATTTTGACTTTTACTCCAGATCAGGACCTCCCTCAACACTGTCAAACAACCAGCTTTCTGAACATGGGATTTTAAAAGAGCAACTAACAGTAAAATGTTGTTTCTCCCTTCCCAATGAAATCCACAGGAGGGATTTTCTCTGAATCTTTGTTCAACTTCACCAGCTGCTCTCAGAGAGAAGAAGGGAGAGAGGGCTTTCCCCATGGAATGAGTAAGTTTATTTATTTATTTTAAAAAATCTGTTTATTATTTAATAAGAAAAATATTTTCTTGCACTGTCCAGATTATTCTCAGGACTTACTGTAGTCCTTGTTGCTTAATTTCTTTAAGTGTACCACTTCAGACTACAGGCTAGTGGGTAGATACTTGCATGATTGAAGGTTCATCCATATCAAAAAGCTTTTACTTCACACAGAAAAGTATGTTTAAGAAAGAGGTGCTTAATCTAATCTTCTCCCTGACATGCCTGTTTTCTATGTTTGGTGGGGATACAACTGAAGACTATTTTGGTAGCTGTTCCCATCATGTGGAACTCACTGCCACATGAAGCTGGGCTGGTTCCTTCCTTGATTTTCTGCCAACAGGCAAAGACTTTTATTTAGGTGGGCTTTTGCAGTTAAACTGAGTTGCATCTGAACAAGGTTTAACCAGGTGGGTGTGGTTCTTTTTTCTATTGATATGTTTTTGATTGTGTATTTAATATACTTTACATTTTACATACGGTATTTGTTTGACTTGGTTTATATTGATCTCATCTGCCCTGAATGCTGTACTTTGGGAGAAAGATGTGATATAAATACAACAAATAAATAAGTACTGGCATTTTAATTTTTGCATGGAGTTGCCTTGGAACCTGGAGTCTAGAAAGCCATGGATCTCCTCTGAGAGTTGAAGGTTAAATTTGTAGCCTGATGAGATACTCCTCAAGACCTCTTGCAGAGAATTCTAATTACTTGAAACTACAAACCCTAGGATTCCGTAGGATGGAGTCCTGGAAGTTAAATTGGTATCAAACTTCTATAACTGTGTCCTGTAGGTAAACTCTTAAACACTATGTTATCTCAATAGGAGGACAGAACTTCAACCAGATGTTGAAATGGCATGGTACAGAAGAAGGAGCACGGTAGGCAATAAAGAGTGTCAGTGATACAGGAAACAAATCCAAAGAAGAAAAGAATTGGGCATGTTTAGTCTGGAGGAGAGTCAACAAAGGGAAAAGACACAGGAGAGTACTTTTTAAACACCAGGTGGGATGTCATATAGAAATGGGTGACAACTTGTTTACTGCTGCCTCAGAAAAGGCAGAGCTAAAAGGAGTTTTTACTTCTTTAGTGTAAGAGCTGTTTGAAAGTGAAATAGACTTGTCTTGAAGGGTGGCAAATTCTCATTTGGATGAGCATTTTTCAGGAGTGCTTTTGCTTCATGGCAGGGGATTGGAGTATATGGCCTTTGTGGTATCTTCCAACTCTCAGATTATGTGATTCTATGAAATTACAGGAGGAAAAATTTCAGCTATGAGAAGAAAATTCTCAAAGCAATTTGATAGTGGAACCAATTACCTTGGATTACTTTACACATCTGTGAGCTATGGCCTTACCATGAGGGAGGATGATGCTAGGAGATAACAGTAAGGTACTAGAAGAGAAAGCTGACTGCCAGTCTGCTCCCTTTCTTTCCCAAATAGCTTGCCACCCTCAGCAATGGTGGAGGATGCCGTCCCATTACCGCTGCCTATCTGGTAGGCTTTTCTTCATATAATTCAAGGGCACACCATCTTATTCTTTGCTTCAGACAGCAAAATATCTTCCATCATCTCTGGCTCTTCCTAGATGGAGGTCTTCACAGTGAAGAAGGGACCACTGTCTATGGGGAATGTTCTGGCTCTCTATTTGTTTCACAGAGTGTGCATTTACAACTCTGTGGAACAATGTGTTTTCTTTAAGGACCTTGGACCTTGAACTGAACTGAATAGGTAGGCCAGGGTTGCCTTCACTGCATTGCAGCTAGGGCAGAGAATAGGCTGAGAGAACAGTGGCTTGTTTAAGACGATATGTTGAGAAGTCTTGTAGCACCTTTGAGACAAAGAGGGGATGCAGACGGGTGGCCCTGGGCCTCCCCTGGAAGCGGAGGATTGAGGCCGAGGATGGCGTACACTTCGGCCCCAATCCTCCCTTTCACTGCCTGCAAAAGGAGCGCTAAAATAGCGCTCCTTCCGCAAGCCGTGTAAGGGGTGCAACAAGAGGCATGGCGCGCCTCTTTAGTGTCTCTTCTGGCTCAGTGTGTCTGGACGCTGAGCCGGAAGGACATCGTTGGAGCGTCCGTCGTGCGGACAGGCCATCGCTCTGATGACGTCCTCAGGAAGGGGATGGGGAGCCCAGCGTCTGGCTACCTCTCCTCTTCCTGGGATTGAGGACGGCGTTTTTCGCTGTCTGCATGCCCCCTAACTGAGAGAAAGAAGTTGGCAGCAACTTAGTATATTTGTAACTGAGGTGAGATTTGGACTAAGGACTAAGATTTGGACTAAGTGCTCCTAACTCACACTGTTAGCCGTGCACCACACCACACCAGCTCTCAAGAAATTGTACTCTTCAACTGAAACATCTCAAGGAGCTCTTATTTTTTGCAGACAAATCCTGGGTGGCCACTGATGTGTTACGACATGAAAATGAGTAGTGCTTCTGAAATGATTGCAATGTGAAACATTTTTATAATATTTAGATATTTTATTAATTCAAGAACCTTCTATTTTCTGCACGTGAAATCTATGTATATCAAGTGTTTACTTCAGTATTAATGTGGGTCTTCAAATGTATGTTTAAATGACTTTATATTTAGTTCCCCACAGGACTTTTGCTATATTACTGTAGTCTCCACCTCTTCCTGTTCCACCTCCTTTCCCTTCCCCTTCTGATTGATAGCATCTAGCAGCTTGACTTCAAGTTGGAGAGGGGATGTTGATGGTGATATAATCAGCATTATAAGACAGTCTATGGGCAGCTTGATCTTCAGTGAGTAGTTAGTGCTGAATATAAGTAAAGGTATTCCCCATTGACAAGGTTGTCAAGTCATGTCCGACCGTAAGGGGCAGTGCTCATCTCCGTTACTAAGGTGAAGAGCCAGCATTGTCAGAGACTACTCTGTGATCATGTGGCCAGCATGATTGCACAGAACACTGCTTACCTCCCAACCAAAGTGGTACCTATTTATCTACTTGCATTTGCATGCTTTCAAACTGCTAGGTTGGCAGAAGCTGGGACTGGTGACAGGAGCTTACCCCATCATGCAGCACCAGTGCTGAATATACTGACTCATAAAGTCAGTTACATAGAAATATAAGTTAGGTCATTGGTGTTTGTTGATGTGTGCCCTCAAGTCATTTCTGATTTATGACAACCCTAAGATAAACCTATTACACAGTTTTCTTGTCAGGATTTGTGCAGAAAGGTTTTGGCCCTTCCTCTGAGGCTGAGTATGATCTGCCCAAGGTCACCCAGTGGGTTTCCATGGCCAAGCAGGGATTTGAACCCTGATCCCCAGAGTCCTAGTCCATCACTGAAACCACTACACCAAGATGGCTCTAAATTAGTACACAGTGAAGTTGCATCTAAGCATTCCAGTTAAACAGGACAAGGAAGCATAGCAAAATGGATTGATGACTTAGAACTAAGGCATGAAATGCTAAGGGCTACCTAGTTATTGGTTACATTTTCATATCATCACTTTCCTCCAATGATTGAGATTAAAGAGATCAATAGGTTGTCACAACAACCTATTGAAGTTAATCTGGTTGAGACAGTGACTAGCTAAAGTTCACCCAGTGAGTTTCATGGCTTAGAGAAAACTGGGACTCCGAGCTCAATACTCTAACCAGCTTCCACACTGGCAGTTGGTATGTGGCATTTATACATGCCAGACCCCATTCTTGCCAACTAAGGTGGGTATGGTGGTGGGAATGAGATCCATCTGCCATTGGGAGTGGTGGTAAGCAGAAAGCGGAGTCCCCTTGTTATTGAGAGCAGAAGGCAAAGCTTTTTGGTCCTGAAGCTTTTCACAGAGGCTCTGACCTTACCGCATGAGCTGCTCTACCCTGTTGCTTTTCAGGGGATTCCTTTGTTGGCTTGATTGACTCTTCACAATGGCTTTATTTAACCTCAGAGTTCAGAGGCAGCACAATACTGCATAGCAGCTGATGTAGCACATCAGGAGAGATGTGGTGCTTCCTTGTCCTGTTTCTGGGTTACTGAGAGACATCTGATGGCCCTGACCCATTTGGTTGATCCAGCAATGCTTTTCTTCAGTTCTTTTTAATGATGAAGGGCCTCTGCAGATGGGCCCTTTGCGGCATGTTGGAGGCAAAGAAGGGGGGGCAGCCAGACGCTAGGCGCCCCATCCCCTTTCTGAGGACATCATCGGAGCGACAGCCCGTCCACATGACGGGTGCTCCGATGACGTCCTTCCAGCTCAGCATCCACACACGCTGAGCCAGAAGAGACGCCAAAGAGGCACGTAACACCTTTTGCGGCGCCCCTTTTGCAGGTTGCGGAAGGAGTGCTATTTTAGCACTCCTTTTGCAGGCGGCGAAAGGGAGGATCGGGGCCGAGGTGTCCAGCAGCCTCGGCCTCGATCCTCCGCTTCCCGGGGCAGCCCAGGGCCCCCCCTAACTCACTCATCTGCATCCCCCCTAACTCACTGTTGCCTTCTTCAGCCAAAGGCTGACAGCATGTGGCTCAACATCTTCTAGTTCAAGATGTAATGAAGGATTAAGAATAGTGAAAAAGTTATTTAGATATCACTAAGAAGGATTTAATCATATTTATGTTGTAAAGGGAGTGTTTATGACATTTACTTTAATTTTATGTTGATGTTTAATTTTACAGAACACTGCAACAGTAAAAAAAACATTATCAGGATGAAGGTGAAAAATTCTATCCATGATTTTCCTCCTCTCTCTCTTCACTGTTTTGAGTTTGGGAAAGAAGGAAACAGCTGTAAGAATTTTTGAAAACTCAGTTTCTCACCTCCACCCTCTTGCTCTGAAAGGGAATCAGTTGGGTTAAAATAAATTAATTTTCAACATATACACACGCCATAATGATTCAGGAAATAAAACTTTTTTTAAAAAATTGAATTTTTATTAAAAAACTTTTCTTTCACACACACATTACAATGAAATATTGATATCATTTTCAATTTATATTTACATATATACAATTGACTTCCACTGAACCTCCAGTTTGTCCTCAACTATTTTTCAACTTACTCTTATTGTCTTCACAATCAATTTATTATATCATTTATATCCTCTGTGTGTTATAATCCAACTTTAACATCTTTGATCATTTATATTTATATTTCATTAATATCACAGCACATTAATATTATTATTTCAGTACATTCAGTACACAATTAAGTTTTCTTCACAGTGTTGCAGTATAGGGGTCCAGTCTTGTTCAACTTTTTCTAAATTTTGCTTATTCAATCTTGCTGTGAGTATATCCACACTCATCATTTCAATAAGTTTTGTAAGCCATTCATTAATTGAAGGGATTTCCATCAGCTTCCATTTCTTTGCTAATGTTATTCTTGACGTTATCATGTATAACAATACTCTTCCATGTTTCTTTTCTGTCTTTTCCGAAATCTTATTTGTCATATTCAATAGATATATTTCTGTTAATAATTCATATTTTATTTTAAGTATTTCACTTATTGTTTTATGCACATTAATCCAATATGTTTTAATTTTATCACAATTCCACCATATATGAAACCAACTCCCTGTAGTTTGATTACATTTCCAACATCTATTATTACCAGTTTTATATATTTTTGCCAATTTCTCTGGTGTCAAATACCATTGTTGTTCCATTTTAAATACTTTTCTTTTAAGTCTTGACATTGAGTAAATCTTTGTGTCCTTTTTCTTGCCCATTCCCAGCTCTCTAAATCAATATCTCTTCCAATATCTTTCTCCCATCTGATCATTGTCTCTTTTACAACATCTTGTTCTAGTTCTCTTGTTTGCAATACCTCATAATATTTAGAGGTTAGTTTTCGTACATTTTGTTTTATCATTCTATCTAATTCATTATCAGTTTCTTCAAACCCAATTTTTTTGTGGTCCACTTTGAATCTATCTGTCAGCTGTTTGTATGGAACCAATGGATATTTTTGTCTAGTTCTTTCAAATCTTCTATTGGCTTTAATTCGTATGATCCTCTTTTTGTCTTTTTTAAAATGTCTCGATATCTTAACCAATCTGGTAATCCTCGCCATCTTCCAAAGAATGCTTCCTGTGGTGACACCCATAAAGGTAGTTTTCTGCAGAATTTTTCTTTGTATTTTAACCAAATTTTGATTAATGATCTTCTGATATAGTGGTGTTCAAATTCTTTATGTACCTTTGTCTTTTTATACCACATATATGTGTTCCATCCATATCTTAAATGGAAACCTTCTAAGGCGATAATTCTGTCTTTTTCTAATTTTGCCCACTCAGAAATCCAAGTAAGTGTATTTGCGTGATAATATATCTTCAAGTCCGGTAAGTTGCAGCTACCATTCTTTTTCTTATCAATCAGTGTCTTCCACTTTATCCTAGACTTCCTGCCTGACCAGATGAATTTTGTCAGATCTTTTTTTCCATTGTGCAAACGGTTTATCATTTAGAACAGGGGTAGGCAACCTTTCCCCTTTAAGGGCCGAGGGACTTCAGCTCCCAGAATCCCAGGAGCTATTGGCCAACATGGGACTATTGGCCAACATGGCTGAGGCTTCTGGGAGCTGAAGTCCCTCGGCCCTTAAAGGGGAAAGGTTGCCTACCCCTCATTTAGAATTACAGGAATATTTTGGAACAAAAAAAATATCTTTGGGAATACCATCATTTTAATTGTTTCTATTCTTCCCAATAATCATAAATTTAAATTTGACCACTTATTGAGATCTTCTTTTTACTCTTTTCCATGTTTTTTCATAATTATTTTGAAATACATCTGCATTTCTTTTCGTAATCCAAATTCCCAGATATCTAATTTTCTTCTCAATTTTATATTCTGATGTAGTTTGTAATTTATTTTATCTATAACTTTTATCTATATTTTCCCCAAAATCATTTTCACAACAAACAGAACCTCTGTCCCAAGTAACAAAAATACAATACCAAACAGGAACCATTTTCTGAAATCTTTCAAAGAACCAGCCAAAAGTTAGATTTTTCTCCTAAAAGCTAATTTTTAAATTTCACCAAAGTCTAGCTCTTCCTCAAATGAACCAGGCTCTTAGGCATGTTATCAGATAATTAGTGTCTTTTATCAATTATGCTACTGAATGACATGTTTGTATTGTATATTTCTCTGTTTCAGGCCCAAATCATACATAATAAAATGTTGAAAATTAATTATATACACACACCCTCCTTCCCAGCAGTCTCTCTTCTTAGGACATTACTACATGTGGCTTTTAAAACATGATTGAACCAGGAAAGAAGAGGCATTGGCCATGCTCATTGCAAGACGCTTCCTCCAACCCATAGGCAAATGTTTCCATTGACCGGGGGGGGGGGGGGGGAGATCTCTCAATGACCTGGCAAGTATGCAAGTCCCCATGGGTGAAACATTGTTCACAGGGCAGTTGCGCAATTGCAAATCACGTGGCATCAGTGTTCCCTCCTTCCCTGTATTCCCCCTCCCCACACTATTCCAGATTACCTTTAGTAGCTTTAATTTTTTTTCCTATTTCTTTTCTGTCTTTTCACTTGGTAGCAGAGCTCTGAAACTGCACAAGAAAAGTGTGGTGGTGGTGGAATAAAAAACTCCTAAGGGCATGCTGGGTAGGGTATAAGGCAGGGATGTAGGGTTAAGTGAGAGTCAGGAAGAGAAAGCAGTAGGGGCAGTAGCCCTGGCCATGTGGATGAGAGGAGGTGCAATGATGGCTCCCTTGAAAGTTGTATGTTCCCATTTATTTTGAGTAGCATGACTGCTGCAAGAATGAGGCTTGTGTGGAAGAGATTCTTTTTTGTTTCTTCATGTGTCCATCTCTCCATTCATTATTTCATCTTATTGGCTGCATCCACACTCTAGAAATAATCTGGTTTGACAGCACTTTAATTACCATGGCACAATGCTGTGGAATTCTGAGAATCGTAGTTTGTTATGGTATTAGACCAGAATGGTGTCAAACCAAATTATTTCTGCTGTGCAGATGCAGCCATCCTCTCCAGTCCTCTGTCTCTCAACTCACCCTTCCCTTTCTCTTTCCCCCATGTGTCCTCCTCCACTTTTTCCTCTCTTCTCCACACTTTCCCCTCTACCCATCTCCTTCTTCTGGCAGGCCTTTCTTCTGCATGTCTCTTCAAGGCAGCACACCAGCAGTGCTATGAGCTTTTTCTTCCTGCACCTTCTTCCCTTTAATTCTTGTTGCTTCCAGCTCCTTTGCTCCTCTTGTTGCAGCCACCATCACCTGCCATAAACTGAAAATTTCCAGGGCAGATGACAAAGGGGGTGGGGGAGTGTTACAAGGAAAACCGTATTCCCCATATTGTTTGCTGAAAAATGCCATAAAATTACATTGAACAATACTGAAGAAAAAGGAATTTACAATTAGATTTATTCTATATTTTTTTTAAAAATCCATAAAATTGTTAATATTGATGCATTGTTTCTAGTCTCATTGTAGGATCAAGTCCTGATGCTGCAGAATATCTGGTACTCACAACAGTACATCTATTTTATTTATAATTCACATGTATGTTGACTTTGGAAATAAGATCTTCACAATTCACACCACATAGTAAAAATTTTAAAAAGGCATAATGCACTTGAAAATAAAAAAAAATGAAATAAACCACAATAGAATAAAGTTACAGTACTTTAAACATGTTAATGGTAGAATACAATTATTTTAAAATACAAAAATTACAAATAACAGAGTGGCCAATCTTCCTTATCTACTAGTCCATTAAGCATAAGTTAGGACATTGTCCTTATTAAGGAGTGTATCTATCACTTTAATTTGTGGAGGCCAATGTCTCTTTTCAGGGAAAGTATCCAGACTGATGTGTAGTTATTCATTGTCCCAAACCTCATTAAAGTGTTTGTGAGTGTGTGTTTTTTGAAATTCTATAAATAATTTATATCTGTAAGTGTTTGGAACAGTAATTTTCTGAATGTAAATACTTGCATTAATTATATTTATTGAATATATATCACTGGGATAACGTGCAACTCCATAGTCATTAAATTTTCAGGAAGAATGCATAAATCATGAAACGATTGGATTTCTGTTTCTGGGAGTAAAATGTCTAGTCACAGTGACAGAATAACGAAAGAAGAAACATTTAAAGGTTAAGAAGAAAGTGCTTTAAAGATCATGCACGAGAGAGTGAATTCTGAAACGAGGAAAATATGGAGGGTAGTTGTTTGCTATCATGGTGTAAATATTTTCGTAGTCTCTGGGTTGTCTGATGTATTCATAGATTCATTATGTGATTCAAAATTTAAGGACTGAGGTTTCTTTTGATTAGATCTTATTAATTTCAGCTCTTTGTTATTTCAGATAATATTTTGAAATTTTTTTAGCTATGAAAACAAAATGGCAACTTGTCTAACCAAATGCAGCAATATGTATTTCAGATGGAAGCTTAATCTGATTGCTTAGGGCTCTTTTTAGAGTCTAAAAGTGTTTTGTTCACAGTTTTGGCTGATTTGTCTCCATAGAATAGGTCTAAGTAATCATTAAAACTTTTATTCAGCAGTTTTGGCTTTATCCTTTGGCTTTATATGAGGTGGCAGGATTTTTTTTCCTTTGGTCCACTTTGCTAGAGAGCATGTTGAGATTAAGATTAAAATTAGTTACAGTCTTGGCAAACAAAGGGGGGTTGCAGACTGCCAGAAATAGTGCAAATTGAGTCCACTTTTAGGGTTAGGGTTAGGATTAGGGAATCATGGGAACTGTATTTTATTGTGGCACCAGAGTTCTCTGACAGAGAAGGCTCAATGTCTCAGAAGAAAAACAATTCCCATGATTCCCTAGCACTAACCCTAACCCTAAAAGTGGACTCAATTTGCACTATTTCTGGCAGTCTGCAACCCCCCAAAGTCAGGATGTTCCTTCTTTACCGAGGAGGTAAAGAAGGAACCTCCACCGAGGAGGAGGCTGAGAAGAGGAGTGGCGGGTATGTGTGTTTGTTTGCCTGCCCTCCTCCCCCAGTGCAACACCTGGCCTCAGAGGGAACCTTCAAAAGGCGCCCCCAGCATTCCCCAGCCCAACCACTGGCTACACTAGTGCAGCGGCGATGGTGAGGGCAGGCGTGGCAAGAAAGCCAAGCCTAGGACATCATCCCCCTCCTCACCACCACCATGGAAGGGTGTGTGCCCTATCCAGCTTTGATTCCATCCCCTTTGTGGCGGTGGTGGAAGAGAACTTCCCTGGAGGCTATTTAGCCCATCCCTCCACCCATTTACCATCTGCAGTGGCAGTGGTGGAAGAAGACCTCTTTGGAGGCTATTTAGCCCATCCTCCAGCCATTTACCATCTGTAGTGGTTGTGGTGAAAGAGGGTCCCTCCAGAAGCTATCTAGCCTACCCCTTCACCCAGAGCAGCTGCGGCAATGCAATCATGTAATCATGTTTTTTTATATTGTATACTGTATATTTTATATTGTATATTTCTAATAATTGTCTTTAATTGTTTGGTTTGATTTGTTTTGGGGGGGTGAGTGGGGGTGGAAATGAGGGATCTGATTTGATGTGACTTGTTTTGATGTTTTGAATACTGTACGCCACCCCGATTGCTTGGCAGAGGGGCGGGATATAAATAAAAATTATTATTATTATTATTATTATTATTATTATTATTATTATTATTTAATAAGGGGACAGTTACCTGGGGATGTCACCTTTGTAAGCCACATTAGTACAAATAGAATTTGCACCAGAGTATAGTTGTAAATCACCTGCTCTTTTCGTTTAAACTTGTGCAGACGTATTAGATAAATTGTCCCAAACTTTCCCTTTTGTTTGTGCTAACGTTTGAAGATCAGTGGCCATTTATTTTAAAAATAAATTTTGGTGCATTTCAAAGTGGTTTTATGGCACCTCAGTTTAATTCAGAAGAGGACCATCTGTTGGCATGCAGGTGTTGCCATCATCTGGTCTTAGCCAGTAGTTCTGAAGGTGAGAAATGACTGCAATCCAGCATCAAATTGTGTAGTACCTGGCTTTAATTGTTTTGCGTACATGCATGTGTGGCACACACTGCCTCTAATTATTTATTTCTCAAATTGATTTGGGTGATTTCAGAGCTTTGTGCTAAAGGTGAGGAATGATGGGAGTGGCAGTCCAACATCAGGTTGTGATATTATTTGCTATCAGGTCAACTTTCACTTATGGTGACCCTATGAATGAGAAATCACCAAGATTAGTGGTCATCAACTGCCTTGCTTATTAGGTCTTGCAAACTCAGGGCCATGGCTTCTTTGATTGAATCAATTCATCCTGTAGTGCAGTCTCCCACTTTTCCTACTACTTTACTAAGCATTATCATTTTTTTCAATGAGTCATGTTGATATTTCCAAAGTACAACAGCCTCAATGTACTCCTCCTTCACTTGTTTTGTGTGCATCTGTGTGGTGAACATACACACAGAGACAATCTCTCTCTCTCTCTAATTGTGATGGTTCTGATCATTTCAGCGCTTCGTGCCATTAGAAATACCTATGGTAGGACTGGGAATTGCCTCAATCTACTTCAGCAGCTCATTTGTCAGTCAGTGAATATATTATAGGTTGATTGAGCACTGGAAGGTGGTTTGGGAAGCAGAAGAACAGTTAAATACTTGCAAGTGCAAATTTACTACATTAACCAATTATGCATAGATATTTTTATGCTTCTATTGCCGCCTCCCTTGAAAAACTCAGGGGACAGTTTGCACTACACCATTATAGCACTATGATGCCACTAGCTGCCTTGCTGCTAGTGTAGGGAGTCCTGGGATTTGCACGGGTAAAGGACCAGAGCAATCTGGCTGAAAAGTCCAAATACCCTTCCCTAAACTGCAAATCCCAGGATTCTACAGCATGGAGCTATAGTTAAAGTGGAATCATATCACTATAACTGTGCAGTGTGAATGGGCTCCAGGGCAGGATAGGAGAGTTCCAAGTGATAAGGCACTGATAAAAGTCCGCATCCCTTTAAAGTGGAAGGGAATATTTCTACAGCAGCTTCTATCTCTTCCCTGTCATGTTAGGGACCTATGTGTTTATGTCACAGCACTAGTGAGATAAGCATTCCTAAATGGGGCAGGAAAAACATAATCAAGGTTTTTCTCAGCTATCCCATACTGAATGTAATGTGTCAACAGTCTCACGTTGAATATAATGTGTACTTCTGCCTTTAGCTTCACCAACACTGTGGCTTGGAACCTATTGTTAGTGTCAAGTAGAGTTGACCCATTGAATCACCATTGAATTACCTATGTTTTGATTCACCAATCTGTAATGAATTCATTGAGTGTACTCTACTTGGGACTAAGTGTGCATTTCACAGATGAGAGCTGGGACACGTGTGACCGAGCAATATCAGAGCTTGGTCAAGATGGAAAAAGGAGACACTGCAGTATGCTTTTGCCTGAGTTTATTGGGAAGGGCAAACCTCCACCCTTCCTTGCCTCTCTCCCTGCTGAGTTAACTGAGTACAAACTACTTTTGCACTTTGAACACAGTTTCTAGCAAGTGAAGTAAACAGAGGACACAGGACGAAAGGGAGGAGTGGAAGAAGGAGAGAGAAACAGGCATCTTAAAAGCATCTGAAAAAGTGGGGCAACAGAGAGTTAATCAGGGCAGCCCCTGCCAAATTGGGACATTAAGGTGTATATAAATGTATTTCTGGCCCTTTTTTAAAAAGAAAACTACTTTAGAGAAAAAAATACTGTGTTTTTTTTTAAAAAAGAGAAAATTAATGCTGCTTCTAAAGCACTAACAAAATGGTGTCAAACAATTTTTACAGTGACACAACAGCCCATTATGTGTTCTCTTAGGGCTTGAGTTAACTGAGAAAAATGGCTATCATGAATATAATACAGTTTTGATGTTGATATTTTATGCCTAGATTAATTTTTTCCAGTGTTAATTTAAAAAGAGGCAAAAGAAATTGTTTTTTTAAAAAAACCCATGCATTTCAATGCTTGTTGCTAATTTTTTCTTTTTTTAATGGTGAGGGCTCCACACAATGCAATCTACAGAGGAGAACCAATTGGTTCCAGTTTCTTAAAGATGCTGCCATGTTGTTATGTTACTATGTTAATCCAAGGCTGGTGTAATGTGAATTTTGCTAAAATCCCACTTCTCACCCCTGCCTTGGTCACTCAAGTCAGGGTGATAGTACTCAGAGCTAAACAAATTATTTTATCACATGAAACAGAAAAGCAATAATCTGGATTGTAGAATTCATTCTAACTATTGGGTCAGTCCTGCATTAAATACAAACGCAGGCCTGCAGAAGCTTTAACCATCAAGCCAAATGCAACTCATTAGATTTAGTATATAGTGGCCTACAATTAGAGTTCCTGATTTGCTGTCTGTTTGAGAGAGTGCAACAAGAATAAGTACTTTAAGCACTTGACAGGCCATAGTACATTACCATCAGCAGTGTGAGATCAGCTTCCTTTGCCATGCTTCCAACCATAATTGGCCCCATCAAGTTCCTGAATCCCAAATGTATTTTGTTACCACTCAGATCTGACTGACAAGATGGTCCTATACCTTTGCCAGCCAGTTGCTAGGGAACATGAACAGGAGATTGCTAATATCCTTAGGTCTATGGGATTCATGGTGGCATTTTGTGTGGCTACTGTAGGAACAGAATGCTGGAATAGATAATCCTTTTTTTCTGATCCAGCACAGCTGTTCTTATGTTCCTGTTCTTGGCATGCAGAAGTCTCAGGTTCAGTATCTGACATCTCCAGGTAGGGCTGAGTTGGGGGGACACCTCCAAAATATCCAATGGTTGGTACGACTGGGTGAGAACAGGAGCAGCTATGATGGGCAAAAGTTTAAAAGGCACATGGTGAGTAGAACAGCATCTTGTTTTATTGCCAAGATGCAAAACTTGAAATTGATCCTGCAGAGCAATATACTGTATATATTCACATATAAGTCTAGATAGGTCAAAGAATAACCCTAAAAACCTGAATCAAGTTATCCATGGGCCAATGTAAGTACTGTACTTTGACTTGTATATATAAAAAAGGAACCATCCCCTGGTGAAAGGCAAGAGTGTAATCTGTCCTGGAAACATTTACCTCCCCTCTATTCTCTCATCCATCCAGCCTTTAGTATGAGCATAAACAGTTATGGCTGCTGGAATTTTGTAAGTTCTTTGGCATAGTTTTTCTTTGCTTCATCCTTTAGATCCTTTGTTACATGCCCCTAAGTTTTACCCACAATTTATCCACGGGTCATATCAAATTCATAAATTTAGCCCCAAAACCTTTGCTCAGCCTTGCTGAGATCTTGCAGACAGATCATGGTTTCCTTGTCTATCCCTCTGGAATGCATTCTTCATCTTGTCTTACTGTTTTCTACCTTACCAAGCAAAGAACAAAGATCCAGCTGCAAGTCTGGCCGGTGTTTGTAAGTGGAACGAGAGGGTCACCAACGTGTTCTTTGTCTCAGGTATGGTCCAATATGTCCTTACGCCATTAGGCACTTGCAGCTTTCTGCTTATTACAGGACTAGCAATGTAGGAGTAGGGCAGCACAGAATTCCCATAGATAGATGTGGGACAGGATGAGGGATATGGAGGCTGAATTGTTAGCTTTAAGCAGGAAACTGCTCTCTATAGAGTTGTTTTATTTCTATGCATTTAGCTGAAGCTATCAGTACAGCCTTTGCTTTTACCATTTTATGCTAATATAATAGTGAAGCTTCATTTCTTGGAAGCATTTCTGCCTTATTGGTTTGGTTTGGTTTCTCTTTATTGGCATCAAACCCCAATCATATTTTTCCAGCTTCAATACCTTTGTTGGTCAATAGTATTTTTGTATAGGTTGGAGAGGGAATTGGATAGATCATTGTCAGATGTAACAAGAAATTATGTTGTTGTTGTTGTTGTTTACCTCCAGATTGCTGGCATATAAATAAAGGAGTTAACAGTTTAGAAGGCCTTCAGTTTTCAGAAATATATATATATATCACCCTGTTCAACCTTTCTGAAGATGTTGTAGCCTTAGGCTTAAGCACCTGAATGTCACAATGAATAAAGAGATCCTGATAGCCAAGTTGCTGCTTATGATGGAAAATAACACAGCAAGTAAAAGCAGAAAGAGTGCTATTTGTCAGGGCAGTGGCTGGAGCTTGTATGTCTCAATAAGCTTAAATTAACTGTTTTTTGAAAATAAAGGTATTTCACCCATTTTAATGTCTTCTTTCAGGAAATCTAGACTAAAATTGAAAGCAACTGACCTAGAAAGCAGCAACAGCATTAGAAACACCGATAAAAGCAAAGTACGAAGGAGTATCATAAAGTAATAATCATCACCCGGAAGTTATTATGGTATATTGATGAAATTTTGTCAATGTCATCATTGGTCCCTAAGTGCATGATGTTGAGAAAATCAATTCATTTTGTATTTTTGTTGCAGTCTGTGCCAGAAGTGACCAAAGTGTAAGATGGAGAAGTACAAGGGGGTATCGTAAAGTGATAATTATCACCCGGAAGTTATTATGGTATATTGATGAAATTTTGTCAGTGTCATCATCACCAAGTGACTTTTTATTTTCCCAAAAAAATGAAAAATAAGTTGTGGAGTCGCTGATTTAACAACACAGATGATGTCATTCATGAAGTGGAAGAGTGATTTAAGGCGCAATCTGCAGACTTCTACAATAACAGTATTCAGAGGGTCAAGAAACACTGGGAAAATGTGTAAATCTGGATGGTGACTACATAGAGATAAATTACCAACTACAAATCAAAACAAACTTTCTGTCAAAAAAATTTAAAGGTGATAATTAAACTTTACGATACCCCCTCATAGAGACACCAGTGTCTAAGAGCAGTAGGGAGTGCTCTTAAACCAGTATGTATGCACCATGTACGCTGCAATTGCAGCAAGAACAGAAGATGTGTGATAAAATTCCTAATCTGACCTACCTGGTAAGGTTGTAGTAAAGATGAAATTTGGGAGAGTGAGATATGTTGCCTTGAACTCACTGGAGGAAGAGTGGGATATAACTGTAACAAATAAATAAAGCTGGTACTTCCCAGTGTGTTGGAACTACAGCTGTCATGAGCACAGCCATCATGCTGACTGGCATGATAGCACTTGTAGTCCAGTACATCGGAGGGTGACAAGTTGGGGAATATTGTCAAGGAATCATAGTATAGTTTAGACATCTCAATAAAGAAAGGAAAGTACTGGCAAAAGACAGAACCAAGAAAGATATTACTTCCTTTGATTCTGACTTATTACTATTCAAAATGATGTATGGAATATTTACGTAAGGGTTTCTTTCCTATAAGCACTCCTGCAAAAAGACCTGATCAATTTTGTACTTAGGAAAAGCAAATAATACAAAGTGGTGGGGATGTGGAGTTCATTACAGAGTTTACAAATATTGGGCAGTAGTGCTCTGTGTGTATGTGTCTGAGCACACATTAATGTTTAATCTAGATTTTCACTTAGCAGCCTTTCTTTTAAAATGTGATTAAATCTAGGAGGAGAGCTAGTTCTGGGAGAACTATAACAAGGTCATACAGCCAACAGCTATAGTCTGTCTTAAGCCTCCTTAAGTCCCATATTGGGAGGAAACCGGGATATAAATTTTAGATGAAATATATAAGAGAAATTGGATTCAGATTTGGACATCTGCCTGTAAATATGGCAGTTCCAGTTAGCTACAGTGGTTGTTAGACATTGAGAGATTTAGGACTTTATCACATGAGGCTACAAAGTGAAATTTTAACATGATAAAACTGTCTTTTCACAGATACTTATCATACGCCATCATGTTTGTCCTTCTGCTGCCTTGGATTCCATTTGTTACTAGAGTGTGCCTTTTCATTGATAGGCAAAACTTGTCAATAGTTTCTCAATCTCACTGCTATTCAGTTACAGCTTTCATGTGATAGGTCCCTTTTGCAGCAGTTCCATTTCTCAAGCATTCACATGGGTGTCAATATGCATGATTCTGCTCCACTCCTCCTCTCTTCCATTCCCTCTCACAGCTATCGTGGCTGCCAAGACCTTCCCAAAGCCAGCTGCTGTGTACACATTTACACAGCAGCCAGCTTCTGGTGGTGGTTGGCAGCCAGAATTGCATGTCCTCCTCTTACTTCCAAAACACAGGGTTGTTATGCACACAGTTACACAGCAGCTGGTTTCGGGAAGCAGTGACCAGCCAGGATCATTTGTCTCTCCCCCCCCCCCCCCCCCGGCCACTTCTTCCTGGAAGGCAGAATCTTGAAGTGTGGAAAACAGATCATGCAACCGTAGATTGCCAGAGCTCTATTGTGAGGAGTGTGAAAAGAAATAATGCCAAACTGGTATGTTTCCATTCATAAACTAGTGTGATTATGACAGGACAGCAGGCTGGTGTGATAAAGTTCTTACTGGCAATGATACTGGGAACCAGAATATTCCAAATAGGTTGGGGGTGGGGAGTAGTTTGGGAATACCAGCAACAAATTGAAATTCAAATATGATGTGGCAGCCATTTTGAAGTTAGTTCTAAGAGGAATTGCACATTGTTGTGGTGCTTACCCCACCCATGCATCAGTCTCTAATGGCATCACACTTTATAAAGCATGCAGCAGCAAATATTAACACCTATTTCCACCCTTTCATGGAACAGCTTGCTTCATGCTAGACAAAATTAAAACAATGTCCTAGGAAGTATGCAAGGGGTTTCACAGGTGTCCATCTGTGTGTAATTTTATATAAATTCGCTCCAGGAATCATGCTTTCATCTATTGTAGCAGTGTTTGTGCATCAAAACCTCGAGAACTCCCCCAGTTCTTAGCTTCTGCACAACCATTTTTTCTACAGATTGGACCAATCCCACATCATGGAAAGGTTTCTTTACTTTGGTCTGCAGCAGGGATGGAAAGCATGTGGGCCATGAGATGTTGCTGAGCTGAACCACCTGTAGCTTTACTCAGCATAACAAATGAATAGGGAAAATTCAAGCAACAATATCTAGAGGACCAGAAGAGACCCACTTCTGCTATCCAATGTAGTTTCTTCACTCTTTGTATTGTATTGTGTTGTATTGTATTTATTGATTGTTATGTGCCTTCAGTTTGACTGCAGCTAATGACCACCCTATTCCATTATTTTCTTGCCAAGATTTCTTTGGAGAAAGTTGTTACTGCTTTCCTCCAAGACTGAGAGAGTGTGATGTACCCAAGAGCACCCTGAGCAGGGTGGTAAACCTGGAGATGAAGCAGTGATCTCCAGCCCTGGTCAGCCCCCATTGGTGTGGGACCACATCAACTGGATGGTCCACTCTGAAATCAGGGTGCTGCTGCCGTCTCAAATGGGCCACCAGCAAAGAGCAAACTTTCACTGCTCTTTCTGCTGTCAGCCCAAGGCTACCTTAGGCAATCTCAAAGAGACTTTTGGCCACTCTGGGAGTGTGCATCATCTGAACACCCTGCCCCTGAAGTGGCTGGAAGTCACATTTTTTGGCCTAGTCTCCCTGTGTCCTAATCCAGCACTCAGGCCTCTATACCACACTAGCTCTTGTATTTTATCTAGTATTTGTGTTGTACCTGTTTCAGTTAAAACTTTCTATTTGTGGCAGTTACCTGTTCCTAGATTTATGAACCAGGGGATACATGGTTATCTGGGTAATGTCCTGGCACCAGCCTGTGGTGGAAGAATTATGGGAATTGCAGTGCAGTGATACCTAGTGGTCCAAACATTCTCCACTTCTAAAGGACACAGTAGTGGGTTTTCATGTGTCTCCAACTCTGACTGTAGTTCCCTTTGTCATTCCAATGGCAGGTCCCAAAATTCCAGTTTTGAATGAATTGAATGAATCCAGCCATGGGTTGTTGCATCATTATCACTGCACAAACAGAAATATTCCTTTAAAATGTTTATAAATAAGAATTTGCCTTCATTTCCCATCCAGCAATCCTCTGACAGCTGCCTACTCAACCAGTTGGGTTATTTAACACTGGCAATAGCACTACCGCTTGTGTGTTGTCAGATCACTTCCAAAAACAGTATGAGATACAAGACTGCTGGGGAGACTTTATGGGAAAAAGTGGAGTTCCAGATTTTCTCTCTCTCTCTTTCTGTAGAGGGTGGAGGAGAAGGAAGGAAGAAGGTTTAAAGGCCCACTGGCATAAAATCAGGAAACCAAGCTGAAATGGCCAACCCACCAGGGAATTGGTACATTCAAAGAGACCCATTACTATCATGGAAAGAGCATCTCCATTTGCTCTGCTCCTTCCTGCCTCAAAGCTCCATTGTGGCAGCTCCATTGGTGGCAATTATTTCAGGCAGAAGGCTTCAAAAAGCTTTCAAAAAGTTCAGTTGATACAAAGAACAGCAGCCAAAATGTTGACTGAGGCTGGTTACAGAAACCATACAACTTCCTTGCTACAACAGCTCCACTGCCTGCAAGTCCGTTTCAAAGTGCTACGTGTGACCTATGAAGCCCTATGTGGTCTAGGTCCAGGGCCAGAGACCCAGAGATTTTCAGGGATTCTAAGTCCCATCACCTTCACTGGCACAATTGGGACACAAAGTAAGTCATTCTTGGTGGCTTCACATAGGCTCAGGAATTCCCTTCTAGGGAGGCTAGAATGGCCTCTTCCTTTCAACCCTTCCATTGATTTGTTTATTCTTATAGGATTTTGAGACCTGGAGATTTTAAAAGAAATGGCTTTTAAGGAGGTGCTAGGCTGTTTTGGCTGTTTTAACTATACTATTCATCATTTTCCTCATATGTTTACATTGTTTTAAAATGTTGCTATAGTTTATGGGATATGGTGGCTTGGTAGTTAAGACACCAATTCTGATGATTGGAAGATTGGCAGTTTGAGGCCCGAGTGCTGCATGATGGGGTGAGCTCCCGTCACTAGTCCCAGCTTCTGCCAACCTAGCAGTTTGAAAGCATGCAAATGCAAGTAGATAAACAGGTACCACTTGGGTGGGAAGGCAACAGCATTCAGTGCAATCATGCTGGCCACATGATCACAGAGTAGTCCTCAGACAACGCTGGCTCTTTGCCTTAGTAACGGAGATGAGCACCTTCCCCTATGGTTAGTTACAACTAGACATTCATGTCAAGGGACTACCTTTACCTTTATAGTTTAATCCCATTTCAATGTATGTTTGAACTACATTGTACTTCAATTCGTAAGCCTCATTAAGTCCATTTTGGACAATGAATGGGATATAAATAAAGTTAATAATAATGATAATACTAATAATTTGACCAACATCAAGAGCTGAGTTAAATTGCTTCTATTTGAGCTGTCAAGAAAAAAGGCACATAAGATTGTTCTGAATGTCTTCATAATTCCTTAGATTATTTCCTATAGATTGATAAAGATATCTAATCCCAACTGTTTTTACAATAGCAAGTGCTAAAAGCCCCCCCCCACACACACACACACACACTTAAACTGCAGAAACAAAGAAAACTTGGTGGGGAATTGGAAATAGATTTTTGTGTATGGGGTAAATGAGCATATGCTTAGTTTTGTTATTGGAACAAAGTGCTTGGATGAGGCATGTTTGCTCTTTATTTTAAAGCCTCAGCACATCTTATCCCAATATATTTACTGGGAACTAATTTTCAAATAAATATTTTATAGACCTATACTGCAAGAGTATGACATTCTCCCAGCCACTGTTTGGAAGCTGGCTCAAACATTAGAGCTTGGAAGGTAACTGGAGGAAAAAGCATAGCAGAGCTAGGAAAAGCTACATTTTTTTGTTGGATCACAATTCCCCAAATCTCCCAGCTGGTGGCTAGATTAGATAGAAGATGCTGGTTGGAGGATTCTGAGAGTTGTAGTACAAAAAAAGAAAAAGAAAAACTTTTCCAAGCTCTGAAGATGCTGAAGCCTAGCACAGACCCTCATTATTTGTGACCCTCGTGAGTAGACCAAGTTCACTAGTTGTAAAAGGGCTCTTTGCCTCTGCCTGCCCAAGTCTCTAAAACTGTGGAGGTGCTTTTTTTTCCATATAGCTATATATGAACATTGTGGGATTTACTCATGGGTAAACATAATTAAATAACAAATAAGCTTCTTCTCACCAAAAAATATATAATCCTTTGGATACTTAAGCAGCAAGTTGTACAAACTGTGAAAAACTCCTGCTGTCTCAGTCAGTATCCTCCAAACTGTCAGTAGTTGTAAATAACAAAAAATCAAGTAGACTGAACAGCAGTGAAATCTTTCTCAGCAAATCATTTCCCACTGGAATCCTGCCCTGCTAGAAGCTGTGTATAACTTCCCATATATGTCATTAACAATGCACTTTGCAAATATCTGTACAGATTGCATTTTGTAAACATCCATGCTGCAAATGAACTTATCGACATTAATGATTTTCTGGGCAAAGAGAAATAATTATCTGAAGTTCATTTTGCAGACAACTCATTTTCTGGTCCTTAATTTGTTAGTTTCCATTTTTTAAAAAAGTGAAAGATCATCATTAATATATTTATGGACTTTGCTAGTTTTTGATGTAAACAGTGAACAGTGGGTAGATTCGCCCGGTGGTGGTACAAAACTGTACCTGGATATCCTAATCCCTTGTTATTTTAGAGTTGAACTCATTCCGTTTCCCCAGATACTTGGCTGTTACATAATGTTAGATTATATAAGTGAGAAAAAGTTTAATTTACATAATCATCAGCTCTGTAATGTGGTGCTTACAGTTGGCAGATCTTTGTCAAATGCCCAGGGCTAGAAATTTACTGTGACTAGTAGGAACTGATTGTTGGCTTATGATTCATTATTAATATTGATGGGAAATGCAGAACTTGTTCTAAGGTCACCATTCATTTCCAGAAATAGAACTAAGGTATTCTTTTTTAAAGCAATCATTAGAATGCAAGCTAACTAAATAATAAATGACAGTAGCCATGATGGGCAAAAGAAAAATCCCCAAAGAAAAATGTTACTATATATATAATGTGATAATACTTTTATTGGACCAACGTCACACAAATGTTGTGTACTCTTTTGAGTTCTTCTTCAGAACTCTTCATCAGGTCATATGGTAGAACAAAGGAAGGAGGTTGAGAGGGGAAAAAGTGTCTGATGCTCAAGACACAGAGCCTGCATTCAATGGAAGCTGTGCTGAGAAAGGTCTGGCTCTCCAGATGTTGGTAAACTGCAACTCCCAAGTTCCCTCACTATTGGATAGGTGATCTAGGGCAGCTGGGAGGTGGAATCCAACAACATCTGGTGGATTGTACAGTTCTCATCTTTAAATTATAGTATTAAATTGGGAAAGGCTGTTGTTGAAAATTTAGTGTGTATGGCTCAAGTACACCAATTTCTTTCTCATGGTAAGATAGACCTGGGTTATTTTACAGCAGGAATGGGAATTGTGTAGCCCTCCAGATGCTGTTGGACTGCAATACCCATCAGCCATAGTGGCATAGTCAGTGGTGAGAGAAGCTGGGAGCTGCTGTGAAATAACATCTGGAGGGGACCCTTGCTTACAGAATAAAGAAAAAATGTGTCAGTATTTTAATTTGTTGTTGTTAACTGCCTTTGAGTCAACTTTAACTCATAGCGACCCTGTGCATGAGACATCTCCAAGACTCCTGTCCTCAACTGCTCTGCTCAGATCCTGCAGTCCCAGAGCCATGGCTTCCCTGATTGATCTCTGTGGCCATTATTTTTAGTTTTATTGAAGTTCAACATTAAGGGATTTGAGCCATAGTTCGATAAATTACAGGTGTCTAGCCATTAACATGTGGAAGGTGTCAATTATTAGACCGAATTATTTAACAGTGAGCATTGTTCATTGAATGTGTGAAACCAACATTATCTACTTTTTTTCAAGAGCTTTAAATTGATTTGTAAATGTGGGTACTGGAGGTAACTTCTCTATGTAGTAAAATACCACTTAATCCTATTATGTTACCAAAAGCTACATTATTGCCACTGGGTTAAAAAAAATGGAAATAGAGAAGTTACATAGAGAAGTTACCTCCAGTAATGTTGGTGTCACACATTCAATGAACAATACTCACTGTTAAATAATTTGGTCTAATTGATACCTTTCACATGTTAATGGCTAGGCTCCTGTAATTTATCGGACTATGGCTCAAATCCCTTTACAGTGGCAAATTATGTGTTCTTTTGCATGTTGCAGCATACACAGTTTCACCACCATACTAAAAAGCTAACAAGTCAATTAATCCCCCCCCCCCCCCCGGCTGTTTGGAGAAACTTGTTTGAATTTCGCTTCTGTTCAGTTCTGAGTGCTTTCACCTGGAAATTGACCTCCAGATTTGCACTAATAAGGGAAATAAAGTACCTAGGGCAAAAGAGCCCTGTATGGTACAATGATCTAGCTTTGTTCACGTTACTGTGCCATAATGTATTCACCACAAAGTAGAACATGTTGGTTTCCTTTACTTTCTCCTGCATAACCCTGTCTGCATGATTCTTTAGTTTTAAAAGAATGTTTCCATGGCCAATTAGTACTGCTAATAGATGGAAGGGTTTGTTTTTTTTTAAGTCAATTAGTAGCCTTGCTTTAACTGATTATTTAATTCAACAGGAAATTATATTGATCCAGGTGATATTTTGAGACTGTTTAATAGAGATAAAAGTTTTCCATGATTAAATAACTGTTAATCCTTTACACTGGGGGGGAAAATAACAGTAAACTCATTTAGTGTATCCAGGGAGGCATGTGTAGATTGTTTACAGCCGTGTTCTCAGCACTGAATACTGGTCTACAGGGAAAACACCAATTGAAAATCTTAGTAATTATAGCTTAAGTAAGATTTAGAGTTTCCTCAAAAGCATATCAGTAGTTCCTCAAGGAAAAGCTTACTAGTGCAAGGCACTTTCAAGGCTTATTTGGTGGGCAGAAAGGAGAGGGCCTTCTTGGTGGCTGCTCCCAAACTGTGAAACCCCTTCCCTAGAGGGGCTAGGATAGCTCCTTGCTCTCTTTCCCCTACCAGGTGAAGAACTTCCTATGCTGCCAAGTTTTTGTGAATTTACTATGGTAGGAGATTTTTTTTAATGATATGCTGTTTTCTTAACTTCTTATGTTCTGTTTTTAATTAACTCTATGAGGTTAGTAAAAAAAGTAAGTAAAAAAAATTATTCGGTCATTGACCAGCAGAATCAAAATTGTGAATACAATCACAATAAGAATTCAACAATTACCATACAAAGTTATAAGACATTAAAATCACAAATGTAGAAGCTTTTGACACTTCAAAATAGAAGTTCGGGTGTTCTATTTGGTTTTAGTACTGTAAATGTTTTATATATATAAATGTATATTTATTGATGTTGACATTGCATGTTTTTATTCTTTATGGATTTTAATAAATTGCAAGCTGCCTTGAGTCCCACCTTGAGAAAAAAGAGGGTTATAAATGAACAAAAGTGATTAATAATAATAATAGAATTGAGTGGATTGATGTAATGCACATCACAGGCCTGGTGGAGGTGAGAATAATAATAATAATAATAATAATAATAATAATAATAGTTTTTATTTATATTTCCCGCCTCTCCCTACGGATCGAAGAATGGGCTGTGACAAACAAGATCTCTGCAATAAATCTGAAGCAAGGATGGGGAAAATATTCCCCCAAAATGTTTTTTTCTTCCAAGTGTGTTTCTTGAGTATCAGGAAACCCTGATGAGAAAAATACTGGACTGAGAAGAACCAGAACTTTTTTATGTGCAAAATTCACACATGGGCTTTGGTTTGGGGTTTTGTTTTTTACTCATGAAACAGTACTTCCTCAGAATGCATTTTCCCAGAAAGTGCTCTTTCTTGTGTTTTCTGCACAAAAAAACATGTGCACATTTTGCTCAGAGTAAACCCCAAACTACAGCATTTTCTGCACAGTAAGCAGAAAATTCTGGTTCCTGTGAATAAAATTCTGTTTTCTGTGCAAGAAAATTTTGTATGAAGTTTGTGTAGAATACGTCCTGAACTGTGAAGACTTTTGCATAGCAGGGAGGGGAAAAAATGACATTTTGCTTCCTTCAAGGACAAAATTAGCAAATAATTACATCCCTACCCTTATGTTATGAAACAATCTTCTTGAAGAGGTTTGTAGAACAATGGCAACTCTCCTGGGGCTATGAAACAATATCCCTGAAGAGGTATGGAGAATTTCCTTTCTTACAGTCTCCTAGTCAGGGTGTAAAATCTCTTTTAGGAGGAATTTGACATCTGATGACATTATTAGGTTTTGCTCCTGCTGTTATGTGTGTTACAATTCTTGCTGTCGCCTGAAGAAATTCCATTTTTATATTATTAGATACATTAGTATATACACACGTGTGTGTGCATGTATGTGTATGCATGCACACACACACATAAGATTTACTAAAAGCTTGTGTACTAATACCAAAGTCCCTCTTGTAGTCCACAGTCAGGAGTAACACTGGAGCCCTGTGAGGTGCCTTCTCCCAGTAAGGGGTGACTTTTTCACTTGATGCCTCACAGGAGCTAAATAAAGTTCCTATCATGCCTACTGCGACTCCATAATGCAAAAGAGGGCTCTACAGAGGAGAAGCATTGAGATTGAGGGATAGCATATTGAGTAACCTCTCTTTGCCAGATACTGGGGCCTGGATAAGATTTTGAAAGAGGAATTAAATTCTGAATTGTTGGTGCCTATTTATTTTTAAAAAAGGTCTGTTTGTGACAAAGACTAGACCAAGATAATATAGTTGGCCCTTCACATTTGTGGCTTTGGCTTTTGCAGATTTGATTATTCACGGATTTGATTAATATACTCTCTCTAGGAATCTGTTGGTCCTCCGATGCAACTGTGTGGTCAGTTTCAAAGTTGACCACACAGTCATGCTGGGAGACCTAGAGAGAACACTTCTCTGGGCATTAGTAGGTCTTCCTGTGCAATTCTTTTTGAGAGACCATATCTCCCCATATGAACCTGTGAGAGCTCTAAGATCTGCAGAAGGCTTTCTCTCAGTCCCACCAAGATCACAGTCTCGCCTGGTGAGGACATGAGAGTCTTCTCGGTGGCTGCTCCCACCCTCTGCAATGCCCTTCCTCGGGAGGCTAAACTGCTCCCCTCCCTGCTGCCTTTCGCTGGCAAGGCTTTCTGTATATAATGTATAGCAGGGTGGTTTTATGGAGCAGATTAGTCTGTTTGTAACTTGTGTATATTTTATGTGATTTTATATTAGATATAGACATTTTAATTGCTTTTAATTTTATTGCAGTTTTAAAGGTTGCAATCTGTGAGCCGCCTTGGGTCTCTCCAGGGAGAAAGGAGGGACATAAATAAATAAATAAATAAATATGGTCAACTTCCAGTAGAGGTGGACCTTAGAGTTCTGCTGGAGGACTTAGGGATTCCTAGAGAGGTGTTCTCTCAGGTTAAAACTGTGTTTTTTATTTGCAGTATTCCCACTTTCACAGGGGCCCTGCACCGCTAACTCAGCAAATGTGGAGGACCCACTGTAATTCTTGATGCCACTAGCTACCTAGTGATGGTGTTTGTGGGGCTCTGGCTCTTAGTTTGCTACTTGGCTGCAGTGTAACAAAGAAGGATTTCTATAGGAAATAATGTCTGGAAGGACAGTGGTTCTCAACTTCTGTCCTCCAGCTATTTTGGACCAACACTCAGGAGCCCTAATTGGCACATATATATATATATATATATATATATATATATATATATATTGTTTCTAGTAAAGATGAGCCCCCACAGCAGAATTGCTTAATTACTTTTACTTAAAATGGATTGCTCATTTACCTTCAATTTAGCAGTAGAAGACTGGGTATGAGTTTGACAACCCTTCATGTCTTCCCAGAGAAGTGTGTCTCCTGTGTAATGAATAAGCATCGCTGCAGCAAATCAGAGACAGGGGAATTAAGGTAATGTTTTGTCTATAGCTCTTTCAGTAATAAACCTCCCCAGCCGTAACCATCATTTGGATGCAGATGCAGGAAGCTCTAAAGAAGGCTTTGTTCTTGAAAATGGGAAATATAAAAACACATTTATTAAAAATTGACTGGAAACTTAACTTGTGGCTAGCATTCAGCCCTGAACTTATTGTTAGAGAGAGACTTCGTGGAAAGAAGCACAGCAAGTTATTTGAACAGATGCATATTATGTCATTAGCATGCTTCCCACAATATTGTAATGTTGTCCATGGTGGATTTATTGGATTTTTAATCACACTAAGGATATAAACACAACCTTCGTGTGTTGTCTGCATGGTTGCTATCTACAGTTTCATGGCAACCCATGTAAGCAGGAGCTTTTATATACGGTATTCTCCAATGGGAGAACTTCTGGAGAGGCAGGACCCACACCTGTAAAGGAACATCTAGAAAGTATTGTAGAACAGGATCCTAGGCTTGTTTGCTCAAATGTCAACTATATTCCATGGCTTAATTCCTGGTAAATTTGCATGTTATTGCAGTCTTCATTCTGGCTTTCCTATTAAGCAAAATATGTAGAAATCACAGCAAATTTGAATGGTCAATGCAGTAGAACTGTAACAAAGAGATATACTAATTCTGTACTAATGATTGCAATAGTAAAAATAACTTTCTAAAATATTATAGTTGACATTTATATCATCATATAAAATATTATAATCATAGGGAGCCCTGGTGGTGCCATAGTTAAATTCCAGTACTGCAGCTACAATGTTGTGAGTTCGATCCCATGGGTCTGAGTTGACTCAGCCCTCCATCCTTTCCTAGGTTGGTAAAATTAGCAGTTTGTTGGGGGCAATTGGTTTACAGATTGTAAACTGCTTAGAGAGTACTGAATTCACTATGCAGCAGTATAGAAATGTAAATGCTATTGCTATCATTTCCAGTTAACTGCCTCAGTATCAATAAAAATATCTGTGAGCAGCATCCATAGAATTGAACAGCTGGTCTTAGGTGAAACCCATGGATGGCCTGACTGATCTGTTGCATTCCAGGCTCATGACCAAAAAGTCTTCATCCCAACTTTAATCAGGCTTGTCCCATGATTCCAAGAAGGAATCCTCCTATAGCTTCTTTCTTGTTTTCCAGCTCTAATGCTTTCTAGTCTGGAATCTTATTTTTTCTCCACATGGTTCCATTCATCCAATGATTTAATATTTCTGTGATTGCTTGCTCTGTTGAGGTAAACAAAAAAGAATATTAAGTTTCTTTGTCTTTTTGAACATTTGCAAGTGTGTAGATGTAGTGAAAACCTAGTTTGAAAAATCTCTGGTATTTCAGAATGTCCTAAGTTCATCATGGTTTCAAAGACCACTTCCAAGTGCATTCAGGGAACATATATGGCCTCTGGCTCACAACTGTGAACCACTGTCTCATAGGAAGCATTTGCATTGCTTTCCACAGCATTCGCTACCATCTTTTCAGTAACTGCTGAGTACTCACTCCCCACTGTTTCCCAGGCACAACAGTTATGTATAATATGTTGGTGGAAGTACTCTCAGTAGATATCTTTTTAGAAATAGCAATAGCAGCTTCATTTATATAACGCTTCATACCACACTATGCAGTCTCTAAGCAGTTAACAATTGTAAGCTAATTGCCCCCAACAATCTGGGTACTCATTTTAGTGACCTCAGAAGGATGCAAGCCTGAGTCGAGCTTGAGCTCTGGCTGGTACTGAACTCACAACCTTGTGGTGTGTGAGTGAGTGACTGCAGTACAGGCATTTAACCACTGCGTCACCAGGGCTCCTTGAATCCTCCTTCTTTCCAGCAAGATGTTTTATTAAATATATGTAATTTTTTGTTCCCTCTTCTGTTCTTAACTGTGTGATACAGGTATTTTCCTCACCTAGAACAAAATTGACTGTCTTTTGAACACATTGAGCAACATGATTTATTTTGCCCCAAACAGAATACTTGGTAATTTAAACAAATGGATATAAATTTGCTTCCATACTTATATGGCTGGCAACTACCAGCTTCCTTTGGCCAGGCATGTCGTCATGCTGTGGTTCTGCATGGCCAAGTGGGCTAGTAAAAAAAAAGTTGAAGACTTTGCAATTCCATTCCACTTTTTTGTACTTTAGGATGAAATAGTTGCTGAGCATCATTTAGTTATAATATCTAGTAGGGTAATCAATACATGGCCATAATTATGTCCTCACGGAAACAATTGACCAGTTGACATGAACCAAAATACAATCAGATTCTAGTGACTGAACAAGATAGCAATGAAAAGTGGTAGCCCACCCACTTTTCCCAGTATAAGCCCTAAAGATAACACTAGACAATGATCCCCTGGGAAGGAAGACCTCTGTTATCGCCTGGATATGCTTTAGTAAATGTAATTGTCAATTTTATTGTTAATGTTAATGTTAATGTTAATTTTATTGTCTTATTGCATTTGTAATTTTAATGTTTGTTTTAAGAATTTTTATTGTAATTTTGTCATGTTTTTATTGCCATGTTTTTATACCTTGTTGTTTTATCTCTATTGCTGTACTCCCGCCTCGATCCATTGGGAGAGGCGGGACATACAAATTATTATTATTATTATTGTTATTGTTATTATTATTAAAGATCCATTGTGTTTTTCTAACATCTTTATAAATGGGACAGGTGATAAAGCAGTGATTATGGACATAACATACAAGGCAGTGGAGCTATTTCTTCACAAAATCCCATTGAAATTGTGTTTTGCTCATTTCAGTAAGACTTCATGTTATCACATTCTACTGTTATAGTCTATATTCCACTTTAACTGCCATTGGAAACATCCTGTCAAATTCTGTGATTTGTAGTTTAATGAAACTGAAGAGCTCTCTGACTGAGAATTCTAAATGCCCCTCCCTAAACTGCAAATCCCAGTACTCCATAGGATGTTGGCATAGCAGATAAAATGAAATACAACACTATAACAGTGTTGTGTAGACATTTGTAGAAAATTTTATCCTGTCTCCCTGACATGGATGGTTTACTTTTCATATTATCACAACACTCTTTAAACTCCTACTGCAGGGGTAGGCAACCTTTTTGAGACCTGGGCCAAGGGGGGGGGGAATGGTGGCGCGTGCGCTCACGCGCGCGTGTACACCCTCCGCCGCCACGCACGACCCCCCCTGTGCACACTGCCACAGCGGCCGCTACCGAGGCCGCCGCCGCCGTAGCACACGCAGCCGCAGCCACCACGGCGCATGTCACGGCCGCCATTTTGGAAGTCCAAATCGCGGCCGCGACGTGTTTGCGCATGCGCAAGAGTACTGCGCATGTGTGAACGCATCGCGGCCTCCATTTTGATTTCCAAAATGGCGAGCGCAGCGAGCGCAGCCGCAGAGCAGCAAAAATGCGCCTCGACGTTGGCGCCCAGCAGCGGTGGCGGCGCGCGGCAGTGGCGGCGGCGCGTGGCAGCGGCAACCTTCGGCCTGGGCCGGTAAGTCCGGGGCCCGGGGCCTTAACCGGCCCCTGGGCCGTAGGTTGCCGGTCCCTGTCCTACTGCATAATAAACAAATTAATAATAATAATAATAATAATAATAATAATAATAATAGGTTTGTGATTTCCCTGGATAGGTTATACATGGGCAGATCTAGATATTCAGGTCAAAAGTATATAATCCATAGCTAGGATGTCAATGAAATGTTAGGAAGGAGTCAAGGATTCTTTAAAAGACTAGAATGAGTAAAATAATATTTACTACTATTAACTTAAACATTGATAATTATTGCAGAAAAACTCAAAAACAGTCTGGTTAGCTTTTGTTGCATGATAAGGACCTCCCTCTGAAATTGTGATGTTATCCTTTCCTTCCCCTACACCCTGACCTTGGTCCAAAGGCCACCAATGAATCTCAGCCCAAGTATGAATTCTCTCACATTATTAAAAGAGCACAGAGCAGCTATCTGATTGATTTTAGCAATCACTTCACTAGGAGTTCAGCCTGTAGTAGGTCCTGGACCTCTTGTCTGAATGATAACAGACAGATACTGAGCTTGTGCTTATGTACCAACAGCAGCCTCCTAGTCAAAGTATGGCATTACAGGTTAACTGGCCAGATGAGCAAAGAGCCCTGCTGACCAGCATAAGGTCATAGGATAAGGTTTCGTACTTACACAAAGTTCTGGATTAGGCACATTTTCTGATTTGAACACTGAAAGGACTTGTGATTCTTGCCTCAGTTTTAGGACTGCAATCTAAATTATTTTATTTTAAAAATTATACTAATTTATTTCTGTATGTTTAAGACTCCATCTGGTGCTTTCCTGACTATAGTACCTCACTGCCCCCTAAATTATGTTTCTTATGATAGGTAAATGCAGCAGGACATTCCAGCAAACCTTAGTTGCTTCATATGTGTCTCCATGGTACCTGTGGAGTTCCAAACATGTTTACATACACAAACAAACAAACAAACATACACTTAGAAATTAAATGTGTGAAGTGGCCTTTACTTGGACTGTATTGAAATACTGAATGCAAATTTTGAAAAATGGGCGGCAATCTATGAAAGCTCGTGCAAAATAAAATACATTGTTCTTTAACATGCCACAAGGCTTTTTGTTGTTTCTTCTGCAACAGACTGGCACAGACTCTCCAGAAAAATATAAATATCCATGTTTTTGATGACAAAAACAGGGAGAATTTTTATATATTGCTGTTACAGTAACCTTTGTATACTTTGACTCAATTATCTTGTACTAACTTTAGAAGTGTACCGTCATTGGCATTTTCTTCATTTATATAATATTATGGCCAAGATCCTGTACATGTTTAGCATAGTGTAAATATATGCCAGCCTAGTTATACTGGATCCCATAGTTGTGCAACGGTTGCCAAGGCTGCACAATTGTCAGTTAGCCTTGTCAAAAGTGTGTGTGTGTGTGTGTGTGTGTGTGAGTGAGAGAGAGAGAGAGAGAGAGAGAGAGAGATGTGCAAAATTGTCTCCACTCCTCTGCTCACTTTCTGTAGATTCATACCCATGACCTCCCTGATTGAGTTTATCCATCTGGCATGTGGCCTTCCTCTCTTTCTACTGCTCTCCACCTTTCCTAGCATTATTGCCTTTTCTAATTAGTCTTGCCTTCTCATGATATGGCCAAAGTATGACAGCCTCAGTTTGGCCATCTTGGCTTCCAGGGAGCACTCAGGCTTGATCTGTTCAAGGATCCATTTGTTTGTCTTTTGGGCTGTCCATGTCAGGTTTTGATGGGATATATAGTCAATGTAAAAATGTTGAAATGTAAAGATGTGTGTCTGTATTTTTCCTTGATGAGAAAACTGCTTCTTGGGCCTAAATTCACAACAACCCAGTGCAGGTGTTTGAGAGTCTAAACAAGGGAAATTAACAAGCTAGAATACTGTGAGAAAGAGGTTTTGTTTATAGAAGGGATTTAACAACAACAATTGTTTTGAGAAAATCAGTCACATGATAGAAGATGAACAACAAGGGGTTTGGTTAACACACGTCATGTAAAACCAACCAATGAGCCTGGAAGGTAACGCCCAAAGAGGTGGAGAAAGGTGGGCTGGGAAATGTGTTTTTGGGAGAGCAGTTAGTCTTCTTTTAACCTTCCAACTGTATGGAATAGCTTAACTATTTTGCAGAAGCTGTAGCTGGACTAATCTTTCAAAATGTAGCATTTAAGGATTTATAGTTTTGTTCCTGTTAGCCAACTTGGCTAAAGTGATATTTGAATGGACTTTGCAGTTTTACTTTGCCTATGCTATTTTCAATAAAACTAGAAGCTTGCTGAAGCTGCCTGCGTGTTGGTGAATTTCTGCAAGGCAAGTAGCCTGCTGCATGGACTGTCTCCTGTACAAATCCATCATCATAAATTTCAACAGTCCACAGTATCCTCAGCACTCTTCTCCAGCAACTGTCCCCGAGTACCACCCTCTGAAATATAATTTTTGATTATATGATGACAATTCAGTATTCTAGACTACATAGAAATGTCTCAGATTGCTATTTCCTGTTAGAAAGATACAAAAACCACCCACCTGTCCTACATCTTCCTGCCCTTTCCACGCCTGCCCAGCAACATTTGACTACCTCATTTATTAGACCCCTGGTTTCTTGTCGTGGCAGGCAATGTTATTATGTACTGTTGGCTATTACTTTTCTGTTCTTGTCATTGTTATATCTTCTGTTGAACATCGGGCAGTGAATCCTTTCTTTCCCATGGCTCCACGTATGTCTCCTAACCTGATCCCCATTCACCCTCTTCCTATCTCCCAGCTTCCATTCTTCTGTTCACTCTGGAACTGTCGCTCTGCTGCCCCAAAAGTGGCAGCAATTCACAACCTTTTTCTTAATCATTTAATCTCCTCACTCTTACTGAAACTTGGCTCCTGGCCCTTGATACTACCACCTCTGTGGCCCTCTCTTTTGGTGGTCTCTCTTTTACCCATACTAGCCACTCTGAGGGTCGAGGAGGAGGGGTCGGTATCTTGCTATCTAATTCCTGCCAGTTTCAGGTTCTATCTTTTCCCCCCAGCTATTGTTCCTCTTTGTTTGAATTTAATTCTATTAGACTCTTTTTCCCTCTACATTTGCGGATTGCAGTCATCTATCCTTCCCCTGGCTCTGCTACCCATTTTCTCGCTGACTTTGAGTCATGGCTCACATTTTTTTCTATCAGATTCAGTCCCCTCTCTGATTCTAGGTGACTTTAATATCCACTTTGATGATTCCAAAAATCTGACAACATCTCGCATTAGTTCCCTCTTAGGGGGGTTGCAGACTGCCAGAAATAGTGCAAATTGAGTCCACTTTTAGGGTTAGGGTTAGGGTTAGGGAATCATGGGAACTATTTTATTGTGGCACCAGAGCTCTCTGACAGAGAAGGCTCAATGTCTCAGAAAAAAACCAATTCCCATGATTCCCTAGCACTAACCCTAACCCTAAAAGTGGACTCAATCTGCATTATTTCTGGCAGTCTGCAACCCCCCTTAGTCTCTTTTGGTCTTCAACCCTATTCTAACTCTTCAACTCATTCACTTGGTCATTGTCTTGACCTAGTTTTTGCTGCTAAATGTGTCATTTCTGACTACTTGGTAGATGAATATCCATATCTGATCATTATTGAATCTCTTTTACTCTTGCTTATATTCCACCTCCTCGTCATATTGTTCGACGTTATTGTCGTGATCTTCAGTCTGTTAATTGTGACCATCTCAGTCAGACCTTGGATTCATCTCTTTTCTCTTTAAATTTTGGGGATTCTGCTGATTCAGCAATGTCTTTATTTAACTCCACTCTTTCTTCAACCCTTGACAGCTTTGCCCCATATCTGTACACGCGTCCTCCTCTATGACCAGGCCTCAGCCCTGGCTTACTCCTACAGTTAGTTTTCTCTGATCCTGCTCTCGAGCAGCCGAATGTCTTTGGAAAAAGTCCAGGGAGTGGGCTGATTTTATTCATTATAAATTTGTACTTTCTTCTTTTTCACGCACCTTGTCCATGGCAAAACAGAATTATTATAAATCTTTGATTTGCGCCAATGAGAGGTGCCCGCTGCATTTGTTCTCCACCTTCAATACTTACTAACCTCCTTCTCCTCCTGCCTCTTCATTATTCTCTCCTAATGATTTCGCTAACTATTTCATCTCAAAGATTACCACCATTCGTTCTGAGATAGCCCTTCCCAATCATTCATCTACTGCTGATTTTGTGTCACTGTCAGCTAAAAAAAATTCTGTGTTTCCTCCTGTTTCTCTGGATGAACTCTCCATGCTGCTGAACTCTTCCAAACCCGCAGCTTATTCTCTTGATCCAATCCCTTCTCATTTTCTAATCTCTATAGCCCCTTCTTTTCTGTCCTCACTTCTCCATATCTTTAATCTCTCTCTCTACTGGCTCTTTCCCTTCGGTCTTTAAACATGCTCTAGTTTCCTCAATCCTGAAAAGACCTTCTCTTGACCCCTCTTCTCTGTCTAGCTATCGTCTGATTTCTCTTCTTCCTTTTCTTTCCAAGGTTTTGGAATGGGTCGTTTATTCTCACTGCCTTGAGTTTCTTGGAGCCAACTCCATTCTTGATCCCTTTCAGTCCGATTTCCGGCATTCTATGGCATTCTACAGAGATGGCTCTAACAAAGATCTCGGATGATCTTTTGCAGGCCAAGCCTAATGGTCTTTTCTCCGTTCTTGTTCTTCTTGATTTGTCTGCGGCCTTTGACACCGTTGATCACTGTCTTTTAGTTTATATACTTTCTGACCTCGGGTTCTCAGATTCTGTCCTTGATTGGTTTAAATCTTATCTGTCAGACAGATCTTTTGCAGTGGTCACAGGTAGTCAGGCTTCGTCCTCTGTTCCATTATCTGTTGGAGTTCCCCAGGGCTCTGTTTTGGGTCCCCTACTATTTTCCCGTTACACATTGTCTCTAGGAAAACTCATCAATTCTTTTGGCTTCTCCTATCATCTGTACGCTGATGACATTCAGCTGTATCTCTCCACTCCTGACCTTTCTTCGGGTCTTGAACAGCAAGTTTCATCTTGTCTTACAGCTGTATCTCAATGGATGCACTATTGGTACTTGAAGCTCAATATGTCCAAAACTAAGCTTCTTGTTTTTCCACCAAAGCCTACTGTTCAATACTCTTTTTCTGTTTCTGTTGACGATATTTCTATTCGTCCTGTCCAGGAAGCCCACAATCTTGGATTTATTTTTGATTCCTCTCTGTCGTGTATCCCCCAGATTCAGGCCACAGCCAAGGCATGTAGATTCTTTTTGTATAATATTGCTAAAATCCGACCATTTCTCTCGGCCTCTACTGCCAAGATTTTGTTCCATGCCCTAGAGGTCTCACAACTAGATTATTGTAACCTTCTCCCGGCAGGGCTCCCTCTTTCTCACCTCTGTCCTTTAATTTCGGTTCAGCATTCTGCTGCTTGCATTATCACATCTGCTCACTGTTTCGACCATATTTCTCCTTTATTGACATCCCTTCACTGGCTCCCCTTCCCTTTCCGTATTCAGTATAAGCTTCTGTTGTTGACTTTTAAAGCCTTGCATGGGTTGGCCCCTCCTTATTTATCAGAGCTTCTTTCCCCTTACTGTCCCACCCATGCCCTCCACTCTGGTAGTCAAGGTCTGCTGTCTTACCTTAGGATTTTTAGTGCTCCATCCCAGATCTGTCCCTTTTCACTTGCTGCCCCTCATTCATGGAACCTCCTTCCCTCACGAGCATGGGACATCACTTCTTTAACCAGCTTCAAAGCTGAGTTAAAGACTATATTGTTCAGGGAAGCATTCGCTGGCATTGTATTATAATTATTTGATATTTCTAATTTGTTGCCTTCTTTGTATTAATATGTGTTTTATTATTATTAGAATGTACATTATCAGCAGGCTTTTTTATCTATTTTTATCTATTTTATTGACTATATGTACTCTCTCTCTCTGGCTTTTCTTCGCAAACGAAGATTCAGGAAGGACTCATCCCATGCTTTTTGCAAGCGTGCTGATGACTAAAAAGGCCAATCCGAGATAAACAAGTCCGGTTGCAGAAAGCACAGCAGAAAGTCTCCTTGGGTGATGTTTCTGGGTTGTGATTCTTTCTGCATTGTTATTTCTCTTCAAGACTTGTTTGGCGTGACTTCTCAAATAAGGCTGCAGCATTGTGGATAGTGCGTCTCCATTGTTGGTGATCAATTTGGCCAAGCCTGAGATGTTGTTTCAGGGAGTCCTTGTATCGCTTTTTTGGAGCGCCCCTCTTACGCTGACCCGTGGTGAGTTCACTGTAGAGTACTATTTGTGGGAGGCGATGGTCCTCCATCCTAGAAATTTGCCCAGCCCAGCACAGCTGCGTTTTCAATAGCATGGCCTCAATGCTGGTGATCCCTGCTTGCTCAAGGACAGCAACATTCGTCACATAGTCCAGTGTATATTTAGGATTGTGTGTATACAGCGCTGATGAAAGCGTTCGAGGAGTCATGTTGACCCATCCTTCAGACCCATAAAGGAGAATATGTGACCCATCCTTCAGACCCGTAAAGGAGAATAGACAGTACAATCGCTCTATACACACTGATTTTTGTGCTTCGCCTCAGGTGTTTGTTACTCCACTCTTTTGTAAAGTCTTCCAAATGCACTATATGCCTTTGCTAATCTGTGATTGATCTCTTTGTCAATCTTGGCGTCTGAGGAGATGAAGCTTCCCAGGTAGGTGAACTGCTGAATGGACTTAAGCACAGATTTGCCTACAGCGATGTGGGGATGGTAGTGTTTGTCCTGTGGTGCAGGCTGGTAGAGAACTTCCGTTTTCTTCAGGTTGACTTCCAGCCCAAACATTTTTGCAGCTGTTGTGAATCAGGATGTTAGGCGCTGCAGAGCTGCTTCTGTGTGGGCAACAAGGGCAGCATCATCAGCGAAGAGAAGTTCATGGACTAGATAGTAAATCTACAGCACTATATAAATAAACTGTAATAATAATAATAATAATAATAATAATAATAATAATAATAACTGTATTTTCAAGTATATAGAAATTCAGCTGTGACACAGCAAACACCTGCAACCGGTTTGAGGTAGTGTTGCTTTGTCAGTTATGCAACTAAGAGCCTCACTCGAGGAGGATTGTTTTCATCAGCCAGCGTGTTATTAAACCCAGCCAACAGTAGCATTATTTCTTTTTTGAGCAGGCAAGGAGAACGCTACCTTGCTCGAGGGATAATCCCTATGGAAAAGTTTCTTCCAAAAATGGAAGATTATGGTTATTTGAAGCGTGGGCATGAGAGTACAAAATGATGCAGGGAGGATGAGAAGGAACTTCTGCGCCAGGCAATGTCTGAAAGATGGCCAGAACTAGTGTAGGCGTGCATTACTGGTGACCCACACCAAAACAGCCTGCCAGAAATATAATAATGTGTCGGGGCTTGATACGCTGTCCTCATTTTCTATCTTTCCAGTATTGCTAAAGCAGTGAGACCTTTTAAACTTCTTCAGGGAGCCAAAACTATATTTGATAAGATGAATTTGGTACCTACAGGGCGTACAAATTTGCACTAGCATGGCTTTGGTCTCACAGCAAGCAGATATTATACTCTTTTGCGAAAAACGAAGAAACAACAACACCCCTGTTTTTGTAACATGAAATACAACAAGATAAATAAATGCTAGGAATCAGAAATTTTGTTGCAATACGAAGGGGAGGAATGGGTGACAGATCTCCCCAGGAAAGCTACTGCACCTGGAAAAAAACTCTTGTTCTCAAGTTGTTGCATATAGGTAAATCTCATTAAAACCCATGGGATTTACCTGTGCAAAACTGTCTGCAAGATGGTAATCCTAAATGTCAATTAAGGACCTGAACACTTAATTAAAGCAGGCTATTAACTTCTGGAATATGAGTCTGCAGAGCATAGTAGCAAATAGATTTCTCCAGTGTGACTTTTGATCACAAGGGAACACATCTTTGATAAGAAAATTAAAAATTCTCATCTTGTATATGTTGGTTCACTTTAAATTGGTATAGGTTTGTGCACTATTCATGTAGGAACATAAAAAACTATCTTATACAGAGCCAGACCATTGGTCTCCTGGCTAAGTATTGTCAACTCTGACTGGCAGCAATACTCCTCAGAGTTTCAGAATTCTTTCCTAATCCTAACAAGAGATCATTGATATTCCTCGGTGCTCTCCCATCCAAATACTGACCACACAAAAAACCTGTTTAGCTTCCAAAATCAGACAGAATTGGGTGTCATGGTGTATAATATGAATATTATACACAGATATCATAAATATGAGCATTACTGAAATTGCTTGTTACCGCTTGGATTTAACATGTTAATAATATAAGGGAATAAGGGGAAATAAGAAGGAAAGTAAATTACACTGATGGTTTAACTCTTATACAATAGGCCCTCCACATTGGCTGGGGATAGGGGCACAGGACCCCCATGAAAGTGGGAAAACTGCAAATAAAAAACCACTATTTTAACCTGAGAGAACACTCCTTTAGGAATCTCTAGGTACTACAACACATCTCTATGGTCAATTTCCAGTAGAATTTTTCTAGAAGACCTAGGGATTCCTAGAGAGAACATATGAATCAAATCCGTAAATAATCAAATCCACAAAAGTCAAATCTGCAAATGTGGAGGGACAACTGTAGTTAAAATTACTACTTGATATTTTGTTTGGCTGGGTGAGAATTTTGTTTCAGTTTGGCTTTCATATGAATTTCATAAGAGTCTGCAAATGTCTTCATATTTGGCTTAGAATGAACTTGACTTTTTAAAAAATCAAATAAGGGAAAAAGCTGAATGGATGGATTTGTCCATGTAGTTCCAAAGCTTTAAATGCTTAATTCTTAAATGTTTGGCTTTGAATTCTGTATACTTAGCCATGTTAGTACTGAACTGAGGTGGTCACCTGATAAAATAGAGATGCTTCTCATCTTTACTTGGAAGGCAGAGACAACGTCATCCTTTTATGTTGAGAATGGCTGTGCCTATTGAATATGGCCAGTGTAGGTGGGTAAAAAAATAATTTTATTTAATTTTTGATTAACTTACTACAATTTGAAAATTTGTTCCTGTTCAAAATAGAAGAATGGCCACAATTCTCTATTGTGGTTTATGTTGCTTAATGTCATGAATGCTATGTAGCAGAGATTGTAAGGAACCCTGTTAGTGAATTGCAAAGATGTGTAAGGGGACACCGGCAAGAGTGTCCTGAATTGCATCAGCACTCCCTAGCCAGTGTTCCCATGTGCATTGGTAGAGCTCGATGTGTACTGATTGCAATACGCACTGGATCCTGTTGTACATTGTTTCCCATTTTTGTGCTCTGGTCCTGTTGTGCATCAGTCCCAATGCACAATGCTCACTTTTCTGGCTCCCTTATGTAATAACATAGCAGTTACTAATGTATTAGTCCCTTGCTGAATACAGATGTTACAAAACTGCTAAATTTGATTTCCTGCAGATGTAAGTCCAGTTACGAAGGTGTAAGTATCCACGTGAATCCCAGGCCAGCCAATATGAGGTCTAAAAAAATGGAATGTGGTTGAAGAAAAAACTGACAGATTTCCCCATCTGGAGTGTTTAGACATTTCCGAGTAATTTCCATTGCTCATTTTTGAATTGTACAACAATTTCTCTTTGAATTTGGGTTGATATGTTAAGCTGCTATGAACAACTGCTGACTGGAATAATGGCCTTAAGATCTATAAATAAATGCGTAATGCTAATAGCTTTAATATGTGTTCCTACTAGAATCCTTCAGAGTTTGCTAGTACAGCTCCTGGAGTCGGTGATGATTTAAAGTAATGAAGAGTAAGCAGCAAAAGAAAATGTTCATGAAATCAGAGAACCACGAGGCATATTTGATGAGACCTGGTATAGTTCTCAAGGGTATTTGATATTTGGAATAGTTTGGTCATCAGCACTCTTAAGTGCTCCAGTGAAAGAATCCTGGGGATAGCAGAATGAGGTTATCAAACTGCTTTGTCTACAAAATAGACATGTCATTTGCCAGGAGATCTCTGCCCCTGCCATAAGGGACAATGAATTCCTGGCACTTCAGATTTTCTTGAACTGCAATTTCCAGAAGCTCCAGCCATCATGGCCAATGATAAGGGGCCATGGGAAATGTAGTTCAAAGCATCAACAGGGCAGAAAGTTCCCAAAAACTTACTTTATTGAATAGGAAAAGATAACTATCAGGACTTTTAATAAATTATATACCAAATTTGTATAAATATGGTCGGAAAAACTGTAAAATGTAACACAAATATATTTGCAAGGGAGAAAGGAAAGGCAACATGCTTCAAAAAGTAAAGCATGAGTATCCAAAAATATTCACTGAAATAGTAGTGCAGGAAGTGTAGCCTCCAGGTGTTATTAAACTACATCTCCCATTATATTTGATCATGTTAGGTGGAGGGTCACATGTTCCCCATCCTTGCTCCGTAAGAGCAGTTTAAATGTGGGATATTGCGTTGTTCTTTCCAATTTCCTTCCCCTTTCCTCTTCATGTAATGAATCATTGCCATTGCTTAAATTAAATTCTCTCCCAGTCCCTCTGCTTTCTACTTTTGCCTACACATATTCTATTTCTATTGCTTCACTCATTTATTACCTTTCCCTACATTCTCCATTGACTCAGTGTCTGTGTTCTCAGGCCATAGCTCATCCCTGCATCTTGTCCATGACTCATCTTTCATTTCCTCACTGCCTCTTTTAATTTTTCCTCCAATTACTCTTATTCTTTCTTTCTCCCCCAATCTGGTTTATTATTCAAAATCACAGGGAGAGAAAGAAAGGATAAGAGATAAAAGGGAGGGTGTTGGAGTCCCTTCCCTCCCATTTTGAGGTTGGGGGGGCACCAAGGGAATGGAAATGTGGAGCACAGTGCTGTCCCTACTCCAGCTTTGGCTTTATGAGTCCAAATATTTGGCCAAATATTGTGGTCATTGTCACTACAGACAGGCTTGACTCCTGGGATGAGAAATGCTGAGTTTCAGTGGAACAAAGAGATTTCAAAGTGTCTGTTTACAAATATGATTTCAAAGAGAATGACCACAAAATCTGACCAATTTTTCCCTCATCCCCTTATTTTGTAAAATCATTCATCCTGAAAAATTATTCTGGAGAAGCCAAAAGCTTACTATGTTTGTGATATTTTAATGATCCTAACAAAAGTATTGCAGAACCAGGAGTTACGCATTGGTTTATGTGTGTTGCAATTCCTTTACTAAATGGGACATGGTGGTGATAGCAGTGCTGGTTGACACTGTATAAATATTTTGGAGGCAAAGGTCTCAGTAAAGGGCATGGCAGGGGATTGGAATATATGGTCTTTGTGGTCCTTTCCAGCTCTCAGATTATTTGATTCTATGAGTTGCTGGCATCTAATAAAACTCTGAACTCCAGTACAGTTTAATACAGTGGGCCCTTGGTATCTTCTGGGGCTTGGTTACCAAATTCCATGGATGCTCTGGTCCCGTTATATACAATGGTGTAGTACAGGGGTAGGCAACCTTTCCCCTTTAAGGGCCGAGGGACTTCAGCTCCCAGAATCCCAGGAACTATTGGCCAACATGGCTGAGGCTTCTGGAAGCTGAAGTCCCTCAGCCCTTAAAGGGGAAAGGTTGCCTACCCCGGTTTAGTACAATGGCACCCCTTATATAAAATGGAAGCATGAAGGTTTGCTTTTGGGATTTAAAAAAATTAATTTCGAAGCCATGAATGGTTTAATCCATGGATGCAGAATCCGTGGATATGGAGGGCTGACTGTAGTATATATTGCTATTGCAATGGCAGTACTATTATGCTTTACCAAGGTTAGAAATGGTAATGTCTGCAGGCTTTTCAATAGCTCGATTCCTTCCTTGGTGATATGCAGTGGCTGGTGGCTACCCATGATTGAGCACTCCTTATCTGCTTAGGGAGGAAGGAGACAATTTGCTGGTTATTATAATGTAGCTACTGAGGGAAGAAATGAAACATATCTGAGTTTTACAGATCATCTGTCAAGAAGCACTCTTGGTTTCTAGAAAATGACATTCCTTTAAGGTCAAGCAATATCTCTGGATGTTTTATCTGCTTCACATTGAATATTTTTAAATAAACCTATCACAAAACGACTGTAAATCTCTCATATTGTTTCTTCAAAAGGAAAGTGACACAGAAAGGCTGCTCTAGAAACTTAGTACCCCTAAGGGACGTGAAGGTGGAAACAATATTTTCATCGGAAAGCTACGTGGTCGTTTTCCACAAAAAGGCAAAATGAAATCGTCATTAAAAACAGTAGCAGCAGCAAGCACTCGCCAATCTGGTTGCGGTCCTAAGGGAAGAGCTTCTGGCATAAGGTGCCAAATGTGTTTATTGGAAAGTGATTTGCTATTTGCTGGGAAATGGACTGAGACCAACTCATTTCAGAGGCACCCACTGGACAGCTGGTAGCCACTTCCATGAGTAACTGTAGAGCCCTGACCTGCATTTAAACCAGCAACCTAGAGATGAAAATCCCAGGATCTTTTCTTTTTCTTACCCTACTAAGCCATGTAGCACTATAGTACTGGTCATCTTTAATCTGTATTTATTGGCTTTTAATCAGGGAGAATATAAATACTATCAGGAGCTATCTCTCTCTCTGTCTGTCGGATGTCTCAGCGGGGGCTCTCTATCTGTAGTCTTCCATCTTGGTTGTTATTCCTAGGATTTTAATGCAGTTTTCTTCCAAAAGCAAGTGGCAAGAATAATAAATGATTTTTAAATAAATACATAAATAACGCTGGATTTCCAATAAAAGAACACAAAATTTGTTTCTACCTCTCTTCATAATGTGTATCTTGGCCCTCTATCCACATAACATGTTTCAGCCATACACTGTATTAGGATATGCAAATTACAATCAAGTTCATATGCTTTGCATATTAAAATAATAATAATAATAATAATAATAATAATAATAATAATTTATTTATATACCGCCCGGTGGCGGACCAATCTGGGCGGTTTACCGTATTAAAAATCACACAACTAAAAACAATATAATTATATAAATATATATATATATATATATATATATATATAATACATAATATATAGTAGCCATTTATCAAATTGGGATACGTCCTCCCAAAAGTTGCTTTCGTGGGTTTATTTTTACTATATCTTGGCTGTTTATTTTTCATTTTTCTTTCAAATTATATCAGGGAATCTCACATCTGCTATGGACTTGACACCCTTCTCAGGTCTAATTTGCAGGTTTGATGGTTTCTTCCACATTTTCCAGGCAGCCCTATGAAGATGGTAACATCTGACCTGGAACAGCTCTGAACACAGCTGCTCCTTCCCAAGAGCAGTTTGTGAGAGCATGTTCACTACCTGAGATACACTGGCAGACATTACTTTCATCATCTGGCTGCATTCCTAGGAGCAAATGAATCTTCATTGGTTGTGATGGGAATAAGATAACAATTGAACTCACTCCTGCTGACTGGGTAACTGAATTTTCCATTAAAAACACTGCATTTTGACTTGACATAACTGGAAAGTGTTGTCATTTGTCTGATATTTGAAAAAACATTTCACATTTGGAAAGAACTGCTTAGTACTAAAGTCACCAAGTGATAATAAAAGAATGGTGCACTTTCGTTCTTTAGATATATTTTATACTGATTTTTAGCATGGAAAAAAATACTGGCAGAAACCATCCAGCACCCAGGAGAGGGCTTTCTTTTCTCTTACTCCTAGAATGCATTTCCTTCAGTATTCTGATCAGTTCCCACTCTTGCTGCTTTTAGGAAGGAGAGATCTGCTTCAATCTCGCCAGTTAAACTGATTTTATTCTTGCAATGGCTTTAACGACATTTAATGCTTAAATTGTTTTCAGCTGTATCTTCAGCACTTTTTTTTGTAGGAAAGGTCAGGATAAAAATGTAGTGTAATAACAAAATACTGACCAGCCCAACCAGAACCTTAACTGCATTTCAATTATACTTTCTGTTCTTATATGCCCTTATGTAATCTCACAATAACCCAAACGTCTGCTCTCTATAAACATCTCTTTTCCCTTACCTCCCAAATATAGTATATTGTATATTTTTGTCAGACATTGAGCCTTCTCTGTCAGAGAGCTCTGGTGCCACAATAAACTACAGTTCCCATGATTCCCTAGCACTGAGTCAAGGCAGTTAAAGTGGACTCAATTTGCGCTATTTTTTGGCAGTCTGCAAAGGCCCTAAGACTCAAGAAGAAAACAAAACCAGTGATTATACCAAAATATGATCTAAATAATATCTCAACAGAATTTACTGACATACTGACAACATAAGAAACAGATTTGCATTACTAAGCATAAATGACCAAGAACCAGAGGAATTATGGATTGAAGCCAGGGATATAATAAAAGAAGAATGCAGACAGACATTTTCAGTAAACAAAAAGAAGGAGAAAAAAGCATGGATGACAGAAAACAAAACCACACTACAAACAATAAAGAAAAGAAGAAAAACAAAACGGAGATAGAAACAAACTAAGACTCATGAATGCAACAGTACAGCGGCTTTTGCGAAAAGATAAAGAAAATTACTACAATGATCAATACAGAGAAATAGAAGACAACAACAAAAAGGGAAGAACAAGAGATCTATTTTACAAGATCTGGGAAGTCAAAGGAAAATTCAAACCAAGGACTGAGACAATCTTTGACAATAAAAATAACATAATTCAAGACCAGTAAGGAATAAAAAGATGTTGGATGCAATACATAGAAGAATTATACAAAAGAGATGACAAAATGAAGGACACATGGAATGAAGAGCCATGTGAAGATGAACCCCAAATTCTAAAATGTGAGATGGAAACTGCAATAAGAGAAATAGCAAAAAGCAAATCACCAGGAGCAGATGATATTCCAATTGAACTGCTACAATCCACATTGACAGAGGAAACTCTAGTGCTAATCAACATATGTCAACAGATATGGAAAATGAAACGATGGCCAACAGATTGGAAGCGATCAATATACATCCCCATCCACAAAAAGAGAGACACAGGAGACTGAAGCAACTATAGGACCATAGCACTGATCTCTCACACAAGCAAAATCATGCTCAAAATTCTGTAACATAGACTCCAACCACACATGGAGAGAGAAATCACAGAGGTCCAAGTGGGGTTCAGGAAAGGAAGAGGCACGAGGGACCATGTTACAAACAGACAATGGCTAATGGAGCACACCAGGGAATTCCAAAAGAAAATCAGCATGTGCTTTATAGACTACAGCAAAGCCTTTGACTGCATAGACCATGAAAGGCTATGGAACATCCTTAAAGACATGGGAGTGCCAACACATCTGATAGTCCTGATGAGGAATCTGTACTCAGAACAAGAAGCTACTGTCAGGACAGAACATGGAGAAACAGAATGGTTCCCAATTGGCAAAGGAGTCAGACAGGATTGTATATTTTCACCCTGTCTGTTCAACTTGTATGCAGAACATATTATAAGAAAAACAGGCTTGGACACTGAAGAAGGAGGAGTGAAAATAGGAGGAAGGAATACCAACAATCTGAGATGTGCAGATGACACCATAATACTCACAATAAACTTCACAGACCTAGACCACCTACTAAGGAAAATCAAAGAAGAAAGTGCAAAGGCAGGCTTAATGCTGAACATAAAAAAAAACCAAAAATAATGGCCACTGAGGATCTTCACAAGTTCAACCTAGACAATGAAGAAATAGAAATAATAAAAGAATTTTCATACCTAGGATCAAACATTGATAGAAATGGGGACTGCAGTCAGGAAATCAGAAGAAGATTAAGAATGGGGAGGTTGGCTATGAATGAACTAGAAAAGATTATAAAATGCAAACATATACAACTGAGCACAAAAGTTAGACTCATACAAGCCATCATATTCCCTATTACTATGTATGGATGTGAGAGCTGGGCAGTTAAGAAAGGTGATAGGAAGAAAATCAATTCATTTGAGATAATGTGGTGCTGGAGAAGAGTGCTGAGGACTCCATGGACAGCCAAAAGGACAAACAAATGGGTCCTAGAGCAGATCAAGCTGGAAACTTCCCTGGAAGCCAAGATGACCAAACTGAGACTATCATACTTTGGACACATCATGAGGACTCTTTGGAAAAGACAATAATGCTGGGAAAGGTGGATGGAAGTAGGAAGAGAGGAAGGCCATATGCCAGATGGATGGACTCTATTAAGGAGGTCGCGGGTATTAAAGGGCTGCAGGAATGAAGCAGAGCAGTGGAGGACAGAGGCTCTTGGAGATGTCTCATCCAAAGGGTTGCCATGAGTCGAGATCGACGCAAGGGCAGACAACAACAACAACATCATCCTACCCAGTTTGCCTTGACATGCTTGCCAATATAAACAAAGTCCAAAGTATAAGAAGACTATTCTTCTAGAACTATTTTTAAATGGTATTGGTTTAAAGGATTTTAAAACCACTTTAAAATTATTTTTAAATGAACATGGGTAAAAATATCAACAGCAGATAGTAAGAATCAACAGAAAAATAATTAAACTGCCAGATTCCAATATTTGTATGTCCAGAGCTCCTATCCATGTTGGAAAGGACTCAATTTTCTCCCATATTGTTGTTGTTTTATTTTTTAAAATATGCATGATTTAATTTATTGTAATAATCTAGCATGTTTCTGAAGGAAATATAAAACTTGGGAAGAAAGGATTCAGTAGCCACACCAAGTTGATATGCAGTGAAATTTCCCTCAGTATCTCACCACAATATCCCATAAGGAATTATGAGCGTTAAATTGATTTGCCTTTTAATTCATTTCAAGAAACAAGGAAATAAGATTTCAGTGATTCTTAGACATTCTTCCTATATGTTGTAGTGAACTGTGGGGAGCATGATTCCAAACATGTAGCTGAGATTTCCATTTCTCTACCAAGAGAGTTGAAAGAGGTAAACATATTGAAATAATGGGCTGCTCTTTCTGTTACACCAAAAGACTGAGGAGGGTGCGGCGGCCTCACATTACTGCAGAAACTATTGTGTCTAACTGAAGCAGCAAAAAAGGTGGGAAATCAATATCACGCTATGCTGTTATAGTGTTATTTTTCCACTTTTACTGCTATGGCTGTGGCATTCTGGGGTTTGTAGTGTAGTGAGGCCTAAGAGCCAGTGTGGTGGTGAGGTTTAAGCATTGGTCTATGAATCTGGAGACAAGGGTTTGAATCCCTGCTCAGCTATGTAAACCAATGAATGATGGGCAATTCACACTCTCTCAGCCTCAGACGATGATAGTGGCAAACCCCTTCTGATGAAATTTGCCAAGAAAATCCCATGTAGGTTTGGAGATAGCATGGTGTAGTGGTTTAAGTGTTGTGGACTATGATTCTGGAGACCAGGGTCCAATTCCCTACTTGGCCATGAAACCCACTGGGTGTCCTTGGCAAGTCTCATGCTCTCAGCCTCAGGGGGAAGGGAATGGCAAAAGTCATCTGAACAAATCTTGCCAAGAAAGCCCTGTGATATGTTTGCATTAGGGCTGCCATAAGTCAGAAACTACTTGAAGGCACACAACAACAACAACAACAAAGGTTTGCATTAGGGTCGCCATAAGTTTGAAAGGACTTGAAGGCACACAACAACTAGAGGCCCAAGAGCTCTCTGGCTGAGAATTCAAAATGCCTTTCTCTAAACTGCCGAGCCATAGCAGTTAAAATGGAATAATAGCGCTCTAACAGTGGACTTTATCCTACGGGGACAATGGAAGTATAAACGGGGATTATCCTGTGAAAATCGTGCATTCACAATTAAAATTTTCACACGACGTTGCAATTAAACGGCCATTATTCCGGGAATATCGCACAATTGAGATAAAAATTTTCATGCCACGTTGCATTGAAAAACAGTTAAAGTGGCATTAACCCATGAATAACTAGGCAATAAACAACAACAGATCATTTCAGTCAGGGGAAATCCTGAAAATGCTTTCTTGCTCTTTATCGCCTGGTTATTCCTGGGATAATGGCTCTTTTATTGTGCCGTGTCTGAAAAATCTTGTGATTTAATAGTACAGTAATTGCACAATTTTCATGGGATAAAGCCCATTTAAACATCCAATTTTCCTCCCTGCGATAAGGCCCTACAGCTTAGTGTTGTATTTGGGAACTGAGGGAGAAGAAGAGATGTGTGTGTCTGTATCTGAGGAAATTAAAGCCTTATCCATAGCTGCTGCTTATAATTCCCAGATAAACCCATTACATAAGGAGAGAGACATCAGGAGGAGGCTTCCTCCAGTGCCAAGAAAGAGGAGTGCCTGGCATGCCATGGCATGGTGCTGCATACAGGAAGGAAAAGGGGTGTGACCAGATGTCCTCCTTTTCCCAGAAAAGCCCTCCATTCCCACCACCTGTCTGGAAAGCATTTCAAAATGTCATCCATTTTGAGCATGACCAATAGCGACAGTGTGACCATCCTAAGGCAACCCTATTTTGGGGTAGATTTGTTCAGAGCTTTTTTTGGTCATTGCCTTCTTCCCCTGAGGCTGAGAGAGTGTGACTCGGCCCAGGTCACCCACTGGGTTTTCCATGGCTGAGGAACCAATCTTGCAAATATATAATAATAATAATAATAATAAATTTTATTTTTACCCCGCCTTTCCATGAATATGATCAAAGCGGCTTACAAAAAGTTAAAATTGTTACAATATAAAGATTAAAAACATCGGTGCAGGAATCAAATTATAAACAATCCGGGGTCAATAAGAAAACACATGGGGCAGATATATCTATATCTATATCTATATATATCTATATCTATATATGACAAAACTGAATGAACTCTGGCCTTTTAAAAAAGAGTCATAATAGTCCAATATTCAAAACCACTACATTATAAATATAAACATAACTGTAGTGGCTCCAAATATGACCAAATAAGTATGCACGGCAGGGGGTTGGGCTGGATGACCCTGGTAATGGAGGTGGTGGAGGGTCTCTTCCAAGTACTCTATGATTCTGTGAGTGGTTTTGTTTGTTTGTGTCTGTCAGCGAGCGTTCGTTTATTTGGCAACGTCCTCCATTTTGTGTCCTCCTCTACGCTTAGGATACTTGGTCACCCTGGGTGACTCAGCAGCTCTAGCAGCAAGGCCACGATCAACCTTGGAAAGGCAGAGTAACAATAGCAGCAGCAGCAGCAGCAGTAACGGTTTTTCTTCCTTGACTCCCTCCCCCTCCCCCTCCCCCTCCCTTTTGCTCGCGCCGCTCCATTGCAGGGAAGGAAAAGAGGGGAGGCCGCCTCGCCTCGCGCCCGCCTTCCAATCCCCGCGCGCGCCACTCACTCACTCACTCGCTCACACACTCGCTTGCTCAGCCAGTCATTGAGGAGAGAGCGCGCTCGCGCCTGCCTGCTTGCCTCTGCTGCAGCCAGCCCGCGCGCGCCAGGAAAGAGAGAGAGAGAGAGAGAGAGAGAGAGAGAGCTCAGTCCAGCAGCGCGCGGCCCCTCTCTTCCCCGCCAGCCGCTGCTTTTTGCAAACCCCGCTATTAGCACCGTGTTTTTTTTCCCCAGGCTTGGCTTTGGGCTTGGGCTTAGGTGGGGGCCTAGAAGCTCCCCCACAGAGCCAAAGCCCCAAAGGCTGAGCAGGAAAGGATAAATCACACACACACACACACGCAGAGAGCCCAAACCTCGAAGCAACCCAACAATGGAGGTGCCTCGCTTGGACCACCCGATGAGCAGCCCTAGCAGCCCTTGCGAGGATGTCATCAAGAACCTCAGCTTGGAGGCCATCCAGCTCTGCGATCGGGAAGGTGAGTCGGGGATGGGGATGAGGCATTGCAGTATATACTCTGTGTGTGTGTGTGTGTGTGTGTGTGTGTTTGATCCGATTTGGACCCGGTTTGGCTCCTGCTGCTGGGGAAGCTGACAAAGCCTCCCCTCACCCCGGTTGCAAATACAAAATGAACACACACACACACACCCCTCTTTGTTGCCAAGCCTCCAGTGTGTGTGTTGTGTGCCTTCAAGGCTTTTCCGACTTATGGCCACCCTAAGGCCATAAGGGGCTCTGTCATATATACTGTAATAAAAAAAGGAGGAATGACAGAACCTATCATATATATATATATATATATATATACACACACACACATACACACGCACACACACATACATACATACATATATGCATACACACATACACACACATGTATACATATACACACACACATATATGTGTATATATATATATATATATATATACACATACATACATACATAAAGGCACACACACACATATATACATACACAAATACATATATATACATACATAAATGCACACACACATATACATATATACACACATATATATACATACACGCATATATACATAGACACACACACACAAACACATATATATATATATATATATATATACATACATAAATGCGCACACACATATACATATACACACATATACACACACACACATATAATGTTATTATATATGATAGAGCCCCTTATGGCCTTAGGGTGGCCATAAGTCGGAAAGAACTGGAACCAATCTTGCAAAAAAATAAAATAAAATGACAGAACCTATCATTCATATATTATATGAGAGAGAGAGAGGAGTAGATTCTGTCATTCTTTTTCTTTTCTTTTTTTGCAATTTGGGTTCAGTAGAGGTTTTGCCATTGCCTTCCCCTGAGGCTGAGAGCGTGTGACTTGTGGGTGTGAATTCCTCCACCCCCAAACCCACCCTGACCTTTCCTTGGAGAACAAAAGAAAAAGCTGGGGATTATGAAGAAGAGAGAAAAGGGATTACATGTCTTATAGCAAGGGACACCCAGCTTCCCAAGAGCAAAAATGTTGTTTGCCTGTTTTCCAGGAAGAAAGAAGGGTGTCTTCCTGCCTTCCCACATTGTTGGGTGTGGACATACATGTCCCTTGCACAGGGAGTGCGAGTCCAAGTTTGCCTATTCACACATCCACATTCCCTCTGGGATGGTGGCTTCTGGGGATGCCATGATGAAGAACCCCTTGGTAGCATCCTGAAGGGTGCGGTGCTGGTCTGGGAAATCAGTATGCAAAGGGATATCTGGTGGGACCTGGAAGGAAGAGTGTGGGAGCATGAGCTTTGCTAGACTTGAACCTACTTCCTCAGATGCATGTTTGGAGGAGAGAGACCAGAGACACGTCTCTGGCCTCTCTCCTCCAAACATGCATCTGAGGAAGTAGGCTTATGTCTAGCAAAGCTCATGCTCCCACGTTCTTCCTTTCACTTATTCTCAAGGATGCTACAAGATCCACAAAATCTCATGTTCCCAGCTTCTTCCTTTCACTTACTCTCAAAGGTGCCACAAGATCCCTTTGCATACTGAATGATAGGACCTTGGGGTGGTTGCTGTTGATACATACAGATTTCTGCATACTGGCATAGGAAGAGAAAGAAGCATGGCTGCAGAGAGCCTCTTGAGGTTTTGTTTTGCTCATGCAAAGACTTGTTGCCAGTTCTGCTTGCAGGGAACCTAGCTATTCAATGGGCTGCTGGTTGTAGGTCAATAAATGCAGGGATGGGAGAAAAGAGAGGGTAGGTTTTTGGGAAGGGGAAAAGGAGAGGCTGGATTGCCTGTGTCAGCACCATGGACAGCTACGGCTTCTCTTCATTGCTTGGCTTCCTCCACCTAGCTGGAAATTTGCTTTGTTCAAGTCTGATATTTTTCCCAATACAGGATTCGAGGAAGCCAATTTTCTATGCTACTGTTAAGCCCTTTGTTCTGCACAAATACAGATACCTAGAGGAGAAAAATGGGAGTGGATGCAGAGACACTTGAAGAGCAAAGGGCTGGTATCAGCTTGTTAATGTTGATTATACCAAAGCGCACAGTTTAAAACTCTGAACAAATTATGTTCTTAAAGTGCAACGACAGTTGTCTGAGCTACAAAAAAGCAAGCATTTATTAGGGTTCAAGGAGAATCTTGACACAACATACTGATGCACTGAGACTGAAGAGTAACAATTGTATGTCTTAATTCTCAACAGTTATGTCTCATTTCAGTCAAATACTGTGCAAAAAGATAGACGAACATGTCTTCAGAAGTAAGACTTTTGAGAATTTTCATAGGGAACACAGTTAAATTTGCTGTGAATATATCTCCCATATATTGGTCTAAATTTGCTGTGAATATATCTCCCATATATTGGTCTTGTCCAACATCTGTTCACTGAAATAACTTGGTAGTTTTAATTCATAGCCCATAGTTTAAGTGCAAGACTAAATATGGCTTGTTTGACACCAGCACATGGTTTTAATAGTCATCTGAGCATGTGGTGGGTTTGTGTTACATTACTATTTCTGTAAATGCATATTATTTTGAAAAGCACACCAGCAATCCACAAGCAAGTAATTCTGGAGTAGGTTGTGAAAATCACATGAGGATTGCAGGCCAAGTAGCGCAGTAGAAATCATCAGAGACTATGAATGATTTTCACAGTGAGCTTGTTATGAAGGAGGGCATTTAAGTACCAGACTTTGCCATTCAAAAGTAGTGCTTTCATGTTTCACTGTTAACACTGTTCAGGAGTGTGAGTTTAATCAGTCATATCAGTTTCCACTTGTGTGCCTGTAGCTCCTGTGCATATTCACTGGGGGAAACAAATGGGGGTTGCAGACTGCCAGAAATAGTGCAAATTGAGTCCACTTTTAGGGTTAGGCTTAGGCTTAGGGAATCATGGGAACTGTATTTTAATGTGGCACCAGAGCTCTCTGACAGAGAAGGCTCAATGTCTCAGAAAAAAAACAATTCCCATGATTCCCTAGCACTAACCCTAACCCTAAAAGTGGACTCAATTTGCACTATTTCTGGCAGTCTGCAACCCCCCAAAGCTGCTTATTTTGGGTTGCAAGCACAATGCCATTACTGTTTCTGCGGAGGGACCTACCTGTATTGGGGTGAGCATCAGCAAAACAATAATACTTGTTTCCTGTGAAAAAACATGCTGACAACAATGTAACGTAGCACATTTTCTTCAATTTGTTTTATTTGTAAGGCTTCAAAATGTCAAAAACTGAAGCCAGACGTACTATATGCAGAGCTGAGTTCATTGATGCAAAAAACATCAAGGGAGGAGATATATGGTGGAAAGCACATTATGCTGTTCTTAGTCTCTCTTTCTCTCTTTACTTGTTTCAAGCAAAAGAATAGTGAAACTTGTGATGTTAATTGTGGCAGGCTGCTAATTGATTCAGCAAATCTGATTAATTGTTCTGTACAATGAAGCACAACCATGTAAAGTCCAAAAGGAATGCATTTCTTGGAATAATACTTCCCCTCCCCAGGCGTTTTTTAAAGAAGCTAGTTCAAATAGATGGGGATACATCCAGTGGTATTCCTACCTAGATCTATTGAAATTAATGAAACTTGTTAGCCACAGCTAGCTCATCTCATTGATTTCAATGTGCCTGCTCTAGGTAGGACTAACATAAGAGCTAACCCAGAAGGATGGGAGCAAAATACCAACCTTTTCTCTCCTGATTTTATTCCCCAGCAAATATGGCTGGGGATTAAGTTAATATGGCTCTGATCCTCAAAGAGTGGCACCAGCACAAGGTTCATTAACTCCAGCATTTTTTTAAAAAATATGGGACATTCACACAGAGTGACTATTTCATCTATTAGAGCTAAAAATGTAAGGAAAGAAATGTGTGGATCCTTTGTGTTTTATGGATTTACTAGTAATGTGCAAAAATGGGTGTCGGAAGTGCTTAAAAATAATTTCTTTCCGACTGGTGGCACATAAGATGTTTATGTAGAAAAACACAAGGCAGAAATTGACATAACCTTGTAGCAGGATACCATAAAATTAGCTTCCTCTAGGATGTGACTCTATAGATGAGGCTGTTGCTTCGTTTAAATCATAGTGTCTCTGTAGTGTACTTTAAGTTTCCTAAGGCTTCAGCCTTTTTAAAGAAACAAATATATATATATATATATATATATATATATATATATATATATATATAAAGCCTGTTAGAGTCTGGCTTTTAAAAACAAAGCTTTAATCTATATTTACATAAAAGGCTAAATCCTAATCTAACTAGTGAATAGTTGAGGTAGAGAGGAATATTTATCTCACCATCTTTCCAAACAAAGTTGAGAGAGTAGGAAGATGGAACAGCTCAGATGAAAATCTTGAGAGAAAAGAAACTGTTAGTCTCAAAGAGGGACTGACCTAAGTACAAGGTTAGTTTGAATGAAAGAGAGAGGGGGGGGAGTTTCCAAACAGGAATCCCTATCTATCTAAGGAAGGGGAAAGAGAATGCAAAGATCTACCAACAGGCTCTCAATCTGTCAAGTAGTATGACAGTGGAATTAGCATTTCAGTGGTCCTTGTTTCTGGGGAAATGCCACTGAAATGAATGGCTATTTGTAAGAGGGACTGGAGTCCAAGCAGTTCTCATTCCTTTGGAATCACTGAACATTCAACTCCTCTACTCCTTACCTCTCACACTGACTAATGATTTCATTTCATGGTCATTCATCCCATTGACATGTAGTAACCTCACAGATCGGCAGAGAACAGTGCCGTATTTTCTTTCGCTTTTTGAGAATCTGGAATAAGAATTCATTATTTCTATTATTTTTTTAACTTACCTCAGATAAATCTGTTTAGGTAGCCACTAACATTGCCAGGTGATAGATAGCGTTGCAAACATGTGAAAAGAATTTAGGAACACATCAAACAGTGTACACTTACTATCAGTGTACAAAACACATGCTTTTTTTAAAAAAAAACTTGTTAGTATATTTTAATCTATTGTTGTGATGTGGTAGTTGTAGTTGTTTTATTCTGTTTAAAACTACAGCAGTATTTCTCCAACATTACTTGAAGAACCTGGATTTGAAAAGTCACGTTCTTTATAACAATTCGCTTTTGTTTATAACAAATTTGAGATCAATAACATATTAATTGGGCATTTGTAATGAAATATAGTCCAGCTGGTAAAAAGAATATGTCAGTGTTGTATTCTATATTGCATTTGTTTTTCATTCATTTCCTTTTGCAGCACTGTTGCTTCCTTGAATGCTGCTAGAGAAGCCAGAACCTTAACACATTACAAACAAAAGGAAACACAGCTTTTCCAAAGACAGACTCAAAGATTATTCCATATTCCCAAGGAAAACAAAAAATCAAAATGCTTCACAGCAAATATGAATACTGTACAATAAAATTAATAGTAGTGAGTTGCAAAAAATTGATAAAACCATTTTGAAAAATGGATGCACTAAACAACAAAAAAGCTCCCATAGGAATTATAAAGTTTCTTAAATCTTCTTCTAAAGAAGAAAGAAGTTTTACAGTGACATCTAGAGGCCTGCAGGCATGGGCTCAAACTGACCTCTCTGATCAAGATGCCCACACAAAAGGCCAAGAAGTAAAAGGGGGGGGGGGGGAAGGAGAGACTCCCTCCATTAAGTTGTCATCAAGGGTCCAAAACACACTGCAGAAATAATCCAGTTTGAGACCGCTTTAACTTCCCTGACTCAGTGCTAGGGAATCCTGGGAATTGTACTTTATTGTGGCACCAGAACACTCTTGACAGAGAAGACTAAATGTTTCACAAAACTATGGTTCCCAGAATTCCCTAGCATTGAGCCAGGGCAGTTAAAGCTGTGTCAAATAGGATTATTTCTGCAGTGTGTTTTGGACCAAGGTGTCTTAAAAGCAGAACCTCTCCTGCAGATTGCAGAGGACCATAGGGAATGCAGGACAGCATTCGACCACATTTGAAGGTTCCATTGTTTTACACTCAACATGCTATTGAATGAAATGCAAAATGGGATGTTTTCTTGAATCATTTTTATCCAAAATATGAAATAAATATGCTTTATACGCTGTTATCTCCTGCTCACAGTTGTCCCCATCCATCTCAATAGAGGAGGCAACTCAGCGGCAGCTAAAAAGCCCAATGCAATTTTAGGCTGCATCGATAGAAGTATAGTGTCTAGATCAAGAGAAGTAATAGTGCCACTCTATTCTGCTTTGGTCCGGCCTCACCTGGAATACTGTGTCCAGTTCTGGGCACCACAATTCAAAAAGGATGTGGGGAAACTGGAGCGTGTCCAAAGGAGGGCAACTAAAATGGTGAAGGGTCTGAAAACCAAGCCTTATGAGGAATGACTTAAGGAGCTGGGGATGTTTAGCCTGGAGAAGAGAAGGTTAAGAGGTGATATGATAGCTGTGTTTAAATGTTTGAAGGGATGTCATATTGAGGAGGGAACAAGCTTGTTTTCTGCTGCTCCAGAGAACAGGGCCCAGAACAACAGATGCAAACTGCAGGAAAAGAGATTCCACCTCAGCATTAGGGGGAACTTCCTGACACTAAGAGCTGTTTGATAGTGGAACACATTCCCTCAGAGTTTAGTGGAGTCTCCTTCCTTGGAGGTCTTTAAGCAGAGTCTGGATGGCCATCTGTCGGGGATGCTTTGATTGGGAGTTCCTGCATGGCAGGGGGTTGGACTGGATGGCCCTTGTGGTCTCTTCCAACTCTGTGATTCTATGATATTATGATTCTATGATTCTATGCTATTTCTGTGTAATATCTATTGCACCAGAGAGCCAGCGTGGTATAGTGATTTGAATGTTGGACTACGACTCTGGATAACAGAGTTTGAATCCCTTATCAACCTCTGGATGATCTTGGGCAAGTCATACTCTCTCAGCCTCAGAGGAGGCAAAACCATTCTGAATAAATCATGCAAAAAAAAACCTGTGATAGGGTTGCTTTGAGTTAGAAACTACTTTAAGGCAAACAACAGCAGTCTGTTGCTCTATTTTTGTAATGTTTCTGGATATATTACTGAGTATGATCTAAAATATTTCTAGTCCATTTTATCCACTTCCTCAGTTTTTATTAGCTGTGGAGTCTATTTAGCAACTGGAACAACTCTTGACCCATATTCCTTTATACCGTTGCACTAGCTCAGGGCCCATTGTCCCAACAGTTTTGCATTTTCAGGATTAGCATAAGGATGCTATCCAGTCCAAGTTTATGGCATAAGCAGTTTGCATCCCATTGCATAACTGGTTGCACAACTGGATGCACATACTACTGGTGCTTTGCACGAATCAAGTAGAACTGTATTAGAGGGGATTCTCACATTGCTGGTGTTAAATTTGATTTAGGCCCTTGAGTTTGCAAATTGCACTAGTATTTCTAGATGTTTGCAAACAATAATTATACAATAAATTCCAATATATCTAAGTTTTGTTCATTTATTTTGCTGCCTGAATGTGCATTTTGCTGATATGTACATTCCTCCTGTCTATATGTTTGTCTTACTTCTGTCTTCCAGTGCCTGGATCTTTCAGAAAATGCAGAGATGGAGGGAATAATGAATCTTTTAATTTATAAACTATACAAACTTTACATTGCAAGGAATATTTTACTCCTGAAAGTAATATTAAAATGCTAAAGAGTACAGGATAAAATAAGGAGATAATTGCAGCAATAATAAAATCAACTTACCTGAGCTGGCTTAAAATTTAAAACGGGTGGCATCCTGATATTATCAGAAGGATTTAGCCACCGAAATCGCCACCCGGGTCCATCCCTGCTCCCAGAGCTGCTGAGGCGGCCATTTCCTTAAGCTGGAAAAATCCCAGCTTCAAAAAGAGGCACGCTGAGCACCCCTGTGAGCAAGGATGGACTCGGGCGGCGATTTCAGTGGCTAAATCCTGATAACATCAGGATGCCTCCTGTATTAAATTTAAGTGGGCTCAGGTAAGCCAGTTTTATTATCGCTGAGATAATCTCCTAAATGTTACAACTCAGCTGGAGAAGATCCAGATTGCAACTCATCAATATCCTGAAGTCACAAATCTATAGATGCTTTTTAATCCCCTTTTCACCCTCAAGTCATAAATATCCCTTGTGCTCTTTTCTTTAAATTCAGTACAGATGAATTCCCAAATGTGATCTTTGTCCTCACCGGTGCAATGTCATCATTTATGAGTGAATGTAGAAAATAGGGTTGGAAAGAACTCTGTGAGGTCTGTCACTTGGAATGTGTGTGAATAATTTTCCAATCTTGTATGTTCTGAAAATGATTTCTTAGCAGAGTTCTGCTAGGTGTGACCAAAGTTTCATCTGATCTAGCATCTTGTTTTGCAAAGTGACTGGACAAGTACTTCCCAGAAGACCCATGAGTAAAATGAGACTATGGCAATAGCACTTTCTTGTTTTCCTCCCCAGCTGGTATTCGGAGCTGTACTGCCTCTCAACATGCAGATCCTATTTAGCAACATGATGTAAGCAGGTGATAGACAAATTCGAGCAATTTCATTTTGATTCTATTTAAGCTGGTGGCCATCATCAGACTCTGTTAATTCTTTTAATTTATTGGGCACAGTGTGAAGACGATACAAGCAGTTATTGTTGTTAGCTGCCCCGATTGACCTCAAAGGGGCGGGATATAAATTATTATTATTATTATTATTATTATTATTATTATTATTATTATTAGATGCTCCTTTCTTGGTCCCTCTTTATTATATTATAAAAACACTGGCTGGCATCCTGTTGGGAAGTTGCATCATCATAAGGCATCTTACAGTCATTTAAAGTTGAACTGCACCATTCATGTTCTCAGGAGGGGAGCAGACGTGGCTATGCCATTAGGACCACTGTGCAAGCAGAGCCAGCAGCATGGAAGTTGCCCAATGGTCCAACAGAGTATCATGTCTTGATGCACAGTGTGTCACCATGTATCCCACTGCACAATGGGATATTTTGTGCAGTGCCCCATTGTGCATCGTCACCGATCACTAGCATGGCTGTGTATCATGCCAACAATGTGGCTCCATCATTATAGAGTTACACATCATAGCTTTTAATGCACAGTATCGACCATATGTTTTCCCAGATTTATTTTTTCCTCTTTTCCCTCCCTTTCATTCCTGTACATATGTGTTTAAAAGGGTCCTTGCTCTATGTTTATTATTCACATTGATAGTTTTCTGTGTCTTCCTATTTCTGTGTATCTCGTTTGTTTTATAAGTAAAGCATATACAGTATTCTTCTTGTAATATATTTTATGCTATAAGATGTTTCATGGGCCATGGTTGACTGGCAAGCAGGGTGGAAATATGTAATCATGATGATCTCCTATATGGACTTCAAAGTCATTTCAGTTCTCCCCAGAGGCATTGCAAATACAAATATTTTTGTCTAGTCCTCCCAAGTAATTCCTCAGCCTAGTGTCATTCATTTCAGTGGCATGTTGTTATGAAAGGGTGTGCCATTCTGATCCTCATCTTCCATGTTTGCTTTTGAATGTACAGTGAATTCTTTCAGTCTACATCTTATGCACTTTTATGTGATTTTCCTTAACATTGTATGTATGCTTCTTATCTAGGTTATTGTTCAGCTGACGTATTTGTACATTGCTGCTACCCATTCAAATTGAATATCCTTGGTAAATTCATCATTATGTAGTCTCTTTCTTTTGGATCATTAATCAAGCTTTTAATTATTTTTAGAGCTTTGACCAACATCTGTGGTACTCGCTGAACACCTGACTTTATTTGAATCTCTGCCATTTGCCACACTCCTTTGTTCATTCCTCTCACAGATGATGTTCAGTTCCTTGTGTCAGTATTCCCATTAAGTGAGGCTTTGTGGCGTAAAAGAGAATGTCTGTTCATGTTTTTACCACTACCACCCCACTCCATGACAGATTTCAAAATTGGTTCATAATATGGCATTTGTTTCTGGAAGACCAATATTTCTTGAGGTTGTTTCTTTCGACTTCATAATCTCCACATAAATATCCAACTCTGGCCTCAACAATATGTGATCTACCAAACAGACAGTCCACCATCCATATATGACAAATCACTTAAAGCAGGGCTAACAAACCTCCTCTTTTTGACATATTTCTGAATCCACCAAAAATGAGGGGGTTATCAGGTGTCAGGGAGACTATAACAATCCATAGTGAATGGGTCTATTTATTAGATGGGTTGCAAAGTTGTGCATGCCTGCACAATGTATGTCTTTCAGCAAATCCCTATAGTGTATAAATATAACAAAAACTGTCATGTGATTGCCTCATAGCTGAAAATTAAAAGTCATGGACAGCTATTGAAACCGATTAGGGTAAACAGAAGGAACTCAGGATATGAATGAACTATAGAATTCTTTGCAGGAGGATGATAGAAAGGTCTAGGTTATCTAGATTCCCTTACTGATCCTCTTGTAACGAATGTCACTGACACTCAATAAATCTTTTACTTATATGCAAGGATGCCATAGTTTTATCCCCAATGTGAGAAAACACAACTATTTCTCCATGGTATTCTCCCTGTACTTGAATATTCTGAATTTTGTTTAAAAGGAATGACTGCGTAGAGAAAAATATGTGAGGTTTTATGGGGGGTGGGGGTGGGTAGTGGGTTTTTTGGTTTTTTGGTTTGTTTGTTTTTTGCTGCAGAAACATGTTCTGAACAGTGTTTTCTTCACAGAAATTGTGTTTTTGCACTTCCCCAAAATGTGTTTTTCTCTGCACAATTCCTCTTCAACATTTCAGAATATTTAAACTCCAGAACAAAACCATGCAGAAGTCTGACTGCTCTTTATTTTTCTCAGCAGCGTTTTCAAAATGCCAGGAAACCCATTTTTCTACCTGGAAATAAATAATTGCAAATACTGTTTCCATCCCAGATATCATGGTATTTCTCCTTCAGGCATGAGTGATTTTTTTAGAAGAGGTTTAATGGATAGTGAATCCATCTGTAGCTATTACAAATGGAAACTAGGAACGAATTTACTAAGTACAGATGTTCTGATTACCAGAATTTTGAATCAAAAGTCAGATGGCTAACTTTGGCACATTCTCTTTCTGACTTCTGGTTAATCACTGTTGGAAGCACAAAGCTGTAGGAGATGGTCCATTCTTTTAACTTGATGTGGTGGTTCTGCTCTCTTTCTAATATCCCAATGATCACCATGGTCATACATCATTGTAATGATTGTCAACTGAAATGACAATCCCCTTATTGGGTCAGCCAGAAGTTTAAATGAAGTGTAGGCCTCCAAAATCTTTAAAAATATGAATCTTTGGGGAAAAAAGGTTTGGAAAATTTTCAACACTTTTATCAATGAGAGAGGATTGTACTGTGCTTTTCTTGTCTTGTCGTTAAACTGTTGGCTAATGCAATTAAAGAGAAGTTCAGTTCTCATTGTACACAACCAATAGAATTTCAGATAGCCAGTGTCTTGACTGATTGGTATGTCATCTTTTCCTTGTTTCTGGTCCTGACTAAATTTGTGTCTTGCATTTATTTTGTCATCTTTATAGCTCTTCCATCTTTATCCTTTTGGCACCTTAAATGTCTTGGCTCCAGCCTGAACACTGTACTGCTGCATCAGCAAGGCTGGCTGTACTATTAGACAGAAAGAGGTGGCTGGCTGAGACACTACTTGCTGAAAGGTGACATTGTCCTCCTGAACTCGCTTTAGCTGTTACCATGGTGGGAGCTGCAATGCTTTCTTTTCCTGGCCTGGCATGCCTGTCTGTCTTGCACCAATATTCACCTGCCCGTTCACACTGCCAGTGGGAAAGCCCCGAGACTGAACAAGCAGGCAAAGAAAGGCAATTACAGCAAGACGTGTATTTAGTAGGTAATGCATGCACTCAAGCATTGCTCCTCTTCAATGGCAGGCAGGCAGTCTCCGAAAAGATAGTGAGATTCAGGTACTAATCTGATTAGCTTTCATACAGAGAATGAGAGTGGATAGGTAGCTCATCTTGTCTTTTTCCTCTGGTGAGGAAATATCTTGGGTTAGCCCTGCTGCTTCCAAGCATATATCACACAAAAAGAAACAAAGGTCTGCCAAGGGGGATACTCCGAAGTAATGCTATTCCTAAGAGAGATCCAGTGTGTAACACATCTTTGGTTTTAACTTTCCCATAGGTTTAGCATAGTAACCTATCTCTCTGACCTTGACACTTCCCCTGTCCCCACCCCTGTTTGGTTTCTGGCGCTCCTTGCTATGTATCCTCTGTTGCTTTAAACAATCTCACAGCACTTGGTTTTCCCCCCACCACATTAATTCACCTTCACTTTTCATATCCAAAGTAATTTCTCTTCCCCTTTGCCTGTTCGTTTTAATTTTTCTGCTTCCTCTCTTGCCATTAATGCCAGCATGCAGCTTCCTTAGAAACATGTTTTAGAGGGGATGTGTCATACCCACTTGTCTGTCCCTGTCTTCATTTGGGCATCTGTTTAAGAAGTGGAAACAGCAGTGGCTGGAGGTGGTTATTTAAATTGAGTGGAGCCAAAATCTGAAACCCACGCAGAGCTGCCAAAGAGAGAAGTTGCTCAACAAGAAGAGATCCAGTTCCACATGCAGTTTCCTCCCACACTGAGAATGTACTGCTCCGGATCTTGGCCCAAATAGCCATAACAACTTTCTGATTAAATTAGAAGGTACTGTTGTTAAAAGTCAACCAGACCAATGTAACTGATTGTGTGTTGCTTTGGGGCCAAGGAGTCCTAGGTGTCAGAGAAATCCTGTAGGTACCTTGGGCTAGTCACTGATACACATTTCTTGCCACTTGAGACAGAATTTACATACCACAATGGCTGTAAGGTGATTAGGAAATGATTCTGCTCTCGATTTTAGTCTGAATTTTGCAGTGGTAATCCAAAGTTCTTAACTCAGGCTGAGCACTTTGGACCAAAACCTATACCAGATTTATCACTCCACTGACATTGGAACCACTACTCTTCACTATTCAAATGTATTTGCTAAAACTATGAGTAATATACAATAGGCATGCTTCCTGTGCCTCTTTTGACCCTGAAAATGAATTTGCACATGACACCACTTATGACCTGCAAACCAGAACACAAGAAGCTATAATCAGTTTGATGTGCTCATCTATTATTGCAGTTACAAAACAGTACAACTGCTGACACTAACACGGGTCTGTGAACTCTATTGTGATTCTTTGGCGATTGTCTTATGGATTAGACGATGTCAGCATCACATGTTAATTCCACTGTTTAAAGCTTGAATTGTTTTTCTGTAGAGAAGAACTTTTAGTACTGCCTATGTAGATAAAATATATATATACAAATTAATGCTTTTTAGCATATAGTACTTTAGGCCAGTGTTTCTCCTGCCGTCTGAATTAGAGGACTGGCTTTGCCCCTTTAATGTGCTAGAACCACTAGCACATTTGTGCCCATTGACTATAACTGTTTCTTTCTTTCCTGGAAACTCTCTTCAGACTGGTACCTCATGGCTCACAGCACCAGTTCAGGGACCACTACTTTGAGTAGCATTGCTTTAGACCAGTGAATCCCAAATTCTGGTCTTCCAAATATTTTGGACTTCAGCTTCTAGAAGCCACAGCCATCTTAAACCAATACTCTAGGATTCTGGGGGAGCTAAAGTCCAAAACATCTGGAGGATTAGAGTTTGGGAATCACTGTTTTAGGGCCTTTGCAGACTATTGCAGGCTATTGATGAGGTATGAGGAAAGTAGTTGTTCATCAATATAAGAGAAGCTGAAGGGTCTGCATTATTCCACAAGACTGGATGCATCAACCTTCAGTCACGTGGATGATAGGAAACTGCAGGGAGGCCTTTCTCAGCTGTGACAATCTATTTATGGTTTGTCCCTTGGGGAGATTCATCAGAAAGTTACTTTGATTGGAGTGGTTGGCACTACACAAAATCTTTTTTCCCAGGGTTATGATGTCCAGTACTTGTTTTATGCAGCTGCTTTATTTGGTTATTGGGTGTTAGATTTAATTGCCTATTTTGTAAGCTAGTCTGGAGGCATTTGTTGTATTGAATGATGAGTTATGATTTTTTATTTTAAAAAAATTAAATAAAATCAAATGCTGATGTGCTTTCAATCATGTGCAAAGCATGAAAAAGATAGGGGACTCAGTTCTAGTTTAGCCTTTCCTTTCCACCCAAAATCACTCAAACATGATCTCCCTTCTGCAGTTTGAATTAGTACAGCTCATTTTTGAAGTGAGAACTCTACATTTTCACCTCATTCTGACACAAGTGTAAATCCAGCGTTTTATTTCAGCTGCTCTTGTTCCTTCTCTCTTTATCCTATGGCCACAAAAGGGGGTGCCAGGTAAGCTATATGTGCCACTTTTAATGAAATTATTTATGATGCTGAGATGGAGATTGGTTCCTTTATCTCTGCTGTCATGTCAGGTTTGGTTCTTAGGTCCTTCAAAAGCTGAATTCTGCATGAAATATCAGCACCTGCACGTTTTTTCTGTGTATACACTGTGGACTGCAGTGTATGCACAGTCCTCAGACTAGTGAACTCTCTTTATTCTCTTAAAACAGCTTAAATATATGAATATTGATGGTCACTGGCTGCAATCCTGTTTCTCTTTTTATGTCAATTTAGTTTATTTTTATTCAGAAGTGACAATAAAATCAGTGTAGATTTCCAAAAGCCTGGATTGGCACATCCACCTTTTAAACTTTGCAGTGTCAATTTTCAAGAAGATACATCCCATTTAAATAAAAAAATAGCTGTAAACCTCAAACATTGATCTAATCACTGCAACCTATGCTGCAGGGAGATAATGTAGTAAGAATGTTCAGTATGTGGCTTTGCAATAGTCTGGATTTCACCTTGAACCCATTGGTCTTTTCGTTTGCTAGAAATACACAGGAAAGGCTTTTCCACATACATCAGCTTTTAAGGTAATCTTATAAGCAAGCCCACAAAAGCTACTGATCTGCAAAACTCCTTACTTGCATGTCTGCCTACGATTTTGTAGCACAATAATAACTGGGGGAAAAATGGTTGGTGGAACACTCATTCTACTCCAGATAGCAAAGGTTACCCTGCCTCAAGGCCTGGAGCCCCTGTGAGCATATTCTGTGGCAGAGCTTGGAAAAATTACGTTTTTAGACTACAGCTGTCAACCCATGTTACCAGATTGGTATTGGTAGTTTTAGCTCTCTTTCAAGTTGTGTTTTAGAAATCTTCTGATTTCCTGACTTAGGGGGGATGTAGACAGGCGACCATGGGCCGCCCAGATAAGTGGCGGATTGGAGCCGAGGCTGCCCCATGGCTCGGCCCTGATCCTCCCTTTCACTGCCTGGGAAAGGAGCACTAAAATAGCGCTCCTTCCACAAGCCGCGAAAGGGGCGCCCGAAGAGCCACCATGCACCTCTTCTGTGCCTCTTCCGGCTCAGCGTGTCCGGACATGCTGAGCCGGAAGGACGTCATTGGAGCAGCCATCGTGTGTGAGGACGGGTGCTCCAATGATGTCCTCAGAAAGGAGATGGGGCGCCCAACGTCCGGCTTCCCCTCCCCTTCCTTGGCTTGAAGATGGCGTAAAGCATTGTCTGCAAAGCTCCTTAGTTTTCCTCTGATTTCCTGGCTGCAGTCCTCGTTCTGATCAATGTTTGATCCCAGATATGAGAATTCTTTTACTATTTCTATTTCCTCATTGACTAGTTTGAATGTATGTAAGTTATCTGTGGTTATTATTTTCATTTTCATGTTCAGCAGTAAGCCTGCCTTTGCACTTTCTTCTTTGATCTTCCTTAGAAGATGTTCCAGGTCAGCGAGGTTCTCTGCTAGTATTATGGTGTCGTCAGCATATCTCAGATTGTTGATATTTCTTCCTCCTATTTTCACTCCTCCCTCTTCCATGTCCAAGCCTGCTTTCCTTACAATATGTTCTGCATATAAGTTGAATAGGTAGGGTGATAGGATGCAGCCTTGTCTGACTTTCCTTTTTGTTAATAAAACATTTCTTCTTTCAAATAGGGAGTGAAAATTGCATTACTCATTGTCTGTATTGGGTATCCACATTAAATTGGCACAGCCTACATCAGTTGGATAGTTTGGTAAGGAAATTCCATGGCATTGGCCTCTGTGACAGTCCAGCACAGCTGCTCTCTATGATTACTTAATTTAGTAACCATTTCAACCTTAAAATATTCAGTATTAGTAATTTTGTAGACAAAGCCACATGTTTTCATCTGTAGAGCTCACATAGAATCATAGAGTTGGAAGAGACCACAAGGGCCATCCAGTCCAACCCCCTGCCATGCAGGAACTCAAAAGCAAACCATCCCCAACAGATGGCCATCCAGCCTCTGTTTAAAGACCTCCAATGAAGGAGACTCCACCACACTCTGAGGGAGTGTGTTCCACTTTCGAACAGCTTTCACTGTCAGGAAGTTCCTCCTAATGTTGAGGTAGAATCTGTTTTCCTGTAGCTAGCATCTGTTGTTCCAGGTCCTATTCTCTGGAGCAGCAGAAAACAAGCTAGCTCCTTCCTCAATATGACATCCCTTCAAATATTTAAAGAGGGTTATATAACCTCTTAACCGTCTCTTTTCCCTAAGTCATTCCTCATAGGGCATGGTTTCCAGACCCTTCACCATTTTAGTCAGTCTCTGGACACGCTCCAGTTTTTCAACATCCTTTTGAATTGTGGTGCCCAGAACTGGACACAGTATTCCAGGTGGGGCCTGACCAAAGGAGATTACAGTGACACTATTACTTCCCTTGATCTAGATACTATACTTCTATTAATGCAGCCTAAAATTGCATTGGCCTTTTTAGCTGCGGCATCACACTGTTGACTCATGTTCAACTTGTGGTCTACTAGGAATCCTAGATCCCTTTCACATGTGGTCTCATTAAGCCAGGTGTCCCCCATCTTATATCTATGCATTTCGGTTTTTTGCGCTAAGTGCAGTACCTTACATTTCTCTGTGTTGAAATTCATTTTGTTAGCTTTGGCCCAGCATTCTAATCTATTAAGGTCATTTTGAATTTTCATCCTGTCTTCTGGGGTATTAGCTATTCCTCCTAATTTGTTGTCATCTGCACATTTGAGAAGCATGCTCCCTATTCTTTCATCCAAGTGATTGATAAAGATGTTGAATAGCACTGGGCCCAGGACAGAACCCTGTGGCACCCCACTGGTCACTTCTCTCCAGGATGAAGAGGAGCCATCGCTGAGCACCCTTTGGGTTTGGTCTGTCAACCAGTTACTAATCCACCTAACAGTTGTATTGTCTAGCCCACATTTTACTATCTTGTTTTCAAGAATATCATGGGGGACCTTGTCAAAAGCCTTACTGAAATCAAGATATGCTATGTCTACCGCATTCCCTTCATCTACCAAGCTGGTAATTTTATATTAAAAAAAATCAGATTAGTCTAGCATGACTTGTTTTTGAGAAACCCATGTTGACTTTTAGTGATTATGGCATTCACTTCGAAATGTTCACAGAGTCTCTGTTTAATGAACTGTTCTAGAATCTTTTCTGGTATTGATGTCAGACTAACTGGGTGATAGTTGTTGGGATCCTCTTTTTCCCCCCTTTTTGAAGATGGGGACAATTTTTGCCCTCCTCCAGTCTGCTGGGACTTCTCCTGTTTTCCAGGAGTTTTCAAAGATTATTGCCAATTGCTCTGAGATCACATTTGCCAGTTCTTTTAATATCTTTGGATGTAGTTCATCTGGTCCTCCTCTTTATTTATTCTGTGCTGCATTTCCCCTATTGTGTCTTTTGCTCCATTTTCCTCAGGTTGAACACCCTTTTCCTTTTGTGAGAAGACGGAGGCAAAAAAAGGTGTTGAGTAGTTCTGCCTTTTCTCTGTCCCGTTAGAATTTCTCCATCTTCTCTGTGCAGTGCCCCTACCATTTCCTTCTTTGTTTTGCTATGGAAGTACCCAAAAAAGTTCTTTTTATTGTCCTTAACTCCTCTAGCAAGCCTGAGCTCATTCTGTGCTCTGGCCTTCCTGACTTTACCCCTACATGTGCTAGCTATTTGTTTGAATTCCTCTTTAATGATTTTGCCCCTTTTCCATTTCCTATACAGCTCCCATTTAAAACTTAGTTCAGTTGAAAGTTCTTTAGTCATCCAACCCGGTTTCTTGAGACATCTCCCATTTTCCCTTCTCATTAGAACAGTTTGAGATTGTGCCTTCAGTATCTCCTTTTTCAGAAACTCCCATCCATTCTGAACTCCCCTCTCCTTTAGTATTCCTGACCACGGGATCACTCCCAGTGTTTCCCTAAATTTGTTGAAATCAGCTCTCCTAAAGTCTAGAATGAGTGTTTGACTTTGCCTAGCTTCTCCTTTCCACTGTATAAGAAACTCCAGGAGAACATGATCACTCCAACTTAAGGATCCCACCACTTGCACTCCATTTACCAGGTCATCCCTGTTGGTTAGGATCAGATCTAAAATAGCTGATCCCCTTGTAACCTCTTCCATCTTTTGGACAAAGAAATTGTCTTCCAGGCAAGTGAGGAATTTACTAGACCTTGAAATATTGGCTGAGTTTGACTTCCAGCAAATATCCGGATAGTTGAAGTCACCCATCACTACTGCATCTCTCCTTTCTGAGTTTGTGGTCATCTGTTCTAGAAAGGCGCCATCCAGTTCCTCAGTCTGACTTGGGGGTCTGTAGTAGACTCCCACTATAATATCCTTGTTGTTTCCTTCCCCTTTAATTTTTATCCGGATGTTCTCCACCTGATTTCCAGGATTTAAGTTCTGGATCTCTTCACAGGTGTAAACATCCCTGACATATAATGCTATTCCTCCTCCTATCCTGTTTGGGCTGTTTCTCTTAAAAAGGTTATACTCCTCTATTCCTACATTCCAATCGTGAGACTCATCCCACCAGGTTTCAGTGATGCCTATTATATTGTATTTGCTTTGTTGTGCTAGGAGTTCAAGTTCATCTTGTTTATTTCCCATGCTCTGTGCATTAGTGTAGAGACATCTAAGAGCATGGGTCCTCCCTGCTTGCTGCCTGTGTGATGTTTGGTTTTTTTGCCGCCCACTGTTGGGCCCTTGCATCATTTGCCTTGTTCCCTTCTATAACACTTTGACTATTTCTCCAGCCCATGATGTACTCCTGCCTTCCAAGATACCTTCCAAGATATCGTCTCCCTCCCCCACATGATTTCTTAGAGAATGCTTGTGTTCACTGTGAATCTCTTCAGTGTCATGGAATATTCTTGTCTCCAGAAATTACAAAACTTAGTTCTTGTTGCTTCCGATTTAGAGATTACAGCCAATAATTTTTTGTTTCATTGCAAATCTAGCCGCTGCAACAATCCTTGTGAGTCAATCACTGCCATGCTATGGAAGAGTAGAGTGGTTCTGCTTATGAATAGATAAATGTGCAGCATAATGGAAACCTATCAGATTAATGTTACAAGTATTTGCCTGACCAAGATAGCCTCTAGTCTCTATTTATCCCAAGGTTCAGATTAAAGGCAGAATGGAAGAGAAGATAAATCCATTCATCTTCATTCTCTTACACATGTAGAAGTGCACAGTCAGCCTGCTTTCCGAATTTCATATTACAGGTTGAGTATTCCTTATTCAGAATACTGAAATCTGAAATATCCCAAAATATCCCAAAATTGTCCACATGGATGGGTGAGGCAGTGACACCATTGCTTTCTGATGTTTCAGTATACACAAAATATTTTTAAAATATTATATATAAAAATATTTTCAGGTTATGTTTATAATGTATATACGAAGCATAAATGAATTTCATGTTTTGACTTGAGTCACATCTCCAAGATATCTCATTATGTATATGCAAATATTCCAGAATCCAAAAAATTCTGAAATCCAAAACACTTCCCAAAACATCTTGGTTCGGTTATGACAATGAGACTAGGTATGGTGTGGATATATATAATATTATATTGAGGGTGCGGGGCGAGGAGGGTTATCTGATATCAGGTCACCTAGTATTCATCCTTTAATATCAGTTTCACTTCACTTATCTTCCCCCCGTCTTCATTTTTCTAAAACTGAAGTCATTTTTCATCATATAAATGTCAGCATATAGCTCTTACACTTTTTCCTTCTAATTTTTTTAAAAAATAATATTAGAAAGAAATGTGTTATACCTGTTCTCTGTGTTGTAATTATTGGCAATAGTTTTATTAGGCCAACCATTTGCCACTTAAACTACAGCCTAACAGAATGGGTCCTTTAAAAAAGAACACCCTTCAATTAGTAAAGCATTTCTCTAAATTAAGCACATATACTAATATTTTGGCTCTTTAGAACAATCACCCAGTTCTGTTTTCTCAAATAGTGTCATGTGATGAGGAAGAACTACAGTCTTCCTACAATTTTCATCCAAGCTGCTTGTTTACCTGCACTGCTACCTAAGGTAAAGAATAGGATGGCATCTTCTCCCTCTGTGTGTACAAAAGCCAACTGTATGGGCATGTGATTTTTTCTTCATCACTGGTGGTTGGACAGCATCTCTAGTAACACCTGAGAGCAGCAAGGTAACCTGGGGTAAAACAGGCCATTGGTGAATGACTATCTCCTTCAACACCTTACTGCTGCCTCGGGCATCTGCTGTCCAAGGCAGCTACCTCATTCTGCCTTGTTGTAGAGCTGAACATGTAGGCCTAGCCCTCCAAGGCATCAATATGTTAGGTGAGAGTGGTGTGTTACCACTCTTTCATTATATATTCTCTTTATACTGAAACTGAAGCAAAAAAAAATGGGTTGTCCTTGCTGCAGCTGGTAAGAAAGCAGAACATAGCAACACTGGGTCAAGAGATACATCTATATCCTGTTACTGAATTTGTTTGTGCATATGCATTTGAGTTGGGGAAGTACAGTCATCCTTCCATATCCATGGATTCAGCCATCCACAGTTTGGAAATATTCCCTAAAGATATAAATTCAAAAATCAAACCTTTAATTTGCTATTTTATATAAGGGACACCATTTCACTATGCCATTATATTTAATGGGATTTGATCATCCACTCATTTTTGTACCCCTGGGTGGTTCTGGAACCAAACCCCAGCAGATACCAAGGGTCCACTTCTGAATGAACACTGCTATTTCAAGACTTATTCAAGCTTCAGCCTCAGGAGATTTAAAGAAAAAGGTGCTTATATGACTGAATTATGCTGTGGAAGTATCCTCACCCCATTTCAACCCCCACCCCCAAACTGATTTCCAGCAACAGTAAATGTGACTCCAAGGAGTGTCCTGGCAACTCCTGCCAGTGGAAACCAGGGTTGCAACCCCAATGTGGCAGAAGCATGTCCAAATCATGATTATCTGTCATCTACTCAAAGCTCCCATTGCATCCTCCCACCACTTTCTGTCTCCAAAGCCCCCCTTTCCCATTCTATTATTTGCTTTTCACTTTCTCGCATTCTCAAAGCACAAAACCTAACCATGTTTCTGCAGAGGAAATAATTATTTCCTGCCTTATACAGCCATCATCTACCGTATTTTTCGCTATATAAGACGCTCCGGCATATAAGACGCACCCTATTTTAAAGCAGGAAAATCTAGGAAAAAAAGATTCTTAACCAAATACAGTGGTACCTCTACTTAGCAGGTGGAAGGAGGCCTCCCTTTAGCCGCGGCCTCGGTGGTTCCTTAGATGTATATTCACCTTATAAGACGCAACAACTTCCCACACCCGTTTTGGGGAAGAAAAAGTGAGTCTTATATGGCGAAAAATACTTTCTTCCCTGATTCCTGTTGTGAAGGAAAAGTTGACTCTCATTTTTATAGCTGGAAGGAGGTTCTCTATAGTCCCAGTTCTTACAGGAGCTCGTGCCTGCTTGTAAATACAGTGGAGATTTTTTAAAAAACAAAAACAAAAAACAGCCACATACAATAAAGTGATCAGAAGTATTGTTTGGTCCCATTTGTCTGCATCATATGTGTGCATTGTGGAGCTGTTAACAATAAGCACACTTGTACAATGCATATGGTGCAGGCAAACTAGTTTAATTGCCATGGCTTCTCCATAAAGAACCATTGGATGGGGAGCTCTTCACCTGGGCTGGGTCTCCCATTTGAAAATGTTTGCCACAAAACAAAAGTTTCCAGAATTCGGTCAAGAAGTCATGACAGTTAAATCAATTGAAACCCAGTTTGTGCATACAGTATAAACATGCCCTTATTTACAGGTAAGGCCCTTTTGAAGTCAATAGGACTTGTTTCAAGTAACTATGGCTGAATTTCCCATATGGTTAGTGCTGTTATTCTTCAATCAAGTTTTCACTTGAGGGTCTTTCTTTATAGCTCACAAGAAAAAGAGATTGAGAGCGAGAGAGAAGAAAGCTGGGGTGCTTCAAGGCAGTTCCAGTTTGTGTTTTTGTCAAGCAAAGGAAATGTTCTTCCAAGGGGAAGAACTCAAACCTCTAAATCTTTGGGGACAGGAGTCCCTGTAGTAAACTGAGCAGCAATGTGTTATTTATGGAGCACACTTGCTGCTTTTGAAAAAAGCTAAGAAACATGATTTATGTGGCAAGACTTTTCCAGCATGAAGAACTTGGAACCATCTGACAACAATATGCTGTGTGCATCGTAGAGAATATCTGCACTGCAAATTTGGGGGATAGCCTTCATAATGTGTGACTTACAATGCAGGCCCCTAGCCATGTTTATTTCTTAGTTTCTTTTCCTCTATTCCAGTTTCCAATATTCCTTTTTTTCTCTCTGTGTCCAAACATCCCAAAAAGCCTAGTCACCTGGGCATTTGAAAACTAAACATTCATACCTATGAATTTTAAAACCTCCCCAACCCCTGAACTCTGTTTTAAGATATTCCATAGATCTATTCTGCAGAACACTTTTCAGGCAGGTGTGGTAAAATAAGGTTGTGTGTGTTTTAAAAAAACGCCAAATTACCATTCTGGCAAAAGACATATGCTTACAGCTAAAGCATTGCTAATGTGGTACAACAAGGAGGCCCAAGGCTCTTTGATTATTAATGTTTTTATCAGTTACATTTCTATTCTATTTTCTTTCACTGAGTATAAGGCTGTGTACACAGGGTCCTCTGCCTTCCTATTTTGTTCTTACAACATCCCTATAAGTTAGATCAAGCAGAAAGAGAAAAAGAGAGAGAGTGCCGCAAATTCACAAAGAGGGGTTGAAGACTGCCAGAAATAGTGCAAATTGAGTCCACTTTTAGGGTTAGGGTTAGTGCTAGGGAATCATGGGAATTGTGTGTTTTTTCTGAGACATTGAGCCTTCTCTGTCAGAGAGCTCTGGTGCCACAATAAAATACAGTTCCCATGATTCCCTAACCCTAACCCTAACCCTAAAAGTGGACTCAATTTGCACTATTTCTGGCAGTCCACAACCCTGAGTTTCAGGTTAAGTGTGGACTGGACCCTAGATCTCCCATGTCCCAGTCCAACACTATAGTTACTAAGCCACTAGCTTTTGACCTTAAATACCGTAAAGGTACCCATTCCCCTCTGATCTTGGAAGCTAAGTTGTGTCAACCCTGGTTAGTACTTAGATGGGAGACCACCAACGAATAACATGTGCTAGAGGCTATATTTAAGAGGAAGGAACTAACAGTGCCACCTCTGAGTATTCCTCACATAAGAAGACCTTGTGAAATTCATAGGGGTACCATAAGCCAACAGCTGACCTGAAGGCAAATACACACACAGGGGGAGAGAAAGTGAGAGAGCTTTTGACTCTTTGTGTTGCTTCCACTCATTGTGATTAGCCATTTGCATTGCCTTCTAGGTTCTGCAGCTTACATGTCCAAATTATTTTTTTTATTTTTCCATGTTGGTCAGATTGTAAGAAAGATTTTTTTTCTCCTACCCTGTGGAAAAAGAAAGCCAGAATGCTTGATGTAAGAGCTTGGAAGTTGCTTCTCAAGGGCATATAGGCTGTAGCATTCTCCAAAATATCATGGAAACTGTAGTTTAGTTTTGGAAAATTCTTTTTTTCAAGACTGCCACCACCTGCTTCCAGAGCATACTCACAGAACAGCTGTTCTCACATTTTACTTAGGAGAGAAAAAAACTAGGGCTGTTTTTAACTGTCTGGAATGAATATGCTTCCAGTGCCTCTGCATAGTTTTCTTTCCTTTTCCTGGCACACTGATTTTTGAACAATTCAAAGAGAAATCCTGCACTTCCTCATGAGTTTTCCAAGGGGCAATAATGCAGTCCAACAATAGTGACAAAGCTTTGTTGAAATACAACTTTCTTGGTATCACTGATCTTTTTTCAAATGTTGGAATGTTGCTCCTAGTCAGAGCTCAGAAAACATTACTTTTTTGGACTACAATTCCCAAATTCCCCAACTTGCAAGGGACTTCTGAGAGTTGTAGTCCAAAAAGATAATGACTGAACTCTAGTCTAGTCATGGACGCGTGGGACCAAAGAGGGCATGCTTATCAAATGTGCAGTTGACACTAAATTAGAAGGAGTAGCTAATACTCCAGAGGACAGGATCAGAATTCAAAATGACCTTAACAGATTAGAAAGCTGGCCCAAAACTAACAAAATGAATTTCAACAGGGGGAAATGTAGGTTACTATACTTGGACAGTAAAAAATGAAATGTACAGATATAGGATGTGTGATACCTGGCTTGACGGCAGTAAATGTGAAAGGGATCGAGGAGTCATCATGGACCATAGGCTGAACATGAGTCAATAATGTAATGTAGCATCTAAGAAAGCTGATGCAATTTTAGGCTGCATCAATAGGAGTATAGTGTCTTGATCACAGGAAGTAATAGTACCATCTGTTCTGCTTTAGTCAGACCTCACTTGGAATATTGTGTCCAGTTCTGAGCACCATAATTCAAGAAGGATGTGGACAAGCTGTGTGTCCAGAGGGTGACCAAAATTGTGAAAGATCTGGAAACTGTGCCCTAAGAGGATCTTAGGGAGCTATGTATGTTTAGCCTGGAGAAGTGAAGGTTAAGAAGTGATATGATACCCCTGTTTAAATATTTGAAGGGATGTCATATTGAGGATGGATCAAGCTTGTTTTCTGCTGCTCCAGAGAATAGGACCTGGAACAATAGATGCAAGGTACAGGAAAAGAGATTCCAGCTCAACATTAGGAGGAACTTCCTGACAGTAAGAGCTGTTCGACAGTGGAATATGCTGCCTTGGAGTGTGGTGAAGTCTCCTTCTTTGGTGGTATTTAAACAGAGGCTGGGTGACCAGAATTCATAGTGCTTTGATTGTATATTTCTGCATGGCAGGGGTTGGACTGGATAGCCCTTGTGGTTTCTTTCAATTCTATGATTCTCTGATTGTGACACATCTTTACATCTGCCTAGGTTTTTGAAAACCTTCCTATTACATGTAGGATGTGCACATGACTATATTAGAGTAGGGACCATAACAGGGTGATCAGGGATTTAAAGCACTTCTCCCTCATGTTGCAGTGCTAATCCCCCTGTCCTCTGCCATATTGGCCATTTCTTCTAAACACCAAGCACAATTTAGCCTTAGGCTAAATATATGTGTATTGATTTCAGTTTACATCATAAATGGATCCCAGAAAACATACCCAGCATCCTCTGCAACAGTGGCTCCCAAACCAGATTCCCCAGATGTTGATTGAATTCCTAGAAGCCCAAGGCAAGCATGGTCAGTGGTCAGGCCTTCTGTGAGTTCTAGTCCAAGAACATCTGGAGATTTAGGTTTAGGAATCTGTTAAAGTGCAGACATTTTTTAGCAAATAGAAGAGGGTCACTTTTAACAAATAGACATGGGGAATGTTCTCAAAGGTACGCCATTTGAAAACCATTCTTCTGTTTGAGTGCCAGCTCTGGTTGTAGCTGATTACAATTCTGAATTTCCTGGATAATGGTAAAAAGTTATTAGCTTCCTTCCTGAATAGGGTAACTCTCCTCATCAATTTTGCCTGTGGCCCACGTGCCTGATTCATTCAATCCCCCCCCCCCCCGGCCCAGTGATTCTTTCCAAGTACTATGAATTTCATGGCTAGGGAAACTAATGGGAAGCTAGAGACTATCAGTATTGGCATTTAAAAACTCCGCAGGTCCATTATTCACTCATGCCCTTTCAAGCAGAAATCCATCTAGAGAATGACCTTGTCCAACCGTGAGATACCACTATTATGCAAGAAGAATGATCTGTGCTTGCCTATGGGTAGATATTTTAGTGGCTGTTTGTATTCCAGGTCATCATCTGTTAAAAATGTGTCCCTGTGTAAAGTTTTGATCTGGGTGGAACTTTAAGCAGCAGCAAATTTAATCCACATACTAGTCCCTACTTAAACTTAAAAGACGTGATCAGAAACCTCATATAAGTTTTGGGGCTTTACCAGATATTTAGATGTCAGACATTGGATAAAATGTTCTTCTTCATCACCTGTCCTTGCCCTCAATTCATTGTGCATACAAAAACATGTCAGCTGGGGTGGAGATGCACTAATCCTGAATTTTTGGTCTAGCACGTTCCGGTGCCATAGGCTATATTTCAAAGGAAGGAACCGACAAAAGCGCCTCTCTCCATTCCTTGCATAAGAAAACCCTATGAAATTCATGAGATCACCATAAGTCAACAGGTGACTTGAAGGCACACACACATACCGTACATGTTAAGAATAGTCCATGTAGTTGGGAGGTCCATGTAGTAAGGAGTACTTCATATGTAGACACTTTTGGGGTATTCATTGCTTCCATTCAGTTTGGAATATTGCAGATCAGACACAGATCCCTACTGCTTCCACTTCCCTGTTTCATTACTGAGGGAAAGTTTATTATATCTACCATTTGATCTACCCCATCTTGTTGTTGTTGTGTGCCTTCAAGATGTTTTTGACTTATGGCAACCCTAAAGTGAACCTATCACAGGATTTTCTTGGCAAGATTTGGTTGGTGGAGGTTTGCCATTGCCATCCCATGAATCTGAGATCGTGTGACTTGCCCAAAGTCACCCAGTGGGTTTCATTGCTGAGCTAGAATTGAACCCTGGTCTCCAGAGTCATAGTTGAACACACAAACTGTCAGGGATGATGTGAGTTGTAGCTCTTCACCTCTGGCTCTAACTCACCACCTTGTTATGCAGCAGAGCTGACCAGCTTTGATCAGTGGTTGATGCTTCTTTCCCAAGCAGCAGAGTTTCAGAGAATAGGCTGAAGACCCTGACAAGCTCTCCAAGCCTTCTCACTCTTCTTCCTGAGATGTCTCCAAACTTCTCCAGGATTCTTCTGGCTCTTGTATCTTCCCTCAAGACACCAGACAACTCAGTAGTCTTATATAAAAGATCTACTTTATTCTACTATAAATAAATACTATATGCCCTACAAATCACAATCTCTACTACTCCAAACTACTCCACAATGTACATTAGCAAACATTGCAATTTATAGCCATTGTTAGACACCACCCACCAGTCAGTTTCCACCCAGTGGGTGTGTACATACATCTTGATTGGTCCACATAGATCATCCCATACCTAAGACCAACCCAAGTGTTTCATCACTTTACCTTGACCACTTAATGAGCTCAGGTGTTTGCAATCTATCACAGGTGTTCTCAATATACCTTCTATAACTTTGTCCTTGGCTCTCAAGGCTTCTTAATTATATTATCTTTTTCACCTGTGTATCTTCCTGATTGCTGCTGCTTAGTCACTTTGACATTCACATACATATTTTTATTTCTATTACTGTATATCCCATGTTGCTTTTTCCTTAACACAAACCGCTATGCCATGCTGGCCAGCTACCCCTTCTAGTCACAGTAAACCATGGATGTGAAGTCTCTTTTACAGAGCAGGGGAACCAGTGGCCCTCCAGATGTTATTGGACTCCAGTTTCCACCAACCAGTTTTGACAGTGATGAGGAATGACAGTTGTGGTCTTTCATCAACATCTAGAGGACAAGAAATTCTCCATCCCTGCCCTAATTCCTTTGCAAATGGTTAACAGTTTTCTATTAAACTATAACATTTAAGGTGTATATAGATTATAAACCAAGCTACCATTTGCTCGAGGAAGTCATACAAACATAAGGAAGAATGCCTAACATGACAGTGATATGATTTTTTTTTAAAGAGTAATGAGATATAATTCATAGCAATCTCTAAACTGAGGGCCTCTACAGACCATCCCAAAGGGCCGGCCTGGAGGCAGAGATGGGGCAGGGCAACTGCATGCCGGCCAACCCAACCCCACGCTGACGGCGTCCTGACGCGCTGCGCTGGAAGGGGCAACGAAGAGCCACACGCTGGCTCTTAGGGCGCCCTTTTGCCTCCCCTGAAAGGAGCGGAATTTTGCCTCTCTTTTCGGGGCGGCAAAAGGGAGGATCGGGGCCACAGCATGGGGTTGCCCCGGACCTAATCCGCCGCTTCCCGGGGCGGCTCTGTGCCACCTATCTGCAGCCCCCTGAGTCCGTAGAGGTTGCTGGACTTATGCTCCCAACAGCCTCAGCCACCATGGCCAATGATCATGGATGTTGGGAGTTGGACTCAACCAGTTTCTGATGATCTATGTTTGGGAACCATTAATCTTTACCTTCATACTGTTACGACTGCTACATTAATCTTGAATGACATTACAGTAATTCCTTTTCTTATTAGCTATGATATACTTTTTATCTAAACAATGCTATATATTTCCTTGCAGGGGTTTGTTGCTTGGGATATAAACTCTTTGGAGGAGGGGAACATTTTGGCATTTAACATTCTGTATTGACAGTGATTTTTATTTTAGTTTTTTGTTTGTGTGTGAGAGAGAGAGGGAGAGAAGAGAATGACATACCACTTGAGAGATTCTGGTCTTTTGCAAGGAGATGAAATAATAGCAACATTGACTGGTAAAATAATTTCCACCCCTTAGGCAGAGTTAACTGATTCGTATCATCCCTTTCGGGTATAGGCTCTCTGGGCTGATGAATGGTCACATTAGAACAGAAATGTGAAGGTCACGTTATTGATTCAGAACCTCCCAATGCTTGTTGACGTTTTCCACAGGACATGTCTTATACTTTATGAAATTGGGTCGGTGGAGCAGAAGACAGTATGACATCGTCCTGTCCTTCATTCAAAATCATAGCTTACACACTGTAAAATGCTTTGATTGATATGTTTATATTACAGTTTTTAAACCAGTTTCAGACTTGTTTTAACTATCATAACTGCCAGATAAGAATTAGCACCGTAGTTTGGCAAAAAGCATATCCTAACAGCCTTACAGAACTGCAAGTCCCCAGTAATTGGAGGAAATTGTGATGAGTACACAAGTTTTAAAAGGTTTATATTTATAAGATATAAATTTATTCTAGTCTTTTTTTGCTCCAGAGCTCAAGGCTCTCTACATATATATTAAAACCTGTAATTTAAGGAATGGAATACAAATCAGTACTACTCATAGTATTCTGAACATCAGGGCCATCGGCTGCTGGTCCATGGCACAGTCCCAAGAAACTGTGCAGATGTGATAATAATGAGGCACAAATAGCAATAGCAAGTGCATTTCTATACTGCTTATCAGTGAACTATCACTCCCTAAGTAGTTTACAGTGTATAAGCCAATTGCCCCCAACAAGCTGGGGGATCATTTTACCGACCTATGAAAGTATGGAAGGCTGAGTAGAACTTGCAGCCCTCCCCTAGGATCGAACTTACAACTTAGTGGCTACAGTTTGTTGTTGTTGTTGTTGTTAATTGCCTTTGAGTCAATCTTGACCCATGTCAACCCCATGGATGAGACATCTCCAAGACCCTCTGTCCTCCACTGCTCTGCTTAAATCCTGCAACCCCTTAATATCCATGACCTCCTTAATCGAGTTCGCACGTGGCCTTCCTCTCTTCCTACTTCCCTCCACCTTTCCCAGCATTATTGTCTTTTCCAATGAGTCCTCTCTTCTCATGATGTGTCCGAAGTACAACAGCCTCAGTTTGGTCATCCTGGCTTCCAAGGAGGTTTCTGGCTTGATCTACTCTAGGACCCAATTGTTTGTCTTTTTGGCTGTCCATGGGATCCTCAACACTCTTCTCCGGCACCACATCTCCAAGGAGTTGATTTTCCTCCTATCTTCTTTCTTAACTGTCCAGCTCTCACATCCATACATGGAAATAGGGAATACAGAGGCTTGTATGATTCTAACTTTTGCGCTGAGTTGTATATCTTTGCATTTTATAATCTTTTCTAGTTCTTTCATAGCCACCCTCCTCATTCTTAGTCTTCTTCTGATTTCCTGACCGCAGTCCCCATTTGTATCAATGTTTGATCCCTGGTATGGGAATTCTTTTACTATTTCTATTTCTTCATTGTCTAGGTTGAAGTTGTGAAGGTCCCAGGTGGTCATTACAGTACCAGCATTTAACTACTGCACTACCAGGATGCAAGTCCCTGGCACACTGGGAAATATGGTACTCATCCCTGACACACCAGGCAAAGTTACCAGTCTGGTAAACATCTAGAATACAAAACTTACTAAATGCAAGGAGGGAAGAGTGTATGTATTTACAACAAGGTTGGACAATATGTGGCCTCCAGATATTGTTGGTCTGCAGCTCCCATCAGCATGAGCCATTATACTCAGCAGTGAGGGATTATGGAAGTCCAGCAACATTGGAGGGGGAGGGGATGTGCTCCAAATCCCTAATATACAGGATACCCCACCTACTCTCTAAAGGGGTCAACCCACAAATCTAATGTTTTGGTCCCTGATCCTGCATCTCAGCTCTTACTCCCTGACTTTTTAATATTATGCTTCTGTTAGTGCAAGTTAAAATGGCGGTTGTTTCTGTCATCTCATAGCGCTGGTTCATGTTGAACAAATTGTGCACTATAAAACCTTCCAGTTCCTCCTAAAATGTATTGCTACCTTGCTAGTCATCCTCTGTTTTCAAAAGAGGAAAGAAATGAAGCACAAGCAATGCCCTTTCAGGGGTATTTGCATTTCTAGCTTGATTTTATTTTCCTCCAGGTATTGTTGTTTGTTTCTGTCAATGGCAGGGCGAAGATTTGAACACTTGTCAAAATATACTGTATTCTCTTGCCCCATGCACTGTGGATTGGTAGTAATCAAACCATAAAGGGAATAATAAAATGCATGGAGCAGACTTTTGTTTGCTGAGATTTTGGTTCAGCTGCAGTTGTGACAATCATGGCTCCTTTAAAATTGATTAGACAATTTAACTTGAAATTTAACTCTGACTGTGGCAGAGAGAGATAAGCTTGTGAACAGGAGCATAAAAAATTAATCTTTTGGTGGTCATGTTGATCTTAGCGGACCTGGCAGGTTGTGTTCCTTCTGATTTTTTTTTTAAGGGTAAGATCTTGCACTCAAATGTGCAAATGGTGCACATTATTTGGGTTTTGATAGAAAAGATGAAAAATTATTTATTTGGGTCTTTACTTGAACAAGCAACGTCTTTTGGAAACAAGCCTCCAGAAATGTAACATGTCCACTGCCTAGAAAGGAGAACTTAGGGTCTTTGCAGACTGCCAGAAATAGTGCAGATTGAGTCCACTTTAAGGGTTAGGGTTAGGGAATCATGGGAACTGTATTTTATTGTGGCACCAGAGCTATCTGACAGAGAAGGCTCAATGTCTCAGAAAAAAAACCAACAATTCCCATGATTCCCTAGCACTAACCTTAACCCTTAAAGTGGACTCAATTTGCACTATTTCTGGCAGTCTGCAAAGGCCCTTAGGTTACTTTTTTGACACTACCCAGAATCCCCTAGTTAGCACTGGCAATAGCTAATGGATATGCTGAATGTTGTAGTAGTCCAAAACAGTATCTAGGAGTTGTTGTCCAAAAATAAGTATTACAGGCTCAGCTAGGGAGTTAACGGCCTCAAGATATTAGAATTAATGTTAACTTAGGGTGTGTCTACACTGTAGAAGTAATGCAGTTTGTCATCACTTTAACAACCATGGATCCATCTTACAGAATCCTGGAATTTGTAGTTTTGTGAGGCATCAGCACTCTTTGGCAGAGGAAACTAAAAACCTTGCAAAACTACATATCACAGGATTCCATAAGATGAAGCTACAGTACTTAAAGTAGTGTAAAACTGCATTATTTCTGCAGTGTAGATGCACCTTTAGAGTGGATTCCTAAACGTGCTTTTGAAGCTTGATGTATTTTTTGGCAACATTTAGTGCTCGCTAAAGCTCACCAGTATTCTATGCGGTTATCATATAGAACAGGGGTAGGCAACCTTTCCCCTTTAAGGGCTGAGGGACTTGAGCTCCCAGAATCCCAGGAGCTATTGGCCAACATGGGACTATTGGCCAACATGGCTGAGGCTTCTGGGAGCTGAAGTCCCTCGGCCCTTAAAGGGGAAAGGTTGCCTACCCCTGATATAGAATGTGAGCAGGAAATGCTCATTTCCAAGTACTAGACATGAGGTGGATTGGACATGCATTGGGACTGGACATGCATTGGCTTTTCCTTTTGCTTGTCTCTAGCATCTGGTATGTTCAGAGGTGTTTGCATTGTTTAGTTATTTCTGTTTTATTCTTGAGGGAGGTAGACCTAGACCAGGGGTAGGCAACCTTTTCCCTTTTAGGGCTGAGGGGCTTCAGCTCCCAGAATCCCAGGAGCTATTGGCCAACATGGGACTATTGGCCAACATGGCTGAGGCTTCTGGAAGTTGAAGTCCCTCGGCCCTTAAAGGGGAAAGGTTGCCTACCCCTGACCTAGACACCACACTGCTGATCAGGACAGGTCCTCTAAACTTGTAAGTCTTTTTCTCTAACATTGCTCTTTTGTTGTCTGGCTACTAGGAAAAGATGAGGCAGAATCAAGTGGAGAGTGTTTGCTTGTCTGCTGACCATTAATAGTTCTATAATTTGGATCCAATATTCCATAGCTAATCATATTCTGTGATTCTGCCCTATTGTCACTTGAAGAGATCTAGCTGTGTTTAGGTTGGCCAGCCAGAAGACCTTGACCCTCAACCCTCCAATTTGGCTCCAACCAAGTTCTCTTTCCTTCCCGCTTCAGCAGAGGCAAGCAGCCATAGGAGTCCAGATGTTTTCAGACTGCACTTTCTATAATCCCATAATCCAATAATTCCATAATCCCTTTCCATAATCCATAATGGCTGTGATGGCTAGGGCGGATGGGAGTTGTAGGCTAAAGACCTCAGGAGGGCTTGATGATTCCCATCTCTGCTTGATAGGAGTTACAGTGGATCCATTTGTGCATCTCCAAGTGTCAAGCAGAAGAACAACAGGGAACCAAAATAACTCATGTAATAGCATAAGTACTGAAAACTGGGAGAGAGTTCCAGACAAGTATTTTGGATGCAAGGCTCAGAATAAAGCACTCGGTATTTATGGGTCATTTTGAATGGTGAAAATAATAATTTTTTTTAGAAAATGCAGAGAAAGAATGTTTTATAAAGAACCTTATGGAATATATCTCACAAATCCATTCGCTGCTGCAGTATACAAAAAGCTAGCTAAAGAACTGGAAGGAATAATGATTGCTTGAGAGAGAACAAATTACATGACGTACGCATTGACGGGATTATGTAAGCACACATGACAGGATCTTTTTGTCATTGAGTGAAGCATCAGAGGAAATGAATCTTTAATAAATATGTTGATAGATAATCAGTTGTGTTTAAAGGACTGTGATGTAATGTGCACAGAGTAAGCAATGTCAAAAGGGTGGGGTTTTTTTTAATCATATTTCCTGCCAGACAAAAATCATTTAAAGAGTTAGAAAATATGTGATATGGACAGCGGTAGAATGAGGATGAGAAAATGTGGCCCTCTAATTGTTGGACTGCATTTCCAAGAATCCCCCTGTATTTGTCTGTTGACTAGGACTGATAGTAGGTGGAGTCCAACAGTCTCTAGAGCAGGGGTCGGCAACGTTAACTTACCTGGGGCCGGTTGCTGGTCCCCAGGTCTTCCGGTGGGCCGGGGGGGGGGGATTGGCAGCGCACGCGCGCACGCGCGCGTGCATGCACCCCCTGCTGCCACCACCGCACGCGTCGCGGCCACCATTTTGTTTGCCAGAATGGCAGGCGCGACTCATTTGCACATGCGTAGGAGTACTGCGCATGCAAAAATGAGTCGCGGCCGCCATTTTGGCAAACAAAATGGTGGCGTCGGTGGGAGCACGCGTCGTCGTCAGCGGGAGCCTGTCGGTGGGGGTCAGCGGGCCTGGTGCGGCCCGCGGGCCGTAGGTTGCCGACCCCTGCTCTAGAGGGTCACTCATTTCACATCTGAATTAAAAGTAGAGTCACACAATACAAGGAACACCCAAACCAAGAATTTAGGTTTCCTGTTGAAAAGTGTAATGGAAATATATGGCATCGTGGTATCATGCTACCTTGGGTCCTGTACTAGGAGAAAGGCAAGATAATCAGTCATCAATATCATTTTTCTTATTCCATTAGCAGCTAGCAGTGTGAACTGGAGGAGAAATAAATTACATGATGCCACTGTAGCTCATGCTTTTACTATCCTGTAGAGAAGGGAAACTCAACTCACCCTTGGCTTGCACTGATCAGGGTTCAGCCAAAACCAGAAACATTAAAAAGTGGCTCCCACTTTCCTGGCACATTTTAACCATGTTGGTATGCAAGGAAAGGTCTGTTGCTCCTTCTTTGCCTGTGGCCTGCCCACATTTGATCCCTGACATCCCCAGTAATAAGGATCAGGTAGTAAGTGATGATAGAGAATGCTGAATTTTCTATGTTCTGGGAACCCAAGTGTTGATGCCAGTTGCATTATGATGCAACAGCTGATATGATGTCATAATTGCCTTATTCACAGTGTAAAAAAATGTCTGAGAGGGTTGTGTATGAGAGGACTGTGAGGTTAAAGAAGGAAAACTGCATTGAGCAGGACAGCTCTCAAGGGAACAGGAAACTGACCAAACAATGTAAAAGTACAGTGAGTGTTTCTTCTGGCACTCTTCTGGCAGCTGGGTCAACTGTGTTCTCCAAATTACTGTTGTAATTAGAGATTACTTTAAGACAGCCCTAGATGTAAGAACCCAGAAACAGTAAGGATCAAGAGTACATTTACCGGTACTTGAAAAGACCTCTCCAAACTCTCAGATAACAAGAACTGTATAACACAGGGTCAAGGAAACCTTGGCCTCCATGTGTTTTTAACTACAACTCCCACAGTCCCTTCCGTTAACCATGCAGGTTAGGAATGATGGGTGTTGTGGGCCAAAATATGTGGAGGATTGAAGTTTCCCTACCCATTATAGAAATAATCAGGATAGTTGTGATTTAGAAAATATACTGAAACATTTAGATTTGGAGAGGGATGGGGAACTCACTACCAGATGTACAAGTATACCTCAGTTAACAAAGCAGATGTGTTCCTGGTCTTCACTTCTTGAATAGAAAATTTGGTACCAGAGGTAGAAATAACAGGGAAATAATAGGAATCCTACACATAACACCCCCCCCCCAAAAAAACAGGAGAGCAGTTCAACATGTGTCAGCAAACTTCAAAACTAACAATATGCACAAGTGAAATGAAGCAAGGGAAGCTTTGCACAAGTAAGAAAAAAGATTTTAAGCCATTTAGACCACTTGGAGGCTTCTTCCAAAATGTATCCGGGGATATATGCTTTTCTTTCACAAGTTTCCACTTTTCTTAATGATTTTCATTTTGGAGGCCATATATTCAGATCTATAATTTTTAAATATGTTGGGGTAACTGGCGAGGCAAGGTAATTTCTTTTCCCCCTTTCTCTCTGTTTTGCTTTTCCTGCATGCTCAGTAAGGGGTTGCAAAGACAGCTGCTATTTACCTTGCCTGTTGTAGTCACACACAGCCAAAGTAGGATCAACTGAAAAGAATCCCATTCTTTTTCAGCTCAAGCCTTACTGAACTGTTTGCTGTGGGCATACTATTGCAATTGAGGAACTGAAAGTCTGTTTCTCCAGCCCTCCTTCACCACTCTCCAAATGGATAGGCAAAAAAACAAAACAAAAATAAAACTTTGTAAAAAGAGACTTCTTTGTAAAAGGTTTTGATAACTGAAATATTCTTGTAGTTAATCCCAAACAGTGTCACCAGGGTCAGGAATGATAGGGTCAGGGTCAGGAATCCTTGTCCTTGTATTAGGGTCTGTTTCAGTTTAGTATCTGGTCCAGTAGTGGGTGAGAAAAGATTTGAGTGACAATCAAAATACAGTTGCTTACACTCAAAGTTGTCCCCTGAACTGCACTTTGTGAGTGTGATACTAATGGAGAGAAGGATTTATTTTCTGCTATGATCGCCATGAACACTTTGAAGTGTTGACATTTTGGCACAACTTCAATTACATGCCAGCTGTTGCTGCTGCTTCACTGCCCATAGCTTCCCCTATGAAACTGAAGGATGCCCGGCCAGGATGAATTCCTAGGAAGAAAGAGTGGCCTGAAGTAATTGTGTTGGTGACTCATGCCTGTAAGCTGACACAGTCACTGGCAGAAAGCTGCAGAGGAAACTCTAAAGAGTTTTGGAAAACATAGTTGCCAAAATTCCTGTTCCGTTCCACCCCAACACCGCTGTCATGCCACCATCTTGCCGCCATCACGGCGCACACCCGACTGCATGGCACACAGCATCGGGGCATCCCATTGGCGCAGCGTGCACACACGGTGCACCAAAGGGGCATAAAAGAGCTGCCACGTCAGCATTAAAGGTGGCTTTTTGCCACCCCCAAAAGGAACAGCATTTGCCAGCTCTTTTTGGAGTGGCAAAAAGAAGGCTTGGGGCTGCGCCGTGGTTGCCGCGGCCCCGATCTGGCGCTCCCAGTGGCATCATAGAGTCTGCATCGGCCCATACTCTGTCATTTCCAGCCCGAGCCACTAGGACATATGCCCAGGGCCAGTCAATGTCCATGGAGTGGGGTACTCCTAGCCACCATTTGGTTACACTTTGGAAGAAAGGAAGACTGAAAGAACCATCACCTTCCCTTGATCTCCTGTCACTAATTTACTCTTAGTGAATGCCTACAAACTGAGATTTTTGCCATTGTGCAAGGTGGTATGAATACTTCCTTCTGCTATGACCAGAAAAACAAATACACTGATGTAATGGTTATTATATCAGCATATGTCATTTCTACAGGATTCCAGGCAGTGATCCCCAAACTTCTTGAAATCTGTCTAGAAAAATGTTTTTGATGCAATACCCCTTGCTTCCTGATTTCATATTGATACAAAACCAGAATCTAACGCAAGCCCTGCCTAGACAATACTAAAACTAGATGGCAGATTTGTGAAGGACAGAATTATTAAAAGGTGTTTCCCATGATAACTAAATAGAATACCTATGTCCCAGGACAACATGCTTCTTGTCACTTTGCTGGGGGGAGATAATAGGGCAGGGGTCTACAAACTATGGCCCGCGGGCCGAACCCGGCCCGTCGAAGCCTTGTTACCAGCACCTGGACCTTCCTGCCGCTGCCGCCGCCTTTCTCTCGTGCACGTCTCTGGCCGCCATTTTGTATTCTGCCATGGGTGAACACAAAATGGCGGCCGTGTTGCGCGTGAGCCAGCGAGCGAGCGTGCGGCCTCCTCCTCCTCTTTCTCTGCCCTCCGCGCACGAATGTCCAGCCCCGCATAAATAGAAGAGCGGGAAGGAGTGCGCGAGGAAGGAGAGCGAGAGCGAGAGCCACGAGGAGAGAGGTTGGTTCGCGGGGAGGGGGGACTTGCCATTGCTATTGCCTCCCTTGCTGTTGTTGTTCTGTGGCTTCAAGTTGTTTCCAACTTATGGAGACCCTATCCTGGGGTTTTCTTGGCCAAATTTCTTCAGAGGGGGTTTGCCATAGCCTTCCTCTGAGGCTGAGAGAGTGTGACTTGGCCAGAGTGGGTTTGCATAGCCAAGCAGGGATTCCTCTGAGGCTGAGAGAGTGTGACTTTGCCAAAGTGGGTTTGCATAGCCAAGAAGGGACTCGAGGCTAGCTCTCCAGACTCCAGACTCAGATACGTGCTTCACTCATGCCACCCTTGTGCTTGTTTGTTTCATTTAAGGTAGCATTTTAAATTGTTGATGATGATAATGATTATTATTTTTTTTTCCTTGGGGTTTTCTTGGCAAAATTTCTATTATTAGTTGTTGTTGTGTTGATGCTGATTTGTTGCTGTTTTCTTGGGGTTTTCTTGGCAAAATTTCTTCGGAGAGGGTTTGCCATAGCCTTCCTCTGAGGCTGAGAGAGTGTGACTTGGCCAAAGTGGGTATGTAGGAATTATTTATTTTATTTTATTTTTTTATTTTTTAAAATTAATTATTTGTTTTATAACTTCGTCCCTCCAATAGTCTGAGGGACAGCGACTCGGCCCCCAGCCCAAAAAGTTTGCCTACCCCTGTAATAGGGGGTGCTTGCTTATTAACATTATAGAACTCAGAATACCTGTTTGGTAAGTATTGGAAGTGGATGGACTAGATAGCAAGTATTATGATTTTTTTTTTTTAGCAATATTTGTTCTTCCTGACTATAGTCTTATTCCCTGCAGTTTATTATCTGTCTCCATTTCAGAACCTCCATTTGGATGTGCCGTATTTTTGGTATATTCTTAATTTTATCCAGGAGCTAATAAATCTATGAAAAATTCAGAGAGGTCAATGAAAGTGCCATTGTGAAAGACTCCTTTCAAAGAATTAAGCAATTACACATATAGAATTAGGTGCCTGAGAAGAAGTGGAAAATCATTTGTTTTTAAAGTAGGAAAACGAACAGAAAATTGCCTGTATAATTTGTGCCCTTTAAAGGGTTGTTCTTTTTACAATTGAATAATTTTGCAAACCTTGGGATGTTTGTTCTGGAAGGAAGGCAGTGATGAAGAGTGGGAGTCCGTTAGCACAACACGAACTAACACTGTGCTCGACAACTGTGACATTCTTTTAGTCTGTTCATAGGGATAATAACTTAATTAGCCATTTGTGAATCAGACTTGTGATAGAATTGTGGTTGTAGGAACAGAGAAACAATTGTTCACAGCTTTCATCACTAAGGTTGGCTCAGGCATTCATTTGCCAGACTCAAATCCGTGAGTTTTGAGGGGTTTGCAGCATTCTCTCCACCAGGCATACAAGTGTGTGACTGAAGAGCTCGTTTCTGATAATATGCTTAAAATTAGCACAACACTTCAAAGCTTGTCTGTGTCTGTGTCTGGGTGTTGTTGTTTTTAACTTAAAGTACTTTACTAGTAATTTACATTTCTGAATTTAGACATACAACCCATATACCAAACTTCACAGAATTGGGTTGCAGCAGTCTTGAACGCCAAGCCATTTTGCTGGCTGAGGCAAAGAACGTGAAAGCACAGACACAAGAGATACACATGCTTCTCTTCTATGTGCAAAAGCCACTGGGACTGGTTATAGTATTTTTCTTCATCACTGGCAATGGGAGCAAAGTTACCACAGAGCAAGCTAGTTTAAGGGGTGCCGAGTAACCTATTGGGTGACCTTGGGCAAGTCACACACTCTCAGCCTCAGAGGATGGCAATGGCAAACCCTCTCTGAAGAATGTTGCCAAGAAAACCCCATGATGGCTTTAGGATCACCATCAATGCATATAAAACTTTAAGTTTAGGCTTCTACACTGGCCTAAGAAACTGGTGTGCTGTGTCACTGAGGCACTTTCATAAAGAATTTTGCAGTCGTCCCTCCAGATTCGCTGACTTCTCATTCGTGATTTTGAATTTCCGCGGATGGGAAGCCAGGAGAGACAAAATGGCACGTGCCTGCCCGCCATTATTTTCAATGAGGCCTTGAATATTTGCGGTTTTCTAATTTGAGGAAGGGTCCGAAACAGATCCCCTGCAAATCAGGAGGGACAACTGTACTTTGTAATTTCAGTCCTATATAACATGTATGTCCATGAAAAGAAAGTGGATTTGACATGATAACCATTAAAACTAGGACTGTGTTAAATGGGTATTACTAGCTTCTTGACGCCATAATCTAAATCCAGTTGTCAGTTGCAGCTAGAATGGACCCACTCAAACAGTGGGAACTTTGTAAGTCAACACATATGCAATTTCCATTGATTCAGTTGGTTTACTCTAGATGGAACTAAAATGTCTGCAAATGAACTCTTTGTCAGTGTATAGTCACTATCCCATGGTTTTTAAATCAGCTTTCAAATTCCTATAGCAATGCTGCTTGAAAAGAATACTTCCAATTAAGTTTTGAATTGAAAAGCATCCCACCAAGTACATTGCACTCTTGGTATCTGCTGGGGCTTGGTTCCAGGATCCTCTGAGGATACCAAAATCCTTGGATGCCCAGGACCCATTATATACAATGGAGTAGTAAAATGATGTCCCTTATATAAAATAGCAAAATCAAGATCTGCTGTTTAGATTTGTGTGTGTGTGTGTGTGTTTAAGCTGTGTATGGTTCAATCTGTGAATATGGGGGTGGTGACTGTATATTGACAACAAATAGAATTTTTACATTTTCATTTTGAAGGATTTTTATTCTTTAAAGTATTGAGATTATTAACAGCAGATAACACTCTTTGAACATCATATATATCAAATGTGAAGTGATTTGTGTTATGTTCAGTTAGCACATCATACAAGCTATCCTAGCATAAAAGCTATAAATAACTACTTCACAGTGTTGTGTTCCACAGTAAGCATTTTGCTTTCTCTTATTTGTTCGTGATCCTCATTTGCATGAGTCAATTCAGAATTTTTATGTCAACAGAGCAAACTAATAGTTCATTAAACAAGGAAAAAGAAAACGCACATCAAAAAGGTGCTAGACCATGAAATTTGAGATGCTTTCTATAAACAGAAAATGTACATGGACAAAAGAATTTTTCTGAACATTTGACCACACTGTCCTTCAGCCTTTGATTACATGGATTCTGAATATAGCCTTAACTTCGTATTAGGTCAGTGGGGAAGGACAGATTGATCCATTATGGAAAGGAAATCAAAATATGGTAATATCAGCAGAACAGTCTTTGGGGTTTCCATATGTGAAATGCCATGTTTTTCAGACAGCCTATTAGAACAGTAGGCCCTTGGTATCTGCTGGGATTTGTGTCCAGGATCCCCCATGGATACCAAAATCTATGGATGCTCAAGTCCAATCAAATTCAATGGCATACATAGTTAATTGGTGTCCCATGTATGAAATGGCAAAATCAAGAGTTGCTTTTTGGAATGTTTAATAATATATTTTCAAGCTTTTCAAGCTTTTTGGGATGTTTAATAATATATTTTCATGTTTGAATCTGTAGATAAAGAATCGGTGGATACAGAGGGCCAACTGTATATAAAGCAGTGTCAAAAAAAGTGTGGATAATGCTACAGTTCTATGCACACATATTCTCTGAAGCTTACTTTTAAGTAGACATGTATAGGTTTAAATTGGAAACTCCTTGGCTGAGACACCTTGCTTCTGAAGAAAGGCTTACAATGAGATCATGGCTTTTTTACTTGTGGTAAAATATTAATGAGTCTTATATGAGAGTAAACATCTCTCACTTTGGGGGTTCAAAGACCATAGAGGTTCTCCCAAAGAATTTGACCTGCCACAGGTAGAACTTTGGTATTACCTCACAATAGGCTTACTAATGAAGGTAATACAAATATAAAAATGTACCGTAAGTCATCTGTTGCTTGGTTAAATTATTTACCTGTCTGCACAAATCAGAAAGAGGCCTATCAATGATTATACATTCAATTTTTAAAAAATAAACTTTAATTTAAGCACATGGTAGGAATCATGTAGATTTCTAGATGTTGAAATGCATGTCCAAGCAGCCTTCACCAGGATAGTCCATTGTGAGTGCTAGAAGTTTCAATCCAACAGCAGGACAGCCTATTTCTACCTCTAACATTAAAGGCTTTCTCAGAAGATGCTGGTAAATTGTGGCTGTTAAGCACCACTTTCATAATAGATGTGTTATTTGGGCAGTTACAAAAATGAAGGTATCCATCTCTGTTGATAAGAACAAAACAAGATCCATAATTTAGAGATGGCCAATTCCAGAGGAATGTGCACACTTTTCATTTCTCTTGAACTTAATGAGATGAAGTGGTGATGGTGGTAGTGGTGGGAAAATATGAAAATCCAATCATTTTTCTAGATGTATTAAGCCATAAGAGCGAGTATGGTATAGTGATTTGAACATTGGACTACGACTCTGGATATCAGGATTTGATTCCCTACCCAGCCATGGAAAACCACTGGGTGACCTTGGATAAGGACGTTTTCACACGGGGCTTTGGTGGAGGCAATCCTACCTCCCGCCGGCCCCACTCCGGAATGGCTCCGGCAGTGGCAGACTAATTCCTTTTAAAAGTCGGAATTACCTTTCCGCCGCTGAAGCCGGAGTTGGACGTGCTGAGGCCGGAGGGACGCCGGAAGGACGCCGGACTTAAGGCTCCGTGCGTTTGAACACACGGAGCTAGAAGCCAGACGTAGGCAGGGATGGCACCGGAAGGGGCAGGCTTTTCTGCGGCGTGCATCTGAACAAGCTGGAAGAGGAGCCAGAGTGGGGCCGGCGGGAGGTAGGATTGCCTCCGCCTAAAGCCCTGTGTGAAAACGTCCTATGTGACCCACTCTCAGCCCCGGAAAACCCCATGATAGGTTTGCCTAAGAAAAAAACATAAGCTAGAAATGAGATGAAGGTACGCAACAATAAATTAAGCCATGGTCTGCAACTAAATAGTCCAAAGATAGAAAGTACAGGAGTTCAGAAATCCATGAAGATGCATGGTTGCCACATGGTATTTGGAGTGCCTGCTAGGATGGAGACAAAACGGTTGATCCCCATTTCTGGAAATGCAAGGCTGGTAGCAGCTCAGATATTCACCTCTTTCCATAGGCAAAACATACATAGGAGGTTTATGGCAAAAGTGCAAGAAACAACATAGCCTTTGTATTTTTAGGTGCTGCGCTACTTTAAAAGAGGCCAAAATTAAGAGTTAGTTCTGACGGTGCAATCCTCTTAGCATTCCTTTTTAAGATTTATTTTTCTCTCTCTATCTGGTGGTAAAGTCTTCCTTTAACAGTCAAATACAGGTCTGGTGAACTTTATGGGAAAATGTATCCACACTGCAGAAATGAAGCAGTTTGATGCCACTCTAACTGTCATGGCTTCATCTGTAGAACCATGGAATTTGTGGTTTGGTGAAGTATTCAGCCTAGTCTAACAGAGGTCATGTGTCTCACAAAACTACAAATCCCAGGATTCTGTAGGATAGTCTCATCACAGTTTTAAGTGGTGTCAAACTGCTTTATTTCTGCAGTGTGGATAGATAGGCCAGGAAGGAAAAGGCAGATAAAATGGGAGTGTTGGTGTTAACAGGAAGATTAAAAAGAATGCAATGAAGGATAGCCAGTCTTCTTTACTTCAAAAATAAAAGGTAGAAGAATTCAGAAGAAATCTAAATAAGGCGTGTCTTGAAAGTAAAGGGCAGATACTAGGCTTCCTTTCGGTAGAGCAGGGATAGAGGAAGAAAAGGGAGGCAAAACAACCCCCCTCAGAGCAAATCATGCCAAGAAAAACCTGTGATAGGTTTGCCTTAGGGTTGCCATAAGTGGAAACCACTTAAAAGTACACAACATCAGCAACAGCTTCCCATAGTGCAAAAGGATGCTATGGTATCAGTGCTCTATGAGATTACAAAGCAGAAAGTCCTTTTTCCTTCTTTAAAAAGTTTGCTAGTCCTCGTGACCTTGCCATATCAGTGAAACTGCTTCAAAATGCCTGCTTTCTTCAAAGGATAATTCTACAATTTTAGAAGATCAGGAGATAGATGTTCAACGGTGTCTACTTCTGCATTATATTTTGCATCTCATCTCACATTATGTTTTGAACCTTTGTGTGGTCTGGTCCTTGGGACAGGAATGTAGAGAATAAGAAAAACAAAACACTTGCAACTATAGAAACTATTTGTTATGGCACTTCCAGGCAACCTTCTTCCAGAGTCTGAAAAAGTTCATATTTTGGACTATAATGCCCAGAATCCCTCATTATAGTCCTTGATTAGAAATGGTCAATCCATGTTACCGCTCAGCTTACCATTGCAGTCATTAAGTGCAAAAATTGTACATGTTGTTTTCTGCTGGAATTTTGTGTCACAATGAAATGAGTCGCAATTAGAGAACCTCTTATTTACAAATAAATCAAAGAGGCCAATGTCAGTGTTTTGATCAACCAACCCACTTCCATTATAATATCAGCATGTTGCTTAGTTTGGATGTTTGGCACCTTTGAGGTCATTTATATCTTTCCACTCTTGACAGCTTGGTGGTGTTTATGGTCTGGGCTGTATGCAAATATTTTAAGATATGAAGCCCTACCTCACTATGTTTGTGAGAGCTCCATTTGCTAAATTCTTGCCCATAATGCTTTTTGTGGGGAACCTTTAGGAGTCATACTTTTTATCTTAGGATTGAGTGACACTGTTATTTTGCTGAAAGCTAAGAGCGGTTTTGAAATGTTGCATTTTGGACTGCAGGTCCCAGAATCATCCAGCCTAAATGGCTTGTGGTAGAGTTGTGGAAAGTGTAGTAAAGTTGTCATCATCGTCATCATCATCCAGATGCTGACTGAGAGCCACTTTCATTATGATTTTTTCCCCATTAATTCAAAATGCTTTTTCATTATGATTTTTTCCCATTAATACAAAATGCTTCAGCTTGGCTTTCTCTTTAGCCTGTTTGGCTTTCCATTTCTTTCTCCTTCTGCATGTCCTGGCTTTGTGCTGCCCTGTCCTTTTGACCCATCCTCCTGTCTCTTCCTCTTTTTCTTCAGCATTGTCTGTTTGCATCTCTCCCTATCTTCTTTTGCAGTACGAAGCTGATAAACATCACATAATCCTTGCCACGGTAGCACTGGCTGGTGGCAGTACTGCAGGGAAAAGCTGCCATGCAGGAGAATATCTAATTTTAGTTCCAGCAGGGCTATTTGTGGGGGTCAATGGACAATTAGTTGGTGCATCCTCTCTGCAAACTGCAGAAATTTGATTCAGAAACTGCAGTATAACTTGGATATGTCTGGACTGGTCACTGAAAGTTACAGCACAAGAAATAATTCTGAGACCCAGCTTTATAAAATCTCAGATACAATTATAAAGGGACATTCTGTATGTGCTGACATTTATGTAGTTTGGCTCAAGCAAGGAAAAAACAGAACACAATTTTAATAGCAAGAGATGGGTTGTACAGCATACGAGGGGGTATCGTGAAGTTTTAATTATCACCTTTAAAAAAATTGACAGAAAGTTTGTTTTGATTTGTAGTTGTTAACTTATCTCTACCTAGATTTACACAATTTCCCAGTGTTTCTTGGCCCTCCAAATACCATTATTGTAGAAGTCTGCAGATTGTGCCTTAAAACACTCTTCCGCTTCAGGAATGACATCATCTGTGTTGTCAAATCGGTAACCCTGCAACAGATTTTTCATTTTTGGGAAAAGAAAAGGTCACTTGGTGGTGATGATACTGACAAAATTTCATCAATATACGGTACCATAATAACATCTGGATGATAATTATTACTCTACGATACCCCCTCGTACTTCTCCATCTTACACTTTAGTCACTTCTGGCACAACCTGTAACAAAAATAAAGGACACAATGAGCTGATTTTCTCAATATTATGCACTTAGGGACCAATGATGACACTGGCAAAATTTCACCAATATACCAAAAAAAATAAAAAAAAAATAAAAAAAATAAAAAATCCAGGTGATAATTATTATTTTACAATACCCCCTCATAGTGCTTTGCATGCTAATTAGCCGATCCAAAAGGTTTAACTGTCCTAGAAAGCAGAGCCAAAATAAATGTCAGGAAGCAGATCCAAAGCTGAAATTGTATGTGCTAAGGCACGGTATGTAAAAAAAAAAAAAAAATCCCCGCAAGAGATCGAATATAACAAGATTCCATGTTTAGCAAGTGATAATTAATTCTAGATTAGAGATTTTGAAAGGAAGAGAGTCAATTTCAGAATCCTTCCATCCAAGTGTCCCCACTTTATTATCAACTGTTTCGACCAGATATTCAGTGTATATCTACATGGCGCAATTACAGAAGTTTGATATCACTTTAAATGCCTGCCTCCATTCTCCTTTGATGAGAAACTTAAGGGTTCTCTCCTGTAGGTTAATAGTTTAATGCTCTCTTCTTATGTTTTTAATTGTATTTTTTTTTTAAATTGTGGGCCACTTCGAGTCCCCATTCTGGGAGGAAAGCAGGATATAAATGAGGATGAGGATGAGCACTGTAATTCTGTAGCCCAGAATTTAATGTGTCAGTAAACTACAAATCCCAACATTTCATAGGATAGATCCATGGCCACTATACTGATGTCAATCTGTGATAACTCTTTAGTACAGATATATTCTCAGGGTGCTTCAAATCAATCCTTTCACATATAAACCCCAAACTTTCTCTACTGGACCCTTTTCTCAGGTCCCTTATAATATCCAATGATATAGCCATCTAACTACAATTCACTCCTTCATCTCTACCCAGTATGGCCAGTGGCCACGATGATTATGATTGGAGTTGTAGTCCAACACATGGTGGGAGCCCACTTGTTGAAGGCAGGCATAGTGGTTTGTAGCCAAATAGGAACCACAGTAACTCTTTAAACTTTCAGTTCCATGTTTAGGGCATGCATTTTGCATACTGAAGCTCCCAGTTCCAGTCTTTGCCATGGCTCATTAAAAAGGATCTCAGGAGCGGATAGTGGGGGGAGAGAGGCCTTTCCTTGCAATCTTGGGCTGCTGCAAACAAGCTGACTTCTCTTTACATCTCATGAAGACAAGGGTGTGTATGTGTGCATGTGTGTGTAAGCACTGAGTGCTATCTCTTCATCATGTTAGAGAATGGGAGGGGAAGGGATCCATTTCCCATCCACTCCCAAGCTGTGATGAGAAATGATTTTGCATCACTTATAATTCAATGAAATATGGTCTATGGATGGGAGGGGGTGTTCAGAGTTGTGGCGGAGGCAAGGAGACCTAATCCACCATGTTTTTTTATGGCAGATTGGGTGTGTGTATTATTATTTTTTTACTTTGTTTGATTTAATTTTCTGCTAAAAAATAAAATGAGGGGGACTTCAGGAAATACAAAATGGGCTCCCAGACACACTCATTTTTATGAGATCCTGAACAACCACAATCTATTGAGTGGATGCATCATATTTATATATATAGACAAAGGCCTTTGCAGACTGCCAGAAATAGTGCACATTGAGTCCACCTTAACTGCCCTGGCTCAGTGCTAGGGAATCATGGGAATTGTATTTTTTTCTGAGACATTGAGCCTTCTCTGTCAGAGAGCTCTCGTGCCACAATAAACTACAATTCCCATGATTCCCTAGCACTGAGTCAGGGCAGTTAAAGTGGACTCAATTTGCACTATTTCTGGCAGTCTGCAAAGGCCCTCAGAGAGAGAGAGAGAGCCTGCTTCCCCCAGAATTGGGATTCAAGGTAGTTTGGGGCAATTAAAACAGATAGAGAGGAAACACAGGTAGGTAAAAGCAAACCAAATGTTATTGTTAAAAATATTATCCTGTCTGTAGAATTAAAAACAGTTTAAAACACATCCTTTGGAAAGGCAAGATATAAAAAATAGTAGAACACACAGTTAAAGCCTTTTCATTATAAATCAATCAGTTCCCAAAATCTTGTTGGGAATCCCATTCAGTGTCAGTGCATTCCCGATTTGCTCATCCGGTACTTAATGTGGAATAGGTTGTGCATGTTGTATTTTGGGAAGGTGTTGATGCCAAAATAAAAATTATACCTACATGTGCTTTCTTAGGACGTTATCACACAGGGAGTTGCGGGGAGAAAGTGGAAATAAACCGGACGAGCGGAAGACTTTAATTTACGGGATTTGTCCCGTTCCGCCTCGTCTGATAACTAAATTCGAATTTAAAAGGGGGTTAATTCGAATAAAAATGTGATCTTTTCAAATCCTCAAAAATCCTGAAAATGAAAAGATCAGGTTTTTGTTTGAATTAACCCCCTTTTAAATTCGAATTTATTTATCAGACGAGGCGGAACGGGACAAATCCCGTAAATTAAAGACTTCCGCTCGTGCCCATTTATTTCCACTTTCTCCCCGCAACTCCCCGTGTGATAACGTCCTTAGTGTGTGGCAGATGGCTGCTATAGTGGAAACAAAATGAGGAAGAAGTAGGACTTATTTCTTAGTAGAGACATCAAGACTATACATTTTTTACAAAACCAGTGGTAGGAAACAAAACAAAAGCAAACAAAAGTGAATGTTAGGGAACATTTACTTGCCTTTGTTTGTCTCCATTTTTCCTCTGTGTCTTTTCTGCATGAGTTTTAGCAGGGGTAGGGATTATGTTCCTTCCAGATGCTGTTGGACTACAACTCCCAGCAGCCTAGCCAGCACAGCAGACAGTGGGAGAAGTTGCAACCAACAACATCTGGAGGGCCACACAGTTGGTATCCCTAGGTTAGAATCTGATAGCTGTTGCATTTTACTTATTCTCGGTAGACGTGCCTAACTTGACCTGTGCTTGATGTAAAAAGTGATAAAAATTACATCTGGCCCCATCCCTTTTGCTTTGGCCCTGTCCACCAATAAATACAATGTGGCTCTCAAGGTCCTTCCCAAATTGCGTGCAAAATATATATAATAATAATAATCACCAACCCATTGTAGATTCCTCCTTTCCTTGATTGCTGTTTTTCAGGGAATTAATATTGGATAGCAGTTTCTAAATCACAAATTGTTACATGGTATGCTTGTTGTTGATTGAGTCCACTTTAAGGGTTAGGGTTAGGGAATCATGGGAACTGTATTTTATTGTGGCACCAGAGCTCTCTGACAGAGAAGGCTCAATGTCTCAGGGGGGGGGGGGGGGACCAATTCCCACGATTCCCTAGCACTAACCCTAACCCTTAAAGTGGACTCAGTTTGCACTATTTCTGGCAGTCTGCAAAGGCCCTAAGAAAACTGTGAGAAGTGAGAAAAGGGCCAAACTTGGAGATTCATTCATTCATTCATTCATTCTACTTAGATGTTTTGTCTCTACTGGAAGTAGTGCCCACAAAGCAGCAGACAATGATGAAATACACAATGTTAACTGAAAACATAAAAGCAGGTCAATTAAAAATACATCAAGACAACCCCCCTGATGTAGGTTATTATTGCCTATGATTTTTGTCAGAATAATTTTTGTTATCCTGTAATTGTATAGTACCTTTTCAGTTTGTTAACTGACTTGAGCATGCTTGCAGAAGGTTTTGCTTCTCAGCTCAGCCATGAAACCCTCTGGGTGACCTTAGCCAAATCACATGCTCTCAGCCTCAAGGGGGGAAAGCAAACCTCCTCTGACAATTCGTGCCAAGAAAACCCCATGATAGGTTTGTCTTAGGGCCAAAAGTCAGAAACAACTTGAAGGCACTCAACAAGAACAACCCACTTTTTTGGGTTACTATGGAAGTCAGAAGTCTGTTTCAACCATGCAATGCCCAAAATGCTCACTTTTTCTCTAATCAAAACAGTCATTTCTCTATTTGTGGAAAGCAAGAAAAACATGTCCAGCTATCCATCAGTGATAGCTTTATTGGCCAACCAAAATGCACAATATACTTGTTGCAAGCTTTTGAAGCTCCATGGGCTTCTTCATCAGGCAAGATTTACAAACCAAACAGGAGAAAAACAATTGGAGATGTTAGTCTCCATGGATTTACATTTATATTAGTATTTTTAGCTTTCTCTACATTTTTTCTTGTATGTCCTACATTTTTTGTAGTGACTTGTCCTCCTTTGCACATTGTAAGCTTGCAACAAATATATTGTGCATTTTGGTTGGCCAATAAAGGTATCACTGATGGGTTTTTGTTTGAATTAGCTAAATGGCCAACACAGCTACCCCTGAATGTCCAGCTTTGTTCCTTTAGCTGAACACACAGCAATAACATCAGGACCTCCCAAGGACATCTAGATATCCCTATGTATTCCTGTCACTATGTGTCCAGCTAAAGAAAAATAGCTGGACATTTCCCTGCTACTCCTTCCACTCTCCACTGCCACAAAAATGGCCATCCCGAGAGGGGTGCAGCAAAGCAAAGATTGGTTTGGTGTGGGGTTACATTGAGAGACACACCATAGCTGTGTGCTAGAAATATATAGGGCCTCAAACTACAACTCCCAGTCTCCTCCAGTCAGCCTGGCCACTAGCCATGCTGGATGGGATATTCAGAGGACTGTAAACCAAAATTACTTTTCTGAGCTCTGCAGATTTTAAACTCTTGATTTCAGTGGGAAACATTTAAGAAACTTTTAACCTCACCTATTAAAACTAATTGGATCTAAACATGGAGTACTTCAGCTGGATTCTATCTTTGAATAACTAAATACCGTATTTTCCAGCATATAAGACTGGGTGTATAAGACAACCCCCCAACTTTTCTAGTTAAAATATCAAGTTTGGGATATACTCGCCATATAAGACTACCCCTCTTCCAACGCACACCAAATAAAAATTTAAAAACCCATCAGATTTGATTTCAAAATGGTAATTTTAATTCAAATGCTTATGACATGCAGGTACTTAGTAGGAAAACTGTCACTTATAAACACAACAAACTACAGCTCCCATGTTCCCTAGCATTTATTTCTGCAGTGTGTTTTGGACCTTACTTTTTAAAAAACAATCTAGATTTAAATGCTGCTTTAAAAAATTTTCCTATCTCCCAGCTATGAGGGTTGGAGGGAAATGAGAAAGTGTTGTGGGGAAGGACTGCCAATATACTACTAGGTGATGCATTCTGGAGTATGTACAATTTGCAGCCAAGTAAGTGACCCTGGGCATGTCACACACTCTCAGCCTCAGAGGATGGTAATGGCAACCCCCATTTGAAGAAACATGCCAAGAAAACCCCACGATAAGGTTAAAAGTAACCATTTTGACCATTAAAACATCCTCCATTTTGAGCATGACTAAGAAGCATGGATTTACATTTATATTAGTGTTTTTAGCTTTCTCTACATTTTTTTTCTTGTGTGTCCTACATTTTTTGTAGTGACTTGCCCTCCTTTGCATTGAAGACATTTGGTCTCCCTGTTTGAGTATCGGAGTATGACTCTGGAAACCAGGGTTCGAATCCTGGCTCAGCCGTGGAATCTCCCTGGGTGACCTTGGGCAAGTCACACTCTCTCAGCCTCAGGAGAAGGCAATGGCAAACTCCCCTCTGAAGAAACCTTGCCAAGCAAACACCCTTAGGCTTGCTATAAATCGAAAACGACTCAAAGGCATACAACAACAACAACAACAATCTTAGAAGTCATACTCTCTCAGCTTCAGAGGGTGGCAAAGGCAAACCCTGTCTGAAAAAACACATAGGCAAGAAATGATAGGTTCATGATAGGTTTGCCTTAGTGTCATCATCAATTGGAAATGACTTGAAGGCGCACTACAACAACAACAACAGCAGTCTTGGAAGTCACACTTTCTCAGCCTCAGGGGAAAGCAATGGCAAACCCTTTCTGAACAAACCTTGCCAAGGAAACCCTCCTTCTCTACCCGGCTTTTTTCCTCACCTCACATGTGTCCTCCTGGACCAGGAGGACGAGGAGGAAAGGTGGGAGGAGGGGGGAAAGCTGGGGAGAGAAGGAGGAGGACCTCCTCGTCCTCCTTCTTCTCTCCCCAGCTCCTTCCTGCCTCGCACCTCTATCTTCCTCCTCCTCCTCCTCCTCCTCCTTATACCTGGCGTATAAGATGACCCCCAACTTTAACCCCAGATTTTCCTGGTTAAAAGGTCGTCTTATACATCGGAAAATACGGTACCTGAATTATCTTTGAACCATTGGTCAGAGCAGGGCCAAAAGTTCTGGAAGGACTGCACAATAAAATGATGTTACTATTATTTTAGTAGTATTGCTGCTAGGATTGTTATAAAACATTTACATTCCTGTTGTAAACATTTGAAGCTTTCATAATATCATGCTCAAAATACACCTCTAAGATTAACTTTCATATTCATATATTTTTCAAGTTAACTAATAGCGGCTGGGATTAGCTATTAAATTAGCAAAGCAATTATTTCTGCATCACTTAACAGTTCTCTCTGACATTAATTACTTCATATGTCTCTCAGGATATTTTTGTTTTAAAAAAGAGGCACACTGGCTCAGCCCCACTTTTTCTATGATTTACTGTGAACCAGACTGTGAAGTCTTAAGTAAGACTGAACATTTAGTCATGTGAATAATCCCATTGGTTTTGGCAGGCACCGCTTATGAGAATGCAAATAGTCTTGCATTGCAGATAAAGATGTACATTTTCTAGGCCCTTGTTTGAAACAGTACAGGGTCAAACAGTAAAATGGTATTCTTTCCAGTTGCCATTTGGTTTTTGCTATTCATACAAAAGAACAAGTTGAGAAATGGGGCTGTACCACTTCAGATTGCAAGTTGTCAATGAATTTTGTGGATACTCCCTGGTTTAGTATGGGTTTTTAAAGTTAAAAACGTGTACAGGTATAAAGCTAACAGTACAAGGAGTAGGCTGAACTTAAAACATTATTTTTATTTTTATTTGCAAGAAGTGTGGGTCGAGATAAAAAACAACAACCCACAAAATCACATGCTTGTATGCTTGCATTAGCCACCATGGATCCCATTTTGGGAGAAAGGTGGGATATAAATTCAATAAATAAACAAACAAATGGGGTTCCCAACTTATCAAAGGACAAGAATGCCTATAACATGGATTGGGAAGCTCCTGGTTTTGAAAATGGACCAGAATGAAGAATGTTTCCCCACCACCACCACCACTAATGCTGATTTAATGTATTTTTAAGTGGGGGGGGGGGGGGGGGAGTTTATATGTCTGTTATAATGTGTGGGTTATAATTTTAATGTAAGCCGCCTTGATAGCCTCGGCTAAAGGCAGGGTAAAAATAATAATAATAATAATAATAATAATAATAATAATAATCTGTGGGAGGAAAGTAGCTCTGGGTGAAATGTGGTATACTGTATAAGTGGCTGAAACGTTTCAAAACAATATACAATAAAATATATTTGATAAACACTGATAGCTCATTCTACCATCTTATTCTGATAAATGGGTAGAAAGTTCCCAGTTATATTGAACGCTATCCTTAGCCTGCCCATCTCCAATCCAAAGCTTGGAAAAATTGCTTTGGGAAGGGCAGAATTTTATTGTCTGGTCCCAAGGAGATTATACCCATCAAATCAATTGAGTTAATACATAGGTAGATCCCATTTACTCCCAACTTTGTTGTCGTTGTTGTTAATTGGTTTCAAATCAACTTTGATTTATGGCGACTTATAAATATGGTGATTGGGAGAATTCTGATTCAACTCCCACTTTCAGGATCCCCCAGCCATCATATCCATTAACTATGTTGGCTGTGGGATTCTGGGAGCTGTAGTTCCCCCCCCCCCCCCCAAAAAGCAACAACTCCCAAGTTCAGCCTATTTCTGCCCTCGCTCTGACTTGACAGATTTTGCTCTCTTATTCTCTCTCTCTGACTTTCTTTTCTCTATTTCATGCACTCATCTGAATCTTGAAAATCTTAAAATTGTCAACCTTAAATTTATGGTTTATTGAAGAAAACTATTCCTTTTCATTTTTCAGAGAATGTACATTTGGTAACACGCTTAAGTGGTCCTCTTGATAATAGCGACACCATTATTTATTTATTTTTATTTCTTTCTCTGGATAGGGAATAAATCTCAAGATAGCGGGATTGCAGAAATGGAGGAGCTTCCGGTTCCACACAACATCAAAATCAGCAACATCACCTGCGATTCTTTCAAGATTTCATGGGACATGGATTCCAAATCGAAGGAGCGCATCACTCACTACTTCATTGACCTAAATAAGAAAGAGAACAAGAATTCCAACAAATTTAAGCACAAGGTATGTATCTGTTTCAGTCAACAAGAGCTTCGCTTAAGCATAGAATTCTGTTTGCTGCTCAGTCACTGTAAGATTTTTGCTTCTCATATTTTGTGAGGGTGATTTCAAATCTGCCAGGTATATTTTTTAACAAAAAAGAAATTTCCATTGAAGTTTCATTGAACTTACATTCAAGTTTCTATCCCAGACGAAAGTTTCCTCAGCCTCCTAGTGGCGATTTAGTTTCAGTTTTATCTATCCAAATTGGTCCTTCATAGTTTATGATGTGGGCCAATCATACCATTAAGCAGAAGGGGGCAATTGCTACAGAGAGGTAATGGAAGGCAGAGCTGAATGTGCCACATGGTTTACACTGGATCCTAAACTAGCCCACTGCCTCATGTGGGTTGAAGGGGCCTGTTGTTAACTGCCTTCAAGTCAACCCCAACTCATGGTGGCCCTGTGGATGAGATGTCTCCAAGACCTCTTTCCTCCACTGCTCTGGTTAGGTTCTCTAGATTCGGGTCTGTGGCCTCTATGATTGCGTCTATCCATCTGGTGCGCATTCTTCTACTTTCTACATTTTCTAGCATTATTATCTTTTCCAATGAGTTGTGCCTGCTCATGATGTGGCCAAAGTATGACAGCCTCTGTTTTGTCATTTTGGTCTCCAGGGAGAGTTCAGGATCAATCTGTTCAAGGACCCATTTGTTTGTCTTTTTGGCCATCCATGGTATCCTTAGCATTCTTCCCCAGCACCACATCTCAAATTAATTGATTTTTGTTTTATGTGCTTTCTTCACTGACCAGCTCTCAGATCTGTACATGCTGATGGGGAATACAGTGAATTGGACGACTCTAACTTTAGTGCTCAGTTGTATATATTTGCTGTTTATGATCTTGTCTAGTTTTTTAATAGTTGCCCCTCCCATTCCTAGTCTTCTTCTGATTTCTTGACTGCAGTCTCTGTTCTGATCAGTATTTGATCCAAGGTATGGGGACTCTTTATTTCAATTTCCTCATTGTCTAGGTTGAATTTATGTAGATCTTCCATGGTCATTGTTTTTGATTTCTTGATGTTCAGCAGCAAGCCTGGTTTTGCACTTTCTTCCTTGGCTTTCTTAGTAATTGTTCCAAGTCTATGATGTTTTCTGCTAGTAGGAGGCTAGACTGTCACTAATGTATGGTTCTCCTATAAGCCCATTTGGCTTTTATATGGAATGGAAAGGAGCCACCATATTTTTCTTCACCTCACAAGCAACATCTCTTGAGCTGGCCCTACTTGCAATCTACCTGAGGGTTAATAAACCTCTTGGCTTGGTTGCCTGGCCAGGATGCCAAAAGGTAAATGAGTGTGTCTGAGTAGGTGCAGTACTAGACCTGAGGCAAGAGAGTAGCCAGATCTGTAAGCTGAGGTGTATCTTTCTAGGAGTTGGTACGTGCTTGGTTTTCAGTAGTCATCTTTGTAGTTCATTTCACAGTCAAGCCTGGTCTGATGCCTGCTTGGAAATGATTTTATGCCACTTGCAAGTGGAAAGGAAACAAATGTTGTTTTGAGAATTTGTGGAAACATATCTATAATCCACATGAGAAGGTCGGCTTCCCATAGTCAATTGAAAACTGTTAAATTCTAGTATCTGTAGTCTTATAAGCAAAACAGAATGTCTTAATACACTTCTTAAACAGAAACGTATTTCACACTGATCTGTCTCTGCATCATTTTGTAGGGATGATGAGAGATCATATAACGAAAGGGATAAAAAGCAGCACACACATGTATGAACCACCTTAGGCTGCATCTGCAGTGCAGAATTAATGCAGTTTGACACAGCTTTAACTGCCATGGTTCTGTGCTATGGAATTCTAGTATTTGTAATCTCATGAGATATTAAGCCTTTTCTGTCAGAGAGCTCTGGTGCCACAAGAAACCTAAGATCCCAGTATTCCATAGGATGGAACCATGAAAGTTAAAGCGGTGCCAGACTGTATTAATTCTGCAGTGTGGCAACAGCCATAGGTAATCCTAATATCATTGGTGCTTCTTAACACACTAGTATCTGTGTCCTTTGGCTAAGCAACTTTGCAGTGCATTTTTGAGAAAAACAATACAAAAGGCAATACAGAATGCCCCCATTGTTACAAAAGAGGTACCTAAACAATAACTCAGACCAGTCATATGTATATACATTGACAAGTACATCAATTTTCCTATTGATTCTGGCTGAAGAGTACCGGTACATCTTTTGCACCTTTGAAGTGATGAGCTTCAGAGGAGGTATGAATGAAAAAGAAAAGCTGTTAAAATGAGGGTGTGGAGAATTCACCTTATAAGGTACTTCAAAGAGATGAAACCTGCAACTTAATTGTACTGCAAAATAAGCATTTTGAACAGAGGAGAAAAACATCCAAAGAAAGGAAAACAGAAAATTTAAAAAAATCTAAAAAAAATCTATGCACGGTGCTATAAACAATTGTAGATCAAATCAATGGCTTTTCTAAAATAGTCTTGCTGATTTAGTACAGCTGTGCAGGCATGTGCTCTACTGATAATTAGTCCTGCTCCAATAGTGCAGGATTTGACCCCAACACTGATGTGTATCTGGACAATCTAGGCTCACATGGGATTTCCATATGCAAATCCCACAAAGCTCTGGGTTGAGGTAACTTGTTCCAGTCAATGTCATCCATAGCTCAAGGATTTCTGCAGCATCTAAAAATCCCAAGATGAATTCTAATCATAGAACACAAAAAGATTATACTGAAGAGTATAACTGTGTACAGATATACTAAAGAGTCCATAATGCAACAGTGAATCCCAAAATAATTTAAAATTTGCAGTGCAGAAAGCCTAGAGAGACAGCATGCTACAGCAGTTAGAATGTTGGATAAGGTCTTGTGAGATTTGTATTCTAGCCTTACTGAGCCATGAAACTCACTAGGTGACTTTGGATCAAACTTTCCCTCACTCTCTCCCTAGTTGTTTGAGGTTGTTGCAAGGATAAAATGGAGAAGGATAAAGTCACATATGCCTCTGTGGACTCACTAGAGGAAAGACCAAATGTAACAAAGAAATAATCATCCAAACCAATAGTAATAAAATAAATAACCATCCAAAATCCTTCAAAAACAGACATATTTGTGTATTCTTTTTTGAAGTGTAAAAATGGAAATAAACCCACATAGCACTGTGTGTTTATTTCTATAGCATTGGAATTACAGTGGTACACATTTTGTTAGAAGTAGGTATTGGGAGCAGAGTAATAAATGAAGACCCTTAATGATGCTTATGGGATGATCTTGGGGATCTACAAGTTCCAATGCTTATGGATAAGCATTGTCATGAATTGTACCCAGATGCAAACTAGCAGCTGGTTCATTTGCTTTTAACATGGTTGAAAATACTCTCACTTCCTCATTTCCATTATGAGGTGGACAGTCACATTAGGTTAATGAAGTGTAATGGAACTGGGAGCCTACCAAAGACCCTTCAGCCTTCTCGTTACTCCAACCCCTCAGTTCACTCGCAAATAGGATTAGAATGTGGATTAATTTTGCCTAATACTACTACCAAGCCCTCTGTAAAACTCTTTATAAATCCATAGATGCTACAACCACCTGCTAATTCTCTTATTATTTAAATCAGTAATTGGTATTAGTTTATATTGGAGCAGTTGGTGCTTTTTGACCAAGTCATTATTTTCTTGACCTTATAATCTGGAGCCACAATACCCCCACAAAGATTATAATATACTTTGGATACTATCAGTCCCTACATGAGTGTAGCTATGAACAAGGGAGGTTTTAGGTCACGATTATATTATGGCCAGGAAAGTCTGAATAGCTATGTGGGCAACATGCAACAACCTGCTATTGAAAAAAAAGGACCAAATCTTGTACCTTCAAGATGAACAAATGTTATTTGGCATAAATTTTGTAACCTACAGTCCACTTCATCAGAGACGTAGAGTGCTGCCTCTGTTGACAGATCATTGTGCATATGCTTAGGAGGGTCTGTGAAAAGGTATTAGGAAAATTAAAAGGAATTGAAATGCAAAAATGCAAACAAATCATAACCTTAAGAGTGGCCATTAATACATAGTAGTTGGGTGGTAACCAGTGCAGTATTTACTTTTCAAAGACACAGTTTACGAGAGGCCTCAAAACACCATTTTTTATATGTATTTTTATTTCATTTATTTTATGAAATTTCTGGTTTCTTGTAAGAGTCACAATAATATGTTTTGCTAAGAGGCCTGTTAAATGTGATATAGTTTAGGGCAGGGACCGGCAACCTACGGCCCGGGGGCCGGTTAAGGCCCCGGGTCCCGTACTTACCGGCCCAGGCCAGAGGTTGCCGCCACCGCTGCCGGAGCGCGCTTTCGGCCGCGCTCGCGGCGATCGCCATTTTGGAAGTCAAAATGGCGGTCGCGACGCGTTTGCACATGCGCAGTACTCTTGCGCATGCGCAAACGCGTCACGACCGCCATTTTGACTTCCAAAATGGCAGCCCGCACACGCGCTGTGGCGGCTGGAGCCGTGCGCGCTACGGTGGCGGCTGCGTGCGGGGGGGCTCGCGCGCGGAGGAGGAGGGTGCGCACATGTGCGTGAGCGAGTGCGCGCCGCCACTCCCCCCCCCCTCGGCCCAGCCGGGACCTGGGCGACGGAAAACCGGCCCAGTTCCAAAAAAGGTTGCCTGTCACTGGTTTAGGTCATCAGTAGGTCTTTGAGCTGCTTAACGTTATAACAAGAGTTTGTTCCTGTTCAGAACATAGGAGATAAGTGTTTCTCCACTCCATAAGATGACTTCTTATTCAGCTGTTTCACATTGGAATCCTGTTATAGAAAGTGGTTGTCTGGAAGTATTGTGGTGGAAGTGTTTTAGAAAGTGGTTGTCTGCAAATCAGGGGTGCAGCTACGGAGGGGCAAAATGAAGGCATTGCCCTCCAATACATATTACCCCTCCCTGATATTTCCTTCATCCCTCAAATTTCCAGCATTGCAGAGAGTGAGAGATTGACAATTTATCTCCTCTAGGACTCTTACATTTGCAGTGTTCTCATTCCACAGATCACACTGTCTCTTCCCCCCCCCTTTTGATGCCTTGAATTATTTCTAAATACTGAGGTTTTAAGTGTTGTTTTAAGTGACAATATTGGGAATTTGGGGGCTGAAGGAAAAATTCATGGGGGCAGAATTCATATGGTGGGCAGTGATCTCATGTAGCCAGGAGTATATTGTGGTCAACCCTGCCTCTGGTGACAGTACACCTAGAGCCAAAAGGAGAGTCCCACTGAACATCATTTCTAGCTTTGTGCTTGTTTCCAGTAGGCATGGTTCAAACTTAGACAACAGGAAGGATTAAGCTTGAGAATGATGTCAAATAACAGTTTACTTTCATAAGAATTTTTATTTAGCATCTAGAACCAAGCATGAATGAAAGAAACTGGGAAAGAAACTATAGTGAAGACTTAATGGAGATGGCCTTCCTTGCGGGTAACTACAGTGGTCCCTCTACATTTGCTGGGTTTACGGGCACATCCCCATGAATGTGGGAAAATGGCAAATAAACAATCACTATTCTTTTTACCTGAGAAAACACCTCTCTAGAAATCTACAGGTCCTCTAGTGCAGTGGTCCCCAACCCCCGGTCCGCGGCCCGGTACCGGTCCGCAGAACAAATGGTACCGGGCCGCCCTGCTACTGCGTCTTCTGTGCAGCGGCGGCGATGGGTCCTGTGACCGGTCCATGGCAATAAAAAGGTTGGGGACCACTGCTCTAGTGCATCTTCATGGTCAACACATGCCATAGAATTGATCATAGAATTATGATGGAGGACCTACAAGTGCTTAGAGAAGTGTTTTCGTTAGGAACTTCTAGGTTCTCCAGCACATCTGTATGGTCAACTTCTGGCAAAGTTGTGCTGGAGGACCTAGAGATCCCTACAGAGGACATATTAAATAAACCCGCAAATAATCAAATCCGCAAGACTCAAAGCCAACTGTACTAGTTTTGAAGGTTAGGCTAATTGAGGTCAATTAAGCAAACCTTGCATAGTCATCCACCAAATGCAGCTCTCAGTAACTGGAAGCTGAGGATCCTACAAGCACATGCCAGCCTTCCATTATGTGGGGATATGATCAGCCTTCATTTCCATGGATCAGGAGGATTTTTAAAAATGTTAAAATAAAATATGTACTCTTCTTGAAGTATATTGCCTGCAGGGAATATTAATCAAAATAAAAAAAGAATGGGAAAGGAAAAAAATTAACTGTCATGCCTTGAGATCAGATTAAGGAACCCAGCAAGAATCTGAGCAGAACTGTGGGCATGTAAGAAAAAGGAGACTGAAAGACATTTCAGAGAGGAGAAAAGGAGCCTGCATGGTATACTGGTTTGAATGTTGGACTACAACTCTGAAGACCAGGGTTCAAATCCCTGCTCAGCCATGGGAAACTACAGGGTGACCTTGTGCAAGTCACACTCTTTCAACCTCAGAGGAGGGCAAGAGCAAGCCCTCTCTAAACAAATCTTGCCAAGAAAACCCTGTGATAGGTTTGCTTTAGGTCAGAAATGACTTGAAGGTACCCATCCACAAACAAGTGAAAAGGGCACATAGGACAACCTAAAGCTTGGTCAGGGAACATGTGGCTCTCCTGATGTTCTTGGACTGCACTCCCATCAGTCTTATCCAGAATGGCCCATCCTGTGGGATCATGGGAATTGCAGTCCCAGCAACATGTATCCATGCATTCACTAGCCCCAGGCTGGAGCTTTCCATTGAAGGTTTACTCCTTTAGAAGTGAGATTTAAACAGCGGCAGCGAAAGAGAGCAGTTCCAAAGCAGAGCGAGAGTGTTTCTAGGTGGTGGCCTTGGTTAATCTTTCACTACTGATAGGCCACCTGGGTGTGCTGAAAAACCAGGTCAGGGGGCAGATAAGGCCATTTCCATGATGTGACTCCAAGTAAGCTTCTTCGCCATGGATCAGGAGGGTTTTAAATTATCCTTCTGAAGTTGCCTCATTTATATATACAGTACTTTTTCCTTTGCCATTATCCAAAAGTTGTTTTGACTGGAGCCTAGCTAGCAATGAGTCATCAATTATGTAATTAGAAGCATTTAACCTTTGGGGAGCATTAATCTGTAGTCTCAAGATCCAGGAAGCAGCTTTTTTCAATTAAATTCTGTCATGAGGAATAACCAGCTTTACTAGGGGCCTGGAAGCAAAAGCAAGTAATGGCTTGCTAGTGGCAATGCTATAAAATGTTTCGCCAAGAGAATTAATACTCTACATGCCCTAAGATGTTAGTTTTGCATTCCTGAATTCAAATCCTCCATTATAGGCTGGATGTAATATAATGAATAACCTCCCAGCACCCTGTCTGCAGCTTCCTGATAGCCCCAAGGACAGAGAAGAAAATGAAAAAGATCATATTATTTTGGAGGAAGCTTCCACCTCCTCATCCCAGCCTGCAACAACTGAAGCATCAGAACTAACTCTTACGGAGAGGCCCTTTATAAATGAATCCCTTTCCCTGAGAGCCCTTTTGAACCACTGTGGTCTTGGGCAAGGAAGAACTAGATTCATCTCCTTCTTCAACCATCAGCCTCACTAGGGCTGCATCCACACTGGAGAAATAATCCAGTTTGACCCCGCTTTAACTGCCATGGCTCAATGCAATAGAATCCTGGGAATTGTAATTTTGTGAGAAATTTAGCCTTCTCGTCAGAGAGGTCTGGTGCCACAACAAATTACAGTTCCTATAATTCCATAGTATTGAGCCATAGCAGTTAAAGCGGGGTCAAACTGGATTATTTCATCAGTGCAGATGCAGCCCGCAGGGCATGGAGTTGTAACTGTCTCTCAGCCAAATCAATCACAAAATTTGGACATGAAGGATGGATAAGCACACAGAGAGGGAGAGAGAAAGACAGCATTTTAATCCACATTTGATTCATTTTCAGGAGTATCCAGGTCTCTGCCCAGTTTAGTGCACGGTTGCTTGAATTACTATAATGTTTTGTTACAAACCATTTTAAAAAACACTGAATGGAGGAGGCATTATAAAGGAACCTCTATAAGAATTTAGCCACTGTAAATATAGATGCAGAAGTCACTAGCTAGCATGAATAACTGGATAAGTATGTTGACGGCTGGCAGAACTGTGAATGTGAATTCTGGCCTTCACACAACAGCCCATTACATGGCTATGAAGAAAGGGGCTTCCCAACTCAAATCTGATTTAGGGCCTTTGCAGACTGCCAGAAATAGTGCACATTGAGTCCACCTTAACTGCCCTGGCTCAGTGCTAGGGAATCATGGGAACTGTATTTTTTTCTGAGACATTGAGCCTTCTCTCAGAGAGCTCTGGTGGCACAATAAACTACAGTTCCCATGATTCCCTAACACTGAGTCAGGGCAGTTAAAGTGGACTCAATTTGCACTATTTCTGGCATTCTGCAAAGGCCCTTAGTTTCTGTGCTGGGCACACCTGCATGTTCCTTCAATTTAACATCTAGTCATATTTGGATAATTACAGAATGGAAATATTATGATGGTGGGCTACAATATAATTCACTTTTGGTGGTGGTGGTGGTGGTTTTTGTGTGCCTTCACATTGACTCCAACTTATGCTGACCTAACCCTCCACTATCCTTTGTAAGATTTATTCAACAGAGGTTTACCTTCATCTTCCTCTAAAGCTGAAAGAGTGTCACTTTCCCAAGGCCACAGAGTGAGTGTCATAATTCAGTGAGAGAAGAGAGAAGCTGCGCAAGTTATTAGCAATCATGGGATCAAGAAGCTGGGAACCACACTTTAAGGGTTAGGGTTAGGGTTAGGGAATCATGGGAACTGTATTTTATTGTGGCACCGGAGCTCTCTGACAGAGAAGGCTCAATGTCTCAGAAAAAAAATACAATTCCCATGATTCCCTAGCACTAACTAACCCTTAAAGCGGACTCAATTTGCACTATTTCTGGCAGTCTGCAAAGGCAGAGAGGCAGAGAAAAGCACAAAAGAATGGTCAGGGTCCACTTCAAAGGACAGAGTCTCCACATTGGTTTGGGTGCCTTTTTCACAGAATAGGAAGCAAATGATTGCTTCTAGCATCTGGCAAGTATTTGCTGCCTGCCTTATTAAGGCAGGCTAATTGTTTAATGAGAACAGCTGAGGCAACACCACCTGAGTTACAGGTGTGCTGAGTCCCTCCCCAAACTCTTCTACTGCTGCTATCTCAAAGGGAGGCACAACATTGGGTTTTCATGGTTGTGGAAGGATCCAAACCCTGATAGAATCCTACTCTAGTATCCAAACCACTGGTTTTCTAATTTACTTCTGACATATTATAATACAATGCAATGCAATACAACACAATACAACATATCTCTTGTCCAGTTCCCATCTCGGTCATGAAATCCACTGGGTGACAGTGGGCAAGTCACACTCTCTCGGGGAAGTCAATGGCAAGCTTCCTCTGAACAAATCTTGCCAAGAAAACCCTGTGATAGGGTCACCATAAGTCAGAAATGCCTTGAAGGCACACAACAAGAACAAGTATTTCTTATGAAGGTGCAAGGGCACTGAACCTTTTTATCAAAAACAGACATAATACGAATTGCACTTGCTGTGTAAGCTGATGCTCGGTCTTGTCTGAAGATTTCCCCATGCCCCACTTGCATAATCATAGCAAAAAAAGCAGGGCTGATGTCATAGAACAGCAGCAAATCTCCTAGACTTGTGTCCCTGTTACATTTTTAGCTATTTTTATTTGCAGTGAAGTCAGCTTCATGTAATTGAGCCCATGTAAAATCTGGTTTGGATTAAGTAAATTCATAGAGATTATTATAGTTGATCAGGATGGGAGGCTGGACAAGAAAGCCCTGATCTCTTGTCAGCTAAATGAAGAGCTGTCCAAAGCTAGAACAGCTGTTAGCATTCCCTGATGGCATGACCAAGTACTGGAAAGAGCAGTGCTTTACAAAGAAGGAAGCATCCTTTCAAAAAATAATTTCGAACAGCAAGTACAGCTCTTTCTTTTGCCTTCCTGGGACAAAATGTGAAAACACCAAATTCAGGTGGAATCCCAACTGGTGATGGAGAAGTCTATCAGTTTTCCTTTCATCTATATTTCCTTCCCATTGAATCCATACTCCAGTTGTTTAAAAGTTTCTGTCAAGGGAAAATATTTCCCAGCTCCTTTTCACCAACCCACCCACTTACTCCAACTGTGATTTGTTTGGTTTGCCTCAATATCACAGTTTTGCCTTAGCTTTTGGGACTTTAGGTTTTCCCTTCAAAGGAACAAATGTCAAAATAACACATTCTGAAGTCATAGTTTGAATGATGACCTCCCTCTGAATAGAAATCAGTATGTGTAAAATTGGAGCTGAGAGATTGGTTGATTTGTGCTGGGTTGATTTGTCAAGATAATGGAACTTGTTTTTATACAAGCTGCTTGCAAGCTTCTTCTTTTTTTAATCTAACAGGCCCTCCCTAGCTTCTTCCCTGCCATTTTAAACACAGGCTTTGTTAAATATACCAATTCGTCTTCCAAGTGGACAGACTAATTCTAGAGATGTTTTATATTCTCTTTTTATGTCTTCACTGAAAATGCTGAGCAATATTTTTAAAAACAAGCAGATTCATATACAATGATACTTTTGTGTCTTGGGCCTTGTCTGCACAGGAGTATTTCTTATCTGTTGTCTGGGACACATTTCACTGCTTCACCATTGCCAACTGGAAGCCCAAATCCCAGTTTGGTGTGAACAGTCCAGACAATGTCTGGGCTGTTCAACATCAGAACTGGGATATAATACCATTACACTCATTTAAAAAAATTCTATCTCTTACTCCAGATTTTCCAGGAAGATCCAGAATTCTCTATTCCCATATCAGGGGGCTGTCTGCAAGGGCATCCCATCCCGCCTGACACACCTGCCACTGCTGCAGGGCACTCAATCTGAGGTCAGAATAAGGCATCCAGCTGTCAGATCATTGGTGGGCACTTTCTTCTGACCTCAGACGTGAATGACCTGAAGAAGCAATGGACACATGGGGTGGCTCAGTGGGACACCTGTGCAAAGAGCCACCCTGGCACAGGGACAGAGGGCCAGGTAACAGGGAGAGGTTGGGGGAACTCCAGAGCCAGGACAGTCAGGGCCATGATCTCAAATTGGTGATTGATATAATTCCATATGTTTAACAGAACATGTCATCTCGGGACATGCCACGTAACTTCAATATCCATTCTTTCAATAGATGTTCTGGGTTTTTTAAAAATGTGTAGGCACCTTGATCCAAAGAAGACTTTGGCAATAGTATGCAGAAACAAACATTCAGCACAGTCAAAATAGACCAGGGAGCTTCTGAGCTTTTCTCTGGCTATTTTTTGTCTAGTTTTCCTACAGGCTTTTCCATGATATACTAAGGACTATAACAGGTGTGTTTATTTCTTCAGTGATCTTGTTGTCTAATTTTATCTGTTCTCTTCTGTTGCCTGCATTTTTTAAACTCTCTTTTTTAAAAATGTTCTATGGAGAAAGTAGAATGGGGGAAGAATTACCTTGAAGCTTGTGTGGCCTAAACACATGCAAAAGTCCCAGCCTTTTTGTTTCTCTGAATCCCACCTGTATTTCTGTCCCCTCCTTGGTACATATTAAGAAATATCATTTTTAATTCACACAAAGTAATATGTGACAAATTTGTTCATACTAAAAGCACACAGTTTTAACATAAACATCTTTAGAAATGTTTTTCCTATTGACTAAAATGCATGTGCATTTTTAAACTGTATGCTTATCTCCAAAATGCAGCACAGTCCTTGCAAATGTGCAGATTTCCAACACAAAGCTACACTTTGACTCACAATCAGACTTGGAGATGTGAAATTGATGTTGTCATTGAGAATTCTGGACTTAGGTCCAAAACACACTGCAGAAATAATCCTGTTTGAGACCACTTTAACTGCCCTGACTCACTGCTAGGGAATTCTGGGAATTACATAGTTTTGTGAGACATTGAGCCTTCTCTGTCAAAGAGCTCCAGTGCCACAATAAATGACAGTTCCCAGGATTCCCTAGCACTGAGCCAGGGCATTTAAATCAATCTCAAACAGGATTAATTCTGCTGTGTGTTTTGGACCTTAGTGAATTACTTTTGCATCCCTGGTCCACCCTGAATTCTTCCTTCCACTGTAGCTAGCCAGAGCTTCTAAGGAAGCTAACAACAGGCATAAAAAGGTATAGCCTATCCTCTGGCCCAACCATCCTAACCAAACACCTGTTTATATTTAGGTATATATACTTCAATATATATCAACATAACATTGAGGTATGTTCATGAAGACTCCATTCTGAGCTCATAGCTGCTGTTTGATTTATCCACTTGCATTTGTTTAATCTCATTATAGTTAATGTCATTTCTTAACTAGTGGCCACTGCTTGCAATGAATTTGATTAACCACATGCTGTAAAGAGCACCAGGAATATAAGATTGTGTTTATAAAATTCCCAATAGTTCTAGTACAGAGGATCAGTTGTAACACCAGGTGTGTGTTTCTTCAAGTCCCCTGTCGACTTACAGCAATCCCATGACTTCCATATTGTTTTCCGTATGGAAATACTCTAAGGTCGTTTTGCCAGTTTTTTCACCTGAAATATAGCCTATAGCACCTAATATTCGTTGGCAGCCTCCCATCCAAGCACTAACTTCTTACCTTCCAAGATCAAATGGGATCTGATGCCTTTGAGGTATTTAAGTCATTGAACATAAGAAAACCCTGTGTAAGCATTTGGCCTGCATGTATAAGGATTTTTTTTAAAAAATAAACTTTATTAATACAATATTAAAAACAATATTTCACAGATATCATAATATACTTATTATACATAAAGTAATGTTCTAACCTTTTAAATCAAATGTCAATTAATAAATACCACTACGGAAAGAAAAAGAAAAACAATGGCTTCCTGAACTTCGACTCAGGGGGGTTGCAGACTGCCAGAAATAGTGTGAATTCAGTCCACTTTTAGGGTTAGGGTTAGTGCTAGGGAATCATGGGAACTGTTATTTTTCTGAGACATTGAGCCTTCTCTGTCAGACAACTCTGATGCCACAATAAAATACAGTTCCCATGGTTCCCTAACTCTAACCCTAACCCTAAAAGTGGACTGAATTCACACTATTTCTGGCAGTCTGCAATCCCCCTAGTCTATTTATGCTTTCGACTCTCATCTCAAAAACTATTTAGAAATTATTTTGAAGAATCTTCGTCAATTTCTTATCCCTTTGTAGCTTAACAAAAGAGGAGGGGGACATATTTTAACAGGATATCTACATTCCAGTTATCTGTTATTCTAAACAAATACACACAATGAAAAAATGATTGTTACTAAATCTCTACCTGTATCTCAAAATTTTTAATGGGTCCCATGCTTTTTGTTTGTTTGTTTGTTTTTCCCATGATTGCCCTCTCAATTTCATTGATAATTTATCCATGGACACACTTTCAGTTAATTTGTATAACCAATCCTTTGTCGTCGGTATATCACTGCTTCTCCATTTTCCCGCATATTTTATCCTGGCTGTTGTTGTTATATAAAAGGCCAACTTACCATATTCAGATTCAACCTTTTTGTCCTCTATCATGCTCAACAGATAAAATTTGGGGTCTAGTCTACATTGAATTGGTAGAATCTGCCTAACTAGCTTATCTATCTTCTTTCAATATTTCCTCGCTACCTTACAGTTCCACCATATATGTATGAAAGTGCCCTCCTCTTTGTGGCACTTCCAGTATTTTCTACTAGAACCTTTATACATTCTCGCCAGTTTAATGGGAGTTAAATACCACCTGTGCTGCATCTTATGAAGGTTCTCCCTTAAATCATAACACAGGGAGTACTTAACTCCAAGAGTCCAGGATTTCTCCCATTGTTCTAATGGTATAATTTGTTTTAAGTCTGTCGCTTAACCATATAATTTTTGATTACCTCATCTTCTAGGTCAAATTTAAGTAATAAATTGTAAAATTCCGAAATTCTAACCCTTTTTTCATTTTGTAAAATATTCTCAAAGTCATTATTGCATTTCCTGATACCTTTCGTGTTTCAATCTTTTATAAACCTATCTCGCAATTGCATGTACAAAAACCAACTGCAACTATAGCCTTTATTTAGTATTTCTTCCTTTGTCATAAGTTCTATCATTTCTGCTCCGTTTGAATTCTTTACTAGCTCCTTGTAAGTCACCCATTGGTTTTCGCTTAATCTTTCTCTCCTAAAGAGCGCTTCATTTGTTGACACCCAAAGGGGTATTTTCTCACATAATATATCTTTATACCTATTCCAGACCTTAATCAGAGCTCTACGAATAAAGTGATTCCCAAATTCCTTGTGTACCCTAAATTTGTCATAAAAAAGATATCCATGCAGTCCATATCTCAAGTCTATGCTCTCTAATGAGACTACTTCCTTGTTCTTTAATCTAAACCAGTCTACCAACCATAACAGACAGCATGCATGGTAGTAAATTCTCAGATTTGGTACAGCCAAGCCTCCACTTTCAATCTTGTCTTGTAGGATCTTCATTCTGACTCTAGGTCTGCTTCCGCTCCAAAGAAACTTAGACAAGTCACGGTGCCATTCCTTGAAAGGAGTTTCATTATGAATTATCGGAAGATTTTGAAATAAAAAGAGTATCTTAGGAAGGATACTCATCTTAACAACTGAGATCCTGCCTAACCAAGACAATCTTAAGACAGACCATTTTTTAAAATCTTTTTAAATCTCCGACCATTTCTTTTGGTAATTGTTCCTAAATAAATCAACATTTTTTGGGGTAATAATAATGCCCAGGTATTTAACCTCTTTCTTAATTTGGTAGCCAGTTTTTTCTCGGTCTCTGATAGATTCATAGGAAAAATTCCTGTTTTATTTTGTTAATCTTTAAACCTGATACCTTTGCAAATGATTCCAGTTCATCCATTACTGCCTCTATTTTGATTGGATTAGTGATAGTCAAAAGCAAGTCGTCCGCGTATGCCTTCAATTTTATCTGCTTCCCTTTTATTTTTACCCCTTCTATTTCCTTATTCTCCCTGATATTATGATTAAGAGTTTCTAATACTATTAGGAATAGGAGGGGAGATAAAGGGCATCCTTACCTCGTCCCTCTTTGTACTGAGAAAGGTCCAGTCTTATCTGTATTTACTATGACTCTGGCAGTTTGTGTACTGTAAATCGCCTCAATCCATTTTAAAAACTTATGGCCAACATTTATTTTCTTAAGACAATCCATCATAAATTCCCATCTAACACTGTCAAAGGCCTTATGAAAATCTACAAAAACCATCGCCAATTTCCTATTTATGTCCTTTTCTTGATATTCAATAACGTCTAGTAAATATCTGACATTATCCTTAATACTACGGCCAGGTAAAAAAACGTTTTGGTCGCCTATAATCCAATCACTCAAAATTGTTTTTAAACGTTCTGCTAGGATTATGGCAAAGATTTTGTAGTCGACATTTAAGAGGGAAATGGGGCGGTAATTTTGCACATCTGATCTTTCTACGACCTCTTTTGGGATTAAACTAATGTTGGCCTCCGCCCAAGTGTCTGGTTCCCCCGCTAAGTCAACAGTATAAGGATTAAATTTTGGGGCGGAGTGAAGGCATGCACACACCAGATCTCACTGTAACTGTCTTCTCCATAAATATACAGGTATTGAACATAAACTTCTTCCAGGGGGTTGTGTGCATGTTGGGGTGAGCTGGCAAGTTAGAATTCTAGATCACAGTTAACTTGGTTAGTCAAATACATTTACAACTGTCCTGTAAATGCTAGCATGATATCTGCAGAAATATTTGGGTGACCAAGGAAACTAGGGCAGTGTCTGTGTTTGCCCTCTCAATGCATACCCCTTTCAAGCGCTCAGGTGGGCAGATTCCGTGTGAGAATAAGACTGATGTCATTTGTTGCATTGTTTCCTTGGAAGATTCCTGTCTCCAACCCAGCTAATAATATATTGCTATTGATGTACCTGTACTCTCAAACAGAGTCACAATGCAGGTGTTTTTCATTCAGTGCAGGCTTTACACAAAATATATATTTTATGGGAGCCTCAAAATCTTCATAAAAGCAAGAGCTGTATTGCTGGAGAATCACTGAAGCTTGCCTGCCTGGTAATATGGAAACATATTCTGTTAATGACTTGCTTGCCTACTGAGAACAGGAATTGTTTTTGGTGGAGAAGTATTGAGAGTTGAATGAAAGCCAGTGTGGTGTTGAGCGTTGGACTAGGACCCTGGGAAGCCAATGTTCAAATCACTCTCAGCCATGGAAGCTCATTGGGTGATGATGGGCAAAGTCATATGCTCTCAGCCTTAGAAGAAGGCAATAGCAAATCTCTTCTAAATAAATCTTGCCAAGAAAACCCTATGAGTCAACTTGAAGGCACATAGCAACAACAAATTCAGCCTAATTAGTAATGTTGTTCTTTTTGTTAAATGCCCTTGAGTCAACCCTGACTCGTGGCAGCCCTGTGGATGAGACATCTGCATGACCTCCTATCCTCCATTGCTCTGCTTGGGTCTTGTAGATTCAGGCCAGTGACCTCCTAGATTGAGTCTATCCATCTGGTGTGTGGCCTTCTCTCTTTCTGCTACCTTTTACCTTTCCTAGCATTATTGCCTTTTCTAATGACTCATGCCTTCTCATCTTGGCTTCCAGGGAGATTTCAGGCTTGATCTGTTCAAGAACCCATTTGTTTGTCTTTTTGGCTGTCCACAGTATTCTCAACACTCTTTTCCAGCTCCACATCTCAAATGAGTTGATTTTCATCTTACCCACTTTCTTCACTGTCCAGTTGTCATATCTCTACATGGTGATGGGGAATACAATAGATTGGACGGTTCTAACTTTAGTGTTCAGTTATGTATCTTTACTCTTTACGATCTTGTCTAGTACTTTCATAGCTGACCCATTCCTAGTCTTCTTCTGATTTCTTGGCTGCAGTCTCCATTCCAATTAATGTTTGATCCAAGGTATGGGAAGTCTTTTAATGGTTTGGATTTCCTCATTGTTTAGGTTGAACTTATGAAATTCCTCCATAGTCATTATTTTTGTTTACTTTTCGTTCAGCAGCAAGTCTGCCTTTGCACTTGGTTCTTTGTTCTTTCTTTGTAATTGTTCCAAGTCTGTGGCGCTTTCTGCTGGTAGTATAGTGTCATCAGCATATCTTAGACTGTCAATGTTCCTTCCTCCTATCTTCACTCCTCCTTATTCTAAGTCTAAACCTGCTCTTCCTATATTTTCTAGGTACAATAGGGTGATAAAATGCAGCCTTGCCTGACTCTCTTGCCAACTGGGAACCATTCTGTTTTTCCGTATTTTGTTCTTACAGTAGCCTCTTGCCCTAAGTACAGATTTCTCATCAGGACTGTCAAATGTAGTGGCACTCCCATGTTTTTGAGAGTAGTCTATAGCTTTTTGTGATTTATGCTGCCAAAGGCTTTGCTGTAGTCTATAAAACACATGCTGATTTTCTTTTGGAATGCCTTGGATTGCTCCATTAACCATTGTATGTTTGCAATGTGGGGTCCCTGGTGTCTCATCCTTTCTTGAACCCCGCTTGCACTTAGAATAATAGAATCATAGAGTTGGAAGAGACCACAAGGGCCATCCAGTCCAACTCCCTGCCATGCAGGAACTCAAAATCAAAGCATCCCTGAGAGATGGCCATCCAACCTCTGTTTAAAGACATCCAATGAAGGAGACTCCACCACACTCTGAGGGAGTGTGTTCCACTTTCGAACAGCTTTCACTGTCAGGAAGTTCCTCCTAATGTTGAGGTAGAATCTGTTTTCCTGTAGCTAGCATCTGTTGTTCCAGGTCCTATTCTCTGGAGCAGCAGAAAACAAGCTAGCTCCTTCCTCAATATGACATCCTTTCAAATATTTAAACAGGGCTATCATATAATCTCTTAACCGTCTCTTCTCCAGGCTAAACATACCTAGTTCCCTAAGTCGTTCCTCATACGGCATGGTTTCCAGACCCTTCACCATTTTAGTCACCCTCCTCTGGACATGCTCTAGTTTTTCCACATCCTTTTTGAATTGTGGTGCCCAGAACTGGACACAGTATTCCAGGTGGGGCCTGACCAAAGCAGAATACAGTGGCACTATTACTTCCCTTGATCTAGATACTATACTTCTATTGATACAGCCTAAAATTGCATTGGCCTTTTTAGCTGCGGCATCACACTGTGATCTACTAGGACTCCTAGATCCCTTTCAGGCATAGTCTCTTTAAGCCAGGTGTCCCCCATCTTATATCTGTGCATTTCATTTTTTTTGCCCTAAGTGCAGTACCTTACATTTCTCCATGTTGAAATTCATTTTGTTAGCTTTGGCCCAGCTTTCTAATCTATTAAGTTCATTTTGGTGTCATCTGCAAATTTTATAAGCATGCTCCCTATTCTTTCATCCAAGTCATTGATAAAGATGTTTAATAGCACTGGGCCCAGGACAGAACCCTGTGGCACCCCACTGGTCACTTCTCTCCAGGATGAAGAGGAGCCATTTCTGAGCACCCTTGAGTTCAGTCAGTCAACCAATTACTAATCTACCTAACAGTTGTATTATCTAGCCCACATTTTAGTATCTTGTTTGCAAGAATATCATGGGGGACCTTGTCAAAAGCCTTACTAAAATCAAGATATGCTATGTCTACCGCATTCCCTTCATCTACCATGCTGGTAATTTTATCAAAAAAAGAGATCAGATTAGTCTGGCATGACTTGTTTTTGAGAAAGCCATGTTAACATTCTGTGATTATGGCAGTCCTTTCTAAATGTTCACAGACTCTCTGTTTAATGAACTGTTCTAGAATCTTTCCTGATATTGATGTCAGACTAACTGGACGATAGTTGTTGGGATCCTTTCCCCCCCCCTTTTTTTTTTTTTTTAAGATGGGGACAATGTTTGCCCTCCTCCAGTCTTCTGGGACTTCTCCTGTTCTCCAGGAGTTTTCAGGATTATTGCCAGTGGCTCTGAGATTACATTTGCTAGTTTTTTTAATATCCTTTGATGTAGTTCATCTGGTCCTGGAGACTTAAATTCATTTAGATTAACCAGGTATTCCTGTGCTTCCTCTTTACTTATTCTGTGCTGCATTTCTCCTATTGTGTCCTCTGCTTCATTTTTGTCAGGTTGAGCACTTTTTTCCTTTTGTGAGAAGACTGAGGCAAAGAAGGTGTTGAGTAGTTCTGCCTTTTCTCTGTCCCCTGTTAGAATTTCTCCATCTTCTCTGCGCAGTGGCCCTACCATTTCCTTCTTCTTTCTTTTGTTATGGACATACCCAAAAAAGCCTGAGCTCATTCTGCACTTTGGCTTTCCTGACTTTACCCCTACATGTGATACTGTAGCTATTTGTTTGAATTCTTCTTTAATGATTTTGCCCCTTTTCCAATAATAATAATAATAATAATAATAATGTATTTGTATCCTGCCTCTCTGTGCAACACAACCAGGGCGGCTTACATGATAAAACATACAGTCCCGTCTCCCAACAGCCCCCCCCCCCAAAAAAAATACAATTAAACAATCATAGTTTAAAACATACCTAAAAATGACAGATGAGCAACAAGTGACAAATAAATTAAAATAACTGTAACAGAAATCAGGGTCAGGCACAACTTTTTCAGTGGCCGGTTATCTACTCAGGAAAGGCCCACCGGAAGAGATCCGTCTTAATGTGACGAATCTCATCCGGCAGGCTGTTTTATAATCTGGGAGTGATAGCCAAAAAGGCAGTCTGGGCAGTTGCAGACAATCTAGTTTTTATAGGTTGTGATAAATTTTATAGGTTGCAATAAATAAAACCATGGGTCCTCCCCACTTGCTTCCTTTGTGGGGCTTTTTTGCCTCCCACTGCTAGGCCCTTGCATCATTTGCCTTGTTCCCTCTATAACACTTTGACTATTATCTCCAGCCCATGATGTACTCCTTCCTTCCAAGATACTGTGTCCCTCCCCCACATGACTCAATTTAAAGCCCTTCTGGTCAAATGTTTGAGACTATTGGCAAAAATGTGAGATGCAGCCCATCTCTTGTCAGAAGTCCACCCTCATGGAACCTCAGCCCATGAACCAAGAATCCAAATTGTTCTTGGCAGCACCATCTATGGAGCCAGTTATTCACATCTCCCTTCCTGGACCATGCCCTTCAACTGGGAGAAGGGATGAGATAGCGACCTGTGCATCCAGCTCTTTCAGCTTCCTACCCAAAGCCTCATAATTCCTTCTGATATTCTGAAGGCTATGCCTTGCATTATCATTGGTTCCCCCATGGACCAAGAAGAAGGGGTAATGGTCAGTAGGCTTGACAAGTCTTGTCAGCCTGATTGTCACATCACGGATTTTTGCCCCAGGGAGAAACACATCTCCCAGGACATCTTGTCAGGCCCACAAACCACTGCTTCTGTACCCCTCGGCAAGGAGTCCCCCACCACCATCACACACCACCTCTGAGGCTTAGCAGCGGCTGTTCCCTGTGGTGTTACTATCAGGGTCCCCTGCACTGTCCCTGAGGACTGTCCCTGTTGCTCTTCCTCTTCATCCTTGATAAGGGAGAGAGCTTCAAATCGATTCTGTAGCTGCAAGCTCCCAGAACGATCCCTAGTTTCCCTACTTCTGTGTGTGACGTTCCTTCAGCTGTCTACCTCCTGTATGTGTGAAATGACCTCCTCCTCAACAACTTCCTCTGTGTGGTTCCCATCCAAGACTGTTTGTTCTACTCTGTCCAGGAAAACCTCTTGCTCCCTAATAAGCTGAAGTGTAGCTACCCAGGCCTCCAGCTTCTGGACTTTCACTTCCAGGAGGGCTACCAACTTGCACTTGGAGCAGATGAAGTTCTCCACATCTCTAGGCAAAAGACAAACATCCCACAAGTGTTGCGGGTGACTGCAGCAGCTCCCTCAGTATCCACATTGAGAAATCTTAAGTATTCTGGAATTTCTTTCTACATATATGATTGGAGTCTGTGTTGCAGAACATTGAGCATAATTTTGCTTGCATCGGAAATTAATGCTGTGGTCCAATAGCTGATGTAGTCTTTTGTGTCTCCTTTTTTGTGAATGGAGATGCATATTGATCATTTCCAGTCTGTTGGCCACTGTTTTGTTTTCCATATTTGTTGGCATATTTTAGTTAGTACTGGAGCTGATTCTGTCTATGTAGATTATATCAGTTCAATAAGAATATCATCTTTTCCTGGTGATTTATTCTTTCTAGTTTCTCTTATTGCAGCTTCCACCTCACTTTCTAAAATTTTGGGTGCATCTTTGTATGGCTCTTCATTCCATGTGTCATTCATTTTTTCATCTTTTACATATACATCTTTTGTGTATTACATCAAGTATATTTTCATTTCTTCTTGATCTTGTAGTAGGTATCATTCAGAAATGATTTTACTGTTCATTTAGGCTGGGCCTTGGTTTTTGTCATGTACAAGGTAAATAATTCTATTTGTTATGTGCTGTGGTCCCAAGATGCCCCAGTGCTGCATCTTACATTGTTACTATTGCCTTCAGAGCAAATATTGCTTGTTCCAGGAATTATTGTTTTATCCCTTTGTTTTTATCTCTAGTTTTTTGTAGTGGTATATTTTATCTTTCACAACAAACGCATTAAGCCTTCTCACTTGCATAAATAACGGATTTGGATCCATTGGCCACATTTTTAATTTCGCAATTAAAGCTCTTAGTGAGTATGGGGAAGTGATGCCAAAAACCTAATGGCAGGATTTGGAATATTTCTACCTTCTGCTCCAAAGTCAGGACTTTAGTATTGGTAGGAGTTGGGCCTTATTACGCAGATGTATGTTTGTATTCTGTACTGTGAGAAAAGTTATGGTGTTTTTCTTCTTTAGAATTGCATACATTATGAAATTTTAAAAGGTGTGTGTGTGTGTGTAGTCAGGTGGTAAAGTGCTTTGCATGTTGGGCTAGGACACTGAGAGAACAGGGTTTGAATCCTCACTCAGCTGTGGAAACCCACTGGATGACATTGGGCAAGTCACACTTTCTCAGCCTTCTGAATAAATCTTGCCAAGAAAACCATGTAGTAGGGTCACCATAATTCAGAGTTGATGTGAAGGCACACAACAACAACAAAATATATACACAGAGAGAGAGAGAGAGAAATTTTGGTACATTTTAAAAAATCCATTTGTTTAGATTATTAGTAGAGATACTTGAGGAGTTTGATCTTCATGACTAGTTTCAATCCATGCCTCCCCAACTAATGTATGTATGTAATGTAGTTATCTGTCAGCATTTGCCCATCCCAGTATTACAGTACAGCTGACAGCTCAGAAACGTATTAAAATGTATATATGTGATAAGATACATTAGGAAATGTACATTTTTAGTGAGAATATGTTGTAGCTAAATAAATTAATTTATTCCTCCCTAATTGCAAGATGATAAACAGGACCTTGTTATTTTTAAATTATTTTATAGTGCCTTATTGTAAAACATTGTAAAAAAATATTCCTGTTTTAAATTGGTTGGTAGCTGCCTTGAGTCCCTATATTGGGAGAAAGGCAGGATATAAACACTAATAATAATAATGATAATAACAACAACAATAATAATAATAATAATAATAACAACAACAACAACAACAATGACATTATTATTATTATTATTATTATTATTTTACTGTTAAGTTTGTTGGGGGGTGGCCATCTTAAAGCCTAGTAAGTGCTATTTGGCATACATGTTTGTGGACTGTAACCCACTTCATCACATTAAAAAAAAAACTGGAGTTCCTCTCTTGAGCAGGTTGGACTCAGTGGGCTATGGAGCAACTTCCAACTCTATGATTCTCAGGGCTGGGGAGTAGGAGTAAGGAGTAAAGAAGTAAGAGGTTTTTACAGGAGTTGGAGTAGGAATAATGAGTAACAACATATATTTATTACTCCTTATTCCTGTTATTTTATTGTACATTTAAATTTTAAATGTTTATATTTTGTTTTTGGTAATATCAATTTGTAAGCCTGTTAAAGTTAATTTTGAGAAATATTTTTATTGAGGAGTAGACAGTGAGGAAATAGAAATAGCCAAAGAGTTCTCATATCTGGGATCAAACATTGATTGGAATGGGGACTTCAGCCAGGAAATCAGAAAATTAAGAATGGGGAGGGCGGCTATGAAAGAACTAGAAAAGATCCTAAAATCCAAAGACATACTACTCAGCACAAAAGTCAGAATCATACAAGCCATTGTATTCCCTATTACCATGTATGGATGTGAGAGCTGGACAGTCAAGAAAGAAGATAGGAGGAAAATCAACGCATTTGAGATGTGGTTCTGGAGTGCTGAGGATCCCATGGACAGCCAAAAGGACAAATAAATGGGTCCTAGACCAGATCAAGCCAGAGATATCCCTAGAAGCTAAGATGACAAGACTTCCAGGGGTAGGCAAACTGTCCCCTTTAAGTGCCGAGGGACTTCAGCTCCCAGAAGCCTCAACCATGTTGGCCAATAGTCTGGGATGTTGGTCAATAGTCTGGGATTCTGGGAGCTAAAGTCCCTCGGCCCTTAAAGTGGATAGTTTGCCTACCCCTGACTCAGACTGTCGTACTTTGGACACATCATGAGAAGGCCTGAATTGTTGGAAAAGATAATAATGTTAGGAAAGGTGGGAGGGAAGTAGAAAGAGAGGAAGACCTCATGTTAGATGGATGGACATTATTAAAGACACAATGAATATGAATTTGCAGGAGCTGGGCAGAGCAATAGAGGACAGGGGCCTATAGATGTCTCATTTATAGGGTCGTAACATTAAGAAAAAATATCTTACTCCAGAGTAGGACAAAATCACCATTACTCCCCAGCCCTGATGATTCTAGTAGTAGTAGTGGTCTGGGTATTGCAGGTGGGAGTTGTTTTATTAGTTGTAGTAGAAGTAGTAGTTATATACATTTCTGATCTGTTTTCCCCCCTCCTTTTCCCCCCTGTCCAATTAGGATGTGCCGACAAAGCTAGTGGCAAAAGCTGTTCCCCTGCCTATGACTGTCCGTGGACACTGGTTCCTGAGTCCAAGAACTGAGTACACTGTTGCTGTACAGACTGCGTCAAAGCAGGTTGATGGTGATTACATGGTTTCGGAGTGGAGTGAAATCATAGAATTCTGTACAGCAGGTGAGCTCTTCACTATGAAGATTCTCAGTCCACAAACAAAAAGCCACATATCGAAACAGTTTCTGTCTGTAACACTCCAGTTTAAAATATATTTATTTATTGTTGATTATGCATAAAGGAGATATTATTAGATTCTCTCATTGGTTCTGTTTATGATCATAGCTTTAGCCAGACACAAAGTAAAGAGGTGCACAACTTCCTAAGCCTCTCCCTTCCTAAACATCATAATCATTTTGGGGCAGAACTATACCATAATCACAGTACGGTGGGCCCGCCACATTCTCGGGTTAGGGGTGCAGGATACCTGTGAAAGTGGAAAAACTACAAATTAAAAACCTATTCTTTTTTTACCTGAGAGAATACCTCTCTAGGAATCTTTAGGTCCTCCAGTGCAAGCTTGTGCTCAACATCTGCCAAACAATGCCTAGAGAAGTGTTCTGTTTAGGAATCTCTAGGTCCTTCAGCATGACTTCTGATGGATGTTGACCACAGAGTCTTGCTGGAGGACTTAGAGATTCCTAGAGAGAACATATTAATCAAATCCATGAATAATCAGATGTCAAAGCCACAAATGTGGAGGGCTGACTATAATGTTATAGATGAGGGGTAGGCAACCTAAGGCCTGGGGGCCGGATGCGGCCCCCCGAGGCCTTTGGGCTGGCCCCAGGCCAGTACTGCCGCCACCACCACCACCTGCCATGATGATATTGATTATTGTTGTTATTACTTGTTCTTGGGGTTTTCTTGGCAAAATCTCCACAGGGGTTTTGCCATGCTTTTCTGGAGCTGAGAGAGTGTGCATGCATTTTTTATTTATTTATTTATTTTTGGTGCTTCGGCCCCCTAATTGCCTGAGGGACAGCAACCCAGCCCCAAGCTCAAAAAGGTTGCCTACCCCTGTTATAGATTTACTGGAATTAATTGCTGCTGCTCGTAGAAATAACTTCCCCATGCAGTTCACTGTGCACTAGGTCAATTCACTTAAGTACTAAAACACTTTGAGTGACGTTCAAGAAATTAATGTTCATTGTATTCATAGGGTATAAGCAGTTATGGGAGAGAGCTTCAAATAGGATATCATCACACATGAATTAGGTAAAGATTAAGTTAATTGACACTTCATTCTCACTTAGACCACTGGACTTTTAGATCATGACTTTTCATACTTCAGGTTGGATCCAGAATCTGCCTAATGGCCAGAAGGGCTCCAATAATAAAAAAGTGACTTTGCCTTATTTTAATTGGAACACATATACCTCCCAGGTGGTACCATTCTGTGTAGCAGACTAGGAGTATATGCATGCATCAAAACCTAAATTCAACCCATTGATCTCTATTGGACCCTAATGGAACTCTGGATCCAACAGATGATGTAATTCAGGTATAGTTTGGGGAAAGAATCCTTTCCTCTTGGGGTATATGTACAAATACGTGAATGAGAAATGAGATATTTGGGTCATATAGCTCCATTTGCCAGAGAGTAAAATGAACTCTGACTCCCTATTTAGTATATACTGAGCAGCAAAACAAGGGTTTGTTGCTGTATAATATGAGAAGCTGTTTCTCATGGCTATTGCACAAATGTTATACACTTGCCCCTCCATTTTTGCGGGGGATCCGTTCCGGAAACACCACCCCATGCAAAAACAAGAACTCGCCAATATTCAAGCCCTATTGGCTTGAATGGCCGCGCACTCTCACATGCACCATTTTAGCCAATGGAGCTCGCCCCTCCACGAAGAATCAAGACCGCGGACTTCAGGTCCGCGAAAACAGAGGGACAAGTGTAATATAGAAGAAGATCAGGAGACTGGATATGTTTCTTATAACTCAGGGCTGGACAAAGAGTAGGCCCCCAGAGGTTGCTAGATTGCACTTCCCATCAACTCTGTCCAGCAAAGCCACTGATGAAAATGACAGGAGTTGCCCTACTTTGCCCAGCCTTCTTCTAACTAGGTCTAACTAACTCTGACTGTGTACTAAAGAGAGGGGTGTCATTCTGCTGCTTCTTCGTGGTCTATGTGCTTCACACAGTAGGGGTTTGCGCCTGCGCAGAGACTCCATTTGGAAAGCTGAGCAGGTTGGCGGGAAGCCCTGCCCATTACTGTGTACTGAGCATGCCCAGTCCCACCAGTCTAGCTCCACCTTCAGTTCTCCTTCGTCCACCACAAGAGAAGCTGCTCAGATTCCTATCTCCTCTCGTGTACAGTAGAATTTCTGCTTTCATATTTTTTCTTTTTCTTTCATTTTATTGAGCTGCCGTATTGTTCTTACTGCTTGGAAGTGGTGTTCTTGCGATTTTTCTTTGCCCAGCTGGGCACCCAAGCTGTGGGCCTCTTATGGCCTCCAATTTTCTTTTTAAACTTTGTGTTTCTTAAAAGAGGAAAGTTGCTCTTACTGATGGACATTCAAAATGCCTTTTTTTGTTTGCGCGGGGGCCATATTTCTAACCGTTGCATGATTTGCCATTCTTTCACTACTCAAACGCTTCGCAGTAGAGCGTTCGAAACTTTTTTGTTGGGAGCACTCCCTCTCTGTTGCTCACAAATGAACTTCCCAGCAGGATCCCTTGGCCAGAGTCCCCATTTCAAAGCTTTCTCAAATTTCTAAACTCTCAAAGAAAACGGAGACTTCTGGTCCATCTTCTCTACCATCGACATCGACTCCGACCATGTGTTCCTTCATACTGACAACCTTGGTATCGAGCGTTTCAGAGCCGACTGTTACTATGGCCTCCCAAAGCTCTATTAAGCCCTCTGTTGGCCAGTCATCAGCACTGCATAAGGTCCCATCCATTTCCTAGGAGAAGCGGAAAGAAGAGGTCAGCGGCACCAGGAGTCTCTGATGCAGATAAAGCTAAGAGGAAGCACAAATCCAAATTTGCTCAGTCCTCTTCCTTGGCAGTGCCATCTGCAGGCTTGGCCTTGCTACCAGTTACATCACCCTTAGAGACCACACCGGTCACAGCTCTGGAGACTACCATGGTGTTTTTGCTGCCTACTACTACGCCATCAGTCCAGCTTCCCATCTCGGTCCCATCTATTGATTCAACATCAGAGTGTTGACCTCGGCTTCTTTGAATGGGGTTACAACATCAACCTCACAGCCCAGTCCGTCTGTGTCCATATCATTGCCGATGTTATTGCCGCTGCCTCCAGTCCCGATCTCGGTACCATTCTAGATCTTCGCCTCTCCTATTCAGGCATGCAGGCTTTCCTTCTCGCCTCCGCCCCTGGGACCTATCTCATTGCTCTCTGACACCATCTCAAGACAGGGAAGAAATCTCAGCAGCGTCTTCTTGTCTCTACTATTGAGGCTCACCCTTTATTTCTGCTTCCTATCTGGAGCGTTATAGGGCTGAAGATTATTGGAGAGAGCGACTTTCCTTGTACCGATCTTATTCTCCATCATATTGAGATCGGTATCATCACAGAAAGCTATACTACTACTCTCCATCTCGGTATCGAGCATGTTCTCGATCTACTCTTGATCTCGTTCTTGAGACTCCTCTTGATATTGATCCAAGCACCATCAGGATCCTCAGCCCAACCACCATCAGGACCATTGATCCGACAGGGTTCCTTTGGCTCCTTCCCGAACCACCGCTAAGGTCTTCTATCCTCCACTCTCTCTGCTTCAGACCTCAGCTCCGACAGCCACTGTCCCTCTCACTACTTCTGTGATAACACCTATTCCCTCAATGGTTCCGATTGTGTTTTTGATACCTGCTCAACAAATTATGCCTGTTCCTGTCACCACACAGGGCATTCAGTTTGTCACTCCAGCCATGGCTCAACAATTTACTGAGGACACCGAGCTGTCACCCAAGTCTCCTTCCTCCTTGATTGAGTCGCCTCAGGAGGAAGTTGAAGACACTAGTCTTCGCTCACCAACTGAGGATGTTCAGCTCTTTTCTGATGTGGTGGTGCGGATGCCTTGGGTCTTCAAGTTGAAGCCCTTCCTAAACCTGCAAGAGACCCTGTCTTTCAGATTGTGGATGTCAAATCAGTATCTCTAGCTTTACTAACTTTCCTGGCCTCCCTATCCAATGTCATGAATCTCTCCTGGACCAAGCCTGCCTCTGTTCTGCTAGCTTCTAAGAGGCTCAAAGGTCTCTACAAGGTTCAGCCAGACACAGCTCCTTACCTTTTCACTCATACAACTTCACATTATTTGGTTGTTGAGTCCACTTCCAAGTCCTCGGTCAAAACACGCTCTGCCCCTTTGGACAAAGAAGGCTGACACTTGGACATATTTGAGAGGCGTTTTTATTCTTCAGCACCCCTCTCTGCCAAAGTGGGAAACATACAGGCTTGCATGGGAGCATACCAAAAATTCTTATGGGACTACATGGCTTCTTTCATCCCTAGCCTTCCAGAGGAACAAAGGGTGTCTGCTCTTGACTTCTACACTAAGGCACTTTCTCTTGTTAATCAACAGATCCATTCTTCCAGACATTCTGCCAGTTGTGCAGCCAAAGTCATCTCTGGTGCAGTAGCCCTTTGTCGCTATGCATGGTTGCAGTCTACCGACCTCACTGATGAAGCAAGAAGGCAAATTGAAGATTTACCTTTTGAAGGAGAAGGCCTCTTTGCTGCCAAAACCGATGAGTCCTTAGACACCTTATGCAAAGCTCACCTCACTGGTAAAAGACTGGGCATTATGGGCCAAAAAAAATTGCCCTTCTACACAACAATGATGATCTAGGCCCTCCTCATCCAACTATTCAAGGTCTCATTCTGCTGGTTCTTCTCAGTTCCGTGGGTGGTCCCAACAGTCCTTCAGACAGCATTACTCTCAAAATCAACAGCAGCAGCAGCAGCAACAATCCTCGAAGAAATCCTCTTCTTCTAAATCCCATTTTTGATGACTCCACCAGGACATCACCTCTCTTTCAGCCAGTCCCCCCACTGCCAACCCACTAATCTTCCAAACTTTGCCATTTTTACAATTGGCGGCAAATCACCACAGACACCTGGGTTCTCACCATCATCCGCTTGGGTTACACTATAGAGTTTTCAAGTACTCTACCTCTTGTCATCTTTTGTACTACTCCCTCTTCCCCTCCTCTGCGAGAGGAGATCTCCTCCCTTCTTGAGAAAGGTGCCATTCCAAGGATCCCAGACAGATGCAGGACAGATGGTTACATTTCCAGATATTTTACAGTGCCAAAAAGAGATGGCAGTCTTCATCCTATCCTCAACCTCAGAGGTGTAAACAGCTACATCACTCCATGCAAATTCAAAATGGTGACGCTGCAGTCCATTCTCCCCTTCCTTCACCAAGGATACTGGTTCGCATGTATCAGCTTGAAAGATGTTTATTTCCACATCTTTATTTAGCCTCAACATCGCAAATATCTTTGATTTGCCATCGATGGAGATCTCTATCAATATACCGTCCTGCCCTTCAGACTCTCCACCACCCCCAGAGTGTTCACAAAATGCATAGCTGTGGTCATTTCTCATCTGCGGGTTCGTGGGATGAAGATATTTCCCTACCTAAATGATTGGCTGCTGGTGTCGTCCTCCCACACTCAGTTTTTCCAAGACATCCACAACACTCTCTCTCCTCCCCGACCTTGGCCTCATGGTCAACACTTCCAAGTCCATTCTGGAACCAGTCAGAGTGACAGAGTACATTGAGACTATTCTGGATTCAGTTATGGCTCACGCCTGCTTACCTACTCGAAGAGCAGATGCCCTCTTGTCACACCTCCACACTGTCTCAATTGTTCATCAGCATTAGGCATTCATGTCAGTTGGCCTGATGGCTTCAACCATGGCTGTGACCTTCCTGGCACATCTCAAGATCTGTCTTCTTCAAATGTGGTTTCTCTCCATCTTCGACCACCTTCACGACAGACAATCCAAAACGCTGACCCCCCTCCTGGAGGTATGCACCTCACTTCACTGGTGGTTGATCCCACGCAACATTCTCAGAGGAATGCCCTTCCAACCCCTGGAACCCTCCAAGATGGTCACCACAGATGCCTCTACGATGGGCTGGGGCACGCGTTACAAAGATCTTTGTATTCAGGGACTTTGGTCCCCCTCCAAGATGGAGATGCACATCAACGCCTTGGAACTTCTGGCAGTCATAAAGGCCTTTCAGGCTTTCGAAAACCACCTTCACCATGGAGTGGTCCAAGTAGTAACAGACAACACCACCACGGTCTGTTATATCAACAAACAAAGCAGAACTCATTCTCCTGTGTTTCTTCAACTTGCCCTCCAATTGTAGAGGTGATGCCATTTACGTTCAATCCACCCAGTGGCTGTCCACAGGCAAGGACAATGTCCTACAACACAAGTGGACCTTGTCACTGGATGCTTTCCAACTTCTCTCATCTTGATGGGGGACCCCTCAACTAGATCTCTTCACCTCTCCAGACAACACTCGATGTCCTCTCTTCTGTGCCAGTGCAGGCTGAGGGAAGGGATCGCAAGGAGACACCTTCCTCTTGAATTGGAGTCGCCGATTCCTTTATGCCTTTCCCCGCTCCCACTGGTGGTGAGGGCTGTGGCCAAGTTGACAGAGGACAGGTCCAATGCAATTCTGGTGACACCTTACTGGTCGACGCAACCTTGGTTTGCCCCTCTCCTCCATCTGTCCAGGGGCCACCAGTTGAAACTTCCCAATTGGCGGGATCTTCTCTCTCATTCCAACAGTGCAGTTCTTCACCCAGATATATACAGCCTCCACTTGACCGCTTGGAGGATCCAGCCTTGACAGCTCTAGAACTTCTCCAGGTCTTATCTGCTTCCCAGAAGGACTCCACCAAACAGACCTACTCATACAAGTGGAAATGTTTCTGTGGCTTCACCAAGGCTAGAGCAGAGCCCTCCCCTTCTGTTCAGCTCTGTATGGCCCTGCATTTTCTCCTTCACCTGTATGGCCAGGAATTGGCTTTTTCATCTCCCAAGGTTTACCTGACAGCCATTGTTACCAACCAGCCCCTTGGTCCACCCTCTGCCAAACTTTTCACTTCTCCTACTCTCAAGAGAATCTTCAAGGGCCTTCATCATTTCTACCCTCTCATACCTCCACTGGCTCCCTCGTGGTCACTCTCACTGGTGCTTACGCAACTCATGAGGCCTCTATTTGAACCTTTGGGATCAGCATCCTGCAGGCTACTTAAGGTAGCTTTACTTGTGGCCATCACTTCAGCCAGGAGGTTCTCTGAACTGACCACACTCTGCTCTGATGAGCCTTTCCTGATCTTCCACAGTGATAAAGTGGTCCTTAGACCTGATAACTCTTTCATTCCCAAGGTGGTGTCCAAATTCCACCTCTCTCAAGACATTGTTCTCCCCACCTTTTATCCAGAGCCTTCTATGCCTCTGGAAAAGACCATGCACATCCTTGATATTCGCTGTGCTTTGGCCTTTTATGATCAAAGTTCTGCTGAGTTCAGGTTTACTACCAAGTTGTTCATTTGTTGTGGTGGACTCAGGAAAGGACACCCTGTTTCTTCACACCGTTTTTCAAAATGGATTGCACAGACCATTCTCCTAGCCTATGGACTGGCCAAACGCCCTCCTCCTGTTGGTGTACTCCCACACTTGACAAGGGCTGTTTCTTCATCTGCTGCCTTCCTTCAAGGCATCCCTCTGTCTGATGTCTGCACAGCAGCTACGTGGTCTCAGCCTTCCATGTTTGTCTGGCACTACCAGCTTGATTCCAAGTCTCGTCGTGATGCCAGTTTTGTCATACCATTCTCTTTTCTATTCTACAGTGACCTTCCCATCTGCCACAGGTAAGCTTTTCAGTCACCCTATTGTATGAGGCACAAAGACCACAAAGAAGTACAGGTTGCTTACCTGGAACTATGGTTCTTCGAGTGGTCATCTGTGCCCTCACATAAATCGGCCCTGTCTCCCCTCAGTCAGGTTCCTGTAGTTCTTGCAGCGGACTTGAACTGAAGGTAGAACTAGATTGGCGGGCTGGGCATGCTCTGCTCTAGCCTTGAGTGGGCAGTGCTTCCCGCCAATATGCTCAGCTTTCCAGCTTTCCGAATTGAGTCTCTGTGCAGGCACAAATCCCTATTGTGTGAGGGCACAGATGACAACTTGAAGAATCAGTTACAGGTAAGCAACCTGTTCTTTGGAAGGTTTCCAAAATGTGACCAGTTCTACAGTGCCCTTGAGCTCTTGTCTTACCCCAAAGAAAAGCTTCACCATGTAAACTGGTGAAGTGATAAGTGTTTTGCTTCTCACTAGCAGAATGTTTTCTACTTCACAGATTATTCAAAGGTTCACCTAACACAGCTTTTGGAGAAAGCAGAAGTGATTGCAGGACGCATGCTTAAATTTTCAGTCTTTTATCGGAACCAACATAAAGAATACTTTGACTACATCAGGTAAGAGAACTGGTACCATTGAAAGGTAAATATCTCCTCTTAGAGGAAATAAGAACATGGTTCTCTCCATTCTCCAGATGACAGGAAAACTATGCACATTGGAATGTTGCAACATTTCATTTAATTAATGTTGACTATCTGTTGCTACTGTATTTGGTGAAACTAAAATAAGCAGGCATGTGTTTGTGTAGATTTATGATTCGTATTGTCAAAGATAATTTAGAGTGCATAACAGCTTCGTGAAACATAATCTATAAAACAAGGACTTTAAAACTGCAGAAAGGATTTTTTTTTAAAAGGCTCAGACATTTATAATTAGTCATAATCAAGATTCAGTTAAGACAAGAAGGATGTGCAGCACAATGTGTGGTGGTGTGTCTCCCAGCTGGTTTCTCTCTTGTTCTGTTGACCTTTTTTTTTAATTCATGCCTTTGCTTTTTTGTCTCCCATGTCTCTTCTTACTCTCCTTCCTACGTTCTTCCTTCCAGAGATTGGCAATTCTAGCATTAATGAATTATCATTGAATTGTCAGAGGAAATGATTCATTAATGTTAAGCCATTAAGAGAACTATTAACATTATTAGCTGACAGTTGTTTAATAGTTAAATTTAAAAATCATGTCCTGATACTAAAGATGGCCACCACCATCTCTAAATTAGCCCCTCCATAACATTGTTTTTTTTTAAATAAAATTGCTATGCTAATCATTACTCACAAAACTAACATTGTTCACATTTAGTGATGCAAATAACGAATTTAAAATTATAAGTTGAAAATTTTAATGGATTGCAGGGGTATCAAACGTTTAACAAATTATTTCGAAGCCTTACCCCATTTTCCACTTCTACCTGTTCCTTATTTTTGCCTCCCCCCTGAGCTGTTAACCCAAAGCCAACCCAACTGTGTGTCTGTAGCAACCTAACTGTAGCTGATGTTGTGAGTAGCTGGCTTGACTAACTTGGCTCCACACTTCTTCATTTCCTCCTTCTGCCACCACCCCCAGATGATTGTACACATGCTTAAATCTTCCTTTTTAATATTCCTGTTGCTCCCCCCCACCCCTTGTGGCTATTTCTATGTTTCTCTCTGTACTTCTCTATGTTCTTCTTCTGCATTCTTTTGAGCATGCAGATACCAATTTGTTGCTTCTCTGTGGGGCTGTTTTGTCTATAAACATGTCAGTGTGACCTGGCTGGAGAGGGCAGTGGAATCATATTTTCATCAGATTGCAGTAAATATAACAGGTCCAGTGAGGGGGATACTTATGAGACTGCAGATTTTTCTTATATATGTTCACTTTGGGACTGGTAACCAAGCATGCAAGTACATGGGGCTGTCTATACTGATCTTTGACCTGGATTGATCTATTCACAGACAGGACTTGTGAAAACAGAGAACCATCCCTACAGTTGAAAATCTGTTTGGAGAATGAAAAGAAGTGGGCAAAGTGTATCCTCCTGTTTTGTAGTTACTGACCCCTCTTGAGTGCCTCTGTACCACTTGCCCCAACAAATTTTTTTTTTGTTTCTGTTACTTCCACTCCTGGAGGGTTCCATGAGCAGTAGTTGTGCATCTGTAGTTCCAAAGTTGTATTTTTATAAAGGAACCAGGTTACTAAAAAGTCCTTCCTGTTTTTATTTGATATATCTATTTCCCCCCCATCTGGGCCTAGTGTAACCCATGTAGGGTCCAGAAGGTCAAGTATTGACTTTCAGATCTTTCCACTGCCCTGCACCTTCTGAACTGGAACCAAACTCATCAAAAAATGGCTCATTAAAAGGTAGACACATGCACTTTGCAATGTATCAGCAGCTGACATGTCTCCATGTGGATTCAATTTCTCTGGAGACATCAACTTTAATTCAGCTCCCATGGCACTTAAGTAACATATTACCGTAACATGGGACTAGCTGCATAATGATGTGGGTGGCAAAGGACAACAGAATGTGCATCCCATTCAAAGTAATATGTAGCACATGATGCCCATCTGATTTATTCTTGTGGCCCTTAATCCAGCAAGTGGATTGAGTGTGTCTGTTTACGGACATGATCTTGTTAGGGGAATTAGAGGGACTGCTGGTTACTGAGCTTTGCCATATATTAAGCACGTGCTGTTGTGTTCAAATCAGTCCATTGGAGGTGTGGTATTGCCATTTGTTCTGTGAGAAATGTTGTTGTTGTTAACTGCTGTCAAGTCAATTTCGACTTATGAGGACCTCTCCAAGACCTCCAAGTCACCCTGACATCAGTAGCCCTTCTCAAGTCTTGTAAACTGTTTATTGCAAACTAATCTGTTTTTACATTATCTTTTAAATTCTGTGGGAATGTTCTTTAGGTTGTATTTTGGCATGATGACAGTTTTATGTTCTTTAGCTTTACTCTAAATTTTGATATTAGCAGTTCACGGTCTGTGCCACAATCTGCTCTTGGTTTTGTTTTTACAGAGGAGTGGAGTTTTTCCACCTTCTGCTTCCCATGATATAATCTATTTGATTTCTATGGATGGGTCTACACTGGCCAGTACAGCCCAGAGTACTCTGGCCCTGGAGCTGCCCTGGAGCTGGCCCAGATTTGCCCCATTACCTCTGCACTCCATTGTGATGCCAGGCAGGTGTCTACACACATAAGCCACTGTCTACTTGCACATGCTGCTGGCCCCAACCGCCCCCTCTGAGGTAAAAAACCAAGGCACCCAATGTCAGTCACATGACTGGGTTCTTCATTGTGACTTCAGGGCGAGTGAGTCACACCAGGGGCACCAGGTGGTACCATGAACTGCTAATGTCAAAATTTAGAGTAAAGCTAAAGTTATCCATCATCACTGCAGAATGCTCCAGGTTTTCCAGGAAAAGGTACATTTAAAAAATTGATTAGGGGTCATCTAGATTCGATGTGGAACTGGCCTTCCCTTGTGAAAACAGTCTGCACCTGAATCAGGGCTTTGGCCCTGCATTGTGTGGATAGGGCAATAGGACAGGGGAAAACTGGTGTAAATGTCCCATGTAGATATGGCCAATATTGGCCATCAGGTGGTATCCATGTATACAACCACCTTTTGGGTGGCTAGAGGAGTGTGCTTGTGATGAACAAATTGTTGGCTCAGAAAATTCAGTCAGTTGCTCTCTTGCTTCATTTCTTGATCTTAAGCCAAATTTTCCAACAATCTTCTGCTACAGTTCCTACTTTTGTCTTCCAGTCGCCTATTATTAACAAAAAAAAATCCAGTTTTCCTATGTGATCAATGTACTTTAGCACAGAATCTTTCAGTTTCTCCTTTTTCTCCCTCTGTAGCTGGAGCATAAACTTGGATTATGGTTATATTGATGGGCTTTCCAGGAACTCTGGTGACGTAGTGGTTAAATGCCTGTACTGCAGCCACTCACTCACAAACCATAAGGTTGCAAGTTCAATACCAGCCAAGGCTCAAGCTTGACTTAGGCTTGCATCCATCTGAGGTCGCTAAAATGAGTACCCAGCTTGTTGGGGGCAATTAGCTTACAGTTGTAAACCACTTAGAGACTGCTTAGGCAGTATGAAGCGGTATATAAATGAAGCTGCTATTGCTATTGTTTTCCCTTAAGTTTTATTGATATTATTTGGTCACTTTGTATTCCTTTGACTTCTTTTGCTACATCTCTCCTCACTATTAATGCCACATTTCTTCTTAGATTTTTGTTTTCTGAGTAAAACACTGTATCTGATTCAGAATGTCCCATCCCTGTCTACTTTAGCCCACTCACTCCAAGTACTGCAATAATGATGCAGTTGGCCCTTTATTTCTCCTGGGGTTCCGTTCTCTCCCACCTGATAGAAAAAGGTGTGGGACTTCAAGTCCCATTATTGTCAATTGAAGCAAAACATGCTCACAACCATATTCCCTGGTCATTGACAATAATAGGGCAAAGCCATCTGCAGATGCTCCAATCCATGGATGGCTAGCCCGCAAATACAGAGGGCCAACTCTGTGTTCCATTTCTTCTTTTCTTATATCTAGCATCTCGTTTCAGACTTCTCACATTTCATGTTCCTAAAATGTGTGTTGTTCATCTTCTGATTTTCCTTCCACCTCTGAGCACATAAACATCTGAATGTCCTTTTACCTTGAGTCCAGTTGCATCATGGACCACAGCACTGCTCATAGTTGTCTTCTGCTGTACCCAGTAGCTTCTTGAGTGCCATCCAACTTGAGAGTTTCATCTTCTGGCACTATCTCTTGTTTCATTTTGGATTGTGTCATCATAGGATTTTTGTGGTAAAAGACATTCGAAAGGAGTTTACCATGCCTCCTTCTGTGCGATACTAAAAAATGTTAACTATGGTGTCACTGCCGTTGTCTCTAAAAGATCCTCTGCCAGTGTCATCCCACACACACACTATTGCTGCTGCCCAGTATCTGTCCGGCACATTTAGCCTAGCTGCTCAGCAAAAACCTCTCTGACATGGGAGAACCTACCATCAGCACGGGTGGAGTCAGCATAGGATTTTGCCTTAGAGGAGCAAACATCCCACTACCATGGAAAAGTAATACCATTGCTGGAAAATACTGATATACAATTAGCTTAACTGGCCACTGGATGTCACTATGCTGCCATTTAAACATTATTACTTGACTGTTTTCATGATTGAGAATTGTGAGGTTGGGTGGGTGTTTTTTTACAGATGTTTATCTGCTTGAAATTTAGCTCATCTAAGCAATCACTTAATCTTTTTTTTTTTTTTCTCTCTCTGAGGATGCTAGCCACAGATGCTGGCGAAATGTCAGAAAGAAACTCTTCTAGAACATGGCCACACAGCCCGAAAAACCCACAAAAAACTATATAATCACTTAATCTGTTTGAAGCCCATTTCTCTACAGTCTTGTTTCTGAAAAATAAGAAAAGGTGGAAGTATTGAAGGGATAAAGAACATCTTAATTTTGCCATGTGCTTTGTAGCATTCATGTAGAAAGTAAGCACAGAATTAGAAATGTCAAGGATTCTCACTGGAGATAAAGTCCTCCCTCTTTGCCCTTACGTGAATAATTAGCTTTGTTTACAAGTACTGTCTATTGATGTGATACACGCTATATGTGTCTGAGCTAGTGTAGCAAATCTTATATGTGCTTCTCCTCTCGATACTTGTCACTGCACCTCATTTCCTCTTCCCAGATTCTCATTTCTCCACCAGACAGTAGCCTGTCAACACTTTCTTCTCACTGACCATGCTCAGTCTTCATTGGCCTGGCAAGATTCTATCTTCCTTTTCTATTCCCTCTCCTTTGCTCCTCTTTCTTGCTTCATTTGAGTACATCAAGTGAGGATGGATACATTTGTAAAGCATCAAGTACATGAACATGTTTGATTTTTTTAAATTAATGTCTATAGGTAGCTCTCTCTCTCTCTCTTTCTTTCTCTCTCATCCCTAGGAATGTTTGAACACAGCTCTTCAGTATGAAGCAGGGAATGATTTATCCAGACAATCAATGGTTCTTTCTTTCCAATACTAATAGTTTTCATACAATTAGTAGTAGTATTAGTACAACAGAGAGTCAGTGAGATGCAATGGCTTGAGTGTTGGACTAGGACTTTGAGAGACCAAGTTTTGTGTTCAGCCATGGAAACCCACCAAGGGCAAGTCATATTCTCTGTCTTAGAGGAAAGCAACAGAAAACCTTCTCTTCACAAATCATGCCCAGAAAACCCTAGGATAGGGTCACCATAAGTCAGAGTCGACCTGAAGGCACATAACAGGAAGAAGAGGAGGAGGGAAAGAAAGAAAGAAAGAAAGAAAGAAAGAAAGAAAGAAAGAAAGATGCATAATTATCATGCTGCAAGAAGAGGCAAGACTTTACTTTTATTTTATTTTTTCAGTCTAAATGTTGACACTAAGTGCTAGAGGTACAGTGGTAGCAGGGGATGAATAGGAGCAAGGAGAGTTTCACCTACTGTATATACTCATGTATAAATCGAAATTTTTTCACCAAAAATATTGTCCCCAAAAGCCTGGGTCAGTGTATACATGGATCAATATGATAAAATCCTCCACCACTTGGCTTTCTCCCAAGGAAAAGGCTGGGTGGCAGAAGAGGAAGAGGGGTAAACACTCGCCCCTCAAGTCTCCTTTGTCACCAGCCTTTCTCCTGAGGAGAAGCCCAGGCAACAGAGGAGAAAGAGGGCCGAATGCTCAGCCCTAAAGACTCCTCTGCCACCCATCCATCTGCTATTGGTTGTTCGCAGCCGGCCCACTTGTCTCCTCCTCTCCACCTTGTGAGGAGAAAAGTGGCCAGCTGCAGACAACCAAGGGCAGGCGGATGGACAGCAAAGCAAGACCATGTTGAGACCCAAAGTTTTACCCTCAACATATCCATGAACTAAATTCCATAATTTTCTTTCCAAAACTTGCCCTTGACTTATACATGAAGTCAACTTATAGTTGCATATATACAACATTTAACCTTCAATGCACATTCTTAGTTCTCAGTTGCCTATAATTACAAACTTTCACTCCTCTAACATATTTGTTAACATCTTCGCCCTCCCACCCAGGTTGAAGAGGAGGGGAATAGAGTGGCCAGTGCACCAGTTAAGGCCCCTCCTGATCTCAGCCAAAGGTCTAAGGGCCCTTCCATATTACCAATTATAGCATTTTGTTTCCATCTTAATTACAATGGCTACATCCTTTGGAATCCTGGGATGTGAAGCTGGGTGAGACACTGGTGGGTGCTGGCCGAAAATTTCAAATGCCCTTCCTTAACCTGCCAATCTCAGGATTCGAAAGAAGGGAACCATGGCAGTTGAAATGAATCATGGGACTATAGTTGTGTAAATAAACATACCCTCTGCATGTATTGTATCCAAGACTGCCTGGTTACTGTATGGATTTTGTAAGGTTCTGAACCATTCAGAGCGGAATGGCACACAATCCTCAGCCAGCGTTACACATTGTACCTCCATCAGGCATTTGCAGATATTTGTTGGCCTGTGGGGTCTGAATCAAAGAAATGCTCCAACATTTCATTTTTTTTTTCATTTATTTATCAACACACTATTTATTAACCATATATTAATATTATATATTTAGATATTTTAACAAGTTTTCTCCTTCCACCTCAAAAATAGTGAAAGCAATAAAACACAATTTAAAGCTACTGGTATAATATCATCAATAAAATCTGGCTAACTTATCTTCCATTTACCGTAATATTGTATTGTTGAGGTTTGGTGCAAGAAAAAAAAAAAGTTGGTTCCTACTCAAGATGAACTTAATCCAATGTCCTATGATATGGCTGGGCACGCCAGGCATTGGGGAAGGGAAAACCATGCTGTAAATTAATAGGCCTTCTTCTGAAAAAAATTAATGAACAGATTTTGAAAGCTATCTGCATCATAGCAATGGAAGGAGGAGAGGGAGTTGTTATACTTGAGTGCTAAATGGCATCCATTTTTTAAAGCCAGATGTGCTTAAGCTTTAGGTTCTGCAGCAGGACTGGTGTGCTTGTACTGTGGCAAAAATCACTTGGAGGAAAGAAAAATGTGCAGTATATAAACAGCCACAGGAAACCTTGAAAATGCTAGTAATGAAGTTGCTGCTGGACAGTTCCTATTATTGTGCACTGGAAATTAACAGCAAATGTTACCTTTCAATCTACGTTGAGCATTTGCATGATTAGATGCTATGTGCTTCTTCATTTTGCCTGTACTCTATTTGGTTCTACAATCATCCCTCCGTTTTTTGCATACTTGAAGTCTGCGTCCCTCGCCTGTTTGCTGGTGGCAAACAGAGGGGGACAAAATGGGGGGGGGGGCACCCATGGCATGTGCCCACAGGCGCACACCATGATTCAAGCCTATATTTGTAGTTTTCCGTTTTCGCGGGGGGGTGGGTCCAGAACAGATCCCCATGAAAACAGAGGGGCGACTGTATTTGTTTGCCTGCAAAGTGTATCAGTAGCAATCTGTGTAACAGGAGTGTGTTTGGAAGCGGGAATGCTTAAATGGGACAGGTTATGATGTTCCAGAGCAGAAAACCAGCATGAAATAGGGAAAGATAATTTGATTCTGAACAGTGGTTTGATTCTGGACAGAAATAAACATACTTGGCTAGGGAGAAAAAATGTCCTTTTGCCACATTGGGGGGTGGGGAGTAAGTTGCATGTTTCATGGCTAAGTGCAAAGGTGCTTCAGTTGCCTCTGAACTGCACTTTCATTATGACTTCAAAATCCTCCCCCCATTCACTGAGGTTTGTGGGAGATCTAGATTATTATCTTCTTCAGCTTGTAAGCTTCTTATGTTTCCTTTTTGTTTCTTCCATCTTTTTTCTTATCAGAAAAAGTTCATTATGGGAAAAATGGGACTATCTATAATTGCCTTTTAATAATTGTGAATATAAGATTCCTCTGTCTAAGAGCATCTTTTGTCTCCTAGTAGTAAGTACCAAAGAAATATACCTTTCCCAATAGGTGCTGCGAGAATTGTGTTTTTAGGGCTCTGATATGTGTCCACATCTCCCTTCATAATTCTTCGGCTACATCTTTTAATATTCTGAGGCTGCTCCACATACAGCAGCAAGCTTGGTTTTCACTCAACTAAATGTGCCTGTGTAGTGGATGTATTTGTCTCTGTTACACATTACATTTCAATGGTAAGTTTAAAAACCTTTTGAGTACACCTGAAAAACATAAGACGCGAAGAACAATCCTAATTGAAGAAATAGAGACCTGCTCTGTGTCAGATGCTACCTCATCACCAGTGTCATTCCTTGAAATTAAGGATCTGTGTACACTGTGAAAACATAAATTTCATTGGTGCCATTTTTTAAAAAAATCATGAATTTGGTATCTCAGCCTACAATATTTACCTGTTTGTCACCCTTTTTTGGAAAAGATGTACATATTGTTGAGTTCATCTTGGCTGTTTGTTTCCACTGTGCTGTTCATGTTTTCCTTTCACTTTTGAACTGAAATATTCTCATCCATTGTAGCTCAACATTTGGGATAGTGGTTCTTCCATGTTCAAATGTTTTGTTCCCTTGATGCCACTGTGAAATAAACCATTGCCCATCCTTCATTTCTAGAGAGCAACATGGAAGTGTTCTGCAGCCTTCAGTCAAGGATAACAGTGGGAGCCATGGCTCTCCAATCAGTGGGAAGCTAGAGGGCATCTTCTTTAGCTGCAACACTGAATTCAACACAGGAAAGCCACCACAAGATTCACCATATGGAAGATACAGGTTTGAGATTGCAGCAGAAAAACTTTTCAACCCAAATACCAACTTGTACTTTGGGGACTTCTACTGCATGTACACGGCCTATCACTATGTCATCCTCGTCCTTGCACCCACTGGATCGCCGGGAGACGAATTCTGTAAGCAGCGCCTCCCTCAGCTGAACTTGCAGGATAACAAATTTCTAACCTGCACTGAAGAAGATGGGGTCATGGTTTATCACCATGCACAGGATGTAATCTTGGAAGTGATTTACACTGACCCTGTGGATCTCTCCCTTGGCACAGTTGCAGAAATTACTGGTCATCAGCTAATGAGCTTGTCGACTGCCAATGCTAAGAAAGATCCCAGCTGCAAGACATGTAACATCAGTGTTGGACGTTAATTTCAATCCCTCTCTTTTTCCTTAGGAGCCTTCTCTGTTGCCTATTCCCATTGTCAGCTGTTCTCATCAGACGCATGCATAATGCTCTTCTTACCAAAAGCAGAAAGCAGTGATCAAATTCTTCAGTAGTATTCTTTGAGCAGAGCTACATGTCAGAGCTGATACCTGCCCAAATGGCACCCTCTGTTAGGTTTTATCCTTCTCCCTGATAATGCTTTGGGTTGGCAACTTATCCATAGTGTTGTGATGTTCTCATGTTTATGTGTTCCCTGTTTCTATCCAACACACTTGATGGATTTGGGTGGGGAACACATGACTTGATGGCATTACAGGACAGGTAAGCATGCCAAATGTTACTAGGTGGGAGAAGCAGCAGAAGAGAAACAACTCAGTAAGCACATGATGTTACAAGTGGCAGCTCTGTATCCAATGTAACATGTAGCTCTGCCCCTCATATTTCTTCCCACCTATTCTCCCAGTCTGGTCCACCAGTGCTTTCAAATGTTAGAAACCTTGGGTTTTTCTTTATGGCAACCATTTATATATCTAGATGCTGCAATTGGTGTTAAATTTTCTTTTTCCCTCCTCCCTCTATCTTCATATTGCCAAATGTAACAAATCTATATAAACAAGCTTTAGCAAAATAAAAACTACTGGCTTCTAAATGGTGTTTAAATATGCATTCATTTTAATCTACTGAACAACTTAACTGGGATATCTCCAAACAGCATGAAAGGGTGTAATTGCAGCATGATTTAACTCTCACAGCCTAGGAATATGTCAGCACTTCCAATGTGTTGTTTGACAGTGTTATTTATGTTATTTATATTAGCTAACAAACCAACCAACCCTGTGTTTCAACTTAATAAATAGAAAAATATTTTATTTGTACTGTTGTATAAAATATTATACAATCATATAGAATATATAGATTACATTTTAATAGCAACTGTATACATATGTCATGAAACCATTTTCCCTTATCAAAGATGTAGTTTGTAAACTTCAAATACTTGTGTATCTGTTCCTGTTGCTCTTAACATGACTTTTAATTAAAACAGATTTATGAAGGAGACCATTTTGATTCAGTTATAAATGATCAAGCCACTCACACTGAAACATTAAACTTCATAGGGAAAAAAGTATGCTAGTAGTGTGACATGATGCCCTCCCAAACTCTTTGAAAGGCTTTCTTCCCTTTTTAAAAAAATGTTTCAGCTCTACATACAGCAGAAATGCAAACAGGGTTGGTGGATAACATACTTTGGGAAATGAATTGCTTCTTATTACTATCGCTAAAAGAACTGAGGTACAATCCCTTTCTTTTTGCATCCAGCTCTGGGCTAAGGGGGGTGGGGGTGGGTTCACATAGGCTTCTACTGAAGCTTCCCCCTCCTCACCCTCATAGTACATACTATGAGGGCTTCCCATACTATTGCCATGTGACCCAAGCATACACGTCTTTGCCTATGGATATCCCTCTTCAGACATGCACCAGAGCAGGAAGACTAAAGATTATGCCCCTGGTTTTCAGATCATTAATACAAAGTGACAAAACAAAAACACCAAAGATCATATATATATTTCTGGAGTTCCTCCTTGAACTTATCTGCCACTGGCCCTATTTGCTAGTCAGCAATGCAAGCTTGGCAACTGACAGTCTCCCACTAAACCATGCTCAGTACAGATGTGAACTATTGCAAATTTCAAGAACGGTCTTTCTCCATCAGAAAGTACTGTACTTTCTCTTTAACATATAGGTGTGGAGAAATACCCATGTTTATATAACCCAGTCTTTCTCAGTTCACAGTCATAACACTTAGGTTAAATATTCTTCATACATGGAGCTATCCAAAATATCATAATGCAATAAACTATTATCACTATTTTAATAAACTATCTTGGCAATCATCACACAGGAAATATGAAGGCCCTACAAAGTGCATGCTTTCAAACGAGCTTTGGTAGTCAGACAAAGCAAAATGTTATAGCATTGGACTAACAAACAGTGTGATATAAATTAACAAGAAACCTGACATTTGCCACCATTCACTTTGCTTTTATTGTGGTTACTTTCAACTACGTCCAGGCAATTCCTCCTTAAGAGAATGGTGGCCCCTTGTCTCATTGCATATTTGCTACTCTGTCCTTCTTAACTTCCTCCCCCACCCCTATATATCATATTCAATGTCTTCCTTCTTTTCATGAAAACATGCACCTTTTCTGAATAATTTTTTTCAACCAGTTTGCTTTTGCTGCAATATTGCCCTTAAGATTTCTTAGCTCTTCAAATTAAGAACTCAAGTCATGCATACCCTTTTCTTGGCCTTTAAAACATCCTACTAAATTTTCACCCATCTGTGCCTGAAGGTTCTCAGACTGTCAAAACACAGAATTGCAATAAGAATTATAACTAAAACAGTAATCTCAATGCTTGAGTCCCCAAGATGTTCTTGGATGACAACTCCTAGACTTACTGGAGCTGTCAAAGAATCTCAGCCAGCATGACCAGCAGATAGAGATTCTGGGCAGTGCCATCCAAGGAAATGTGGGAATCCAGGTTTGGGATCTCCCACTTAAATAGGGAAAGATGTCAGTATGCCAGTGGTTGGTATCACCACTGACATGCCACTCCTATTTATTGTGTTGGCCCACTTGGGCCAACAATAACCAGAACAGGAGGAGCACAATGTCCATCTGTACTGAAGGTGTGAAGGTTCACCACACCTGATCCATCCAAGATCCTAGCATAAAGGTGTAGTTCCCCTCCCCCTGCATACTCAAATCTGTGGGTTTTAAACTCTCTTATTAGAACAAAGGTGGGCAGCTATGGGACACTGGGACTACATTAGCCCCCCAAGAGACCTTGGTGGGCCATCCTCCCGCCATATCCCCTTGCCAAAATATTTTAAAAGTCCCTAAATGCTCTCTAGATGATGTGGGGACATTTTGCTGAGTTTTTTGGCCTCCCAGGACCATTTTAGTCACAGGATAGGCTTGGGGAGGGGGGACATAAAGTGACAAGAAGTCACTTCCAGTTTACTCCCAGTTTTTTAAGAGTCCTCTGGGCCTAAAGTAGCACCCCAAGTTCCCCAGAGAGCATTTGAGAGGAAAACAAGAAAATGACCCCCATTTTTTATCTTGTGTGAGCCCTGGGGGCTCCTAAAATGACCTTGGGAGGGACCATGGAGACTGTGCAGTGCACTTTGCCCACTCCTGTTTTAAAGAATCCCTTCTTTTGTGTCAACATCTGAGAAGAGCATTTTGGGGTACATCTGAAGGAAAACAGCAAGCTTGTGTATGCTGGTCAAGCATGAATTACAAACATATCATATATGCAAATTGTGTCTACTAGAGCAATTAATAGTGGTGGAAACTCTTTTAGGACTGCTTCACTGGAGTGATCCTGATGCCCCCCAATAATATCCCCCATATACCCAAACCAGTCTTTCTTAAAACAACTTGAAGGGCACTGTTTAATGCACATATACTCAACTTTTCATGCCTAATGGAAGAGTGGAGAGCATGTTTGCAGTTTAGAAAACAAATAGCTGAGGTCCATGACTGCAGTGACATTGGATTTCAGTACTACCAGTAGATGATAGCTTCTGCCCAACTTTTGCAATAGCATTAATGGAAACAGGAATGTTAGAGTTCTTCAGCAAACATTAGCCTCTTATGTTAATTCATTTGATCTCATGGACTCTCATTGAAGTCTTGAGCCAGTGAGCTCATAACTTCAGTAGACATGGTCATTCAGCACACCTTGGAAAAGCAGAATGGGGTGATGGACCACACACAGCAGTACTGTGAGCTAAAATACTATTTGCCAGACAATGTGACTTTGCCAAAATGGTGTGCAACTTTTTAAAAACCCACAAAAGAAAAGTGGACTTATAATATTACAAAATATATGGATCCTCATACCTGTGTCCTAAATCCATTCTAGTATCACTTCTAAGCCGATGAAGTGCCTGTCTATTTAAGGTCAGTTTTCATTTGTAAGACAAGCTTGTACGGGGAGGAAATATCAATGTAAAAAGAAGGCTGTGCCAAATACTATTAGAGAAAATTAAAATATTTGCTTTGAAAGCTGAACAAATAACTAAATGCCTTCTTGTTTCTCTATTGTGGCTCTGTGCTTTTTCCCTCCATTTGTGTCTTTGCCTTCCATTTTGCTCCCTTGCCATTTAATTTTGTTGGCTGTGGGGGCTCAAGTGACTGTATTGTGGCATCACAGCAGATGCAGCATTAGACATCGCCAAGAAAAGCATGTGGCTGGTGACAGCCAGTAGGATTAAACAGCAGAGTGGGCAATACGAAGCCAAAGCGAGAAGGGAAGGACAATGGAAACGAAAATAATAGTGGAGTAAACCATAGGTACATGAGTGCTAAACACAAATTATGAACAGAGGAATGTAGTTTTGGCTTAGCTTTCATGATAATTCAGAAAATTAGATGGAAGGGCAATGCACAGATCAGCCCTGCTTTTGGTGGCCATTTTAATTCTTCATGCAGGAACTCCCTGCTATGACCCTTTTCAGCACTCAGAACATGAGTTTGGAACAATGGTTTGGCCTGTTCCTTTGCTGCGAGGTATTATAAGCAGAAGGAGAAAAAGCAGTTAGTTGTCAACAGGACAATGTATCCCTCTCGTACTCCTTAAAATCCAGGTATCTTTTTCAGTCTTTACATCAAAAACACAGTTATCCCATTGGACCTAATCTGATCATTATTAACCAGCTATTTGATTCTGGAAGATATAGAATTAATAAGTACAGTTGAAATTACAGTTGCCCCTCCCAATTAGCGGGGGATCTGTTACGGACTCCCCCCCCAGCAAAAATGGCGGCCCGCAAATATCTGAACCCCATTGAAACTAATGGCGCATGTGCCCATAGCACGCACACAGCCATTTGAATTATAGCCGCTTGTCCCTTCCCATGAAGAGCGAGGCTGCGGACTCAAAGTCCGTGAACAGGGAGGGACAACTATAGTTTTAAAATAGCCTAATGGGCTATTTTGGCTTTTTGTTCTATTACTTTATAATTTATGCCATTATTTTAAATTGCTCTGCTATCATTTATTATAAATGGTTGTTAATATAGTTCTTTTAAAAACAACGACAGTTGTATGCACCAGTTGTGAAACAGATCATAAGGCACAGATCTAAAGATCCAAGTTGATAGAGTAACACTGAAAGCAAACCCCACTGTGTTTCAGTTTGTACCCCAAAATGGCACATTAGTATCCTAAAACAATTGGTTGCCTTCTCACCCTGCTCTCATCTGTACAATTTTCTTACAAATCTGGATGGCAACTTGCTAATACAAATACAGAATATTTATTTATAATTCCCTCTTCTTTGGATAATAGATCCAGCAGAGGCATCTGAATATCATACAGTCCCTGCACTGCAGGGAGAAGCCTGCCTTTTGAACTCTTCTGATCTGGGTCTACAGAGGGACTGATTGCCATTAACATTTGATAGTCTCTGTTAGACAGGAGAAGCAGGCCACACTTTGTAGACCTCTATATCAAAACTGTATCAACGTTCTGGAGCATGGTAACCATAATTATGCAAGAGGATAACCCACAACATATAGAATTTGCATACATGATGCAAATTAAATAAGTATTCAAAATTTCTCTTATTTGAGCGCAACTCAGCCATTAGTGGGATTCTTATTCAGTAATTATTTTACCTTCTTATATTTTCTGAGCATTGACCACATGCTTTCACAAACATCTGTAGGAGCTTCCTTACTTTCTAATGCACTCACACACACCTTCAAAAAAAGAGGGAGGGAAAGAGATGAATTTTTCAGTCAATTGAATTGTATATTGAACATCATCTTGTTGGGCCAGGAAGTTCTGCTGTTTCTTGCATGGATTTACAGCACACACAATAAACACAGAGAAAGCTCTCATTACAGGCAGACAATGAGTAATATCTCCTGGCACTTGGCCTCCTTGTGAGCTTCTCATGGTTATAATTGTTCACTGTAGAAAACAAGCTGGTGGACTAGACAAGTCTTTGGTTTGCTCCAACAGAGCTCTTGTTAGGTTTTTGAAATTTTCCACACAGCCATGAGCTTGGGATCTGTTTACAGATGCCCATCACTCAGATCAAGCAGCCCTCTGCCTCAAACCCATAAAATCCCCATTCCTCATGTGTGAATAACTCCCTAAACTACTTTAGGAAAACAGAAAGGGAGAAACACATGCCCACCAATGTGGAAGGTATACTTGGAATTTAAGGTTCTTAGACATGTTTCCCTTTGAGATATTATTGCCAGTATCATATTTCCTACATAATGAAAAACAGTGTTCCTGACCATCATAGCTACAGCTGAAGCATGTTGCAACTGGCTATATCTTATAGACTGTTTAGCCTTCTCTTAGGCTAGGGTGCTGCTTCAATTAGAACCATCCTTCATTACCCCAAAATCTGACTTTTAAAGCCAAAAAGAGCTTGGGACCAGGGTACATGGAAAAAATGCCTTCCTATACACACAACTAAACAAATGTTAAGATCTCATTCAAAAGCTCTGCTTCAAGTATCCAAGCCAAATAAACTAAGCTAAGTAGCCAGTGAGGGCCTTTTCAGTAGTGGCACACAGTCATGGGATAGCTGTGGTCCTTTCAATACCAGGTGAAGATCTTTTAATTCACCCCAACCATTTCAATAATTTATGTCTTAGTGTCTAGGACTTTCAGCTTAAAATCCATGTTTTAATTGTGTGTTTAACTGTGTCATTTGTTTCGTATTGCTAAATGTGAACTGCTGGAAGAATCTTTATTTCAAGAGAGGTGTGGGTGGGAAAACTTTCTCTCAGATGTTTTGGACTTCACTTCCCAGAAGCCCCAGCCAGCAAGGGCAGTGAAATATGAATATGGAAACTATAGTCCAAAATGTACGGCAGTCTAAAGGTTCCTATTTGATGTGTCTTGGAGTGAGTATATAAATAAATAAAATTCTATCCTACCTTATGCCCAGCTTCTGATATCCTAGCGGGTGTGCTATACATCTCAGGTGAGAGAATGAGTCTTCACCAGACTGGAAAATTCAGATTGTTTCTCTGTGTTTGTTAATGAACAGAGAATCAAGGCCTCCCTTGAGTAAGATGAATTAATCATGTGTATCCTGGATGTACTATAAGCCCTCAAGACGGTGTGCCTCTTGCACAGGTACAGATGCATTTCATCTTTGGAGAAGGTGGGTGAGCATCATCAGATCAACTCCCTGACATTAATGAGGGCTATGTTTGCATACAGAGTCCTCCAGTGCTTAATAAATTACCCATGACAGCTATTCAGGTTCCTTGGGGTTGCTGATCAAGTTTTTTCCTGTGGGAGTTTGTTGTTGTTTTCCCTGTTTCCAACCACAATGCAGCAGTACAGCTTTGGTATCTTTCACAGAGTGGTGCCCAGCCCAGCAGGCCAAATGGATAAAAGGAAACACTGACTGTGTGTCATCCCTACCACTGTGAAAAGCTGAGTTCCATTCTAGAGCTGCCAGGGAATCCAATGCATTCTCTAAGAGACATAAAAACCTTCCAGACTACAGCACTGAAATCTCACATAGTTTTTTTTTAAAGAAGAGCAATACATAAACAAGATAGTGCAAGACATTTCATAATGCCAACTGACTACGTTTAGGACAGTTGCCTAGAAGATTCCTTATTAATCTGGGATTTTAGTACAATGGGATGTTGACCTTCAGGACTTAAGGATATCTGAGACACTTTGGCCAGAATCCTGTTATTTAGTCTCAGCTAGAGTATACCCATTGAATCAACTGTTAAATGGTGAGTCAACAGATAGGTAAATACTGTAACTGATTCAATGGTTCTATTTTGGTTATGACTAACAATAGTATTTAGGCCTTCAAAATCCCCTAGCAGTAGTGTATACCTTTAGTTTCCCATTGGGTAGCATGGGTCATAGAAATGGAGGAGGAACTATGGTGTTATTTCATGGTCCACCCTATATTTTAAGCATGGTTGCCAAAGTAACAACATCTGCCTAAAAATAAATTCCAGCAGTACTTTGCGGGGAAATACATGATCTTTCCTCCCCCAAACCAGCTTGCTGAATATGCCTGCAGCTACCTTCTTTTGGCTAATTGGAGAAACCTGTCAACATGAATGCCATATCCAGAAATAGGACATGATTCACAGGAAGGAACAAGTTTCCCATTAAGTCACTCCTTCCTCCTGAATTTTCACACCTGCTCACCACCCCATTTGCATGCGCTCATCTGCAGTAGCGCAACATTAATAAAGTGCATCAAAATTTCAAGGTGACAAACCATTGTGCAGAAAGAACCAGCCCTGTGTAAATCTCATTTTCTTCCACACCAGGGAATCTGACTATTGCGGGCCGCTGGCATTTTAGATGGTTTTTGAGACATCATGCTTGCTAATAAGAACCTCCAGCAGCCGGAGCTTGGCTTTGATGTGCTTGTATTCCAAATATTCTTCTGACATAGGGATACGATCTTCCTTTTGGGGACTCCTGCAAAATGAACACTGGTGCTTAAATGACAAAATAGGAAGGGTTTTCAAAACATTTTTGTCCTGGGACAAATACCATTTTTGTTGTGTTTGTTCTTTGTTTTTTCCTTTAGCTGTAGATTCCCAGAGATATAAAATAAAATATGGTAGTGGAGCTAGACTTTAGGGCATACATAGAGACTGTGAAAGTCTGGTAATTCCCACCTACTGGTCAGCAGCTGGTACAATTGATGAAAGTATGTTCCCCTATTGCTCAGGAAGCAGCTGACTGACATTCTCTCTCACACACACCTCATGCAAGTGATCTGTGTTGTGAGCAGGTATTGCAACAAGGACGCTTTGTCAGTGTGTTGCAATGGGGATCACCCATGCAATATCCTCCCCAAAAAATGAGATATTGAAGGCACAATTTCAAACAGTTCCAATGAAGAATAAAAATTGGAGGTGCCTAAAGAAACCAAGATGGATGTTTAAATAATTTTCAACTGAGCTAAGACTCAAAAGGGACATGTACAAAAAATTGGAAAAGGGGGGAAATCACCAAAGAAGAATTCAAACAAATAGCCAGCTCATGTATGAGGAAAGTCTGAAAAGCTAAATCACAAAATGAGCTCAGGCTTGAGATTAAAAACAATAAAAAGGGTTTTTTATATGTCTGCAGCAAAAGGAAAAACAAGGAAATGGTAGAGCTGCTGAATGGAGAAGATGCGAAATGCTAACATGAAACAGAGAAAAGGCAGAACTACTCAACAACTTATTTGCCTCATTCTTCTCTGAAAAGGAGAACATTGCTCAACCTAGGGGAAATGGAGCAGATGATGCAGTAGAGGAAATTCTGCACAGAATAGATAAAGAGGTAGTACAAGAATACCTGGCTACTCTAAACAAATTCAAGTCTCCAGGGCCAAATGAACTACATCCAAGGGTATTAAAAGAACTAGCAAAAGTAATCTCAGAGGTCCCAGCAGACTGGAGGAGAGCAAATGTTGCCCCCCCCCCTTCTAAAAAGGGAGAAAAAGAGTAGCCAAATAATTACTGCCCAGTCAGCCTGACACCAATGCCAGGGAAAATTCTAGAGCAGATCATTAAACAGACAGTCGGTAAGCAATTAGAAAGGAATGCTGTGATTATTAAAAGTCATGGATTTCTCAAAAACAAGTCATGCCAGACTAATCTCGTCTTTTTTGATAGAGTCACAAGCTTGGTAGATGAAGGGAATGCTGTGGATGTGGCGTATCTTAATATCAGTAAAGCCTTTGACAAGGTCCCCATTATATCCTTGCAGAAAGCTAGAAAAATGTGGGCTAGACAAAGTGACCTCCAAGAAGGATGTGGGCAAGCTGGAAGGTGTCCAGAGGAGGGCAACCAAAATGGTGACGGGTCTGGAAACTATGTTTTATGAGGAGTTGCTTAGGAAGCTGGGTATGTTTAGCCTGGAGAAGAGAAGGTTAAGGGGTAACATGATAGTCATGTTTAAATACTTGAAGGGATATCATATTGATGATAGAGCAAGCTCATTTTCTGCTGCTCCAGAGATTATGACACAGAGCAGTGGGTTCAAACTATAGGGAAAGAGATTTCACCTCAATGTTAGGAAAAACATCCTGACAGTACAAGCAGTTCAATAATGGAATATGCTGCCTTGGAAAGTGGTGGAATTCCCTTTGGATTTGTTTTAAACAGAGGCTGGATGGCCATCTGTTAGGAGGGCTTGACTGTGTATTCTTGCATGGCAGGGGGTTGGACTGGATGGCCCTTGTGGTCTCTTCCAACTCTATGATTCTATTATTCTATTATTCTAGTCAATGACTTCCTGAGCAACAGAGGAACCGCCCCACATCAATCACAGCAGCTGGGGAGTGGGGTCAGGATTCACTATGTACCTACATAACTACGCCCAATGTTTAGGCTTCGAAAGAAAAGGGACAGGCAAAATGACCAAGGGAATGCGGAAAAAGCAAATATAGGAATTTTATCTGTGAAAGATTTTCAATGTCTCATTCTCTGCACTGTTATAGAAATTTGCAAACCAAAGGAAAGTTTTGTGGGGAGGCCTGAGTGGCCCTCCTCCATTTGCTGGTGTCTTTCCTTTCCCCAAGCTGATTTCTTCTTCTGGAGGGATGACAAAAGGGTAGGTGGCTGCAGAGGTATGAGTGAGCAGAAACAATGTGGTAGCCCATGCTGTGGCTACACGTGTCAGTTCTCTGATTTTTTTTTTCTCTTTAAAAGAAAAAAGAAATGTGGTACTGCTGACCTTGCCCATTATCAGCCATATTGGCCTGTTCTGTGGTCAGAATACCTATGTAAACAATCTGTTCCTATTTGTAGGCTTTTGAATAGATCATAGAAGCAACCCTCCCATACAAATGGTACACAAATATACACACAGAATAATTAGTACCTCAAAAGGATGAGTCATGGAGCACTTTAAATCCCATGACATAAAATGCAAGTGTAATGTGAGAAAAACTGAAAGACGTAAAGATGTCTCTGAGTCCAAAGCTTCCCCACCCCACACACATGGCATAGATGTTGTCCATCACAGGCACATACCATGATTTGCTGCTCTAGATTCACAGATACATGGGGGTAGGCAACTACCTAAGATTTGTGGGCCAAACATGCCCCTCTGTCAAATCTGGAAAGGTTGCAGTTCCTTCCATACACAGCCAGCATCCTCTAGGAACTGCGCAGGGAGGAAAAACTCTGCCTCAATTTGAGAGATTCCTGGTCTAAGCCAAAGAGCCTGTCAACCAGGATGTAACCCAAATCATTTTCAGCTGGGGACACAGGTGTTCACTCAACAAAAGACAGGCTGAAGGCTTCCTGGTATGTGGCAAAATTGCAAACCATGGCTCCTAGAGGGTCTGGTAAGGGCGAGTTCAAAATGTTTAATATTTTAAATTTTAAAATATCCAAAAATAGGACCAAGCACTGGGGCCCCTAAGGGAGGTAGTTACATGAAACACATAGGCTAGATTTTGACCACTTTTGGGGTAAGTGGTTCCTCTGTTGGCAGATCCCCTGAGTCTTTACACACTTCAGCAGTACATCCGTTTAGGATGTAACTGTGAATTATGCTTATAACTGTATCATTGCGGGTGGGGTGGAGTGGAGAGACTTCTGCTATCATATGACTGACAACTACTTGGGGTGCATCTATACTGTAGAAATAATGTGGGTTGACACCAGTTTAAGTGCTGTAACTCCATTCTGTGGAATTTTGGGATTTGTAGCTTTACAAGATATTCAGCCTTCTCTGCCAAAGAATACTAGTGCGTCACAAAACTACAAATCTGAGGATTCTTAGGATGGAGCCATGGCAGTTAAAGTGGTGTCAAACCACATTATTTCTACAGTGTAGATGCACCCCTAGACTGTGCAGCCATACTTCTCCAAATAAATATTCTGCAGTAAGATACCTATTTTGGAGGGAGGGAGCTTGTGATGATACCAGTCAGCAGCAATGTAACAGAAGCACATGCATACAATTGTCTTACCTTCCTGTTTGTTTAAAGAATTGTTCCTCAAATTCCCGTAACATTTTCCTTAGCCTTTTCTTGTCAGCTCTTGTTTCTCGGAGATGTTCCAGCAGCACAGGCCTGCAAAGTTAAAACAGGTATCTAGAGACTGTTTGGTCTGAAAAATACTTAACGAAAGCAATAGTCAGGTGGCAAATCTGGAAATCAGGAATGTGAAGGCAACTTCATCAAGTGTTATCTCTTGGGGCTCATGGTGAAGTTAAGGGTTGGTCAGGATGCTTTCTCACATGCTTATAAGAATATTTTGTTAATTCCACTCCAGCCCAGCAGAAAACACTACACATAGCAGTTTACACTCATACACTCAAATATGAGTGCTATCTTCACTGTTGCATTGTGAGTACTATTGGTGCACAGACCTGTACTGGTTACAAGTAGCTCAGGATCACTTCAAATTGCAATGATGTGTGAATACATATAAAGCTTAGGAAAGTTATTACAGTTCCCCAAATTCCCCAGCCAGCATTTTCTAGCCAAGAATTTTTCCAAGCTCTTGATACAGTAGGAAAATTAATTGATTTCTATTGCTTGTTCTGCACAGCCCTGCATCTTATCTGATATCAGTCCTTTAAATCTCTCTGGAGAATGCCACACACATGCTATTTTTTATTTTATTTCAACAAACCAAAGCTTAGCACTCACATTGTGGCCTCGTGTAAATTGGACATTGAGATAACAGGCTGCTTGACTTGTTTCTTTTCATCCAAGGGTGAAACAAAGGAGGGTTCGTGCTCCTCATCTGAATGGCATAGGTGTTCATCAGTGGGCAGATTGAGGGACATAGCAGAAGATAACTTGTAGCTGCTCTGGGAGTGATCATCATCAGAATCTTCCTCCTCCTGCTTGAAACATGGAATGAGGGTGATTGGATTAACTCCCTTTATGCATGTCTTTGTACATTATTGGAGAAGAGAAGATGCCAAATTAGATCTGCACTGACAAATTATCATTGAGAAAGTTCCAGAGGCTAGGAGGCACAAGGTGCAGATACATACTCAAGGATTTAAACCAGAATTCAGTAAGTATTGCTGCAAATATCTCTTAACCAATGACATCCGTGGATTCCTTCATTGAAAATGATAAATGAATTTTCTTTCTCTTCTTACCTGCAAATGATCACAATTATTGTCTTCCCCCTTATTTCAGAAAGTCCTGTTCTGAATCAATGTTTTCTTTCTGTGTATTAGTGCATTATCAGTGTAACTCTTTTGAGTACAAGCGCTTATGTAATGCATGCTTTTGGCCACACCCTTAACAATAAAATGTAACAAGCTAACTTTGACACAACTTATTGACCAATGCAGTTTTCTTCCAAAGAATGCTGGCCAGTACAGATGACCTTGGAAACCTGTGGACTTCCATACTCAAATTCCCATCAGTCCCATGCAGCATGACAAATAGTCAAGGAACTATGAGAGGTGTAACACAAAACATCTCTACTGATAATAGGATACAAAGCCAAAAATTCCATATCCACTTTGTTCCCCTGTTAAATTGAGAAGCAGCTAAATATTCCCATGAATGATCTCTGGTACGACAGGCAAAAGCAAGACCCTTGTCACAATTCCCCCTTATGCTGGAGATTGCTTATGAAGGGAGGGGTGGGGCTGTTAGCCAGTTGCTTCCCAATCAATAGATCCCCATCTATCACAGCAGCTGCTGCCTGGTGAGATTTGGGGGACCTATACACTCCTAGTTCCCTAGTTACCCCTAGATGAGGGATAGGAAGGGCAGCTATGAATGAGTGAAGATATACAACAGCACTAAAATCTGAATCGTCCAACCCATAGTATTCCCTGTCACCATGTATGGATGTGAGAGCTGGACAGTGAAGAGAGCAGATAGGAAAAAAAGTCAACTCAGGGGGGTTGCAGACTGCCAGAAATAGTGCAAACTGAGTCCACTTTTAGGGTTAGGGTTAGTGCTAGGGAATCATGGGAATTGTTTTTTTTCTGAGACATTGAGCCTTCTCTGTCAGAGAGCTCTGGTGCCACAATAAAATATAGTTCCCATGATTCCCTAACCCTAACCCTAAAAGTGGACTCAATTTGCACTATTTCTGGCAGTCTGCAACCCCCCTCATTTGAGATGTGGTGCTGGAGAAGAGTGCTGAGGATACAACAGACAGCCAAAAAGGCAAACAAATGGGTCCTTGAACAGGTCAAGCCAGAACTTTCCCTGGAGGCCAAGATGACGAAGCAGGCTATTGCGCTTTGCCGTATCATGAGAAGGCATGACTCGCTCAGAAAGATATTAATGCTTGGAAAGATAAAGGGCAATAGAAAGAGAGGATGATGGTGCACCAGATGGCTAGACTCAATTAGGGAGGTCAAGGGCCTAAATCTGCAAGACTTAAGCAGAGCACTGGAGGATAGGGAAATGTCTCATTCACAGGGTCGCCATGAGTCAGGGCCGACTTGAGGGCAGTTAAGAACAGCAACAGCAACAATATACCTCCTAAACTAGGGGCTATGTAGGTATCATGAATACAAAACAGCCACAAGTGTGTAACTCTAGGTTACGCATTCTTAACTGCCCAACAGGGTTCCTGCCATTTTTGTTAAGACTGGTGTCATGAATTAAATGTGTACATATACTAAATTGATTTCACAGGAGTGTTTACTGGTGCTTAAAGATAGACGTATACACATTCCACAGTTGACAGTGCTTCCTTCCAAAGTCTTAACATGTACTACTACTTTCATCTCTACTGATAATAGGATACAAATATGGTGCTGCTTTTATTTATTATCAATCTACACTGTTAATTCAGGCCATAAAACATGATTTAAAAATGTGTCAGTGCCAGGAGCCAAAGTGAATCTTGAATTAACTATGCAAAGAGCTTTCTAAATGTCCTTTTATTCCATTCTTAGGAACACTGGTGTACGATCCCTTCATTGTGCTATTCTTTCAATACATTTATGGGATGAATCCCCAGTAGACATGCTCATTGTGTGAAAGGGCCTTCGATTAGGCCATAGTGGCAAAAGTTCAGGCTTCTTCATTTACATGCCCTCCTTTTAGACTTACAATGGTTGTAATCAAAGATGGTGTGGACAGAAGCTGCTTGATAATTCGATATCTTTCATAAAGGGGCTTCATCAAACTCTTGTCTTCCTTGTTTACCTGAAAAGAAGCAGTAAGACCACATTGAATCTGGAAAAATTAGACATCTAATACAAGTCTGTATTCAAAGGTGATACGCCATTAGAATTAGCTGACAGCAACCAGGAAATGTAATTGATGGCACTTAAATTCCTGTAGGAAAAAACAACTACATGTAGCCCCAAACAAAAAATGGCAGTGACATTTTGTATTCTCCAGGCTACCACTTCTAATGGAGAAATTCAAAACAATGTACAAATTAGGACAAATAACCTGTCTCTTTTGGCACAGAGCATGATACTGTGCCATGAAGATGAACAATTTGTCCCAATCTATGTTTTTCTTTAATTTTCCTTAGAAGAATCAGTCATGTGGAGAGCACAAAACGTAACTCTCACATTTCCTTTTACACTTTGTGCTGTTGCTTTTCCTCTCTAGATTTAAAGTAGGAATGCAATTAGTTAGATTTCCAGGAGCTCTACTCTTTCTTAGCAGTTGGAGGGAGATAGGGTCAGGCCTCCTGCCAATGTGCATGGAGCCCTATCATCATTAATCACTTTCTCTACAACCACTGCAAAACTCATCATCTCCAGTGATTCAACTGCAGCAGTGAACATTTGGGTCACTTACCCAGTGATGACTATGAATGAATCACTATCCAGATTATCAAAATCTAGATATTCCTTAGAAACACTCTCCTCTCCTAGAACACTCTTGAATCTGACACCATGATTTACTAGACTTATGCCAGCACTAAAACCACATGAGTGGAACTGGCGGCTGAGATGAGACACAGATTGATTCCAGTTCCTGATAGCTAAATAGACTGAGCTAATGTTGTCTCCTCAAGGCACCAGATAATTTTTACAGGGCTAGTGATAATGCTTAGACTTCAAACACCAGCTGAACAATTGTAGAAAGAACATTCTAACAGGATAGATAGGTTAAGGGTAGCCACCACATCTGGAAAATGTAAAAAAAAAAAAAAATAACCAGCAAAATATCTATTTAGACCAGTCAGTCCTCCCCAGTCTATTGGTCTCTGGCTGTGATGGATCATTACCTATCACTGTCATCCAGCTGGGGCTAATGTTTGGATTCAGTGACAACTATGAAGTTTAGATGCTGGATGAATTCAGTTCCTCCAGGCAAACATGCATATCCAAAATTAATAGAGAGAAAGTATACTATATTTCATTTTAAAAAGAACACACTAAAGCAGTTTACAGTAGTAAAAAACAGCAGAACACAGTAAAACCAAATATAATACAACCAATTAATAAAATAATAATTACAAAATAGGTTACTTTATTAAAATAGTTTGGGGTGAGTTCCAAGGTTAATGATCACTGATTTTAAAAAAACATAGTTATTCATAGAGATCTCATTCTTTTCTGAATATTCAAACTGAATTCTAAGTTAAAAAAAGGGGGAAGCTCATCAAAATACATGCTGTTTCTATCAAAATAAATGCATCTGTTTCTATCATATTAAAATCATTTTTTAAATGACAGAGAAAATACACTGATGACTAAGCTTTTATATAGCTATATAGATATATAAATACTGTTATTCATGGAGATTTAGATCCATTCACAAATTTTTAAAAAACAAATACAGTCCTCCCTCCACATAATAATAATAATAATAATAATAATAATAATAATAATAAAATTTATTTGTACCCTGCCCAATGGTACACCAATCCGGGCGGCTTCCAGATTAAAAATGCAACAATAAAAACATATAATACAGAGAACACCCCCCATCCCCTTAAAACAATATTAAATCACAACAGTTTAAAATATCACACCTTGACTAATTAAAACCTACTACCGAGCTAACTAAGCCTGATTTCGATATTCCTTCCATCAAAGATGGGGCCACGTAAGGAACATCTCTTATACAGGGAAGATTGTCCGAAAAGAAAATTCAATTAAGGAAGGTAACTAGTCTGGAAAGGCCTGCCGGAAGAGATCCGTCTTGACAGCCTTTTTAAAGCTCTCTAAAGATGTTAATAGACGGATCTCGTCCGGCAGGCCGTTCCAGAGCCTCGGGGCGACGACTGAGAAGGCCCTCCGGGAGGTAGCCGCAAGCCTCGATTTCTGAGTCTGCAGCAAATTTTCACATTCGTGGGGGTTAGGGGAATGAGACCCGCGAATGTGAAAAAAATCATGAATAACTCCTCCCCCCCAACTCAGAAGCCACTTAGAGAGAGGAGTGGGCAGGGGATGAGGAGCAGGGCTGTGTGCTCTTTTTTCCCCACCCTCCCATCCCTTTAACTGGATCCCTGCCGCTTCTCCTTCTGGATCCTCTCTCTTGGGCTGTCTAGGGAGAAGATTGGGGAGGTGAAGGCAGGAGGTGCCTTGGCCCCTCCTAGACCCTTCTCCTCCCTGATCATCTTCTTGGCTAGCCCAGAGAGAGGATTGGGGAAGAGAAGGCAGGAGGGGCCTTGTCCTCCCTGATCCTCTCCTTGGACAGCCCAGGGAGAGGATTGGGAGAAGAAGAGTCTTCAGGGAGCCAAGGCACCTCCTGCCTTCACCTCCTCAATCTCTCCCTGGGCTGCCCAAGGAGAGATTGAGCAGGGAAAGGGAGGAAGAATGCCCACATTAGTGGCCTTGGAAAAGGCAAAGGTATTCCCTATTGACAAGGTTGTCAAGTCATGTCCGACCATAGGGGGCGGTGCTCATCTCCGTTACTAAGCCAAAGAGCCTGCGTTTTCAGAGACTACTCTGTGATCATGTGCCCAGCATGATTGCAAAGAATGCTGTTTACCTTCCCACCAAAGTGGTACCCATTTATCTACTTGCATTTGCATGCTTGCGAACTGCTAGGTTGGTAGAAGCTGGGATTAGTGATGGGAGCTCACCCCATCACGCAGCACCTGGGCTTCAAACTGCCAACCTGCTGATCTTGCAATCAACAGAGTTAGCGTCTTAACCACTTGAGCCACTGCATTCCATAATTGAAACTGCAAGTCACAAGCCACGAATGTGGAGAGCTAACTCTAATCACAGTTCAGTGTGAAAACTGGATGAAATGGATTTATGAGTGAACAGATACAGAAATGACACACATTATAAATGGACTGGTTCCCCCCCCCCCATGGCAAGCCTCAACTATTGTTATCCATCCTTTTTACAATATATAAAATCTATGCATACAAAGCAGAAACCGTAGAGACAATGCAATGGAGAGGCCAAGCTTGGCTAAGGGGCAGAACTATGTTGTGGAATAAAGGAAATATCAAAAGCTTTCTCCTGTGGGGAACAGAAAAATATCCAATAAGCAGGAGACTACAAAGGGAGAATCAGAAGAGCTAAGCTGATCTTTTAGAGAAGAACACATAAACATAATGTTCTCTTATACTGAATCACCATTGATCTATCTAGGCCAGGTCTATCCAAGCCAAATCTATTGTCCTCCAGAAGTGATGGATTGTACCTATCACTGTCATCCAGCTGGGGGTGATGTTTGAAATCCACACAGCTAGAAAGACAAACCAAACTAGAAAAATCTGCTTGCTTTGTTGTTGTTGTTGAACTTGGGAGTTTCTACAAAGTGTGTTTTCTCCCACTGAGCTGTCTTGAAGAAAATACACTGGTGGGGGAGGAGGTAATGAAAGAAAAGAAGAGAAGGGTCCACGATGTCTTATTTCAATTATTTGTGTTCCTTCCACAGATGCCAGCTTCAGCATGTGAGTCACCACTATATACTGGAATAGAACTGGTTTGCCCTCTCATGTGTGCACATAGGAAAGTAATTATTCTGTCAGTTATGATACCTACTGCTTTAGCCTTTCAAGTTATTTTCTGGTGCAGAAATTTCATTTTAAAAAAAGAATGACCTCTTTTATTTGTTTCTTGGTTTTAAAAAGTAGGCTTCTTGACAATCAGGAAATGTACAGTGAAGAATAAGCAAAACTTTTGTAGTTTGCTTCCTGTATTTGAACATTTTTAAGTGTTCCAGAAGATTTTTCTGCACATGCAAGATCCTATTTATTTATTTATTTTGCTAAAAACCATTTGTGTTTGTGTGTGCAGAACATTTTTTACGCGTGCACACACACACACACACAACCTCACATGCATTTTTCTGCATAGAACCCCCCCCCCCAGGAACACTTCAGGACATTTAAATACAGGGAGAAAAATACATAACTTTTTTGTTTTCACCCACAAGGGAGAGAAAATTATAGAAATTATTCATCCTTGCATGTAAGGATGAAATTGTCAAGGATTTGTGTCCCTATTGGAAGCAGAGTACACATAATTATGAAAGGTGCTCTCCATTTTCAGAATGCTTCACTAGGTTTTGGTTCTAATTTACATCTGGGTAAACAGACTTCTGGGCCTGAAACAATGGAGGCGATATCGTAAAATTATTGTAAAACCTTCAAAATATTTTAAAAGGGAAGCTAGAAACCTGGGGGGCTCAAAAACTTTGGAGTGTGTGTGTGGGTACAGTGCACAAGGTGTTCTTTCCCCACCCTGTTTTAAAGGATGAGGCATACAGGTTTTTGAAGAATCAATCAAAAGTTTACTCCGTATCTTCAATATTAGCAAGTGTCATTTGATCAGTTTTCTCCCCAGCTAGGAGTGCCTTTAATTTCTCTTAGGGTGCATCTACACTGCAGAAATAATGCAGTTTGTCACCACTTTAACTGTCATGGCTCTATTCTACAGAATCCTGGGATCTATAGTCTTGTGAGACACCAGCACTCTTTGACAGAGAAGGCTCTTTGTAAAAGTACAAATACCAGGATTCCATAGGATGGAGCTACAGCACTTAAAGGGGTATCAAACTGCATTATCTCTATAGTGTAAACATGTCCTAAGTAAGGAAGATGCCCAAATAAATTGGATAAACATGAACAATAAATTGGGTTCATTTGGAACAATGGCAGTGCCTAATAAGCTGCTGAAGATCAAATTAAACCTAACTAGTGATCAACCTAAAATAGTACAATTATATTGTTCCGTCTATTGAATTATGAAGTTTTGGATCTTCACAAAACCGTCTCCCTTCTGTAAATTTCTTGGACTGATCTCCTCAATCTACAGTTTTAGTTTACTTCAGATACCTTACTATTGCAATATTTATTTATTTAGTGACTTTATATCTGCATTTATCCCCAAAATTGGAGTCAAGGTGGCTTAAATATAGTAATTGACCAACTGTTACTTCTTAGTTTGTTACTATCCTGTCTGTACACACTTTTATTTCCTTTTTAAAATATGCTATATCAATGACTAGTCCCTCCTAGAACAGATCCAGTGAAAACACTGCTGAATGGTAAATCAACACTTACATAAATCCCACAGATTCAATGGCTTTGCTTTAATTGGAACTAGCCATTTAATTTAGGCCAATGTCTTATCATATAGGCACTGATCAGACCAAGGACTGCTTAGCTTCGAGCAATGTTGGTGTATCATGTGTCCAGACCATGCCCTCGGTTATGGGTTTGGGTCACATTTGAATATGACAACCTAAAAATTTGACTTTAATGCATATAGATAATAAATTAATCCAAATGTTTACTTTCTAGTAGGGCAGATCTTTCAATTGGGCTTTCTGGGTATGAATTTAGGAGTTTGTTCTTAGAAGCTAAGCAGCCCTGTTTAGTACTTGGATGGGAGGCCACCAGTAAATACCAGTGCTGTAGGCTATATTTCAGAGGAAGGAATTGGCAAAACTGGAAACCCTATGAAATTCATGGGGTTGCCACAAATCTACAGATGATTTGAAGGTGTGTGCAGGCACACGCACAGTGTTTTTGTTTCTATGAGTACCTCTGTCAGCTGAGCAACTAATACTTGGGGCCCATTCACACTACACAGTTATAGTACTATTATTCCACTTTACCTGCCATGGTTCCATCACATGTATTTTGTCATTTGGAGAGGCTCTGGGGTGCTTCAACTGTAAATGCCCCTCCCTATGCTGAAAATCCCAAAATTCCAGGGGATGTTGCCATGGCAGGTAAAGTGGAATAATAGCACTATAACTGCACAGTGTGGATGGGCCCCTGCTCAGGAATTTCTCAAAAGAACCCTGGTGTTCCTGTATTTGTCTCTGGAAGGCTAAGTCCTTATGAATTGCTGAAGACTGCTTGACAGACGAGACTTTCCTAACATGGTATCATCCAGATGTGCTGGACAACATGACAATACTAGGCAGGGAATGTTGGACACCACAGTTCTGCATGCCTGAGAGGCATCAGGTTGAAGAAGTTACATACAGTTAACTGGCCTTCATGAGTTTGATGGGTAATCTCAGGTACTATTTGCTGAAGAAAGCCATATGTAATGAGTAACTTGAGATTTACCTATCTTTTCAAGGCATACTTACAGGTCGTCCATGAATACTTTCAAAATAGAGTAGGCTTTTCTGGAGACTGAGCTTTTCCAAAGCCATTTGCTTTTTTGTCATAGCCTATTTAAGAAAAATTGTTTATAAAAAAATTAAGAAGCAGGTTGTTATCTCTTAGATGAAGATGTATGTACTAAAAAAATACAATCGGTACTCTTCCCTCCCCGCCCCCTGGCAAACAGGTCTATAAAAATGATTTTCCAGAGTGCTTCACTCACTATAGTGAGTACAGGGAGCACAGAACCCACTTAAAAAGATGTAAAGGGAATAGAATTCAACATGTTTAATTAGGAAGTATTTTTTATTATACAATTACTTATGATCCTAACATGATGGGGCATTTTCACAAGACCTTTTTGTCATGTAAATATTGAGAGGAAAGACTCCATGTGGTGACTTTTCCACTTCAAAAATGGACGTATGAATTGGCTCTCAGATCAGGGACGATCTTTCAGAATTTGTAGGACTACAGTTGCCATGCTCCTTCCGAATTGATTATGCTGGCTAGAGCGGATGTAAGTTGCAATCCAACAACAACTTTGGAGGACCACAAATTTCCACACCTGCTTAAAGTGTGTATGTAAGTTTAAGTAAAAAATACTTTACTACAGAAATATTAGTTTTGCCTCAGCAAATCTTTTGGTCTCAAGTTGCTTAGAATGTGTTTGGAATGAAAATCCTTTTTTAAAAAAATTCAGAAAGATAAAAATGAATTTGGATTTTTTCTGCTCAACATCAGCAGTAATTTGGAGCAGGACTGGAAAGTGAGTTGGTATTACCATGGAACAGACATAGCCTGTGTGCTTGCTTCTTTGTAATACTTGTAATACTTATCTTCCACATTTTCAGGTGCCACAAAAATGGTGGTGAAATGACAACACATTTCTAGTGCAGTTGTGAAACAGGAATTTGCAGATAACAAAACATGATTTGAAAAGCAGAGCTTGCTACAAATGGAAGGGTTTGTTCATGGGTTTCTCAAACACCACTTGCTCTTACTAAATATTTTTTTTGATCCTTCTAAACACTGAACAAAATTACTTTGCTTTGATATGAAGTTATGATTTAGGAACTAGGAGGCAACTGGACTGCCAATTAATTTTATAATTAGCATTTGAATTACTGATTATTTATTATATAAATAGAGTGTTGTTAAAGCATTAAAGGCCAGATGCCTGTCTTCCATCTTGATCCCCTTGGGACTACTAATCTACATGCTTCATTATGGAGATGGCAATCAAACCAGTTTAACAGATGTCCTTCAAAGACTCTAGCTACCACAGAAACTGAATTGAGATACGATGGTGGATTATCTTAACTTGAAGAGGAAGAAGTAGAGTTCTGTCTGTCTGGATGGGGCAAACCTCTATCTAACATGTAATTTCACAGCTTTGAGATTTTTCTCAGTCTGACACTGTTCCTTGATTCCCAGGTTAGAGCAGTAGTCAGGAAAGCATTTGGACTAGTTTTCAACTGGTTCTCCAGATGAGTCCTGAAAATAACATTCCTGAGAACAACACATTTCTGACAACATTCTGTACATTCTGGTTTTGCCCTTGATTTGGAAACCCAAATTGTACAGAATATGCCAAGCTGATTATAAAAAGAGATTATCTGCTGATGGCTAGCAGCACAATAATCTCATACAGAGATGTAAAGAAAACTCATGGAATTTCTCATTCTTTATGAGAAATGATATCTCAGTATCATTGAGACACCCTGTCAAGAAAATAGTCAGTCACTGCACAATATTTGGCATTTGGGCCCTGGGGGTGGGGGGTGGGGGGTGGGGGAGTTGGTGAAAAAAGTTGTACAGTATTTGTGTTTTAAAAATTGCACCAAGAAGTCTGTATTTTGCACAAGACATTGGCCATGATTCTGTATCATCTACTTAGGTATGTAACCAGCTTAGTTACACAGCTAAGTAGTGTCTCTCTTCACATCCTCACTTAACTGGGCAGGAGCCACTACAAGTGACAAGGGTCTGTTCCTTTATCAATCTAGAAGCAACAGCTGACGGATTGGGTGACCATTGGGCGGTATAGAAATAAATATTATTATTATTATTATTATTATTATTATTATTATTATTATCATCCCCTCCCATGAACAGCCTCCAGTAACAGTCAGAAGCAGGATTCCTGTTGTAATTTCCTTTCTCACTAAAGTTACCTGTGACCAAAAGGGGAACAGACTGGCTGCTACCCATAAGTCAGAATTGGAGGGCTTTCGTGGTCTCTATCTATTCCCTAAACCAATAATACGTAAGGATCATGACTGTGAACCAGTAAGAAATGCATAGCTGTAGATTACACATTCTCAACTACCATAGTGAATTCCAGTCTGTTTCTTGGGCAAAAATATTTACAATTTTTTTTTCCCCAAAAAAGTTCTGGTGCAAAAAGTCATTGAAAGATGAGTTTAAAAACTCTCACACAATGGGGAGGAAAATTTTGAAATTATTTTATCTTGCAAATGAGGATGAAGTAACAAAAAATGTACATCACTCATTTCATTCTAGAAGATCTTGGTTACCCTATTTCCAATCCAAATTCATTGATCTAGTTTGAAATTTGAAAGCCCTAAAATATTTTCCTCCTTCTTAACTAGAGAATAATCCTCCCTCCACCATTAGGAGGGAAGGCTTTTGTGCATGTACCTCTTCACTCTGAGATCTACCCAACAAGACGTGATATAATAGGGCCTTATTTGTGGTGGTTCCACAACAGTGGTAAGAATTCAGTTCACTTTGGAGACATGTTCAGGGAGAAACCATCCCCTTTTCAAAAGATGTAATAGCATTCATTTTATGCTGACTTTGGTTACACTGCATTCTTATTTTAAATTAGATATATGTTACTTGCATTAGGAAAGTGAGTAGGTAAGTAAGGTAAGGGCCTTTGTAGACTGCTAGAAATAGTGCAAATTGAGTCCACTTTAACTGTCCTGACTCAGTGCTAGGGAATCATGGGAACTGTATTTTATTGTGGCACCAGAGCTCTCTGACAGAGAAGGCTCAATGTCTCAGAAAAAACAACAACAATTCCCATGATTCCCTAGCACTAACCCTAACCCTTAAAGTGGACTCAATTTGCACTATTTCTGGCAGTCTGCAAAGGCCCTAAGTAAACAAAAAAGGATGGATTCAGATTCAGGTGTATAACAGCTGGCAAAAAAAGGCTCTTAGCAGCTTAATGATGAGCTTAGCCTGCCATAGCATAAGTAGTGATTTCTCCAGTTAATAGACTCACCAAGGAGTGCAGACCAAGGAAATTTCCTCAAATGACTAATAGAATAAGTGGTTCAGTTTAAGCACACTGGTTGAATTACATAATTTGACAAGTAATAGAATGCAGTTTTTCCTAGTGAAGAATTTTGATTTTGAGAAGCTGGATGTTTGGTCATTGAAAGTAGTCATGATCAGCCAGTAAGTTTTCCCATATGGGCTAGAATGCTCCATAGATTATGTGTGGAGTGCTCACTAGGCGATGGATTTGGGTCCAGGGTCTTCCCTCACACCAGTCCTGGAGACATGGGCCAACATCCTCCATGAAGCAGGCAGATCATAATCCTATGCCTGTGCAGTAAGTACCACATCTTACCCTTGCCCTGGTAGCTGACAAGCCCCAGAAGGGACTACAGCTGCTACTGAGGAGGGAAGGAAGAGGCAATTCAGATGTTTAAAAAGCAACTGGCTTTGGCTCAGAGGGAAAGAGAAATGAAGGGGGCACTCACAGATGGAGTGCACCTTCTTTTTCCTTCCCTTTGCAGCCCAAACCAGCCACAGCTTCATCATCTGAATTGCTTTCCCGCCCTTCCTCTCCTCACCAGTAAGCAGCGACAGCCCTCCTCAGGCTTGACAGCTTCTAGAAGAGGGGAAGTTTTGGATTTGGCAGAACAGGATAGAGAAGTTCCCTGTGTCCCATCTAAAAAGAGACAGAGACATGTACAAGCCACACTTACATGTATGCATGTCACTAACAGGATCCTGCCTGTGATGTTGCCTCTCCACAGGTAACAGTTCACAGAACTCAAGAGCCAGCCCTTCCAGTAGGTATAGTGAAGCGGTTACCTTGGAGCTCCATGAGCAGTAAATCACACTCACAGGAGTATCCCTGCTGCCACTGCTCTGGACAGCATCCTAGAGCCAGGCATTTCAGCATGGATAACTCTGTGGACGTTATCACACGGGGAGTCGCAGGGAGAAATTGGAAATAAACCGGACGAGTGGAAGACTTTAATTTACGGGATTTTTGGGATTTTTGAGGAAATGAAAAGATTAGGCTTTTGCTCGAATTAACCCCCTTTTAAATTCGAATGTAGTTATCAGACGAGGCGGAACAGGACAAATCCCGTAAATTAAAGTGTTCCGCTCGTCTGGTTTATTTCCACTTTCTCCCCGTGACTCCCCGTGTGATAACGTCCTATGGAGAGCACCCCTCCTGTATTTGCCTGTCACTGCTCTCCATGGAGCTTGCTTGCCTTCTGTCTCAATCTCAGAGCATGACAGAGGGTGGGTGGCAGAGAGAGGGATGGCAAGGAGAGTTGTAACAGCAACACTTCTCAGCCCACCTCAGGTGGCAAGACAGCTTGAATCACTGTAGACAGAAGTGTGCAAAAGTAAAAGCACCCACTTCCTAGCCACCATCTTGATTCATGTATGCCACATGTCTAACATGTTTAACAAATGATATATTTGTAACTGGCTGAAAAACCATTTGTAATATATTCTAGGGATTAATAAAGGACAAACCAGCTCCACATAGATGCTTTTCATAGCACCCACGAAATCTTAATATGACATTGATTGAGTAAATGAAAATTAAGTGGGGGAAAAAATTAATAATAATTAAAGCCAGAGGAAGAGCTGCTATGGGTTGATTGTGTATTTAAACATGAAGAGTAATATGTACTGTTGTTAAAAGTATTTCTGATCACTCTTGGTGTTCCAATGCTCTCCTCTCTTTTTGTATCACCTATCTTGGATTGCCCTTTTGACTGCAAACCTCAAAGCCCAAATCAGAGGTGGGAAACATTTGACCCTCCAGCTGTGTTGGAATCCAGCATTACAATTGCTTACCATGGGCCATTCTGGATTGGGCAGATGAGAATTGTATGCTGAAGTATTTGGAGGGCTGAAGGTTCCCCACCTTAATATTATTTTAAGATGTCAACAGCTATGAAAAGAGTACTAAAAGGCACAGAGGTGTTCACACAGCTTGTATTCTGTGGTTCTCCATTCTTGTGCCAGGTGTTAAGCTTGTCCCAAATGGCCTAGATCAGGGGTAGGCAACCTTTCCCCCTTAAGGGCCAAGGGACTTCAGCTCCCAGAAGCCTCAGCCATGTTGGCCAATAGTCCCATGTTGGCCAATAGCTCCTGGGATTCTGGGAGCTGAAGTCCCTCGGCCCTTAAAGGGGAAAGGTTGCCTACCCCTGGCCTAGATTCTATTTTTGGTTGCAGGTTTTATGGGAGTCTTTGTATGGCTACTGTCACATTTACGTAAAACCTCAATTGAAGGCACTGAGGACAAACCAGCAAAAATAAAGGTATGCTTTTCCTGTTAATTATAATAGGACCTGAACATATCAAACTATTTCTGGACAGAAGACCTGTTTTTTGTGTATGTTTTGTTTTGTTGGTAGGTGCCCCCACACCCTGCAGGAGATGCATATTACTTAACACTAGGCCAGTTTGGCTGCTTTATAATGAAGCTTTTGATATACAAATAAGACCAGCTTAATTAATTCCCTTAATTATGACAGTAGCTATTCTATAAATACAGCCCATCTTCCCTAGAGGGGCTAAACTGTCACATCATTCTAGTCTAGTCTATTCTGAAATACCACATTTGCAGAGCAAGTGTGATGCAGACAGCAACAGACAAGGTCCTGTGTTTCTCTGAGCATCATAGAAACCTTTGGTTTTAAGTAAGAAGTAAAGGGTAATCACCATCTCGTAATGTCAATGACAACACTCCCCCACCCACAAAGAGGAGTAAAGTAAAAACTAAAGCTGTTATTTGTTACACCACTGTCTGTAATTACTGCAATAAAGTAATCATATTTCTTCAGAAAAAGAACACCATGAACACCTTACCATCTTGCCAAATTTGTTCCATCCCATTTCCATATCAGATTTCTATCTTTAATTCAATCTGCATAAAATTAGTATGTATTTTTGCATATATTTATCCAAATTGTCCAAACTGCATTTTTGTATACCTCTTCAAATGCATATCTGAACATTTTGAACCTGAGTGAAACCACACTTGATGAGATCTTGGAAGCAGCATAAGGTGTTGACCTTCCTTTTCTGAAGTAACATAATGACCAACAAAGTCATCACTGGTTCTGATGTAATGTGAAATAGTTTTACTTGGGTGGTTGATGCTTTTACCTTTTACATGCTGTATGCAGGGAGGAGGATCCTTTGCTTTTACTTTACCTGCAGTGGTCAGTACACAAGCCTGTCTGATGTTGTTGTCTACACTGCACTTCTTATTGGTCATTATAACAGTAGCTACATAAATGTAAGAAATGATGCCTCAGTTTCTTCACTTTCCTTTTCCCCCCACCTCCTCTTCTTCCTCCTCCATTCCTTTTGTGTGATATCTTTGAGACTTCATTTAGGGGGAAACTGTGCTGGCCATGTAGCAAAGAACAATAACATCCCAAATCCACAAAATAGTGATACCTTTAGAGGACCAACCAAAATGCACAAGATACATATTTCAAATTTTAAAGCTCCACTGGCTTCTTCATCAGACAAAAGTGTTAAAATTATACAGGAGGAAAAAAATATATGATGATGCTAGTCACAAGCCAGCATTTTGTCAAGATGTAGCTATTCTCATTTCAGATGGGGTGGAGGCCCCTCCTCCTTCTGGCCATGTGGATGCTTCAGGAAATAAAATTTTAAATTCCTTTAGCAAGACAAAAATATATGCTCCTCTTGAGAACCAAGTTTTCTCCATCCAAGGCAGCAGAGCTTCAAAAGGTTGCAACATGTATCTTGTGAATTTTGCTTGGCCCAATAAAGGTATTAATATTTTGTGGATTTGGAATGTTATTAACTATGAGACTATAAGCCTACAGACAGAAACTATGTTCTTTTTATTGATCTTAATAAACTACTTTTGAAGCTTTTCAGATGAAAAGCAGGGTTAAATATTTCAAATAAATAAATGCCCATTTAGATGTTTCATTTATAAGTTCTTGATTCTGTATGAAAGTTTCAAAAGAAACACCAGCAACTACAAATCTTTTAGCAAACAGATATTCCTTCCTTACCTATGCAAGCTTTACTAAAAAAAGTCTTGACTTTTCAGGAGCTCCTTCCTGCTGCAACATGGATACAGAGAGTATATTGAACTGATGAGACATGGTAGCAAAACATGGAAGTTGACATTGCTTTTGATGGTTCCCCATATGACAAACAGACTCAACAATGTAAGATCTGATCTTGGCTGGATGAACAAATACAAGGAGAAACATGTACCTTAATGTTCTCAGGGATACTGAGCTGCTGTCTTGTCTCTGTCAATCGTTCCATCACAGCATCCCTGGTTTCTTCTACTGATGGACTCGGGGGAGCTCCAGCTGAGTCCTGCTTCACAGTCTCTTTGGAGCTCTCCTGAGGAAGATTCCCGTGAGGTGCTTTGAGGGAGCAGCTTTGTTCTTCTGACATCTTGAGCTTCAGCTCTGTGAAGCAAAGGCACAAGATATAAATGAGAAATCACGAAGAAAGAATTCCTTCTTCCATACATGTATACAAAACAACCACAATACCTAGAGTTGGGAAATCTGTAGATTTCTGTTTCACATATTATACAAAGGCTGGAATCCTTTGTTGACGAGTTACAAATGGGTAACTGTTTGGCATTCATGATCACTACGTATTCCCTAGTTTAGGGGACACGTACAGAATGTGAAAGTCCCCCAATCCCAATTATTGGGCAGCAGCCACTGCAATCAAAAAGGGCCCATTCCCCTATTGCCTGGGAAACAACTGACTGATGTTCCCACCCCATCTTGCACGAGCAATCTGGTGTGAGAGGGAATTGTGATGGGCCCTGCTTCTGCCTGTTGCAATGGAGATCATTCACAGAAGGGGGTGAGAGCATCAGTCAACAGCTTCCTAAGTGACAGTGCAATGGACTACCAGCAATCGCAGTGGCAGCTGCCAAGTAATTGGGGATTGAGATGGTTAAGACAGGAATTACTGCATAGCCATTCCAAATTAGGAATTGTGCAAATTTGGGTAAAATCTTTAAAAAACCTAGCTAAATTCAGTACAAGAACAGACCATCATGTAAAAGCCTTTTATGAGAAAGCTGAGGACCCTCTCTCAGAATACAAGAAATGGCAATACTAGTTTAGCAAACCCTAGTGGCTGAAAGAGCTATTCAAAGCCAGACTTTTAAGGGACCTATAAGTATAAGAAGCTCAAATAAAATCTGGCAGTTTCATTGCCTTTCACAGTGATTTTTTAAAAAATCAACTATTTTTTTCCCATCTCATGCCAAAGATAAAGGAATTCTCAAAGTTTTCAAAATACCTATCAAATATGAATTCAATTGAAACAAAATGCTCACCCACCCTTTCCATTACCAGTGTTTTGAGCTGGACTGCTGATAGACACAATTTCTGACCCACAACGTCAAATTCAGTCTTCCAGCTATATATGGCAAGCCTACCAAATGCTCGACAAATCTTTGCTGCTTTCATGGAAGGAAGATGGTGGATGGCATCTAGGATTCAGCTACCTGACAGCCCAAAATGCGTAGCTGGTATATACAGCTCGGTCAGCTACAAGTTGTGCAGATCTGCACACATAAAATGCTGACCTAAATATAACCAGGCATTAACATTGTCCCTTTGCATTTACCTAAATAGTTATTTGGAAAAGACGGTAGCAGAGAGCTGTCCCTAAGAATATAATTGACAGACAAGTCTGGTTCCCACATGCATGAATATTGCTCAGCCTTCTCAACTCTTTGGTAGCTGACAGTTTAAAATCTAAATTGAATTCATGGCAAAATAACACACTTTAAAGTGAGATGAGGAAAGACAACACTTCTGTCCAAAGTAATGCATTCACATGAAGAAGTGATCACCTGATGCTGTACTCATCAAGGAATGGATATGCATATGTGAAGTCAGCCCTCAGATTGAGCCAATTTCCATAAAAAGCAGGACCAATGTAAAAAAATAAAAACAAACAGAAGCTTTGCTAAGGAACTTATTTTCTCATGTTTTTGAAATTGCTCAGACCTTATCTGTTCAGAAGCGACTCAGCTAGAGTGGGGCTGAAGCATTAGCCCTGCCTTTCTGACAAACTTTTGTTGTCGCTTAAAGAAAAAAGAAGAAAAGTAAGATGCCCCTCACTCCTCACTAAAAACATATCAAACTGATCTCTCTCCACACCCCAATAAAAGTCTCAGGGGAAAAACCCACCCAATTATAAGGGCAAAAAATTAAATTGTGGAAGCATTATGTATGTAGGTGTGCATGTTTTCAGCTTAATTTTAGATGTAATCCTAATATGTATAAGACTGCATGCCTTTGGCAGTGATGTTGGGTTTTGTTGTGCTATTTTTGTAGAGCATCATTCATGATGATGGTGTTCAATAAAGGCCCATATTCTACATCACCTACTTAGTTATGCATCTATCAGTAAATAACATCTCACCCCCCCCCAAACTTCCTTTACCAGGCAGCAGCCAATGATGATCAGGTGCATGGAGGATTACACTCCACACACCAAACCAGCCAGTAGTCTTCAACAAAGAGATGCAACAGAGGTCCTGCTTCTAATTGTCACAGCCTTGTTCATTCATGGGAAAGGAGAACATCCTCTTCCTCCTTTGTGCCCTGATTGCCAGTAGAATAGACCTCCTTCACCCAGTCTGGCGGCTGGCTCTTAAAGTGGGCTGGGGGCTGCTGGCTGTTAAACCAGGCTGTGACTATGTAGGGTTAGTGAATAGGGAGTAGTTAAGGATCTGAATCTGTAACTCTGTGTTATGAATCTGTAACTACAATGCAGAATGCTGGTCAAAAAAAACAAGAAGAACAAGATTATTCTGCTACTGCGTCATATATAGCAGAAGTGGGCAACATGCAGCCCCTGGGTAGCTCTTGGGGCCCTAAAACACTGCCCCTCCAGCCCCCAAAGCCTATCAAAGCCCTTTCCTCTTGTGTAAAAAAAATAATAATCCTGGGCCAACCTTACCCAAAAAGCCTTAAAATGCAAAACAGGATGGACCCAACCCCCCTTACGCTGTCCAACTCGATATTACAGGTAGCGTTTAGTAGGAAGAGGGATAGTGAGTGAAGCAATAGAGACCTTTCAGTTTGGTTTCACTTGGCCAGAAGATCTTTTATTAAAGCCACTGATTATAGATCCAATATGCAAAGACATATCAGTTTGGCTTCCTAAACATCCCCTATACCGGTTGCCCTTCCATCTCTCTGGCATATATAGAGGGCTTCTGGAAGAATGCTACTCTTCTCTCCTTTGTACACCAGAATAAAGAAGCTTATTAAAAAGCAGGAGATACCTCTCCTGTTGTTTTACTTTTCCTCAAAACTGTCACAGCAATGATAGGATTCTGTTTCAATAGCAAATCCTTTGCTAAGACTTCTTCCCTGACTTGTAACCCATTCCTTGAAAAACCAAGACTTTGGAACTCAGATTTTGAAGAAAGGAGCTGAAAACACATTCCTGTGTTGAAGGGAGAAATACACACAAGAATTTCCAGGTTTGAATTTGAATATTATTTCTTGTATTTCTTCCATTTATTCTTGGTTAATTACTAAAACTTTTTGTAATGCATATATCATTTCAGAAGATGTCTTCAAACATTTCAGAATTAAACATGAGTAACGTAAAAGGCACAGACTGATGAAGACCTCTTGAAATGGTTTTAAAGGATTCCGGAAATAACCATCTCTTCAAGTTCCTTGAAGTCACAGGATTCTAAACCTAGGTTCTGTAAAACTTGCACCATAAATTACATGAACGTTATATCTTCTTTAAAAGCACTTATATTTGAATTGTGGGCATTACCTTATCCATTTCTCATTCCTCTGGTGTTTTTTAAACCATTTTAGATGGTTTTTATAGTTTCATTATTCCACTGGATGTTTAAATTGTATTATTGTAGTAAACACATGCAATTTATGTGTTTAATAGGCTTTTGCATTATTGTTAAATAAGCATTCACAAGTACTAGACTCTCCTCGTTAGTCTTTTTTGACCCTATAAATTATAGCAGGGAGAAATTATGGCATTGTCCCTGCAAATAAGAATTCCACTTTCCTTCAGTCCCCAATTTTCTAGCATTGTAGAGGAACATTCAGGAGCTTCAAAAGCTTACAACATGTATTTTGTGCATTTTGTTTGGTCCAAAAAAGGTATCACTGCTCTGTGGACTTTGGATGTTATTGTACACAGCTACCCCTGGACATCAATTTGTGCCCTATTCTGACTTCAGCAGAAGCAATGGCATGCTGGGCAGGCTTTACAAGGAGCTCCTCACTATGAGGAAGTTAGAACTATGCTACTCAGTGCAGGGAAGGGGGATGGCACAGCTTTTGGCTTGTGGACAATGGACTGGACCAAACCAGACCCAATCCAGCTTTCCACATGCTAAAAGAACCCAAGGTCACTCTGAGTTTCTGAGAAACACCAGGCTTTTTCCTAACTTCACTTAGTTCAGAGCAAAGTTGGGTAAAGGGCCTAAATCCAAAGTATTTCCCTGGAATCAGCCGTACATCATGAAGACTGCCAGCACTGGCTTTGGACTAAGTTCAGCATTTTCTCCCAGTGTGACAAGACCATAGGTACAGAAGCTTATTGCATACTTAAATAAATCACTTTACCTGATCCGGTTTAAAATTTAAATCGGGTGGCATCCTAATATTATCAGAAGGATTTAGCCACCGAATCTGCCGCCCAGGTCCATCCTGGGTCCATCCCCACTCCCAGGGCCGCTCAGCGTGGCTTTTTTTGAAGCCGTGAGTTTTCCGGCTTGAGAAAATGGCCACCGGAGCACCCCTGTGAGCAGGAATGGACCCAGGATGGACCCCGGTGGTGGATTCAATATCTAAATCCTTCTGATAATATCAGAATGCCACCCGATTTAAATATTAAGCAGGATCAGGTAAGGCGATTTATTTAAGTATGCAATAAGCTCCACAGTCAGATAAGCCATAATGCTAGAATATCTCCAACTGGATCTTCTCTCCCCACCCTTTCCAAATGTAAAAAAAACTACAAGAGATAACATACTGCCTTTTTTCCTCCAAGAACTAAATAGCAGCTCTGGAAAAGAAACTCAGATCAGAAAAATTACAGAGAGAAGAAGTCCATTCTTTGCACTTCTGATCATACTAATATCTCTTCTCCTCCCTCACATATACTCTCAACAACAGTGCTAGGAAAAAATACTTTTTTGGACTACAACTCCCAGAATACCCCATCCAGTGTGACACCAGTCAGTGGCCCTACTGACTGTGGGATTCTAGGACTTATCCAGAAAAGTAAGCTGTCAAAGCTCTACACCCGTTGGGTCCTCTGTCCCCATCCCTTTCCAAATATAAAAATCTTCCAGAGGCAGCATATTAGGCATATTTTCTTCCAAGGAAACATCAGTATAAGTAGTCTAAAACTGATTTAAAACACTGACTTCATTCATGAGGTTGCACAGCATTTTACTTTCTCCACTATTTAATGCTATCACTCTTACAAATATTTCTGTTGAAAAGTGTGAGTGGTAATACTATGATGAGATGATTGCCCTTTGAAGGTTTTGTAAAACCTCACCCATCTAGATCTTCTGACACAACCTGCATTGTTCCTTGAAGAAAAAGAAAGAAATTATTTCCCTCTGGGTGTGGTGCAAATTATAATGGAAACTTGAGAAACCCACACTTGAGTGAAAATCTGATACCCATAATATATAGAATGGGAAAATAATAAGCCTTTAACATCAGTTTGGTGACACGGTATCAAACATATCATTTTACTCTTAGCGTCTGAAAGGTATCAGCTTAATGACACTATTAACTCTACATTAACTCCTTTTGTTGAACATTGTACTGCACAGAAGGTTATTGCTGATGCTGCCGTTAAAAATTATAGGGCAAAGGGGTAGAACCCAGCAAGATCCCTTCCAATGCAGGCCTCATTCATTTCAGTAAGGCTTGCACAGAATATTCACTTGCTCAGGAACAGTTCTTGGTGGGTTGCACTCTTAAATTGCTCCTGTCTCTGGAGTACCTGAGTGGTGCTCTCAATGATGTCAGAAGACAGAGGTTTGTCTTTCCAAACCCCCTCTTCCCCCTCTTATACCACCCACCTCTTCTCCAAAAGCCACTTCCAGTTTCTCCAGGCAGAAAAAGGAATGCAGTTCTGGGACACTCTTTGCATAGGAAAGTTTATTTATTTATTTATTTATTTATTTAAAAGCCAACCTCCTCTCCACCTTATTTTTCCTCGCCATTTGGAAGGAAAGTGTGGCAGGATGGAATTAGTGAAGTTATGTCTGACTGGTCAGCCAAAATCATACCCTGCCAAAAAGTGGGTGTGTCAGACAGAATTATCTACGAGAGACAATATGGCTTCCTTATTCCATTCGCCTTCCTTGTCGAGAGATTAAGGAAAGCAGGGGGAATTCCCAATGAGCAGGGGCTTGGGAAGAAGGAGGCATTCCCTCCAATCCTGCAGGCCAAAGTTTCTGCTTCCCTGCTTAAAGGCATGCAAACATTAGCAGCTTAATCTGGTTTGCAAGATTTCCTGATAGGTTGAAACTTGGCTTAACTTTCCAATGTTAGTGGGGAGTGTCGCTCAATAGTGCCACAAGCAACATTCCTTTCTTCTTAAATCTAATGCCACACGTTCATGAAAAAGAAAGATCTATGTTTTTGTTCTGTTCTGTTCTGTCCTGTTTAAAGGTTGCATTTGATGATTGTGTGTACCTTTAAGCTGTTTACGACTTTTGGCCAAGTCATTCATCCATTTCATTACTTCTGGATTTGCTATTTTGTCAGCATGGGAAGGCTGGAGTGGAAAGAACAGGAAAAAAAATAGAGATGGTTAGATTGTGGCTTCAATTGTTACTCATACAGCTCTGCAAAGGCTAGGATGTATCCAGAATATATTGATGAATTTTCCAGGTGACCTCTCAGTTTTGATCTAGATTATGGCTCAAAAGTTGAATTGGTTGCTAAGACCTCTTAGCAGAATCCCTAACAGAATCAATGATGCCATCCCAGAGTGGCATCAATGATGGATACCCCTGGTCCTCCAGAAGCTGTTGAAATGCAACTCCTATCAGCATAGTCAATAGCAACAGATTGTAGGAGCTGCAGTCTGACATCCTCTGCAAGGTCAGAATTGTCACTCTCTAGTCTGTTATTTAAAGTACTGTCTTCATATATCACCTCTCAGTCCACCTAGGTCCCTGAAGCTATACACAGCAGATGAAAGCATTTAAAACAACACAGAGACAAAACCTTTAAAAACAAATTAAAATACTCTTGGAGAACTTTTTAAAACAATCTAAAAATAGTCCTTAAAATCAATTAAAAATCAAACAAGCTGAATGTTTTCAAATGCCAAAGCCCATATGGAACATCACAGTTTTAGCCATTTAGCTGCCCCTCAAAAGCTCAACATAGATGGAGCCAGCCTAACCTTCCCTTGGCAGGGGGTTCCACAACCAGAGTTGTGCTATGGCTAGAGCTGTCACATGTGGCTGCCAAAAGAAACCCTTGAAGTGTTGAGACATGCAACAGATCTCTACTAAAGATTTCATATTTCAGGCAGGGTCATGAGAAGAGACAGTTTTCAGATATCATGACCCCCAAGTCATTTAGAGAATGCAGCTCCAGCCAGAACAGGCTCCTAGATGAGCTTTCCTAGCAAGCAACAGCACTTCTATCTTGTCTGGATTATGCCTCAGTTTATTTATCTGCATCCAGACCTTCACTGCATCCAAACAATTCAAGATATCCACAATTTTCTTGGCAGCAGTTGCAAAAGAGAGGGAGAGCTGAGTATCATCAACATGCTGATGACACCCATCCCAAACACTCCAAATGATCTCATCCAACCTCTTCACGTAGAGCCTTGTGAAATCCCACAAGATGTGGAGAGACTTTTTTGTTTTTGTTTTTTGTGGAACACATTCTCTCAGAGATAACCTGGCAGAGGTGGATGTGGTGGTCAGACCCAAAAGTACACAACAACACTATTTTCTCTTTCTCTTTCTGCCACCAAAATATCTCCCTCCTCCCCACTGTTTCTCCCATGCAATACGCTGCTGTAGGACAAACAGATTACACTTGGCAGAACCCAGCATCAAATGATAGCTACTGTTCAATTCGCACATACACAACTGAACATTTGCAGCAGTTCAGTTGTTTTGTTTTCCCACTGTGTATGTCTCACCCTTTCTCAGTGAGAATGTGTGTGTGTGTCTGGATGGGGTGTGGCTCTGTGAAAGAGAAAGATGGGCTGGGGAGAGATAAAGAAAGAGAGATGAGGGACTGTTTGACTGCATTTTTTTAAAGTGTCAAATGTGCTACGTGACCTAGAAAGGATGGGCTCCACAGCTTCAAGATAATATCTACAGTGGAGCTGTGAGCACACACGATTAGGCAGAGATCAAGCAGGGCCGATATTCATAACATTGTACTTCTTAATAAAAGCCAAAGCCACAATGGTATTTCTTGCATATCCATTTTATCCAACAGTGATTGCCAGCAAAAAAGAATAAATATTATATACATGCTAACCCAGGGATAGGCAACCTTTCCCCTTTAAGGGCTGAGGGACTTCAGCTCCCAGAAGCCTCAGCCATGTTGGCCAAGAGTCCCATGTTGGCCAATAGCTCCTGGGATTATGGGAGCTGAAGTCCCTCAGCCCTTAAAGGGGAAAGGTTGCCTACCCCTGTACTAACCAGTTCACAAAGAATACGTGCGATTAAGCATATAATGTATTGAAGGAAATAAGAGCTAAGAACATTCTACCCACCATGCTTTAACCATATCTGTTGTTGTTGTTTTTTGAAGTTCCACCTAATTTTGTACCAGATGTGAATACTGATATTTCACTGAGGTCCAGTGACAACTGGGGCCACTATTTCACTTGTTCTCAAACAGCAGGTGAAACTTTCAGTTTCACCTACCACAGATGTCAATATCGAATCTCTTTTTCTTTCCATTCCCCTCTATAAAGGCTGAAAACTAATCATCTCACTTTTCAACAATCTTCATAATAAGGTACCATATTGCTGCTTCCTAACCTTGCTGATGGGCAGATGACTACTCACTGTTTTTCTTAGTATGACAAATGGAGCTGATAACCAAGACTTGGGGATCTGTGACATCATTGCTTAGCTAGTCTAGGACTCTATGAGTTCACATATAATATGAGGTCACATGTGCTGTTGGGTTGTTTTTTTACCCAACAGCAGTACTGAGTATTTCTTGCTCAAAATACATTCCAGGAATGCAGATCTTCCCCTGTTTTGCTTCTTGAAAACATCAAGAAAGATCCTTTAAACCAGGCCTACACAACCTGCGATCCACTCATCATAGGTTCTCCCAGACTTCATCTCCTCTCCTACATATGGCAGAAACACATGGCATTTTCTTTCAGTACATTTTTCTTTGCACTTTGGTTCCTTACCCGATAATTCTTTTCTTGCTCAAACTTTTCTTCATATTTCCTAATCTTCCTCTTAAGACTTTGAAGGTGCTTTGTGAGTTGTGCTACTGTCTGCGGCTCTTTGCAGTCATCACAGCTACCTCTAGAAGAACTTCTTGGCCTGCAAAGTTAGAAGCCATTAAAAGGCCTATGCATGCTATCATTCAGGATTAGGGCTAGAACTGCGCTGGGCTGCTGAAAGTATCCCAAGCAGAGAGGAGAGGAATGAAAAATAAAGAAGAGTGACAAGGAGAGAGGAAGAGAAAACAAAGGAGAGACAAAAACTGAGGAAGGTAACAACCTGAGCTGTTCTTGTTCCTATGACAGCAATGCAATCTGCAGAGAGCAGCAAATGAAACTTTTCACAACATGGATCAGTGGGTAGGTGACTCTGGCCATGCTGGCCAGGGGATTCTGACAGCTGTAGTCCAACCCATCCCCACCCACCCCACCCATACAACTCTCCCAAACTCTGGCATGGGTTTATAAATATCATTATATGGCCACACACCAAGTAGATGGTTATACGATACAGCTACAGTGGCCAGTGGAGATGATGGCAGCTACAGGTAAAAGTTGGAGAGTGTTCTGTATTAAGTGCTGGAAATTCTGCCAAACAACCCCTGTCTCATCAAGATGCTGTTTAAGCAAGTGATTGTTAACAGAACTAATAATCTGCCTACTTCTGCTAGAAGGCAAACGGGAACCATGGGATATAGCCTCAAAATCAACTTCCACATGATCTAGCACTGGGGTTTAATGGGGTTATAGTAATAGGCCTGCCCCGGAAGGGGGGAACTGCTGTTTGTACATGAACTGGAGCATAGTTTAAGTACATGACTCTTCCAACAGAATCTGAAAGCATCCTAGGATTTCCACAAGGCTTATCAACGTATATTTTAAAACTAAATTTAGTATATAATGCATTACAGAGCCCCCAAACATAACTAATAAGGATATTGAAGAATTCCTTGATAATTTATGATCTTATTTTCTATCTTGGGGGGGGGGGGGAATCTAAAAAGGCAAGCAAATGGCCTAATTTTTAAGTGCCTCCCCCAAAAGCACTCAGGCCCTGTCTGCAAGGGCCAGGATACTCCATGGCAGACCTGTAGCATCCTGGCCCCAGAGCTGCCCCAGCCTCCCCTGTTCCCCGGGCCTCCATTCCTGTGCTGTGGCAGCTATATGCACATGGCTGGATGCCTAATTTTGCCCCCTGAGTGAGCAACCCACAGTGGTGGCAGAAACACTGGGTGTCCCTGTGGGACACCCATATAAACAGCTGCAATGGTGCAGGAATGGCAGTCTCTAGATCAGGGGTAGGCAACCTTTCCCCTTTAAGGGCCGAGGGACTTCAGCTCCCAGAAGCTTCAGCCATGTTGGCCAATAGTCCCATGTTGGCCAATAGCTCCTGGGATTCTGGGAGCTGAAGTCCCTCGGCCCTTAAAGGGGAAAGGTTGCCTACCCCTGTTCTAGATCTTCCTGAAAGATCCAGAGTAACAGGTGTTATACCCAGATTCTGATGTGGAACATGCCAGACATCATCCAAACTGCTCGCACCAGAACCAAGTTTTGGGATGTACATTCTCTGAATAGGATGATGCCTGAACAGGAATAGGCCTTTTGGCCCATGCAGACAAAGCCTTACTCACCTCAACAATAATAAGAAACTGGTAAATGTTACTTGTTGCACAGGAAGGCATAACAATGTTAGCAATCATGATCTCATTTGCAAAAAATGGCCTTTCGTACGATCACACTGCCATTAAAAAGTAATGTGTTACAGGTAGCATCACTACATGTAATGCATTACTTCCCAGATTCAGATTTCTATGAAAGCATTTTAAAGGGAATATTTGGATATATTGCAATGTTATTCTTAGATTAGCTCACAGTAAGAATGTGTGTATATATGAGGTATCACTGATTTATTTTATTTTTTTAAAGAAATGTTCCAACATTATTATTATGTTTCTTTAAAGAATTAAGCACTATTTGGGCCCAACTACCACTATCACCACCATCTCTTGTCAACATATAGCAGGGGTAGGCAACCTTTCCCCTTTAAGGGCCGAGGGACTTCAGCTCCCAGAAGCCTCAGCCATGTTGGCCAATAGTCCCATGTTTGCCAATAGCTCCTGGGATTCTGGGAGCTGAAGTCCCTCGGCCCTTAAAGGGGAAAGGTTGTCTACCCCTGACATATAGGATCATATGAGACACTTGCTATATAGTAAGAAGTAGGAGAACATTAGAGAATTAATAAGAAGGAACCATTAATGATTACAGAGGTTGTGGAAAATACAACATGAGTAAGCTTACATCATGAACAGTTGAGCACTTGGTGGGGAAGGAGCTGATTCAGGGTCCAAATTAAATCTCTGACTTTGGCTAAAGATAGAGCAGCGAGGAGACAGCAGAGGATTATCTCCATCAGTAATGTGATATAGCAGTCTGCTAGTCCCTAAGGATTGATGGTCTTCATGTCCATTGTCTGCAGCTGCCTGGCCCTCTCTGTTGACCTGTCCAGGCTCTGCAATGACAAGATGAATTCAACAAGCATTTAGTAAGGCAATCTCATTAAGCAGCACACATTATAAAAGAAACTTTGGTTGGCAAAAGAAAGTAGGTAGGAGTTGTTTAAGTAAAGTTTCATTAAGGTTGCCACATTAAGCATTCTTACATGGAACAAAGACATACGTTGGAATACCTATGCCTAAAATCAAGCTGTGTAGTACGTACACTAGACAACTATTTTGCCAATTGATTAAGGTCTCTTTCATACTGCAATGATTTAACTGCCACAACTGCATCATACAGGATCCTGGGATTTGTATCCAAAGCCAAAGAGCATACTGCAAACAACTCATGGATTTGTAATTTGGTGAGATGCTAGAGGAAGTGTCTAGCTGAGAATTCTAAAAACCTCTCCCTAAAATGCAAATCCTAGGATTCTATAGGATGGAACCATGGCAGTTATAGTGGAATCATAGTGTTATAACTGTGTAGTGTCAAAGGGCTCCTAGACCATACTGTCTGGGTCACATGCAAAGCTCTGGGGTTGAGCCAAAGTAGATAGTCACAAATTTAGCAGAATTAATGCAGAAATGAATTAATCTTTTTAAAGATTGAGTATTTTAGTGCATTTTATTTTTTAAAATCTGTATAATATGTAATCCAACCTCCTCTCACACAATAGGAATTTCTTTTGTTTTCCTTGCCCCTGCGTCTACCAAGATGTTGCACAAATCTTCTCCAGAAGGTCCATCAGCCTTCTGGAGCAGGCGAGGGAGGGATATATTATTAAGCTAAATAAGTAGCATGTTCAATAAACATTATTTAAGAAAAAGGAATACTAATTAATCTCTTTGAAGGAAAAACAAAACTGACCATGCTACATTCTGGCAGGCAACGTGACAAATGTCTGACCTAGTATTCCACCCCTGACTTTTAAATGGTACTGATTGACTGCTTCTATAGTTTACAATCCTGAATTACCGGTAATAATCTCTGGGTTATAATAATCCTGATGGGTTATTTCAGATTAACTGGAGGATCAAATAGCTCTCTTTCAAATAAGCATTTTCTACTATTATTCCAACATTCCAGCTGGTCTTTAAATGCCAAAAGAAAAATATCCCATTTTGGATGTGCAAGCATTTTCTTGGGAAGCCTTAACTGTATACATCAGTTAACGATTACAAGAGCACACTGTGCCCTGCAAAGACATAAAAAGGTAAATTATTCTGAAGTTATAGAAGATAGCAAACATATATTCAAAAAAGACCAGATAAATGAGAGATTATTTATACATGAGAGCCTGTCTTCCCCCAACAGGTGTTATACACTATCCGCTTTAATCTTTCTTTATGGAAGGGATAGGGTCCTAAAACTGTGACGCTCTTGTTTGGATTACAACTCACAACATCCCTCGCCTACAGTTATGCTGGCTTGATGGGAGTTGTAGTAGCCCAACAACAACTGGACAGCCCACCCCTACTTTGAGAAGCAGGAAAAAGAGGACATTGGAGATCAGCTTCTATTAGCAAAACCACCCCTGTGCTCTGCTGGCTGCCAGTCCAATTTTGGGCACAATTCAAAGTGCTAGTTTTGACCTATAAAGCCTTAAACACCTGGGGTCCAGCTTACATGAAGGACTCTAGTTCCCTTTGGAGCCATCATGGTGTAGTGGTTTGAGTGCTGGACTAGGACTCTAGAGAGCAGGGTTCGAATCTCAGCTTGACCGTGTAAACCCACCAGGTGACCTTGGGCAAATCACATTCTCTCAGCCTCAAAGGATGGCAATGGCAAACCCCCTCTGAAGAAATTTGTCAAGAAAACCACATCATAGTGTTGCCTTAGGGTCACCATAAGTCGGAAACAACTTGAAGACACACAGCAACAGCAACATCTTCCTTTATGAGCCCATTAGAGCTCTAAGATTGTCTGGAAAGACCCTTCTCTCTGTCCCATCACCCTCTCAGGCAATTTTGGTGGGGACAAAGAAGAGTCTTCTTAGTAGCTGCTCCTGGTCCCATCCTTGCTCTCCTTCTGATGTCAGGTCAAAATATTCTGTGCTGTCAAGGCTTTTATAAACTAATTACGGTTGGATTTTTAATGCTGTGCAGTTTTATTTTAAGGTTGGTATACAGTCTTTGAATGTATTTTTAATATTTTTAATGTTTTATGTTTGTAACTTTAGATATTGTTTAACTGTTGTTTAAATCTTATATTTATAGTTTTATTAATACTTTAGTATTGTTTTAATTTATACTGTCTAAATATGTTGTTAGCTGCCTTGAATCCCAATATTGGGAGAAAGGTGAGATAATAAGGAGGAGGAGGAGGAGGAGGTTCCATGGCTAGTTCCTTGGCCATTCCCTGGAGGAGAGGGCACACCAGACTGAAGAAGAACTACACTTCCTGAAGACCACTGCGACAAACTTTGCCCTACGCCCACCCCTCCTGCCAATGTTAAAGCCTAGCTGGCATACAGGGAGCATTGGAAAGTTTAATACGTCCAACGAGAGTGGACGGGGGCAGCTATGATAGGCAGCAACTCTATTAAGATGGTCTGAAATTGCTTATAAATGTCAGGAATGGATTCTCAGAATCCTTTTTGCCATCTGACATCATTCGGACTCAGAGGGAGAGAAAGGCCAGCCAGCTTCATCAGGCCTGGCCTAAAGTAAGAAGAAGAGCCCTCCCTTCAGCCCATCTGCCACGGCCCAGGCCTCGGAGGGAGAGAAGAACCACTGGACTTATTCCCCTTCCCCACTGCCATTCACTTCTCTTTTTGTGTCATGTCTTTTTTAGCTTGTAAGCAGGGAAATGTCTAATTAATTATCTGTAAGCTGCTCTGACAGCCTTTCTGGCTGAAGAGCAGGTATAAATACAGTAAATAAATAAATAAAAATAAATAAAACCCTATGAAATTAATGGGGCCACCATGAATCAAAGGGGGACTGGAAGGCACATACACATACTCTGCCCCACAGAACTGACTAACGCCCTGTACAAACCAGCCAAAAGGGCCAGCCTGGGGGTGGAGTCAGGCCATGGTGACTGCACACTGGCCACCCCGCCACTCTCCCGATGCTGCCATCCCACCGCGTGCCCCACTGCACGGCGGGCGGCATCAGTGCACTCCCTTGGTGCAGCGTACAGACAAGCTGTGCTAAAGGAGTGCAGAAAAGCCACCGCTGCTGCAGCAAGGGTGGCTTTTTGCCACTCCAAAAAGGAGTGGCATTTGTTAGCTCTTTTTGGAGCGGCAAAGTGCCAGATCAGGGCTGGGGCATGCTTTTGCCGCAGCCCCGATCTGGCACTCCCAGGAGTGGCACAGAGCCACCCCTTAGGGGCCATCTGTACAGCCCCAGTGTTGTGCTTGACTTTTAAAATGTTAGTGTTAGTGCTACCGCATTATCATTAAATCATAAAAGAAAATTAATTCATTTGTATTATAACATTTAAACGCTTTTGTTAAGTTTTTAAAGACAAGAAGCCAAGATCCTGCATGGGCAGAAGTAGCTTTCACATCGGAGCTCCATCATTTTAGCTACTTCTGCCAAGGCTACTCCCCCCAAACCTACCTCTTAAACTATGCAGTGCCTCAACCAAAGAATTTCCAAGGGGTTGCAGATTGGGGTGCTGGGAAATGACAACTGCAGCGTTCTCCTGGTTGTGTGGCACACTGACCCAGGCAGCTAGAAAGAACCTCCCGCCCACACACACACACACACTGCAACTTCTTATCTCAACAAGCTGCATGATCATGACAGTGCTGCAGTCATCATTTCCTAGTCCCCAGATCTGTAATGCCTTTGAAACCTTTCAGTTGGAGGACTGTCTGGCTTAAGAGGTAGATTTGGGGGTTCACGTTTGGTCATTGATGACTCTAAAAAGGAACTTGTGGCTTCATAAAGGAATGAGGCAACTTGGATCACAAGAGAAGCATCTCTTCTTGTCTTGCTAATGGAACTTAAAAAATCTTCCTGGAGTACCCACATGGCCAGAAAGAGGTGGAGTTGCCCTGCATGAATGTCCGTCCAACAACACCTGAACTGAGAACAACAGCATCTTGACATAACGCAGGCTAGGGACTAACATCGTCATATATATTTTTTTCTCCTGTATGCCCTTTAACATCTTTACTTGATGAAGAAACCAGTGGAGCTTTGAACACTTTCAACATATATTTTGTGCATTTTGGTTGGCCAATAAAGGTATTGCTGTTTGTGGATTTTGGATGAATCCCCAAAGTTATGAAATGGTAGGAAATTAATGAGAAACTTTCATTGCTCCTCAAAAATAACAAGTTGCAAAATTGTTGTGAAAATTATTAATGAATAAGGTGTAACAAATTAATTTTTAATTAACTATTACCAAGCTGTTGTATTGCCCATCATTTCAGAGTATGGTGGAGCCAGATTGACTGCCCTGGGTGCAAATGGATGGATAATTTCTTTTCCTAACATAACTTTTTCATTGCACAGATCTTGATCCAAAACAGGGGTCTATATACAGAAGTATGTTTCTTTGTCCTTGCTGGACTAAACTTTGGATTTTATGGTCAAGCTCTACTTACATGTTTTTAAATGTGATCCTGATGAGAATGTGATTTGCACCAAGTCAAATACATCCCACCAGCCATGTCAATAAAGTGACAGTTTCCTGCCCAAATTAAGCAGTTGAAACTTTAGAGCAGGGGTAGGCAACCTGAGGCCCGTGGGACGAATGTGCCCCTCCCCCCCGAGGCCTTTGGACAGCCCCAGGCTGCTCCTGCCGCTGCCGCCGCCACCTGCCATGATGATATTGATTATTGTTGTTATTACTTGTTCTTGGGGTTTTCTTGGCAAAATCTCCACAGGGGTTTTGCCATGGCTTTTCTGGGGCTGAGAGAGTGTGCATGCATATTTTATTTATTTATTTAATTAATTTTTAATTTTTATTTATTTATTTGTTTTTGGTGCTTCGGCCCCCGTTGTCTGAGGGACAGCAACCCACCACCCGGCTCAAAAAGGTTGCCTACCCCTGCTTTAGAGTTTGGGAAGTTACTCTTTTGGATTGCGACTCCAAGAATCCCCAGACATCGCAAGATAGCATTGACGAGAGTGTTATGAAAGCCTTGAATTCACTGTTATATGTGGATTAGTAGACTGTGTTCCATTAAATTAATTAGAAGGTTTTGGAAACAATCCTGCTTAAGCCAAGATTCCCAAATGAGGTCCACAATGTATATTTTAGGGCTATAATCAAATGGCCCCTGGAATATTTCTGATATTTGGGTACACGAATCCAAAATTTGTCTCTTACCTTTAATGCTGGTGGGAGCAGGGGGCAATTTCCCATAGCATTAACAAATGGAAAGATGTGAGCACAATAGTTACAGTCTGACCTCAGTATCTGTGGAAGATCTGTTCCCATGAGTCCCACAGATAAGCAGAAACTGCATTTAACAGCAAATGCTATTTTCCAGCAGAAGATGACCATAGAGTGACACTGGAGGATCTTCAAATGTCTAGAAAGATCTTTTTCCCAGACATGGGTAAGTGAAACCGCAATTACCAATCCTGCAGATATGGGGGCCAGACTACAATGTAAAAAGTAACTACCTCCCTCTTTTATACTATTGCTTTAACAAGGTGCTATGCAACTTTTAATTCTTTCTACTCATTCAGCTACTAACCACGCATGGTGGTTCACCAGAGGCTAAGTGAGCCCCACAGTTATTCTACCTGCCTGTACCTGCAAAAAGAAGAAAAGTTGTCAAGACTCTGGCCAGCCCTGCACCTGGCTGGCAGGCTGGATTAAACTGTGTGGGGCATTTGTTAATCCTACATGTTCCAGTGACAGGCCTAGATGATGAAGCAATTCTATGGCTAGTGCACATGATACTGCCACCACAAGGGTGTAGCTATGCAGATTTTCCTTCACAGTCTCCAAATTTCTAGCATTGCAGAGAGTGAAACACTGAAAATCATTAACACCTAGAACTCTAATCTTTGGTATGTTCCCATTTTCTTGGTAAATTGTTTGCTTCTTTTCTTTGGATGCCTACACTACATTTCTAACTGATCAACTGATGTTTTAAGTTACTGCAGTGGTAGAAATTCAGGGAATGAAGGAATGAAGAATACTTATGGGGGGATAATGCCCCCCTGTAACAGCTATACCTCTGTGCCAATACAAAAAGGTCTCCTAAAAACACTGGGGCCTCAAAGAACTGATGTAGAAAACAGCCAAATTATTTATTTTTTCAATGGTCATTCTGCTCTAGTAACATATGAAGAGGGCTGAGTATCTTCTAGTATCTGTGTAACAGCTGCTATATTTTATGTGCAAAAGGCCACAATTCATAGATCCGAGTACATTAGGCTCATCTTTTCTGTTTGTTTCCTTTTCACGTGATTCAGAAATTCCAAAAGCAGAGCATCTTAAACTCTTTTTAAATTAAGACATACCAATCCTGAACCTTTGAGATGAAATGGAATATACGAACTGAAAAAACTGAATAATTCTGCTTTCTTTGGCTTAAGTGGGGCACATCTAATAATGACCTCTCTAATGGAGGCACAGAAACACAATGGAGGTTTTGCAGCACTTGCTTTCAAGATGTGAAATGGCAGAACTGCCAAATTAATCTGAGAGATTCTTAGAAAGTGAAACAGATTAGCCTTTGCAAAATGACCACACACACACACACACAAAGCTTTTGAAATAAGCTAGCCTGTAACAGTCACTTTATTTATCTACAAACATTACTGAGGGATTAGGCCATGGAATACTGACCCATTTGCCTTAATGGAAACCGCAAACAGTCTACAAATTTTAAGCTTGCCTACAGCTCATCCGCTTGCTATATTAGTCTTGTTAACTATGACCTATTTTTCATACACAGCGATTTTGCCTTCTGCCTGAACCCAGGAATCCAGCTCATGCCATCTGTGTGGTTATGAGCACTGGAATGTCAGAAATAAATCCCAAGCACCCAATCCATTTATTTCCAACAATTGATTTCGAGTGAGCCTGGAGAAAGGGGGGAGCGAGAGCGAGATGGACAGAAATAATATGCCTGGTGAAGAATACAGTCATTAGTAATGAAAAACAACGTGTGGCTTTTAAGAGTTTCACTTTCTCTGCAGAAGCAGTCAATTGGCAATCGATAACAGGACAGAGGAAACAAGACTGGCCAGGCAGAAGTGTGTAGTGGGGAGGGAGAAAAACAGATAGACAGAAACTGGGGGAAAATGTTCCACATGAGCATAATTGTAATAGTTTTCTTTAAAAGAAGCAAAATGGTTGAAACCCTCCCCCTGTATGGCGGGGGGGGGGGGGATGAAGGGAACATTTCAAATAAATTGCTAATCTAACCCCAAAGTAATCAATAGTGATATGAAACCTCCCCCAAAATAAAATGCATTTTCTCTCTTATCACTCAAGTTTGAAATTTTCACCGTCCTGTGGCTCCCAATTATGCCTTAGCCGCAATTCCTTTGCAGTCTTTCAAAGACGGCTGCCGGTGAATTCAGTCAAGAAGCCAAAAGCTACTGAGCTGCCTTTTCAAGGATAAAACAAGGACATACCATTAAGGAAGAACCCGTCTTACCTCCACAATTGTCCCCATCGGCTTGCACGCTGGCTGGGACTGAGGAAGGGATGGGATCCTTCAAAGCTGGCAGCTGAGGAGTTTCATCCTGGTTTGGCAAAAATGCAGAGCAAAGATCAGTTTCAAGAGCTTGCAGCTTCAGCAAAGAATTCTGCAGGCAAAAACAGAACATTGGGCTAGGCAGGGAGTGAGAAAACGGCAGCGATCCAATTGTCACTTCCTCAAGCTTTGTCTGCAGGAAAGGACTGTTCTTGCTCACTCAGCCCAGGACAAGTGCATTAACTGCCCAGACACACTGTACTTTCATTATGCCTCTTCACATCCTCCATTTATTTTAACTGATCGGGATTACTTATGACACAAGGGAAGACTAATTTCATCGGCAAAAGATTTGTTCAAGAAAGCCAATCTGAGAATCCAGCAGTTTCACTCTCAGTCTCAGAGCAAAATGTGATGGGAGGGTTTCATTGGTTCCTTGTGCTGATGGATGGACCTTATGGCACAATGCCACTCCCAATCCGCCATTCATAAAAAAAGCAGAAGAGATGGAGCATACTGCATAAGAAATTACTGGAAGCAAAGGGTTAAATGCTTAGGCACACTTGTTTTTTTTTTTGTTTGTTTGTTTTTTTTTTTAAGGCTGCTTCTTTCTTTTTCTTTTTCTTTTTTGGTTTGGCTTTGGATAAGGAGAGATAACATTTTGGGAGGCCACTGCCTGTTCTGCCAGGCAATGCCCTCATTTCATTTCCCTTCAAATACCAGAGCAATATTAAAAGATCTTTGTCATCCTTTGTGGGGGAGAAAAATCAATGAGTATAAGGCTGTTTATTTCTTAGCAGCTCATCCAGCTACTGTTTCATGCTTGATCCATTTCTCATTTCAGTCCTGAATACCAAATGCAATATTGTAGCTCTACAATCTGACACAAGCATCTGGCCATGATGCAAGTGTTCCTAACTACCTTAATGATTCACCAGCTGAACCAACTGGGCGAGGGAGTAGAATTGGGGAGGAAGAACGTATCCATGTATATGCCCTGCATGTTCAATTTTCCTGTCCCCACAAAAAGAAAGACTGTCCTCTAACAGAGGACATTCAAAAAGGATGTGGAGAAACTGGAGCGTGTCCAAAGGAGGGCAACTAAAATGGTGAAGGGTCTGGAAACCAAGCCCTATGAGGAACGACTTAGGGAGCTGGGGATGTTTAGCCTGGAGAAGAGAAAGTTAAGAGGCGATATGATAGCCGTGTTTAAATATTTGAAGGGATGTCATATTGAAGAGGGAACAAGCTTGTTTTCTGCTGCTCCAGAGACTAGGACCCGGAACAACGGATGTAAGCTCCAGGAAAAGAGATTCCACCTCAACATTAGGAGGAACTTCCTGATAGTAAGGGCAGTTCGACAGTGGAACACACTCCCTCAGAGAGTAGTGGAGTCTCCTTCCTTGGAGGTCTTTAAGCAGAGGCTGGATGACCATCTGTCAGGGGTGCTTTGATTGGGAGTTCCTGCATGGCAGGGGGGTTGGACTGGATGGCCCTTGTGGTCTCTTCCAACTCTATGATTCTATTATTCTATGAGAGGATAGATGGCTGCCTGTTGGAAGTGCTATGATTGTGCATTCCTGCATGGCAGGGGGTTAGACTGGATGACCCTTGTGGTCTCTTCCAACTTTAAGATTCTATATGAGTCCACCCCAAATGTAAGATCATCAGTGGAGGCCCTGTTACATAGCTTACCACTCCCTGAGGCTAGACCAGTGAGTACAAATGACAGGACTTTCTCTATAGCAGCCCTCTGATTATGGAACTCCCTTCCAGCAAAGGTCAGCCTGGCTCCATCCCTTCTGAACCTCCAGCAGGCGGGTTTGTATATAGTCTTTTTAATGAATTTAACTTTATAAATAGTTTAATTGTCTTATAAGTAACTTCTATATTTATACTTTTTATTAATGTTTAGTGTTTAATCTGCATTGTTTTAAACATGTTGTCAGCTGCCTTGAGTTCCATTTCTTTTGGTGAGGGGAAAGGTGGAATACACACACACAAGACTGTGCAGCTTCACATACATTTTGGCAATAAAATTTAGAGAAGTCTGCTTTCTCTTATTTTAAAAATGTTTACCTGGTTTTAGCATTATGTTTAACAAAGAGTTTGAACTAGTTTGAACTGGTTTTTAATTATATATTCAGTGGCCAGAATTCAACATGCACTACTTGGTTATATAACTACAACCTGAAACAGACAGGCCAAAAGCACTGCCTTTGGGCCAAGCCAGGGTGTGGCGTTCAGATGACGGACGCCCTCGGATTGGGCTGATGTAGCTCTGCAACCTAAATCTGGCCATAAAAGGAGTGAGGGAAAAGTACTCCTTGCTGGTGGCCCGTTGCAGACTATGGCAACAGCCGAGTTCGGGACCATAGCATCTGATTACTGTGATTCCGTGTTGAATGCGCAATGACCTGTGCTGGAGCGGTTGGAGGTCGGTCCAAGCTTCCGGTCTGCTTGACCCTCAAATCATCTGCATAGCAAAGTTGTGCCTCCAAGCATGAACCCCTACCCCTAGTCCTGAATTAGCAATAGCAATAGCATTTAATTTCCTATACTGTTTATCAGTGAACTCAGCACTCTCTAAGCATTTTATAAGCTGTAAGCCAATTGCCCCCAACAAGCTGGGTACTCATTTTACCAACCTACGAAAGGATGGAAGGCTGAGTCAACCTTGGAGCCCTAGGATCAAACTCACAACCTTGTGACAGCAGTACTGGCATTCAACCACTGTGCCACCAGGGCTCCCTACCCACAATTACCAGGAAGCAGCCACTGTGAGCAACAGGGGTCTGTTCTCATCTCAACTGGGATGCAGCAGACTGATGTTTCCTCCCCCTCCCAATAGCAATCTCTGGTGTGACAGTCACAAGCAGGATCCCTGCCACAATTTGTACTCACACCAGAATGCTCATAGGAGGAGGTGGAAACATCAGTCTTCATCATCCTAAGTGACAGAAAAATAGACCCCACTTGCCTGCATTGATTGCTGCCTTGTAAAGCAGGACTGACAACAATTTTACAATCCCTATATACTCCCTACACTATACTACTGAATATGTAGTGTGTGAGAATACGAATGATTTATGAATGCCTAACTCTAGGATATGCATCCATAACTAAGATTGTGAATTCCAGCCAATGTTTTTAAAGTGTTTTTATCAATTATACATCATCTCAGGGTCCTACTGATGCAGGAGGCAATAAATTAATATCTTGCATAAATAAATAAAATAATCAAATTAGAAAGGAAGCTAGGATGCAAAACAGCTGCATATAGTCTCTGTGTGCAGCATTTTTTCTGAAAAGATATGATCACTTCACTATATAGCTCAAATCCAGAGCATGGAAAGCTTATTTTGAGGACTATCAGGCTTACTGGGTAATCTGGATAGGGAATTCTGGGGACTATATACACCAAAAGTAACTTTCTCCAGCTCTGCTCACATGTCATTATATAGGAAGAGGCAAGAAGAGCTCAGGGAGGAAATAGGAATTCAGACCAACTCCTTCTACAAGCTTCCTCAACTCACTCTTGCCTCCTTTCTTTAGAGGACATACACATTCTGTCCCTCTTCAGCTATGGATGAAGTTGCCCTGAATTTGTACCCAGGATCTCTTCTACCTTACACAAATAAATTCTCTCAGCAACATTTCACACACTTTTGATAGTTAAAGTTATTTCTCCTTAATCATAGAAGAAGATGTTCATTATATTTTTACCCAGGCTTCAGAGAAAGTGGAGTAAGCTGGTGATGCAGGAAGAGAACATTCTCTACTTGTATTAACAGCTTTTATCACTTGTGTGTGGATAAAAGCACTTCCTTTCCTCTGCACGGAAGCCAAGCCATCCTCCCCAGGATCACTCTCTTCCTTCATGGGCATCTCAGCCCCCAAACTCACAGGTTGTGCAGCAAGTAGGAAGAAAATCATAGGGAAAGATCCTCATGATCTCTCCTCTTCAGCTACTCAGCTGAAGAGTTGCAAAGCAATGAGGTGTAAATAGGGCTGAGGAGTAGAGCACAAAGGTTGGCAGGCTGCTTCTGGTCTGTTGGTTCCCCACTTCCTTTATGAATACAAATAAGATTGCCAGACTTCCATGAATACAAATAAGATTGCCAGACTGAAAACTGGAGAGAGCTCCTGACCCTGTAATACTTGTGTAAAAGAAGGAATTTTAACAGATGTAGCTTGTCACTCAAGAAGGTAGCAAGTGACACCTATTCAATTTCTCCTTCTACACAACCATTAAAGGTACAGAAGCCTCTGCAGTTTTCCCTCTAGCAACCCACTTGCCCTTTCATGATTTGAAGCTCCCTGTGTTTTCTTGTGAGTCACTGTTCTAACAGTGCCACCTACTCTGAGGCAAATAACTCTTTGGTCTCTACATCATGAGTGAATGGATAACTTTGCAGAAATTAAACTTCTCCAAAATCATTCAGCCAGCTGGAATAAGGCCAAACCAAAACAGTAACTCATGCAGAGAAGCAGCTTCTTTTGTGATAGGGCTCCTGGGAGTCTCACTTTCCTTCTCTATGCAAGGGGATTTTGTAGCACCTTTGAGACTTAGAGTGGATGCAGACTGGCCGTTTGAGGCAGCAGAGAGCCGCACCAGGGAGTGGCAGATCGGGGCAGCGGCAACCCCATGCTGCGGCCCCGAACCTTCCTTTTGCCGCCCCGAAAGAGTGGCAAAATGCTGCTCCTTTTAGGGGCAGCGAAAGGCCGCCCTAAGAGCTGCCGCCGCAGCTCTTCCGTGCCCTTTCAGCGCAGCGTATTTAAACACTGTGCCAGAAGGGCATCCTGACACCTCGCGCCATGCGTATGGCCGTGCGGCATCAGGACAGCATCGGGGTGGGGGTGGGGCAGCCAGTGTGCGGCTGCCTCACCCCAATTCTACCCCCAGGCTGGCCCTTTGGGCCAGTCTGCAACGGCCCTTACTATGTAGAAGAAGTTGTAGCATAAGCTTTCATAGACTTGGCCTACTTCTTCAGGTGCATGAAATGAAATAATGTCCAGGAAGAACATTTAGATTGTATGAATACCTATGAAATGCAAAATATGTGGATGTGGTGATGAGGTAACAAATTTAGTTTTAATGATGATGTTAAGGGGAAAAGGCAGGAGGAAATGTATTTCCTATAGCCAAGGTGGATGGGTGTCTATATGAAATGGTGGGAGGGAATGTTGAAATATGGTGTGGGCAGGCTGGACAGGAAATTTGGAGTATAGTGTGGGAATCAGAAAGGAAATATGTAAAACTAGCTAATAGTATCTGGTGTTATGTGCAGTGTGCCAGAAAGCCATTGCCTTTCTTCAATTCACTGCTTATGGATTGGAATTTGCGAATATATTATAATTCAGCTGTTTCTCTTTCCAGTCTCCCTTTGTAGATTTTTTTTTATGATGTTGTTCAAGGACCACTATCCTGAGGTCAGTGATATAATGCCCAGGAAGATTGAAGTATCTTGCAACAGGCTTTTATGTATTCCCATTCCTAATATTTGACTTATGTCTAGTGTAGAGATAACAAAGCAGTGGCCAACAGACTGGAAATGCTTGATATAATAAGAAAGGAGATACAAAAGACTGCAGCAACTATAGGGCAACAGCACTAATCTCACAAGCAAACAAAATAATGCTCAAAATTCTGCAGCATAGATTCCAACCATACATGGAGAGTGACATTCCAGAAGTGCAAACTGGATTCAGAAAAGGGGGGAGGGCACTAGGGACCACATTATAAACATACGATGGCTAATGGAGCACACCAAAGAATTTCAAAAAAGAATCAGCATGTGTTTCATAGACTACAGCAAAGCATTTGATTGTATAGATCACAAAAAACTACAGAATGCACTCAAAGACATGGGGGTGCCACTACATCTGGTAGCCCTGATGAGGAATCTGTACCAAGGACAAGAGGCCACCATCAAAACAGCATTCAGAGAAACAAAGTGGCTCCCAATAGGCAAAGGGGTCAGGCAAGGCTGCATCCTATCACCCTACCTGTTTAATTTGTATGCTGAAAACTTCATAAGAAAAGCAGAATTAGAATCAGAAAAAGGAACAGTTAAGATAGGAGGAAGCAACATTAATAACCTAAGATATGTGGATGACACCATAATATTAGCAGAAGATGTTCAGGAATTGGAACAGTTAATAATGAAGGACAAAGATGAAAGTGCAAAGCCAGGTCTTATGCTGAACATAAAGAAAACAAAATAATGACCACAGAAGAAATACACAAATTCAATCTAGACAACCAGGAAATTGAAAAAGTTACAGAATTCAAATTTTTAGAATCAAACATTGACCAGAATGGAGACTGCAGTCAAGAAATAAGAAGACTAGGAATGGGTAGGGTAGCTATGAAAGAACTGGAAAAGATACTGAAGAGCAAAGACATACAACTGGGCACTAAAGTCAGAAAGCTCCAGGCCAGCTGGAGTTACCATGTACAGATGTGAGAGCTGGACAGTGAAGGAAGCAGACAAAAAGAAAATCAACCCATTTGAAATGTGATGCTGGAGAAGAGTACTTAGGATACCATGGACAGCCAAGAAGACAAACAAATGGGTTCTTGAACAGATCAGACCAGGGCTCTCCTTGGAAGCAAGATGATCAAGTTGAGACTACTGTACTTTGACCACATAATGAGAAAGCACGGATCAGTAAAAAAAAAAAAAAAAACAATAATGCTAGGAAAGGTGGAGGGTAGAAGAAAGAGAGGAAGATCACAAACCAGATGGATAGACTCGATCAGGGCGGTTATGGGCAAGGGCTTGCAGAATCTGGGCAAGGCAGTGGAAGATAGGGATTTTTGGAAATGTCTCATTCACAGGGTCGCCATGAGTTGGAACTGACTTGAGGGCAGCTAACAACAAAGAGATTGGCCTGTTTGCCCAAAGTAATGGCTTCCTGGCACACTATATATAATATAACATTATAACTTCTTCAGTAGTCAAGTACAGATAGAAAATGAACAATAGACTGTAAAATGCTTGAGCAAACAGAATGTTTTTCCTACCACCTAAATGATAAGAAGGTAGGAGTCAGCTCTTGGGAAAGATAATTCTTTACTTTGAGTGATACATGTAAAAATGTCCTGACTTGTCCCTGGCTACCACCTGCCTTACTTCAAGTGACATGCAGAGAAGGGCACTGGCAGACAATTTCAATGAACATGACAAGATGTTCCTTAGGGTACCAAGTCCAATTGCTTAGGACTACAAAGCAAGTACCATGATTTTGATCTAAGTCTGTTTTCAATTTTTTGAGATATATTTTGAAGATTCAGCCTTGGTTAAAAGTCTACCTGCTTTGTTCTGCACTAAATGAACTTCCCAAGCTTGCTTTAGAAGCAGCCCTACATAGTCCAAGAAGAAGGTTAATGGAGCATGATTCTTGAAGTTCTGTAATTGCCCTCTCTGGAAAACACAGGAGTCTTCTAAAAACAACAACAACACTGAAAACAATTTTAAAAAACAATTTTGAAGAATAGCTTTACCTTTCATCCTCATGGATTTTTTTAAAAAAAATTGTACTGTGTGAGTTCTGGCGTGTTTTTTGAAATTCCAGTATATTTCAGGGAATCAAAATGCCCTACAGAAATGTTTGTGGATGTAGAATGAATGGTATTCCACAATTTCCAAATGCCCAAAAGCCAGAATCACACATTCAGGTGAAGCAGAATGTTTGTTTTAGCTGTCAGCCTCTCCATTTTTTTTTTTTTTTTTTTTTTGTAGAAATATATATGTAACATAATTTTTATGTCCTAAAAATACTACCAACTGTTATTTACAACTAGTGGGAAGGAAAGAGGCAGAAAATGCAATGGAAAACACCTGTTTCTATTTATTTGCAAGAAGACCCTACATTAAAGAAATTTTCTTCTACAATAATCAAACAGTGCCTGGTAAAGGAAATGTTCCCCAATGAAAGGCCATTCTTTGTCCCGGCCACCCTACAGACAACCAAAACTTTCCCTTCAGCTGCTGCAGTCCTTGAAAGCAAATTTCCCACACATAATGTGCCTTTTGCTGGTTTTCTTATTCACTGCCCCACTGCAAAAATAACAGAAGCAGGTTGTTACATATTCTGCCAATTGGTGCCAATGTACATTAGGTGTTTGGTTATCGACTTTCTGCCAGTTCTTTTTTAATTTTTTTATTAAATTAAAATGTCCATCCCATTTATCCTTTTTTTGATAAAACAGTGATTCAATAATTACTGTTGTTTTTTAAAGTAATATTATTATAACTTCTATTATTGTCATTCTCTTTGTGGGTTTTAGTTTATCTTTTTGTATATTTTATAACCTTATTCTCTTGTCTTTGCTACATACTTCTTAGATATTATTTCAGTTTATCTTTTCTTTCTTTTCTAACTATCAATAGTCACTAGGCTTGTCCATTTCTTATTCCAAAGATCTTTTATCAGTTTCTGCTCTTCTTCTATTTGCTCTATTGAGTTATCTCTTATGAGGGCAGTTAATGTATCTAAATCCATATTTTTAAAAAACTTAATTAGCCATTCTTCTAGTGTTGGTATCTTCTTTTTTCCATTTCTGCCCATAGAGCATTCTGGCAGCTGTAATCATATAGAATAATAGTTTCTTTTTTAAAAAAAATATTTAAGTGTCTATTGTATTGGTCATATTTAATAAATGCAATTCTGGGCTGAATAATATTCTGTTATTTGGTTGTGTATTCTTTTCCAAAATTTTCTTGCTTGGTGACACCTCCACTACATATGAAAAAACAAACCTGAAGCTTCTTGGCTGACTTTCTGCCAGTTCTAAGGAGGCAGGGAAATGCTGTTTCTCACCACAGTTCATTCAGTGTGGAAACATGGTTCAACTATTGTCATCATTCTGTAACCAGGCTGGGCTTCTCATAGTGTATCAGTCTTCCAACTACACCAGGCTGCTTGCCCAGATGCCCTTTGGTGGAAATAATGTTAGCATCACAGCACCATGACATTTTTAGACCATATGTTCCTGGTTTACTTGGCATATACTGCTGGAATGGGCATTTATCTTTGAACTCTACCAGCTGCTCTTTAAGGGTTACATCTTTCCCTGGTGTGTATCACATTTGAAACTGTTCATGAAAAAAATAATTCATATGCCTTGAAGGTCAATCAGATTAGCAGTGTCACTATACATCATTCTTCTTTCCCTGTTGCTAAAAATGTCTTTTTGACTACACAAGTATCTTTTAAGGCTGATTGTTGATTTGAAGTGGCAGTGCCCTGACACTGGATGCCACAGTTCCTTCAAGGCTTCTTGCTGTCCATGATATAACCCTGCCAGTAAGACAATGTATGTCCAGCTCAGTAACATCAAAGGTCTTTCTCACTTTGACGTTGGTAGTGTTCTCTTCATTCTGTGCCCTTAATACACCCCATGTCTATTTGTATCACAAATTATATGGTAAACAATGCCATCTATGAGAAGCAGTTCAAAAGTTGCTACATATAATTTTTTTGCCTTTTTCTTCAGGTGTTCCTTAATGAAACCTCTGGCTGTGGATGTTTGCATCAGGGCCCTCCATCCTTGCCTCTCTGGACATCTAAATGTCCCCTTGGTCTTTCCTGGAGAAGATCAGGTGAGCAAGCAGTTGCTGCCCTCCCACATTTAAGCAGGGGGGAAAGGTTGTTTCTTAACTGAACACTCTCACTGGATTTTCAGCATAGTGTTTCATCCATAAAATGCCATAGGGATTTTTTGTTCCATTACATTGTATGAGGGGGGGAAAGATATCCTAATAGCAAAATGTAATATATTTGTTGGAACAATTTTTGCCTTTGCTGGGTTTTTTCCATTGGGGAAAAACACGCATGACAGAGAAATGCTATTTGGGACCATTGTTTAAAATTCTTGAAGAGAGACTGCCATAAACTATCTACTTTGTAAGTCTAGTTCTGTGGGAATTCTGCCACAAAATATGACTTTCAGATACATATAAGGATGACATTCTTTGCTAATTTTGTCCCAAAAGAAGAAACCAAGTAATTGTAGCTATTTCTTCCCATTTTTGAGAAACTGCACAGTGGTCAAATACTATTCGTAGTTTGGGACTAATTTTGCACAAAATTCACATGTGTTTTTTTTTAATGTACAGAAAACAGCACTTTTTTGTTTTGTTCTGAAAAAAAAATGCTCATTTTCTGTGCAGAAAATTCTACTTTCTGTACAATGTGAATTTTATGCAGAATAGTTCTGTGAAGATTCTCATCTGTCCGCCATTCCTCCCATCAGGGTTTCCTGACTTCTGAGAAACAAGTTTTAAAATCATTTTGGGGTATTTTCATGTATTCTTTGCATTCCTAATCCTCAGCATAAGGATTAAAATTATAACAAAAACAAAGACCATATGGAATAAGATGGTTTTGGTTATCAGCTAAAAGCACAATAAGGATGCAGCCAGCCTAACCTCTCTTGTGAGAGAATTCTACAACTGAGGTGTCACTTCAGAGAAAGTCCTGTCTCATGCTATTTCCCAAACTTGCCTTGTGAGGGGGTGGGACTCACAACAGGGCCTCTGGTGAAGATTTCAAATTCTGGGGCCAATATTTCAGTTATATTTATTTATTTATTTATTATAGCATTATATGTTGTTCTAGACCTAGAAAGTGTTCTACACCTCAGAGCAGTTTACCATGTTGGTCAAGGAAAAATATAAACTAGTGTCTACCATCAGTATTATGGTTTTGTAAAAAGTGTCATATATTTCTGTCTTCTACTCTACCTCACACAACTGTATTACAAACTGACTGGTTCAGGTTCCCTTACTTTTTGGCACCTCAAATCATGTAGTGCATGTATGCAACTCCCCTTCCCAACTAATTGTAACTGTAATGGTAAAAATAAGACTGGTCTAGTACCATCCCCAGGCTGCAGCCAGTGGAAGGCTGGAAAATACTCTTTCTGAGAAACACAGATAGAAATCCTAGTTTATGTGAGCGGGGATCAAAATTTAACAGTGCATTCTTTATTTCTCCATCTCAGTGGCTTTCGGAATTTCTGAACTGAGGAAACCTTTTGTTTATTACTTAAACTGCTGATGAATCTCTAAGCATTGCAGAGGAATGTGGATCATCTATAAGAACATCATGTGAACCTCGTGTGTGAACCAAGTGTTTGTGTGACAAGACCTTGGTCCAAGCTTGTTAGGCCTCACTGTTGTCCTAGGTGCACTGTAGACTACACTGACCACTATCCTACAGCTGTAGCATGGCAAGGGAAAATCAGTAATGGTAGACATGGATTGCAAAAACATTGACAAATGTTTCTCTCCTGTTACTGATCTTCTCACTGGAAATCCCCAGAAAGTTTCTGAGAAAGTTCAAGGCTCTCCATTGGTAAACTAGTGATATGTTAATATTAGGAGAATAAGCAAGAATGCAGATGAAATGTCTCCCTCCTTGCTGCCCAGACAGATGCAATTAACTCATCCAGAAAGAGGAAATAAACTTCTTAATTTAGAACCATTCTAGCCATATGTGTTTGTTTCATAATTAACTACTAGCACTTGTTGCAAACTATGGTACCAATCTACTCAAGCAGATGAAAGTGCTGAATACTGGGTGGTTATTTTTGTTGTTTCTAACAATATTGATGTTGTAAGATGTACCCTTTTGAAAAATTCATATGCTTTAAATATATTTCCTCCATCTGTTGCAGGTAGGAGGATGGCTGATTTATAGCAATAGAAAAGTTTAGAAACCATGCACACAAACACATGAGTGAGTAAAAAAACCAAAAATATTTGAATATTATGGCAAGATGTTTTAGTTTCCACCTTCTTTATCTGTTCTGAAAAAATATAAGCTGTATCGCAGCTTACAGTGATAAAATACAGCTGATAGAATATTCTACAGTTGATAGGAATCTTAAAATGGCATTACCTCTGAGTTAAAGTCATGGTTGGGTAGAGTGTGAAGACTATACACTCCAAACATGTCCCTTTTCTTGCATCTAAAAGCTTGATTTATGTTTTAGGCCAAAAATGGAGAATATGCAGCTCCTCATGTGACCCCTAACTCCCCTTTTCTGCAGTCCCTCAACCATTTTGAAACCCCAAACCTTGTCCCCCAATTATTAATTTTTGGAGGGGAAAATATATAACTTAATCCAGTAAATGACAACTCCTGGCCTGGAAGTTACCTTTCAATGTTTTTAACACCCCCTAATATCTCCAAATCTCCCAGGCTGCTGCTGCATCACCAAAAAAAAAACAAAAAAAAAACCAGGAAGAACAAACCAGAGGTAGAACTCCAGTCACAGCTGAGTGACGTTTTCAACCAATTTTTGACCAAAAATGTGATAGCATGGCTCAGCATGAGCACAAAAATTGGCCCCCAGTCCCTGAGCAGGTGCATACACCTGCTCTATGCAACACTGCAGTACAATTCTCTATATGTCTATTTAGAAGCAGGCACTGTTGTGTTCAATAGGACCTGCCTCAAACGTTGGTGAGAGGCAGGTAAGGAATAAATAAATAAATATTTATTTATCACGGTTTGAGGATCATATAGGATTATGCTTTCAGTAAGAGTTAATATGTACTTTAACAATGGATTTTATTACAATAGGTCAGGAGTAGGCAACCTTTCCCCTTAAAGGGCTGAGGGACTTCAACTCCCAGAAGCCTCAGCCATGTTGGCCAATAGCTCCTGGGATTCTGGGAGCTAAAATCCCTTGGCCCTTAAAGGGGAAAGGTTGCCTACCCCTGCAATAGGTATTCAATGAAAGAAGGCAAACATGAAAACCAAGATGTAGAGAGATCTTGTAGCACCTTTGAGACTAACTGAAAGAAAGAAGTTGGCAGCATGAGCTTTTGTAGAGTTCAGTCGACTTCCTCAGATGCTTTTGAGGAAGTAGATTGAAGTCTATGAAAGCTCATGCTGCCAACTTCTTTCTTTCAGTTAGTCTCAAAGGTGCTACAAGATCTCTCTACATACTGATTCTATAGACTAACACGGCTATATCTTTGAACCAAGAGTTCAAGACTACAAAGACATCAGGGCAGTACGTGCTGATAAGAATATAAACTGGAGGAGCCAGGTAAAACAGGCAGAAGTAGAATGGGGCTAGAATAAAACTGGAGGGAACCATATCCTGTTGGTCTGACAGTCCCATAAAGGGTTCTCTCTTCACTATAAGAGGCAGCTAAACAAAACCGATTGGACCTTTCTTCTTAGACACTTCTGAGATCAGGCTTACTTCCTCAGTTGGACCAAGGGACTCCATTTCAAATTCACTTTCATCTGAACTTTCCCCAAAAGGTTGGCAATAAGCTTGGAAACATGGCCATAAAGACATGCTGCCATGGATTATCATATCTGGAAAGATTTAGTACCAGATCCAACCTCCTTTCTCTTCCGGCTTTGTCTTACTTTTCTTATCTTTGTGACTTGAAAACCAGGTTCAGGGTTAGGTTAGTCCTAATGATGGCTGAGATCCAGATCAGCTACTTAGGGCCTAAGCAGACGGGCGGCCATGGGCCGCCCCGGGAAGCTGCGGATTGGGGCCGAGGTAGCCGCCCTCCTCAGCCCCAATCCACAGCGTCTCGGGCCCTGGAAGGAGCACTAAAATAGCGCTCCTTCCGCAAGATGCCGAAGGTGCGCCGCAAGAGGCGTTGGGCGCACCTTTCGCATCTCTTTCACCACAGCGTGTGTGGACGCTGCAGCGGAAGTATGTCGTCAGAGCGCTGGTTGTGTGGAGCGATGGGCACCCCGATGACGTGTTCAGGAAGAGGCCAGCATGAGGCTGCCCCTCCCCTTCCTTGCCTACAAGACAGCACAAAGCGCCGTCTGCTTCCCCCCTTAATTAAGTATATCCAGTTAGCTAAGTATGCAAAGGATTCTTGCTGCACTTTTGAGATTAATTGATAAAAACTGGTAGCATGAACTTTTGTAGATCTGAGCCTACTTCCTCAGATGCACCTGAGGAAGTAGGCTCAAGTCTACAAAAGATCGTGCAACCAACTTCTATCTTCCAATTAGTCTCAAATGTGTTGCAAGATCTCTTAGCATACTGATTTTCAGTCTCTGAATTCTACAATTTAAGTATACTTAACTAAGTAGTGTCTCTTGGCCTGACTCCCACCCCCAATCATGCTTTACCAGTCATCAACAGCCACAAGCAACAGATATTTGTTCTCCTATAGATCAGGGTGCAGTATACAGTCATTTCCACCCCTCTCTCCCGCAATCTCCAGTGCAACAATCAGAAATAGGATTCGTGTTGCAATTGCTCCTTACACCAGAGGTCACTAACAGGAAGGGACAGAAATGTCAGTATGTTATGCCCCAATTAATAGAGAATAGGCCTCCATCATTCACAGCAACTGCTGCCCAGTCAAGGAGGATTGGGGGACATTTACAATCACAGCAATAATGTCAATAACTGTGAATACGCAGGGAATACAAATACTCTTAAGTTACTCATCCATAACTGCAACAGTGAATTACAACCAACATCACTAAGGCTCTGGATCTTGACTGAGAAAGCATGATTACTGGGGGCAGGTACTTTGGGGACTGTCTCCCTTTTGACAAGGTCACTGCTTTGTCGCAAAAGATTATCACATGGAGGCTTACCGTCCATAAAACTTCCCTAAATCATTTTTGTGGGTTTTTCAGACTGTGTGGCCATGTTTTAAGAGTTTCTTTCTGACGTTTCGCCAGCATCTGTGGCTGGCGTCTTGAAGGTGTAATAGTTGGTCGCACTTGTCCCCATGATTAAATCATCATGGAGGTGTCCTCTTGCCTCTCCCGTCATAAAATCATTCACAGAGCTGCCATTTCTTAATAATGGAAGTTCCCATTATTAATAAAATAAAGTTCCATGAACACTTTAATGACAAGAGAGGCAAGGGAACACCTCCATGACAATTTAATCACGAGGACAAGTGCGACCAACTACCACACCTTTGCGCTTGCCGGACAATTTAGGGATGTTTTATGGATGGTAAGCCTTTGTGTGATAATCTCCAAAGACTGCTTCCCTTCCCCTCAGCTTTCAAGTGATATCTCTCCCACTTATGCTTTTGAAATGCTCACAGACATCTGCAACATCACTAAAAGGCTGACCTAATTCACAGTAAGCCTAATGAGCTCACCTGTGGGCTGAACCTACATATGACAGAAGGCCCCTCTATTTAGCTGACTCTAATTTAGGGACAGGGAGTATGTGGCCTTCCAAATATTTTAAGACTACAATTGTCATAATGCCTCAGAGCATATAAAGTTATTTTAAGCCTTAAAATAACTTTATATGCTCTGAGGCATTATGGCAGTGATTCCCAAAGGGGGCAGTACAGCCCCCCAGGGGACAGTGGAAAGATCCAGGGGGGCAGTGAGGGGGAAAGGGGCTGACAGAGGGGTTTCAGTCAAAATACTGATACATAAGAAAGATAAAGGGAACCAGCAGCCTTTAGGACCACAATTGATAAAAACATGAGGGTTGCATGAAACTTCTTTTCAGGGTCCCTTAAAACCACAGCACAGCCTTACTGATCATTTCGTATGGTGGTGTGTCCCAGTCTTGACCTGCCCTCATGAGCTCACTGCCTCAGCTACATGCCACTAGTGATGGCAGTGGTGGTTGGGAAACTGTTGTGAGGCTCAGGCACAGGACATCACTTCTGTGGCTCAGAATGGCACCATTTTGGGACAGACTGACTGATTGACTGGAGCATGGAGTGTTAAAATATGTGGCAGTGGATGATAAGTTGTGGCAAAAGGGAGCTTCCAAATTCAGGACCCTGCTTAAGCTTTGCCTAGACTTGGCTGGCAAGTTAGAGTTACTCTGCTGTTCCTGATTTCTGATGAGAGAAGACATAACAGAAGAAGCAATGTTTGTGTATGTGGGGGCGGGGAACACCTGAAGCTGTGTAGAGAAGACATGTGTCTGATGAAGGAGAGGAAGGAGTATCTGGGATCAATTCTTGGAAAGAGTCCTTCACCTAGGAGCAGCTCCTGTAGTTAATCTCCCTTTCCCCATCTGCACCAATCTCCAGTCCAAGGCACGTGGCTTCTGTAACCCCCCTACACAGACAACAGCTGCACCCCTCTCCACCCCCAAAAAGAAGGAATGGGAGTCCTTCCTCACTAGGAAGAAGCTTCTCCCTTTGCACTTGGTAACCTTAGGAGTAACAACCAAACAGCTGGCTGACCAGCAACCAAGCGGCCTCTTGTCTGCACTGGCCTTAGCTGGAGGGGTGGCATGGATGAGATGCTTCTTGGTTGCTGTCCTACTAGCCATTTGGTTGCTGTTCCCTGGGCAACAAGATGCAAAGTGATCAACATTGGTTATTTTGAATTTGCAGTAGGATAGTAGACTTCATATCAAGAAATATGGGGACAGCACTAAGGTTGTCTCTCAAGACAAAAAGGGATGGTCCCCAGAAAAAGTTTGGGGACCACTGTTTGAAGGGAATTCATTACAGTTTCAAGGGCTCTGAATGTAGTTTCCAATTATAGTTACAATTTTTAAACTTCTTTCTTGTTTCTCAAAAATAACTAAATAAAATATGTTCAGTTTCTCCTGTTTAATATCTGAACATTACATTTTGCTTGGTCTATGGTAAAAATCACCCTCTGCTCCCATCCTTTATGTCACTGCCTTAACATCGATAACAGAGCAAATAAGACAGCAGCATGAACTAGTATTTGAATTTTGTGATATTCCTTCTCCACTGGAGTTACAATTGAAGTGCAAGACGGAGCCATAGCCATAATCCTTCATTAAGTTACAACCATAATGTGATGTAGTCATATGGAAAGAATCCATTTCAATTAACTAGTTATTTCTAAACAGTTACTTCACCTCTCTGTTCCTCAACAATGACTGGGACTAATAGTACAATCCAACATCATGGCCACATGTTTCACAATCCTACTGTAAGTAGACATTTGGCACAACATATATCAACGACAAAGATTAAGATATGTAGTAATGATCTGTTATGTCGGTATTATATTGAACGTGTCAAAATAAAACTGTCATCAAATCAGCTCTTTATATTAAGCATTATTTCAGGATTGGTTTTACACATACACTTAAACATAGAGATCTCCTGCTTTTCCAGGCAACACTCCCCATTACTGTCACTAGGCAGCATGGATAATTTGTTGCTGTTTTTGGCTGTCAAGTCAACTTATACTTATGGTCACCCTATGAATGACAGACATCCAAGAGACCAGACATCAACAGCCCTGCTAAGGTCCTCCAAACTCAGGGTTGTAGCTTCCCTCATTGAATCAATCTACCTGTGCTGTGGTCGTCCTTTCCCCACACCCACCTTACTCTTTATAAACCATTTTTCCCCATGAGTCATGTCATTGCATCATATGTCTAAAGTACAAAAGCCTTAATGTAATCATCTTGGCCTCTAGGGACAGCTCAGGCTTGATTTGCTCTAGCACCCATTCATTTGTTGTGGGCTTTTTGGCAGTCCATGGTATCCATAGAATTCTCCTCTGCCATACTACAGATGGCTTGATTTTCTTCTTGCAAGTGTTGTTCACTGTCCAGCTTTCACAACCATACACAGAAACAGGACATACTATGGCCTGGATGATTCTGACCTTGGTGTTTAATGATACATCCTTATTTACACTTGAGGAACTTACCTAGTTCTGTCATAGCTGCTGTTCTAAACCTTTTTCTTCTGATTTCTTGATTACAGTTTCCATTTTGATTTATGACTGATCCAAGGTATAGAAATTCTTTAACTATTTCAGTGTCTTCATTATCAACTTGGAAGTTATGTAAATAATCTGCAGTAATTATTTTTGTCTTCGTAAAATTTAAATATAACCCTGCTTTTGATCTTTCTTCTTTAACTTTCATCAGCAGATGTTCTTACTCTTTATCTTCTGCAACTAATATGGCATCATCTGCCTATTTTAAAATTTTGATTTTCCTTCCCCCAATTTTCATATGGTCTGCTTCCTCTGAGTCTAATGCTGCTTTCTGTATGATCTGCATATAAATTAACCAGATAGGATAGCAAAATACAGCCTTTTCTGACCCCTTGTCAATAGGAAACAATTCTGTTTCTCCATATTTAATCCTAACAGTAGCCTTTTGTCCACAAAGTACAGGTTATGCATCAGGACAATCAAATGTTGTGCCTACTAGAGTGAGCCATAGCTTTTCAGTATCTACATGATCAAAATCTATGAAACACAGGGTGATTTTCTTCTAAAATTGTTTTGTACATTCAATTATAGCAAGGATGGTATGAAATAAGTTGTACCAAATAGTAAGATTGAATTCAGTATAATAATATACAACTTGCAACTACAGTAGGACCTCATATTACACGAGGGATCTGTTCTGGGAACCTTCACATATAACAAACTTCACACATAATATGGAATGCTATTTCTCTTACCTGAAATGAACAACAAAGTGTTCTCTCTAAGCATTTCCTAGGTCCTCCAGCATGATTTTATCGTATGCTTCCACTGGGAGTTGATCACAGAGTCACACTGGAAATCCTAGAAATGCCTAGTGAAGTGTTCTTTCTAGGCATTTTCTAAGTCCTCCAGTACAATTCTGTGATATGCTTCTGCCAGACATTGACCGGCCTGTGCAAACATGACAAACAAGGGACCTGTGGGGTTTTGCATATAAATGAAACCATGTAATACAACCTCATCTAATATGGGGCTCTACTATATATACTGTAATACATAAATGCTCATCCCAACTGGGGTGGGGAAAAGATATCCTGTTTTCCAACGCAGCTCAACTCAGAGTGTGAAAAAAATTACTTTTTCTTTATTATTGGCCATGATGGCTAGGGGATTCTGCAGGTTTTTTTCATACACTGTTTCATACCACTACTGATTTTTCTGATCATGTGGAACCCACCAACCCCTGCTGTTATTTGTACATCCTGACAATGGTTGTGGTGGGGATATAGTTAACGCTTATCAAACAACAAAAACCAGAATATTGTGTAATACTGAGATTTATAACATCTGTTCCAAATGCTCAAGGAGTACCGTACATTAACTCTTGCTTTCCTGAAAACAGCCCTTTTAGGTATCTTATTAATAGGCCCATCTATCTAATGCAACTCAAAACTCAAAATAATAAAAACCTATTATTATTTTTATTGCTATATTTGTGTTTTAATATATTCTTAGTTTAATCTTGTTTTAAGGGGTGGGCGGGATATGGGAGGTGGGATTGGGATATTGGATTGTTTTAATTGTACTATTTTTAACTCTTGTAAGCCGCCCCGATTGCGATGCAGAGGGGCGGGTTAGAAATAAAACCTATTATTATTATTATTATTATTATTATTATTATTATTAAAACAAGTTAATCCAAGTCTACCCTTGGATGAATTGATGAAAAAGCTAGGATTTGAACCCAGGTCTTTTACCTCCCAGTTGATGTTTGGCCCATAATACCTCTTTACATATTAGTTATTTTATAACTTTAAAAATATTCAGTGCAGACATCTTTTGAAGGACCTGCAACATTACATATTAATCAAATCTTTTTGGAAAAGCCAGGGTACAGTGAAATAAGTCTCAGCCAAAAAGCTGTCTCTAGCACTAGTTACACAAGCTTCATTAACATCTTCACCATCCTTTCAAAGAAAGCAACAATTCAAAAGAACGGGTAACGACTTAGAGTCTATTTAAGTACTGCTGGAGGAAAAGGATCAAAGAGGACACATGCTCGCCTACTTCAATTTATCTTGAAAAGAAATTGCTATGGTTTCTGAATGTGATAAACAAGGAAACTGCCAACATCTGCTGATGGGAGTTTTAAAAAAGAAAAATGGAATTATTTTTAGTTAACCATTTCATTCATGTGTAGAACAACACAACAGTGACATAGCACTAGCAGCTCCACATTTTGTTTGCTACAAATCACTACTGAACCAGATAGATGGATGGATGGATAGATAGATAGATAGACAGACAGACAGACAGAATTATTTAAAATATGACAAGGTAGTCATGAGTACTTTTTTCTTATTCATAAGGATGGAAAGAATATTCAAAATATTTTAAAATGGTTTCAAAAGGTGCTTCTCAAGTGTCAGAAAACCCTGATGAGGAAAATGCTGGAATGATGATAATCTCCATAGTTCAAGGTTATTCTGCACAAAATTCATATGTGTTTTTTTTAAATGCATAAAACAGTATTTTCTGTGCAGAAAATAATATCATATATTATTTTCTGTATGGAAAATGTTGTTTCCTGTGCAAAAAATACTGGGTGTGGCAACACAAAGTGTAATTTTGGCATAGAACAAGTCCCCAAGCATAGCATTTTTTGAGGGCCAGCATGGTATAATGGTTTGCGTGCTGGACTATGACTGGAGAGCAGGATTTGAATCCCTGCTCAGCCATGGAAACCCACTGGGTGATCTTGCAGAAGTCACACTCTCTCAGCCTCAAAACTGGCAAACCCTCTCTGAAGAAACTGCCAAAAAAAAATCTGCCTTAAGAGTCACCACAAATCAATAATGACTTGAAGGCAAATAACAATAGAATGTCTATACAGGAAACAGCATTTTCTGTCCAGAAAATATTTCTGAATACAACATTTTTTGCACAGAACAGTGTTTCTCAAACTTTTAAAAAGCCATACTCCCTTTTGATGAACACACACATCTCCCTTCAAATTTGCCTCTCCAATAAATTTACTTGACTTTTGAAATAATGTGATTTAAAAGAAATCAGTTTTCCAAATTATAAATGTATACTATGGAATATGTGTTCTCAAACCACAAATCCTTTCCTTGAAATCCTGGCACACACCCAGGAGAAGTCACATCCCTTTGATTGGAAATGAGAGAAAAATCTGTCAGGATGACTCTGGGTGGTGATGGGTGAAGGAGGAAGGAAGGGTCTATACATGAGAAATTAGGAACTTCTAGACATCTGGGAGCCACAGACACTTTGTCCTTACCACAGAGAAATTTGATTTCAACCCTGAAAGAAATTTGATGTAAACTGGTTTCTTTTGCTCCTAAGGCTATGCACAATTCTGCGAAATTTTAGGTCTTACCCAACTATACTTGGGAGGGGAGGGCTTCCTCAAAACTGGATGTGGCAAATTTGAAGATGACCACAACTGCTGGTATAATATATTTTGAAGTACAGTTTCTCATTATAATACAGTATACCTGTGCCTTATGCAGGCTTGCCATCTGTGGCTTTAAGCTTACGTGGACAGCAAGCCCTGAAGGAGCACGCAGACATTAACAACAGGACTTGAGGTCCCGGATTTTTGGCATACATGGGGGGGGGGTCCGGAATGGATCCCCCACATACACAAAGGGCCTACTGTAATCACAATAGCTACACTCCAAACGAGAGTCCAAAAATGCAGACAGCTGTGTTAATCCCTATCAACCAATCAGTTCTACCAGCTTTTATCTCCACCCGAAGCACATCTTTTTTTGTAAAATGGATGGGTCTTAATCAGAGCATGGAAAAGATACTTTTGAGGAGACAATTCTTAGATTTCCCCGGCCAACATAGCCATTGTCTATTGTTTAAAAATGTAATTTTTCCAAGATATAGTCTTGATTGCCCATTCTGAATCAAGGCAATCTAAAATACTTCCCATTACAATCAGAACAATTCATAACAATATGTTATGTACTGTTCATTGGAAAATCTTCCCTGCCCCACCACCAAATGTGAGGATTAGAACTAAGTTTACAGAGAACTGCAAAGCCTAAGGGAAGTAACAGATGATATTACCAGCCCTGCTCATCATCCAAAAGTGCTTTTGAGTTCTGGTTCCACCTATTATCCACCACCTGTGCATAGCCTGTGACCTGTAACATGTTCCAAAACCTCTAAATCTTTGCAGAACCTCATCTACTATGATTGCATGAAGCAACTCACCTAAATTGCTTATTCATTTTGACTGCAAAATGTGGGTTACTGTTCAAGACTTTAATGAGCTACACCATTTCTCCAATCTGAGCCATTCCACATCTTCAAACAGCTTATGCAGACTATAGCATTTCTGGACATCAGCTACTGATTCCAACAAAAAGAGCCTGACTAGATTGGCTGATCCAAACAAAGAATGACTTAAGCAGCAGTGGACCCCTGGTAGACTTCAATTCGATGTAAGGTTCTTGAAGGTAAGGAATAAGAGATTCTCATGATGCATGTCAGAATATTATACATAAGCAGAACTACCCTTGCACTACTACAGCAACAATCCCACCACTTGCAAAGACATAACCATGAACAGTATTTCATACAGGATTCCCCATAATGATTAAATGCTTACCCAGCAATGCTATATAAGAACAGACATTGTCAGGGCTGGGTGTATACTCCATCATACCACGTAAGTACAAAAACAGAAGACACTGGGAACAGAAGTTAGGAATGTAAAGAATATGTGTAAATGTTCTTGTCCACAATGAGAATGGTTATCTCTGACATCAAGACACTTAATTGTGAAAATAGTCAACTGCTGTAATAATTTTTGAGGACTTCTTCCAAAAGCAAAAATGCATTTATGCAACAACAACAAAATGCACAGAAAGCTATGCAATTTGCATGCAATACACTATTTTTGAGAAAAATAGGGGGGGCGGAGTTTAGGGCAAAACCAATTATTTTTGTGTAAATGAATTTTTCACAAAAAGTCTAAACAAATGTAAAAAATGCACAAAATTCTCATAACCATAGCCAGTGGTGAGAAAGCTTTTGAAATTATTCATTCTTGCATGTGAGAACAAAATAAAAGATTTACATTCATAGCAGAAATAAGCAATATTAGAACCTAATCTTTCACTTTAAAATGCCTTTAAGATTGTAGTCCAGGGCTTGAAAGTAGAGAAATCTCAAATAGGAAAAGAAGAGCTGAAATAACAAGGCATCCAGCAATGATCAGCCAGCTTTCTGTGCCCTCAAATAACTCCATGCTCATCCCATGAGATCAACAAAACAAGAAATATGTGTCATCTACATTATTTATACAAGATACAGAACTACTTAGTTTTATCTGGGCACAGAATTTAGATTACAATGGTGCATCATCCTGAATTTTCTTCTCAAGCACAGTTTAAGAAAATCATTTGAAGTGGCACATAGGCCCTCTTCTTTTATAGCAGAGGATTGGGGGAATGGGGATACTAGTGAGGCAACACTCCATGCACTTGTTGAAATGGGTTGCAGTCCACTAAACATTATACCAAATCAAACATATTACTCTTTAAGATCTTTGGTATTTTATTGTCTTTAATATTCATGCAATTGTTTCTACTTGGTCTAAAGTTGCGCACACTCTGATCAAATAGGTAAATTCACTTATGTAATTCCATTTTAATGTTGTTCAGTTTTCTGTACATTTTAATTACATTGTAGTTAGGAAAAAGTTGAAGTTAGCAAAAAGACAGGTATAAATAAAGAGGAGAAGGAGGATTGTTATTGCTGTTCCTATTCATGGTATTATCAACAGTAATAAAAATCCTCATGGTATTATCACTAGTAATAACAATAACAAATAACAACTACTACAAGAAGAAAGAGAACCATCATAAAAATGTTTCTGTCTTACTCTTCAACCACAGGTTTTGATCCTACCAATTGTTTTGCTATTTCCTAGTGCCGCTCTACTCTTTTGTTCTAGCTCACCTCTTCAGGGGTTGTGGTTTGTTTTTGGTTTTTTTGCACTTTGCTTCTACCTGTACATAACATCTTCACATTCTTTTCTCAGGTTAATAAAATCTTTTCCTGACACTTCTAAACTTAAAAATGCTTTTCATTTTCAAAGGTGTTTCCTTTTTAATGAATAGAACAAAACATAGTTCGCTGATTTGCGATACACCTTACAAAGTAAGCAAAATGGCGACACAAGTAGTGATGTATCATGTATCATTTTAAAAACAAACAAGATGAGGCCATCCCACCACTAATGTGACACTGGCCCTGTCTGCACAGGCCCAATAAAACAGCCCTCCCTAGTCCTCTCAGCAAGGATATGGGATGACACACAGTCCAAATTCCAATTCTGGTGTGAACAGGTTGGATAACATCCAGTTCATTTAACTGGATAACATCCAGTTCATTTAAAAACATTAAAATATATCCCTGTTTGCTCCAGATTCTCCTGGAAGATCTGGAGCCCTCCATTCCAATGCTGGGTGACTGCTTAAAATGCATCCTGCTAAGCTGCCCAGCACTGCCACTGTCACCAATCACTCAATCTGGGGTCAGAATGATGGACCCAGCCATGTGATTGTCGTTGGCTACCTTGTTGTGATCTCAGAGGAAAGCATCCCAAGTCAGTGGACATGCCAGGTAGCTAAGCAAGGCTCACGTGCAAACAGCTGCCCAGTCTCAGAATGGAAGGCATTTGTAACAGGGGAGGACCAGGGCAGTTTCAGGACTAGTGTACACCAGGCTTCCCCCAGAGCATCCTGGCCAGTGCAGACAGGGCCACCATTTACATTCAAAGATAGTACCACAGGGACGGGGAAGTAAAGGGATAGCAACCAATTTTCACAAATTATCTCCAGAACCAGCTGCTAAGCAGCAACCACAGTGCAACCACCTTTCTGTTTACTTGTCAAGCTTCCTCAGCCTAGAAAGTCATTCTCTAGTCCACTCTAGTTGGAAACTACTTTTGACTTTATGAACATATGTTTTATTGCATCAGGTGTGAGTATCTGGCAGTCTACCAAATGTCCATCTTAAACAGAAATTATAAAGATTTTAAAGATTTCTTTAATAGACTTACCTCAGTGAAGTTCTGCATATGATCAGTAGCATCTTTTGGTGAAATGAAAGCACTCTGGTCTGTCCTACAAAAAAAATAAAAATAAAAAAAAAATGGGACAGGAGGCAGATCACACCTCTTTCCAACATGTATTAATTTCAGCAAGCCATACAGATGCTTTTGTGACAAAATCCCATCCCTCTGTATTTATGAAAATGAACCTTTTCAGAATTCTACATAACTCCTTAAAAATACAGATTAGACAGAATGAAACTCACTCAGGACAGTATGGGATAAGAATGTTATTTAGAAGGAAAGTAATCTTACTATTTGAACTCTGATAATGCATTTACACAAGTTCAAATGCCACAAATCATAAACAGTTCAACCAACCAATGAATAGTTATACCAACATATTAGTGAATGTTTAAAGGGACTACACAGAATTGTAAAGACGAAGAAGCATTAATTGAGAAGTCTGGATTAATATTAGAAAGAATGTTCAAAAACATTCAAAAATTGTGTTTCTCAAATGTTGGGAAACCTTGACTAGGAGAATCCTAGACTGATAAGAATCTTTGCAGTTTGAGACTTCTGTTGTTAAAAGCGGACCTCAACTCATGGTGACCCTGTGGATGAGACACCTCCAAGCTCTGTTCAGGTCCTGCAAACTCAGAACTGTGTCTTCTGAGATTACAAATACTTACAAATACGAATAAAGCGGCTGCTCCCCAATGGATGCAGTCACGTTTAGAGTTGCTACTGGGTATTATCACACATAATTTGCTGCCACTGCCACCCGCCAAGTGCAACCCAGCTGCATCCCAGGTCCCAGCTGTGCTTTGGAGGCCGCCTTTCCAAAACAGCAAGCTTCCATTTCGAAAAAGTGGCCCCCAAAGCACGGCTGGGACCTGGGATGCAGCTGGGTTGCACTCGCCAAGCGGCAGCAAATTACATGCGATAATACCCAGTAGCAACCCAAAATGCTACTGTATCCCATTGGGGAGCAGACACTTTATTTGTAAGTGTGATAATCTCCTTCCTTGATTAAGTCTGTCTATCTGGTATGTACTCTTCTTCTCTTCCTACTGCTCTTTACCTTCCAAGCATTATTGACTATTCTAATGAGTCATGCCTTCTCATGATGTGGCTGAAATACAACAGCCTCAATTTAGGGGGGTTGCAGACTGCCAGAAATAGTGTGAATTCAGTCCACTTTTAGGGTTAGGGTTAGTGCTAGGGAATCATGGGAACTGTTATTTTTCTGAGACATTGAGCCTTCTCTGTCAGACAACTCGGATGCCACAATAAAATACAGTTCCCATGGTTCCCTAACTCTAACCCTAACCCTAAAAGTGGACTGAATTCACACTATTTCTGGCAGTCTGCAACCCCCCTTAGTCATCTTATTTCTAGGGAGAGTTCAAATTCAGACATGGTTCTTTTAGAGCAGAAAATATCAAATTCTGTCATTGAAATAGTATTTTCTGTGTCAAAAATGCTGTTTCCTGTATACAAGAAAACCATATATAAACTATGTACAGAAAAAAGATAAATATTACAGTATTTACTGCACAGAAATAAAATATTTTCTCAACAGGAAATGCTGTTTTCTGAACAAAAACATGCACACATGCAATTTTTGCAAGGAATAAGTCCCAAAATGCAAACTGTCTTCAAAAAATGTAGTTTTCAAAGACATCAGGAACAAAATTGAAAAAATGATTCATTTCTTCCTTTGAGAATTAAATCTGTGAAGCACATATTCAGTTCTGATCTATAAGGGCATATCCATTTGCTTCATTGGAAGAAAATTCTGTTGAAAATGTGTGCCTTAATGCATTTGTTATTGAGGAAAATGGGTCTTGATTCAGCAGACAACAGCTGTAAACTATGGTCTGCATCCTCAGACTAGTGATCTATAACAGATAATCTTTAAGACCTTTTAGTTCCCATTGGCTGCACAATAAACACAGCCAGACATTTTTGTCAGCACATGGAAGAGATCTTGATGTTAGCAACAATATAATTCTGCAAGTATTTTTATAATGTGGGGAGGGGGGGCTTTGTGTGTGTATGTATGGTTATGTGCACACACACAAAGACACACACTCCTTATGTTAAAAGCACAATTGGCCCTCCACTTTTGCGGTTTTCACTTTTGTGAATATGATTATCTGCGGTTTTAGTATGTTCTCTCTAGGAGTCTCTAGGTCCTCCAGCGCAATTCTGCCAGAGGTTGACCATAGGGTTGTGCTGGAGAACCAAGATGTTCCTAGAGAACACTTCTCTGAGCATTTGTAGGTCCTCCAACATGATTCTATGATCAACATCTGGCATGTGTTGACCACAGAGTTGTACTGGAGGACCTGTAGATTCCTGGAGAGGTGTTCTCTCAGGTTAAAAGGATACTGTTGTTTTTTATTTGCCATTTTTCCACATTCATGGGGGTTCTGTGCCCCTAATCCCAGTGAATGTGGAGGGACTACTGTATTTAAAATGGAATCAAAGAGTTCTTTTGCGATGTCTTTTGAGAGAGGTGGGGGCACACTCACATTGGGAAAGGAGCTGAACCCACACTGCAAGTGAAGAATCCACTATTAAAAAATTTACATCTGAATTCACCCCTATTTTTCTCTTTTTTCACAGCACATATCCAAGAACCAAACTAGACATAGCATCATTCAATTAACAACTGGGTAAATAGCTCTTTAGGATTAAATAGTAGACACAGGATTCAGTCAAGGTGGGATTTTAAAAATCATTTTGTGGGATGCTATAGTCTTGGTCCAAATAAGGTGTTCTTCTTCCACTAAAAGAAATGGTTGTTGGGGTAATGTAAAATGAAGAAGTGTTCTCTCCTGGGGTCCAGTAGTTCTCGTTTCAAAGTATATGTTGAGCTTTGCTGTGTCTGGATCATACCAGTAAACACCTGTGTTTACAGAAGACTTGAATATACTTCGTTTTTTCTAACAGTATGCATAAGCTGCTGACATCACAATGTTCCAATGCCTATTGTTTACACTGAGAGGAAATCTTTGGTTGACACCAATAGGAATTTTCTTCCCAATGAAGATACGGCAGCAGGTAGGGACTGATCTGGATTAAGACTGTAGTGGGGGGGGGGGTTAAAGCCTCCTAACCTCCATCAAGATCCCAAACCTGCTGCTTCCCCATTTAAAAAAGAATTCAAGTAATTGCTAATTGTATAAATAGTGTCCTTTCTGGCTTCACCCTAAGTCTTGAAATTCTGAAATCTAAGCCAACTCACATTGGAAAGACTTATAATAATTTACACAAGGTGGTAGAAACAGAGGGTAGTCAGGAAAATAAGCATGGGATCTTTTCCCACTTGGTCAAAAACAGCTGTTATTAATAGTCACAGCGAGAAACAAAAAGGTCAGTAGTTCATAATGTTTTTCCTAGCAACGTGCCCAGTGCCCATCAGTCGCACAGTCTGTGCCTGCTTTTGCCATAGAAGTAAGTAATTTCCACTGGCTTCTCTGATGAGACTAAAATAAAAACCACTGGTTTGAAAAGGTCACAAAATTTAGCTTCTCTTAATCCAGAGCTCGGGTTACCTTGGCACAGAACTGTCATCTTCTCCCCACTGCCACCCCCGTTTTTCCTTTTTATCCCATGGAGTATCTACACAGCCGTCTCTAAAAGGCATAATAAGTCTGCACAGCATATGACCAACCAGTCACCTAAGGTCCCCTATCAGGAACTCTCTCTGTGTTACAAAATTTTAAATTTTATTCAGCTGAGTAAAAAGAAAGAAAGAAAAAAGAACCAAGGTAAAGAACCCAAAGAGGTACAAAACATGCACTTGGCTGGCTGGATCAATTTCTGCGAGGCTGTAAGTGAAGAAGCACCAGTGTCAGCCTTGATCTGTATCTCAGCAGAAATGATAAGACTTCTTTACTCAGGAGAGAATACCTGGGTTGAAACTTGATGACTGTTTCCTGGTATCTGAATGCCACGTTCTCTGGGTAATCATTAGCCGGCGTTCCTGATTTCCTCTGACAGTCGGAGAGCCAGGGCAATGCATTTCCCATGTCCTGAGGAAAAGAGAGAGGGAGAAACACACAGAGAGAAATACAACATACTCAAGTAAACAGTGGCCAGACGGATGTCAAGCGTCTATTTTTGGAGGGACCAAAAAAAAAAGAAAAAAAAAAGAGTATGTGTGTAATCAAAGCTGATCTAGAGAAAGGAGGGAAGAGGAGGAGTGCCAAAGGGGAAAGCATAGCCTCTGTACTGTATTTTTGCCTTAACACAAGGGTAACAACTTGATGTAAAAATTGTAGTGAGTGTGGGGGGGGGGGGGGGGATACACCACAATGCATATCTGTGTGTAATATCTATGCTACTGCTATTCTTTGATGTCAGTTTCACAAAACATATCACACCTTCAAACCTCACAATTTAATTTCTGCAATATGATTCGGTTTCTGATGCAGGCCATCGATATCACCACAGTACAAGGGATGGGCAACCCACAATCCCTCCCCCAGGCGAAGCAGCTGAAATTGGGGAGCAAGCCACAAAAACCCATTTAAAGCATATGTACGTGTTTATTTTAGAACAGCCTATCTAATTTGCTGCTAAAGTAGATGCTATAGCAGTGAGGACATGGCCTGCAACAAGTCTTGGAGAACAAGGGAATTACTTCCCTTCAACATACTGAACTTCACTCTTGCAGTGGTGCATTGTTTTACAACCAATTCCTACCTTCAAGGACCCTTTTCTGCAGTTATTCATCTGCTACAAAATCTGAGCATATTGCAAATGTGCTAGCGCAGGGGTGGGAATCATGAAACCTGCAAACTGCATATAGCTAAGGTGTGCATGTCTTGTATAGTCCTTGACCCCCCCCCCCAAGACATTTGGACCTCATTTTTTGTTCACATATTCTGCCCATTTGACAACACATTTTATGGTAAGGAGTGTTCGTTGCTATACGTGTGTGTCAGTAATTTTCTCAGATGTTACAGTGTTAAAAAGCAATGGGGCAAATCCTTAACAGACATTACAGGTGTTCACACATAACTTTCAACCAGAGCTTGGGGAAAATACAACTCTCATAACCCTTTGGCTGAAAAGGCTGCAGGGCCCCAGTTTGTTTATTCAAACTCCAGATTTCAAGCCTCGGGAGTTGCATACTTTACGTTCACTGTGTTAACTTGTGTATAAATACCTGCTTTCAATTCAAATCAAGTATTCACTAGCAAACATTTCTAGCTTGATCCTAGGCACTAATTTTCATTCATGTGGAAAGCCTGGACTGTAACTCATCTGACTGAATACTCCACCATGTAAAAAGAAATAGCTGCACTTTCTCCTGTTTTCTACAAAGAGAGGTTTTTAAAATGGATGATCATGCAAAAGAAGCAACAGAGCCCACAGATATAGCTGGCCCTCCATATCCATGAATTCTGCATCCCCAGATTCAACCATCCACAGCTTGAAAATATTCACCAAAAAACCCAAAAAGCAAACCATGATTTGGACACTATTTTACTACATCAGCTAGATCAGGTGAAGAGGGTCTGTTCAGCTGCCAATAAGGGTGCAAATAAGAGGATATTTCCAACCCCCTCCCTCCACTGAGTAAGGTTATGAGAGAGATTTGCAAAAGAGTTCCTGCTTCTGATTTTTGCAGTCTCACTTGCTGGCAGGAGGGAGTTGGAAATGTCATCCTCCTTATGCCCTGGTCAGATGCTAAACAGACTTCCTTTCCTTGATCTGGCTGCTGGCTGTACAGAACAATTAGAGATCTGTAACACTAGGGTTATGCATCTGTGGGGTCATTCAGATATCTTCCTTTTCTTTAGCAGAACAATGCAAATATCCTCAGTTATGCATTCCAAGTTTGTTATTCACACTATGGAACCACATCTCTGTGCATCTCTGTGAGTTCAGTTGCTCACATGTGCCAGCACTCAAATAAACATGGATTCAACAATGCAAATGTATTTGAAACATGCATGCAGAGTTTAATCCCAGGTCTATTCACATTGGTTAGTCATAATGCTGATGATGGAAATCTTTTAGGAACTGCCCTCCCCCCCAAAAAACCAAACTTAGGGGGGTTGCAGACTGCCAGAAATAGTGCAAATTGAGTCCACTTTTAGGGTTAGGGTTAGGGAATCATGTGAACTGTATTTTATTGTGGCACCAGAGCTCTCTGACAGAGAAGGCTCAATGTCTCAGTAAAAAAAACAATTCCCATGATTCCCTAGCACTGAGCCAGGGCAGTTAAAGTGGACTCAATTTGCACTATTTCTGGCAGTCTGCAACCCCCCTTAATTGAGTGCATTTGGGATGCATGTGAACAATGGAGATTCAACCCAGATTCATTCTGGATCATTTTCACCATCTGAACAACCCCTAATAGTACAATACTGAATACTAGCCTGGGAATTTTGTTTTCCATGTAGCCAGCCTTACAGAAGGTCCTCCTGGAAACACTGGCTGAGAATGCTCCCCTCTTATAATGTATTATGTGTTTAATGTAGCTGTATAGGTTGACTGTCCTTTATCCAAAATGACTGGGACCAGAAGTGGTTTGGATTTTGGAATTTCTCAGAATTTGGAATACTTGCACCTACATAAGGCACTATCTTGAAGTTGGAAGCTAAGTCTAAACATTAAATTAATTTATGTTTCTTATACACCTTATAAACATAGCCAAAGGTAATTTCATACATAATATTTTTAATAATGTTGTGCATGAAGCAAAGTTTGTGTACCATCAGAAAGCAAAGGTGTCACTATCTCAGCCACCCATGTTGACAATTTTGGATTTTGGAATATTTTGGATTTCAGAATATTTGATAAGGGAGACTCAAAAGAATAATGCATTTTTCTCTTAACTCATGTGCACAACCTACCACGATAGACATGAAATTAATTGAAGACAGACTTGTCATGGGAGGGGGCATGAACAAGGGATCCAGGACATTTGAAAAACTGAGGGCCTTTGCAGACTGCCAGAAATAGTGCACATTAAATTGAGGCACTGCCCTGGCTCAGTGCTAGGGAATCATGGGAACTGTATTTTTTTCTGGGACATTGAGCCTTCTCTGTCAGAGAGCTCTGGTGCCACAATAAATTACAGTTCCCATGATTCCCTAGCACTGAGCCAGGGCAGTGCCTCAATTTAATGTGCACTATTTCTGGCAGTCTGCAAAGGCCCTGAGTTCAGCATTGGGATTTAGGGAAGATCATTTCCAAGATCTTGAGTTCGCCAAACCCCATCAGAGTTTGAATTATTATTTCTACTAAAGAATTTAGTGACCATTGCTGTTTATACAAGCAAACGGCCCTAGCATTGTCATCTCCAAGTTCCATGGTACTCTACAGAACAAACCAATACCTGAAGTGTTTCCAGTCTTTCCAATCTAAACTGCTTCCTTCACTGACCTGAATAGATATAAATTATGGGCACATAAATGTTATGAATATTACTATTTTCTAGCTCTCATTCATTGCTTCACCCAGTAAAGATGACCACTGAAAAGTATTTGACTCCGTGTAGCATGTGAAACCAAACAGGTTGCCCTTGAAACAAAGAGGTCAGCGCTAGTTTCACCCCTCCATCCATAACTGATCTTTTATTTGTTGGACAGAAGTGTTAATCAATAGGATTAATCAATGTGATAATTTGGTTAATGTGGAAACTACAGAGCAATAATAAGCCCCAGCAGTCTCTAGAAGACAACTAGCATAGCTTTTTAATAGACTCTGTGCATCTCATAATTTTTCCAGTGTGAGCAATTCAAAATACACCATCACCCAAAAACAAAGATTTTCTCAGTTTCTTTAATGAGTACTGTATTTGTCCAATAAAGAAAAGAGATCATCATGTGGATAGGATGATGACTTGTGATGTGACTAAGAAAATTGTTTATTTTATATAATAAACCTGATCCCTAGGTGATCTTCATTAAGGCATTTCCCCCCAAGGGTTTACTTCTTCCATTGCAAATGGAGCAAAATATTTCATATTACCATACCAAAAAGATCATTCAGGGCTCATCTACACTGCAGAAATAATGCCGTTTGACACTGTTTTAACTTCCATGGCGCAGTACTATGGAATCATGGGATTTGTAGTTTCTTGTGGCACCAGAGCACTCTGACAGAGAAGGCTACATATCTCACAAAACTACAAGTTGCAGAATTCCATAGCATAGAGTCATGGCAGTTGAAGTGGTGTTAAAGTGCATTATTTCTGCAGTGCAGATGAAGCCTCAGTCATGACCAGAGGATGACCCAGAACAGAGGACACAGCCATAGGAGTCTTTAAGACTTTGAAATGTTCGTTATAGTGGGATTGCTTGTATCCTTTCTGCTATGAGCCATATGTTCTTTCTTGCTAAAACATTCTTCATGCTGAGTCACTGAAGGTTTGGAGTTCATTGTTGCCTTCATTTAGTATGAACCAAACTAAAGAATTTCAAATGGAGATTCCCAGCATCTCTGCCTCCACCGATTTGTATCTGTATCATCACCCACTTATATCCTCAGTGCTCTATCCTGCCAATTAGCCCAAAATTAATACATTCTGTCTGCTCTAGTTTTTAACCCAGGGAGCTTCATGTCTTTTCAGAAGTATACTTCTGTGCCAATTAAGGCTCCAAGAGTGAATCATGTCATAATACATATTCATGGCTATGCATATGAAACATGAGTGAAGGAAGAAAACACATTTTGCATTTGGAAAGTTACTTTAAAGAAGTAACCAAGCGACCCCTATCTCTCTCTCACACACACACACACACCCCACACACAACTAGTTTGCTGCTGAGTGGCAGCTGGTAGCTCCCACACGACTAGGGTAATGAATCTACTTTGGGTTTTAATAAGAGAGCCCACATGATGTAGTGGTCTGAGTGTTGAACTATGACTCTGGAGATTAGGGCTCAAATCCTGGCTTGGCTGTGTGACTTTGGGCAAGTCACACTCTCCCAGCCTCAAAGAATGGCATTAGCAAAGCCCCTCTGATGAAATTTGCCAAGAAGATCCCATAATAGGGTCTCCTTAGGATCGTCATAAGTCAGAAATGACTTGAAGGCACCCAACAACAGCAGCAACAAAAAGAACTTTAAAAGAATTGTCCAAGGTGCCAAACATATCTTGATAATAGAATTCAGCCCTTCGGATAAGGCCTTTCAAGTTTAGAGTAAAAGCCAGAGGGCATTCACAATCCCACTGACATGGATGCCACTAGCCACCACTGTTGTTGCTGTTAGCATTGCAATTTTTTAAAATAACTTGCCAAATGTTCTTTGCTTTCACATCTCCGAAGGTAACTTACCGTTTTTAAATTATTGTTGTATTTTATTGTATGTTTTAATTTATAATTGATTTAATAATTTTTTAAGTGGGGGGAGGGAATTAGATTTTACAGTTGAATGTATATTTTATTCTTGTTAGCTGCCCCAATTGATCTCAAAGGAGCGGGATATAAATAAATTATTATTATTATTATTATTATTATTATTATTATTATTATTAATTGAAGGCTGTGTTGCTGGAATGTGTGGACAGCCACTTCACATGGGTAAGCCATAATCATTGTTACAAATATCACAGATATTTAAACTTTCTTTAAAGGTCAAGACTGTAGCTGCTGCTGTAGTCGCCCATGGATGCAATTATGTCACTTGAACTTCCAAGCTGGCTATGGACAGCCTCAGGAGACAGAATGCTAGTTTCCAGCACATTTGTGCTCAGTGCTGAACACATGAGGAGATTACAATGGGAAAATCCTTCATTTTCAAAAGGACAGTAAAGATTTTTATCTACATCAGTACACTTGACAAGTATTTACTGCAAACTATAGACCAGGGGTAGGCTCCCAGAAGCCTCAGCCATGTTGGCCAATAGTCCCATGTTGGCCAATAGCTCCTGGGATTCTGGGAGCTGAAGTCCCTCGGCCCTTAAAGGGGAAAGGTTGCCTATCCCTGCTATAGACTCACCCAAGAGCCTAAATACCCTAAAGCAGGGGTAGGCAACCTTTCCCCTTTAAGGGCCGAGGGACTTCAGCTCCCAGGGGCCTCAGCCATGTTGGCCAATAGTCCCATGTTGGCCAATAGCTCCTGGGATTCTGGGAGCTGAAGTCCCTCAGCCCTTAAAGGGGGAAGGTTGCCTACCCCTGCCCTAAAGGCATCAGAGCCTGTCTGATCTTGGTAACTATAGGGTTGGCTCTGGTGAGTACTTGGCTGGGAGACCACCAACAAATACTAGGTGCTGTAGGCCATATATATTGAAGGAATGAATTGGCAAATCCATCTCTTGAGTATTCCTTGCCTAAGAGACTATGAAACTGATGGGTCACCATAAGTCAACAAGCAATTTGAAAGCACATACACACATAAGCTCCTCCAAGCTGACTCTGCTCATTCCCCCAGCAATTCTGGGCAGTTAATTGTTATTTTGCTTTTCCGTTACTTCCTCCAAGAGTAGAAAGACAACAAAATGACCTCAACTTTGGTCAGTTTCCTTCCTTCCTTCCTTCCTTCCTTCCTTCTTTCTGGAAGTCTCACTTGTGCCAAAATAGCTTAAATCTCACTATTTGGCACCATGTTATCATATTTCAAGTGGCATGCATTTAAGCAGCCAGCTGAACATCAGCCTGTTATCTCACTATTAAGTACTCCAACTGAGAGTGCAGGTGTTCTAGAAAACATAAGCTTTACAAACACTGTTGGTCTGACACCTCCTGTTTTGTTTTGTTTTTTGTTTTTCCTAATGAAAGACAATAAGCCCTTGTGACAGAACTGGTTTTGATCAGAAAGAACAGACACATGGTGGAAGTATACAGATGCATAGTAAACACACAGTCAGAGCTGCTTTAAAAAAATACTGGGACTTGAGGTAATAGAAAATTCCAGAGCTTTCAACTCTGCTCCCACTCCACAAAGAAGTTGAAAAACAAATCAGGCTGTGGCCTTGTACCATTGCATATATGGGATATCCATGACATTAATTCTGTTCTTCAATGCATTTACCTAACAAAGGTAAATGCATTGAAGAATTTCATCCAAGAACATAACAAAGTGATGTTTTGAAATACAAATCCCAGAATCATCCAGCCAACTTTAAGGTAAGACATTTCTAAGCATCGTACTGCAAAAATCTAATTTTCCCAAGCTCTGCTTTCTCCCTGACATCTATTTGTATTTGCAACATTTATTTCATCAATGTAAAAACATGGGGATCTCAACAGATAAGAACAAATAACTTTTCTGATGCTTTCCATTTCCCACCAGCCCACGAACAGTTTACTCCAAAGAAATGTGATCTTCCTTCAGACTCCTAAATTTGTACTCCTAAATGCTTTTCACTTAAATCTCCTAAATTTTAAAGACATATGTACAAGAACACTTAAATATCTTTGCACAAGCAAAGCAACTAAACATGTATGAGTGCTTGCTGTCAATGAGACAGATGATGCCTGGCACCCCACCGATTTCAGACTACTTTCCAAAAACTCATGTCCTAATATACTTTAAGTTAACACTTTTATAATGTGGATGTAAACTATAAGTCTCACATAGTTGGATAGTACAGACTCAGGAAAGGCAAGAAACTGCCAAGATTGACAGTACAGGGCAAAAATCAGGAAGCATGTAGCCTTTGTATTTGGACTGCAATTGTTGTTGGACTGCAATTTCCATCAGCCCTAGCCCACACACCTAATGGTGAGGAATGATGGGAGTTATACTTCAGCATCAGGAGGGCTACATATTCCCCATCCCTAAAGCTAAACTGCATTTGCAGAACTATCATACAATGTACATCTCTTGTTAGACTGCATCACTTCATTCTGCCCATGAAAGTTTTCCTATTTGAAAACTCTTTGCCACCAAGGAAACTCACTGAAAGGCAATGTTATCAAGCCTGGTGTTGTCCCTGATAGGGTGGCTTTTTGTGTTTTGCATTTTTTTTTTTAACAGAGTAAACATTTGTTAAGACACAGTGGCTAGACCACATAATACATTCTAAATGACCAGACTGTCTTAGAAGAGATTTGCAACAACACTTGCTGAAGAAAATCTGTGCCTACAGAGGGCAACAAAGGTAATGACAGGTAGTTAAGAGTTTGCTGTGGTGTTTCTTCATTGTCTTCTTTAATCCATCACTTCTTTGCCTATAGACTGATATTCTCAGGATTTACTTTACTTCTTTCTGACCCTTGTTTTCCTTCAGCTTTCATCTTAGCCATGTAGTTGTAGCTAGTCAGCCAACCATCCTCTTCTGTCTATTAGACATGTCATTTCCTTAATCAATATCTACTCTTCCTGTAGCATGATCTTTGATGCTGGTTCCAAGAAGCCAGCTTCCACATAAAGTCAGCATATATTTTGTATTTTACTCAGCCCACTTTCCACTCCATCACAGCCCAGCAATTCTTCTTACATTAGTCAACTCTGCATGTTTTCTTTCTTTCTTTCTTTCTTTCTTTCTTTCTTTCTTTCTTTTCTTGTGCAAATGCTGAAAATCCCACATCCTTATCTTTTTAAAAGCTTAGAAGCTGTGGAATATCTGTGACAGGAGGTTTTGTGAAGCATGAGACTTTTCTAATCATGCAAGATGAATGTTAATTCAACACACATTCCTCTAATTACAAAATAGATACCGGTACATATCCTGAATGCAAAAAAGAGAATGCTATTACATAAAGCAAAAAGAACCCAAATAAGGATTTTAAAAGAATGTTCAATGTAGATAAACAGTTTTTTTTAAGTATATTGCATCTTGAATGCTATATAACTCAAAGAAAACACCTCTGTAATAATATGTCAGCCTGTAATCTTATGCCTATTTACTTAGCAGTAAACTCTATTGTACACAGTGGAATTCTGTCTGAATAAACATACATAGTATTGTATTTTTCAGTTCTTCAGTGTTAAAAATTAAGGCACTGAAGTTAAGCATGCTATACTAAAAAGCCAAGCAATATAATCACAAACATCCAGAGCCTAGAAGTTACCTTTTGGATTACAGCTCTCAGAATCCCCTAGACAGAATGGAAAGTGGCCATAGTGGTCAAAGGATTCTGGGAGCTGGATCCAAAAAGTAAATTTCCCAAGCCCTGCCTTTAAGACACACCCTAAGGCAGGGGTAGGCAACCTTTCCCCTTTAAGGGCCGAGGGACTTCAGCTCCCAGAAGCCTCAGCCATGTTGGCCAATAGTCCCATGTTGGCCAACAGCTCCTGGGATTCTGGGAGCTGAAGTCCCTCGGCCCTTAAAGGGGAAAGGTTGCCTACCCCTGCCCTAAGGTTTCCAAAGAGCTCTGTTTACTATTTAAAAGTAGAACAATTATCAATGAATAACTATGGGTTTTCCTTGAAGGAACGTCCATTTCTTTCTATCAGGGTTTCCTCACATGACCAAGGACAAAATCATGCCAGACAGATCCACAAGCCTTGTACTAAGGTGCTCGCAAGTAACAGTTTTAGCACAATGAAGTAAGATCTTAATCAGCTTTTTCAGCAACTGAACAGGTGATGACTCAATGGGTGTTCTGAATCCTGTATGCAATACATACTATTTGCCTGACCTGGTAGACCACAAAAAAGATGGAGAAAAGTCTGTGATCATCTTCCATAACACTGGTCTTAAATGACAAGAGAAAACAGTGACCTGTCCTACTCAAGCCACGTCATGACTTACTCCCTAAAAACTGTGCCTAGGATTGCATAGCATGACACACAAGGATGGAGATGTCAGACCTCAAGAGAGGTGCTTTGACTCTGTGTTCCTGCATGGCAGGGAGTTGGACTGGATAGCCCTTGTGGTCTCTTCCAACTCTATGATTCTAAGAAGAGAATCTGTATTTCTGAGGGACCAAGGCATTCCCCACCCCACCCCACATCAATTAGCTAGTTTGGACAAGGTCTTTGACTGAAGAGGCAAGGAAAACCATTGCTTTGAAGTGGCTTCTGTTGACTCTCCAGAAATCTCACCTTCTCCTGTCCCTCCATCGTCTCATTTGTTCGATTTGAGTTTTTTATTTGAATGGCAGGCTGAGCAACTAGTTATAATAACATTTATTTGGAATACCCTTTCCACCAAAGTTGATGCAAAGTTGATTAAACTGATGCTTAATGTATCACTGTAATGACATCACCAGTCCCGACCCCCTATGACATCACCTGGGGCTGTCCCTAAATGGTTTTGATCATTAAATCTCAGGTCGTTGGATGCTTCTGACTGGCTGCCAAAAGAGAAGTTGGTCAGTGTCAGTGTGCAATACGGAAACAATTAGGAAGAAGATTGCAGATTTATCTAGTGCTTCATTGCACAGATAAAGCCTGTTAACAAGACAAATAAGCAACAGAAAAGGGTAATGACTTATCATAGCAAAGAAAGGTGAAGCAAAGCAAAATGTTGCTGATACTCTCGTTTTCTGGGGGCCATTTTGTTTTGCATTCCACAGATATACAGTGGCACAAGGTACAGCATTCCAACATAGTTCCTTAAAGATCCATGATTTTTAGGGCTTGGAAAAGTTATTTTTTTTTTTTTGGACTAGAATTCCCAGAATCCTCCAGCCACAATAACCATGGGCAATGCTGGCTGTGGGATTTTGGGAGTCCAAAAAAGTAACTTTTCCAAGGTTTGTTTACAATGGAATGCAGTTGATGAAGCATCATCATGATCACCAGCGAAAGCAAGTTGCCATTATGTTGCATTTAAATGTTTGGTTTTCCCCTTATTGAACTGCATTATAAAATTACAGTGCAAAGATGAGAACTTATTATTACCTGACTTTCTTCATGGTTTTTCCCATTTTCTGTTTTTGAAATAGATGTGGGCTTTCGGGATTTTAAGTTCCCCATTCCAACCCTTAATGTGCCATCACAGGGTGTCTGTGTATCTTGGAACACTGCCTGGTTTTCCTCTAAGACTATAGCTTTGTCTGGGTAGTTTTCCTTGTTTTCATCTCTAGAAGGAAATAAAAGCAAATTTTACAGGCACTATGAAGAAGTTCAATCATCAAAAGAGTGAGCAAAAATGTGATGCTCAAAACATCATGCTCATGCTTTATTTTTAGATTTTTATAAGAAATGTACAGAACTACAATTCTTTCCTCCTTTTAACATTCTAGGACAGAAGTATGAACAAGTGCATTATTTTAAAGCTGCTGAAATATAACCTCAAAGCTGAGAATGTTGTTTCTTAATCAGAACATACATCATGTTGGCACAACACAGAAACTGCCTTATTCCAAATCTCACCACTAGTCCAACTGCCTAGTTTTGTCTAGTGATTAGCATTGGAATCCTTGCTCTTGCATCCTATCGCTGATGGGGATAACAGTGAGAATTCCTCTCCCAGCACTGCAGAAAAGTTCCCCAGTGCTAGAGGCAAACTTTCTGAAGCAGTGGGAGTGGACATTCTGCTATTATTGCTGATCACTGATTGGTGGTAAGGCCAGCGTTTCCACTTTCAGTGATATAAAAAAGCCTGTCTCTAGTACTGGGGGATCCAACCACAATAATCAGACGTAAGATGGAGTCTTGTCTTCCCACACCAGAGGAAGCCTTCTTCTAGCCCTGGTCGCAAATCTTCAGCGGCTGAAGCAGTTCCTTTCCCATCAGTGCCACCTCATTCTTTTGGCTGGAGATATCTTGATGTATGACTTTCCTCATTCCAAATGTGTATTCTACCACTGAGCTATGGTCAATCCAATTTATGACCCCGGAAACCAAACAATGTCCACAGCTCATTGATGGAGTCCCACCAGGTACCTGGTAATCCTTCTGATCTCCTCACCTGACCATGACACAAGAGCGAGACAAAATAGTTGTTTACAAATCTGACTTAACAGTTCACAAATTGTGTAAGCCTACCATATATTTTTTCTAAATATTGCATGTACATCCCATTTTTTAAAAAAATAGAAAACTTGAAATGGTTTCCACTGGAAATGAATCTGCCACTCCTGTACTGACCCAACTAAAGACCCTTTGAACTTCAATATAACAAAAACACATGCTATCAAGCCATTTCTGAGTAGGGATGGAAAGAATATCGGAGTATATTCAAAAAGTTAAGTGTGGTTTTTGAGTATTGAGAAACCACAACAAGAGAATCCTGAAGAGAATTTATTCTGTGTAAAATTTGAACACAGTTGTTTTGTGCAGAAACCAGCACTTTCTGCATGGGAAACAACATTTTCTGAACAGAAAATGATATTTCTACACAGAAACATTTCCTGCACACAAAATATGTTTCCTGCACACAAAAAATCATGTGCAAATTTTGCGCAGAATAAGTCACAAATTGTGAATAGGCTTCAAAAACTGCATAATTTTCAAAGACTTTCTCAGAGCAGGAATAAAACTGCTAAAATCCTCATTGCTTCCTTCAAGAAGAAACCTGGTGAAGAATCGCCTCCCTATTTCTGAGGAATCAGAGAATACTTCCATGGAAAGTTCCTGCAACTGTTTGTAAATGTGGAAAATGTAAATTGCCTTCACAGTCACAAATAATCTCCCCTTCCCCAAACTAACTTCACTTATTTGTTTTTTGATATAGGGTGCTCACTTACACATTAAACACTCACAAAGGCAGAAAATCATTTACAACAGACACAAAAGAGGATGTAATTTTATATAAAATATGTATATGCCCTATTTGGATAGATACGTTTTTAGAATTATTATAATTTAAATAGAAAAGCTGTGTATTTCACCATAATGGTGCAAGATGTTGAGAAGTATGGCTGCTCAGTATGTTATCCATGTGCTGCTGTCTCTTAATGGGAAGCTTCAAGGCCCCTGCTGTCCTTAGTTGTTGTTTTTTTATATAAATTTTTATTGAATAAAACACAATAATTATATAAACATAAAAAACAAGCACCTACATATATCAAATACACACAACAATTTACGTATCTGACAAAATATAACAAATACATAACAAATATTAAACATGAAACATTAAACAAAACATTTATCTATCTTTATGCTATATAAATAATTTACCAATCTTTTTATTTCCCAGATGACTTCATCTTACCTAAACATAAATTAGATGTTTCTTTCTATCTGAAATACCCTTAGGACTCCAATATCTTTCATCAATCTTACATCCCCAACATCTGTCTTTCTTTAAATTCACCAATTTTTATTAAATTACTACTTCCCTATAACTGATTTGTAAAAATAACTGAGTTCTTATACAAAAAAAATTGGCTTATTTAATATTTCCATAATCATTTATTGTTTAGTTTTGCTTCTTTAATATATCCCTTTCTCTTTACCTTTTATGAACTTGAAGAATCTACATTTATCTCTTAATTTTTAATTATTTGCTTTTGCTTTTATTTTTTCCATAATTTTCTACCAGTTCCCATTGCTTTTCTATCCTGTCTGTTAGCCTATTCTGAATTAGAGCTGTTAAAATATCCATATTCATCATGTCTTTTAATTGAATAAACCATTCTTCAACACTTGGCACTTTCCTTTTTTCCCCAACATTTTGCAAACACTATGCTTGCTATTGATACCATGTATAACAGTATCTTTCCAAAAATTTTCTCTGTTGTTTTATCTATTTCATGTATCATATTTAATAGAAAAATTTGGGGGCACCATGGTATTTGAACTTGTAATATTTCTATTATTTTTTAATAAATTTTTCCCTAATACTTCTTTGCAAGCTTACATTTCCACACATATGATGGAATGTTCCTTCACTTTTTTGACATTTCCAACATTTTGAAATTCCCGTCTTATACATCCTATTTAATTTAATTGGGTATAAATACCAGCGGTGCATCATTTCCAGAAAATTTTCTTTCAGGTTTTGACATAAGGTAAATTTATTAGTTAACTTCCATGCTTTTTCCCAGTGTTCAAAGTGAATATTTTCCCCTAGATCTTTAGACCATTTAATCATTACATGTTTTATTGTTTCTTGTTCTAGATTTCTTTCTTTAAATAATTTATAATATTTTGACACATGATGACCTTCTTTATTAGTTATTATTTTATCCAGTTCTGTCTTACTTTCTTCAAACCCTTCCTTCGGTCTATGTTAAAACTATCTTTCAGTTGTAAATAAACATACCAATTGTTGATTAAACCTCCTTCCTCTAACTGTTATTTCGATTTCATTTTATATTCTTTATGTTCTTTATGTTCTTCCTGTACTATGATGTCACTGTATTTTATCCATGCTGCATTGTTGAACTTACTTCTATATAGAAAGGCCTCCTGAGGTGATACCTATAATGGTATTTTTCTATAAAATTGTTTCTTTATTTTAATCCATACTCTCAATAGAGATTTTCTAATATAATGATTTTCAAAAATGTTATTGTTTTTTAATTTCTCATACCATAAGAAGGCATGCCATCCAAATTCCATATTGTCGTTTTCTATACACAGCAGATTATCATTTTCAGATTATCATTTTATCCAATCTTCTATCCATGCCATACAATTAGCATAATAACATAACTTTAAGTGTGGGAGGGCAAAACCTACTTTTTCCTTTGATTCTATTAAGCTAGACCAGGGGTAGACAACCTTTTTGAGCCGGAGGCCGGGTTGCTGGCCAAAGGCATCCGGCCCCCAGGCCTTAGGTTGCCTACCCCTGAGCTAGACCATTTGATCCTTGGTTTTTTGCCTTGCCATATAAATTGTACCAGTTCTTTTCTCCAATTCTCTGTACATTTCTCATTATGTATTATCAGTACATTTTGAAAGAGGTACATTAATTTTGGAAGGACGCTCATTTTAATTAACAAAATTCTTCCTAGCAGGGAGACTTGTAGCTTTGACCATTTTAAAAGTTTTTTTTGTATTTCTTTCCACATTCTAGAATCATTATTTTCATAAAGATCTGCATTTCTCTTTGTATTATTATTCCTTAATATTTTAATTTTTTCTCTATTTTAAATTTCAAATTTCTTTGTAGTTCTTCTCTCGTCATGTTCTTTGTCATTATTGCCTTCGTATCTTGATTAATTTTGAAACCTTCTAATTTTCCGAATTCTTGAAAAGTATATAGAAGACTTTTTATAGTTTTAGTGGAGTCTTCAAAGAATATTACAAGGTCGTCTGCATACGCTTTCATTTTATATATAGCTTTGATCCTTTTTCCAAAGTTTTCTCCCATCTTCATTCTTCTTATCACTTCTTCCATGACATTTTTTTTTAATCTTTAAAATGGGCATTTTAAATCCTTCACCCCAGTATTACAGTTGTCACCTTGCATCCATGGATTTTTAATCCAAGGACTGAAGCATCCATGGCTTGAAAATATTTTTAAAATATATAAATTTCTAAAAGCAAATTTTGATTTTGCCATTTTATATGGGGGCACCATTTTACTATGCCATTGTATATAGTGGGATTTGAGCATCTACAGATTTTGTTATCCACAGGGGGTCCTGGAACCAAACCCCAGCCAATACTAAGGACCCACTGTCTTCATTTAATCCCAGACAGTGGTGATTCCTGTGTCAAAGGGACACTAAGTCCACTCTGGGTTTGGATATGAACTTTAAATGAGCTATCCATGGAGTTGAACAAATTTGGGGGACATGATTCAGCACCTTGGAAGCAACTGTGAAGTGCAAATGAAAACCTAGAGTGGATTCATTACGCCACTGATATGGTAGCCACCAGCCACCAATGTTCTCAAGGTGATGACACTTCATTTGTCGAGGTTCGCCCCCTCCACACCATCATTCTTTTTACATGGAATGTGAACAACTCGCTTGAGAAAATTCACAAGATGTACTGATAGTTTTAGACTCCCTTGAAATCCCTCAGATTTTTTTCCTAGACAAAACCTCACAGCATGTCTCACTTTTTGCAACATTCAGGATGCAATGAGGGACTATAAGGAGGGGACATAACACATTATCAGAATCCAGTTTTATAATAACATTTATATTTTTCATTTTTTTAAAAAGGAAGGGCACTAAAAAAGAAAAAAATCTGCTTGCTTCATTTTAAATACAGTATTTTATAAAATGCAATAGCAATATACCTTTGAATGGAATTGGCTGTTTGGTCTTCATGTACAGATTCTGTGTCCTCGGCACACCTTGAAAATGGATATGAAATCATTATTCATTTCCTTCTGCCTGGGTTACTGTATCTTTCAGTTAAAATATGGGGGGGGGGTTGTCCAAAATATTATCTGATAAATATAGATATTCCTTTTCACATTTTCGAAAAGCTTGTGTAAATGAATAATGTCCCAAATAAATATTTCTCCCTCATTTAACCCAAGGTGGAGCAGAGGTATCCCGCCCAAGGCCTGGTATATTTTATCCAGAGAAATGTTATAAGAAAAGAACCCAATTTTATATTTCTCCTTTCCCCTTTCTGAGATACACATAGACAAAACTAAACTACAATGAGAAGAGTGGAGATTGCCTAATATCACCATAGTAGTTGGTGCAAAAGAGCCAGCATAGTGTAGTGGTTTCAGCATTGGAGTATGACTCTGGAGAGCAGGATTCAGTCATAAAACCCACCGGATGACCATCAGAGGATGGCAATGACAAAAGCCCTCTGAAGAAACTTGCCAAAAAAAAAACATGATAGGTTCACTTTAGGTTCGCCATAAGTTGGAAATGACCTGAAGGCACACAACAACAACAAATCAACAACAATGTTGGTTCAATAACTATGCTGTGTCCTGATAGGATGAGAGATCCTCATTGAAAAAGATCCCATAGGTGTCATGATGGAATTCTAGGACTTTGGCATCCCTTAGAAAATGAGAGTGGTCCACATTTTAATTAAACAGACAGGTTAGAATTTCAATCCCACTGAAGCCAGGGGCAACATTCTCATTGTCATTGAAAAACTGGCCTCATATACTGAAAGTATGCTGCTACTTGACTTTACAGTTAGTAATGTTCACTGTAAAAAACAGAATCAAGACATATTAAGTTGGATCTCAGTTTAGTCATACTTAGACAAGACTTTTTGAAATCCACAAATTTAAGAGAGGGGGGAAATCTGGGCAAGAGGAAAAGAAACATAGGTGACTTATGCCTCCTCTCTCTTGTGGCCCAGAGTTGAAAGCTGCATATGACTCCTTCACCTGGACTTTGGGATGCACATAAGGCTAAAGTTATTTCACCCTGCATAACTCAGGAATACTATTCCAATTTCCAATGAGAACCAAGATGGAGGGGAGATAGCATGAAATTTCCCATGGCTTGCTGTCCAGAGTATTCAGCATTATAATCACAAAAGAATGAGAGAGTTTATCAGGGCTAGGGAATCTGCAGCCCTCCAGATGTTGAAATCGAAATCACATCCACTGTAGCCAGCCTGGACAGTGCTAAGCAACAATAAGACTAGTTCACAGATTCCCTATCCTTGTAAGAAGAATCAGCCTGAATCAGACTAAAGGGCTACCCAGTCAGGCACCCTACCCAGCCTGGTCAGGAGTAAGAGATTATGACAGTAGCTGTTTATCAACATCTGGAGGACTGTAATGGTCCACCTGCCCCTGGACTGTATCAATTGAGGCAAAGTTAGCCAACCAAGTTGCTCATAATTTGTATATTAAAGCAAAGGGAGGTATAACTTTGATATGAGTACCAAATATACAGACTCATTTATCTGTTCATCACTATATCCATCCAGAATTTAGATGTGGTGAATTGCCCAGAAACTTATATATTCCTCCAGAATTGTCATACACAGCCTCAAGGAATGGGGGTAAAGGACTTGCCCTCTGCAAATGGCACCCTGATGATTTTCTTCTTCTCAACTTTACAGAGGAAAGGAGTACAGAAACTGAATGTATGAGTCACTCACACTTACTCCCTTCTCTTCCCTCTCCCACTTGGTTTTTGTAAACATGTGAAGCCATTCCTTTATACTCTGAATATTTTAAAGTAGTACCTAGCACAAAGCACTCCAAACCCTGCAGGAATAGAACAGAGCCAGCACAAGATCAAAAAAGTACTTAATTAATTTTCAACTTTTAGTCTCCAGTTATGGGAGTGAGCTCCACTGAACTCAACAGTGCTTCCTTCTTAGTGGAAACATATAGACTGCATCGCACATTTTAAAAAGGAGTCACAGCTCAAGCATGACTGGTAGACACTCTGGTCTGACTTCTAATGAGAATCCCAACAGGGTAGAGTACACTCACAGAATCAGTTGTTGAATGAGGAGCCCCAGCTGATGTTGTAGCCCAAAACACAAACTTTTCCAAGCTCTAACTGAGAAGCGACGGCCATCCACCTTTCCAACCTCTAATATATAAGGTTTGGTTGGTTTACTTATTCAGTGCTGATGAGACTCTGCACATTTTCAGATGCTTTGAGGAGCTTTCACACCACACAGTTGTAGCACTGTGATTCCATTTTAACTGCTATGACAACTTTGTACAGAATACTGGGGTTTGTAGTTTGGTGAGGCACCAGAGGGGCTCCCTGGCTGCAAATTCTAAAGCCCCTCCCTAAACTACAAATCCCTGAATTCCACAAGATGGAAGCACAGCAGTTATATTGGAATCATAGTGCTATAATTATGTGATGTGGAAGGGCCTGTAGTTCTTTCTGACTTTCAGTGAATCCTACTCATATTATCAGGGCTACAACTGGAGAAGTTCATACTAAACACTCTGATTATTTTACACTTATTCAAAAAGTATTATTAGGAACAAGCTAATATTTAATACCAGTAGGAAAAACTTCCAATATGGTCTGAAAATGCAGGTGGCCCATGTATAACATAAGATCGTGTAACATTGGGTTTAATTTCATGCATTGGAAAAAATATGTTCTCTCTAACCATTTTCGTTGTCCTCCAGCATGATTCTGTGGTATGCTTCTGCTGGAAGTTGACCATAGAGTCACGTTGGAGGACCTAGAGGTTCCTAGAGAGAACACTTCTCTGGGTATTTGTCCTCCAGTGTGACTCTGTGGCCACTTTCTGGTGGAGATATACCATAGAGTCAGGTTTCTGAAATGTTAAAATCCTGGGAAAGAAAAACAAGCTATTTCACACAATTCAGCAGTCAGTGCAAAATAAAGGCATTGCTTTCCATTGTCCCAGTACAAAGAAGTAATAAAACTGAGGCGGGCTAGATGTTATACTTGGACTGCATAGGGGCTCCCAAAGTGGCTTTTTGTGGTCCTCAAGCCTTCTACTCTCCATGGGCTGCCCCTTTTCAGTGCCCTCCCCAAGTATGAAGGGTCTCCCCAGTAGACTGAGCAAAGCACATTGAAGCTTTCCATGCCCAGACCAGCAGACTGACCTGTCTCCCTGCAGGAGTGTAGTTACTGGGAGAAGGGGGGGGGGGGGGAAGAGAGTATTGCCACAAGTAAGAGTGTAGAAATTTATTCTTCAGTCTCCAAACTTCTAGCATTGCAGAGAGTAAGAAATTAAACATCATTCATACCTAGAACTCTTCTGTTTTCTGTGCTTTTATTCCCTTGGTAACTTTGCCTGCTCCTTTTCTTGGATGCTGAAACTATATTTTCAAATGCTCAACTGAAGTTTTTAAGTTATTGCAATGCTAGAAATTAGCAGAAAATATCATGGAGGGGACTAGAATTCCTTCTGGAGTGCAAAGCTCTTGTTTTACTCTCATCCCCCTTTGCTCCTCTGCCTCCTCAGTTCTACAAAAATAATACTGTGTCCCTACTACTACTTACATGTACATTTTAGAGTGCTCCTTGCTTCCTGCCATTAGTGGTGCCATCAGGCTAGGACCTTGAGGTAGAAGCTTGGGACCCTGCTCAGGAGAACACAGCAGGGATGGTTTATACGTTACAAGTAAGCCAAGCAATACACATTTCCATTAAAAGAGCCTCTTTCCCCACTTCCAAATAAGACCTTTTGACTTAAGTCAGGTAATAAGCACCATAGGCAACCTGCTCCTTTCTAGATATTTTGGATTATAGCTTCATTATTTCCAAACAGCATAGCCAATTGTCAGGTACATATGTAGAGAACCAGGAGACCTGCCTCTAAAGTAAGTGGACAACTTACAATCCCCCCAGATGTTTTGGAAGTGCAAATCCCTTCAGCCCTAGTCAACACTGATGGCCAATGGGAATAGTGATCTAGCAACATTTGGCAGGCAACAAGTTGACCAGGTAAAGGTACAGGAATTCCCTGTTGACAAGGTTGTCAAGTTGTGTCCAACCGTAGGGGGCAGTGCTCATCTCCATTACTAAGCTGAACAGCCAGCATTGTCAGAGACTACTCTGTGATCATGTGGCCAGCAAGATTGCACAGAATGTTGTTTACCTTCCCACTGAAGTGGTACCTATTTATCTACTTGCATCTGTATGCTTTCAAACTGCAAATACATACACAGACAGAATCACTAAGTTCAAACTCTAAAATTACCTAACTGCACCACTTGCTGCTGGCTACATTCCCCACCACCACCACCAGTTTGTCCTATTTAGGAAAATTATAAACTTTTAATTGCTATGTAGCCATTTTTTGTTGTGAATATATCAGTATCTTCCATGCTTTTTGCCTGCCTCTCTCAAAAAGCCTGCATAGTTAACCATTTAGAGCAGGGGAAGGCAACCTAAGGCCCGGGGGATGGATGCAGCCCACTGAGGCCTTTGGACCGGCCCCAGGCCGATCCTGCCGCTGCCGCCCCCCGCCACCACCGCCGCCGCCCGCCATGATGATATTGATTGTTGTTGTTATTACTTGTTCTTGGGGTTTTCTTGGCAAAATCTCCACAGGAGTTTTGCCATGGCTTTTCTGGGGCTGAGAGAGTGTGCATGCATATATATTTTTAATTTTTTTAAATTAATTAATTTATTTATTTTTGGTGCTTCGGCCCCCCCCCCCAATTGTCTGAGGGACAGCAACCCAGCCCCCGGTTCAAAAAGATTGCCTACCCCTGATTTACAGAATCACGCAGTCTCAATGTTTTTGTTACAGATTTGTTACTCAAGCATCTATTTATCCAGATTAAGATATTTCCAAATTACATTCAATCTTTAAAAGTGTCCCAAACTTATAAGGAAAGGCTACTTTGTCTGCAACTTTCAAGTTTAGGTTGCAACTGCAGCTGGGTGAGGGTGTTGTAGAGGTTCAAAGAATTATGCATACTGTGGGGGCGAAATGCCCCCTGATAACGCTAGAACACACAATTGTCTCATGAAAATTAATCAGTGGGAGATTCAGGATAGATAAAAGGAAGTATTTCTTTACACAACACAGAATTAATTTATGGAATCCACTGCCACAAGATGTGTCACCAACTGCTAGCCTGGGGGATTAGAAAAATTCATCTATAATAATAAAGAATGTGTAGCACCACATATCCATAGCCATGAAACATAGGCACCTAAAACATGGTGTATATACTGGGAGATGCAAGTGGTATTATATGCTAAGGAGAGCTAAGGGATATTTGATATTTTAAAACTGATTAATTAATTAGATAATTCATTTACATCTGTCTGTAGCCTGCAGAACTATGTTCAGTCATTAGGTGTCTGGTATCCTATACCAACAAAGAAGAAGCAAGAGTCAATTCTGGCACATTCTTTTCTCCAGAGTACTTCTCAGCAGCTCCGTGTGGGTCAGAAATACAATAGAAAAAACATGCCAGGAATAACTTCTAGTTCCATTTGTAGAATCTCTAAACTGTTTAAAAACAGAGAAGGGGAAAGGTTCTCTTAGGGGGGTTGCAGACTGCCAGAAATAGTGCAAATTGAGTCCACTTTTAGGGTTAGGGTTAGTGCTAGGGAATCATGGGAATTGTTTTTTTTTCTGGGACATTGAGGCTTCTCTGTCAGAGAGCTCTGGTGTCACAATAAACTACAGTCCCCATGATTCCCTAACCCTAACCCTAACCATAAAAGTGGACTCAATTTGCACTATTCCTGGCAGTCTGCAACCCCCCTTAGTTGATAAATGAGGGGAGAAACTGAGTAGAGAGAAGTACTGAACACCAGGTGGTAGGAGAGAATGATCATTGGGACCTGGTTTGCAATGGGCCATAAGGCTCATTTCCCCTCTGTTCTGGAGTTGTCCTATTGAGAAGATGTATAACTCAAACTTCAGTTCTGGTGTGGGCAGTCCAGATGACATCTGGCCACCCATCACTGCCTCTATGAGTCACTCCTTCTGAGGTCTGAATGTGACTGTTGCTGGGTGAGCTCAAAAGTAAGCAACCCGTGCGGATGCACCGGAAGGCTCAGTGGGATGCCTGTGTGTATGGCCACTGCAGTGCAGAAAAGGAGAGTAACAGGGACAGGTCAGGACAACTGCAGAATCAGGATACTCCAGGCTGCCCCCAGAGTTTCCTGGACCATGCAGACAGGGCCTGAGAAAAAGAGAAGAGAGAATGACTGGATGAGCTCTGGAAAGAGAAGAGAAAAAACCAAGGGAAAGAAAAAGAGTACTAAGGGGGAAGAATGACAGATCATCTGGGTGGCTGAGAGAATACAAAGAGCACCAAGGTAAGTGGGTAAGTGAGGGGTTAGAGCAGGCCCACTGGCTTTCATCTATGGAATAGGAAGGCTGTCATCTTCTTCACTCCAGGCAATGAAATCTCTTGGACCTTTTTGGAGTCTGCATCAAATCAGAGACTATTCCATTTGCTCTAACATTCAGGGAAGCAAAATGTTTCAACCAGTAACCTCATTAAGACCCAGTGCTCATATTATTTTGTCCCTAATAAAGTCACTATGAACACTCCTGATAAATTCTCCTCCCTGACCCTAAAATATTGAAAGTCTTACCAGCTGGAATGATATCATCACAAATAATATGGTGATGACTCATAAGAGAACTCTCAGCATGGGCACAGCCATGACAGCCACCAGACAGTCTATATCAGGAGTAGGCAACCTTTTTGAGCCAGGAGCCGGGTTGCTGTCCCTCAGACAATTGGGGGGCCGAAGCACCAAAAATAAATAAATAAATAAATAAATAAATAGACAATAAAAATATTTTTAAATAAAAAATTTAAAAAATGCATGCACACTCTCTCAGCCCCAGAAAAGCCATGGCAAAACCCCTGTGGAGATTTTGCCAAGAGAACCCCAAGAACAAGTAATAACAACAATAATCAATATCATCATGGTGGGTGGTGGTGGCGGCGGCAGCGGCAGGATTGGCCTGGGGCTGGTCCAAAGGCCTCGGGGGGTCACATCCGGCCCCCAGGCCTTAGGTTGTCTACCCCTGGTCTATATATTGCATCTAGGAGGAGGATGAAATCCACATGGAGCTACCATTTTCTACAAAAGTGATTAGCAACATGTGGCCCTTCAGATATTGTTGGACTGTAGATTCTACTGTCCTTCACCATTTGGTATGAAGGCTAGGGCAGACGGAAACTGCAGTGCAGCAACATGTGGAGGGCCAGACCTTCCCCATCCCTGTCCCAGCTCTTTTCACACCACATGATGGTTCCTAAGCCCCTTAAGTAATTTCTCTGTGGCAAGAAGAGGGGAACACACCACCTATCTGTTTTCCCTTTCCTCCTTTTCTTCCATTGTGTTTATGAGTTCAGAGGTATTTGCTTCAGTTTAAATTAATCAGAGTTTGTTGTGTTACCTGAGTTCACCAAATTGTTATTTTTAATAATGCTTTGTGTGAAACAAGCTGAATTGCAAAAGTAGCTTGTTTAAAACAACAGCATTAACTCTAGCCACTTTAAGGTGCAGACAACTTTAGTTTATTAAAATCTGAAGAAAATACTTCTGAACTGTCCCCTTGGAGGGGAGAGAAGAGAAAGTATATGAACCTGAGTCTGAACAGAGATAGCCAGGCATGACAGAAATTATCTTAATAGAATGTGTCCCAATAACACTGTCAAAGACAACATAAAGGTACAAATAACTTTTAAAAACCCTCTCTCAAAAGAATTATGTTTTTCTATGCCATATAAGAATGAGTAGGATGATGATGATGATGATGATGATGATGATGATGATGATTAGAGCCAGCCTTGGAAGCCTGAAGCAAGCAAGCAGACAAAATATTCACCAACATTCTATGTATGATCCAGCCATGGTTGAACACTTCCAAAGGTTTATTGATAGTAAATAGGACTTGAAGGAGGGAGAAGAAGGAGGCGATCCTTGGAATTATCTTCCTCAAGGTCCCTCCAAACCTCAAGGCAACATTGGAAGTCTGTGTGGTGGTCAGCACATATCATGTACAGAAGCCACAGGCCACTGGGAGGAGTGAAAGGAAATGGCTTCCTTTTTGCCCTCACACACAGATAGTCTTCTTAAGACATAAGGAAACTCCCAGGTATTGTTAGACTACACACCCCACCAGCCCTCATCAGCATAGCACATGGTGAGAGATCATGAGAGTTGCAGTTCCCTAGTATCCAACGGGTCACTGCATTCCCCATGCCCTGTTTTAAGTCCTAATAAGGATGCATGGCATTGCATCCTTTAAAACTTTAAACTCATTTTTAAAACATTCCATACGTGGCTAGTGTAATACACAGATAGGGGAAACTGATAAATTAAGTAATACATGTAGGCTGCAATCCAGTGCATTCTTACATAGGAGTAAGATCCATTGATGTCAGTGAGACTTCTGAGTAGTGGGGATGCAGTGTAAAGATGACAGGAACAGAGAAAGCCACAGATATCTGGTATTTTGACAAAAAGGGGCTCCTTTAGTAAGAGGTCACACAAAGAATATGTATTACACAAATCAACAAAGCCGTGAACAAAGAAGACAAGCCACTATCTCTCCACAACCCCCTCCCCCATCTCTTGCATAGGCATAGTTTACAAGGGCACTCCAACAGTGGCTAAGATAAGGAGCAGGAGGTGCTTTGAACACTTTTAACAGAGCAATCATAGGCTCTGAGCACACAGTCATCTACAGAATACACAGCATAATGATCACATTATTATGACACTTAGATTGGAAGAGAAATTCTGTCTATCGCAACGTTAAAACATTTAGTCAATACATGTGCAGGAAAACTAATTAACTATATAGAGATGTTCATTGTCACATGTGCAGCATGTTTTGGATTGAGAGTGGGTCTTCTAGATCCATGGGTTCCAGATCCACGAATTCCGTCAACTGCAGATTTCTTGTCCCATATTATTAAACGGCAGGAATGTGAAGTGTCTATGTTCACATCATGCCATTTAATAATATGGGAGTTGAACATCTGTGTTTTTTGTATCTATGCAGGATTATGGAACCCTACCCCCAAAGATATGGTGAGCCCACTGTATTTCCTTGATTTTTGAGATGCCACTCCTCTGAAGGCCAAACTGCATGTTATATAACTACAAATGAATACACTATATTCAGTTTTGCATTCAACATAACTGAGTTTTTCCCCCTAGCAAAACAGCACACTATGTGGCATATAACTCATTTCTTGATTGAATCTATCCACCTCTAATAAAATCTTCCTTTCTTCCTACAGCCTTTCACTTTTCCAAGCACTATTGTCTTTTCCAGTGAGTCATGTCATCTCATAATGTGTCCAAACTACAAGAAGCTCCATTTAGCTATTTTGGCTTCCACTGTACTGTGAGTATCTCCTATTCTTGCAAATGGGAACTTTCTTCCTAGTACAAATAACAGTTTTGGGAAGAGGGTGACATATGTTGGGATGGCAGCAGTCGGGAAAAAGATTAAACCTATTGTACATGTTCCTGATTCTTTCTTCCTTGCATCTGCTGTTTTGATTTTAAAAAGCAGATATAAATGTCAAAACATAAAAAGTCATAGATGTCTACTACCGGTGAAACAGCACAAAAAGTGCACAAAGAGGGTCTGCAAAAATCACTGTGTGAATGTTCCTGTTTGAGCTCCTCACTTGTGTCTGTCATTTAAGGCCACATCACATAAGATGGTATAGATGGAAGAGTTCAGGTTTTTCATGTGTTGTTTTCCTGATCTAAATTTCTTCCACACAGAAATATGTCAATATTTTCCAGTGAGAGCAAGAGCAACTTCAGGAGAGTGATGTGCAGTCGCCCCTCTGTTTTCGTGGGGGATCCATTCTGGACACACACACCTTGCGTGCGAAAACAAAAAATCGTCAATATTCAAACCCCATTGGCTTGAATGGCAGTGCGCACCCACGGGCGCACACCTCATTTTGTCCTCTCCATTTGCCACCGATGAACAGATGAGGGATGCGGACTCCAAGTCCACGAAAATGGAGGGGCAACTGTAGATTGGGAAGATAGTGTTTGTTGCTGTTGTGTGCCTTCAAGTTGTTTCTGACTTATGGAGACCCTAAGGCAGACCTATCATGGGGTTTTCTTGACAAGATTTGTTCAGAGGAGGTTTGCCATTGCCTTCCCCTGAGGCTGAGACAATGTGACTTGCCCAAGGTCACCCAGTGGTTTTCATGGCTGAGCTGGGAATCAAACCCTGGTCTCCAGAGTCATTGTCCAACACTCAAACCACTATGCCATGCTGGTTAATGGAAAATAGTGTAGGGGGAGGTGAATTTTTTCGCTGCCACCAACACTGTTGCCTTTCCCAACCTGGTTCACCCAAAAATGTTTTGGAGTACATCTCCCATCATACTTGGCCATGGAGCATAGTGGCCAAAGCTGATCAGAACTGTAGTACAAAACTTTTTGAGGCAATCACAAGCTTATAGGAGATGGCTCTGATCCAGTGCAGGAGGACATCCGGATGATTTTAAGAGAATTTTGGTAGACGTCCTGTGTCATAAACTTGTACAGAATTGCTTTCTGATGATACCTGAATTTGTTTCTGAACCTGGAAAGATGGGGGGGGGGGGGGGGGGAGAGACAACTGAGGCCTCCAGTACCAGATCCCATATCATGGGGTAGTGTATCAATTCTAGATTTCAGTCTAACCTTTAAAGAGTGCTAACCAAAGTGCTGAACACTATCCCCAAATGTGCCTCATCACCTTGGATATATACTCTAAAGTCTGCCCTAAACTCAGTGTGGATTCACTGCCCACAAGTATGAGAGCTGCCAGCAACCACTGGGGGCACAGAATGGCAGCAAAGATAAGGACTCACAACTCACTGAGCTTGCTACTTCGGTGGATCTGTGAACTGGGAGCTTCAATGCAACTATTGTGGGTACTGACCTCTCCTCCATGAAGTTATCTCATCTTTTCAAAAGCCATATGATATAGCGCAGCCTTGCTTCCTAAACAGGGCCAGCCTGTTTAGGCTAAATGAAGCAGAAGTCTAATCTGCACTGCAGAAATAATGCAATTTGATACTTCTTTAGCTCAATGCTGTGGAATTCTGGGATTTGTTGTTTTGTGAGATATTTAGCCGTCCCTTTGACAAGTGCCACAGCAAGCTAACAATCCCTAGATTCCATAGCATGGAGTCATGGCAGATAAAGTGGTGTCAACCTGCATTATTTCCGCAGTGCAGATTAGACCACAGACACGTGGCAGAGACAAGGGACCAGCAAAAGCAACCCCTGCAATCTGGACCTCCTGAAACTCCCAGTCATTTATACACCATGCTGGACTATCCTGTTGTCCTCAGATATGGTGGAGGATGCTATCATGTTGCCACTGTTGAAGTCAGACACAAATTCCAGACCAAGTAACTTTTCTAAGTTATCGTGTGTGCGTGTGTGTGTGTGTGTGTGTGTGTGTGTGATATCTTGTCCTTTGGCTCAGACAAAAAAATATATATATTGGGACAGCCTTGTTTCTGAGGGCATCAGGGTGTGTAATTTTTTTATTATAATTATTTCTGAGAAAATGGGTTTAGGGAACAAATATCTATGGACCATGGTACAGCAGCACAGGTTGGAAAAAAATTAAAGCAACCATATCAGGAGGGGGGAGGGCAAATATTGGGACCACAGTGCTGGAAAATGGAAGTCAATCTTTTTCCTCACAAACCATTTTCCTAATGTGATTCACCACATACACACATGCTCCAAAGCAAGCAAGCTTCTAGGGAAAGCACATACAGTGGTGTATCTGTACTATGTACTTTCAGCAATTTGGTAGTACGTTAACTGTCATGATACTATCCTTGACTGCAAGGATCTGTAATTTATTGAGATGCTTAGACTCTTTTGCTAAAGTGCTTTAGTGCTCCCTTTCTATTATAGTCCCCAGGGAACCCTGATTTAATCTTCATGCCATATCTTAGGAACTGTAGTTCAGGGGAACAAACTACAGGTCTTTCGCAGAGAATTTTAAGGACCTCACTAAACTACAAATCCCAAAATTTGATAGGATGGAGCCATGGCAGTTAAAGTGGGATTAAACTGTTACAAAAGTGTTGGGTGGAGACACTAGAGGTAACCTACAGCACAAAGTAAAAGGACTATCCCTTCCCCCAGTGCTGTGGTCCCAATATAATTTGGGCTTCACTCAAGAAACATAAGGGAGCCTGATTGTGTCTCATTTGGCCTTGAGCCTCTGACTCTCAACTGCATCTACCAGATATGAAACATCCATGCTCTATTTTGGCATCATTTTTTTTTCTTTGCAGATAAGACAACAGAGTAACTCCAGAAAGTCTGCAGGCAAGACAAGAGGGCAACCTTTTCTCCACTTGTTTTGGTTCTAGGCTTCTGGTATTTAGTGGTGAACGGCTTCTGAATTAAAAACAGGGCTGGGGAAGCTGTGACTTTTCAGATATTACTGGATGATATGACGATGATGATGATGATGATGATGATGATGATGATTTATAATGCCCTTTCCACCAAAGGGCAGGACACCAAACATATATAATCAAAAATGGATGATAAAACACAACACTATAAAATGCTAAAATACTATAAAGGTAAAGGTATTCCCCGTTGACAAGGTTGACAAGTTATGTCCGACCATAGGGTGTGGTGCTCATCTCTGTTACTAAGCCAAAGAGCCAGCGTTGTCAGAGACTACTCTGTGATCATGTGGCCAGCATGATTGCACAGAATGCTGTTTACCTTTCCACCGAAGTGGTACCTATTTATCTACTTGCATTTGCATGCTTTCAAACTGCTAGGTTGGCAGAAGCTGGGACTAGTGACAGGAGCTCACCTCATCATGCAGCACCTGGGCCTTGAACTGCCAACCTGAATACTATGCCTTTACCTTTATACTAAAAACAAACTCCTTATCAGTCACTACCCATCTCGGCCACTTTAGGCACACTCAGCATCTCAATGCAGTGAACTGACAAGGAAGATCTTCAACCTGAAAGCAGGTAAGATCCTCCTCCAGCCAGAGGTGCAAAGGAAAAATGCTGTACAAATGTGGAGCCTGAAAGGCTCACAGCCTTGACAAAGCTGTACGCGTTGGTGGAACCACCAATAATCCTTTGCCCGTAGATCTTAAATTCCTAGATGGTGCACACCATGCAAAATGAGCTGCCAGATACTGGGGGAGGTTAAAGCACAGGACTTTAAATACCAAGACTGAAAGCTTGTAATGAGCCCTGGCCTGAACTGGTAACCAGTGGAAGGATCTACCAGAGGAAGAGAGATGAGATTTAAGACAATCTGAACAGCACTGTTTTGGATTAAAATGGATGCCAGTTCCCGTCAGCCTTAGCCTAGCCAATGGTGGGGGATGATGGATGCAGCAGTTCATCCGCATCTGAAAGGCTGAAGGTTTCTTCCACTCCTGATGTAGAGGCTCCATTGAGCAGACAGGAGAAGTGTGTGTTGGATGAAACAGGCAGGCAGAGTTTTTGGGGTAGGCAGGGCCACAGAAAGACACACTTGATGGTAGCACTTGTTGCTCCCCCAGTTTCTAAGAGTTACCTGCAATCCACACCAGGTATATCTATGGGTAATTAAAACTACGTCTCATACACCAGCCCTTTAGCAAACTGATCGTCCTCAAAACAACCTCTGGGAGGAGGGCGATGACTCCCACCATTTTGGCCATGGAAAAAGGACTCCCCACATAAATCCATACATTGCTTTCCCTTCTGCCAACCTTGGCCAAACCCTTGTATTTTCTACCTCCCCCCCCCCCCAAAAAAGAACCCCAAACATAAGTGAGCCTGAAAAGAAAAGGGAGGGGAGGGGGAAACCGATGCCAAAATAGAGCATAGATGTTTCGTCTTGGTAGACGCTGCTGAGAGGCACAGAGGCCACTGAGAGCCTCAGTAGAAAAGATGACACCTGAATGGAAAGCCAGCATCAGCAGCACCTTGCAGGGGTAACAGTACACCACATATTAGTACTATATCCAATAGATCTGAAAGCCTGTCTCTCCCACCTTCCAACCATTGCTCACATTGGGTGCATTCATTGACCAACCAGGGTGGATTTCCCCCCCTGAAAGCATGCTCTGGAGGAATGGTGAGTTAATTAAATAATAATAATAATAATAATAATAATAATAATAATAAATTCTCCTGGTGGTATGATGGCTCCTAAGCTCTTAGAAACGTCAGATCCTCCTTACTCCTTGCCATGCCTCCTAACAAGGGCTGTGTTGTTGTGGTTTTTAAAAAATCTCACAAGGGATGGTGGCCTCAATTTCATCCCTCTCTCTCTCTCTCTCTCTTTCCAGCAGCCAGGTGCAAACGCGTGCAAATAGGAAGCGAGGACAAGATGCCCTTAAGGTTGGTGGAAGCAACGAGGGAGGCATATAACGCGTTACATACAGGAAGGAAGAAGCAGTTAATTAGGACTCTCTGGACTGATGGAGGCAAGAGGGCTGCTGCTGGCATTCCTGGGGGGGGGGGGGGGGGCAAGCCAGGCAGCTTAGGGCTGGAAGCAAGCATGCTTTCTTTTGCATCCATTTTTTTTTCCAAAAAAGGGATGCGATGCAATGATGGGAGAGGAGGAAGGGAAAGAAAGGAGGGGGGGAATCCATCCTTGATCCCTTTTCCCTGCCTCTGGTAGATGCCCCCCTTCCCTTCCCTTCCCTTCCCAAGCCAAGCAATGCCAAGCCAAGTGCCTGCTTGCCAAGGGCCCTTGAGGGATGGAGAGGCGATGGGGAAGCGGAGAAGCACTTACTCGGGCAAAGCAGGCGGGCTGTTGAAGGACTGGCTCTGGAGGCTGAAGCAGAAGCAAGAAAACATGGGAGGCAGCTCAGGAGCAAGGCTGGCCGGCGCCTCCCTGCCTCCCTCTCGGCGGCTGCAAAGGCAAGGCACTCAGAGGCATGGCAAGGGGAAGCCGCCAAGGCAAGGAGGGAGGCTTCTGCCCAGGCTCCCCATCCATGGACCCCTCCACCCCTCCTCCTCCCCCTGGGATTGAGAGGCGTAGAGCCTCACTCTGAACTACAACGCCCATCAGGCATTGCTCCTGCTGATGGTGCTGAGTGGACACAGAGGGCAAACAGGGCGGGGGAGAAAGAGAGGTTGAGAAAGAGAGAAAGAGAGAGAGAGAGAGAGAGAAGGGAGGTCCTCAGAGGAGCCAAGAGGAGGGTGCGGGGAGTGGGGAAGCCACCGGGTGACTCCCTAAGGAAGGTGGCTCCACTGCTCTCCCAGCATCTTCCTTTCTTTTACACTTGTCCTTCCAGATGCGCTGGGGTGAGGGCACAGGACCCCCATGAGTGTGGAAAAATCACAAATAATAATAATTATCATTATTATTATTATTATTATTATTATTATTTGTATACCGCCCTATGGCGAACCAATCCGGGCGGTGAACAAGAATAAAATACATACAATATAAAACAATATAATTCCCTCCTCCCCCCTTAAAAAGTATTAAATCAGATTCAATTAAAAACAATTATATTAAACAATGATAGTATAAAATTATAGATACAAACCAACAACCCCTGCTAAGGGGAGTTATAGAATGTTCAAAAATAACAAAAACACAATGTTTTTACCTGAAAGAACGCCTCTCTAGGAATCTCTAGGTCCTCCAGTGCAACTCTGTGGTCAATATCTGCCAGACATTGACCATAGAATTGCACTGGAGGAGCTACAAAGGCCCAGTGGAGTGCTTCTCTCTAGGAATCTCTGCGTCCTTCAGTGCGACTTTTGGTTAAAGTTGACCACAGAGTTGCGCCGGAGGACCTAGGTATTTCCTAGAGAGAACATATTAATAAAATCCATGAATAATGAAATCCACAAAGTGAAAGGTGCAAATGTGGAGGGACGAGTGTGTTTTGTTTTGTTTTGTTTTGTTTTGTTTTTATGCTGCCTTTCTCCCAGAGAGGGACCCAAGGCGGCTTGCAAGATTAAAAACATCTTAAAACTATACAATAAAGTTTGAAGCAGGAATGGGCTGTGGCGCTCACCTGAAATCCTTTCAAACACTGAAGAGATGGTGGGAAGGGGTGAGGCTCAGCGGAAAGAGAAAGGAGAGGCTCCAGGTTTTGTTTTGTTTGTTTGTTTAAAAAATGAAAAAAATAATCTTCTGAAATGACATCACATCTTACCAAGTGTTTGCTTTTAACCGCATGAAACGGATGCACCTGTAAACACATTTAGGCTCTGCGTATGGTATGTGTTATGTGCCATAAGTTGTTTCTGACTTAACGGCAACCCGATCATAGGCACCGCTCTCCAGGGCCTTGGAAGTATCCTAGGTCAAAGCATATCAGTGGGGAGCAAATCTCCTGCAGCAGCCATTTTTATTCTAAACATTAAGGAAACTGTGAAGTCGACAGCTTTCACGACCAGCATCCATGTTTTTTTGTGGGTTTTTCAGGCTACGTGGCCATATTCTAGATGAGTTTATTCCTGACATTTCACCAGCATCTGTGGCTGGCATCTTCTCTGAAGCCATAGATGCTGGCGAAACATCAGGAATAAAATCTTCTATAACACAGTCACAGAGCCCCCCAAAAAACCCCAGAAAAACCAGTAAGGAAACTCTCCATGGTGCTGAATCCTAAGTCCCAAATACCTTCAGCATATCATATAGCTCCTTTCATGGTCAGACCTGATTCACCCCCCTACTGATATGGGAGCCACCACTCATCACTGCTGAACAAGAGAGAACCACCTCCTCTCGTTCCTTAACAAAGAAGCCACAGATTTACATTACACCTAGGCTGCATCTGCACTGCAGACATAATCCAGTTTGACACCATTTTAACTGCCATGGCTCAATGCTATAGAATTCTGGGAACTGCAGTTTATTGCAGCACCAGAGCTCTCTGACAGAGAAGACCAAATGTCTCACAAAATGACAATTCCCAGCATTCCATAGCATTGAGCCCCGGCAGTTAAAGAGGTGTCAAACTAGATTATTTCTGCAGTGCAGAAGAAAGCAAAAGATGCAGTCTTTTGTCAAAAGATGCAGTCCTAGAACACAGAAGTGGAGGAACTGAATCCTTGTCAATACTCTCCTTGTTGGGGTAGTCTAATGGTGATTGTCAGAAGATGTGGCTCCAACAGTGGCCCGGGATTTTCATGTATGAGATCTTTATACAAAGCTGCAGTGTTTGTTTATTGTGGATGGGAGGGTTTATGGGATATGATGTTTTACTGTATTTTAATGCTGTTTTATTATTGTTAGCTGCTTCGATCTGTTTGGAGAGGAGGGATATAAATTATTATTATTATTATTATTATTATTATTATTATTATTATTCCTACAAGGAACAGGAGCCATGATCTCTCATGGGTTGCAAGAGCTCCACCATTGCACTCAGAACTGATTGGAGAGTTCAAGAGGGTTCAGCAACATACCCTAGGGCTCCTTAATCCCTTCACTTATTCCTGTCCCACTTTCCACTTAGAGCAACTGCCTCTGCAGTCAGTCACTTGTACACTCACTCTGGGAAGCTAGGACAGAATGTGGAAATGTTCCTTTTTGGACTACAACCCCTAGAATTCCTTAGGCAGTATGGCCAATCTTGGAAGATGTAGTCAAGTTGGGGGATTCTGGGAAGTCTTGTCCAATAAAAGGAACTTTTTTCCAAGCTCTAGGCAGAGCAGGAGAATAGTACTGGTACCTAGAGGAAGAGCAGAGGTGACTCAGAGGTGCCCATTCCCCTGAAAAGCCATATACGTGTTGCGTTGGGTGGGAGGAGAAGAAAAATGAGGGAGACAGTGTAGCCTTCAGCCACAGATAATGGCCACATGACATGGAAGGGAGTGCTTACCCCATAAATGGACTCTAACCTCCCGGGAAGCAAGTCCAGGATTGGCATAAGTGAAGCCCTTTTGATGGGCAGACTTGCTTATGTTTCTCTGGAAAAGTCAAGAACTGTTGTTTGGTTAGCCTAAGACAGTGGTCCCCAAACTACGGCCCGCAGGCCAGACCCGGCCCGTTGAGGCCTTCTTACCGGCTCATGGCTGGTCCTGCGACCGCTGCCACCGCCGCAGCTCGCATGCGCCGCCGGGCTCCATTTTGTCTTCCAAAATGGCATCCAGAGTCGTACGCATACGCCTGGCATTGCGTGTGCATGCACATGACTCAGGGCGCCATTTTGGAAGATAAAATGGCGCCCCACATCACGCGTGCATGTGCACTACTCCAGCGCTGTTTTGTCTTCCAAAATGGCGCCCGGAGTCGTGCACATGCTCATGCGGCACCAGGCACATGCGCACAACTCTGGGCGCCATTTTGGAAGACAAAATGGCGCCCAAGTCGCACGCATGTGCACATACCTCCAGCCCCCCGAAGATCTGGGGGCCAGCGAACCGGCCCCCAGATCAAAAAGTGTAGGGACCCCAGGCCTAAAACAACCACTTTGCTTATGCAATTGTGTGACACATGGGTTACATAAAATGAGATACAACTTCCAAACATCTTCCCAGGATGTGCTAGAAATCCTGAGTCTCAGGTTATACTTTGAGGCATTCCAGTTAAAGCAAATATTCAGTGAATAAGAGGATCAGACAATATCCCATGGGCTATGCTAATTTGTGACTCATGCTATGTTGTAAAAGAATTACTTAAGAAAATTATTTTAAACTTTTTTAAAAAATTAGATCCAACTGTTGTTCTCTTCTTTTCACAGGCATGTTACCCATCAAATGGGGCAAAGCTCTCAGATAAAAACTTTATCCATTGCGATTTTCCTTCGTGTTGTTGGTTTTTGTGGTTTGCCCTTGTTTTTGAAATTGCCGAATCTCAGGTTTCGTTGAATGCATGGCAGAAATGTAATACACAATTTCCACTACAGCTGAACTGAAATAGGAATGCCCACTTCTGTGCATCTTTCCCCTCAACATTTCTGAAAATATCTGACCACACTGCCCCGCAAAGGTATCTTATTGGTGATGGCCAAGATGGAGGAGGTTCAAAGATCAGCAGAACATTTAGGGGAGAGAGGACATATCTCCTTACTCCCAAAACTAATGCCCCTTTGCTTGCCATTTAGCACTGCACTGCACAGTTATGGAACTGCTACCATGCAGCAGAGTGACACTGAACATCCCTTTCATGGAACACTGCAAAGTCACCATGGCCTAAACAACAGGAGCATTTCCTCCCCTTGCTATCAGCTAAAACTGTTGTTATCAGCTAAAACTATTGGTTGTGTGGCACAGAATAAAATCTCATCTCACACAGGATTCTTGGTTGGTCGTGCTCACTTAAAGAAAGCAAAAGCCTTGGAGCCCTGTCCCATTACACAGTTATGGCACTGTGATTCCACTATAACTGCTGTGGTTTCATACTATGGAATCCTGGGTTTGGTAGTATGGTGAAGCACTAGAGCTCCCTGCCTGAGAATTTTCAATATTCCTCCCTAAACTGCACATCCCAGATTCCACAAGGATTCCAGACTATTGCCAGGGCAGTTAAAGTGGAATCATACTGCTATAACTGTATAGTGTGAAAGGGCATCGGGTAAATGCACATACTAGCCTAGCACCAATGAAGAGAAAAACTAGAGGCTTCAAATGAAAAATAATACAGCTATTTCCCAGGGGAATTTCCCATGAGAATGTCATGCACTTGAACCTTTCCACCAACCACCTCAAAAAGATTAAAGAGAAATAAGCATCTTCAGAGGTTTCTGGAGGGGAAAATCCATTCCAGTTTGGGGGGGGGGGGTCTAAAACCCCTTTATCTCAAAACCACTACCAAAAGTTCAGAAAATGATATTTTTCCTGATTTTTCCCCGCATGTGAGGCAGAGGAGACCAAAAAATGAACTTCAGGACTGCACTTTGTCCATCTTTCTGTGGAAACTGTATGCAACTCTGGTTTTCAACAACATTGTTGTGCTGCACCATGAAACTAGAATGGACACTTCTGCTTCTGAAGGAACAGTTGTCTGAAGCAAGTGGGGTTTTCAGTTTTAGCAACAGAATAATGATAATGTGTAATCAAGAGAAATTCAATATTTGCTCAGTTTGTTCAAAAGCAGCACAACTCATAGCCAAGTAGCCTACATTCTTTAGTGCACAAGAATAACAAACCTTCCTGCTTTGTGGCTTGCACTGTCTGCCCTCTGCCCTGCTAAACATGATTAGCATTGACTGCGAAGCCTTTAGTTGTATTTTATATTCTACAGAGCTTAAATTGCTGTCACTGATGAAGTGCCTCTGCCACACCAGCGACAATTCAAAGATATTTTTCATTCTGCAATACAAAGGAATCTGACTTTTGAAAAACTGTTTGATTAAATTCAAGACCCTGCAAATGAGGCAGCGATAGTCATGTTGACCACAAATGAAAATCCAAAATCCAAAACACACCTTGTGGTGACTCCTGTATTAAGCCAACCAGAAGGAAAAATATTCACTATCATAGCTTTCAAAATTCACTGTCTTCTTCACCCGGCAAAAATGGGGGGAAAAAATATCATGCAGGGGAAGCAAAGTGGCACTGTTAGAGTCACATGTGTTGCTTGCTGGAAATGTTATCTAAAGAAAGATTAGGTGGACAGGAAGCTTAGGCCCTACCTTCCCAACCAAAAGAAAAATATGTGAAGTAAGTGGGAACAAAGGCCATGAAGGGTCATAAAATGTTCTCTCTCCATTTGCAGCTAATCAGGATCAACTCTGGTTAGTACTTGGATGGGAGACCACCAATGAATACCAGGTGCTGTAGGTTATATTTCAGAGGAAGGGACTGACATATCATCTGAGTATTCCTTGCCTAAGAAAATCCCAGGAAATTCATAGTTGCCATAAGTCAACAGGTGGTTTGAAGACACACACACACACAGAGTGTTCCCCTTTGAGATATGGCTCTTTCCCTGTCCCATATGAGGCCATCGTTCTTGTACTGACAGAGTGCAGTGAAGTTCCCAGGCTGTCAGGTCTGGAGATAAATTCAGATGTTGTAACAGGCAAGGAATGCCAATAGGAGCCAAATTAGATCACTTTACCTTGTGTTGAGAAATCTGGTCCCAGTGAAAGTGGACAAGCAGTCCAGTCACTCCAATTTAGGATTCCCTTATCCAGGTACTAAGTTAATTATTTTCTAATAAAAAAAATACTGGAGGAGCCATGTTGATAAAAAAAAAAAGCCAATTCCAAAGTACACGTTGTGGTGTTGTCTTTGGAGTTTATTGCACAGTTTTCAGTCTGATCCGTGCACGGGACGGGATCGGGCTGGAATGGGGAAAAACAGGTTTTACTGCACACGAAATTGCTGCTGCACTGCCGGCCGACCATCACTCGTCACCAATCTAGCCTCTGCCAGCTAATTTTGGTACTACACTTCCATAGTACCAAAATTGGTCGGCAGAGGCCAGATCGGGGACAGGTGGTGGTCAGCCGGCAGTGCAGCAGCAATTTCATGTGCAGTAAAACCCATTTTTTCCCATTCCAGCCCGATCCCACCCTGTGCACGGATCAGGTTGAAAATTGCATGCAATAAACTCCTTTATTAGGCCAACTAGAAGTCTCAAAATTAATCATTTTCTAATGCTCTTTTAAAAAACAATATTTGCCTGATAAAAAAGCCAGTAGGCTTCAACGGCAAGTGCAATGAATTTTTCACCTTCTTGTTGGCCTAATAAAAGTTTTTTGCTGTCATGTACATACAAGTCGATTCCAGGTTATGGTGATCTTGTCATACAGTTTCCTTGGCAAGATATATTAAGAGGAGACTTGCCTTCCTCTAAAGCTGTGAAAGTGTGATTTGCCAAAAGTCACCCACTGGGTTTCCATGGCTGAATGGGGATTTGAACACTGGTTTTCCAGAGTCCTGGCCCAGTGGTTGATCCACCATACCATGCAAGCTCCCTTAACAAAAGTATCACTACAGAGAGAGAGAGAGAGGAGACTGTCACCCTGTGGACAGGACATCATTGTCCCTCCCTTTCCTGTCCTTTCCGCGCAATCGTAGGAAGGACTTTCACACTAACCCACACTTGACCCAGCAAGAAAGCATGAGTGAAAGTGATCATAGGAATCACTTTCACATGAAAGCAAAAGCAAAGCAAAGCAACTTCATTTATATACCACTTCATACCATGCTATGCAGTGTCTAAGCAGTTTATAATTGTAAGCTCATTGCCCCCAACAGCAGGGTACTCATTTTAGCGACCTCGGAAGGATGCAGGCCTGAGTCGAGCCTGAGCCCTGGCTGGTATTGAACTCGCAACCTTGTGGTTTATGAGTGAGTGGTTGTAGTGCAGACATTTAACCACTGCGCCCCCAGGGCTCATAGGTGGAAAAATGCTTTCTGCTGTCATTTTGTATTAATGGAAGAACCTGTTAATGCAATGATGGCTGAAAGTGCTTTCAGCTCACAGCTAAAAGCACTTTTCAGCCAGATTTCATGGGAAAGTGATTCCTGTAATCACTTTCACTTGGGTCACGGACAGGATAAGGACAGGGGAGCGATCCCATCCCTATCCCATCCCCAGTGTGATAACGTCCAGAGAGAGAGAACCCCAAAACATATGGAGAATCAACCAGTGTTGTTCCCTATCTGACAACAGTGAGATGATGAAAACTTTGCTTGATTGTTTGGTGCAGCCTACCCCCACCTGGTCATCCTCTACGATGTTTGGACTACAGATCCCATCATTCTCAACCATAGACAAGGCTGGCTAGGACAGATGTGTGTTGCAAACCAAAAATGACCAGAAAGATCCAGTTTAGGGAAGGCTAGTTTAATGCAACCACTAATTCCACTAATGTTACCTTCGAATGTCAGATCCTGAAGACAAAGAAAAGATGTTCATAATTGTGCTAATGGCCGGAGGCATCTCACTGAGCACCAGTGAAAACAGGAAGCTGGGACAGATGGTCTTTGCTCTGTGGCTGTGTCAGCAAGTTCTGCCAGGCCCTTCTGTGTCCCTGCTTAATGATCAAAGTGTACTAAGTTACACAGATGCCAGCAGCTTGCACAGAACCACATTACGCATGCATGGCCAGCACACCTGAATTAAGGCCAAGCAGGGGATGCGGTGATTCTTTGTGCCAAGGAAAAGAAAAGATGTTCATAATTGAGCAGTCCATTTCACAGCCTCTCTCTTTCTGTGTAGTTCAGCATTCCCATCTGATCTTACTGCTCTCAAAACCAGTCCACTACCCTACTCACAGCTCTCTGCCTTTTTACCCCATGCACAGGGTCCTTTACAGCAACAAGTGTGGATTTCTAGCCCTATGCTGTTTTTATTTCCTATAATGAATGTCTCTGAATACATAAGCATTCTGGAAACACAAAGATATCAGGAAATTGGAGTCCTGTGCTTCACTCTGCAGCATGCTCAGCACCCAGGTTGCTTTTTAAAAATCATCAATTGAGTTGGGGGTCTCAAAGGCACTGTGAGAGGTGCCCAGGGTTACCATGGTTCCTATGGGTACCACATTGGATTAGGATTATACTGTCTCATGGAGAATATATCTATTAATATTTGTTAGCTAATATCACAGGTCAAACATTTTGATAAGCATGCCACAGAAAACAAACAAATAAACAGGAGTTGTAGTACCATCCCAGTCTATGACGACAGCATTTATAAGTTACTTCTTAAAGGGAAGTACAAGTAGGGAAAACTTGTGCTATTAAAGACCACTTCCCATGGATGCATGGGACTTTTTCAGGCAGTAGTGTCCAACTTGTAATAACAACATTTATAAGTTAGTGATACTGTACTATCTTAGTAGTATCTCAAGAAAGAAGAAAGTGCAAAGGCAGTTTTACACTGAGCATAAAGAATACAAAAATAGTAGCCAGCCACAGATTAATAACTTCAAAACAGATGATGAAGACACTGAAATAAAGACTTTCCTATCTTGGTTCAATAATCAGAATGGAGACTGCAGCCAAGAAATCAGTAGACTAGGATTTGGAAGAGCAGGCATGAAGGAACTAGACAAGATCCTGAAGTGCAAAGATATATAATTGAATACTAAAGTCAGAATTGTCCATGCCATAGTATTTCCCATTTCCCCATTTCTATCTATGGTTGTAAAAGCTAAACAGTGAAGAAAGTGGATAGGTAGAGAAATAGAGAGGAAGAATGTATCACATTGGCTTTGCTCCCGCAACAGACACATGATGTAACAGGATGTAAAAGCAGATCTTATCACATTTTCCCATTGCCAGGGAGTATGCAGCCCGTTTGCAACCTGGGCTTCTCCGGCTCCTTCCACATCTTTTCAAGAATGGGATTTTCCTGTTCCTAAAAAGATGTGGCAGAAGCCCAGGTTGTAAATGGGCTGTGTACTCCCCGGTGATAAGGAAATGTGCTAAGTTACATCCGTCATCTATCGTGGGAGCAAAGCCAATGCAATAAACTCCTAAGGCTCTTTAGAACAAATTAAGGTTTAACATTCTTCTCATTATTCTTGATGTTTTGTGGATTCTAAAACATTTTGCTACCCTTGCTTCACCTGCAATCTTGCCAGCTCTGGAGTGGGACAGACTGTTAGGTGGAACAATTGCCAGTCGATCCCTCTCTCTTTTTTATCCATGATGCAGCTGCCAATTAATGGCTAGCCTTCCTCTCTGTTATGATTAGACGCCTGGAGTTCTTCAAATAACAGTGCCAACTCATGAAATACTTAAATTCTTGTTCTGTGTTTCCTTCCCTGTCCAAAGCCAGTCTAACTGTTCTAGTCTTCCAACACCCCTAACAGAAAACCTGGGATGGATTATTTACACTTGTATGGACACTCTAATAAACCAGGTCTGGATCAGGGAATGGATCTGCACCAAACCTGACATTGCTAATTTTGGGAGGTGGCAGAGCTGTTCCAATTATTCCACTCATCTCTTCAGCTTCAGAGCAGAGAGGAAGGCTAGCCACTGGTCATGATCACCAGAGGGTGGCACCAAATTCACCAGGTCAAGTGTAGTGTATATAAAAATGCGGAAGGCATGTTGGGGAAAGGAATGTAGCAGCACATTTAAGCCTAACTGGTTTTTATTTTAGCATGAGCTTTCGTGATTAATTTGAGAGTGTCATGATTAGCATCTTTCTGGATCCTATTACATTCCATCCCATTCCCACATCTGTGTAAGCATGTTTTATAAACCAAGGCTTTAATATCACTCTGTACTGCATCTGAAGAAGTGGGCTTATTTCTGCAAAAGCTCATGCTAAAATAAAAACCAGTTAGTCTTAAAAGTGTTGCTACATTCCTTCCTCCCCCCCTCATTTCCTGATCCCTTCCTTCTTATTTTGCTGCAAGAGACTAACACAGCTATTTTTTTAAAGAGTAACATATATATTTGTTGATGCCAGCCATTAGTATGGCTGGATATGGAACCCACACACTCAGTGGTTCAAATATGGAGTAATGGTTTGAGTATTGGACTACAACTCTGGAGACCACGGTTCAAATCCCTGCTTGGCCATGGAAACCACTGAGGGGGGTTGCAGACTGCCAGAAATAGTGCAAATTGAGTCCACTTTTAGGGTTAGGGTTAGGGTTAGGGTTAGGGAATCATGGGAACTATATTTTATTGTGGCACCAGAGCTCTCTGACAGAGAAGGCTCAATGTCTCAGAAAAAAAAAAAACACAATTCCCATGATTCCCTAGCATTAACCCTAACCCTAAAAGTGGACTCAATTTGCACTATTTCTGGCAGTCTGCAACCCCCCTGAGTGACCTTGGGCAAATCACACTCTCTCAGTCTCAGAGAAGGGCAAAGACAAACCCTCCTCTGAACAAATCTTGCCAAGAAAACCTCATGATTAGGTTAACCTAAAGACCCATGAGAAAAGGTCTTCTGGATCTAACATAATGCATGCATTGCTGCCATTTAATAATTATATATAGATGTCAGAATCACAGTGCAAATGAGAAGACAAGGCTATTTGTTTAATCAAATCAAATATTTTTCTTGAATAAATTAAGAAGCCATGCGCTTATTAGGTATAGAACACCTGCAAACTTGGATAGAGAACAATACTGAGGAGGAAAATCCCATTTTGAAAATCTATGATTAATGACCTGATTGCATAGATGAAGAGATGAATGCTTTCAGCTCTGCTGAGAATATTATTTTGGAGAGTGAATGCTGCTTTATGATTCTGCAAAACTACCATACAATTGACATCCTGTTTACAATTAAGGGTTGTGGTTCTTCTTGAATAGCTTTTTGAGAATGGGGGGGGGGGGTCATATTCCCCCCGGTGCTGCTAAGGGTATAGATTTTAAAAGTATAGCAATACCAAAAACAACAACAATAGAAAAAGAAGAGGTTGTAAAGATGTGGAGCAAGAGATAAGAATTCTGCATAGATATGATAACTAACCAGAACTGTGGTTTTGTGGGGTGGGGGGAAATCACACGAAACATTACGGATCAGTTTTTAAGTAGCAATTTTGGCACCATTGCATTTCATGGTTTTGCTTTTCAAGTCCCTGAGGTACTAAAATCAAAAGGAAATATAACCACATGTTTCAAGAGATTGACATCTTTTAGTCAGTGTTTTTAACCAAAGAAAGAAAAACAGATCCAGTTTTCTTAAGAGGACCAGCCAGAGTTCCAGTGGACATTTAGGGCCTGTGCAGCTGGGCCAAAAGGGCTGGCCTGGGGCTGGAGTTGGGGTGGGATGACCACATGCCGGCCGCCCTGACTCCACCCTGACGCTGCCGTCATGCCGTGTGCCTCACTGCATGCCGCATGGTGTCAGCGTGCCCCATTGGTGCAGCGTGTAGACATGCTGCGTCAAAGGGGTGCAAAAGAGCCACCAACGCAGCACTAAGGGCGTCTTTTTGCCACCCCCAAAAGAAGCAGCATTTGCCAGCACTTTTTGGAGCAGCAAAAAGCTGGATCGGGACCACGGCGTGTGGTTGTTGCGGCCCCGATTCAGCACTCCCAGGGGGTGGCACAGAGCCGCCTCTTAGGGGCCGTCTGTATGGCCCCTATCTCTCCCTGAAGGAGATCATATAGAGAGGGGGGATGCACTGAGGGTTTAAAAGTCAGGGTGGACAAGAGTTTTAGATGCACAGCTGTACCCCTATTCTTAATGTGAATCCATGTAACAGTGAACTGAACTTCCCAATACGGAGTAAAAAGAAACGGATCTACAAACCACATCCTCTCTAGACGAAAGCATAAGGTGCTGGTGGTGCTTTGGAAACTGACAGGGAGGTAAGGGTTTGGGGTTTTTTAGTTGCACCATGCACTGCACGGGTGTGCATATGCTCACATACGTCTATCTGTGCACAATGTGTAACACAGTCACACAAGCATGGAGCAAAGAACACAGCAAATTGCCAGCAAAATGGGGGAAAACAAAACTTTTTTTGGTAAACACTCCAAACTTTAAAGGTTTCCTGTCTGTTCAATACACAACAAAATCCAAAATCCACAAAACACCAATACTTTTAGTGGTCACAAAATACATCATGCAAGCTTTAAAAACTTCACTGGCTGCTTCATCAGGCACAGATATTAAAAACCATTCAGGAGAAGAAAAGTAGCGATGTTAGAGGCATAGGCCTCTGTTTTGTCTAAGGACGTTATCACACAGGGTCTAAAGCAGTCCCATCCCCGTACCATCCCCGTCCCATTCCGGATCCTTTGCCCCTGTGTTCAAACGACATCACAGCAAACCCCGCCCCATCCAGTGCCATCCCCGGCGCATCCCCGTCCCATTCCGGATCCTTTGCCCCTGTGTTCAAATGACGTCGCAGCAAACCCCGCCCCATCCAGTGCCATCCCTGGCGCATTGTGGCATCATCCCCGTTCCTTGCAATTCCTCTTTCATTTGAGGAATTACATCTGCCGCGACCAGAACCATACCGGAATGATGCTGCTTTCTTGTCTGAAGCTACGGGGTCTATTCTGGTATGGTTCTGGATTGATTCCATGCCGCTTTCTTGCCGCCACATGTGATAACGTCCTCAGATGTTACCTCTGTTGTCAGTTAAGGTGGTCTGGATCCATGATGGCAAACCTATGGCACTTGCCCCCTAAAAGGTTCGCCATCACTGACTTGGATCATCACTTCTCCTGTATGATTGTTAACAGTTTTGAATAAGTTATAGAGTATACACAAGCCTCAGAGTGTACACTTGGATGCAGTACAACTTGCACAAGTACCCCAGCCCCCTTTTTTGCACCCCAAGCCCTCTGATTGCACACCAAATCCCCTAGAGGACTCTGCACCTACAAAATATCAGTGGGGGGGAAAGCCCACCCCCCAAAGATCAGTCACTATGCTTGGAGGCATCCAGGAGTGGTAGATTAGCTTAAAACCCTTCCGGTCCTCCCACAAAAATCCCAACAATACAATCCAAAATTGTCAAAGGACATTCTGAAGTGAATCTTGTCTTCTGTCCATACCTGTATCATAGCTCCATTGTCTTGCTTATAGAATGGTCTTGTTTACAGAATTTAATACTAATTGTAGCATCTTGGACAATGTATGGGTACCAGATATGTAGTAAGAAACAACTGGCATATAATTCACATGTTGTGTTACTAAGAACAGGATATACATGTTTATATTTGCATAGATGTGTATGAATGGTACACATTGAAAATTACCATTTTTGTACAAAAAATTAACTATACAGTCTTTCTCTGTGTCCTCTTAGCATGTGTGCTCAGTTTTGCTGCCTACATTGGCCTTGTACTACTTATTTTTTAGAATGAGGACATATTGTACATGAAGACACATGACCATTTTGCTGTTCAGGGACAGCTGGGGGGTTGCAGATGTTACAGAAGTGTCTATTTTACAGTTTTACAATGAATTATTTGTGTTTGAGTGTGTGCATATCAGAAGGAGGAAATTCTATTTCACTCAAAGGTAGATTCTCAGCAGGACTTGACCTAAAGGCGTACATAAACAAGAATCTAGAACAACCAGGACAAAAGGCAGCCCACCAAAAATAACACTTAATTTTTCTCTGCATGAACACAGGCTGCTGTGCCAGCAGGCTTTTTCTTCACTTTTAAGGTGTGAAAGATTCCACTGAGACACACAACCCTTTGTATGTGCTTAACTGAAATTGTTAGGGATGATACCACTGGGACAGTTTTATGCACACAGTGAAATCCCTCTGCCCCCAAGAGGGCTAGATGGGTGCTCAGCTGATATCTCCATAAATAGATATGGATGATTAAGGCAGCATTCCTGCTCAACTTGCTTGGGGTCAAGTCTCATTAAACCCAATGGGACTTTACCTCTGATGTTCAAACTAGACAATATGGTTAGAATGTGTTTAGAAGTGGTGCTCCCTCACGAGGTGAAAGACACCTGTTTGTCCATAGCACATGCTTTTCCTCTCCTATGTATCTTACATTAATCATGCCTTGTTTTGCAGTTCGTCACTGGGAGGTAAACAAATGTCTGATTGCTGAGGCTCATAGCTATGTAGAAATCCCATTGTGGAAGGGGACACAGGCTAAACATGGGTAATATACGTTCTTTGTAACATCTACTTTTGTTCTGAGCAGACACATATAGGATGGCCCTGCAGTCCTATTGTTACTTAAATACATCTTGTAATACAAAACAGGCATTTAATTTATTTAAATATGAAGGCACCCATTACACCTACACAATACAAACAAGGGTAACATATACAGTGGGCCCTTGGTATCCTCTGGGGTTTGGTTCAAGGACACCCCTCCCTGTGGATATTAAATCCATGGATGCTCAACTCCCATGATATACAATGGTGTGGTAAAAATGATTTCCCTTATTTAAAATGGCAATATCAAGGTTTGTTTTTTGGAATTTTTTATTCTTTTAAGCCATGGATTTTTTATTCTTTCAAGACCTGTAGACGCAGAATCCATGCGTATGGAGAGCTGACTGTAACTGCCCCTTCATGGCCTCCTTACTGATCTCCTACAATAACAGAACACACCACACACTTCTTGTATTAGGTTGCCACCTCTATTGATCGTAAGGTAATTGTCATACTGAATTGGAGGACCTAGTCCTTGGAGTGGGGAAAAAACCCACTATATAGTACAGACCATGTGATCGGCTAATAATCCATGACAACCATGCTCAGAGATTATGCTTCCCCTTTTTAAATTTTTTCTGTGTGCTCTTACTATAACAAAGAGTTATATTCTAAAGCTGGGATGACAAATGTTCACCATCTATTGTTGAATGTTAAGAAAAACTTACTGTTCTACCTTTGCAAGAAGTGCATTTTATATATAAGCCAACTGCAAGCAAATATATTTTGGGCCTTTATTCATCATACATAAATGTACATGCCTAGCCCATGATTATATCCAATATATCCCACCTTTCCCATCCTTTCTCTCTCTTTTTTCTTTTCTTCTTTAAATTTCCAAATAACAGTTTTAATTAAAATTTAATTTTAACAAATCTGTTTATCTACTTTTCAGTGAAATAGAGCCTAATTTCAACCCATGTACACAATCATGGGGTTATCAGATAGGACATCACAGGCAATACTACTAATCTGAGCTCTAATATGAGTCCTACTTTGGGAGAAGAGATATCATGTCTGTGCCAAGAAGCAAGAGTGTTTATTTACAACCAGTAAAAAGTAGTAAGGCTAGATGACTTGAAATGACTCACAGTTGTGTGACAGCTTGCCTTGTCAGAATCTTTCCTTTTAAGCCTTGAGCTTTGAACTGAGTGCCAGTTGGGCACAAATTCCTGTTCAAATCTTTTTTTACACTCCAGAATTGTATAGGATTAGCAAACAGAATAACTTTGCTGCTGCTCTGAGAGGGAAAACAGACATTAACCAAGATTCTGAGCATCTGTATTTAGTACAAGAGACTAATGTTAGAACAGAATATGGAGAAACAGAATTGTTCCCAACTGGCAAAGGAGTCAAGCAAGGCTGCATCCTTTCTGCCTATTTATTTTGTTTGCAGAAAATATCATAGGAAAAGCTGGCTTAGATTCAGAAGGAGGAGTGAAGATAGGAGAAAGGAACATCAACAATCTAAGGGGTAGTCCACACTGGCCAAAGTGGTTTCTAATCATTTTGAAGGCAGGGTATTTAGATGATGCATGAGGCAAAAAGTGGGTGGAAAGCTAAATGAAGCTATGCTCCAGGGATTAAAAAAAAATGGAGTAAAAAGAAGCTGGATACTCTGACTCAAGGTGGAAAATTCACTTCATTTCACAGGCATATAAACAGCCTGGTGCCAGTATGAGACTGCAGCAAAGGAAAAATGCCATCACCAATAATGTCATGGATGTAATTACAACATACACAAATCATACAGCTCAACAGGGAGGGCATGGGGCAAAGGGGCAATGTACGGGCTCCATGCACACTGATGTACTGTACAGATGATGCATTGCATATGTGACTGTGTGGCCAATCATACAGATGGGAACCCAATGGAATGGCATCTGGGTGGGAAAGGGGAGATAATTTGGTCGCAGGTGGTGTGTTTGTGTGATGGTGTGCATGCATGGGGGGAGGCAACAAAAAAAATTGCACAGGGTGGCTTGACGCCACATGGTGTAGACAGCCTGTGGGTGTTTGGCCTGCCTTGGGAGCTGGCTATGCAGATAGCAGGGTTTCAACGCACTTTCAGAAAACCCAGGATCAAGCCGCTTTTTCCTGCCTGTCTGCTCTGCTCTAAGGTATTCAGATGACATCAGAATACCAGTGGAAAAGAGCACAGAATTGGCACAATTGCTAAGGAAAATTAAAGAAGAAAGTGGAAAGGCAGGATTACTACCGAACATAAAGAAAACAGAAATAATGACCATGGAGGATTTATATAAATTCAACCTAGATAATGAGTAAATAGAAATAGTTAAAGATTTCCTATACCTTGGATCAAATATTGACCAGAATGTAAACTGCAGTCAAGAAATCAGAAAAAGACTAGAAATGTGAGGGGCAGCTATGAAGAACTAGATAAAATCCAGAAGAGTAAAGACATACAAAGGGAGCACTAAAGTGAAAATTGTTCAAGCCTTTGTATTTCCCATCACCATGTACAGATATGAGAGCTGGATAGTGAAGAAAGCGGATAGGAAGAAAATCAACTCATTTGAGATTTGTTGCTGGAGAAGTGCTAAGGATACTGTGGACAGCCAAAAAGACAAACAAATGGGTCCTAGAACAGATCAAGCCTGAACTCTCCCTGGAAGCCAAGATGACAAAACTGATGCTATAGTACTTTGGCCACATCTTGAGAAGGCATGACTCATTGGAACAGAAAATAATGGTAGGAAAGGTACGGTAGTAGAAAGAGAGGAAGATCACACACCAGATGGCTAGACTCAATCACAGAAGTCACAGGCCAGAGCCTGTAGGATATGAGCAGAGCATGGAGGACAGGGGGCACTGAAGATGTCTCATCCATGCGGTCGCCATGAGTCAGGGATAGTTAACAACAACATGCAAACATCTACTTCATCTGTTTCAGTGTCTGAGTTATAGTGTCATGCTGGGATGGTTTAACAGCATCCTGGCAAGCTTCTTTTTGTTAGGTACAACTAGAATGCTAACCTTTCTCATTAAAGGAAGGCAGGTGAGAGCAGTTCCATTATTCCTGTGCTTCACTATTTCAGACCATATATGATCCACTCTAACTCTCTCCAACTATGGTTCTGCACTCAGGTTGGATTATGTTACAAATTAAATCGTACTGTATACTGTTAGGAGCCTTTCATAGTAATCAATTATATTGCTATGATTCTACTTTAATTGCCATGGCTGCATACTATGTAATCCTGGGGTAAGTAGTTTGGTGATGCACTAGAAGAGCTCTGGCTGAGAATTCTAAATACCCCTCCCTAAATGTCAAATCCCAGGATTCCATGGAACGGAACCATGGCAATTAAACTGCAATCATACTGCTTTGAATGTGTAGCATGTAAGTACCCTTAGTCCATATGGAAGTTATTATTTGGAATCATCAACAAATGATAATTTTCAGTGAAAAGCAAATTTATTTGAGGAAACTACTTATTTGTGAGAAACATATAGAGTCTGCTACCAACAGCTACATCACTGAAAGAAAGTGAAGCCATGTAGGAGGAAGTGAAGTCAAGACTTGCTGTATCAATCTATAAGTGAGGATGAAGCACATTGGACAACACAAAGGGGAGAGAGCAATAGATGTGTGCAAGAGACAGACTCTTTTAAAGTGGGAAACAGGAAACTTATGTAAACTCAAAATACACAAGTTACAAAGAAGTCTGAATATATAAAAGAGGCACATTGAGCTGCTGTGTAACGGGGCAGCTTATGATTTATTAGCACAGTCAATGTTTGTGCAGTGCATTTCTTTTTGACAATGTTAACCTTGAATATATCTAAATATATCTAATTTCAATCTTGCCTCCAAGGCTCCTTTCACACTAGATAATTACAGCACTGTGATCCCATTTTAATTGCAACATCCTATAGAATCCTGGGATTTGCAGTTTAGATAATGGTATTTATAATTCTCAGCTAGAGAGCTCTAGCACCTCACCAAATTACAAACCAGAGGATTCCATAGGATGTATCATGCCAACTAAAGTGGAATAATAGCACTATAATCTATATTGTGAAAGGGCCCCTAATTCCATCCTGTAGAATCCTGGGGTTTTCAGTTTGGAGGGGGACATTTACAATTCTCAGCCAGAGACTTCTACTACTTCAACAAACTGCAAACTCTAGGATTCCATAAGATGTACTCATGGAAGTTAAAGCAGAATCATAGCACTACAACTATGTTGTATGAAAGGGCCCAAGGATTGTCCATAAAGTATACTATAGGGGGTTGCAGACTGCCAGAAATAGTGCAAATTGAGTCCACTTTTAGGGTTAGGGTTAGGGAATCATGGGAACTGTATTTTATTGTGACACCAGAGCTCTCTGACAGAGAAGGCTCAATGTCTCAGAACAAAAACAATACCTAGCACTAACCCTAACCCTAAAAGTGGACTCAATTTGCACTATTTCTGGCAGTCTGCAACCCCCATATGTCAAGTTTCAAAAGCCTCTTAAACTCCCATTGCTTTTCTAATTTCAATGAAACACCAATCCTTCCTGTAACCTCATCAACTTCCTATCTTACCTCTTGATGCATTACATATTTTAGGGACCCACTCTTTCCAACAACTGAAATGTCATCTTGAGTTCAGAAAAGTCTCTAGGGTGGGGTGTGGGGAGAAGGATGCCCATAGTATCTAATCACAAGCAGATGGGGATTTTGTTTTCACCAGCCACGATGTCAAAACAAGAAATAAAGCGTACATGGAAACATATGTCTAAAAGTACCAGACTAGTTTTGTTAGAGAAAAGACACTTTTAAAAGGAGTTATTTAGAGCTAATAATAATAATAATAATAATAATAAAATTTATTTTTACCCCGCCCAATGGAAACCCAATCCGGGCAGCTTACAGATTAAAATACAGGAAATACATCAATAAAATACATAACAGTAAGAATAAGAATTACAATCAAGTTAAGCTGCTCAGCTCTCTCTGCCCATCATTGCTTTCCATGCTAGTTTTTTCTGTAAAATGCCTGTTTGTAAGGTCAAATGCAAATGTGGGATTCCCCTAAGGAGTTGAATGGCTCTGGGAAGAGGTGGACTGGGCAGAGGAATCAAAGGATAAGGAAAAGATTAATCCCCAACCTTCCAGTTTTCTGTTTCAACCAATTTCCCCTAGAATGGGCCACAAAAACACTCTCTGGGATTGGAGGAGTTGGGTTTTTAAAATTATTTTTGGTTGGTTGCTTGGCTGATTTTTGCATGTAGCATTTTGGTCTGTTCTTGTAGCCTTTTCACACATTGAATTAGTAAAGTGTCTCTACTAAGAAGTTGCACCTCTGCCCTGCTGCCTGCAAAGATAAGGTTGAGCCCTTGCACCTCTGGTCCATTTTGGATATCCTGAGGTGGATCAGCAAGTCCTCTCCTCCCAGTACTATGTCTGCAGCCTCCAAGATCTGATGAAAGAGATCACACCAAGATTTGGGTACCAACTCCCCAGTTCTTAAAGTCCCTGAAAAAGGCTTATGCAAAGGCAGCTTGGAAAAGCCAAGACTCATAATGTGTCCCTTCAGGAGGAAAGGATACCAGTGGTCTTGGCGACTGGGCATTTCACTGAATCACCCCTGCAGATAAATCTGGGATGGGATCAGGAAAAAAACCCAGCAGGACTGGCATGGAAAACCAGGCTAGCAACCTTACCCTCCATCATCTTAGTAAAGAGACCAGTACTCTGAAGAAACCCAGAGCATCTCTGGATAACAGCCGGCCTGAAATTTTGGATATGCAGTCCTACCAATTCCTGACTATCACATTGCTTGGATTGCCTACAGCTCTCCTTTAAGGCTCTCAGTTGAGTCTCTGCAGAATGTGTGAAATATTTGTGTTCTGTTTTTTTGTTTGTTTGTTTGTTTGTTTGTTTGGCGGGGGGGATATGTATGCTGAATAAAATGCATAATGAAACCAACTTCCAGTCAGACCAACTAACCAGTGTCAAGTCCAAGTACTGTGAGGTATTGTATAATAGAGTTGCAAACTTGAAAATCAACCAGAGTGGGTGAGGAATTCAGGCCGCTGCAATCCCTCAATAACGTGAATCACCACCACAGGCTCAAACCATTTTAGTGAACTGTATGTCTTAAACACGAATGCCCAAATCTTGATTTAATGCAAAATGTGTCTATTGCTATGAAATGTATGGAGGAAAAGAACAAGGGGGGAAAATAACTCTCATCTTCTGACACATTTATTGTCTACTAGAGCCAGGTATACTTGCCAAATTATGTAAAGGCTCTATGTGAAGCTAACGATCAATCAACCAAGCAATACCCCCAAGACCAATAAACAGCCCCACTGATTATCAATTATTCACAACGTGAAAGCAGGATGTACTACCAAACAAGATTGGCTCATATTTCTTTAGACAAAATGCATTTAGGAACTGATGGGTTTTGTATTTAACCCAGCAGTGACCACACCTCTTTTGCCAGAAGCAACTAGCCAAGGTTGGGTTACTGCCAGGCTTCTTGCATGATCATATTTTCCTCACCGCTCAGAGGCCAGCTGAATCCAGTATCCTCTTTTGAGTTGTGGCTATTGGATATTTCTGGGAAGCTACACAAGCAGAGTATGATGATGACAACCATCTCTTTCTACTTAAAGTATCTGATATTCAAAGGTATGCGATCTCTGGAGGTTCCATTCATTGCATGGCCGAAAAGTGGGAGAAATGAAGTTATTAGCCTATTCATCACAACGTTGGGAATCCTCTTGGTGACTGACTGAGGTATAACATTCTTTTATGACAGCGCGAGGTACTTTTTGTAGTGATGCCCAACAGTGGCCAGAGAATGCTGCATTGCTGGCTCCTCAGCTGCTCAGGATCAAAGAGGCCAGCTTCCTCTCTTGAGAGAAACACCTTCCTATGATGTTCTCTCTTTCACTGCAGTACCTGCTGTCATTTTACTCCTGCGCTTCTGCCTTTGCCACTGCAACCTATACTGACATCATTTTGTCAGACAACATGATTGCAACCATAGTCTTCCTAGCTGTTTGTGACCAGCCAGGAAGTCCAGTGTCCTCCCTTTATCCCAGAACAAGGGAAATATAACTGCTTAAGTTCTATTTCTTCTTCTTTCCTCTAGCATTATCAGTTCATCTCCTTTCAAATATCTCTTGGCCCCTCATGGCCTGCCATTTTCCATCTCAGCAGGGAACCAAATTCACTCTGGGTATTAAAGTACACCTTAAAGGATCTATCCAAAATCCTCTAAATGGGACCAGTAGCATGGAGAGAGGCCTCATCTAACATTCACACTAAACTCTGGAGCAGATTCACTGAAATGGACTCCACCAGCCATCACTGCCAGCACTCAATCCTCTCTTAGCCATATAGCAGGGTTGGCCAACTACATGTAGTTCAGGAGGCCACAGTCCCCTTTCACGTTGGGTTGCCAGAACTCGGGACTTGGCTTAGAATCTCCTGTTTTCATGGGTCATTCCAGGCAGGCAACAAACATGCCACTTCTCCATTTTTGGTGAACTTATCTCTGGGCAAGAGGAAAGGGCTGTGTCCAGATCTCCAGAAACAGTCTGCTAAAGATTATAAGGCTCCATTGATTAGTTGTCTTGGATCCCATCTCAGGAGAAAGCTGAGGCATCAGTTCAATAAATAAACAAAATAAATTTGTTGGTACAACTTGCAGGGGCTCTATATATTTATTTATTTATTACTTATCTTTTTCTTTCCCTTCTAATCATTGTGGTGCCAGGGATCACCCTCCACTCTGCTCTGCATCTATCTTCCAGCTAGAAGCAAGTAGTCAAGTAAGTGGAAAGGTATAATCTCTTCATTTTATCTTGATCTTGGAATAACTCCTTTAGCTAAGATTTCTGTTGTAGGGGGGATGCAGACAGCAAAAAGCACTGTCTTCAATCCCAGGAAGGGAAGAGGCAGTCTCACGCTGGGTGCCCCAACCCCTTCCCTAGGACGTCATTGGAGCGTCCGCCATTCCACACGGCGGGCGCTCCAATGACATCCTTCTTGCTCAGCGTCCACACACCCTGAGCCGTAAGAGACACCGAAGAGGCATGCACCACCTCTTCCGGCGCCCTTTCCGTGCCTTGTGGAAGGAACGCTATTTTAGCACTTCTTCCAGGGCTGGAAAAGAAATGGATTGGGGCCAAGGCATGGGGCAGCCTCAGACCCAATCCACAGCTTCTCGGGGCTGCCCATGGCCGCCCGTCTGCAGAGGCCCTTAATTTCCAAACAGGAAAATAGGTTCTTCTCTCTCTCTCTCTCTCTCTCTCTCTCTCTCTCTCTCTCTCTCTCTCTCTATCTCCTTCTTTCTCAATCCCTCTTTCTCACAATCTCTCTGTGTGTTTTGAAATGGCAAGCTGTCAGTTACTGTGGTTGATGCTTAATGCATAACTCTTAATGCCATCACCAGGGGCCATCCCTAGCTTTCTGGTTTTGGCCCAGAAAATTGAGGGCCTGGGACAATCCTGAACTGTTTACTCTACCCTACTCAAACCTCAGGGAGTTGCTGCCTCCATGTCTCACCCCAAATATTTTTTTAATTTATATTTTTGAAAAATGTACCCAAAATGTTCCTTGCAACAGCTTTCTGCCCTCCACCCAGCTATTTACTTTTTGTTTTAGAAAAAGACTCCTGTGAAAATTGTCCAATAAAGCCTGGAGATGGCAAAATATGACAAAATTGGTCCCATGTGCCTGAGAAGGTGTGGGAGGAATATTTTGAATAGGTAGAAAATGAAAAAATCTAAAACATGGGGGGAGGCCTTGGGTGACCTGGGGCGGACACATATGGACTGCAAACCACATTTCTCCACCTCAGTGTACAATTTCCCAATGCCAGCTTTACCACTTCCATTGCACCTGTTCCCACTCCTTATTTAACAAGCATCAAGTTCTTCAATCTCTGTCTTTCTTTGTTTTTAAACTTGACCTTTCTGAAGTGCTATAGCTAGTAACAACTATGTGTATGTTAAAAATAACATCTTCAGCCTAACTTGTATGTTTGTCTGAGCTATTCCTTGCACCACTGGGTTGAGGTGCAAAAATATTCCAGCTATGAAAAACATTACTTCTTTCCTTCAAACATCTATCAACATTATATGTCTACATATCTAAGTTCCCGTATATGTGTGAACAGAGGGCAATAACACTCTGTTGACTGTTTCCACTGCATTTATTATTCAATGGGCCTCTCTTCTGATGTATTCTATTAAATCAGGGATGGGGAAACCAGTGTCTCTCCAATTGTTCAACTACAGCTTCTTCCATTCCTAATAATTGGCCAAGTTGTCCAGGCTGACGGGAGTTGGAGTCCAAAAACATCTGCAGAGCTACAAGTTTCCCTCACTTGCTGTAAGCTGTCTTTCTACTGGAAGTCAAGAGTTCTAAATCATTCCCTTTTTCCTCATAGGAAAATTGCTTGATGATATCTTTTCCATCGCTATGGTATTTTTTAAACGTGGAATGACAAAGCTGCATACAGTTTTCTATATAGTGTTGTCATGATTGTTTTGTGCCTTCAAGTTGATTGCAACATATGGTGACCCCATCATAACATAATTGCTCAGAAGAAGTTTGCCATTGCCTTCTTCATTGGTTGAGAGTGTGTAGTTTTCTCAAGGCCACCCAGTGGGTTTCCATGGCCGAGCAGGGATTTGAACCCTGGTTTCCCAAAATTCTAGTCCAACGCTCAGATCACTATACCACACTTGCTTTCAATGCAGGAATGTTTAAATAAAATCTTTTTCTACTTTTATCACTGTTTTCATACCTCAACGGGGTAAGGAACCTGTGTACCACATGCCACATGAAACCTTCATTTTAATTTTATGTGACTTACATTTCATCAGTAGTGAACTATGGAGAGAGAGAGAGCTGTGGAGAAGGTTATTCTGTCCTCCAGTGCTGCCTGACTTTGGCTTTGGTACTTTTTCTTTCACGTCTGGCTCTACACATCATAATCTGCAGTCCATCCCATTCCATTTCACTTTCTCTGATGGTCAATGGCTAGTGTAGCAAAGAATAGTCTGCTCAGCCAGAGGCATTATTGGGGTTGGCAATAACTTATGGTGTCACCCCCACCATTGAACTGCTCCCATGCCACATGATACAGAATCCTTAGTAATATTTTTGTACTGTTATTTATAAATTGTAATTCATTTATATCACTGAATGTAATGGTAATAGTTGGGACATAAACAATTAGCAAAACTACAATTAAATTTTTACATTACAATACCATACACACAGCCCAAAGGGTATTATATGTACACAGTTCCATCTGGTTAAAGTGAAAAATTGGTAAGATGTCATGTTTATTGAGAAAATCTCTCTACAGGATCCCTGAATTATTCATTAAATTTAAAATCAGATGGCGGAGAGGCATCCTTCTCTGATAAGATGGACAGAAGGGGAGCAGCCAGGAAAAAAAGCTGAAGAGTATCAGGGTGAAAGAAAAGAAATATCAGCAAGAGGGAAAAGGTCTGGAATAGGGAAAGATAAGAAAAAGAGCAAAAGGAAAAAAGAAAGGCAACTTGGGTGGTGGAGTAAGGGAACAGAAAGGGCACTTGGGTGGGTAAGGAGAGAGATAACCCCCATTCCATGTCTAGAAGTGAACTAGATTGGCAGTTGGGTTTTAGTTCAACACTGGAGATGGGTTATTGTCCTCCATTTCACTTGAGAATAACAGGCTAGCTTAAGGGAATACAAGACAAGGCATGTGGCATGGACAGCTGTTGTCATTCAACAGAGGTGAATGGCTAACTGGTTCAAGAGGACAAACAGGGAGGCTAGTACATGCGGCCTGAAGCAGTTGCCTCTGTCTGCTCCACGGTAGGGGTCAGCTCTGTTTGCTTTGTTGAAATTAGGAACAAGGGAGATTGATCAGCACATCCCTCTATTAAGTTAAACTGACAAGAAGCAAGAAGAATGGTTTTAAAAAGATCCAGGACAGAAGTTATGTAAGGCTGTAGAATAAATATTTGTTATAATGGGGGGTGGGGGTGGGGATTAGGTAGCAAATGGTCTGTTGCTATTTGCTAAAAGTGCTATCTTACTCCTCAGTTCTTTATCCTGCATCTAATACTCAGCTAGGCATTCAGCAATATAATTAATGTACTTGTATGAATAAGGCAATTTTGTTCTTTTTGAAAGAGCATATGTGTTTGCTGTTGGATGTCATATCTGATGGGGTCCCCCCGCCCCCGCCAGGCTTGGAAATTGACAGATACTGTAAAATATTTTCTCCCAACTTCTGCTTGCCAAGCCATTCATATTTATTTGTTTGTTTGTTTAACTAGAGCAGGGGTCAGCAACCTATGGCCCGCAGGCCAGGTGCAGCCCGCGGAGGCCTTGGGACCGCCCCAAGGCCGGTCCCGCCGCTGCCACCCTGTGCACGCCATTTTGGCTTCTAAAATGGTGCCCACGCACACGCGTGCATGCGCACAGTGGCAGGCATCATTTTGGAAGGCCTCACAGTGGCTGCTCAGCCACTGTTGAGCCTTTGGAAGGCTGCAGCGCAGCTGTGCCAGGCGAATTCGCCCACCGCAGGCACGGGGGGCCTTTCCAAGGCCCAGGGAAGCCCCCCCGTGGCTGCACCAGGTGCATTCGCCTGCTGCAGGTGCGAGGGGGGGCTTCCAAAATGGCACCCGCATAGTGCGCGCATGTGCGCGCGATGCGGCCGCCATTTTGGAAGACCCAACGGCGCCGTGTGCACGCTCACGGCACCATTGTGCCTTCCAAAATGGTGCCTGTGTTGCACACGCATGCACGGGGGCAAGCACATGCACAGGCATGCACGCATGCGCCCCCAGCCCCCCGTGCCATTTCCCCGGCCCCCTGGCAAAAAAGGTTGCCGATCCCTGAACTAGAGTCTTCACTCTTTTACCCAGTGGCAGCTAGTGAAGCAACGAATCTGCCCTGGGTTTTCATGTGACTGTTAGAGGAGCTATCCAGAGTGATGAACATATTGGAAGTAAGCTACAGCACCTTAGCTGGCTCCTTTAAAATGCAGTCTAAACCATCCTCTGTGTCCCACCACATGTGAGAGGGTCTTCTCAGTGTGGCATCCATCATGGAATGCTTTCCCTTGCATGTCCAATTGGCACCTATGGTGATTTTCTTCAAGCACCAGTTTGAAACTTGGTTGTTTACTAATACATATGATTTTAAACTGTTTTGATCTATGAATAGCATTTAATGTTTTTTTTGTATCCACTGGTGTATGATTCCAAGACCCTCCTACCATGGATACCAAAATCCCTGGATGCTCAAGCCCCATTATGTACAATGGCATAGTGAAATGGTGACCCATATATAAAATGACAAAATCAAGATTTGCCTTTGGTTTGGTGGGTAGCAGTATTTTCAAGCCATCCATGTAGAATCTGTGGATACAGAGGGCTGATTATATCTAAATTATTTTTATTGTAGTAAACTGTCTTCACTTATTTGTATTAACTTTACCTGTGCACTACCCTAAGAACTTTTGATGTAAGGACAGGTAGAATTTTTTTAACACATAAACAACCCCCTGAGCAGATTCACCACCTGCAGTCACCACAACTTTCAACTGAAGAAATGTCCTTCTAAAGTGTATAAGGGTCAAGTATCACTCACCTGCACAGGAAGGCCAAAATATGATGTGGCCAAAATATGATGTGGATCTGTCTAGTTTTGCCCTGAGTGTAATATATCTGGTAACATGTGAATAACTGGAACAACACTGAGGTCCTGGTATGTGATGAGGAAATAAAATCCTGGTCAGAACCTATTTGAGTTCAGTTCTGCCATGATGGGTTGGGTTGGAGAAATGTATAAAATTAACTCTGCATTGTTTGTACTGGGTAAAGATTTAGGTTTTGATGTGGGAAGGGGAGGATGGGCGTTGTATGTGTTATATTCACCTGATGACAGTTCAGGAGGGGAGGGGAGGAGTTTTACTATAATTATTGAGTAGAAATTAAAATGTTACATTGAGAATAGGCGGGGCTAGTTGACTCCAGTCTATATATTGTGACAGGAAGGTGGGAACAGATAGTACCGACCTAAACACTTGCTGGTCACTGTTGTCCCTGTTCTACAATAAAAGTCTTTTGTTATTTCATCGTACCAAAGCTCATTGTTTGAATTCTGGGAGCATAGTTGGCTGGTCCTGACAGTAGGTCAGTACTCCCTCATATCATCTCGTATGATGTAGCAGTGTTCGGACCGAGATTAACTTCGTACTGAGATGCTTCTGGAGGAGCATCAAGAATCAAGGAGATGACACTTTGGAAGAAGAGATGGCCTGCAGCCAGGGAGCTAGACCTAGGGGAGCCCGGGACACCGCGGAGGGTGCAGGGCTTATAGATGGACTAAGGAGAAAAGGGTGGGAGGAGACACTGGCCTGTGAAGAAGAAGACATGTGGTTTCATGCCACAGCTCCAGCTACAGTCAAGGAGAGATGCCAAGCTGGAAGAGTGTTAGCTTGGGATGTTGCAAGACCTTTGGACTTAGACCCCCAGGAGGGGGAAGACTACAGAATGCAGATGCAACAGATGCAGAAAGAAATGTGCTTGATGCACGCTGCTTTAACAGAGGTGGTGAGCATGCTAACAAGACTGACAGTGGGCAGGTGGGCAGGTACTGTGAGGACAACTCTGGTGACAGCATCAGTACCAGCTTCCCAACCAGCTTCCCAACCCCAAGGACCTACTTGTCGTCCAGTGCTGGCAGTGGCGATGGCAGGGCCAGGGAACCCAACAGTACCAGCCCAGTGGCTCAGCATCTGGGAGGAAATTCAATGGGAGAGCAAGCCAGTTACCCTACTATTTAGCCCAAGTGGCCGGCCACATGAACGAATGGGGACAAACTTTCGCCAATGAAAGAGCCAATGTGGGGTGTGTGCCTGCCCACCTAGAAAGGGAAGTGGCTGATTGGCAGGTGCAATTGTACAATGGCAGAGCTGTGGATTTCCAAGATCTACAGGCCTTTATGATGGCCCTACAGACCCAATTTGAGGACCCTTTTTGGTCGAAGAGAGCCCGCACCAAACTGATGGCACTAGAACAAGGCAACCACTCTGTCTCTGAGTATGCAGTAGAATTTTGTAGCTTGGCAGCACAAGTTCCCAGGTGGTCTGAAGGAGTGAAGGTGCAGTATTTTAAAGAAGGATTATGGCCAGATCTATTGGAGTGGGCCCTCTCAAGAGCCAGCCCGCGTACTGTGAGAGAATGGATCTAATTGGCCAGAGAAGGTGAGATGATTAAAGAAGAGATTCAATTGACCCAGCAGCACAAAAGTAGCACAGACAAGGGGGCAAACCAGAAATCCAGCCCTGCCAGTGGTAATACAATAGGGAAAACTGTTCAAGACCCAGAGATGGAAAGGTGCATGAAGTTGGGTCTCTGCCTGGTGTGTGACAAAAAGGGCCACCTGATAGCTGACTGCCCTGACAAAAAAAATCAGCCGAAGTGGGACAGAACCCAAAAAATCCACCCACCATGACTCTGTCGGGAGACCAGAGGCAAGCAAGCAAGGGAAGCTCAGCAGGCCGGGCACTTAAGGCGACCAATGGCAAGGCAGCTGTACTAGTTGGAACATCGGATTACACAGATTCAGAGGACAGCACAGAGCTGGCGGGAAACTTCCAAAACCTGCCTTAGACAGCAGCAGAAGGCAAACGGCAGATTCAAGCAGCTGCACCCATATGGTGAGTGGGGGAGTCCCTCTGTACACCCTGTGATTCAAGCTGGTGAACCCAAAGGGAGGGAGGAGCATGGACCTGGCAGCAGTGATAGATTCTGGCTGCACCCAGTGTTTCATAAATTCTGTTCTAGTCAAGGAGCTACCAATTAATTTTGGGCATAGACTGGTTGCAGTTTCACAACCCTAGGATCAGGTGGAGGCCAGGGGAACTGATCTTTGATGACTCGCAATGGGGCACATTAAAGACCCCTGAAATGAGCTTTGGGGAAAATGTAGTGGCTGTGGCCCTCCAGTTGGTCTCGCTGCAAGAACAGGCAGGGAAAACAACCCAGAAGGATCAATTAGACTATCCCCCCACTTCTAGAGACTTGGCTGAGGTATTTGCAGAAAAAGAGAGAGACCAACTTCCCCCACACTGAGAAACAGACTGTGCAACTGAATTGGAACCTGGGGCCCAAACCCCCAAGTGCAAACTGTATTCAGTGACACCTCTAGAGCTAAGAATTCTCAAAGAATTTGTAGAGAAAAACCTGGCCAATGGCTTGATCCACCCATTGACATCCACGTTCGCAGCCCTGGTGTGGGTTTTTTTGGGGGGGAGGAAGATGGCTCATTGATGCTGGTGACAGACTATCACAACCTCAATGGGATTTGCCATACTAACAAGTACCCTCTCCCATTTATGAAGGACATGCTAGGGCGATTGGCCACCAGGACAGTTTTTTACCAAACTAGATCTGAGGGTCCAGATCTGCTTATTTCCATGTGAGAATCAGGGAGGGGGATGAACACAAGACTGCTTTTACCTGTCGTCTGGGGGTGTTTGAATATTTGATGATGCCTTTTGGGCCAATGGGCTTGCCAGGGGTTTTTATGAGACTGGTCAATCAAATAATGCATGATTTATTGTTTGAATGTGTACTAGTGTACCTAGATGACATTTTATGTTACTCCCAAGACCTGGACTCCCATGTTAAATTGGTACAAGAGGTATTTAAACATTTACTGGACAACCAGTTATATGTTAAATTATCTAAATGTAGTTTTCATGCAGACAAACTAGATTTTTGGGGTACTGAATATCTGCTGGGGGAATAGAGATGGACCCAGCCAAGGTCCAAACAGTCCACCCTTGCCCCTCCTAAAACCAGAAAACAAGTACAAAGTTTTCTGGGGTTTGCACATTTCTACAGGCAATTTATCCCGTGTTTTGCTCAGGTGGCACTGCCCATAACTGATTTATTAAAAATGAAAGCCCAACCAAATCAGAAGGCCAACAAGGAGGATTTCAAGCCCAAGCCCTCCACCAAGATCTGATGGACCTCAGAATGTCAAAAAGCCTCTCAGAAACTGAAACAACTGTTTAGTACCAATCCAATTTTGAAGCACCCAGACCCCGACTTGCCCTTTGTTGTTCAAGTGGATGCTAGTGATGTGGCATTGGGAGCAGTGCTTCTACAAAGAGACACAGAAGGAACTTTAAGGTCCTGTAACTATCTGTCTAAAAAATTCCAGGGGGTGGAGTTGGACTAGCCCACTTGGGAATGTGAGGCTTTCATGGTGAAATGGGCACAAAATTGGCACTAGTTTTTTGGAGGCATGCACAATCTTTTTGAGGTCTAGATGGACCATCGTAACTTAGAGGCCCTACAGATCCTGAGAAAGCTAAGCCCCAGACAAAGCCAGTAGGCCAAGCATTTCTACCAATTCAAATTTAAGTTAAAATTCTTTCCGGGAAAACAAAATGTTTTAGTGGATGCCTTGTCAAGACTTCCGCAGCATGAAAGTAAAAGACAGGCCCCTATAGAAACAGTATTCACTCCTCAACAACTGGGGCTAGCAGTAACAACCCAAAGTAAATCCCAATTAGGGGAGATGGATGAATCATTGTTCCTGGACCCAATGCATCAAAGCTTTTGTGAGGCTGCAATGAAGGACCAGCCAGTGGCTTAAAGACCATTCCAATACACTGGCACAAAAGGATGGACTGTGGTTTAAAGGGAATCACATCTATGCCCCAGAAGAGCTACGGCTAAAGGTTTTGCAATTGTGTCATGACACAAAGGCTGCAGGACATTGGGGGTTTCTAGAATATGCCAGCAGTACTGATGGGCTGGTATTACACAGGACATAGAGACATATATAAAGGGATGTCCAGTGTGTGCTCAAGCTAAACTGGTTGGAAGTAATTCTCAGGGACTACTGCAACTCTTACTCACACCCAGTGTCTCCTGGAACACATAGCAATGGATTTCATTCCTGATTTACTCAATAGTAGGGGAAGAAACACCATCTGGGTGGTAACGTGCTTGTTCTTTAAACAAGTGCAAATTGTAGGATGTAAAGGCTTGCCAACAGATGCCAAGCTTGCTGATTTGTTCATTTCCCATGTATATCAATTACACAGACTGCCTTCTAAAATCGTGAATGATTGAGGTAGCCAGTTCACCTCCCAATTTTTGGAAGTTGTTGCAGAAGAAATTGGGGGTCAAACTGGTGATGAGCACCTCTCATCACCCAGAAATTGATGGGCAATCAGAGAGAGTTAATTCCGCTCTGGAACAATATCTGCTGTGTTATAGCAATTATCTGCAAGATGACTGATTTGATCTATTACTTCATGCAAAGGTTGCTTTCAATGGGGCAATCAACCAAAGTACAGGACAATCTCTTTTTTTTTTTTTTTAATTATTATTTTTATTTGTTTTTTCCACAAAAAAGAAAGAATTTCTTCTTCTTTTTTTGTTTTTGTTACAGCTTACATGTATCTAAGAATATCAGTGACCTTATTTTACACCATCATTTTACACCATCATTTTTAACTATTAACTGTTCATTTACCTCTTACTAAACGGAGAAAAGAAGAAAAAAATCTATATATATATACTGTATTGTCTTGATTACCTTACTTCATTTCTAGTTTGTGCAGTATCTCTTTCCATTTTTTATCATATTGTTGAAAAGTTCTCCCAGCTATAAACATTGATAGTTTGTCCATTGTTATTAATTCATAAAGTTTGGTTTGCCATTCAGTTATTGTTGGGGTTGTTTCAGATCTCCAATATTTTGCCAAAGTTAGGCGTGCGGCTGTTACCATGTATAATATTGCACTCTTTTCGTCTTGAGTTAGTTTACTATCTATTACATCTATTATATTTAACAAATACAATTCTGGTTTTAGAGGAATATTTTTTTGGATAATCTCGCACATTTTCTTATGTATTTCTTCCCAATAGATCTTATTTTTCTTACACTTCCACCACATATGAAAAGTTGTTCCTGGCCCTTCCCTACAATTCCAACAATCACTACTTCCTTGTTTATTTATTTTTGCTAATTTTGATGGTGTGATATACCAATGATGAAGTATTTTGTAGTAATTTTCCTTTAATATATTACCTTTAGTAAATGCATTGCTGTTTTTCCATGCGTTTTCCCAACTTTTCAGTGGTATTGTGTTCCCAATATCCCTCATCCATGTTATCATGTTGTGTTTTATCACCTCTTCTCCTGTTTTAGTCTCTAGCATCCACTTGTATGTCTTTTTAATCCATTGTTTCTCCCCTGCTTTTAGTAATTTATCCAATATATTCGTACCTGCATCGATTCCACCTTTTTCCATATCTCTGTCAAAATCTTTTTTTATTTGCTCATATTTCAACCAATTGACCTCTATACTGTCTTTTTTAAGTTCTTCTATAGTTTTTAATCTTAATCCTTGTGTACTTTTTATTAATAATTTTTCGTAAGTGATCCAGCTCTCTTGCTTGAATGTTTCCTTATTATGATGAGCCTCCTGTGGAGAAGTCCATTGTGGTAATTTATCATAATAGTATTTTTTATATTTTTTCCAGATTCTATACAAGTTTTTACGTATGAGATGCATATTGAATCCTTTATCCATTGTTACTTCTTCGTAGCATAAATAAGCATGCCACCCTTTTTTTAGATCAATTCCTTCTAGTTCTAATAATTTGGGATTTTTAAGTAGTATCCAATTCTTTAACCATAGTAGCGCACATGCTTCATAATATAATTCTAAGTCAGGTAAGCCTAGTCCACCTTTTTCTTTTCTATCTTTTAAGGTTGCTGCTTTGATTCTGGGTTTTTTCTTATTCCATATAAATTTGTTAATGTCATGGTTCCATTTGTGAAAATGTTGTTTGGTTAGATGTATGGGAATTGTTTGAAATAAGTACAAAATTTTGGGCAAGACGTTCATCTGTATAGTTGCAATTCTACCAAGTAATGAGAGTTGTTTTTTGTCCCAAGTTTCCAGATCTGTTTTTATACTTTTCCATAATGGTATATAGTTATTTTTATATAAATCCGAGTTATTATTCGTAATTGTTATTCCTAAATATCTTACTTTTTTATATATTTGATATCCTGATTTTTCTTGCAAAGTTGTTTCTTCTTTTTTTGTTAAGTTTTTTGTTATGATTCCACTTTTAGCTTTATTTACATTGAGTCCCGTCATTAAGCTAAATTTTTCCAAGATTTCTTCTAAATGTTTTATGCTTTTCAGTGGATCCTCCAAATATATTACGATGTCGTCTGCGAATGCTTTGAGTTTATATTTATATTTTTTAATTTCTGGTGACTTAATTCTATCATCATTCCTTATTTTTGTGTTCAATATTTCCATTACCAAGATAAACAAAAGTGGGGATAAAGGACACCCCTGACGTGTACCCTTTTTTATATTACAGATCTCTGTTTTTTCTCCATTAATCTGGATTTGAGTCTTTTGTATCTTATATATTTGACGAATTCCTTCTAAAAATTTTCCTGTTATCCCCATTTTTTGAAGTAACAAATCAAGAAATTCCCAATTCACATTGTCAAAGGCCTTTTCTAGGTCTAGGAATACCATTCCTAGTTTTTTAGATTTATAAGTGTTATAAAATTCTAAAATATTTATCGTTGTTCTAATATTATCTCTTATATATCTTCTAGGTAGGAAACCGGCTTGATCTTCATGAATTAGCTTAGCTAAAACCTTTTTTAATCTAGCTGCAAGAATCGCTGCATATATTTTATAATCAAGGTTCAATAAAGCAATAGGACGGTAATTGTTAATATTTTCCGGATCTTTATTTTCTTTGTGGATTAATGTGGTGAGTGAATATCTCCAAGAATCTGGGTAATTTCTCTTATCTATCTCTTGAATTGTTCTGTATAGTGGTTCTGTTAGTTCGTTCCTAAATGTTTTATAATATCTTGCTGAGAGACCGTCCGGTCCTGGTGTTTTGTTTTCCTTTAAATTTATAATGGCTTGATCAATTTCAGCTATCGTTATAGAAGAATTTAAATCTTTTATATCTTGTCCATTTAATTTTATTATATTTTCATTTTCTAGATATTTCCTCATTTCTATCTTGTTCTCTTGTGGACTCTCCAGTGGAGTAAATAGATTTTCATAATATTCTTGTATAATTTTCTTTAGATCTTTTTGTTGAGTAAATTCTTGCCCTTTTGTTTTAAGTTTTAAGATTATATTTTTTTCTTTTTCTTTTTTGAGTGTTTTTGAAAGCCATTTGCCTACCTTGTTTGCGTTTTCAAAATGGTAATGTTTTATATATTTTATTTTGTTTGCTATTTCTTGCATTGTAATCTGTTCTATTTGACTCCTTATTCTTTGTCTTTCTTTTGCGATTTTTGTATCTTTGGGTTTTTGTTTATGTTGTTTTTCTACTTCCCTTAATTGAACTTGTAATTGCTCTTCTTGCTTTGCTTTCATTCTTTTTTTCCTTTTTTCTTGTTGAATAAATAGGCCTCTTACAACTGCCTTGCTTGCATCCCATACTACATGCGTGGGTGTCCCTTTATTCATATTTTCTTTGAAAAATAACAAGAGGTCTTTTTTTATTTTTGCTACTATTTCTTCATCTGCTAGTAGTGCTTCTTTTAAACGCCATGTGAACTCTTTCCTCTTTAAGTTAAGTGTTAATGTTACTGGCGAATGGTCAGACATGCTCATAGGAAGAATATTACAACTTGATATTTCTTTAGTCATTGTTGAAGATAGGAAAATCATGTCTATCCTAGACCATGATTTGAATCTGTTTGAGTAAAAGGTATAATCTTTTTCCCTTTTGTTAAGTAGTCTCCATGCGTCTATTAGTTTTTGTTCTTCAATCAAGTCAATTGCTGAATTTGGTAATTTCCCATTAGATTTACCTTTTAATTTTTGGGATGTTCTATCTTCTGTCGGGTTTGTCACTCCATTCCAGTCACCTGTGATTATGATTTTATCGTAATCCTGTTGTCTAATCTGTTTATTGAGCTTTTTGAAAAATTTGAATTTATTCTCTTGTGGAGTATAAATATTTATTAATAAGACTTTCCCCAATTCTATATTCAATTCTATAGCAACATAGTGCCCATTTCCCTCTTTGAAGATTTCTTTTGCTTTGATACTATCACGCACATATATTGCCACACCTTTCCTTTTGGAATATATATTAGAATCCGCGAATATCTTACCCAATTTTTTATTTTCTAACAAATGTATATCTTTATTTCTTATATGTGTTTCTTGAATACATATTATATCTTTTTTCTGTTTAGATAAATGATGTAGTATTTTATTCCTTTTGGTTTTCGAGTTTAGACCATTAACATTCCATGAAACTATTTTAAGAGACATTTTTCCCTTCTTTTCCTTCTTCTGTTTTCTTCTTTAATATTAGTATTTATAGCTTAGTTTCTTTCCTTTCCTTAGTCTTATATTCGTTTGAATATATTTCTTTTTCTCCTTTGTTTTGTCTTTTTTCTCTTTTCCCTCTTCCGTTGTTTCTTCCGTAATCTTTCCTTCTGTTTTACTTTGTTTATCCCTTTGCTCGTTTTCCTCTTCTTCTGATTCTTCTGTGTTCGATGTTATATTTCCTGGTTCTTCTTCTTCCTTTTGTTTTGTTTCTAAATCACTGTTTACATTTGTTTCTTCTTCTAATCTTATAAATGCTTCTTCACAAATTCCCTTATCTGTTTTTTGTGTATGTTCATTTATATATAATTCTTCTCTTTTTGATTGTGTTTCTTCTCTTTTTGATTGTGTTTCTTCTCTTTTTGATTGGATATTTTCTAAAAATTCTTTAGCTTTAATAACCGTATCAATCCTCCATTTCTTTTTTCCTATCAGAAAGCTTACTCCTTCTATCCTTCCCCAATTATATTTTATATTGTTTTGTTTCAAATAGTTTGTTAACTCTCGATAATCTTTTCTTTTCCTTAAGATCGATGTAGGTAAATCTTTAAATATTTGAATTTCTTGATCTTCTATATAACATTTTTCCCTATAGCTGGTCTCCAAAATTATATCACGTACTCTTCCTCTCACAAAATAAATATTTATATCTCTTGGCAGACGTCTGTTTGTTGCAGTCCAAGAGTTAACCCTATAAAGCTTGTCTATTTCCCCATCGAGTTGTTCTGTTGGCCAGTTAATAAATTGAGCTAAAGCTGGAATGACACGTTCTTCTAAATTTTCGTTATATCTTTCTTGTAATCCTCTTATTTTTATTGCCCTCTCTTTGAGTTTTAATTCTATTAAAGTTTTCTGATTTTCTTCATAGTATTGTTTTTCCTCTATTAAATTTGTTTTTTCTTCTAAATTACCTGTCCTTTCTTCAATTTTTCCTACTATTGTTCCTAAAGTTTTCATTTCTGTTGTCATTTTAAATATGTTTTCTTTGAATTCTTGTAGTTCTTTTTGTAATTCCGCTTTCATTTGTATTTTCATTTCTGTGATTTCTGCTCTTATTTCTGCTCGAATCTCAGCTCTAATATCATTTCTTAATTTTCTAATTTCCTGTAATATGCTATCTTTTGTTTCTATGTCCCCTTCGGTTTCTAATATAACATTGGTTTCTTTTTTCCCTTGTGTAGGTTGCTGAACTTCCATTCCAGTTGCCATTTTTACCTTTATCTTTCTACAGAATACTGACAATGTTGCTTTATTGCCACTTAATTTCAGTGCAAATAATACTATGAGAAAATAAATCAACCTGTCTAATAGGTTCTTTGCTGAACTCTGTTATGTCACAATCCTCAATATTATAATTATCTTATTCTTCCTGAAAATAATTATAAAATAACAACTAAGTACTTTGATATTCTTCTGTCAATTCTTGAAAAATAATATATCTAATTAAATTTTTATCTTAACTCCTATTTCTTCATATGACATTAGTGGTCTTTTCTATGCTTACTCCCACTACTATATTATCGCTACAAATAACCAGAAATACAATCTGACCACAATACTACTATTTCTAGTAACCAAAAATACAAAGTAACCACAGTACTGGGGTTTCCTGGCCTCACTCTCTTTTTCCTGTGTTTCCGGCCACTGATATTGTTGCTGTTCCTGCGCTGCCGTGGCTGGTGAGAGGAGTGTGGTGGACAGGGGGGCTTTTGAGGGTTCTACCGCTGACGTTCTCTGGCCTCTCTCTCTCTCTCCTCCGCTCCCAGCTGCTGTTGTTACTGCTGCTGCTCCTGCGCTACCGCAGCTGCCTCTGCTCTGGCCCCTCCTCTGCTGCCTTGGAGTGCTGGTGGTTTGGAGGACAGCTTTTAAGGGCTGCCTCTGCTCTGGCCCCTCCTCTGCTGCCTTGGAGTGCTGGTGGTTTGGAGGACAGCTTTTAAGGGCTGCCTCTGCTCTGGCCCCTCCTCTGCTGCCTTGGAGTGCTGGTGGTTTGGAGGACAGCTTTTAAGGGCTGCCTCTGCTCTGGCCTCTCCTCTGCTCCCTTGGAGTGCTGGTGGTTTGGAGGACAGCTTTTAAGGGCTGCCTCTGCTCTGGCCCCTCCTCTGCTGCCTTGGAGTGCTGGTGGTTTGGAGGACAGCTTTTAAGGGCTGCCTCTGCTCTGGCCCCTCCTCTGCTGCCTTGGAGTGCTGGTGGTTTGGAGGACAGCTTTTAAGGGCTGCCTCTGCTCTGGCCCCTCCTCTGCTGCCTTGGAGTGCTGGTGGTTTGGAGGACAGCTTTTAAGGGCTGCCTCTGCTCTGGCCTCTCCTCTGCTCCCTTCAGGACAATCTCTTTTTGAGATAGTCTATGGCTATGAGCCAAAGACACTGCCTTCCTTGGCTGTAGAGCCAATGGATCCAGTGCCTTTAATGCAGTGGATTAATAAGATCAGGGAGGCTTGGCCCAAGAGAGTGACTGCTTTGGATGAGGCTAAATGGAATTCTAAAAAATTCCAAACCGTAAGAGAAACAAGGAATGGAACTTCGCCCCAGGGAGCAAGGTCTATTTGTCTACCAAACATCTGAATATTAGACAACCAGCTGAAAAGTTGGGACCCAAATTTGTTGGACCTTTTACTGTAAAAAGGTTAATTAATGAAGTAACTGCTGAATTGGACTTACCTACAATTTACAGACATTTACACCCAGTGTTTCATTTTACCCTATTGAAGCCGTCCTTTTCAACAGACCTTGGGAGACTGTTGACACCCACACCCACCCTTGGTGGTTGAAGGGGAACAGCAATTCAAAGTGACTAAAATATTGGACTCATGCATCCAAAAAACTGCAATATTTGATTTGTTGGAAGCATTTTCCAGAGTCTGAGAACGAATGGGTGTATCCTTGTCATGTAAATGCTCCTAAACTGATTTGCTTGCTTCACACAGCTTACCCTAATAAACCAGGGGGGAATGGACAAGATTGAGCCTGGTGTGGCAGGATGTCAGAACCTAATTGGGTTTGGTCCTATCATGATGGGTTGAGTTGAAGAAATGTATAAATTTAACTCTGTGTTGTTTGTACTTGATAAAGATTTAAGTTTTGATTTGGGAAGGTGAGGATGGGCATTGTATGAGTTATATTCACCTGAGGGGAGGAGGGGAGGGGTGGAGGTTTACTGCAATTACTGGGTAGAAATCAAAATGTATGTGTTATATTCACTTGGCAACAGTTCAGGAGAGAAGGGGAGGAGTTTTACAACAGTTACATAGTAGAAATTAAAAATTTACAGGCAGGGCTAGTTGACTCCAATCTATATATTGTGACAGGAGGGGAGGAACAGATAGTACTGACTTAAACGTTTGTTGGTCACTGTTGTCCCTGTTCTACAATAAAAGTCTTTTGTTGTTTCATTGCACCAAGGCTTATTGTTTGAATTCTGGGAGCATAGTTGGCTGGTCCTCACAACCCCCCTCCCCCCCCACACAGCCACCTTCCCATGCAGAAACATACAGAGAGAAAGATCTGAACTATTGTTATCTTCAGGATGAAAGCTTTGAATTACACAATGGAATATAGGTGGGCTTCATTAGGTTTCAAGTATGGGTGAAAGGCTAAACAGATACCAGGATCCTAAACTTGCATAGCACTTTGTTTGCTTTTTTGTTTGTTTGTTTCATTTATAAGCCACCTTGCTCTTAAATTGGTCCCAAGGCAGCTCACAAAAGGACTCAAGACAGCTCACAACTTAGTACCTCCACCCAACTTATAGGTGTTATTTCAAACAGCAAACGTGGAAACAATGGATGCATTTCTGTATTTAACATTGCATCTCTTTTAGCCCTGAGTCACTATCCTGACCAGAAACAAGGAAGGCCAAATAGGCAACTCACAGAGACACAATATGCAGTTGTGTCAATTTATAGATGCCATCCATTGCTAAAAAGGTAATACAAATGTGTGGGCTGATAACAAATTGTTCTATTCAGTTTCTGTGACTTGCAAAACATCCCTTCTCCCTCCTCACCATATGTGATTGCTGCCTCAAAGTCACTTGCAGAGTTTCCTTCCTTCCTCGAATCTTTGAAAGAAAAAGCATTTAAAATGAAATGGATCAAAAGATTGGAAGCACAAAATTACTGCTGTACCCAGTTCTTTTAAGATAGATATATTTGAAAATATTGCCAGGCTGTAGGACTATGTGTGCTACACAGGGGAGTATCTTTCAAAGACCAATACTATGTATCTATACTAAGAAAAAGATTCAGTTGGTTTTAATTGGACTTACTCTCAAGTGTGCATAAAATAAGAGAACATTAATTCTGTTTTATCTTTGCAACCAACAGAGGAATTTCTGCTATAAAGTTATATTCCATACACCTAGCCTAGATCTTGGTTTTGTGTCTGTCACCCCCATATGTCAATTGTGCAACCCAGCAAGAGATGCATTGCGGGTAGCACTACAGGACACATTTGTTTGCATATCCATCTTGGTTCCTTGCTGAACCTGGATACCTATCTACTGATTTAAATGACATGTTAGGTGACAAAGAAATCATTACTGCCAGGTTTATCCCCTAGGAGGTATGCATAACTTCAATTTAAAGTAACAGAAATTAGAATCTAACTATCAAGCAGTCATGAAGTATATTCTCTTAGGGACTAAGATTCTTGAGATTGTCTATCATGTTCCCTCGATATGAAAGGCAGACACACTGTGAGGCACACAGAAATGCAGCCTTTATAAGAGAAGATTAAGATGGTTGAGGCATCACAACTGACTTAGAATATTTGGAAGGCTGTGATGCAGAAGATGGAGCAGATTACTTTTCTATTTCTATAGAAGGCAGGACTATACCCAGTGGATTAAAATGGCAAGGAAGCAGATATTCTAATGAAATTAATTCATTCCTTGTAATAATCACTGTTAGACAATGAAACAAGCTGTTCAGGAAGAGGTCCTCCTTCACTGGAACTATTTAAACAGTCACTGGATATTTCTATATCAGAGAGGTTGAAATTCTGTTCCAAACATGCAATGATCAAAATCACCCACCACCACCCCCGGAAAAAAACCCACTCTTATTATAAGCAGGCTCACCAACACAGCCATTTCTCTGTTGTTGGAGAGCAGGGAGATGAGTGGAGATATGTCCAGCCATTTCCCTGTAAGTGGATGGGCTACAAGGCCATCATCTGATGAATGTTTTTAGGACTGCTGGAGATCCCTGCAAATCTTATAGCATGTCCAGCTATAGGAAAACAGTTGGGTACATCTCTGATCACCCCCCTCACTCTCTGATGACATAGAAATGTCCCTTCATTGATAACAAGAAATGTTGCAAATGATCTTCACATTGCCATTTAAAGTTAGTATTCGGCATTTTTAAATGGGCCCAGAAATATAAAACATTTGCAAAATATACAAAATTTTACAAAGTTCTTCCAAAAATACATTTACTTTTTAAAACAAAATATACAAACATTTTAAAATGATTTTTTTTTAAAAAAAGGCTTAAATGCTACCTACAGTCTGAACAGACATAAAATAGGCACCGTCTAGTCACAGATTTGATACAACAATGTTGTAAGATTTGTGGAAAAGACATTTTGGGATCATTTGATAGGTTCTTTACACGCTATGCATCTGACCTCTTCACAAGCAGTATGGAAAATTTCAGAAAATTTTATTTAGAGTCAAAATCCTATGCACATTTAGAAACCATCAGATCACACTTTTGAATAAACATACATAGGACCAAGCAATTCACTGGGTTCTTCCCAAGTGAAATTTACATGCTTCCATTACACTGACAGTATTTTTAGAACACGCCACAAAGGTTTGCATTTTTTTTCTCAACTTCTTTTTTAAAGCCTTCTCTTCAAAAGATCTGGAGAAACAGGGAAACTATGCCAGAGCCTTTGAGATGTATTGATCGTATGTGGTGGGAGAAAATGATGTTTTGCAAGTCACCGATGTTTAATAGAACAATTTGTAACTGCCTACAAATCACTGTCATCATTCTAATACTGAAAAGCATGAGTAGGAAGGAGCTCTACAGTTATGTCAAAACATGCTGATGATTGCTCACACAAAATTGCATTCACTTGCATAGATGAGACAGGAATGTGCTGAGAAGGCATGTCAAAAGCAACCATTTGGCTCTGGTTGGGCAGGGTGATACAACTGCAACAGACAATACTGGTTGCAACAGCTGTGTTGGGCAGATCTAAATCTCATTCTAGCTGTTCTCCTTCTTGAAAGATGGAGCCTCTAGAGCAGGGGTAGGCAACCTTTCCCCTTTAAGGGCCGAGGGACTTCAGTTCCCAGAATCCCAGGAGCTATTGGCCAACATGGGACTATTGGCCAACATGGCTGAGGCTTCTGGGAGCTGAAGTCCCTCGGCCCTTAAAGGGGAAAGGTTGCCTACCCCTGGTCTAGAGTCACCTACTGCCTCTTGTGTGGTTAATTCGACAGCCATTCTAGTTATCTTTTGTACTGGGCTGGCTCCATTTTGTTCTTCACTTCAAGGCAAATGAAATGAAATATCTCTGGGTCTGAGCCTCATTCAGAGCTTTGTATTCTGTTGAAGAAAGGTGACAAATACACACACACACACACACACACATATATAATATAAACCAAATGCCTAATATTTTGGTGATCAATGAAAATATTCAAGTACTCCATGTACTTGAGTTTGCAGGAGAACTTCCTCACTGTTTCTGCCTTTGCTTGCTAAGCCCAAGAAGGCCTCTGTCACTCTAGGAGTGGAGAACAGAACAAGCATGCTTTAGGCCCTAAAGTCACTTCTGATTTTGAAAAAAGGCTTTCTCAATCCTAAAACAGTTCTGATCCCTGAAAATGCCCCAAAATGGCAACTCAGAACCCACTGAGACAGCTGAGAGTGCTTTTTGTCCTTTCTTGAAGACATTTCTTGGGGGTGGGAGTATGGGGGAAACTTAAGAGCCACAAAAATAGCCTTTAGAGTTGCATATAAGACATGACCACACTGCATCCACATCTGCACTATATTCTTTTTGCAGCATCCTCTTAGAACACTGGAGTACTGGCAGCTTCAGGGGAAAAAACTAAGCACAGATGAGATTTCTCTGCCAGCAATCTCTACCATAAAAGTTTAATGGAGCAGGAAAACTTTTATATGTTATGAATTGCTGATCAGAACTTCAGCAGACCAATGAAGGATCACCTTGCTCAGGAGGTTCAAAGAAAGCATACTGGTCACTCTTAGAAAAATACAAGATATGCTTACTGTGTTATTTTTTAGCATTTTAAAACTTGCTCTACCTGTGACTTCATCAAGAAGATTATATGTGCCAAAATTTCAGCTTTAGTTCATGTGACATGAACTTGCCAAGCAATAGATTATTGGGTCTTACTTCTTTTGTGGCTGTCCCTAAATCCCATGTCTGATAAGTTGCATGTGCAGAAATACAGAACCCTAGTCATATAAAACAGGTGTGGTTTTATTTCAGCAACACTTATGCAAAGGTCAGAAATCAGAGCTTGGAAATTAACTTTAAAAGTAATTTGGCTGCATCTACACTGCAAAATTAATGCAGTTTGACACCACTTTAAACTGCCATGGCTCAATGCTAATTCTGGCTTTTATAGTTTAATGAGATATTTAGCCTTCCCTGTCTGAGAACTCTGGTGCCAGGCTCCTTCTAGAATATTCTGGCCAGTGCAACCACCTCTGTTACAATTATACACCAATAATAATAATAATAATAACTATTACTACTACTACTATAGTTACTTTTTTTTAAAAAAAAATGTCCCCTTCTTAAATGTAACCATTTTTTTGCTTTTTAGTAGGGAAGGAAAGAATATCTGGGAAATAGTTGAAATGGATTTCTTAAGTGTAAGCATCTCTAACAAAGATAATCCTATACAGGTGGGAATCTTCACAGTTTGGGACTTTTTGTGTAAAAAAATGAGGGGGTTTTGTGCAAAAAATTGGAACTTTTCTGTGCAGAAAATGTTGCTTTCTGTATAGGAAACTTGAAGATTTGCAACCCCACTTTTTGGTTACTTTTTTAAAGCCCTGAATACTCCAACTGCTGGCCTATACAACAAGCTGACCCTAATCCACATTACCATCTCTTTAACATCTAAAACAGTGTATAAGTCAGCATTTGAACCATGTGATACTCTTCCACCACTATGTAGTGAGGCCACATCCTGTAACTATAGAAGTAACTAAACATGTTACAATTAAACTGCTAAAGCATGAAACTATCCTCATTAAGCAACACTCTTTATGTAACTGCTGCCACGTCACAGAATTAATGCAGTTTGACACCACTTTAACTACCTTGGTGTCATCCTGTAAAACTCTGAGATTTGGAGTTTGCTGTGGCACCAGAGCTCCCTAGCAGAGATGGCAAAATGTTTGAAAAAACTACAGATCCCAGAATCCCATAGCATTGAACAATGGCTGTTAAAGCGGTGTCAAACTGCATTAATTTTTCAGCATAGCTGCAGACTTGAAGACTTATCTCATTACCTTTTAAGTCGCTATCAGCCTACTGGGATGCAGCCAGGATGTGACATGGAGACAGGAATTATTTCACTGTAATTCACTGCCAAATCCACCGGGAGACTGCAGCCCAAGTCCCAGCCACGCTCAGCTGGTCCTTTTTCGAAAATAGAAAGCTCCCAAGTTTTAATGGGGGCTGCTGAGCACAGCTGGGATCTGGGCTGCAATAGCCTGGTAGATTCAGTGGAGAATTACAGTGCGATAATTCCCACCTCCATGCTGCATCCTGGCTGCATTCCGGTAGGCTGATGTCGACTTAAAAGGTAATGTGATAAGCCTCTTAGCTACACTTTTGCTGTCAGAGAAAGGAAGTAGTCATATCTTGGAAAAGTTTCTTGCCCATGCTGACTACAAGATTCTGGGAATTGTAGTCCAAAATAGCTTTTCCTAATACAAGAAACTGGCTATGTAGTTATTCCTAGCTCTGTCAAGAATACAGAATACTAGTAATAACCTTCCTCCTTCCCCTCTTCCTGTCCATAGCATCTTGCCTTCGTAAAATCTCTCACCATGAGTAATTTTCTTCCTTGTGGAATTTTGATACTAGAAGTGATCTTAACTGGACAACAGGCACTCAGAGAGAACTACTGGACACTGCTGACTTATAATTTCCTCCAGTTTTCACTAGTTTTCCTTCTGTGTCAAATGTTGCTGGTATTGTGGAGACGTATCCTTTTTTTGTGTTCAGTTGGAATACCAGCTCCAACTCCTGCAGACTTGATAGTGTTGTCATTTCTGAGTTTCTATGGACTTAACATGAAAAGATTCGAAGCCAGCTGCAACAGCTCTCATCGCACATGGCTGTGGAAATGTTTCTCAGTGTGGTTAGCCAGGGCAAACAAATGAGGCACTGTGGATTTAATAACAGCAAACTCTATGGCTGAAAACAAGAAAGAGATCCAGACTGCAATTTTGTTCAGCCACTCGTGTCATTTACTTTTCAAAGCGTTCCACCTGGTGGCTAGTCAAGTCAGTGCCTTGCAGGCAAAGCGAAAAACAAAACTGTTAAGCAGCTTGGAAACACAATGGAAACTGGTAAAACAGCCAGGTTTTTTAAATGTTAAATGCACACCTTTGATACCTTCAGATTTTCTGCTCTATCGGAGGAGTATCCTAGAACTATTTATTTATTTAATTTCTATTTTCCAATATGAAACTCAAGAAAGCAGCTTTAAAATCCAGCAGAGAATTCTCACTGTCTTATCAAGCTACAAATCCTAGGATCCCTAGGAATCCCTAGTATTCTAGAGCAACCGATGTGGGATCAAATTCCTCTGACCATGTACTTTAGAGATAGTAGCCTTTGCCACGCTGCAGAATTGATGCAGTTTGACGCATCTTTAACTGCAGTGGCTCCATCCTATTTGTAGCATTTGTGTCATCAGAGCTCTCTGACAGAGAAGGCAAAATATCTTGCCAAACTACAGTTCCCAGAACTCCATAGCACTGAGCCTTTACAGTTAAAGCAGTGTCAAACTGCATTAATTCTGCAGTGTAGATGCAGCTCAAGTCATGTTGAGGCAGGGACACAAAATGTGCAGCCTGCAACATGCCTACATTCCCAGGTGGCTTCCTTGGGTCCTCATGGGTCATCACAGACCCTGAAATTCCCAGTTTCCTCTGGGAAAAAAAAAGCCTCCAAAAGCTGTTGCCTATAAAACACCTCTAAGGGCATGGTTTTGCTTCTAAATGGCCCATCACAAAACATCTGGATATTGTCCAAGAAAGTGACTGTGGGCGTTTTCACACAGGCGGCTCTAAAGCCGCCTGGAAGCCCCCTGGAAGCAATCAAGAGCCGCTCCGGTGGCGAAAACAGCAGCCGCCGGAAGGGCTCCTGATTGCCTCCGGCAGCAGCCCCTCTAATTCCTTTTTAGAAAAGGAATTAGAAATATGGGGCTAAAGCCGGGAGGGTGCAGGGATGGCGCAGGGATTGCGCAAGATGGGGCAGGGCTTGCTGCGACGTCGTTTGAACACGACGAGCAAGACCCCGGAGTGAGGCAGGGATGGCGCAGGATGAGGAGGGGCTTGCTGCGACGTCGTCTGAACTTTTAGGTTCTGGAGCCGGAGTGGGGCCGGACGGAGGTAGGTTTGCCTCCGTTTAAAGCCCCGTGTGAAAACGTCCTGTAGGTGACCAGCATATCACTTCCCATTTTAAGAAACAGCATGCATGTAGCCTGCCCCAGGTTGGCAGGACATAACAATCGCTCCCCAGCACTTGATGCATGCCTAAGGCAGTGCATCTTAAGCTATCTGATATAGCAAACCAATAATTCCCACCACCATCATCCCAGTGTACTAAGAACCAGTACCAAATTTGCACTCATTTGCTACATTTTTTCTTCATAGAAGATCTCAAATGAATGGCAAACAGAGGTTCAGGAACCAGCACAGATCCAGTGACCATCCATGTGAGTAACATTGCTCTAAGAGAGATTTGGTAGAAGATACTTCAACTGTTTTCCATATACCAGTGTGTAGGGGTCTTCAAGTCACCTATTGACTTATGGCAACCCCATGAATTCCATAAGGTTTTCTTAATGTGCCTCTACACTGTAAAAATAATGCATTTCAAGTGTTGTAGCTCCGTCCTATGGAATCCGGGGATTTGTACTTTTACAAGGTATTTAGCTTTCTTTGCCAAAGAGTGCTGGTGTTTCACAAAATTCCCCACTTTTTCTCCCAGTATAGGACCCAAAGGGACTTACAACCATATAAAACAAAGTTCAATTAAAACCATATCTTTCAAAAATTCAGAATCAATTAAACAAAATACAAATTCTATTTTTTTTTAAAAAAAAGCACATGGGTAAAACAATTTTAAAAGGTAAAGGTATTCCCCATTGACAAGGTTGTCAAGTCGTGTCTGACCATAGGAGGTGGTGCTCATCTCTGTTACTAAGCCGAAGAGCCAGCGTTGTCAGAGACTACTCTGTGATCATGTGGCCAGCATGATACCACAGAACGCTGTTTACCTTCCCACTAAGAAGTGGTACCTATTTATCTACTTGCATTTACATGCTTTCGAACTGCTAGATTGACAGAAACTGGGACTAGTGACAGGAGCTCACCCCATCATGCAGCACCCAGGCCTTGAACTGCCAACCTGCCGATCTTGCAGTCAACAGAGTCTATGTCTTAACCACAATTTAGAGCATTTCAAAACATAATTAAGATAAAAGATAAAAGCACAGCATAGCGCATAGCATAATTCTAACATTATTTTGCTTCCTGAATACCTGTCAGATGAGCTCCTAATCACACAATAGTCAACCTGTAGACACTTCCTGGAATAGTTGTGCTGAGATCTGTATTGAGTTACAATCAGCCCCAACTTAGTTTATCTGGGCTGGAATAGTCTATCACAGTCTATTTTACATACCTTTACCTATACTTACCTACATAGTAAAAGCATGAAGAAAACCTGTTGGTGAATTGTGAAGCTGTGCTAGCAGGACATCAGCAAGAGTGTCCCAATGTATATCTGCACTCCCTAGTCAGTGGTCAGATGCACAAAGAGACCAATGCTCATCAGTCCCAATATGCATCAGCCCTGTTGTGCATCAGTCCCAATACACATCAGTCACTTTGCTGTCTCCCCTATGTAGCATCGTAACAAACCTTATGGAACTGCCCAATTCTAATTTTCACGAATGCAAGTCAGCTTACGAAGGCATACGTTTCCAACAGGATTCCAGCCCTGATTTGTATATCCTCTTACTACCAAGAACAGGACTCGAATTGGCTTACAATGAAATAGGTGGCAAAAATATAATCCAAACATAAAATGGAAAGGTGCATTTTATAAAATTAAAATGCAGTTTAGAAACATACTCATAAGAGAAAGTACAACACCCCCTCAAGTGCCTTCCAAGATTGCCAAAGGCAGACCTGTTCACTTTTGTTCAGCCAGTGCAGTAGGATTTACACCCAAGGGAGAACACTTGCCATTTTCTGACAGTCTGTGCTGTCTCCAAAGGACCCTGAAAGGTGGGCACCAGGCATGCCCTGCTTGCCCACCCTGTTAGAGTGGGATGTGCATAATATTCATTGATGCAGCAACCAAAAGGTACAACATATTAGGCATAGAAACCCTCTGGCTATTTCTTAGCCACTGAAACATTTGGGCTCGTTTCTCTCCCCCCCCCCCCTTTTCTCTCCTTTTTCTTTTGCCTGATGGAATCTGACTTGCTTAAAATTACCGTAAGACAGAAATAGCTTAGAAGCAGTAAGACAGGGTGGCAAGGTCCAGCAAGAAGGAAAACATTAAAAAGAATCAGACATTAATATAGTCTGGAGACATATATCCACAAATGAGACTTGACACACCAAATAAAGATGTTTCTCTCTTGATTTATTGAGAATTTATACTAGTGGGCTCCATTGAAAGTACAAAGTCATTAGAGAATTCAGGAGATGAGTGCAGTGTATAGCAGTAGCCCAGATGTGTCAGAATCAAATGGAAACTTGGTGTAAAGTTAAGATTTCTCAGGCAATTAATAAGTCTACTGCAGTCATGCCTGAGGAGATGAAAATCAGAATAAAAATGACCCAGAGCAGAACAGAGAAAAAAAACTGCATGGCAGGGTTTATGCTGGCCCAAGGCATTTTGCTACCTGAAGACCATATGGGTCCTCCTTCCTGCTACAGCCAATGTTTTTAAAAGTTTTGCCTCACTTTCGTCTATAAAAGAGAAATCCTCATGGTGCCACCTAGCCTATCTTGGCCTTTGATAGACTGTGCTGCTTTTATTGTTTTATTAATTTATTATTTTAGCTATAGGTTTTACTGGGTCTTCTTTTTGTGAACTGCTTTGAAACAGTTTTAAAAGAAAAGTAGTATAGAAATGTTTTTAAATAAAAAATACATTAAATAAATATGGCTCCACTCTCCTGCATATGTCATGGCTGGCTCTACTTTTCTCAGTTGTCTCTTTATCAAGCTAAACATACCCACCTCCCCAAGTTGTTCCTCACAGAGCTTGGTTTCCAGAAATTTGATCACCTTACCAACCTCCAGACATGTTCCAGTTTGTCAAGATCCTTCTTGAATTGTGGTGTCCAGAACTGAATACATTATCCCAGGTGAGGGCTGACCAAAGCAAAATAGAACAGTACTACTTCTCTTGGTCTGGACACTATCAATGCAGCCTAGAATTACATTGCTTTTTTAGCCACCACATTACTCTGTTGTCTCATGCGTAGCTTGTGGTCTACGAAGACCCCTAGATCTTGTTGGTAACTATGTCAAAAAATAGTTATTTCTCTTCCCAGCAGTAGAACTATAACAATACTACATAAAATAATTAATAATTTGCTGTCTCATCGATGCCAACCAAAATCAGTTGACTGAGGGGGGTTGCAGACTGCCAGAAATAGTGTGAATTCATTCCACTTTTAGGGTTAGGGTTAGTGCTAGGGAATCATGGGAACTGTTATTTTTCTGAGACATTGAGCCTTCTCTGTCAGACAACTCTGATGCCACAATAAAATACAGTTCCCATGGTTCCCTAACTCTAACCCTAACCCTAAAAGTGGACTGAATTCACACTATTTCTGGCAGTCTGCAACCCCCCTGAGTCAGCTTGCCTCACTTTGCCTAATGATAGAGCTGGATCTAAGTATGAAAGCTGGAAAAGTAGGAGGGAAACAAGTCTTTAAATGCTTTTCAAACTCTTAAATGACAGGGTTTATCGGGCAATCTTGATAAAAACAAGAGAAGCCCAATTTTGGAGATGCATCAATTCTGACAGAACAAATTTGATGAGGCAGCAGGAATTAAAATTGCATTGGGGTTTATGTTGGTGCGTTAGCCATTGGATTGTCCTGTTAGTTAATGAACTGAAGCAGAATTACAATTGAACTGTTGCTATATAGTAAATAAGAGCTATTGATTGTTGTGGAGAAACTGCCCCCAATAGGGAATATAAGCAAGGAGCAAAGCTATTTACTTGATTTTACTGTGAGGAGTTTATGCAGTTGGAATATCTGCTTTAAGAAACAAATAAAAACTGCTAGGCTGCTACCTAAAGTAGTAGTCCATCTATTGCGTGACTATTTCTCCTCTACTCCAATTACAGTAATTCATCTTCTTTTCCACAGGTTATAAAACTCCACAACCTCAGTTACTGCTGGAGGGAATTGCTCCATGTAATTACTCCAGGGCATATGGGAAGTTCCCATTGCAAGCATCATTTTCTAGTGATTCTGCCCTGTACTTACAGCCTAAACTAATTTGGAAAAGTTTATGTTTTTTCCTGATAAGACTGGATAAGCTAGCAAAGTCAAACTGCACCATGGAGAAAGAAAGCTAGTGATTAAATCTGAAAGTTTAGCAACTTTAATTGCAGCACAGCATATGAGGAAAATGTCATGATTCTCATTTGCAAAGGGATCTGCAAGTATTTTTCTTATTTTCTTTAAAATCTTGACATGAGTTTAAGAAAATTAGTTTAATTAATATGACTGGCACCATCCTTCCAAACAGTTCCTTTTAAATCACCTTCACACCAGTACTGGGATCTGTGAGTCAATTATTGCCTATGCAAGTCTCATCATGCATATAGTACAATTTAGTCCAACAATTATACCTAGAGGTTTCAAAGGAGTCTGCGGATATTAAATATTCAGTTCTACTTGTCATTTAAATAGAGATGGCTAGCTAACAACCCCAATGATTATATAAGTGCTATTTTTTCTTTTCCTGTCTCATGTGTTCTTCCATTACTTTTCTAGTTTGCACACCCTAAAGTTGGCATAAGGTATGTGAAGAAAAAAAACAGGCCTACGCAAAATCTTAATATATTTTTACATGTGCCACTGGTAGCAATTTTGAGTTTGTCCTATGTCAGAAACTGAGCAGTAAAGAGACACACAAGTTCCACTTCTATGTATTCTTACTTGGGACTAAGCCTCTTTGAATACAGAAAGATCCAGGGATATACAGTGGTGGGGACAAAAGTAGGCCATCATCTCTCCCAAATAAGAAGTCTCCTCCTGTGAAATTTCCCTTCAGTCCCCAAATGCACTGCATGCAGTGAGATTTTAAAATCATTCAACCTAGCAGTGGTGCCACTAGGGATGGTGTCACCCCACCATTGACTCATGGTGTTGTTGGGGCATAGAAAGACGTGCTGTGTCCACCACGACCACGTGCAGAGTTGATACACATCGACAGAACGCCAAGGAGAAGATTTCTTGAGAGATGTCTGCAAAAGACTTCAGGCTGAGAAGGAAAAATTCTTTCACTGCAGCACACGGCCTTGAGCTCTCACTTGCCAGATAAAGACAGCAGCAAGGCCAGCCTTCACTCAACATGAGGGCTTTAATCTTTAGTTGCACTATGTACAATATATACATACAGAGTATTGGACAGCCATCTCAAATACTCACAACTATGCAACACTCCAACAAACTGTTTTGCCAACCACCATACACAACAAACCCACACTGGAGATAATTCCCATCTCCCTTTTATAGATAGTTACCAATGCCTCTTGCATCAGGCATCCCAGGTGTGCATACTCTCAAGTGTTGACTCACGCACACCTGCCACTGGAGCTTAACTACTCTTATTACTAATCTTTCAGCTCCATCTTGTGGTCACATACATGTCATTTCCTGACAGGTGTCACCCTCCCATTTCACATCACATAGACTCCTTAGTAATGCTTTTTGGCACGAATGTTACTCATAAATCGTAATTTACATATACTACTGGATGTAATGCTAATATTTGTGACATAAACAACTAGCAAAATTAAAATTATACCTTCAAATTACAATTTGAACATATGCACAACATATGCACAACCTAAATAAATTTACATATGCATAGTGAAGATTTGGTTAAAATATGATGTTTTTAAAGAACATTTTAAAAGAATAATAATTGTTTAAAAAATTCAAACTGTTTTTTAAAAATTAAATTTAAAATTCTGAAATCTGAAATTTTAATTTTAAAAAATCCTGGGCTTTCTCCTCTATTCTTCTACCAAGCTTCACCCCACTCCCACCATCTCTTAAAGCATTTTAAAGTGAAGCAGATTAATGTCATAGCCTGTTTCTGCCAAAAGGTAGGTGTTTGAGGAGCAGTGGTATCACACACACACCCTTAGGGTGTCACCTGGTGTGGTCCGCACACCCTTGCACCCCTCTAGTGATGCTACTGCAACCTAGTACTCATATATTTGTTGTGTTTGCATTCTCTTGGTAATTTACCTCCTTTTTTTTTACTTTGGATGTTGAAACTGTATTTCTAAATGCTCAAATTAAAGTTACTTCAGTGCTAGACATTTAGGGACTGAAGGAAAATTCCATCAGGGAGGGTAGAATTCCTAATGGAGGGCAGTGCCCTCATTTTGCTCACCCCATAACTATACGCCTGAGCTCTACATCCAAGTAAATATGCTTATGGTTCCACTGTCAATGTAGATTCTTCCCACTATAGGATTTCACATTCTCATTATCAGATTACACATAAATGTAAAATATAGGGGCTTCTCCAGACGTTTGTGTCCACAAACATATTTGAAGCAAAAGAGGGCATGATAGCAGAAAAGACATGGGCAAGGAAAGGGTTAAGCTCTACTCTGAACTGTGCTCCCTGCAAGCGGTTTATCTCCAACTAAAATGGCCATCCAAAATTTAGTTCATATGTTTGTATGTAAGATGTACAATTTTGTCCTTGTTAAATTACCCTAATCTTGTGAGGAAGTCCTCCCCACTTAGGCAAATTCGAGATCTTAAGTTCAACACCAGACATGTCCAGGAGCAACTTGAAATGGATTTGGTTCAGTTTTATGAGGGCTGCATGGTTGATCCAACTGTTTAGGGAGAATGAGGCAGCAGATCGCAGCAACTGGTGCTGGGAGGTGTGTGGGGAACACCGAATCTAAGAATCATAGAGCTATAGAGTTAAAAGGAATCCAAAAGGCCATCTTACCCAGTCTCCTACAAGTGGAGTTGAAAGGAAGCCAAAAGGCCATCTTACCCAATCTCCACAGCTAAAGCACCCCAGAAAGATAACTACACAACCTGTTTTCAAAAATGTCCACTGAAGATTTTTCATGATCACTTTCTCAGCCACTGTTGAACAGCACTTTCTGCCAGGACCATCTCTCTAATGTTGATTGAGAATCTCCCTTCTTGTAGCCTGAATCCATTGTTCTAAGTCCTACTTTCTGGAGGAACAGAAAACAAGCTGTTCCTTCTGCTACATGACAGGCCTCCGGATATGTGAAGACTGCTGTCACATCTCAGTCTTTTCTGCTCCAAGCTAAAATATATACAGCTCCCTCAACCATCCCACATAGGGTTTTATTTCAAGACGCCTTAACATCTTGGCCATCTTCCAGCTTAACAATATCCCTCCTAAACTGTGTTGCCCAGATCTGGACATACTACTCCCCACAGCAGTGAAACTCATCTGTTCAAGGACGAGTGCCCTTTTCCACCTTTGTTAACCTGTTCCCACCCCACCAGCATCATCTGGGGTGCTGCAGAAGATGCTGTGTGTTATTGCCAGTGTTGATGATTCAAATGACAATCTGATCAGCTTCTATATATGGAGTTTTTCATGGGCAGCAAAATATCACAGGCTTGAACACAGCCACTTAAATACATAGGAAACCATTACTAGCCACAACAAGTTTCACATGAACTACATAGTCAGGTAAAACTAACCAAAGTGGCCAACAGCAAGGAGATGTGTGGGTACTTAGCATCTTTAGCATTTTCCCTAGTCTGAAGTGTAACTTTTTTAGCTATATAAAATGCCTTATTCTTGGTAATGATTGAAAGATGGAATCCTATGTACTAGTACATCTGATGGGAAGATGGGAGAGGGCCTTCTCAGTGGCTGCTCCCAGGCTTTGGAACTCTCTTTCCCAGAGAAGTTAGACTGACACCCTCCTGAGTTGTGTTTGTGTATGTGTTTTGACAGACAAGTAAAGAGTTTTCTGTTTTGATAGGCATTCAATGACTGACTATATAAGGCCTGTCTCATCTAAACAATGTGCTGGATCTTGCCAATCGTTGTGTTGGTGTGTGGGTGTGTGTATGTGTCTAATGATATTTGCTTTTAATTTTTTATTGTTTAATCTTGTTTGTAACTTTTGTATCTTTTGAATTTTTAACAATGTGTTTTTTTAAATTTGTAAGCCACTTTGAATCCCAAACTGGGGAAAAGATAGGAAAGAAATCATCATCATCATCATCATCACCACCATCATCATCATCTTTTATTCACTATACATTTTATATCCTATAAGAATCTTAAACAGGCCCAGGGGGAGGTAGGTCATTGAGAAATTGTCCTCATGATCCTTACATGTTGCGAGTTTTCATTTAAAAGGTTTTGAAAAGTTAAACATTGAGGGAGTGGGGCTGCAATTATCTGAGGTCAGGAAAAGGATGTTTGTAAATCCCTAATGCCACATAGTTTCATGCCCCCTCATTAGATGGATGATTTTTTGAAATCACTTTTTAGTGGAAAAATGTATTTTCCTAGTCTTCTAAATACAAAGCAAATATTCCAATACAAAATAAAGCAGTCTCACTTAACAATTTACCTATAGGTAGATAATGGATGTTCCCTATTGCACTAGCACAAAACAGACAAAGTAGAGAACCTCATGTTCCCCAATCCTGTCCCCAGCCCCCACACACATACAGATGCCATTCAGATGGCCTTGTTGCAGCCAGCCATGACACATTCCCATCTGGTTCCAGATGGTCCTTAACCTTCATGAGAGCTTTGCAGGAGGCATGATGGGTGGAAGGAAGCTGCAGTAGGGAGAGAGGACTCACTGAAAATCAGGTGCCTTGTCATATGCATTGTTTATCCAAAACCACCACTGGATATATCCCATTGGTTTGGATCCTAAGTTAAATTAACACACGGCACAGTTAACCAAGTTCTACTTTGTTCAACAAGGCATCTTTCCAGTTGAACACAAACCCAATGAGAGAGGCACCATGGTACAATGATTTGAATGCTGGACTAGAACTTCAGAAGACCAAGGTTTGAATCCCTGCTGAGCCATAGAAACCCACTGGGTACCTTGGGCAAGTCATGCTCTCTCATCCTTGTGAATAGGCAGTGGCAAACCCCCTCTGAATAAATCTTGCCAAGAATATTGACTTGCTGGAAGCACAGAACAACAACAAAGAGTTCTAATCCCCCGGATTCATTGCTTTTAGGAAGTGTGTGAAGACACACATTTTTAATCTGGCCTTTCAAACTGATGTAAACCAGAAGGTGAGAAGATTTAAATGGCTTAACTGTTCAGTTGGTTTTAGTTGTCCTTTAGCTGCCTTAGGTGCTATTCTTTAGTAGGATGACAGGATAAAAATTTAATAATGTATGAATATAGGTAGCTCTTGGATGCAGGAAGGACATTCTAGGTAATAAAGCTCTATGTTTAATGATGTGTAGATTTTAATTCCACTTCCACTTGACTGTGGAGAAACAGTTTCTCAGCAATGCTAAATATCACTACAATAAAAGCACCCTGTATATGCCTAGAAATTCTATCTTACTTGTAGTCTCTCAGGACTAAATTATTTTTTCTGTCAGAAATATTTCCATGTATGTCTAGTCATTAAACTGACATTTTCACCAATAAGCTGCTCAAGCTTTTATGTTGTGATTGCTGACATTTCTGAAAAGAGATTTTGCAACATACTGTATGTGGCATTTAGAGTATTCGAATTCACATACCGAGAGAGAGAGAAAATCAGAGAGAGCATGCATGATGATGTTCTCTTTAACAAGTTCATGGATTCTTTCCGTTATGCACCAAAATGATTCATACTCACAGATTATAGACTGCAGTGTATAAATATTAAATGCCTGGATGAGCTCTGCCTTTGCCAGACAGTGTCTGACCTAGTTACTTTAATAAATTAGTAACTTTGTTTTCTGAGTCTGAGTTGTTCTGGGCCTCACCAAGACTAAGTTCTGGCCCCTGTTTTCCTGAATGCTAAGGGTCCACCCTGAACACTTCAATTAAGACTAAAGGCCTTTGCAGACTGCCAGAAATAGTGCACATTAAATTGAGGCACTGCCCTGACTCAGGGCTAAGGAATTATGGGAACTGTAATTTATTGTGGCACCAGAGCTCTCTGACAGAGAAGGCTCAATGTCTCAGAAAAAAATACAATTCCCATGATTCCCTAGCACTGAGCCAGGGCAGTGCCTCAATTTAATGTGCACTATTTCTGGCAGTCTGCAAAGGCCCTAAGAATCCTTTCACACTGCACAATTATACCACTATGATTCTATTTTAACTGTCATGGCTGCATCCTATGCTATCCTGGGATTTGTAGTTTTTGGTTAGAGGCACTGATTGAGAATTCTAAATGCTCCTCCCTAAACTGCAAATGCCAGGATTCCACAGGATGGAACCATGGCAGTTAAAGTGGAATCAAACCGGTGTAATTGTGTAGTGTGAAAGGGTCCTAGCTGAAAATGTTTCTAAGCAGGTGCAAAGTACATTTCTCTCTCCAATGAGTATTATAGGAATGTACAAACAGCCTCCTCCACATATCCATCCAATATATAGCATAGAGTGGAATTGCCTCAAAAGCCACATAACCTATTGGCCCCATTCATTCAGAATGATGTTCAACAATGCCTAACAACTCACTTGTCAGTGGAGGAGGAAATTCATTCTAGGTCTTTGGGCCGATGCAAACCAGCCTAAAGGGCCAGCTAGGGGGTGGAGTTGGGACGGGGCAACTGCATGCCGGCCACCCCGATACCATGCGCTCATCCACATGGCACGCAACATCAGGGTGCCCTCTTGGAGCAGTGTGCAGACACACTGTGCCAAAAGGGCACAAAAGAGCCACCACAGTGGCTCAAAGGGCAGCTTTTTGCTGCCCCAAAAGGAGCAGCATTTGCCTGCTCTTTTAGGGGCAGCAAAAATGAGGATCGGGGCCACAGCATGTGGTTGCCGCCACCCCAATCCGCCGCTCCCAGGGGTGGCCCAGAGCCACCCCTTACAGACCATGTGCATCAACCCTTAGTCTAAGCCAGGGGTAGGCAACCTTTCCTCTTTAAGGGCCGAGGGACTTCAGCTCCCAGAATCCCAGGAGCTATTGGCCAACATGGGACTATTGGCCAACATGGCTGAGGCTTCTGGGAGCTGAAGTCCCTCGGCCCTTAAAGGGGAAAGGTTGCCTACCCCTGGTCTAAGCAGTAAAGGAGCTATCGAGGGTGCTGAACCATCTCCAAATAGGATCACAACCTTGGACAACGTCTTTAAAGTCCTCACTCAAACCCATAATGGATTCATTGCCTCACTGACATGCAAGGCACTCCTGCTGGTGTTTGACAGCAACTTGTTAGGAAAACATGCATGTTTCCTTTATGCATGTGTATGTCTTTTTTGGGCACTGCAGAGGGTGGTATTTCCTTCCTTCCTACACAGTACCCAAAATGTTTGAAGCCCTCTCTCTCTCTCTCTCTCTCTCTCTCTCTCTCACACACACACACACACACAGCTCTTCCATGCTTCATGGGGAATAGGCAGGATTGAAGAAACCTCTGGCTGTTTCCCTGTAGCCAGATGCAAAATGATATCAGCACTGACACTGCCTTGGGGTTCTCCAGAGGTCTCACTACTGCTGTAACCATTTTACATCTGGCTATGAGGACATGTTTCTCTGATCCTGCCTACTCCCCATGAGACATGAAATGGCCATATGGGGGACTTCAGCTGTTGTTCAATAAGTCAGGAGATGGTATACAGTTCAGCCTAATATAGGCCTGAATGCAGACTTACTATGCTATAAAGGACTGCATCCATATACCACTTGGATCAATTTATAAATAGAAGGTCCAGCCCTAGGATTTAGGATCAGGACTTGAGATCTAGGGATCCTATTACCATCTCACCACAAACATGACTATTCTTGTTTGATTTTAGAAGCTATACAGGGTCAGACCTTGCTAATATTTGTATGAGAGACCACCAGGGGATACCAAGGGATTCCAGGTAGAGTGGGGGAGGGAGAATCCCATCTGAAACCTAAAGAACTACTGCCAGTCAATGTTGACAGTAGTGAGCTAAACAGACCAAGTTTGCTATTATATTAACTCAGTTTCTATGTTTTTATATTCCTTGCTGCTTCAAATCCACCCAAATTTACCAGAACATCCAACCTACCTTCTGTTCAGCACAGAGAGAAACCATCTTACTGCATAGACCAGGGGTCGGCAACCTACGGCCCGCATGCCGGCCCCGGCCCACCGAGGCCTTGGAACCGTCCCGTGGCCAGTCCTGCCACCGCCGCTGTGCCATGCATGACACAAAGTGCCATTTTTCTTTCCAAGGCACCCGTGCTCGTGCACGCATGCGCAATACAGTGGGCGCCATTTTGGAACGCCAAATGGCACTGGCGCCATGCGCATGTGGACAACGCTGGCACCGTTTGGCGTTCCAAAATGGTGCCCACCATAATCTGCATGCATGCACGAGCACGGGCCGCCATCCAAAATGGTGCCCCGCACTCGTGTACGCAAGCGCACCATGGCAGGCGCCGTTTTCAAAGGCCAAACAGCGCCGGCATCATTTGGCCTTCCAAAATGGTGCCCGCCACTGTGCGCATGCATGCGAGAGCGCGGGCCGCCATCCAAAATGGTGCCCTGCGCTTGTGTACGCATGCGCACCACGGTGGTGGTAGTGCGCATGCGTGCGTGCACCACCGCAGCCCAGGGGGCATCAGGGGACAGGGGGACTGGCCCCACCCTCCAAAAGGTTGCCAACCCCTGGCATAGACTGTTAGAAACACAAAGGTCTCTCTGAAACAACCTTTTTAATTAGATTCTCAGCCATTTTTTCCAGACTTGTTCCCTCACCAGGATTAGGAAGCTCTTGCACCAGTACACTAGTAAGCGTATTCTACAGCACACAAACATGGAAGCAGGACTAGCTGAAAGAGTCCCATTTCCTGTTTGTTGATTGTTATATAGATAACAAAAGGCTGTGCCGGAAGGACGTCCTGATGCCACATGCGTAACGGCGCGTGGCGTCAGGACATCTTCAGGGAGGGATTGAGCCAGCTGGCATGCAGCTGCCCCTCCCCATCCCTGCCTCCAGGACAGCCCAAAGGGCCCATCTGTAGAGGCCCTTAAACACTGCTGGTCTTTATATTGTAGCACAAGTTTGTGAGCACAATTTGAACATATGATGTTTTCCCAACTATTGTATTTGTATCATAGCTTGGAATTTAAAAAACAAACAAACCTATAACTCTTCATGTGAGTGCGCACACACACAAATACACACACAACTGGCAGCACAGCATTCACCATGCTGGTTAGAAGATTCTGAGAGTTAAAGTTCAAAAGGCAACTTTTACAACCTCTGATTGGCATGCTGGGAAATGTTCCATTGTTCAAGTCATTTCCAACCTATGGCAACCCTAAGGTGGACCTATCTCAGCAGTTTTCTTGACAAGATTTGTCTGCGGGGGGGCAGGGGGACACTTTACATGCCCTGAATTTATGGTTGTTAAGCAGCTATTAAAGACACAAAGGCCTATTAAAGAAAAAGGTTGGCAGCACAGCCTACATAGAAATAATGGCTGGAAACCTGTTGGTTAGTCCCAGCTAGAAAAGATCCATTGATCCAATTGGTGAATGGTTAGTCAACACATAGGTTTGCTCCATGGATGCATGGGGTTTCTGTTCCTGCCTTAAATCAATATTCTGGATTATGATGTTAGTGCTCTGATATAAGCCACATGTGTTATGGTTCATGGGACTAGGCCTCTGTAGGGCAATAAATTATATCTAAAATTAAGTTACATTTTCTGTCCAAAAACAACTGGCTGCATTTCAGAGAACAATGTATGCAAGGGAATCTAATTGCTGGCTATAGATGACAACAAATATATGCATAGGGCATTTCATAAGACAAGAACAGGCAGTCTCCAGCTGCATGCATAATACTCACTCGTTGGATCGTAGCCAGGGAATGAAAACTTGGCTCTCAAGTGGACTCTAAAGAGGGAACTGAAGGAAATGGAAGAGGCTGAACCATGCAGGGGATATCACTGCTGAATGCTCCCCATGTAAAACATTTCTGCAAACAGAAAGCAAGCACATCAGAATAAGGTATTGAGTCTGAGACTTTTTTGTTGGCTTTCCTGGTTCTTTATGTACAGGATGTCACATTGATGAATAGTTCCTGTCCTGTGGATATGAGGGGCACAGAGCCTGGGTTTACTTTAGATGGGGATTAACAATAGAATTTGGATCTATTCCTTTCTCTCACTGAATGTCCAAATTTGTTGTGTCTTGTTGAGACTGGACAGGTTGTGAGAAGAAACATAGGAGAGAGAAGAAACTCACTTGACTTCCTTCTCCTCCCCCATCCACACACCCTTCTACCTCTTTGCAAAATAAAAGGAAAATGCTGCCAGCATCTTGGATGCTGGCTGCATCTAGCCTTGGAAGAGCTGGATTATCATTTCCATGATCCTCAGACATTTGCCTTTCCCACTGAGGAAGACAAAAGCTGTAGTTATTTATATGTACTGTTGTCTCATCTACCCCATTCCTTTACACAAGGTGTGGCGAAGAGAGCAACACCACCATTTAACATGCTAGGCAGCAGTATAAAGCAGCTGGAGGCGCAGGTAGCTACACTTCAACATATTAGGGAGCAAGAGGCTTTCCTTGACAGAACAGAACAGTCTTGGATGGGGAACACACAGAGGAAGTCGCTGGGGAAGAGAAGGTCACATCACACACACAGGAGGTAGAAAGCTGGAGGAAGGTCACACGCAGAAGTAAGGAGACCAGGGATCGTTCTGGGAGCTTGCAGCTACAGAATCGATTTCAAGCTCTTACTCTTAGCAAGGAGGACGAGGAAGAGCAGCATGGACAGATTTCAGAGACAGAGAAGGGGACCCTGGGAGTTCCACCACAGGGAACAGTCGCTGCTAAGTCGCTGCTAAGCCTGAATTACAATGCCTTGCCCACTGAACATTTCCTGCCTCTGGTGGATATGGTGGAAAATTGTTTTTCTTCAGTGGTGTTGAAGGCCTTCAGAAGAATTCAAGGCAAGAAAAAAAAGCAGTTCTGAACCATTTGACTTCTGGTGGTATGGCAGATGCAATGGTCACCATCTAGAGTCATTCTCAGATGGGACAACTTGTTGCGGGGTCTAGTCCTCCTTAGAAGATGTCAGAGGAGGTGATTTCATCCCCTCAATAAAGGGGAAGCAGAAGGACCCACGACTCGCATCCTGATGATCCTGAAACTGCTCGATATAAGCATAAAAGAAGGTAAAGACTTTGGAGGCCTGACTGAGATCAAGGGAGCGAGGGGCGAGCCACATCCATGGCAAGTCACAGCTTCTTTTAGAGCCGCATTAGTGCTGCCACCATTTTTCTTTTAATAGAATTGAAGTAATAGTGTAAAAAGCAGCAAGAAGCCATCTAAAGGGATAGTTTCTACAAATAAAACTTAACCATTGGACTAAGCCTGGAGGGCAACTTGTGATGATCAATTAAGCTTTAGAATATAAGAAACTAAAAGAGTAAAAAAGAAAAAAGAAAAAAGATCCAAACACCCACATACTTAGGAAAAGTACAGACTCTGATTTGGATATCAGATATTTATAGAAATGTGGCTTGGGTTAACTAACCTGAAAGAACTGTGCAGATAACTGATTTAATTCCCAATTGATTGCTAGAAGGGAATTAAACAGACTGGTCTCAATTTTGGATTTAGAATTTTATTTTTTGTGAACTTTAGACCTCATTATTGTAATTGAATTTGGATCTGAACCATACAAAGAGTACAATTTTAAAATTATTTACCTAAAAGATACAGTAAAGATCATAACAAGACAGTGACCTTGAAAATGCTAGGCAGTATCCACTGAGTGGAATATTCCTCCTAGATTATCTACTTGTTTTGTCTATGTGAAGAGACAACCTAATAAACATTCCTTACATCTAGTATGTGGAAGAAGGTGACATCTTGTGGCAGAACCTAATTATTATTTGTACTGAAGAAAAACAGAAATCATGACTTCTAGAGAAAAGACTGCAGTCCAAACATTAATACCTAACGTAAGCCAAAGGAGTCCCTCAACTGAAACAACGCTGAAAGTGACAGATCAAAATGAGTTCTTTTTGGAGGAGATAAAGAAATCCAAGAAGAAATCAGGGAAGATAATGAAATGAAGGAGGAAATTAAGAGGGAATTAAAGATTGAGTTAAAGGACATAAAACAAAATTTGGAAATAATCACTAAAGATATAGGGACGATAATGGAAAAGGTGGAGAAACTAGAATGTGACTTTAAACAATTGGAAGTGAAGTTGGATAATGTGATTAAAGACAGAATGTGGATCATGAAATTTTGACTAAGATGGAGATAAAAATTAGGGGGAAATGTTTTAAATTAAGAGGTCTCCTGGAGCAAGATAATGGGAACTTATATAAATCTTTAATATCTATCTTAGCTGTATTTATCAAAGAACTGGAACAGCAATTCCCATGGGAAATTGACAGACTGTATTGTCTAAATTCAAAAGTGGCAAGAATTAGAAATGTACCATGAGATATAATCGTTTATTGCATGAGGAAACAAGCTCATGATTTGGTGATACAATACAGTTACAAAAAAGATTTGATGATAGAAGGTAGGGAAAAAAATTTAAGGATGTACCTGCAAGAGTTCTCTGAACTAGACAAGATTATTATTTCTTCACAGATCAATTAAAAACACATGGAGTTTCATTTAGATGGGAGGAGACTGAAGGAGTGACTGTGATTTGGAGGCAAAAAATGTATAGACTAAGGGCCTCTGCAGACTGGGCCAAAGGGCCGGCCTGGGGGTAGAGTTAGGGCGGGGCAGCCGCACACCAGTTGCCCCAACCCCACCCCGATGCTGTCCTGACTCCGCGCAATGTTACACCCAGCATGCGCCATCGGGAAGCCATCCCAGCATAGCATTCTGATGCGCTGCACCAGAAAGGGCAAGGAAGAGCCATGCACCGGTTCTTAGGGCAGCCTTTTGCTGCCCCTAAAAGGAGTGGCCTTTTGACACTCTTTTCGGGGTGGCAAAAGGGAGGTTTGGGGCTGCAGCATGGGGTTGCCATGGCCCTGATCCACCACTTCCTGCAGCAGCCCAGAGCCACCCTTCTGCAGAGGCCCTAAATTCTGTGGAAAAAGCAAAAGACTTTTGGCTAAAATTTAGGAAAGAGATTGAAAAGAATAAAGAAGGTAACCCAGAAGGAGAAATATATGGAAGAAGACCATTGACCAGAATGAAGACAAGACAGGATTCAAAAAGAAGTGAGGAGAAGGAGGAAGGTGATTCTGAGGTGGATGAAGAGGGTGCAACAGGCAGAAAAGAAGAGGAAGAATAAACTATAAAAAATGTACTGATTGACTATTTGGGGGTTTGATTACAAGGAATATGCTTAATTCTTGCTTGTTTGAGGGATGGAAAATGTAATTTGATAAAGTTAAAAGATGAAATTAATTTCCTGGAATGTAAAGGGGTTGAATTCACCAGTCAAAAGGGGGAAAGTGTTTACATATATTGAGAAACAGAAATCTGACATAGTTTGTATTCAGCAATCCCACTTTAAAAAATAAAGATAGAAGGTAGATTATTAGAAAGAATTTGGGCCAAGAGTATATAGCATCTCTAGATAAGATGTAAAAGGGAGTTTTTGTTTTTGTGAATAACTATTTGGAGTCTAAAAAAAAATTTAATGACAAAAATGTTCTCTTCGTGGGTTTAGAAATTATATGGAAAAAGAGGAAAGTATTGATTGTGGGGCTCTATTATCCCCTAAATCAGGGGTTGGCAACCTACGGCCCGCGGGCCGGTTCTGGCCTGGCCCCCCCCCCACTTACCGGCCCCCGCCGACCCCTGCTGCCGGCCCCTGCCACCGCCGCTATGAGTTTTGGCTCCCGTGCGGCCGCGCACATCGTGCCCACCATTTTGTTTTCCAAAATGGTGGCTATGACGTGTTTGCGCATGTGCAGGAGTATTGCACATGTGCAAATGAGTCGTGGCCGCCATTTTGGCAAAACAAAATGTCAGCCATGAGTGGCGGCTGACATTTTGTCTTCCAAAATGGTGGCCACAACTCATTTGCGCATGCGGAGTACTTCTGCGCATGCGCAAATGCATCGCAGCCGCCATTTTGGAAAACAAAATGGCGGGCACAACATGTGTGGCAGTTGCTGTTGCAGCGTGCACGGTGGTGGGGTTGCACACGCTCGCGCATGAGTGCACGTGTTGCCATTCCCCCCCCCTGTCCGCCAAAAGGGAGGACTTCAGCGGACCGGCCTCCGGCTGAAAAAGGTTGCCTACCCCTGCCCTAAATTATAAAGGGAGATTTTATTTGGAATTACAGGCAAAAATATTGGAATTTGATTATGAACACATAATATTAATAGGAGATTGTAATAGATTATGTGATCCTAAATTGTTCAGAACTTTAATTAAAAAAAGATAATCAAATGAAACTACCCAAATCATTTTTCAACTTAACAGAAAACCTGGCCCTAGTGGACACTTGGACACTTTATCAAATTGGACATGATGTGAAGAAAAATTTACCTTTCATTCTGATAGACATAACTCACTAGCTAGAATTGATCTGGTTCTAGTTTCTAAAACAGGGATAGGCAACCTTTTTGAGCAGGGGGCCGGGTTGCTGTCCCTCAGACAATTGTGGGGCCGAAGCAAAAATAAACAAATTTTTAAAAATATATTTTTTAAAATATATATATATGCATGCACACTCTCTCAGCCCCAGAAAAGCCATGATGGCAAAACCCCTGTGGAGATTTTGCCAAGAAAACCCCAAGAACAAGTAATAACAACAATAATCAATATCATCATGGCGGGCGGCTGTGGCAGCAGGGGTTGTCGGCGGCGGCGGCAGGACCAGCCTGGGGCCGGTCCAAAGGCCTCGGTGGGCCGCATCCGGCCCCCGGGCCACAGGTTGCCTACCCCTGTTCTAAAACATTAACAGGAGAAATTGAAGATGCTCTTATCCCCGCTCTTGTTTTTGTTGTGATTGAAACTTTGATATTGAGGGTTAAAAGAGATGCAATATTGAAGGGAATAAAAAATTTAAAATTCAATTATAAAATAATGGCTTTTGCTGACAACTTGGCAATAAATTTAGAAGATCCCTTATCAAGCATGGAGCAACTTATAAATATGATGGGTTTATCTGGGAAAGTGATGGGCTGTAAAACTGACCTTAAAAAATCAGCCATCATAACTAAAAGTATGAGTCAAAAAGATGAATTGGATTTACAAAATAAGGAAGGAAGTGAAGTAAAGAAAAAGGTAAAATATCTTGGACAAATTATGGAAAGAGATTTTAAAAGTTCTAATGAACTAGCAAAAAATTCAACTATCATTCTTAGGAAGAATAGCAGCTATTAAAATGGTAATTTTACCTAAAATTCTATATTTATTTCAAAATATACTGATTATGATTGTGGATAAGGTTATTAAAAATTGGCAAAGGGACTTAATGAAATTCATTTGGCAAGGCAAAAGAGCTAGAATTAGGTTTAAAGTATTATACGATATGAAAGAACGGGGAGGGAGGCTGTCAGTACCGAATCTAAAATTATATTGGGAAGCATGTTGTCTGTCTTGGATGAAAGATTGGATTTTATTAAAAGATAAAAGATTACTAGAATTGGAGGGAGAGGGACTGAAATTTGGTTTCCACACTTATCTATTATATGATAAAGAGAAATCTAATCAATTAGTAAAAAATCATTGTATTAGAAAACCATTGTATTAAGTATTTGAATAAATAAATAAAAAAGAATTATTACATGCTTGCCAAGATGGGTCTCACCTCAAGAAGCTCTCTATAGGAAAGAAATGTATAAAGAAGAAGGATGATGTAAATACAAAGATATTATTGTGGAACAAGAGGGACAATATGAAATTAAATCACATGAAGAATTAAAGAAAGAAGGATTTAATCTAAGTTGGTTTGAATACAGACAATTATATGAGAGAGCAAGGCTAGATATTAAAACTTTTGGGGAGACAAATAAAAAGTCAGAATTGGAAAACATCTTAAAAGAGGAAAATTTTTTAAAAGGACTAATTGGAAGATTATATGACATATTGCTTAGATAGGAAACAGAAGAGGAGACTATTAAAGAAAATATGATCGGGAGGGCTAAAGCTCTGGAGCACCCAATACAATTAGAGCAATGGGAGATAATTTAGAACAAATGTTTGAATTATACAGTAGCTCAAAATCTGAACAAAAATTGGTATAAGATGTATTTTAGATGGCACCTTACTCCAACTACATTAGCTAAAATATATAAGAAAACAAATAATCTCTGTCAGAAATGTGATGAAACAACAGGTTCATACATTCATTGTTGGTGGTCTTGTAAGAAAGCTAAAAGCTATTGGAGCTCAATTACTAAAACTATCAATAAGATACTAGGAATAAATTTGGAGACCAAATCAGAATATTTATTATTGGGAATGCTTGAAGGAGAAGTTGAGAAAAAAAAATTGGTAAAACTTTATTCTATATGACAACATTAGCTAGAATATTATTTGCACAAAATTGGAAATCTAAAGTGATTCCAGATATAAAGGATTGGCTGTTTAAACTTTATGGAAATAGACAAACTGTCATATATGATTAATGGAAATTTAATGGAAGATTATAATATGGAATGGGAACTGGTAAGGAAATTTATAAAAGAACCATGGAAGGATATTGCTGTGATAAGTATCTAATAACATGTGGGATATAGTTTTCTAGAATTGTAAATAGTATAATGTTTTTCTTTTTGTTACATTTCAGGTTTTTTGTATAACCATCTAGGAATTGAAATGATGTATTATTATTTTGTGGTTAAATACATTAAGAATAACAATAGTAGAAGATTATAGTTAGAATATATAAGCAATAAGATATTAATAAGAAAGTCAAATTAACTACACTAAACTAAGGTGGCAGAAATTGAGTTGTTAAGTGAGAGGTTTAATAATAGAAATTAGGCAGAGAAGTTCATTAGTGGGGAGGAATAAAGAGAGAAGGGGTGAAAGCGATGCGGGTGAGTGGATGTGTTCAGAAAGTAAGCAGGAGATAGAGGATGGTGAGGAAGTTGAATAGAAGGTAGAAGATAATTGTGAATGGTTTTAAGAATGGGAGTGAGAAAAGGTAGGGTATGGGGAGAAGGGGAGGGAAGGGAACTTCGCTGTCTAGTTTAACATATGATGTGTTTTAAATGTATTTGTTCTGTACTGCAATAAAAATTATAATTAAAAAAGAAGAAGAATTCAAGGCAACAGCTCATGGGTCAAATGGGCCATTCCTCTTACTCACTGAAATGATAGAGCCCAAGAGTGGCAATCCTGCCATGCCTCCCTTTCCAACAGGGAAACCTCCATCTTTAGCCCTTGGCTTTTGTAAAGTAAATCAGTACAATGCTGGTGTGTATACCCACATGCACAAATGCACCCAGAGACATTGAGTAAAATGTCAGAATGATTGTCCAGAGCACCCTGCTGTCTTCTGACATTTCTGAGGCTGTTGTTTGGTGCGCTGATTGCAAGCCAGGTCCTGCTTGGGCAGGGGTAGGCAAACTTTCCCCTTTAAGGGCCGAGGGACTTCAGCTCCCAGAATCCCAGGAGCTATTGGCCAACATGGGACTATTGGCCAACATGGCTGAGGCTTCTGGGAGCTGAAGTCCCTTGCCCCTTAAAGGGGAAAGGTTGCCTACCCCTGTGCTTGGGCTTGGCCACTTGTTTTCACACACTTAGCTAATTTTGCTAAGTCTTGTCCTCCCACTGACAACAGTCCCAGAGAAAAACTGAGCTAGGAATGATTGTTCCCTGAGCAGGAGAATAAACAGGGAATTGGGGTGGCCAATAAAAGCTTCTTCTGGTCAGCTAGCTTTTCCTTATTGTTTCCATCCTTGACTCCCACTGACAACAGTGCAGAGATATAATGGGGAGGGGGGTGATGGCATTCTTCATCCCAGCATACAAATTCTGCCCCCACTGAAATGTTCCTTCAGTTCCCAATTTTCTAGCATTGCAGAGTGAGACCAAGGCTGCTGCCACACTGCAGAATTAATACAGTTTGATCCTCAGTTTCCATCCTATGGAATCCTAGGATTTGTAGTTTGTTGTGCTGATGGAGAAGGCTAAAAAGCTCTCAGAATGACAAATCCCAGACTTCCATAACGCTGAGCCATGGCAGTTAAAGTGATGTCAAACTGCATTAATTCTGCAGTGGAGATGCAGGACAAGAACTCTTAAATTCGCTATTCACATTGCTGGTGAGTGAAAGGGTAAACCAACCTCCCTTTTCTGGTCCTGATACAAATTTCTTCCCTAACTAGTATTAATTTTTCTTTAAAATTCTGTCAGTTGTTAACATAGCATTTATAAACATCTCTAATTCAACTATGTGAGCTCTCAGAGTGTCAACATTATTTGATGAACCATCCTATATGCATTATTTCATGAATCTGGTCCTTACAAGTAACTTTACTTGTACACACAACTATGAATCAGAAAATAAATGAAGGCCAGAATACCAAGCTGGGGTGGGGAGAGCAGTTCACACCTACATGAACAATTACTACTACTTCCTACAAATAAATGTGATTACTTTATTATGTTTCACACTGCTACATTGTCTGGGATCCCACACCCAGAATTATGTGTTAAGGCCTAACATATAATTGTGTATGTCATTCCAAGACAATCTCCATTACATTGGGCAATTTTTATCCCTCTGCTTTAGTTTTCGGTGCTATTTTAGAAAATTGCTACTTTCCAAGATGAATCACAATATATAATTAGAGTACATACAGTTGTATAGAAGCTCATTCAATTGTGATCTTCTCCAGAATATGTTTAGTGTCCCACCAACTTTGTTCTCATGGTTCTAAATCTAGGCCCAGCTGTTGGAGGGACATTTCTCTTTGTAATTAACATATTTACTTGATATCTTTCTTAAAGAAACAATGGGAATGGTTGTCTTCTACTTGGAACACTGGTCTGTATAGTGGAGATGGCTTTGTAATGGTCACAATGGTCAGCTGATAAGACCAGCCTATTAAAATTCTGCTCAGCTGGCTGTAGAGAGTGGAAAGCTTTGTTGCTATTACAAAGGTTAGCCAATCAGCACTCTCCTCAGCTGGCTGGGAAGGGGCCAATCAGCACTCTCCTCAGCTGGCTGTCACAAGAGACCAGCCAATCAGCAGCATTGCATTCAGTTGGTTGGAGACTATTAAAGCAACCAGCCAACCAGGGTCAGCACTCTGATTAACTGGCTGGGGGAGGAGTGATTATCACAAGGGCCAGACAATTCTACAGTAGTGTTTCCTAAATGTTCGTTTTCCACAAGTTTGAGACTTTGACTCCCAGAATTCATGCTCATTGGCCATGCTTCTTGAGACTTCTGGGAGCTGAAGTCCAAAAAAACATCTGGAGGGGCAAAATTTGAGCATTGAACTTTGGCTTGTAGTAGAATGTAAGTAATTGATTGGTACTCAACTCTATTCTTGGAGAAAGATTGTATATTTTAATTGTTGTAAGGCACTTTGAGTCTCAGTCTGGGTAAAAGGCAAGATAGAAAGCACTACATGTAATAGTAATAGTTGTTGTTGTTGTTGTTATTGACACAAAAGGCATGAATGTAGATCCATAGCAGGCTCCCTCTCACCTGCATGCATCCTTAATTGTCTGACAGAACTTGCCATAGGAACTTTCTTTGCTCCTATTGGGAGGCAATACTTGCAGCGAAGATGCTGCACATATTGCGTCTGCAGAGTCTCGTCCAGCAGAGCTGTTCAAGGTGGTAAGGGAGATGACGCAGGTACCTCCTGCGCCAAATCCCTTGCTTAACCCGACAACGGCCTGCTGTGATGCATTTAACAACTTCTTTGCAGATAAAATCTCTCAGATAAGAGCCAACTTAGATGCTACCATTGAATCAGAGTCTATAGGCGAGGTGTCCAGCGACTCCGTCGATGTAGTTATCCTGGATCAGTTTCAATCTGTGAGTACCGAGGACGTGGACAAGCTGCTTGCTAAGGTGAGGAAGACAACCTGCCCTCTCGACCCTTGCCCATCATGGCTGGCCGTCCAGGGGGGGGGATGCATTGAGGAGATTCTTTATGGATATCATTGGTGCATCCTTCAGGGAAGGACATGTTCCATCTTGTCTAAAGGAAGCAGCTGTTAGGCCACTCCTGAAAAAACCTTCCCTGGACCCCCTGGATATGAGAAATTATAGGCCTGTTTCATTGCTGCCATTTTTGAGCAAGGTGATCGAGAGGGCGGTTGCTCTTCAGCTCCAAGCGGTCTTGGATGAAACCGATTATCTAGACCCATTTCAAACCAGCTTTAGGACAGGCTTTGGGGTTGAGACTGCCATGGTTGCCTTGACCAACGATCTGCGTCTGAGCATCGACAGGGGTAGTGTGACCCTGTTGGTGCTTTTAGACCTCTCAGCGGCTTTTGATACAATAGATCACAGCATCCTCTTGGCCCGCCTGAGGGGATTAGGTATCGAGGGCACTGCTTTGCAGTGGTTCCGGTCCTTCCTCTCGGGAAGGTCCCAGAGGGTGCTGCTCGGGGACTGTAGTTCCAGTAAGAGGGAACTCACTTGTGGGGTCCCTCAGGGAGCTATTTTGTCCCCGACATTATTTAACATCTACATGAAGCCGCTGGGTGAGATAATACGGAGTTATGGTGCTGGGTGTTATCAGTATGCTGATGACACTCAAATCTATTTCTCTGTGTCTCGTTCGTTGGCCTTGAATTCCAATGGCATCTCTTCTCTCAATGAATGTCTTCAGGTGGTAATGGGCTGGATGAGGAAAAACAGATTGAAATTGAATCCAGAGAAGACGGAGGTGCTCACGGTAGCGGCCCCAAAACCAGGAATTGGGTTGCAACCTCCAGTCCTGGATGGGGTCACACTCTCCTCCAGTGACTGTGTTCGCAGCTTGGGGGTGCTCCTTGACTCGTCGCTCCTGATGGCAAATCAGGTTAACGCGACGGTCAGGAGCGCCTGTTATCAGCTTTGGCTGATATGCCAGCTGCGCCCTTTTCTGAAAGTAAGGGATCTCGAGACTGTTGTGCACGCACTGGTAACCTCACGCCTCGACTTCTGTAATGCGCTCTACATGGGGCTACCCTTGTGCTTGGTTCGGAAGCTACAGCTGGTTCAAAACATGGCAGCCAGGCTTATTTCTGGAACATCCAGGAGGGACCACATCACTCCGGTTTTGAGGTCCCTCCACTGGCTGCCTATTAGCTTCCGGGCCCAGTACAAGGTGTTGGTTATCACCTTTAAAGCCCTAAATGGCTTGGGTCCAAACTATATCACAGACCCCCTCCTCCCGTACAATCCCCCCCCGCGTGCTCCGGTCCTCGGGGAGAAATCTCTTAGTGCCTCAAAGATCGAGGCTGTCCGCAACCTCCCAGAGGGCCTTCTCTATCGTCACCCCTAGACTCTGGAATAGCCTGCCGGACAAGATCCGTCAGCTAACATCTTTGGACAGCTTTAAAAAAGCTATCAAGACGGATCTCTTCCGGCAGGCCTTCCCAGATTAACTGCCCAGTTCCCAGCTGTTCCCTCCTTTAGTTGATCCTGGTTTTCTGTAATGTAACAATGGGATGATTTATCTTGTCCTTTATTATTTAATTTCTTTGTATTTTGTCTTAGGACTTTTCACTATGTACTGTTTAATACTGTTTTAAGGGGGGAGGGATATATTTTTATTGTACTGATTTTTATGCTGTAAACCGCCCGGATTGGGCAACCATTGGGCGGTATAGAAATAAATTTTATTATTATTATTATTATTATTATTATTATTAATTTCATTTATTCCTCCTTCAAATTCCTTTGCCAAAATTACAACCTTCTCCAAACTGGTAACCATGGCCATGGTGTGATCTACACTGTGCTCTTTCCATTGTTGTTTTATCAGACTAGCTCAAGATACCAGATCCCATCTGATCTTGGAAGCTAAGCACAACCAGCTCTGGTTAGTACTTGGATGGGAAATCACCAATAAATACCAGGTGCTGTAGACTATATTTCAGAGGAAGCAACTAGCAAAACCACCTCTGAGTATTCCTTGCCTAAGGCCTTGCCTGCACTGGCCAGGATACTCCAGAGGCAACCCCCACAGTTGGCTCAATCTGCCCCCATTACCTCACCCTTGAGCCACCTGGTGCATCCACCACTGCCATCTCACCAAGCTGCCCATTGCATCCACCATTGCTATGGGTCACTTACTTTTAAGGCCAGAACAGGCCATCCAGTGACTTACATGGCTATTCTGACTTTGGAACAAGTGACCCACCATGATGGCAGATGCACTGGCAGGCTCAGTGGGAACAGAGGAATGGAGGGCTCTGGATCTACTCAGAAGATCTGAACTAACAGGTATTTTTTTAAAAAAAACTATGTTAAGTGTGTTTTACCATGTTAAGTCTGTCATCCAAACAGGACAGTTCCAGAATTGGGGGGGGGGGGGGGTTTGGTGGTCCTTTTAGCCCATGCAGACAAAGCCTAATAAAACCCTATTAAATGTATGGAGTAAAGTAGTGCTCAGAGGTCTGTTTGTACAGGAGGGCTCCAAACAAAAGAAAATTAAAGAAAAGAAATGCCAGGAATTGATTAAAGAAATTGAATTCTTGTTGAACTCCCACAAGAAGACCCAAAACTCAAGACATACTAAAAACTTTATTAGAAAAAAAAAGCTAAAATTGAAGAATTAGACCTACACTCAGTTCAAACTAAATTTCAATACACAAAAGCCTACTTCTATGAAAACAATAACAGGAACTCTAAATTACTACCTAGATTAGCAAAACAAAAAGCAGAAAAAAGAATTGTTGCAGCTATCACCTCCCCAAATGGAAATATCAAAACCTCTCAAGTTGACATAGTAGAGGAATTCCAAGAGTTCTACTCCAAATTCTATGCTGAAGAATCAGCCCACCCAATAAACTTAATTCATTCCTCAATTCTCTCAAAATTCTGAAAATCAAGGAACCACACACCGCTGTACTCAACCAGCCGATCTTGTTAGAAGAAATCAAACAGGCAATCCAAAACATCAAACCAGGGAAATCTCCTGGATTAGATGGATTTACGGGAGAATTTTACAAGCTATGTATGATAAAAATTACACCACACCTACAAGATCTAGTCAATGAGATAATGTCACAAGGTCTATGTCCTTACTCTTGGCACACTTCCAGAATTGTCCCCATCCCCAAAACAAGTGACTGTCAACCTCCCACCTCAGCATTTAGACCGATAGCATTAATAAACCAGAATGTGAAACTACTGACCTCAATTCTAGTGAATAGGATTAATAGCTTCATCACTGAATATATCTCTATTGAGCAAACTGGCTTTATGCCAAATAGAAAACTATCTGATGCCATTAGACAAGTCCTAAATGTCACCCATCATGCCTCAAAATCTAAAACCCCAATTGCCCTTATGTTCCTAGATGCCTTGAATGCTTTTGACAGAGTGAACTGACAATACTTATTTGGAGTACTGTGAAAGATGAACTTTGGAAATAAATTTATTAGTATGCTAGAAAACCTATACACACATTCAGAGGCTTTAGTGACAGTCAGTAGAATAAAGTCCTCTACCTTTAGGCTCCAAAGGGGAACTAAACAAGGTTGTCCCTTATCCCCGCTGTTATTTGCTATTGCAATAGAACCATTAGCCACCTCAATCAGAGAAAATGAAAACATAATGGAACCCAAAATAGGAGGAACAACCCATAAATTAAATCTCTTCACAGATGATGTGATCATCTTCCTAAAACAACCCAAACAATCCTTCCCTACCTTACGCACCATATTAAACTCCTTTGATACCCAAATTGACTATTCAAAATCTAAATTGCTATGTCTCAACATTGCTCATGAGGACCAACTAGACATTCAAAAAGCTACCAATCTCTAGTTAAAACCCTCAGGATTTACTTACCTAGGAACCACCATTACAAAAAATCTCAATCAGATAATCCCCAGAAACTACAACAAAATAACTAAATGGTTAATCTCTAAAACACTAGAATGGAAGAGACTGACAACCACCACAGACAAAACTCAAACTTTGGCAAAATCTCATCAATACATTTGCTTTTAACCATACGAGACCCAGATTTAGGAAATCCACATGACACCTCTGATCAACTGGCTGGGGGAGGAGGCTTTGTGATTGTCACAAGGGCCAGCAATGTCTGATCTTGAACTATAAGGCCTAAGCAGACTGCCAGAAATAGTGCACATTAAATTGAGGCACTGCCCTGGCTCAGTGCTAGGGAGTCATGGGAATTGTATTTTTTTTTGGGGGGGGGACATTGAGCCTTCTCTGTCAGAGAGCTCTGGTGCCACAATAAATTACAGTTCCCATGATTCCCTAGCACTGAGCCAGGACAGTGCCTCAATGTAATGTGCACTATTTCTGGCAGTCTGCTTAGGCCCTATATTTTGCACCATTCCAATTTAGTCAAATCCTTCATTTAATTAAAAAATATCAGAGCACACACTGGGTTAACATGGAAATGAATGCCCCCCCTCCCAAAGCACCAAATGACTAACATCTTTAATCTACAACTATTTGTTCTTTAACAAATCCATCCCACAAGTAATTAAAAACATTAAAAACCCATGGCTACAAACATCAGTAAAGATATGGTCAAGATGGAAGCCAGTCCTAGCACCAGATCCCTCTCCTATCTGCCCCTTCCTTCTCCACAAATCTTTCTATTCCCCTGATAAATTCAATCAATTCCTGTGATGGGAACAACAAGGTGTATATTTTGTCCGAGACCTCTTTCGTAATGGCAGACCAAAAACAATTGATGCACTAACTTCAGATTTATAGCCATTAAAGGCTAGTTGGTTTCATATCCATCACATAATTGCTTTTACACACAAATTAAAGGAAATAGGAGGACCACCTAGATTACTTACTTTATTTGAGGCATGATGTGTCCCCCCTCCCAAAGCACCAAATGACTAACATCTTTAATCTACAACTATTTGATTGACCACTCTTACCAAAACATCCATGGCATAGAACAAATCTGGGAAACAGATTTGAATCTTTCAGTTCCCATATCAAAATGGACTACAGTTTGGTCCTCCACCCCTTTTAAATCCAGATCAGCATTGATTAGAGAAAACACCTTGAAAATTATACACTAGTGGTACTTGACTCCAGTGAAGCTAGCCAGAATGGTTGAAAATGTTTCCTGCAAATGTTGGCATGGTTGTAATGATAATGGCACACTTCTACACATGTGGCTAGACTGTCCCAAAATAAACACATTTTGGCAATTGGTACTTGAACAAAATTTCATTGATTACTAACCAAGAAGTAGAATTATGTCAGAAATACTTTTGTTATCAATATATGTAGACACAAACTCAAATTTGAAACATAAAAACCTCATAGATTTTTTTTTCATTACAACAGCCCTTGTAGAAATTGCCAGATGCTGGAAAATGGGGGTGTATCCTTAAATAAGTGGTGGAAAAAAGTATGAAACCTGTGGTTACTTGAAAAACTATCAGACAGAATGGCAAGTTAGGCAGGATGACCAAAATCAGGACTTTTATAGACAAATGGTTCCCAGTCATTGACTTCATATACAAAGACAGAAACAAGAGAAGACAACCTCCATCTCATCTGAATCTTTGGTTGGACATTCTCGACTAGATTTACACAAAGACACTGGACTTTAAAATACCATTTACATTGAACAGAACCCAAGAAGGAGACCTGCAACACAATTCAAAGTTGTGAGATGAATTGTTTTATTTGCTTTATTGTTGTGATATGTTTTGTACATAGTTATTTACTTATAATAATAATTTTCTTTAAAAATAAATGTTTAAAATGTATGGGGGCACCATACGTCATATGTCAGAAGTGGTAGGTGACACTGATGGAGAAGCTCATAGTAAGAAAAGCAGTGACAACATTGCTGACACATGTTAGCACTCCACAGTGAAAAGCAATGGTGAACCTCCTTGCAGAAACCTCTCACCAAGAAAACCCTATGATGAGACAGCCTAGAATGGAACAAATGGCAGAATCAGGACACAAACAGAAAGCACCAGATCTAAGTAATTTATAAAGATTTGTAAAGAAATGAATTATGCAAGGACTTCTCCATTTCTGGGCTTCACTTCGACACACCCTTTCACCACTGATAGGCATTTTGCTAGGGCAATATGGCATCTGGTCCAGTCCCACTTTCCCCTTTTGAGGTAAGGCTTCTGCAAATGCAAAATTAATGCATTTGCCAAAAAAATAGAAGTGAGGTTAGTTATGAAGAAAGAAATACTTAGGAGGCAGTTAGGTGAAATCTGTCAGGTGGGAAGAGGTTTAGCTTCTGATTTTAAAAGTTGAGCAGATTTTCATTGCCCAGAAAATTCCTCTGTCATTATGAAGGAAAATCAGAGGTGATTGCTAGGCAGCCTGAGCAATTATTATTTCAAATATATAACCTTTTAAAATGTCTTAGAAGCATATTTCAGTTTTTTAAAGGTCAGAATACTATCACTTTATGCACAGCTACAAAACACTACAAACTGTTCAAACTTAGAATCTGCAATGCAGTTGTCCCCAAAGGACTGAGCGAGACAGAGTTATCAGTAGAAAACTGAAGTCCTGCAGACTTAAGCTACTTATATCTATTTGACTTCAATGGGATTTAAGCAGCATAAAAGTACCAAATAATGCAGTCTTCATATTCTGGAAAATGCTCTTTCCCTAGCCTAAAATTTATGGATATGATGTGTAAAATATCTTATTATTTTTAAGTAAAAGGTTTTAATTAGTAGGACATTATTTATTCTTATTACTTTATTCATGAAAGCATTTATGCTTTATATCTTAGAGACCAGGAACATGCCATGTAGTCAGACTGTAATGTTACATTCTAGACTAGGAAGATGCAAAAAATTAAACTCTTGATGTTGAAAACAGAGAGAACTCAGTAGAGGCCACGATCCTACTAGTGCTACTGCTGCTAGTAGTCTTCTGCTGCTGTTATAAGCCCCCACATGATTCCCTTTCTTCCTTATCCTCTGTCTAGCTAGATGTTTTCGCCATCATTGACATGGGGAGGAGGATGAAAGAGGGCTTTCAGGTTGCAGCAGTTTGTTTGTAGAAAATAATTAATTAAAACTTGATCTGCGAAAGAGTGAGATTCTACTCTTCTGTGCCTGCCTACACTTGTTATTGTGTGTCTTCAAGTCATTTCTGACTTCTGGCAACCCTAAGGTGAACCTATCCTGGGGTTCTCTTGGCAAATTTCTTCACAGGGAGTTTGTCATTACCATCCTCTGAGGCTGAGTGTGACTTGCCCAGGGTCACCCAGCAGACAAGGTAAACACCAGCTGCCTTTAGAATCTCTTACTAGCCATGTGTAAATAGCAATACAGAAATAAAATGAGTGAGCAGATAAGCCTGCCTTGCCAGCTGTCCCCAGAATGTATTTTTTAAGCATAGATCTAGATCTTTACCCACCAAAATGAAAATCAAAATAAAAGTGGAGACCAGTGAAAGCAAAAGTCTTTCCTAGATGGACGAAGCCTTGTTTAGGTGGTCTCTAGATGGTTCCAAATGTTTATCTTTTTAACATATGCAAGCCTTACTTGGCCTGGTTGCTTCATTTCACATGTGCATGTAGTAAGTTTTGAAGAAAACATTTCCTGAAACATATTGAACTGCTCTTCCTTTTTTTGTAGTGTAGGAACCTATCCCTATTTATTCTATGTTATTTCTACCTTTGGTACCAACTTTTCTGTTAAAGAAGCAATGCCCTGGACCACATCCACTTCATTAATTGAGGTACATCTGTATTTACACTGCAGATAGAGAAAGAGAGAGTTACTGGTGTTAATGCAATACTGGGTTTCCTTGGAAACATTTGTGAGATTCCTCCATGAAAAGACCAATAATAGTGAAAGAAGCAGCCTGGAAGAAAAGGAGGCAGGTAACAGTGCAGAAGTAAGAACAGAAGACTTTAAGGTGCATTCAATTATAATTTATTCAGCTCAATATGTTTTCTTTAAAACCTTTGCCAGGGGCACTGTAAACCAAAACAATACTAATATAGCAGCTCTGTTACAGATAAATGATTTTAATCAAAACACACTAGTTAGTGCATCTTTCAAGGTTATCTGTACTCTTTGGAAAACAGCTTGCTTCCTTTTACCAATCGAAGGAGATTATCACATCAGCTTTAAAAGCAGCTTACCTGAGCCAGCTTAAAATTAGAAGCAGACAGCATCCTGATACTATCACACAAATTTAGCTGCCAAAATCACTGCCCAGCTGCAGCCCAGCTCCATTGCTGCTTCAAGGGGCACTCCTCGCACCTCTTCAAAGCCAGGAGTTTTCCAGCTTGAAAAAATGGCCACCAGAGCACCCCTCGGAGTGGTGATGGAGCCAGGCTGTAGCCAGGCGATAATTTTGGCAGCTAAATATGTGTGATACTATCAGGATGCCACCCGCTTCTAATTTTAAACCAGCTCAGGTAAGCCGCTTTTAAAGCTGGTGTGATAATCTCCATACCCAAAAATGACATGGTGCACTGTGGAAGGGGCCTTCTTAGCCCCATAAGAGATTATTTAGGGCTGCACTGCTACCACATATGTTGTTGTTGTATGCCTTCAAGTCGTTTCTGACTTATGGCGACCCTAAGGCAAACCTATCACGGCATACTCTGGACAAGATTTGTTCAGAGGGGGGTTGCCATTGTCTTCCCCTGAGGCCGAGAGCATGTGACTTACCCAGGGTCACCCAGTGGGTTTCCATGTTCAAGAAGGGATTCAAACCCTGGTCTTCAAAGTCATAGTCCAACATTCAGGCCACTCCACCATGGTGGCTCTATACTACACCTGGAAAAAAAATTAAAAACTGTAAAATCCCCAGATGTCTTCTGGATGACATAGGGGACATTTTCATCATGTTTTAGGGCCTTCCTGTGACATTTAAGGTCCAGGAGAGGTCTTTTTTAAGAATAGCAAATGAGCCGAAGGCACTTCCTCTTCACTTCCTTTGTCCAAAGAAAATGGGGGGCTCTCCTAGGCCTAAATTGACCATGGGGGGCAAAATGTGGTGGAAATGTGCACACACCCTGGATGACATTTTGGAATGTTTTGGGGGCAAAAAATGATTTAAAAAAAACTTTGTTCTATTTTTTTTAATCCTGGGAGCATCCAGTGGGCCTCCAAACAGGGTGTAAATTCTCTCGATGTCCCTTAGGGGCATTTTGAGAAATTTTGGAGAGGATTATTATTATTATTATTATTATTATTATTATTATTATTATTATTATTCCTGGGGTTCATGTGGGGCACAGAAAGAGCATACAAGATGTATTTTGCCCACACTTAAAACGTAAGGGGAAGAGAAAGAACAGAGATGTCATTGCAGGGGTCTACTACAGATTTCCAAGACAGACTAAGAATTTTGGGGTGGAACACATGCTCAAAATGAAGCCGCTTCTGGCTGCTTTGGAGGCATGATGTTCAGACAGTGCATGCCTCCAAAGCAGCTGGAAGCTGCATCGAAACCATGCTCCAGTGCTTAGACTGGGGCAAAAGGAGCTGGGATAATCCAGCTCCTGGTGGCATGGGTCAGTCCCTGTGTGCACGGCCCAGAGGCTGTGCGGTCAGTGGGGTTCTGACCTGCTTCAGGCTGGAGCAGACTCGGGCAGCTCTTTCATGCCTGTCTGCTCTGTCCTTGGATGATGCCTTCCTGGAACAGATGACCACACATTCAGAAAGGAGAGATGTAGTAGCAATGGGGGATTTCAACTATCCTGAAATTTGTTGGAAGTTAAACTGAGCCAAGAATGCAAGGTCCAACAAACTGCTCACTTGCGTTGCAGGCAATTTCATTGTCCAGAAGATAGAAGAGGCAACAAGGGCATCAGCTATTTTAGATCTAATCCTAACCAACAGGGATGGCCTGGTTAATGGGTTGGAAGTGGCAGGACCCTTAGGTGGGAGTGACCATGTTCTCCTAGGATGTTATCACACGTGTGCCACAATTCGAAAATAAAGTGGAAATGACAAATTCCGAAAATAAACCTTGATTCCGCAAATGGCTTTCACACGTAATTACCTTAATTGCGCATTTAAGCTAAGCCCCCACTGAAACCGCATTTAACATTCACACACAAGTGAGAAAATCCCGTACATGTACTAGAAATGATCTTCTAGCACATGCGCACTATGCTCGCCGCAGCTGTCACTCGCCGCAGCTTTCACCCCTTCCCCAGGTCGTCCGCGGAGCAGCCGGCCCTCCGCACAGCCGGCACTCCAAGGAGGACCTCCTCGCACATCCTGCAGCGGAAGAGTCGCCGAAGGTGCGCCGCAGCCTTTTGCGGCGCACCTTCGGCAACTTGTGAAAGGAGCGCCAATTTAGTGCTCCTTTCAGGGGCGGCGAAGCCGCGCCACGGTGCCGAGATGTGGGGATACCTCGGCCCCGCAGCGCAGCTTCCCGGGGCGGCCCATGTCTGCCCGTCCTTCAAGCCACCGAAGGTGCGCCGCAAAAGGCTGCAGCGCACCTTCGCCGACTCCACCGCCGCAGCGTGTGCAAATGCTGTGGCAGGAGGTCCTTGCCGGAGCACCGGCCATGCGGAGGACCGGCTGCTCCAAGGACAACCGGGAAGGGGTTGGAGTGCCGATTGTGCGGCTGCCCCTCTCCTTCCCTGCCCCCAAGACGGCTCAATTAGCCGGCTGCTGAGGGGGAAGGAGACCCCGCAGAACCATGGGAAAATGCGGGGAAATGCTTCCAAATGCGCATTTGGCTATCACATTACAGTAAATGCGAATTTACCTTAATTGAGCATTTGCATTTCCTCCAAACAACCGAATTTCAAAAGATCTCGGATAACACCAGTTTCTGTCCACTTTCTGTCCAGTTTCTGTGCGACATCATGTGAAAACATGGGGCACTAATCCAGTTTCTGTTTGGGTTTTGTGTGGATTAACCAGCAGATTTGCCCCCGTGTGATAACGTCCCTAGAGTTGTTATACAGAGGAAATGGGAAGCCATGGCTAGTCAGGGGGGTGCAGACGAAGGCGTCCAAGACGCCCTGGTCTGCAGCGCCGCGGGGCCAAGGCAGCCTCACCGTGGCGCCTCCCCGGCGAATCTAAAAGGAGTGCCAAATTGGCGCTCCTTTTAGATTTCAGAGAAAGTACGCCCCAAAAGTGGGGGGCGCACTTTCTCTGACTCAAACGCCGCGGCGCGTGTGGTCGCCGCGGTGTGAGGTCAACCCGGAAGCGCCGGCCGGCCAGATGGCCGGCGCTTCCAGGGGCGACCTCAGGAAGAGGAAGGGGCGCCGCTCGTGTAGCTGCCCCTCCTCTTCCGGGCCTCGGAGACGGCTCTATTAGCCGTCTGCCGAGGCCCTCAGACACACATTCTAGACCAGGGGTAGGCAACCTTTCCCCTTTAAGAGCCGAGGGACTTCAGTTCCCAGAATCCCAGGAGCTATTGGCCAACATGGGACTATTGGCCAACATGGCTGAGGCTTCTGGGAGCTGAAGTCCCTCAGTCTTTAAAGGAGAAAGGTTGCCTACCCCTGTTCTAGACTTTAAGAAAGCTGATTTCAATAATTTGATTATTGTTAATTTCAGTGTAATGTCTAGGGAAGTAATAGTACTACTTTATTCTGCTTTGGTTAGATCTCACCTGGAATATTGTATCCAGATCTGGGCATCACAATTGAAGAAGGATGTGGACAAGGTGGACTGGTGGAGCATGTCCAGAAGAAGGCAATTAAAATGGTGAAAGGCAGGGGTAGGCAACCTTTCCCCTTTAAGGGCCGAGGGACTTCAGCTCCCAGAAGCCTCAGCCATGTTGGCCTATAGCTCCTGGGATTCTGGGAATTGAAGTCCCTCGGCCCTTAAAGGGGAAAGGTTGCCTACCCCTGGTGAAAGATCTAGAAACCTAAGAGGAGCGACTTTAGGAGCTGGGTATGTTTAGCTTGAAGAAGAGAAAGTTAATAGGTGAAATGATAGTCATGTTTAAATATTTGAAGGAATGTCATATTGAGGCAAGATTGTTTTCTCCTGCTCCAGAGACTAGTGTCCAAAACACACTGCAGAAATAATCCAGTTTAAGACTGCTTTATCTGTTCTGGCTCAATGTAGAGAATTTTGGGAATTGTAGTTTTGTAAGACATTTAGCCTTCTCTTTCAGAGAGTTCCAGTGCCACAATAAACTACAGTTCCCAGGATTCCCTAGGTCTCAGCCAGGACAGTTAAAGCAGTCTCAAAGTGGATTATTTTTGCAAACACAGAGCAATGGATTCAAACTACAGGAAAAAAGATTCCACCTAAACATTAGGAAAAACTGTTGGACATGGAATATACTACTTTGGAGTGTGGTGGAGTCTTGTTCTTTGGAGGTTTTTAACCAGAGGCTAGAGGACCATCTGTCAGAGTACTTTGATTGTATTTTACTGCATGGCAGTGAGTTGGACTGGATGGCCCTTGTGTTCCCTTCCAACTCTATAATTCTATGATTTAACCCTGCCCTAAATGATGTGATTTCTCAGGGCAGTGTTTTACAGCTTGTCTACATGATCCAAACAAAATAGTTACTCCCTGTCCTCATGGCAACCTGTCAATTCCCTGATTACAGTGCAGACAGTCTTCATGATGTCAGGTCAGTTCCAGGCTGAATCTGCCCTATCCCTCCCTTAAAATGTGTACAAAAAACTCACTTTTTGCTCTGGAGTTTTCAGGAAAACCTGGAGCACTCTGTAGTGAGACTGTGCAGCTGTCTACACACACATCCTGCTGCTCCATGTGATTGACACTAGGCACCATGTTTCTGATGTCAGTGACTTGCAACAGCAGTGGCAGGCAACACAGCAGAATACATGTGCACACAACATGTGCAGACGTTATCTCTGAATACTACGGAGTCCAGAGGTAATGGGGGAAATGGGAGCTGCTCCAGGGCCAGAATCCTCTGGAAGAAGCCCAGAGTATTCTGGCCAATATAGATGATCTCCTGTACTAAAGTTCTTTCCCAGTTATCTTTAATTTTTATCTTTATTCAGCTTTCCTTATGCATACTGCCTCCAGGACTCATGGCTCAGCAACTCATTATTTTTTTTAAGGGAAGAGTGTGCATAGTTTCAGCTAAAAGACCACAGGCATTGGGCTCATGTTCTCAGTCCATCAGGACCCAGAATTCAGAGCAAAAAATGTTAGTTCTATACAATCTGTTCTGAGGAGGGGAGAGACTCTAGTTCCGAGACAGAAAATATACTCTCCAAAATTTCACAGTTGAAAACTGGGACGTATGTGGCCAAGCAATATCAGAGTCTGGTCAAGATTGCAAAAGTAACAGTTGTGTGTCCAAATGGACACCCCCTCCAAGCTTTTGGATACCTAGTGGAAACAGGCTGATACTCTACAATTGAATCAGTGAACCAAGAAACACATATTCAGATTGAAAGCTACAGTAAGTGGGACAATAATGCGGGTAAATGCATTTACAACTCTGTGTTTACTCCATAGTTCTGAGATTTTAAAAAAAAAATCACTTTCAGTTCAGTCCAAAAGTCAGGATTGTATGTAGCAAAGAAACTTGCACTCATGAACATTTGAATAAGAAAATGGACCCAATAACAATTTAAGTAAAAACAGTTTCATTTGGACTCCTGTCCCTACTTTACCTATTTCTACTATACAGCAAAAAATTTCTACTATACACAAAAAAGAAGACACAAGAGACTGCAGCAACTATAGGACCATAGCACTAATCTCCCATACAAGCAAAATTATGCTCAAAATACTGTTACATAGGGGCGCTGCAGATCAGCCTAAAGGGCCGGCCTGGGGGTGGAGTTGGGGTGGGGCAGCCACATGCCAGTCACCCCAGCCCCACCCTGACGTTGTCCTGATGCCACGCACCTGTTTGCACAGTGTCAGGATGCCCTCCTGGCGCAGTGTGTAGACACACTGAGCTGAAAGGGCATGGGAGTCAGCTCTTAGGGCGGCCCTTTGCCACCCCTAAAAGGAGTGGCATTTTGCCACTCTTTTAGGGGTGGCAAAAGGAAGGATTGGGGCCAAGGCGTGGGGTTGCCACGGCCCCAATCCACCGCTAGCAGGGGCAGCTCAGAGCCGCCTGTCTGCATAGCCCCATAGACTCCAACCACACATGGAGAGAGAAATCCCAGAGGTCCAAGCAGGGTCCAGGAAAGGAAGAGGCATCAGGGATGACATTGTAAATATACGATGGCTAATGGAACATAGCAGGGAGTTCCAAAAGAAAATCAGCATATGCTTTATAAACTATAGCAAAGCCTTTGACTGCATAGATCATGAAAGGCTATGGAACACCCTTAAAGACATGGGAGTGTCAACACATCTTATAGTCCTAATGAGGAATCTGTAGAACAGAACATGGAGAAACAGAATGGTTCCCAATTGGCAAAAGACAAGGCTGCATCCTATCACCCTACCTATTCAAATTATATGCAGAACATACTGTATGGAAAGTAGACTTGGACATGGAAGAGGGAGGAGTGAAAATAGGAGGAAGGAATATCAACAATCTGAGCTATGCTGACAAAACCATAATACTAGCAGAAAACCTCACAGACCTGGAACAACTACTAAGGAAGATCAAAGAAGAAAGTGCAAAGGCAAGCTTATCTCCATATAATCCGCCCCGTGCCCTCAGGTCCTCTGGGAGGAAATTGCTTCAACCAATAAGAACTAGGTTGGCAGCAACCTCCCAGAGGACTTTCTCTGCCACGGCTCCTAGACTGTGGAATGCCCTGCCGGAGGAGATCCGTCAGATAACCAACTTAGATGGCTTTTAAAAAGCCATCAAGATGGATCTCTTCTGGTAGACGTTCCCAGAATGATATTTCCCATAATTTCTCCCCCACTATTAGATCACTCCTTTGTAATCAGAGTGCCCTGTTTAATTTGTATTGCTTTTGTAATTTTAAGTTAAATTTTAATGTTGTTATGAATTTAATATTTTTTGGGGGGGGTGAATGTTTTTGTATTGTATGGGATTGTACTTTTAGATTGTAAGCCGCCTTGATAGCCTCGGCTAAAGGCGGGATATAAATAAATTATTATTATTATTATTATTATTATTATTATTATTATTATTATTAGCTTACTGTTGAACATGAAGAAAATAAAAATAATGACCACAGAGAACTTACAAACATTCAAACTAAACAATGAGGAAATAGAAATAGTAAAAGAGTTCTCATATCTGGGATCAAACATTGATCGGAACGGAGACTGCAGCCAGGAAATCAAAAGAAGATTAAGAATGGGGAGGGTGGCTATGAAAGAACTAGAAAAGATCCTAAAATGCAAAGACATACAACTCAGCACAAAAGTCAGAACTATACAAGCCATTGTATTCCCTATTACCATGTATGGATGTGAGAGCTGGACAGTCAAGAAGGAAGATAGGAGAAAAATCAATGCATTTGAGATGTGGTGCTGGAGAAGAGTGCTGAGGATCCCATGAACAGCCAAAAGGACAAACAAATTGGTCCTAGAAAAGATCAAGCCAGAGATATCCATAGAAGCTAAGATAGCAAGACACGACTGTCATACTTTGGACACATCATGAGAAGGCATGAATTGTTGGAAAAGACAATAATGTTAGGAAAGGTGGAGGGAAATAGAAAGAGAGGAAGGTCACATGCTAGATGGATGGACTTTATTAAAGAGACCACAAAAATGAGTTTGCAGGAGCTGGGCAGAGCAGTAGGGGACCTGGAGATGTCTCAGCCATAGGGTCCCCATGGGTCGAGACTGACACAAAGGCAGTTAACAACAAACTATACAGCTGAGAAAAGGGGAAGAATCCTCAGGACCTAGAGACTAGGAAGGGGGGAAACCACCCAAATATAACAAAATAAATGGTGGTATCTCAACAGACCACAGAGAAACTATAATATCTTGGGGCAGGTAATAATTCATTGTTGCCTTAGGCTCAGTCCCACCTCTCAGCAACCATAATTATAGATAATTAATGGTATCTAGTGGATCTATAAGCAGAACCAGGAATTAAAAAAAAAACTGAGTTTGCCCTTTCAGGTTATTATCAGCTCTGAATTTATCTCTTTCATTTCTGTGCCCATTTCCCTAAAACATTCTGTGAATGTTTGTCAGGTTTCCTTAATTGTGTGCCAAACCCATCAAGAATGTTCCTCAGGTGATGAGATACAATATTGTGGTGTTAACAAAATATGAGATATATTTTATTATGCTTGGATTCACTAAAAGCCAACTCATAGCACATTTTTAAGGGTGTTGGGAATCAGTCCATTTGTTTTGGGGGCACTGATGTTGCACATGTGGCAGTCATTTCCTGTCTTTGACTTCCTATAAATGAAGATTGATATGTCTTTCATTGCTATATGCAAATATATCACAAAATGACCTTGGTGAATACTATTTGGTATAAAAGCACAATGATTGTGAAAGGCATCTCAATGCTGAGAGGGCTTTTTCCACTCTTAAATCAGACAGGTCAGCATGTTTGCCAGAGTTCCTTGTTTAATCATTGCTGTTGTGGCAGGGAGCATAATAAGGTACTATGAACCAAGTTTTGGGAAAGACCAATCCAAGAAAAATAAACCCATCTATTATAGTACATATAGTATAGTATTGGAAGCTAAATTGGCTGGGTCAGAGTGTTTCTGTGGATCAGAGTGCCTACCTCAAATTATTAGTTGTTGCAGTCTTCGTAGAAAGCTGTCCAAGAACAAATTCTCACGGGGAAACTTAGTTTATGCCTAGGGTTTTGCTGACTGCCAAATGTGTATGGTAAACAGAAAATTCTTCCCATTTGGCTCATTTGATTTCTCGTTGGTTTTATTAAGCTATTACTTGCCCTTGGGCTTCTTGGTCACTCCTACCTTCTCACTTGCTTTTAGTACATTATTATCTAAATGTTATGGATTATATAGCAGGGGAGTTGGGCAGAAGGTTTAAGAGTCAATTCAAAGTCAAGGAGTGGGAGAAAGTACGTGGGTTAATCTGCCCATAGGCAAATTCTGATTTTTCAACATTCAACGTTTGGAAAGTAAAGCTCTGCTAAATTTCAAATATTTGGCCCTTTTTGGCATATTTCAAATGGTTGGAAGTGCCCATTTTAGCTCTAGGCTGCATCTAAACTGCAGAATTAATGCAGTTTGACACTGCTGTAATTGTCATAGCTCAATGCTATGGAATCCTAGGATTTGTAGTTTGTGACACCAGAGCTCTCTGATAGAGAATGCTAAATATCTCACAAAACTACAGATCCTAGAATTCCACTGAGCCTTGGCAGATGTCAAACTGCATTATTTCTGCAGTGCAGATGCAGCCCTAATCTCACTGTACTTCCCTCCCTATTGAGTATTGGGGAAAGTGGTTCCCTGCAGGGTTTCAGCAAGAATATCTACCTCCCAAATACAGCTGGAGAGTCCAAAGCTTTATTCAAAATATTTATTTATTTATTTATTTATTTGGAATAAGGTATATTGAATAACTTCAGTCCAAGATGGACTGTTATAAAGAAGTTGGAACCTTCATTGCAAAGCTGGAAATTATTTTAAAAGCTATTAGTTACAGTTATAAGGATGACAACAATAGCTAGCTTTATAATTAAAATGTGTTGATATATCTTTGCTTTTCTCCTTCTCAAAAGTAACTAGCATTTTGCTAAAAAATTTTTTAAAAAAACCCAGAGTGCTGCAGTCTGTTAATAAATAAAATACAATACATACACTTTTCCCACACACCTTGTCATAACCTCAACACCCAAAGCACATGAGACAGAACCATGAGCAACATTTCAAAAGCGAGATTCTTCCTCTATCAAACATTTAGTGGTTTACTCTTGTAATTATAGAAATAACTTAAACATTACAGAAAACATATTGGGGTAGCCATGTTGACCATTCAGCAAAGTAACAGTAACACCCAAAATCCACAAAACAACGATATCTTTATGGGGCCAACCAAAATACACAAAATACATGATGCAAGCTTTTGAAGTTCCTCTGGCTTCTTCATCAGGCAAAGGTATTAAAAATCAAACAGGAAGCTTTCTTTCTTTTGTTCGTTTGTTTCTTTGTTTTTAAAAAGTCTCAAATTATGAAAAACGTGCAACACTTCTCATACCTCACACAGTTGAGAGAATACTTTTGAAATTATTTATTCATCCCTGCTGGGGAGCATAAGTAGAAGGATGCTCTTGTATCCAGGTCCTGCATGTTGATTTCCCATGGGCATCTTGTTGGCCACTGTGAGAACAGAATGCTGGATTAGATAGGCCCTTGATCAGAACCAAGATTTTTGAATGGACAGAAGACCACATCTAAACCATAGGCATCCCTTCAGAGTCATAGATATGACCTCAACAAGACAGCCTTGTTACTTCCGGCTGTTCTCAAACTGACCTACTACATAAACAGCTTATGTAAAGGAACATTAGTATTTTGCCCTTATGTAGTAATTCTCAAGGGGGAAGCAGCCTAGTTTCCACAGTTCTCCATCAGAGTCAGAGAAATGAAGAAATATTTTTGGTTATCTAAGGGGATGTTATAAATAGACTTACTCCCACCTCTTTTCCATCCCCTGTTAGAACTTAGTATATGAGGCAACACATTCAGTTGACGGCAGCTAGAATTAAATTTTTCAATGCCACACAGACACGTACACACTAGTTTCTATGAAAATGCTGTATTTTTCTATTTTCTGTTAAATGCATATGATGAAAGAATCTCTAGTCAATACACAATAGAACAGGAATGGCATTCAAGGATAGTGGAGGATTTCTTTTCGTTTTAAGAAGTACAATTATACCTTCATTGCATCTTTCTTCTGTATCAGTAATGGGAGCGCACCCTCCATCTGAAACCATACCTGAAGGCAACAAGCTGGACTATGGCAACATAACTCCAGTTGTACACAGTACTCTCCTCCAACAACATCCTGCCACCTCCTAGTGTCTTCTGCCCAAAGCAACCACCGCACTCTGCCTAATGGCAAGGTTAGACATATGGCAAACCTGTGCAGAATTTTCACTTGTAGCTGTCCATATTTGAATGCAAAACATTCCAGGTACCCATTTCTCATGTCAGCAGTGACATCATCATCATCATCATCATCATAATGATATTTTAGTTACAGCATATTAAAACAAACAGAATTAAAACATTCCTCCATCCCACAATCCAACCCTCCCATTCCTTTAAAACAGAATAAAACTATAAGAAAAATTAAAATACCATTAAATACACCCATGTTAGGATGTCTGCAGTTCATCTTTTGGGTTTCCATATAATTTTAGCCATGCATCCCAATATATGCATTCTCCATTTATATCTGTATAAGTTTCTGTATCTGCCATCCATGCCATAGTATTTTTGATTTCTACATATGATTGGGGGAAATGGACAGTGAAGAAAGCTGGAAGAGGGTTCTGTGGATTCCCTTGACTGCGAAAAAGATAAATCAATGTGTCTAAGAGCAAATCAAGCCTAAATTCTCCCTAGAAGTGAAGCTGACTAAACTGGGACTGTCATAGGAGTTTATCACACGGGGGAAAACCCATGCAGAAACGGGATTTAAAAGATGGGGGAAACCCACAAAAGTGGGCAGATTTTCACAAACATTGCTGTTAAAATGGGATTAACCCAAATGGAAAGTAGTCAAAAACTGCTTTCTTTTTACTTTCGGGAGTTAAAATAGTGTCAAACTACTTTTTTTTTTTTTTTTGCAGTGCAGATGCAGCAAAATGGGGATGAAAATGGGGAATGCATGGCACTCCAATTTCTCTCAACTTTTTTGGCTACAACTGATGGGAGATGTAGCCCAGAAACATCTAGAGGAGCAAATGTCCCCACCTCTGACAAGTGCTTCATTTGAATTGGCTTGTCTGATCTGTTCTTGTGAGTACACCAAGATACATGTCTTGACCATGTGCTCTACTAATAGGATGCTGATATCCCACAGGTAATGGTTGAGAATTGTAATGATTCAAGTGTACATAATGGTCACCAGGTTGAATTATTTTTCCCTAGCAACCAGGACTTCAATGCCCATTATTATAATTCCTTTCCTCTTCTCATGATTTGCAGAAGTAAATTAATTATGCAAAAAGAGGAGAGAGCATGCAAGGATCACTAGTCTACATCTTCTATAAGGATAAAGAAATCCATTTTATGGAACCTTGGCAAGAATATAATTTTTACTTTTTAAAAAATTCTTTAGCAGAAGAGAAGAACAGCTCTGATTGTAGCACTCTGGAATCCCAGTTAGGAATAAAATGGCACATAATGCAACAAACCAGCCTCTTCATTACTGTGCCCTTGTCAGAGTGCAGCAGTGGAAAAACTGTTCCAGTACAGTTCCAGTTCTAAGTGGGCTGAACACATCCAGGTAATTCTAATCAAACCTGAGGAATTACTGAAATGTGCCCAAGACTTCAAATGAGTGAATAACATGACTGCAAAGTCTCTTAAGGATTTGGTAAACTGGAATTTGTGACTTTTGATCCAGTAACATTTAGTTGCTTTTCGAGGAACAAGCACAGAACTACTTGTTATAAAAGAAAATTACTGCAGGCTCTCCTCTAAAAGATCTTAAATGATACGCCAGGTGTTCTGCTTTTCAAATGCATATGCTTTTCATGCTTGATGAATAACCAAGCACTCAGTGCTGTTAATGAGCATAACATATCTACATGGGACAAATATCAGATCTTCCCCATATCCTCAAGGTGGGCAGACTGGATGACACAGGGCCCAATGCCCAGTACTGGTGCAAACTGTCCAGACGACATCCAGCCAATTCAGCACTGAATATGCCCTTTTAAAAAGTTGATCTTTTGCTCCAGTTTTTCCAGAGTCCTTTGGAGTAATGGTGGGCAGATGTTGACAACATCCCCACTGGGCTGCCCATCACTGCTGCCGCTGCCACTGCCATGAGACTGAGGTCAGACCGAGGTGCCCAGCCATGTGATTGAGTCTAGGTGCTTCATTTTCTGCCTTAGAAGGAATGATCCATGGCAACACCACACTGGCTCCTTTCTTATTATTACTGCGGGTAATTTGAATTTCCACACATATTCATTTGCACATAAACCTCATGCTGTTTTCCATCTTTCTCCTTCACTCTTCATATAGTCCTAAATCTTGTAATTTTTCACATTTTAATATTGTCAAAATTCATCTTTTTCTATTTTGACTGCTATGATGCTTGCCTAGGCTCTAATTTTTCATCTTCATTACTGTGCTATTTTACTCTCTCAGCTCCCCTATGCAAACCTTTAATCTCTATTTAACATTCTGCAATTCATTCACCTGTCATTTTGACCATGTGACACCTCTGAATAATTCTCTTGTCTTCCATTTCCTTTATACACAGAACTTAATATTTGTTTCTTATCTTTTAATATTCACACTGGCCTGGTTCCTAATGCTAGTTGTTCAGTTTCCAGGGCATCCCCTCTTTATCCACTTTGCTGTTCTGAGTCTGTCTTTCTTCTGTTAAAAAATATTTCTTTTCCATCTTTCCTCCTATAACTTCAAGGTGACATGCTCTTTATCCTGACAGCCCTATGAAGCAGGTGGAGGCTCAGCGAGGATTAGTATCTGGATCTTCCAAATCTCAAATAAACATTCTAACCATTGCATCTTGTTGGCTTTTGTTAGGCCAAGAATCTTCATTTCCATCATCAATGTTGGGGAAAGGAATTCCTTACACATAGACATACCCTCTGTATTCTCTAAACAAAATCCGATCACAAGATCAGTGTTTCATAGGTATTTGTCAAGTCGAATCTAAAAAGATCTTAGAGCATTTGAGATGAGTGAGTCCGGCAAAGAAACAGTTTCATGGCGGGGCGGGGGTTTACAAGTAAAAGAATGGAGGGAGCACATTTGCATCAATTCTTAATTGTCTTCACATTCCTGTGCAAACTCACATCTATTTGCACTCCCTCTGCCAAAAATGTGCAGCTATGAGAATCCATGTGAAGTGGAGGGATGGCCATATGTTCAATATTGTGCATCCTGACAAATATGTGCAGATACTCCAGTAAAAAAACACAAATCCTTTTCAGCTGAGTTTATGGAGTCATCATTCCTCCCCTGAAAAAAAGCCCAAATTCTTCCAAATTGCATTTGGCCAGATTGCCATCTATTAGACCAGAATGAGGAGTATTTTAATTGTGTAGACTAGCCCAGGGGCTCATGGTGTGCTTAAGATGAGATTAAGCAGAGGAGGAGGAACAGGAGCAGCAGTAGGGGGAGGAGGAGGAGCAGGAGCAAAAGCAGAAGGAACAGGAGGAGCAGGAAGAACAAGAGGAGAAGGAGGAGCAGGAGCAGGAGCAGGAGCAGGAGCAAGAGGAACAAGAAGAACAGCAGGAGGAGAAGGAGGAGGAGGAACAAGAGGAGCAGCAGGAGAAGAAGCAGCAGGAACAGAAGGAGCAGGAGCAGCAACAGGAGGAGCAGGAGGAACAGGAGGAACAAGAGGAGGAGCAGGAGCAAGAGGAACAGGAGGAGCAGCGGGAGAAGGAGCAAGATCAGGAGGAGCAGGAGAAAGAGCAGGAACAGGAGGAGTGGGCAGAGGAGGAGGAGCAGGAGAGGCAAGGGGAGGAGGAAGAGGCAGCAACTGTGGTTCCAATGGTGATATATAATATTCTGGAAGTAAACATTGGGATGAAATCACCATAGATAGGATCATAATAACACAATTACAAAAAATGACACTACTGGGGAAATGCCACCTTATGCTTCACTGATTCATAAACTCTTGGATAGACTCTTAATCGTTGGTAGTCCAAAATTCCAGTCATTAACAACAGGTAGACTGTGAAACCAAGACTGCATCTGCACTGCAGAAATAATCCAGTTTGACACCCCTTTAACTGCCATGGCTCAATGCTATGGAATTCTGGAATGTACAGTATTGTGATATATTTAGCCTTCTCTGTCAGAGAGCTCTGTGCTCCATCAAGTCCAAAGATTCCATATCATGGATCCATGGCAGTTTAAATGGTATCAAACTGCATTATTTATGCAGTGCAGATACAGCCCAAGATGTCATTTGCTGGCATAAGAAGGACAGGAAAGAGAACTAGAGAGAGCACAGCTAGTCTCCCCTAGCAGTGATTTCCAGTATCTTGAAGAAAACTCTCATTCATACTTTCTTGTGATCATGGCAGAACCAAGAGGGAGTCATCCTGCAAAGATTTTATAGCCCAGACATGCTCATATGAGAGAACAAAGGGCCTCGGCAGACGACTAAAAGAGTCGTCTTCCGGGCAGGGAAGAGGAGGGGCAGCCGCACGAGCGCCGGCCGTCCGCACGGCCGGCGCACCGGGGATGACCTCACGGCGCAGTGTCCACATGCGCTGCGCCGTTTGAGCCAGGGAAAGTGCGCCCGCCGCTTTTAGGGCGCACTTTCCCTTACATCTAAAAGGAGTGCCAATTTGGTGCTCCTTTTAGATGCGCCGCAGGAGCGCCGCGGTCCGGAGGCTGAACTCCGGCGGCGCTCCGACCCGCGGCGTCTCCGGGGCCTCCGGGGGGTTGCAGACTGCCAGAAATAGTGTGAATTCAGTCCACTTTTAGGGTTAGGGTTAGAGTTAGGAAACCATGGGAACTGTATTTTATTGTGGCATCAGAGTTGTCTGACAGAGAAGGCTCAATGTCTCAGAAAAATAACAGTTCCCATGATTCCCTAGCACTAACCCTAACCCTAAAAGTGGACTGAATTCACACTATTTCTGGCAGTCTGCAACCCCCCTCCGTCTGCTGAGGCCCAAAATCTTTTTAAAAAAGCCAGATTTTGTATTGCATGGAGCTTCATGGCTCATTGGGCCTCAGCAGACGGAGGCCCCGGAGACGCCGCGGGTCGGAGCGCCGGCGGAGTTCAGCCTCCGGACCGCGGCGCTCCTGCGGCGCATCTAAAAGGAGCACCAAATTGGCGCTCCTTTTAGATGTAAGGGAAAGTGCGCCCTAAAAGCAGCGGGCGCACTTTCCCTGGCTCAAACGGCGCAGCGCATGTGGACGCTGCGCCGTGAGGTCATCCCCGGTGCGCCGGCCGTGCGGACGGCCGGCGCTTCTGGGGGCGACCTCGGGGAGAGGAAGGGGCGCCGCTCGTGCGGCTGCCCCTCCTCTTCCCTGCCCGGAAGACGACTCTTTTAGTCGTCTGCCGAGGCCCATAATCAACTATTTTAGTTGTACACAGAAACAGACTGGTACCCAGCAGAAGTGATGTAACAAGAGTATTATAAGCAGCCAGGTCAACAATCTGACCACCACATTCTGGACATTTCAAAGACAACCTTAATGTAGAACACATTATAGTAATCCAAATAGGATGTAAATGAGCATAATTTCACCATGGCCAGACATCTCCAATGATTGATACCATTGATACTGTAGTGCTAGTTGGTCAAACACAGTTCTAGCTGCCAATAAACCATGCAGATGTTCATGTTCAATAAAACATGGGGATGTTCACTGCACAACTTCAAATGCAGTGATGAATCAAGGATTACACCCAAACACCAAATCTCTGTCAGTATAATCTCATACAGATATGCTTGTTATAATTGGGGGAAAGCGTTTGAATGGAAACAATAATTTATGTACAATAGCATAGTTAGGTACTGTGGCATGCCCTGACTTGGTGACACCCAGTGTGTGTGGGGCTTCTGGGGGTGAGACTTCCAGTATGTGTGCTGCACATGTGAGCATGGCCCCACAGTGGCCCAGAAAGCCCCACTGCAATCTGGAGAGAAGGCCCTGCACCCCCCGCTGTGGCCCAGAAAGCCCTGTGGCAGCCTGGAGCGTGGGCCCCCAGGCTGGCCCAGAAAGCCCCACGCCAGCCTGGAGAACGGGCCCCTGTGGCAGTCTAGAAAGCCCCATGTCGGCCTGAACAGCAGGCCCCTGTGCTGACCCAGAGAGCCTCGCACCAGCCTGGAGAGCAGGCCCAAGGCCCCAGGAAGGCCCTATGGGGGTCAGGGGACCAACCGGGTGTCACCCCCCTCTTCTGGGGTGTCACTCCCCTTCTAGCATGTCACCCAGTGTGGTCTGACCCCCCCCACAAACCCCCAGTAATGCTACTGGTTAGATGTACCATAAGATGATGTAAAAGAATCTGGCCACAGTGCCATACTTAAAAGGGATGGATGGCCATCCAACAGGCATACCCAAGGCCATATTCGGACTGCATCTGGGATAGTTGTCAAGATGTCTGACATTTTGCAAATAATGAACAGAACATCAGCAAGGTACAGCCGTTCTTTCCAGATAATCTCAGCTGACAGGAAAGGAATATTTGAGGAGAAAATGTGAAGTTGTGGGAAAACCACATCCATCATGTTAGGCTATTAATTCCCCTCGTTATCTGGCAACATGCACATGTCTGCCAGGCGAAAGTTAATAGAAAGTTTATGAAACTTGGAATGCAAATAAGTCTCTGAGGGCTGCACAGTTGGAGGCAGTGGCAGTTACTATGGCAACGAAAGGGCTCAGGACTAGTAACAGCAGATTAACTTGAAGGGAGATTACATTAAAAATAGCTTTCATGCACCATTTCTTCATATCTTCAAATGGAAGAGATCATAAAATTGAAAACAAAGGCTGCAATCCAGCCTTTGGTGGCAACATGCAGTGGTTTCTATACTCACAAGTAACTGTATGGATAGGACATCATTATAAAATGTCTGTCAAGGCCATTTCAAAGAATAGCCATTGATTAGCACAACATAAACCCATGAGGTTTATCGTTTTTAAAAAATTAGTACAGTAATTGTTCCCCTGCATAGCTGTCAAAGCATCTGCCAGTACCATAGCCACCATTCCCTCACATCACGGTCATCTCTAGGCTAAGTGAGGTAGGCAACCCAGTAGATTTCTAGTGTCTTTGAAGAGCTGGATATTTTTTTAAAAAAAAAATGAGAATGAGAAGAGGTCCTTGTGGGATTTTCTGTTTCATGTGTCAGAATAATTTGGCTGGCTTTGGATGTTACGCATCTTGACTTGGATGGTGGATGTTGCCTCAGGCAGAAAAATGTCTTGGGCCAGCCTTACCCTCACACACCTAAGACATTCACACATATCCCACACACTTTGTGCTCGTCATAATTCGCTTGGTAGGAAAGAGAGGGATCATACTCTTCCATCAAAGAAGGTTGTTTTTCTTTAAGCGTGTCAGCTGGGTCTTTGAGGGTCCAATGCACTCTACAGCTCTCTCAGATCACATTCTGCCTCAGATTTAGTGGATTACCATGCCCTGGTGGCTGTGTACCAGTCTGTTTGGCTTCTGTTTGTGGAATGAATGGAGGTGCAACCTTGTTTTTTGTCCCAGGCAGTAAAATGCCTTGAGACAGCCTTGAGGAGGTGAATGCTTTGTGATGTGATGGCTACCCAACCAACAAGGGCTCTGGACCACATTTTGCCCCATACTGGTAAAGCCTGTTTCCCATGAGTTTAATCTGTAAGAGCTCTTAGAAAATAAGATGGTGAATTTGATCTTATGAACAGAGTCCTGCTCTTATGTGTGTCTAGACCAGCCCTCCTAAAGTTGGTGCCTCACCATATTATCTTGGAGCAATGGCTATCGTACTCCAGCAGATATGGAGGGCACTAGGTTGGGGTAGGTTGGTCTAGAAATTACCTTTTAGGACTTTGGGTAAAGGTACTTTTTTGGATATCAGTACCCAGAATTCTCTAATCATTTTGGCCATGTCCATTTCTTGAATTTTGCCTGTTTTAAATCTGTTCCATTCTGCATTTCACTATGAAAATTAATTGCCTGTTTTGACCCACCCTTTTGAATTTTTTTTGAACTTTAATGATATGAGATTTTCAAATAAATGAAATAATCTTCTGGATATTTCATATAGACTCCAAGCTAGTTCTTTCTCTCATTAAACTTCATATTCTTTCCTCCCTCACCAAAAAGTTCTTGATATAATTAGACACCTCCCAAAACTAAATTTTGGAGTCAAAAGAAGCATGTGCCTTCATTTATAGGAGTGGTTCATGTAGAGTACATTACATCAGAAAGTAAAATTAAAAGTCAATTTTATTTGGAAAATAAATTATTTTATTATATCCTACCACACCCTTTTGCCAAGAAGCTTGAGGTGGAGTGCATGGTGTGTGTATTTTACCCAGAGTTGTATCTTTCCAACAACTCTGTAAGTAGGTTGGGATAGATATGACTGGTCTAAGGTCATCTAATGCAATGTTGCTCAAAGTGATGGTCCATTGACTGTTGCTAGGCCCTGGCAAGGTTCCAGGAAAGAAATAATTGTACCCAATGGGCACAGATTTAGTGCCAGATCCTGGCACAGTGGAGAAGAATAATTGTTTCCCCCACACATCAGATAGCCTGAGAAGCACTGATCTAGTTAACATTTCATGGCCATCAGCATCTGAACCTAGGGCTCTCCTTCCAAATTTGATACTATAAGCACTGCAATATACTCACTCTTTGAAGCATGGGATTATTGAACAACTGAAAATCCTAAAGATATCTGATGCAAAATCAAAATCAGCTTTGGCTTCAAATGAAGCTGATTCCCCACCACTTGCTTCAGTTGATCATATTCACTTATATAATTCATGTGTTAATTCATTGTTGTTATTTCTCATCAAGTTCTCTTTGACTTATGGTAACTCTATGAATCAGAGATCTCCAAGAGACACTGTTATTAACAGCCCCACTGTTACAAACTCAGGTCTGTGACTTCCTTGACAATCTAATACAGGCTCTGTCTTCCAACTGCCTTCTACTTTGCCAACATTTTCTTTTTCTTTTTCTTTTTCTTTTGCAATGATTCGTGTCATCTCATGATATGTTAATCATGATTCATATCTCTATGAGAAGAGGCCCTGGATAATTTGGCTCCCCTGCCCTTTCTCACCACATTTCAAAGAGAGAAGAAACAGAAACATCAAGTTATAATTTTAAACCAACCCAAGTTTCCCATGGTGTCTGTACATCAGGGATTATAGTTTGTTTAAACCACACATGGCAACCCATTGCCACTAGCCACTCTCTGTGAGGCCCACAAAGTCCATGGTACCCCAACCACTATACCCTGCGGCTTTGCTGATCAGCCATCAACTGGGCTGTGGGGCAGTGGCATCCCCGGGGTTGGTGTCATCCAGTGCAGGGGGGACAGTGGGAGGGGTGGACTGCTGCAGCCTCTGGAAGGCCGTTTGGGGTCCAGGGTGGCTGCTGGGCAAGCAAAAAAGGGATGTGGCATGCTTTCTCATTTGCCCAGTAGTTGCACCAGTCCTACCGGGTGTACCACCCCACTGGATATTCTGGAGTGACACCCCCACCCCATCTCTCTAGTGACACCACTGCTGTGGGGAACAAAAGATCAGGTTTTGATTTTAGGCCCTGGCGTGTTCTCAAACCATACTTTAAATCAGGGACAGACAACCTTTTTGAGACCTGGGCCAGTCTCCTGTCGCCCAGGTCTCGGCTGGGCCGAGGGGGGGGGATGGCGGCGCGCACGCTCACGCGCGTGCACAACCCCCCTCTGCCATGCGCGACCCCCCCGCGCATGCGGCCGCCGTCGTAGCACACGCAGTCACAGCCGCCACGGCGCAGGCCGCAGCCGCCATTTTGGAAGTCCAAATCACGGCCGTGATGCATTTGCGCATGCGCAAGAGTACTGCACATGCGCAAACGCATCACGACCGCTATTTTGACTTCCAAAATGGCAGCCGCAGCAAGCGCGGCCGAAAATGCGCCCCGACAGCGGCGAGTGGCAGCGGCAACCTACAGCCTGGGCCAGTAAGTCCGGGGCCCGGGGCCTTAACCGGCCCCCAGGCCGTAGGTTGCCGGTCCCTGCTTTAAATAATCCACACTCTTCCAAATTCAGACATCAGAGGCAACTGAGAGGCATTTTCAGTCTGCTTTTCTGGTGCATGAAAAGGAAGGGAAATGGCAGGGTAGCCCAGAAGCTCAGAGCGTGCAGAGGCTCATTCACACAGCAGGAAAGCATAGTTCCTATGGTTGCTGCCACATGGCAAAATTAATGTAGCTTGACGTTGCTTTAACTGCCATGGCTCCATCCTATGAAATACTGAGATTTGTAGTTTGTTGTGGCGCTGGAGCTCTTTGACAGAGAAGGCTAAATATCTTACAAAACTACAAATTCCATAGCATTGAGCCATGACAATTAAACAAGTGTTAAACTGTTTTAATTCTGCAGTGTACATGCAGTCCAAGTCTGCCTTAAGACAGTGCAAGCCTGGGATAGTTTATATTTTAATCCTCAATATTCCCCTGTGTAAAATGGGATAAATCAATTCTAGAATGTCTGCTATCTGATAGACTGTGTTATGTGTTAGATATGTGTTATGCATCTGATTTAGGCTAGTCACAGATTGTAGGTCCATCTGTTCTGGATGTGCTTCTAGTTCAAGCAAACAGTGTGGGAAATAGCTATAATCTTGTATTAGGATGAACTATAGTGGCCAGATATGATGTGTGCGGGTGGTCTTAATTATTGGCAGGACACTAAGAAGCACATGTTATAGCAATAGACTTTTTATGAACAGAATTTTGGGCTTTGTTCCAGATTTTTCTCTCAAATCTGCCACAGATGCCAGAATTTTTTTATTCCAGTCCTAATATTCAAAATAACCCTCCCCAGCACAGATTCAGAAATTAAGGGAAGTTCATGTGAAAGGAGATGTTCCCACAGATATGCTAGGCCATAACCAATCAAATGTAAATTATTCTGAGAGTAATTTTTAAAAAAACTGAGTTAATAATAATAATAATAATAATAATAATATTTATTATTTATATTTCCCACCTCTCCCTGTGAATCGAAAGGGATTACATCAATAAAAAGTATACAACATAGACAAAATACAGGACTACAAAAATACATAAAACGCATAATACCAACACTAAAATATCAACATTATAAAAATTCAATAAAAACCTGATTGTCATTCATACCCAAAAGCCAAGTAATCAATAAAAAATGGATTTGACTAACATGCTGAAACTTGCATCTAACCAAGGTGATCAGTTGCCATAACCATAAAGGAGGACAAGGCACTGTAGAATGTAGGACATTCAAGAAAAATGGAGGATATTACCAAATAAAAACTAAAAACACTCATATAAATATAAATGCGTGCTTCTTAGTCATGCTCAAAATGGAGGACATTTTGAAAATTCCTCCTGGGCAGAAGGTTGAAATGTAGGATATGTCTGGAAAATGAGGACATCTGGTTACTCTGCATCTAACTCTGACTCAAACAGATACCTTGTATCCCTGTGTGCTAGAAAGGGAAGATACATTTCAGTTTTTAGGTTTGGGTGTTATTTGAATTAAAATTATTTTGCCTTTTTTAAAAAAGAGTTTGCAAAAGAGATTAACCTTGTAATGTTCTTTGAAAATTCTCTAGCTTGGCTCATAGTCTTATCTTCCCCCAACAGGTCACTCCACAGTCAATGGCGTTCCTCCAAAAAGATATATTTTAGGTTCAAGAGAACTGGAGCTTGACAGTTAACAGTGTCTTAGAAAAAGAAAAAGCCATCTCAGTAGTAAATAATGAACAAGTTATTTTTGATCTAGCCCAGCTAGCCTTGAAACTCAGAGGGTAGAGTTTGCTCAAGGAGATAAAAAAGAGGATTGCATCTTTGTGTTGTCTGGGCAACCAGAAGATGCTCAGGCTCTTTTTCCCAGATCTGACAAAATAGCTCTGCCTGTGCATGGTATAGTTTTGAGATGATGGCTAGAATTGGGATGGATAGGGGTCCACCCTGTAGAATCTCTTCCTTGCCACCTCCTCTTCTTCAATCCTGTGTCCTCCCCTCCTGGCCTGCCATAAGTAAATGTCCATACTATGCAGTTATAGTACTCTGATTCCACTTTTAACATCCATGATTCCATCCTATGGAATCCTGGGATTTGTAGTTTAGGGAGGGATGTGTAAAGTTCTCAGTCATGGAGCTCCAGTGTCTCACCAAACGACAAACTGCAAGATTCCATGGGAAGGAGCCACAGCAGTTAAAGTGGAACCATGATGCCATAATAGAGGCCAGGAGCCCATTAACACTACACAGTTATAAGTGCTATAATCCCACTATAACTGCCATGGCAATTGAAGTGGAATCCTAGGGTTTGTAGTTTTGTGAGGACAAGAATTTTAAATGCCTCTCCCTAAACTGCAGATCCCAAGATTTCACAAGATGGAATCAGGCCAATCAAAGTGGAATAATAGTGCTATAATTACATTGTGTGAATTTTATTTTTATTTTTATTTTTATTGCCAGGGATATGTTTGTGGGGTTTTTCTGCCTCGGATACCAAAATAACTTGGCTGACCTTGAGCACTCTGCATCTTGTCATGAGGAGACCATCAACTCCTGCTGTGTTTCAGGTAGCAAAATGCCTTGGGCCATCCTAGGGGGCATGACTTTAACTAGAGGAGGCAAAATGAAACATTGCCCATTTAGTTCTGCCCTCTGGAGTGAAAGTTTCCTTCAGTCCCCACATTTCTAGTATTGCAGTAACCTCAGTTGAATATTCAGTAATACAGTTTAGGTTTCCAAGAAAAGGGGCAGGCAAAGTTACCAAGGGAATGCAAATACAAGGGTTTAGGTATGGATGATTTTCAGCGTCTCACTCTCTGCAATGCAAGAAATTAAGGGCTGAAAGAAAATTTCATTTGGGAGGGCAATACCCACATTATGCCCCTCTTGTAAATACACCTCTGTCAAAGACTGAGCCTAAATTATTGTATTATTATGAGACATGTTACAAGTCATATCAGACTGAAAGTGTACTCAACTCTCTACAGAACTCCCCAGTGTCCCCATATGTGTTGAACTACAGCTCCTACTATCTTCAGCCAGTTGTAGTCCAAGACATCTGGAGGACTCCAGGTTGGGAAAGGCTAAGCCAGGGGTAGGCAACCTTTTCCCTTTAAGGGCCGAGGGACTTCAGCTCCCAGAAGCCTCAGCCATGTTGGCCAATAGTCCCATGTTGGCCAATAGCTCCTGGGATTCTGGGAGCTGAAGTCCCTCGGCCCTTAAAGGGGAAAGGTTGCCTACCCCTGGGCTAAGCCATAGAGCACTGAGCTGACAATATCCCTTTGGCTTGGCTGTACTTGCCAAGACCATGTCTACAGGTTGAGTCTCCCTTATCTGGAATTCTAAAATCCAAAATACCCCCAAATCCAAAATTGTCTTCGTGGGTGTCTGAGATAATAGTACATTTATTTTCTGGTGGCTCAGTCTACACAAACTTTGTTTTATGCACAAAATTATTAAAAATTTTATTTATAAAATTACCTTTAGGCTATGTTTATAAGGTGTATATGGAACATAATAAAGGAATAGTGAAACCACAGGGAAAACACTGATAACATTGTTCTCCTAGCTGATTTCACTCCTGCAAAAATGGCAGGGAGGAGGACTGTAACAAGGTGGGACAAATCCGTACAGTTTTGAGACACTGTGGGGATTTGGTTTTCCCTCTAAGACTCATCTTGGAATAACATTGTTTACCACTGTAGTTTGAAGCAGCTCCCAGTTGGTGATAGGTACAGATTGAGTCTCAATTATCTGAAATGCTTGGCATCAGAAGCGATTTGGATTTTAGAAATTTTCAGATTTTGGAATTTTTGCATACACATAATGAGGTATCTTGGAGATGGGACCCAAATTTAAACATGAAATTCATTTTTCATTTCGCTTTATTTTTTATAATACAACTTATTGAATTTATTTCCCGCTCAATTGACAAATGCCCCTGAGGAAGTTTTCAATCATTTGTTGTTGTTTTTTAAAAAACCAACAACACCCTGTCAATAAAATATCAACCAAAATGCAAGACAACCAATTTTTATGTTAAAATGTTAAGATAAATAATACGTACTGCACCCCGATGGGACCATGGCATGTGGAAGCAGCTCCCATGGATCTCTTGCATTTATATTTAACTGGATGTGACAAAACAAAAACTGCTGCCTAAAATAGCAGCCCTGTGCCAAGTTCCCCTTTGTCTCCCCTCTGTAACATCTGGTTCAACTTACCAAAGGTCCTCCTGATGTCTGTGGTTCTCTAGAAGCAAGAATACTCAACTAAACCAAACATCACAGAGGAGGAATCAACATGAGGCTGCACTAGAATTTTTCAGTTGTTTGTAATATTCAGTTTTGCTCTGTTTAAAGGCAGTCTATTACAGATTGTTAAATGCAAGGTTAAATAATAGGGGCTTTTCTAGAATAGATTTCATGCTGAGGGGTGAGAAGGTCAAACTTAAATTGTTAATTTTTAAAAAAAAGAAAGCAGTTCAAGCATGTGAACTGAGAAAATAGTCCCTTTGCCTATCAGGGGATTTGGCAAATTCCTTGTTACCTTTCCTAGAGAAATATGCAAATATAAACTTGATTAAAAAAAGAAAATCTTGTGAAGTAGAGCTCCAGTAGCAGCAGAATAGTGTATGTTGACAATAGCTTGAGTTTGTATTTGTTTGTTTTTTTAACTTGAGAAGTGACTAGTGAAAAAGTCAAAGCAGTTAGGTTTGTTCCTTGGAGGTGGAAGTGAGGGGGCGAGCTTCAATTTTGACTGCCATTTATAGTTGACTTCTTCCTTTCTTCCAAATTTGGATTTGTACTTTGGGGCAAGAAAAGAGTGTGTGGATGTCTAAGACAAACTGACACCCAGAGCCAAAAATGAAAATTACATTCACTGGACAAATAAATAAAGGGCAGGGAAATGAAAGCAAACAGGAGCGAGGGAAAAGAAGGGGAAGCATGGAAGGGGAGATGTTGTGGGTAGCATGATTCCTCTGCACTGCCCTTTGTTTGAATCAGATCAGATATGCACACCAAATGCAGTGTCTGTTTGGGGCTATCCATATTATGAGGCAGAATGAAGCGGCTTCCTCAGGCAGGTGTGTTGGGTGTCATGAAAGGATGTTAGCCACACTCCTCTGTCAGGGTAAATGTTCTGTAACTTCACATATACCTAGCTACATAGCAAATACACTAACAAACCCTTAGTGATTCGTGAGGATCTGCTAACAAGAAACCAGCAAGAGTGTACTGACGCACACCTGCACTCCCTACTCGGTGTCCTGATACACAATGGGATGATGCACAATGAGTCCAATGTATTAAAATAACAGCAGCCCTCTAGATACGGATGTCATGGAACTGCCCAACTGCAGTTCCTGCAAACATATGTTCCCTTATGGAGACATAAGTCCCCAGCAGGATTCCAGCCATTGTTATTTATTTTATCGGTTAGCACTGGAATACAAGTGTATATGGGAAAGGGTTCTGTCTTGGGGACCAAAATATGGGGATCCTATAAACCTTGACTGGGAAGGGGCCCCATTCACAGGGGCATCATTGTCCTTCTCCATGACATAATTATCCCTCCTCAATGAAATTTTCCACCAGTCCCCAAATTTCTAGCATTGCAGAGACATTGAGAATCATTCATACCTAGAACTCTTATATTTACTGTGCTTGCGTTCCCTTGGGAACTTTGTTGCCCTTTTTCTTTAGGTGCGTAAACCATATTTTGAAAAGCTTAACTGAAATTTCAAATTACTGCAACGCTAGAAACTTGGAGATTAAAGGACATAATTCCTATTTGCGGAGCATCCTGCATAGTCGCAGGAGTATTCACTCCTCTTCCTCAGGCAGCAAAAATGCCCTAGGCTGCCATGGCTCTGCTGTAAGATCAAGAGGGGAAGCTACAGATAAAAATGAAAGCTTGCAGGCAAAGTGGATGCTTTTCATGCAGAGGCCTCTGGTTTATTCCCTACTATTGCAGTCAGAAGGACAAGGAAAGTTCTTTGCCCACAACCATCCTACTAGAATAGGAAATGTATCAAGCAGAGTTCAGTGAAGCCTGTGCAATATGAGCTTGTGGTAGAAACAGAAGAAAGTACTCACAGGCTGCATCTACACTGCAGAATTAATGCAGTTCGACACTGCTTTAACTGTCATGGCTCAGAGCTATGGAATTCTGAGATTTATAGTTTTGTGACATATTTAGTCTTCCCTGTCATCAGAGAGCTCTGGTGCAACTACAAACTACAAATCCCAGGATTCCATAGGATAGGACCATAGCAGTTAAAGTAGTATCAAACTGCAATAATTCTGCAGATTGGCAGATGTGTGGATACTCTTAGAAGGTGAAAGAAACCAAAAAACGTATATATATATATTTTGTTTCAGGATATCCATCTTGCAATAGGGAAGGACAAAGGATTATCAAACTTCAATAGAAAAGCTTCCTAATGCTGGCTCTCATGGGTGGAAGTTGGACAGAGTCCATCAGGAGACACAAAGGCAGTAAGAAAGCAAACAGGCTTGAGTACATTGATCAAAGAAAGGAACAGAGAGGTGATAGTCCCCTCTCTCACTAATTACACTTGTTGTTGTTGTGTGTCTTCAAGTCATTTCCAACTTCTGGCAACCCTAAGGTGAACCTATCATGGGGTTTTCTTGGCAAGTTTCTTCAGAAGGGGTTTGTCATTGCCATCCTCTGAGGCTGAGAGAATTTGGCTTGCCCACAGTCACCCAGTGGGTTTACATGGCTGAGCCAGGATTCGAATCCTAATCTCCCAGAGCCATAGTCCACTATACAATTGTTAATGCCTGTTTGCTTCCAGCAGGAAGAACTGCCATAGATGCATCAAAGGTCGCAATCGATAGAATACAACTTCTTCATGCTGGGAAGAAAAAGGTGGAAGAACACAGAAAACAGAGTTGTGTGGGAAATGAGAATGAGCTGAAGATGAAATATGTGTGTGGTGGAGAGGAGGCAGATGTAAAACAGGAGGCATGGCATTGGCACTGACCCCCATGTTGCCTGCTGGCCATGAACACAGCAGTTTCCAGAATTTTGAGATATGTCAACTAGCAATAAAATGCAGTTTCTTCTGAAGTACCACCTTCTGCACAAAAGTGCCACCTGATACCATATGGAAAACGTAAATCTTGATAAATGTACACACACATATATATATAAGAGCCTGCACTCAAATCTCCCTTTTCCAGTTATTCAAAATCATTTCATTCATGGCTGTTTTCAGATTGCCTAGAAAATAACATCACCCAGAGATAGGAAGCTATCTGGCAGTAACTGTTAATTTCCACTGCATTTCATTTGTTTCTTTTTCTGTTATCTTGATTCTTAACATATCAGTGACTACTGCTTTTTATCTTTTCTTTTTGTCTTTTCTGCATCAGTTCTGGATGGAAGGAAAAAATTTGAAGGATTTTGTGGAAAAGATGCAACTAATGATCATTTACCTACCAAACACAGCATTAAGAACTCCCAAAATATATTAAGAAGTACAAAATTATCACCCCAGGTAGAACAGGGGAAAGTTTAGCAAGGTCGAAAAGGCCACCCTTGCATATTATTATCCCACCTTTCTCCCAATGTACGGGCTCATTCAAGATTAAGGTTTCACTCTTTTAATGAGACTTATAATTCTTTTTTTTGACATACATAGGATTGTACTGTAATTGCAAAAGAGAAAGGGCCTTTTCATGCTATAGCACTATGATTCCACTTTAACTGCTATTGTTCCAATCTATGGGATCCTGGGCTTTATAAATGTAGGGAAGGTCATTTGACATTCTCAAACAGAAAGCTCTAGTACCTCAGGAAACTACAAATTTCATAGTGCTATAAATTCTGAAGTATGAAAGGACCCAAAGGGGGAAAAAAAAGATGTTATTTTCTTCTTTTTATGCTTCATCATAACTACACTCGTCCCTCCACATTTGCTACGGTTAGGGGCACAGGGCCCCTGTGAATGTGGAAAAAACCACAAATAATAAAAACATAATGTTTTTACCTGAAAGAACACCTCTTTAGGAATCTCTAGGTCCCCCAGTGCAACTCTGTGGTCAACAACTGCCAGACATTGACCATAGAACTGCATGGGGGAGCTACAAATGCCTAGTGAAGTCTTCTTTCTAGGAATCTCTAGGTCATTCAGTGTGACTTTTGGTTAAAGTTGACCATACGGTTGCGTTGGAGGACCTAGATATTCCTAGAGAGAACATATTAATAAAATCCATGAATAATCAAATCCGCAAAAGTCAAAGCCACAAATGTGGAGGGACGAGTGTATATTAACATTGTCAAAATAGGTCAGACACTTTTACAAAGGCAGAGATTTGTGCTTTTAGTATGGATGAGAATGCACATAGCCATTTCATTTGTATTACAGTATTTCATATGTCAAGCTGGTGATAGGTACAACACAGAAAACTGCAATAATTGCAGTTAGAAATTCAACAAGATCTCCACATTCTTCATGAATATTCCCAAATTTCTATGTGTGTTGGACTTTTTTCATTGCGCCTCATTATCTGAATGGTCTCTGTGTCTTGCCCATTTGTTTGTTTATAATATTTCTACAACATCCATCAACACTGAATTTTCCTGGGAGTTCCCAGCTCACGTAAACTGCATGTCTGTATCCAAGGATCTGATAATCTAGATGCCTTTCTGTGTGAAAGCTCAAGAAATCTGTACTGTGGTGTTGATCCGGGGTGAGGTGGGGTAAGTTTACATCAGCAAAAATAGTGTTTGATGGAGAGGAATGTACCCCAATATGGGGTAAGTTGTAAACATAATAATAATAATAATTGAAATGTATAACTTAAAATCAGCCCAATTTCTAGATTGTTGAACACTGAAATAAAAAACACAATACTGACACCAAGTGGAACGAACATGCCATGCCATCTTGGGTTGATTTGCCTTGCCAGTGCCACATCCTTTATGGATTACTGCTTTCCTGTGCCTCTTCCATGAGCAGAGTGGGACAGAGATCCTGTGGGAGGAAGGAGAAAAATGATTGAAACAGTGTGGTTCAGCAGAAATAAGGAGAGAAGGAGTGGAGATAGTGCTGAGTGAATAAACTGTCATTTTCAGAAGATATATACAGGTATACTCTAGTTAATGGAGAGCTAGTGTGGTGTAGTGATTTGAGCACTGAACTACAACTCTGGAGACCAAGGTTCAACTCTCTGCTCAGCCATGAAAACTATTTAATCACTTTGGCAAATCTCACTCTCTCGGCCTCAGAGCAAGGCAAAGGCAACACCCCCCCCCCAACAAATCTTGTCAAGAAAACTCCTTGTTAGGTTCATCTTAGGGTTGCCATAAATCAGAAAGACTTGAAGGCACACAACAACAAACAACCTCAATTAATGAAGGAGATGTATTCCTGGGCATTAATTTTTTTTAACTGGATTTGGTACCAGTGGCAGAAACAACATGGAAAGAATAGGGGTAGATCCTATACTACCAAAAAAGCCCAAGAGCCATCCAACACGTTTCACCAAACTTTTTCTTCATAACTTGTGAAATGAAAAACCAGATCAAGTAGGCCTTGCATAAGAAACACATTTTAAAACTTCTAGAGACCACTTCTTCAAAAATGCATCTAGGAATGGCTTTGTACTTCATTAGCTTCCACCTTTCTTATGATTTCCATTTTGATGGCTAGGCTTATTGACCTGTGCCTTCAGAAGGGGGATTGCCATTTCCATCCTCTGAGGCTGAGAGAGTGTGGCTTGCTCAAAGTCACCCAGTGGGTTTACATGGCTGAGCTGAATTCAAACCTGGTCTCCAGAGTCAAAGTCCAACGCTCAAAACACTATACCACTAGATGGGTAGAGAAAGGATTTTGTGAAAAGGATCTTCACTCTTCACTTTGCTAACTGAGGTATATTTGCATTGTATAATTTTGGAATCCAAAGACTTGAATAAATTGCATTATTCTTAAATCTCTTGACCCAATGCTAGATCCTCCACGTCTTGGATACATGTATGATTAATCCATAAAACCAAAATTGCCTTGCAGCCAAGTCTAGACAACCAGTGCATCACATGGAATAAGTCTGTCTGAACTGTACCACTTCAAGATTACAGCGGGGGAGACAAGAACAAATCCATGTTAAGAAATAAGCTATTTAGCAGTATGTTTCTGTCCCTACGCACCCACCCAACCATAGAATTGCCAGGTGAACTGAGGGACAGGGCTCCTGGATTTGTGGATGGTTGTGTCAAAGGGCGTTTTCACACAGGCGGCTCTAAAGCCGCCTGGAAGCCCCCTGGAAGCAATCAAGAGCCGTTCCGGCGGCGAAAACAGCAGCTGCCGGAAGGGCTCCTGATTGCCTCCGGCAGCGGCCCCTCTAATTCCTTTTTAGAAAAGGAATTAGAAATATGGGGCTAAAGCCGGGAGGGCGCAGGGATGGCGCAGGGATTGCGCAAGATGGGGCGGGGCTTGCTGCGACGCCGTGTAAACACGACAAGCAAGACCCCGGAGTGAGGCAGGGATGGCGCAGGATGAGGAGGGGCTTGCTGCAACGTCGTCTGAACTTTTAGGTTCTGGAGCCGGAGTGGGGCCGGACGGAGGTAGGTTTGCCTCCGTGTAAAGCCCCGTGTGAAAACGTCCATAGAGTGGATTTCATCTGGCAACTTGACCATTTTGAGTTTATTTTTTCATACAGATTCATTATATAATGTGACATGCATCATTTCATTGTTAAACCAGATATATTATCATGATTATGTGTGTTAAATTTAATATGCTTACACTGACTCTACTGAACAAATAATAGATTAAAACTCAGTTATCCTGAACCAATTTATTAGTAACTCCAGCTTAAAGAACATCCATTAAACATGATGATTAAAGAATATAAAAAGAAAAGGCTTGGTGTTATTGACATTTGTTTTTTTGTTTGACGTTCCTAACATGGAGTAGGACCAAAAAAGATGAGAGAGGTAGGTTCTCTCATAAACCTGGTACAAAAAATATGTGTTGTACACAACTGGTTATATAGCTGTATTGCTGTTCATTTTCCTTTTTCTAATGTTGAACATTTATATTCTTTGGGGTGGGAAATTATAATTTAAAAACTGAGCCAGTCTCCTTTCTGCACTCTCTCTTGTAGCCAAGATTGTTACCATTCATTATGGTGTGTGACTACACAATGCAGTGAGAAGCACACAGGTCAGGATCCAATGGTATACTTCCACTGGAACACAGCAGAACCAGCAGCACCCCACCCCAATTCCAGAGAGCTTGAGCTTGAAGCTCTCTGGAAGATGATTTTGGCCTTATTCAGATGGTGAAAATAATCCCGGTAGAATCTGGGTTGTATCTTTGTTGCTCCCATGTATTTTGAATAATCTGATTAAGTTGCGGGGGGGGGGGAGGGGGGCTGGGGGAAAAAGACTTAACTTGGGATAATCGATCTCTGTTTGTTTTTCCTGAGTTTCCCTAAATGATTTTCATTGCTGTCTATGTGAATAACCAATGTGAATAGACCTGGGATAAACCGGGATAAAATCTGCATGCCTCGAACGTCCTTCAAATACATTCTTATGATCAACTCTTTATTCGAATGCTGATATATGTGTGCAACAGAACTCACAGAGATGTCATAATTTTGTTTCGATTAAAACAAATAGTGTGAACAACAAAACCAGAATGCATTATTAGTGTGATTATTCTGAAAGTCATGCTAAAAAACAAGAATGTCTGAATAGGGCTTTTGATACCACAGAGGGAAGCAGCAAAAGGAGGAGGGAAGAAAGTCACTATTCTGCTGGCAATGGATAGAAAAATACATAATTGGAGCTAGAATTGTATCATTGGATGATGATTCCTCATAGGAAATAACAAGGAGTCCTCTGTTTTCATGCTGTATCTGTTCTCATCAACCTCTTACCTGGGGGTGATCATTTCCTTCCATCAGTGAGCACTGGCTGCTGGGGCCATCCACAAATATCTCTTCATGGTGCTGAAGAAAATGCAGAAGGATGGCATTGCAAATTGTTTGTTTTTCACAAGCTGAAGGGCTGCGGGGAATTCTGAAAAAGCAAAGACAAAGAAAGACATGGAATACCATCAATTGAATGGTCTTCAATCTCTAATGATTAGAATCCTAAACCTCATAATTCATCATCTCCCTACCCCCCACCCCTGAGGAATTGCTCTGTGGTGGTCATTAGTACTTGCAGCACATAAATGTTGTAAATGCTTGCGGTTCTGTTTTTTTAAAAGGAATAAATAAATAAACAGCTTGGGGAAGGGGAAGGAGAGAAGATTGGGGGGGTAGGCTGAACTTTATGTAATTCTTTACTTATTTGGTCTTTGTATCCAAGAACAAATAATTTCATAAGTTTTCATCCTGCTGGGCAAGATGATGAATGCATTTAATCCATTTTGTACACATGCCATTTTCATACAAATTGCCAAAAACGTGGCAGGAGGACTTACTTCCCTCACCATGAAAAATCTGAAAGCCCTATTCAAACAAACTCAGCTGCCCCTAGCCATCTGAAATTCTAGGGTCACAATTATGCTCTGTGCCATTTTCCCAACAACTGGTCACAACCACATAGCAAAATAAGTGCACCCCCCCCAAAAAAAAAACCCAGCTAACACAGAGATGGGAAATCTTTGAGGCTTGAGAGCCAGATTATCCCCTCTCAGTGGATCCTTCCACAAGATGAATTATGTTGGATGACACACCACCCGGCCCCAGGATTAGGGGCATGGCTGTGTCCCTGGCATCATTGTATCCTGTTTCACACATTGCAGCTTCACTTCTCCATTTTGTTAGCATGTAGAATATAATAAACAAACAAATAGCATTTTTTTTCTTATTTTGATCTGATGAAGTAAGTTCTTGAATATATTTTGTAGTTTGTATTTCTCAAAAACCCTAAAGGCTCCAGACTCTGCCTGATCTTGGAAGCTAAGCAGGGTCAGTACTTGAATGGGAGACTGCCAAGGAATGCCAGCTGCTGTAGGCTATATTTCAGAGGAAAGAACTGGCAAAACCACCCCTAAGTATTTCTTACCTAAGAAAACCATATGAAGTTTATAGGGTTGCCATACATCAACAAGCAACTTCAACTCACACTCACACATACATACACACACATACACCCACACATACATTTTTCATTCAACATCTTACTTTTAATCAACCCATAACTATTGCACTACCCAACACTGTCTCTTTTTTTGCCACCTCAATCCCTAGCCACTTACATATCACTAAAATATATGGGGGTAATTGTCATTTGGGTATATGGAAAAACTGTTACTAAATCCCTGGTTGATTTCTTATATCTCCATCTGAAATTCACAAGCCATCACAGCACTATAAGCAATGAAAGCACCAGGAGAGATCTCAGCATGCACAGTATATGTATCACACATAACATGAGTAATGGTGCTGATTTTCTCTAAAGGAAAAAAAATGCAAATGCTGTGGGCAGAGGGAGATTTATACATTTTTAATGATTCTGTAAATAGTCACTTTCCATTAAATCTTGACAGCAAAAAAGATGTGTGAGTGTGTGTGCATATGTGTGTGGGTTTGTGTGCCCTTCCTGATATCTCATGGAAGCCATTATTGGTGTAATTATAGAGGATTTATCAGTTATGGAACATAAAATGTGGATTGTAAAGTGGCGGTTGTGCCTTCCTCCCACATCCCTTCCAAGCCCATATAAATTCTACAAGTTGAATATTAAATTGACACTCGCTGTAATTAAGTGTTCCTTTAATGCCACAAGTCCCCTACAGACAGGACTGGCGGCATGGATAGTCAAAGAAAGGAAAATATATCAGTAATTTAAAGAAAGCTATAGTACAACATCTGTGGGGGACAGGTTCCCAGATTTATTCTGGAAATGTGAAACCGTGGATAATAACGAACTCTAGTGAAATGAATGAATTCAGGTGGGAGTTGACCATAGAGTCATGCTGGAGGACTTAGATATTCCTAGAGAGAACACCTTTCTAGGCATTTTCAGGTCCTCTAGCACGACTCTGCCAGAAGCATACCATAGAATTGTGCCGGAGGACCTAGAAAATACCTAGAGAGAATATATTTTTCAGACATAGATAAGTAAAACTGTGGGTACTAGTCCCATGGATATGGGGGTTGTTCTGTACTTTCATACGAGATAAGATTTGTTAACTTTCACTTTGGTGTGGCCAAGGCAGTATAAAAGATGAGGAAGATCAAACTAGATTTTAAGGGGAATGAGTATTCTTTTCAACTAACATGTTTTCTCTCTACCAAATGGAGACAATATACTTCAGCAGTCAGACTTGTACGTTAAGCACATGTTTACCTTCTAATGACCAGTCACAAAATGATACATGCTAAATGCAGGAGGGGGAAAGCATGTGCTTTGACAAACATATGCCTTTTAGCCTTTTACCCTCTTCTGTAAACATTCTAAATGTATCATATAGTGTGACCCTAAAACAATAATTCTGCCATCACTTATACTCTTGTAAATATCACTATATTTGGAAACTGATGGAGATAGGCAAAGGCTAGAGTAGAATTAGATCTAAGATTAGGCCTCTGGGTGGTTTGCAAAGGTTTGTGACTCCCAATTGTCAAATAAAGCAACAACTAGGGGAAAAAATCCTCTAAATTGCACTATTGAAAAAAATAAGTGAATTTTTGTGTCTGTGGAAATACTTGTGAGCTTGTTTCTGATATTGAACATAAATTCATTGGCTGAACATGTGCTCACAGATTTCCTTTTTAGTATATACCTGCCTCCATGGGACTACGGTATATATTTTCCCTGGCTCCATCAGGTGCACTTTCAAGTTCTTGTTCTTTTTCTTTTAAGTAGATTGTACAAGCTTGAGGTCTGCCCAATCCTGTCATAGTAATTTTAATGTCTTACTCGTAAGGCCAGAATATGCATGCAGCAAAAACCAGTAGATAACTATTTAATTTCAAGCTGCAAGGTGGGTGGGTGTTAGATCTGAATGCTGCCTCATTTGAACAACTCCCTGTACAATGAAAACTAGCACCTCAAGGAGAAAGCTAGACTAGAACCCTTCTCCTTCATGTGTTACTCAGAACATACACAGGGGTTTCTTGTAGGTGAGCAGCTTGCCACTGAAACAACAGCATTTTAGAAAACTATATTGTATGATGGGAGAATTTACACTTTAATAGTATATACAGTAATCATTTTAAAATCTCTTACCGGAAAAGAGTGGGACCAAAAACAATGGCTAGGTTCTCCATCGTCATGTGATTCACATCACTGTGTGATGCCACCTTGACCAGAAATCTGATAAGGAAATGGAAAAGGCTATAGTGAGCTTTCGGCAGGCAGCTCAATAGCCCTTTTAGACATCCCGTGCATTCTGCCATGTGGTTTATATTATCTGTGAAGGATTAAACCCAACCATTAATTGAGATGTATATAGGTTGGTATCAGCAGTAGTTACTACAACTAGCATTCCATAGACATTGAGTACTAAACCACATGATGCTAGATGCTTTCTCAGGGGGATAACTGCACTAGACTAAGTGGGGCACTGCTAGTCAGCGTTCAGTCAATGAGGTCTCCTGTTGCCACTTATCCTGCCCTCACAGGCAAAATAGTGACAGCATCCGCAGTCAAGGGTCCCCATTTGCATTTCTTGCCCCTCAGCTCTAAGCTATGCACCTGGACTGTACCAAAGTGAGATGGTCTCTGTTCAAATGAGCTGAAGAAAGAAAGAAAGAAAGAAAGAAAGAAAGAAAGAAAGAAAGAAGGCAATAGTAGATTTATGCTTGTACACCAAACCTTCTATACTTTGATGTGCATAAACTCAATGCACAGTTGAAAATTATTACTATTACCACAAAGAGAGATGTGTATGTTCCCCGTTTAGTGCCCTCTGTCAGAAAGAAGGTGCCACAACAAACTATATATCCCAGGATTCCATAGCACTGAGCCATGACAATTAAAGTGTCGTCAAACTGCATTACTTCTGCAGTGTAGATGCAGCCTTGGGCTTAGGACGTGGTGTGACTATTGGCACACAGATGGGCTCAAGCTAGACATTGAGAGGAATGTGCATTTCCTGCAATTAACTCCTCTTTCTTCTCACAATGGAGTTTCCTCAGAGGCACATGCTTCAGCATTCAGACTTGCAAATTAAGCTGGAGTTTCCCTTCCAATGACCAATCACAAAATAAAACTGCTAAATGCAAGATATGAAAATAATAAGATACTATGACAAACATATGTCTTTCACCACTTGTGTGAAGAGCCCTTCTATATATAATGTGAACATCTAGTTTGACACCTGAGAGTATGGCAACTAGCTTGTTAATCCATGGATTTGTGAAGAATGGGGGGAATGAAAACTAAATGAGCAAAAAAAAAAAAAAACATAAGGAGAAATAAGGGAAAAGAGATGGAGAACTTTAACAGTCATATGGGATGTGATGGAAAGCCAGTAAACATAAATTTATACTTATATCCGTAAATCAACTTGTATTCTTGAATGAATCTGTGTAGTATTCTCCACTCTTGATACTTTATTAAGCATCTCAGTTGATGCACATCAAATTGCTTTGTTTATTTTCATTATGTACAAACTGACTTCAAAGTAATGAACGAAACAAAATATAATGAATTTCATAAAGACTTATTCCTATATAGAACAAATCCCACAAAATCAGCAAGACCCCATTTTTTCATACTTGTCCTGTTGATTTAGTATGGTCTACTGTTAAATTTGACTAACCATGGACTCAACCCATTGTATCATCCTTTTCTGTTCCAAGGACATTGATACACAACTTACCACATTTTCAAGATATAGCAACATATTCATTTGAACAAAAGTAGGGGAAAGTAGGGAAAAGCAGCCCCCTGCATGTAGTTGCTTACCTTCAAAGATGGTCAAAATTTCAGTGCTCAGATCATCAGGAAAAACAGCAACTGGAAGCTCATTCAGGAAGAGTTTAAGAAGACTGGCAATGGAATCAACATCTCCTTCATTAACAAGATCCAACTCTTCTCCTTCATCATATTTCTTCTTCAGTGTCTTGATTTTCACTGCTGAACCACTGATCCGAAATAGGCCTCTGTGATTCAGTCCTGTTGGAATAGCCAGCATCCTATGTATGAATGGGGAACTCAGAGTTTGGGTCCTTATGAAATGAAAGCAGCACCCTCTGCACACAAAGAGAAATAGCAACAAACTTGGGAAACTTCAGCTTTCACAGAAGTATACCATCCATCTTGTTTGGAGGCAACTTGATGGCAGGCAAGCAGCCTGAGCAGGATTGAGCATGCTGAGCGAATACAGAATGCCAACTGAATATTGGAAGGGAAATGGAAAAGCAGAGTGGGTGCAAGTGGAATGGAGTGTCATTGAAAAGGTTTCAACATGCTGGCAGGAAGTCTGAAAAGGAGACTTCACACAGAGATAGTCTATTACAGATTCCACTTGGAATTATGAAATCACTGAGTTAGAAGGGTTATCAGGGGCTATCTAGTCCATGCCATGCAGGAATACATAGCTAAAGAACTCATGAGAGACAACCATCTTACGCGTTTAAAGACCTCCAATGAAGGGTAGACTGTTACCATCCAAGGCAGTCTATTTTGGGGTGTGGCCCCTTCATGAAGATAGAAATTTGTACATCATGCAATTTATGAATGTGGACAATATGTTAATTTTGCAGAAAATACATGCCTAGATTGATGGCAGTTAATACTTTCATTTGGTATTTAAATGTAACACAGCTCTTACCATCAAGAAGTTCTTCCTAATGTTTAGGTGGTTGCAAATTGAATCTGTTGGGTTGTGCCCTAGTCTCTGGAGCAGCAGAAAACAAGCTTGCTAAATTTTCTACATAACACTGTTGTTGTTGTTGTTGTTGTTGTTGTTGTGTGCCTTCAAGTCATTTCTGACTTGTGGCACCCCTAAGGCAAACCTATCACAGAGTTTTCCTGACTATTGCACATTTACTAAATGGCATTTATATGCACTGTCAATTGAAAAAAATGTTGCGATTCTCTTTAAGGTGATATTTACTTTACAGTGATGGTCTGGAACCTAACCCACCATATTAGCGAGGTATGCTTGTATTAACAAGTTTGTGTTACATTTAAATACCAAATGAAAGTATTAACTTCCATCAATCTAGGCATGTATTTTCTATAAAATTAATGTATTGTCCACATTCATAAATTGCATGATGTACAAATTTCTATCTTTATGAAGGGGCCACACCCCAAAATACAGGAATGTTTCCCCATCTCATTCAGTCTATGTAAAAGGAAAAGCTTTCCAACACTCAAATAGGAGAAATTGGTCCAAAACACACTGCAGAAATAATCCAGTTTGAGACCACTTTAACTGTTCTGGCTCAGTGCTGGGGAATCTTGGGAACTGTACTTTAATGCAGTTTGAAACACTTTAACTGTCATGGTTTAATGCAGGGGTAGGCAACCTTTCCCCTTTAAGGGCTGAGGGACTTCAGCTCCCAGAATCCCAGAAGCTATTGGCCAACATGGGACTATTGGCCAACATGGCTGAGGCTTCTGGGAGCTGAAGTCCCTCGGCCCTTAAAGGGGAAAGGTTGCCTACCCCTGGTTTAATGCTATGAAAACCTGAGATTTGTAGTTTGTTGTGGCACCAGAGCTTTCTGACAGAAAAAGCTAAATGTCTCACAAAACTACAAATCCAAGACTTCCACAGCATTGAGGCAGTTAAAACGGTGTCAAGCTACATGAATTCTGCAGTGCAGATGTCTCTATCCCTTATAATAAAGAACACCAGCCAATACTAGAAGGTGCAAGCTTTTTGACCCTCAAATAAGGAACATCCCTTATAGTAAGGAACATCTTTCAACCCTACATGGGATGCAAAGATCCAACCACTCAGAAGTTACTTCGTGCAACAGTGTAAGACTGAATACATGTGTCCACACATGTGCACACATACGCACACAGCGCTCTCATTCTAAATTTTATTGAATGGCTCATACAGCACATTGATTCTGGCCTGCCCCCAACCTCAGACATATTTGCAAACTGGATAGAGCTGAGATCCACTTCAGAAGCCAGAATTCCCTTTGGGCACACACAGGACTGAAGGCAACACAGACAGTGTTTCAGATACACCCAGACTTTGTTCAGTCACTCTGTGCCTTGCCCACATAATCTCTGAAACACAAACAGAATCAATTATGCCATCCAGTCTATGTTGTTGTGTGGTATAGCCAAAAACCATTATGAAATCCCCATATCAAATGTTAATTCCTGCCTAGAAAATCAGTAGACAGAGTTCACCATTCAGACTGGAAAGGACCAGAACTATTGTTGTATTGACAAAGCTTAGCTAAAGGCTGTGAACTTACCAAACTCTTCTAAGTATCCCACTGTTTGTTGGACAAACAAAGGAATGTGATGGTGTGTTGCCTCTTGGATAGAAGAGTCAAGGGGAACACCAAAGGTTCTCTGATGTTCTGGTCTAACTTTATTAGTACAATGCTTAATTTCTATGGAAGATAATGATTGCTGCAAATAAACAGAAAGAAGTTGACTGTAATAAATTTTCAGAGCATTCTTGAATCAATGCAAAAGAAAGTCTCTTTTAGAAGTGGTGGCATTAATCTCATGAGATATGGAAAACCTGGGGCAGGGTGTGAAGGCTTGAGATGTAAAATACATTGCATGCAATATTAATTCAAAATATTGGGACGAAAAATCAATCTCAACTTGGCAAAGAACATTTGATAGTTAAGCAAAACCAAATGCTCTCATTGCTCCAAATACTGCTTTTTAAAAGTCCCAGCTAGACAACGATTTCCATGAATCCACATTGCTGTGTCAAAAGAGTCTCAGTCTTTTAAAAGCATTTGAATTTACTGGCTATTATTTGTTTTTGCATACCATCAGTTATAGAAATGCAGACAATTTGGCTACAATTTTCATCATCTCCCATACTGAATGCTCTGACCCCTGGCTTGGTTTGCATAAAATTCATGAGGCAATTTCATTGCAATATGCACCAGAGGTTGCAGTTAAGGATAACCGAAAGGACTGAAGGCTGCAATTTAGATATCAGTATTCAGTCATACATGTAAAGAAACTGTACTTTAAAGTAAGTGGCTGGTGGTGGTGATGTTTCCATTGTCCATGAATCCTAATGCCCTTTCACAAAATTATGGCACTAGGATTCCACTTTAACAGCCATAGCAAGATCCCATGGAGCTGTGGGTTTTGTATTTTGGTGAGGCAGTAGAGCTCTCTGGCTGAGAATTATTAATCCCCCTCCCCAAACTGCAAATCCCAGGAATCCATGGACTGGAACTATGGCAGTCAAAGGGGAATCATAGCACTATAATTGTGTGGTGTGAATGGGCCCCTAAACATCTCCATCAGTGGCACAGATCCTAAGAGGTGTTTTACAGCACAACTCCACACAGAAGCAAGAAGTAGTCAAAAGTAACTCCTATTGAGTCCGGTAAGCTTATCACACGGCACTTAAGGAACAGGAATGGAAAGGAATAGAACGGAATGGAACAGAACAGAATGGGGAAAATGTATGTTACTGGACAGAATGCCACCGATGCCGCCAGGAGTCCCCAAGCCGTTCCCCAGCTGTTCCTAGCAGCCGATTTTAAAGAACAATTTTGAACTGTCCTTCAAAAATTGCCTGCCAGGAACGGCTAGGGAACTCCTGGCAGCATCGGTGGCATTCTGTCCAGTAACATGCGTTTTTGCCCCATTCCATTCCATTCTTTTCTGTTCCCATTCTTGTAAGTGGTGTGCGATAAGCTTACAGGTAAAATGGTCTGCTAGCCCCAGAGGTTGCAGGCAACCCACAACACAGCCCAAGATGCTTTACTGCCTGAAATAAATAATCCCCAGGCACCACTTACACAAATCACTCCAAATGGATAATACCAGCCAAGTTCTTTTGACACAAGGCAGAAAAATCCCACAAACATCTCTTCCCTATGTGGTTGTAAATACACAATAAATTATAAACAAATTGTGCTCTTTCATGGCCCTCAAAATCTGCCCTGTGAGATGGTCACCTTATGGTGCCTATCGCCTAATAGCTGGGCTAATAACATCTGGTACACTTCTAGGTGCTTATCTGTGGCCAAATTACTCTTCCTTTGACCACAGTACTACTGCTCCTACTACCACCAGCACTGTCACACAGAATGTCCCATTACAAACTGCTATGATTCCATTTTAACTGCCATGGCAACATCCTATGGAATCCTGGGATCTGAAATTTAGAAAGGAGCATTTAGAATTATTTGGCAGAGAGCTACAGGGACTCAGAAAAAAAATAAAACCCAGGATCCCATAATAGGATTGATATGACAGTTACAGTGGAATTATAGCACTATAATCATGTAGTGTGAATGGTTGTCTGGTCAGAAGGCATCATCCAGTCCTACTACTCATACTCAGATGTATTATTCCAGCAACTGGAAGTTCCCTAAGTTCCCAGCAACTGTTTAAAAGTCTGACCATTTGGGGGGTGCCCATTTTTGCAAATTTTAAGATCTTTTCAGTATAAATACATGCGTAAATCTGCAATGCATAGATCATTCAGGCACAATATGCATCATAAATAATGAGAAGTAACTGTGGAAATAGCTGAATCTTTCTTATTTTCGTTGGGTGGCTGAGTAAAACGTCAATTCAGGGTGTTTTCCTCTCTTATCATAGGTCATGTTTTTGTAAATCCATCAATTAACAAGACTTTCAGTTTTGAGGGAAAGATGGGGTATATATAAAGAGAAGTGGAAGAAAAGGAAGGAGATGGAGAAAGAGGTGGGAAAGAAAAGGAAGAGGCAGAGGAAGAAGAAGGGGTGAACAATTATGGGTCAGAAAGGCCTGAGATGCAAATCTAAACAAGATGTATGGTTTAATGCCAAACTTCACACTGAATTTAATAGATCTTGATCTCACATATTAGCTGGTTCTGTTCATAATGTTACTGTGTTGAAAGCATCTATGTCTAACTTCTTTTTTGGTTCCAGAGTTATTTCTATGCTCTAGGATTATTTACCGTATTTTTCGCCATATAAGACGCACTTTTTCTTCCCCCAAACGGGGGGTGGGGAAGTTGGTGCGTCTTATAAGGCGAATGTACGCTCCTCCGAGGCCGCTGCTAAAAGGAGGCCTCCTTTCAGCCACGTCCTCGGTGGTTCAATGGGCTGCTCCTGGGATCGGAGGATGTCCTCCGATCCCAGGAGCAGCCCATTAAACCACCGAGGACGTGGGTGGAAGAAGCATCGCTTTCCCTGGGACCATGCTTCCTTGGGGCAATGCTGGGGTTTTTTTCAACGTTTTTTTCCTTGGGGCAATGCTGGGGTCGGAGGATGCCTCCGACCCAAGCATCGCCCCATGGAAAGCTTCCTTGGGGCAATGCTGGGGTCAGAGGATGCCTCGCCCATGGGGCGATGCTTGGGTCGGAGGCATCCTCTGACCCCAGCATTGCCCCATGGAAAGCAACGTTTTTTTCCTTGGGGCAATGCTGGGGTCGGAGGCGTCCTCCGACGCCACCATCGCCCCAATGCTGGGGTCGGAGGTGTCCTCCGACCTCAGCATTAGCCCAAGGAAGCTTTCCATGGGCCGATGCTGGGGTCAGAGGCGTCCTCCAACCCCAGCATCGCCCCAAGGAAAGCATCCTGGAAAGCGTTGCTTTCCATGGGCCAATGCCGGGGACGGAGGCGTCCTCCGACCCCAACATCGCCCCAATGCTGGGGTCGGAGGTGTCCTCTGACCTCAGCATTAGCCCAAGGAAGCTTTCCATGAGCCGATGCTGGAGTCAGAGGCATCCTCCGACCCCAGCATCGCCCCAAGGAAAGCGTCCTGGAAAGCGTTTCTTTCCATGGACTGATGCCGGGGTCGGAGGCCTGCTCCGACCCCAGCATCACCCCTATGCTGGGGTCAGAGGTGTCCTCCGACCTCAGCATTGGCCCAAGGAAGCTTTCCATGGGCCGATGCTGGGATCTGAGGTGTCCTCCAACCCCAGCATCGCCCCAAGGAAAGTGTCCTGGAAAGCGTTGCTTTCCATGGGCCGATGCCGGGGTCGGAGGCATCCTCCGACCCCAGTATTGCCCCAATGCTGGGGTCGGAGGTGTCCTCCAACGTCAGCATTGGCCCAAGGAAGCTTTCCATGGGCCGATGCTGGGGTTGGAGGTGTCCTCCAACCCCAGCATCGCCCCAAGGAAAGCGTCCTGGAAAGCGTTGCTTTCCATGGGCCAATGCCGGGGTTGGAGGCGTCCTCCGACCCCAACATCACCCCAATGCTGGGGTCGGAGGTGTCCTCCGACCTCAGCATTAGCCCAAGGAAGCTTTCCATGAGCCGATGCTGGGGTCAGAGGCGTCCTCCAACCCCAGCATCGCCCCAAGGAAAGCGTCCTGGAAAGCGTTTCTTTCCATGGACCGATGCCGGGGTCAGAGGCCTCCTCCGACCCCAGCATCGCCCCAATGCTGGGGTCGGAGGTGTCCTCCGACCTCAGCATTGGCCCAAGGAAGCGTTCCATGGGACGATGCTGGGATCGGAGGCGTCCTCCAACCCCAGCATCGCCCCAAGGAAAGTGTCCTGGAAAACGTTGCTTTCCATGGGCCGATGCCAGGGTCGGAGCCATCCTCCGACCCCAGTATTGCCCCAATGCTGGGGTCGGAGGTGTCCTCCAACCTCAGCATTTGCCCAAGGAAGCTTTCCATGGGCCGATGCTGGGGTCGGAGGCATCCTCCAACCCCAGCATTGCCCCAATACTGGGATCAGAGGTGCCCTCCGACCCCAACATCGGCCCAAGGAAAGCCCGAGGCTGCCGGCTGTTCTTTCAGCTAGCCCTGGATGTGGAGGATTCCTCCCCTTCCAGGACCGTCCTGAGGAACAGCCGAGGTGCTTCGTAAGTCGAAGCAAATTTTTCCCTGAGGCGCCTTTTGTAAGTCGAAACTGTTTTAAAATTGGGTGCGTCTTATATGCCAGAGCGTCTTATATGGCGAAAGTATTTTTGTTTAATTATGGCTTAAGATTTATGATGACTTCACTGATTGAAACTCTGCTTTCTGCTAAGCTATTATGTTGCCATGACTAAAGCATATACAGGAAGAATTCCTCCATCATACAGACAGAGTTTAAACCTGCATATCTTAGGTACATTTATTTGGCAGTAAACCCAAATGAATATATTGCTACTTATTTCTCTGTAATTATTCCCCTGCAAAAACATATGTGTTTGTTAGGCCATAAAGACAGCCTTTCAACAGAATGTTAACAGCTGCAACAGTACAAATCATTTTTGCCAAGGAATATGAAGGCCTTCACTGTAACTGGATGATAATGCAGTGTTTTTTTAATACATCATATATGTCTCGAACAATGAGAATGAAATGTATTATGTGTGTTTGGGGTTATCCAGATGGTAAAAATAATTCTGGTAGACTCTGAGTTCAATCGTTGTTTGCATGCATTTTGAATGCATCTGATTAAGTTTGGGGGGGCTGCAAAAAAAAAACCCACTTAACCTGGGATAATCGATCTCAGGCATTTTTCCAAGATCTTCTAAAATATTTGCATTATTGGCTGTGTGAATAACTCATGCGAATACAGCAAGGATAAACCAGGATAAAACTGCATGCCTTGAACACACTTTGAGTACATTTGCATCATCGACTCCATCTTTATTTGAGTGCTGACACATGTGAGCAACAGAACTCACAGAGATGCAGTTCCATAGTGTTAACAACAAAACTGGAATGCAGGAGTGTGATTATTTGTGCTAAAAAACATGACATCTGAATAACCCCTTTAGGACACAATTCACCTTAAACTTTTAGGTTCAAACAGATGCCTTTTTCAAAAAAAGTGACAAGAATGCAAAATCCTGTCTGTGGTAAATCCATCTCTCTCTCTTGTTTTAGTTCTTGTGGAGGCTGGTATTCTCCTCCACCCTTTGCAATGACTGCAACCTCCCTGAAGACTCACCATTTAGCCAATGTAGGCCCCTCCATGGCTATTCTGTGGCTGGTAGAGATCAAGGGATCAGAGAAACTTCTAGCCATGTTTCCATAGCCAGACATCTAATGCTATCATTAGCTGAGACCTCCAAAGGATCTCAAAGGATCTTGGTGGATAATGTACTCATTCTGCGTCTGGCTATGAAGACATAGCCGGACACTCCTCTAATCCCCTCTTAACAGCTATATAATGGCTTGAGGAGGGGCAACTACCACTAAATGGTGAGTCCAGAGCAAGGTTGAGAGGGGAAAGAATTGTAGTTTCACCTGCAGAACTATTATGCTACTCTGTACTATACAAGATCTTGGCCATAAGGTGTTTTGATCCAAGGATTTGATCCTGTTCACACAAAGCTCCATCTGTGTATAGGACGGGCTACTTAGGCCCAATCCACTGCTACTTGTTCAAACACTGTGATATCAGACTACGATTGGTATTGATTATGTAAGGAGCAATTCCATGATTCAAGATCAAGTGGTAGCCTGATGACCACTGCAGCTCTTTTTAAACAAGCCAGGAAAGAAACCATATAATTTTCTGCAACAGTTCCCTTGAGTGTATTGAAACATGGTGTGTCCATGTATGACAGAGTGTTACAATTCAATCACAAATGCCAGGTCAAACCATATAACTCCTTTTAAGTGGTAAGGCAAAGGGGGGGGGGGGGAAGCAAAAATATTGTTACAATCCAAAATGTAAAATGAATCACAAGTGTTATCTATTTCTAGTTATTAGAAATCAAATCACACTCAAAATGATGGCACTTTACATCTGAGCAAACCTGCCTGCAGTGTAGATTCTTAACTAAAAACTGCTGATGGCAGTAGTGGTGGTGGTGGTGGTGAAATGAAGCAACAACATCAATTGTCTATGATTTTTAAAAAGCATCCTTTAAGTATTATTAAAATATTCATGAGGGTGTTTCATACTGCAGTACCCTTTCCTCTCTTTTCATATTTAGAAGCAAAAGAATGATCTCTTTGACTTTAGAAACTGCAAACAAACAACTGAGAAACAATAAGCGTCTTACATGTCACTTACACAAATTGAAATGGAGGCACCTGTTCCCATGTTAAGTCTAAACAACCAAGCGCTGCTATGTCAGACGCCAGAAGATGAAAATGTCATGTTCTTCTTTCAATCCATGTCTTCTTCTCAGCCAGGTGAACTCCAACCATTCAGAATAATCTAGAGAAAGAGAGTTACATGCAAATCCTTACTTTAACCTAGACTTGGCTGGTGCTGAGTTGTTGGGTTGTGGTTTGTTTTTTTAAGGCCCTGAGAGAAGTAGAGATTTGGCCAAGTAGATTCTACCTCTACACAAAGTGAGGGCAAAAACTTACTGAGGTGTCACAGACAAAGGTGTTACCATAGCGTCTAATACACACAACAGCACAGTTACTTCTGGCAATACCAAACACAGTCTGTTCAGCTGACCCTTCATTTTCACATTTCATGGGGAAGAAATCTATAGTACTAAAAAAATGTTTACCCTTTCCAGCCAGCAATCAATCCGCAAGAGATTCTGACTGCATTAATCAGAGGAATTCTTGAACCCCTTCATTCCTAGACAGATCTTGAAAGGTTAGTTTTAAAAGGTAATGCATTGTGCAAGTCATTGCACTGCCACTCTGGTAGTTTGTTCTTGTTAACATTGTCGAGGGAAGGCTAATTTGTTACTTGTTCTGTTGCTCTTTGCTTTTTTGTTACTCTAAAAAAAAGTAGGATTGTTAAGAGAATGGCATAAAGCATTAAAAATTCTGCTCAAAATGCCAGCATATGCCCTGAAAATTAGCTTTAAAATGTCGCCCATTACAGACACAAAAGAGGAGATTTTTTTGTCACAGCAATCAGACTTCATATATTAATTTTGAAGTGCACCTTTGTTCCTCCCTCAACAGTAAGGTACCCTTGTTGCAAATAACTACCGTACATTCCTTGTAACTAGTTAGTTCCAAGTTCTGTAGCCACAAATGCTCCTATTATGATGAACATAAGAAGAACACAAAATTTGATTTAGGATGCTAAACTATGATAAATGTCACTTTTATTTCTTTCCCTCATCCACACCAATAATTCTAAAAGAGAGATTTAAAAGTAGGTCAGTAAAGTCTGCTGAAATCTATGAAGCCCAGCAGGATTTGCAGCAGTCAGGACTTGAAGGTTAGATGCATAGTGTCATATCTTTTCCCATCACTAACCATAGCAGAGAGTTATGCAAATAAGGAAATGTATGCATGAATGCTTCATGTGTACAGTTCTCACTGTTTGCTGAATCCAAGATGTCTGGGTGCAGAATTTCACGCTCTTCTCCTATGAGAGGAGGAAATGTAAAAACCTGGATCGAAATGCATGTTTGCATATGTTTAACTTGTAATAGTTGCAGAGTCATAGAATCATAGAATTGGAAGAGACCCCCAGTCCAACCTCCTGCCATGCAGGAATACACAATCAAAGCACTCCTGACAGATGGCCATCCAGCCTCTGTTTCAAGACCTCTAAAGAAAAACAGTACACCAGTGGCATCACTGGGGTTGGTGCCACCTGGTGCGGTAACATGGTGTCACACACCCCCATTGACCTCCTCCCATACCACACCATACAGAATCCTTAGTAATGTTTTTGTACTAATATTACTCATAAGTCACAATTCCCATATATATACTGAATGTAATGGTAATAGTTGTGACATAAACAACTAGCAAAATTAAAAGTATGTCTTTAAATTACAATATTACAGGGGTAGTCAACCTAAGGCCCGGGGGCCGGATGCAGCCCCCCGAGGCCTTTGGACTGGCCCCAGGCCAGTCCTTCTGCTGCCGACGCCGCCCGCCATGATGATATTGATTATTATTGTTATTACTTGTTCTTGGGATTTTCTTGGCAAAATCTCCACAGGGGTTTTGCCATGGCTTTTCCGGGACTGAGAGAGTGTGCATGCATATTTTTTAATTTTTAATATTTATTTATTTATGGTGCTTCGGGCCCCCAATTGTCTGAGGGACAGCAACCCGGCCCCCGGCTCAAAAAGGTTGCCTACCCCTGCAATATTATATGGACAGCCTAAATGTACAATTCAAAGTGCTGGTCATGACCTATAAAGCCCTACACAGCTTGGGTCCAGACTAAGGACCTTATCAAACGCTGGCCACGAAGCGAAAAGTAAGCGAAAAGTAACCGAAGTAAGAATAAATTCAGTTCTATACCGAAACGAACTGAATTTCGCCTGCGCGGCCATTGTGCAATGAATACGAAGGCTCCCTTTCTCTCTCTCTCTCTTCTTCCTTCTTTGTCCCCTCCCGTCGCCCAAAAAGCCGGCATCGCAGAAGGCGCTTCTGTGGATGGCAAGGATGGGAGGAAGGAGTCGGGAGGAAAGGCAGCCAAGGAGACCAAGGAGGAGGAGGAGGACTGGAGGACTGGAGGAGGGAAGGCAGCCCGGCAAGCCCCGGTTGGTGAGAGCTCCAAGTGGCGTGTGTCGGGGAGGAAAAATGCGAGAGAGATGGAGAGAGAGATCGCCTCCCTCTTCCCTCTTCCCTCCTCCTCCCCTTCTCCTCCTCTTTCTTTTCTCACCCAGCCCCGCCAATCCGGTTTGCCTTTCGCCAATCCCTTCCCCTTGCTGGGATTTTCTGTTTGGGATAGAGCTCTCCTGCTTCCCCTCCCCGCCCACCATTGCGCAAGGAATACGAAGGCTCCCTTGTACTTCCTCGAAAAACCGAATGTCAAAAGCTCTCAATTCCTTACGGATTAGCTCCGGGTTCTGTGAGTTTCGGGGTAGCGTCGTGTGTACACGCGGGGAAACAATACGGATTAGCTCCAGGTTCTGTCGAGTTTCGGGTGCAACGTCGTGTGTACACTCGGGGAAATAATATGTATTAGCTACAGATACCCTTTGGATTAGGGCTGCTTTAGACCCCGTGTGATAAGGTCCTATTTGAGAAACCGTATCTCCCCATACAAACCTGCAAGAGCCCTAAGATCTTCTGGGGAAGGCTTTCTCTCAGTCCCACCACCATCCCAGGCTTGCATGGTGAGGACACGAGAGAGAGCCTTCTCGGTAGTTGCTCCCATCTCTGGAAATCCCTTCCTTGGGAGGCTAGGCTGGCCCCCTTCTTGCTGGCCTTTTGCTGGCAGGTAAAGACATTCCTATGCAGGCAGACGTTTTGAAGTCAGACAAGCCTGGTTTTATTTTGTGGGGGTTGTTTTATGTGATTTTATATTGGATATGTTTTGTTTTGAATTTTATTGCCATTTTAAATGTTTTATCCATGAACCGCCTTGGGTCCCTCCAGGAAGAAAGGCAAAATATGAATGAAATGAAATAAATAAATATACAAAGTTTCATGTGGTCAAAATGAAAATTTGGTAAAATGTGGTGTTCTTGATGAAATGTTTAAAATAATATATTTTTAAATTGATTTTTTAAATTTTTTTTTAATTTGAAATTTTATTTTAAAACAATCTTGGGCCTCTCCCACTGAGCGGAAATTCCCTCCACTCACACCATCTCTTCAGCATTTTAAAGGGACTCAGGCATATGCCATAGCCCATTTCTGCCAAAACGCAGTGGTGTCACCCCCCACTAAGGGTGTCACCTAGTGTGGTCTGAACCTCCCTAGTGACACCACCGCACTGCACCACTTTCAAGGCGATGCATTCCATTGTCAAACAGTTCTCACCATCAGGAACATCTTCCTAATGTTCACATGGGATCTATTTTCCTGTAGCTTGAATGCATTACTCCATGCCCTAGTCTCTGGAGCAGCAGAAAACAGGCTTGCTCCATTCTCAATATGATATCCCTTCAAATATCTAAACATGGCTATCATGTCACCCCTTAACCTTCTCTTCTCCAGCCATGGCAGTTAAAGTGGTGTCAAAATGGATTGCAACATATACTTTATGCATTTTAGTTGGCCCAATAAAGGTATCGCTGTTTTGTGGATTTTGGATGTTATTGAATCATGTCAGACTAGTGAAAAATGTGAAACTAACCCAAAGACATGAAGGCTCCTTGAGGAATCCATTGTCCTCTGCCTACAAAGAGGCCTGTAACCTCATAGGAATGGAGGCATATTGGATTGCAAGAGAGAGGTCCTTGTTGAGATGCAAATGGACTTTAAATTTCCTGGTCTTTGCAAATCTCCCAATAGCCTCATGGCCAGAAGGAGGAGGGGCCAGCCTGCAAAAGATACCCTCCACTTACCATCTTAACTAAGGACAGAAACATCAAAATGCAGGCATCTGACTAACACCTCCAATTTTTTTTTCCTGTTTGGTTTGTAACATCTTGCCTGATGAAGAAGCCAGTGAAGCTTCGAATACTTGCAACAAGTATATTGTGCATTTTGGTTGGCCAATAAAGGTATCACTGTTTGGTGGATTTTTGTTTGAATTTGCTAAATGGCCAACACAGCTACCCCTCCATGTAGCCCAAAGGCAGTTGCCTACTGCAATACCTGCAGTGACAAAATGAAAATGTATGTTACCTTTGTAGCCACAGGGGGGAGATGAAACATCAGCCATTTCCTTGAAACTGTCTCACTGAACCTTGCATATATATTCTGCAGATGAAAATATGTGGGAAGGTTCCACCTGATTCTGTCCCCAATTCACCCACTCTTAGCTCCTTAAAGCCATTTAGAATCCTGTTAAAACAAATAATTCAGCATTAGTGTCACACCTGATCAAATGCTTGTCAGATAGCTCTTTTCCTTAGGGAATCCTCTACCTTCTTCCCTTCAATGTTAAGATCTATCTACAGAGGCCTATGCAAAATTCCTCTGTTTACAGTGCAATATCTTTGGAATATCTTCTCTGTGTCCTTTTCTGTGATGACTTTTAGAATATAAGTTTGCAGCCAAGGGCTGTTTTATTTACTATTAATCATACAAAAGCCACTCAGAGATACTTTTTAGCTAAAGCAGCAGTTTGTAAACAATGGTCGTAGTGAACTTTTGATGGCTTTGAGGGCCTACAAGAGCTTTGGTTCCATTTACTACCACACACCTTTGTAAACTGGGATTTTCAGCACTGGCTGCCATAAAAAAAGGTCAAAATTGATTGGTGTCAAATACAACAGGCATGTCACAGACCACTCCAGAATTTTAATTCCGTATTCAAGCCAAACAAAGGAGCCTTCTCACTGAAATTTACTTTCAAGCAAAATTGTTATGTTTGTAATTCAGATTCATTTCAGCTTTTTTCCAGGAAGTACCCATTAATTTTGGCAATAAAGAAACAAAAGTAAGAGTGACAGTATTCTTTGCAGAGCCTGTTTCTATTAAAGGAAAATGAATTTCCATTGCAACAAAATACATTGTATGTACAATTTTGTGTACATGTGGTGACCTGCATTTTTCTGGGGAGGGAGTTCCTAGCTTTCATCTTATTCTCAAAGGCCATGATGGCAAACCTATGGCAAATGTACCAGAGATGGCACACAAAGCCATTTTCCTCAGAACGCAGAGGGTGGGGAGAAGAAAGAGGCATCTGTCTGAAGGCCTGGAGGGCAGGGGGAAGAAGTCCTACCCCTGGCACCGGGTAACAGCCGGTGCCAGAGGCCTTTTAGTTTAACCACTGCACTACTCATCCACCCCCATGCAAAAAAGATCTTCAGTTATCATCCACTGGCCATATGAATGAGCCAGGCTGATTGAACATCTTTGCCCGGTGCCAGAAGGCACTTGACCCCTAAAAAGTTCACCATGACTGCTCAAAGGAATCTATTCAACCCAGGCTAAGAACTCCTGAGCTAAACAACAGAGTAAAAGGGGTTTAAATACTTATGGAACATACAAGTACATGATGTCCAACCAGAAGCAAAGCCTATCAAGTTGCTTCTGGGTAAATATGTGTCCCATCATGGCACTCCCTTTCTGTCATGGTGGGATTGTGTACTCCTGTGACGCAAGAGGCTATGTTGATGTCAGCAGTGCTGCTAGTAGGGTCTCCCATGTCAGGCAGGCTTTTGCTGAGGAGTCAGACTAAATGTAACAACCAGTTACTTGTCAGCAACAGTAGCGGGAGTGACACCAGAGGAGGATCTCTCAGAGCCACCAGTGGGACTCTTGTTAGTGCTGTGCAGAAAGAGACACCAGTAGACCATTTCTGAATGTCTTTTACCATGAAAATCCTATAACGAGACAATCCAAAATGCTTGGGTGTGTCTCATTCCTTGGGCAGCCATAAATTTCAGCCATAAATCAAAGGCAACAAATGCAATCGCTATTAGGCTCATTTAATTGCAAGGAGGACCATGACCTGCAATAGAATCCCCAAAGAAGATGCAGCACCATATTCACCTTGGCCTGCCATTTTAAAGTCACTAGAAAAGCAGCAAAGCAGTTATATTGGAGAAAGGACTCCATAGCCTTTACATCAGTACAAAGAAAACTGTTACTCACATCGCTAACAATTGGACTTCAACAAACATGGGCTTAATTGTTGGTTGTATGAAACTCCTTCTGGCCCTATTATTCTTATATTTGGGGCTGTACTGCTTCTTTTGCAGCATAGGGGATGCGGTAGCATTGCTCCAATCCACATTATTTAGATAATATGGGGAACCCTGGATAATGTGGAGAAGTTCATGATATAGTCACTTCATGATCCAGTATTGCTCCTCCTCCATGTACCTACATAGCAATAGCAATAGCAAGTACCTTTCTATACCTCTTATCAGTTCACTTAAGCACTCCCTAAGTGGTTTACAATGTGTAAGCTAATTGCCCCCAGCAAGCTCTGGTACTCATTTTAGCGACCTTGGAAGGATGCAAGCCTAAGTCAAGCTTGAGCCCTTGGCTAGTATTGAACTCGTAACCTTGCAGTTTGTGAGTGAATGGCTGCAGTACAGGCATTTAACCACTGCGCCACTCACCCACCCCCATACAAAAAAGATCTTAAGTTATCATCCAATGGTCATATGAATGAGCCAGGCTGATTGAACATCTTTGCCATAATAATAATGGCAAAGAGGGCCCTTATTTGTATACTGGCCACTGCTTTCAGCACACATAACTGGAGCACACCTTACCTGGATTGTAATCATTAGATGAACTAATATTTTAAAATATGAAGCAATAAGGGGGGGGGGGAAGAGTAACTAAAACCTCTACCCATAAATAGATGAACCAATAGAAGCTTGTCTCCTTACTGTTTTTTGCTTTTAACATGGAGAACATGTGGCTAATGGCTTTATGTGACCCCCCACACACACACACAGACACACAAACTCCACTTTTGTGGCCCCTGAAGCCTCCCTAGCAACACACACACACACCAAACCACCACAGATCACAGACTTATTGATTTGTCTTTCCTAATCACCAGAACCTCCGTTACATTTTCATTGGCTGCAATTTGGCCAAAAATGCCAAACAGAAGTGATCAACATCACTTGCAGATCCAGCAAACAGCATGGGTCTTCATGATTAACAAGAATGACCACAGACTAGCTTTTTTTTTTTTTGGAATAGAAAGACCATGGTTTTACTGGTTACAGTTGAACAGACTTATCACACAGCATGATTCTAGATCCAGGCATCGGAAGACTCACCTGATGGTCGACAGCAATCCATTCATAAGTTGACTTGCCTTCGAGCTGATGGAAGCCCATTCACTCAGCCTGCCTGCTAGGTACTACTGGAATACAGATGCAGGAATCCATTCAGGGCAGAAGCCACTTAGTGGTTTCCCTGTCACCTGGAAGTGAGGCAGAGCCATTTGTCCCAAAGCTGGACCTGATATGGTTGTCCACAGCCCCAAGGTCCCTTAAGAGACATTCCCCCATATACCAGGTTTGACAGAGGTACAGACCCTATCTAGCCCCCAAACCATATCTAGCCCCGCTGCCAAAACCACCCAGTGCTATGACAGTCAGTATTAGCAGTGTGATTCCAGTAACAATCAATAGTTATACAACAAACCAAAAGACTACATCAGAAACAACTCATTGTTAGTGTGGTGGGGGAAGCCCTGGTAGCACAGTGGTTAAATACTGGAACTGCAACCACTCATTCACAGTTGCAAGGTTGTGAGTTTGATATCAGCCAGGGTTCCAGGGTCGACTCAGCCTGGCATCCTTCAGAAATTGCTGAAATGAATACCCGGCTTGTTGGGGGCAATTAGCTTATACAGTTGCCCCTTCCAATTTGCAGGGGATCCGTTCCGGACCCCCTCGCAAAAATGGCAACTCGCACATATTCAAGCCCCATAGAAAATAATGGTGCACACCCAGAAGATGTGCAGGTGCGTCGGTGCGCAGGTGCACACCACCATTTTGTAAATAAATTCTTGTCCCTCCTGTGAAGAGCAAGCATGCAGATTCCAAGTCTGCAAAAAGGGACAACTGTAGTTGTAAAGTGCTTAGAGAGTGCTTAAGTGCACCAATAAGTGGTATAGAAATGTACTTGCTATTGCTTATGTGGGCTGGGAAAGAACCTGAGTGAAATCTTCACTTGCTCCCAAGCCCCACTCCTTGCCAGCCAACCAGGCAGCCTCTGACTGGTCAGCCTGCCTGCTCCAGTCCAGAGCCAGGGAAACTGTGGGGTCCTAGGAAGGAGAAACAGCCCCAGCACCTGAAACATAGTGGTCATCTTCACTTCACCTGCAACCATGATCCACAAATTGATGCTTCCAGCGAGTTGGAAAATGCACTTACAATGCACCTGAGTGTAGAAAGGATTCCTGCATGACCCCTTGGGTAGGCATGCATCCTAGTTTCGTAGATCTATCTAAGCTGGCACTGAGAATTGGATTTAGGGTCTATGGACAGATGGAGAGCTTTGAAGAGAAGCAGCTGATGGGTCCAGGCGGGGACCCTCATAGGTTATACTAGGCCTATGGGTTAGAGTTTTCCCCTCCTTGCTATAGGGCAGCAATATTTTTCATTCATTTATTCATTGGTATTTCTATCTTTTCTATAAAAAATTGTATTTGCTTTGACATTTGCAATGTTCAATGCCACTTTACTATAATGGCATGATTGAAACACTCTATCTGTTCTTATTATCAATTGACCTTCTGTCAGTCTTCTGTGTTCACAACTGCTTTTCTGGTGGGTGCATCTCCCATGGATATTATCTGTATAACATTACTCTTGATACACTGATAGAGTTGCAGCTGATTCACACAACCATTTCTGAGGCTGGAGGTTTTAAAATTATTTTCCCCGTGCTCATTCTGTGTTTGAGTTCATCTTCACTGATATGAAAAGTGGTCTTTCAGGTTTGACAAGGCAAAATTATACATTGTCAGATCCTGGAAAATTGTGGAACAGCAGTGCAAACTGGCTGAAAGTATAATGTGTAAAACCTAAGACATTTGAAGAAAAAAGAACAGACGCTATGTCTGCAGTACACAGCCTCCCAATATACACACAACCCCCAGCTGCCTGACGCTTTGCATAAGGATTCTGCTAGAGCAGGGGTAGGCAACCTAAGGCCCGGGGGCGGCCCCCCGAGGCCTTTGGACCGGCCCCAGGCCGGTCCTGCCACCGCCGCCCGCGATGATGATATTGATTATTGTTGTTATTACTTGTTCTTGGGGTTTTCTTGGCAAAATCTCCACAAGGCTTTTCTGGGGCTGAGAGAGTGTGCGTGCATATATATTTTTAAATATTTATTTATTTATTTATTTATTTATTTATTTATTTATTTATTTTTGGTGCTTCGGCCCCCCCAATTGTCTGAGGGACAGCAACCCGGCCCCCAGCTCAAAAAGGTTGCCTACCCCTGTGCTAGAGAATCAGGAGTTGTGGTGACCAGCTGTTCAGTGCAGAGAACAATGGATGGGGCTAGAATCAATTACTGCTCCCCGCCATACTAAACATCAGCATGACTGCTGTTTTACAGGACACCACATCGACAGCCTCGATAGCAGAACAGTTGGATTGGGACCAAAGAAAAAACAACAAACAAGCAATTCACTTAATTTGCCTTCATAATGTTTGCAGGAGTGTTAAAAAGTTAATTCTTAATTTGTATTCACACAGGCAGGAGGGATTACTCATTATGTCCAGAGAAAGGACTGACAGAGATGTCCAGAGTGGTGTGCTCTCTTTAGATACCATAATATTCACTATAGGCATGTCTACAAGGATTATTTGCAGTGGCGTCCCCCCCCTCCCGTTGCCCTGTTAGACATTGTAGGGCCAAAGGCCCAGTTCAACTGTGTGCTGTCTACACACGGAAAGAGCAATCCTGCAGCAAATCTGGGCCATCCCTGCTTTAAAGTGAATTTAAAAGACTGATCATTTGCTCTGGAATTTCCCAGAAAATCTGAAGCACAACATCAAGCAGCTGTCTACACAGCGTCCCACTGTACTGCTGCCACCAGCATGAGCCTTTCCCTCTGAGGCCAAAAACAAGATGCCCAGTAGCTGGGCACCTTGTTGTGACTTCAGAGGAGCAACTCACATTGGCAGTGGGCAACACAGTGGGATGCTGTGTAGACAGCCACTTAGTGTGGTTCCCAAATATGCAGGTAGTAGGGGGAAACTGAACAGCTTCAGGACCAGAATACTCCAAGGGCAGACCAGAGTATTCTGGCCAGTGAAGATCTGTCCTTTATTTGCCCAGAAAACAAATCTATTTTCTTCTTTTATAACCCCTCCAAATTTGCCTAAGGACTAGAAACATGGGTGTTTTTTTTAATTCTCCAACAGCAAATTGTTCTATTTTCTATGTATACCTCAACTATTTTAATTGCATTCAACATATCCCATTGAGCATGTCTGCACACATCATTGTTCATATAATCTATGGAGTCAGCATGCTAGTAGTTCCTTTCCGGTTCCTATTGGGAAAGTTTTTGCTTAACTAATAGCCAACATCAGTCTTTAAATATTTAGACATTTAAAAGTAAACGTCTTTTAAGAGGCAGGAAGCTCAGAGTTCATTTTTAAAAAATAACAATTTGAATCTTTAGGACGCTCCTGTCAAAGGATTTCACTAAACTGGAATTGACATAGGGTATAAATATTTGAAGATAATGTGACTGATTGTTTTGTAACTTCCATTTATTCCTTGGTTTTATCAGTTTTGGTTTAACAGGTTTTAAGCAAAAATTTCTGAAGATGTGAGAGATAAAGTATTTGAAGTGTAGCATTTTCCACGGCTTTTGGAAGCTTCATTTTTGCAGTTCTATTTACTTCACAGGTAAGGTGACCAAAATCTTCCTCATGGCAACATGAGACCTTTTAAACATTTCATAACTTTTATCCTATTAGGAAGAAGCACCAAACTCTTATAGTACATTCAGACTAATATGTTCAGTTTACCTTAAAAGTCTCTCCCTACAGAGCTATCAAGCTTTCTGAAACTAGAAGGAAGTATCATCTTTGTCAAAAGATAAGCAAAAGCAAACTGCTTATATAAAAGTCTGTATAAAATAGGTTTTGTTCCATTACAAAAATAATTAGTTGATGAAACTACTAGGAAGAAAAAGGAAGTCACAGAAGAGCGAAGAATGCTGGTTCCAGATCAGATCTCACTGTATGCTTCACTGGCCAGAGAGGATCTGTCCACACACAGAAACCCTTGATGGATTTTAGTATTAAATATGGGTAATGCCTCCACTTGACATCCAGCATTGGAGAGCACAGTACTAGTAAAATCCCCAACACTGAAGCCCATGGTAAAGTCCTTCCAGAGGTGTTTCATATATGCATTACTGTTCCTGAGCATATTTTAAACTGGACAGACTATATAATCAAATGCCATAGCAGGGCTTTCTGGTGATTGGCAAGGCAAAAGGCATTTTGTGCTAAAGGAGCTTCATCTGCCATAGCCAGAGACAGATAATTTCTTCATGGAAGAGGCTCTGATCAAAGCTACAAACACTTCAAAGGAGTATAAAAAGTTACATTATAAAGAAATGGAAAATTACTAAAATGTCTTGATGTGCAGTATAAAAAGAGAAGGAGAGAGAGGGAGAGAGCGTTTCAGCTGTTTCACACTGCCACCTACACAAGGGATGCACCTTTATAGGAATAAATATTTGGAAGTGGCTTTTCAGATTTACTACTATTGTCTGAGTTATTCCAACATGGCAGTGCTGCCACCAACAAAAGGAGGCCTCCAAACAGAACACAAAGTCCACTGAAGTAAAATGCTATGTCATAAGACTCTGTCCAGTCATAAAACCAACCTGAAAAAGAACAAAAAGAGTTGTCAGATGCACATACTTCTGCAGAACAGATTAGTCCCCTAGATGCATTTTATTGTCCTTCATCTGGTCCAGGGGTAGGCAACCTTTCCCCTTTAAGGGCCGAGGGACTTCAGCTCCCAGAATCCCAGGAGCTATTGGCAAACATGGGACTATTGGCCAACACGGCTGAGGCTTCTGGGAGCTGAAGTCCCTCGGCCCTTAAAGGGGAAAGGTTGCCTACCCCTGATCTGGTCAGTTAAAAGTAACACAGAGAGACTGCTTTCTGCTTGTCCATAAAAAGGGTAAAATAACTATAAATATATATTCATATCTCCAAGTGAAGTTAACACATTCAAAGATTGTGTCAAATCATGGTTTGTGTTTATGTCTGAATCTATGTCAGTTCACAAACCATGGATTATGGGAGGCTGTCAAACTATGATATCAAGTCACAGCTTTAGGAAGGCGCCCCAAAACAGTTTGCTAACTAGAGTCAGTTTGTTGAGACTACCCAGAAAAGGTACATAGTGCCTGAACAGCAAAGTTATTTCTGCACATGAGGTGAGAATTCACATAGACGCCTTTCAACATCCCTGGCAGTAAAAACAGGATAATGATAGATCAAGTAAGATTTTTTTTCCTATTATGACACCCAAAACCTCCTGCCTGAGACAGCCATTTCACTCTGTTTAATGTTAAAGCCATCCCTGCAGTATAGATAGTTTGTGCAAATTGCTATTTGCCATTATGTCTTCATTCACAACTGCTGGCAAACCAGAGCTGCAGACAATTACTCTTCTCATTGTTTTGCTGCACCATACAAATAAAAGCAAATTTACAAAGCTGAGTGCTAAGGTGGGGAAAAAAAACTTTGTTGTACAAGTTGAATCACAAACCATGCTATGGGCTCTTAACTATGACTAGGATGTATCTTGGTTTTGCATGATGCTTGAATTTTGAGAGGAGCCACAGCACATGTTTTACATGCAGAACAACCCAGGTTGTTGGGAAAGAATCCTATTTGAAACCTTTGGAGCCACTGCCAGTCAGTGTAGATAATATGAAGCTAAATGGACCAGTGGTCTCAGTATAAGAAATTCCTAGGTATAAGGATTCCTATGTTCAATGTCCCTATGCTAAACCTGGTAACACATTGGGGGGATGCAGATGGTGCAATGCGCCATTTTGGAGGCAGAGGAGGGGAAGGGCAGCTGCACGGCGGCTGCCTCAACCCCTTCCCAAGGACGTCATCAGAGCGCGTGCTGTTACACACGGCGAGCACCCTGATGACGTCCTCCCAGCACAGCTTCTGCACACGCTGCGCCAGAAGAGACGCAGAAGAGTCACACGATGGCTCTTCTGGCACTCTTTTCGCCGGCTCTGGAAGGAGCAGCATTTTGGCGCTCCTTCCAGGGCTACCCAAAGGGTGGATTGGGCCCGGGGCCCCAATCCTCCACTTCTCAGGGCGGCCCACAGCTGCCCGTCTGCAAAGCCCCATAGTTACCTCTTGTTGTTTATCTAGTCTTGTAACCTACACAGATCTCGGTATTGGATAGTAACAAAATCCAAAGAATCCTAGCATGATAGCATACCCATCATGTTCACAATCCTCACACCTTTTGCTGATTTAACCTCAAGCCCCACCACCACCACGACCTGCTAAAATAGGTTTTACACTGACTCCCAAATAAGATAGCAAGTCACTAATAACTTTCCTGAGGTAGGTCTTACATTTTCAGTGACATTTAATCAGCAGGAGTTATGTCATTTGTTGTTATATTTTTAGGAGTTATTTCATAATTCTACATTTGCCTCATAGCCAATTAGCCAAAAGCTAAAATTAACTTTTGTACATAAATGCAATTTACAAAAATAGAAAACGGTTATTCAGAGTAATTATGTATATAGCTAAAATGCAATCTTACCTACAATCGGTGGTCCAAGACTGTTTCCGAGTCCAGCAAAAAACATCAGTATCCCATATGCGTGTGTTAACTTCTCAATTCCCACTGTCTTCGTTGTGACATATGGGAAAATTGACCAATTGCCTGTCAGAAAGCCTAAAACTCCTGAAAGTATTGCCAATGTAATATAACTTTGGGCAAATGGAATCAAAACCAGTGCCACTGCGGTCATTATTAAAGTCAAGACGTATAGATATAAAGTATTAATCCAGGCAAAATCTGCTAAAATTCCTAGAACAAGTTTACCAATGGCAGTCATAATGCCTATGATAGAAATGAGAGGAATGATACATTCTTCTTCACTGATATTTGAACTTCTTGCAATGTCTTCCATGAGCAGAGAAGGGGGAAATCCACCAATGTCAAATAAGAAGATGGCAATAAACAGTGATGAAAATACTTTGTTCTTAAAAAGACCCAGTGTTTCCTCCCAGTAGTCTAAATAAAGGTGCCATTTCTTCTTGGCCAGCTGTTTGCAGAAATATGTCCGTTCTGCAACTTTCTTTTTGTAAGTGTCTTTCTCTCTTGGTGTTACTGATAATAGTTTGTTTTTGACTATAAGAGCATCCTGCTTACAATCAGTACAAGATATATTATTCACATTCTTTCCTTCATTACTGGCTTTTTCAAGTATCTTTATGTTTTCTTCATAAACATTCTTTTCTTTTTCATTATAAATGAGGTACTGATCTGGAATCTTCTCAATACTTGGCTTGTCCGGCAAGGTAGAAGCACTTGACTGCAAAGGCCTCATAAGACTCCCACATGCTAATATGTTTAGAGACAATGCTCCAACAATAAGCAAGCACCCATCCAATCCATATAATTCAATCAGTTCTCTCTGTAATGCCGCATATATAAAAAGTCCAACACTGGAGCCTGAAAGGAGAAAATAGTAACAAATTATTTTGTAAAATAACACATACTATCAATATCACTGGCTGAATACTTTAAAAAAGGGAGGGAGGTCCTTGATTTTACTTGGAATGTACTTCAGGACTGCTCTTCTTAAGAGTCATTAAACCTAACTTAGAACACCAGTATGCATGTCTGAATCTATTTGTTATATTTTCAGATTTTCAAATACTGGACAGTTTCTAGGTCAAAAAGGAAAAAAAAATCTCATACTCCCAGTAGGTTGCCATGTCATATTGATGAGCTACATTTGGCATAGTGGGTCATGAATTGTACAGGTCTGAAAAAGTTAACTAGTCACTATAATATATGAACTTTCACCATTTTATTCAAAGCACTATTTTTTTGTGGAGGAAGCAACAAATAAATCTTAAATTAAGTGCCATGTGGTTTTAAGAGCACTTCTGTTTGATGTAAAAACACAGAAATACAGCAAATAATTTTACCTAGAATTCATGAAAAGAGTGACAATATTCTTATATTCTTTTAAGTATGTTTGTATTTTTTTAAATTTATCTGACACACACAAAGGGACTCAATCTGCCTCGGACAATCCTGATCCTCTGAGCAGTTAGTGTTGAAAGGATGAGTGCACATATCCTAAGGGACATAGCTTTCTAGAGTTCCTTCTCAGGTGCAAAACTTAAAATAGAAAGCTGCACAAAAGTGAGAAAAAAATAAAAAAATCTAGATGAAAGCAAAATGCATGAAAGCCTCGTTTGAAAAACAGACATTACTGAATGGATGAGAAACTGAGATGTGGGTTATAGTTAGTTCAAATTAGGGAGGGAAAGAATACTCAAAAATATTCCACAGAAAATGCTTAAAAAAACACCCATGTTTCTCAAATTTTGGCAAAGCTTAATGAGATAAATCATGAACTGACAAGAATCTTCACAGGTCAGGATTTATTCTGCACAAAAAGTAATTAACTATAATATTTTCTGCTCAGGAAACAGCATTTTTTGCCCAGGACACAGTATTTTATGTGCAGTAAATCATATAATTTAATATTTAAGTAAGAAACTGCTCCTTCTACACAGAAAATGCTATTTCCTGCTTTTAAAAAACTGTATGTAAATTTTGCACAGAATAAGTCTCCAACTGCAAATTGTCTTTGAAAACTGCAATTTTCAAATACTTTCTCACAGTGGGAAGGTAATTTCTAAAATTACGTGCTTCCTTCAAGAACAAAGAAATATGTGGGATGGTATTTTCTAAAATTACTTGCTTCTGTCAAGAACAATATTAGGAAACAATTATATTCCTGTTCATATCTCTGTCACTAATGGTCTAAACATTTGCTTTTCTTTACTACTGTAGAACACTTAACAAAAATTATGTTTCTGGTCAACAGGTGTAGTCATAGTACTTGACCATGGCTAACGTGAAAGCTCCAGACACTATAGATCACACTATTGCCCCAAGGAACTAATGCCCTGTTCTCATGTACACTCTTTCTTCCCACCCCAGCCCCAAAAGCTTTGCTTATGTTACCCATTACCTCTTTACCAAAACTAAAATAGCTTTTACATCCAAACCAGAAAATTATGGTTTGTATTTATCCTTCAAATAAGGAGGACAAATGGTCTGCAGTGCTGGTTTGGAGGTCAAGGACAAGTTCTAGTTTGCAAACACAGAGGTAACACCAAACTATGGTTTCCAGTGAAGACTATGTAAATGAATGGAACATATGAAGGAAGAAAGAAAAAGGGGAATTCTTCTACATAAGATTTGTTCTTATGGTACCAAACGATGGATATAAGAAGTCTTAATTTAGCTTGCTGAACTATATCTGCCCATGATGGACAGGTGTAAGACAGAATCATAAGTAAGATCTCTTTATCACTTGGGGAAACTGGAGAAATAAGGAAATTAGTTCAATCAGGGTTTCTTCTGGACAGATATAATGGTTAACTATGATAAAACCATGGTATGCTTCCAACCTTAATCATAGATTCAACATCAAGATGAAATGATCACACTTAATGAAATAATGGTTTCTGAATGAGAACATTAAGAACAGGGTGATAAAACATACCTGTTGAAATTAGACCAAGTGAAAGTCCTCTGCGTTTGTCAAAATACTGACACGTGATAGTCACTGTTGCAGTATACAGTAAGCCACAGCCAAGTCCTCAAAAAATAAAAAAACAATATTAAGAACCGGCATTTCATAGTAGCAAATTAACACGTTCACCATTTTCAATATAATGTGTTCATTAAATTAGCAGAGACAAAAAACAATCTTACATAAAGTCCCTATACAACACATCCTCATACCCTCATACTTCCTCACACTTCATATATCCTGTTCAACTCCTTGGCCGCTGGCCTATGGAGTCCCACAGGGTTCTGTGTTGTCCCCCATGTTGTTTAATATCTACATGAAAGCGCTGGGAGAGGTCATCCGGAGTTTTGGGGTGCGGTGTCATCAGTATGTGGATAACACCCAACTCTATCTCTCTTTTTCATCTGACTCCAAGGAAGCTGTCTCTGTGCTGAACCAGTGTCTGCTGTCAGTAATGGACTGGATGAGGGCAAACAAATTGAAGCTTAATCCAGAAAAGACTGAGGTGCTCCTCCTGGTCAATCATAAGGCAGATTAGGGAATTGGGGCTTTGCCTGTGCTGGATGGGGTTACACTCCCCCTGAAATCTCAGGCTTGCAGCTTGGGTGTGCCCCTACACTGCACTCTGAGCCTGGATGCCCAGGTTCCAGCAGTGGACGGGAGTACATTTGCACAGCTAAAACTTGTGCGCCAGCTGCACCCATTCCTTGAGACGCCAGATCTGGCTACGGTGACAATGCCTTGATTATATCCCGTTTGGACTACTGCAATGCACTCTACGTGGGGCTGCCTTTGGAAACTATTCGGAAACTTCAACGGGTTCAAAACGCCACAACCAGAATGCTGACCGGAGCCAGTTACAAGGAGCATATAACTCATGTATTGAAACAGCTTCACTAGCTACCAGTTCATTTCCAAGCACAATCCAAAGTGCTGGTCATGACCTATAAAGCCCTACACGGCTTGGGTCCAGACTATTTGAGAGACCGTATCTCCCCATACAAACCAGCCAGAGCCTTAAGATCTTCCTGGGAAGGCTTTCTCTCGGTCCTGCCACCATCACAGGCTTGCCTGGTGAGGACACGAGAGAGAGCCTTCTCGGTGGCTGCTCCTGCCTTCTGGAATGCCTTTCCACAAGAAGCAATGTTGGCCCCTTCCTTGCTTGACAGGGACAGTTCTGATTAAACCTGTCACCCCACCTTTTCAGCTGCATTTAAAATGTCCCAGGTTCTTACTCCTTCTTCCACTTTCCTCCTTTGTCCTCGACTTACTTCTACTGCTTCAAATTAAGCTCAAATAGCAAAAGTAGTTTGCACTCAGCTCAGAACTGGAAGAGGAGAGGTGGGGGCAGTAGGCCCAGGCACAAGCATCTGCTCAAGCCTCTCTTGGCTTGTCTATTCTTCCTTATAAATAACTTTTGCCATCCTGACCACACTGATGTTGCCTGGCCACATGTGTTCCAGTTTTTACCTGTGAAATGTTGCAGATTATGCATCCTCCCTTCATTTGAAGTCAATTCATGAAGCAAACTCCTTCAACCCTCTCTGGAATTCATGGCAATTACACAATAAAAGGGTAAGCTGAAGTATCATGGCCCAGTTTAGAATTCATCAGTCACTGCATCTATTTAGGCAATGAGCCATCCAAAAAGCATTTCTATGAATCCTCTTACCAACAATGATTCCATAGGAACAAAGGAGGAAGTAGATATTAGGTGCAAAGCTGCTCATCATCAAGCCCCCAGCAACCATAAAGCCACTGAAGATGGTTACAGATCTTGCTCCAAAAGCAGACACACATGAACTGCATATGGGACCTAAGTGGGAAAAGGGGATGAAATATTTTTGAAAAAAATTAAAATAAAGTTCCATAAACCAGTCCTTGAGATTCTTCCACAGAAATTCTAAGAGAAATGCTCCCAACAGGAAATGAAACAGCTATCTCGAACAGAGATTAGTTATATTATAGGAGATGAAAGCACACAGACAGCAGTCTTGTATTTGTGAGCAAAGAAGCAGAAGTTGAACCAATGCCATTTCATGATTCTAAAGAAAGCAGAAGCTGCCTGGGCTTTTTAAAATTAACATTTGCTTCTATGTGGGATCCCTCCTGAAATGATCTTTCCCTACCATTTAACATGGTTGCTGTCCCTGCTGGTATATCCTACCCACCCTTTTAAAAGCCAAATTGCTGTTTTATTTCCTGTGGTTTATCATGAAATTTTTTAAATTACAAGGATAACCTAGAGATCCCCTAATAGTCTGCCAGAACCAGAGTGAGGATCAAAGATGCCCAGATCATAGACGCCAATTGCCCAGTGATCAAAGATGCCCAGTGTTGTATACGACTGTTTGGACAAAGTACTCTCTTAAAAAAAAAAACTCCCACAAAAACCTAGCAGCCTCATTTTATACATATAAAACCTACCTCTAAGCAAATATGCTTACCATTACAGTTTGAGAGAAAGTTGTTCTTAATTATTCATTTTACAGGTGCAATCAAAATGTGATTACACAAGTTTCAATTAAATGAGTATGATTTTTTTAAAAAAACAAACACCATTTTATGGCAAAGCACAAGAAGCCCAACGCCTGTTTAGCTTTTCCATTGTTATAAAATTATTTTCTAAACCTTGAGACCCTCCCCCCCCCATTTTTTTTAAGAGAAGGAAATGGAGAAAGCAAAGAGACAAGGAATAGAAGATCAATGAGGTGTCAGCTTGGAATGTGAAGAGAAAGTCATAAATAGAGGTTTGTGGTTGGATCTAAGGGCTGGAGGTGACCCTGGAAGAGAAGGCTAGTGCCATTCAAAATAACGCAGAATAGAGGAGTGGCAAAGACCATGAAGAAGATGGGCGAACATGGAGGTGTGCGGGACTGAGAAGAAAGATCAGATTAAGAGTATTTTTAATGGAGAATCCCCCCCCCCAAAAAAAGGTCCTGTGGAATCGCATAAAAGGTACCCACTCTGGTACCTCTAGTTCAGTTGGAGAGATATGGTAAAATGCCAAGTGTCAATTTCAGGTAAGATATAATCTTGGCTCCTCTGAATTTATGATGTCACTATCAGTCTTGCTAGATGATGCTGATTTAAAATTTCAATAAGGGATCTGTTATTTGTGTAAAGGCATAGGTCAGAAAATAAAGATATGAACCTGAGCGATGGTGTATAAAGAAGTAGTTAAGGAAAGTCATGTAAAATAATAACTTAAAAGGAGATAGAGATTTATATTAAAAATATAGGAATGGATGTATTTTTTTCTTTGTGATTGGTTGGGGGACACAGCTGATGTTATGCCAGACAGATGGTAAAAGCAAAATTGAGAGGAGGTAATTTGATGAGTTTAATAGAAGTATTTGCATTTGAGAGGTAAGTGAAATTTATGTATTTGGTTTAGTTAAGGGAATGATTAAAAGCAATACATGATAAAGATCACTAATTCTTATTAATAAATATATATTACTATTTTATTGGGTTTCAGCTAGATAATTACAGTGGTCCCTCCGGATTTGTGAGGGATACGTTCTGGGGGCCCCTGCAAATCTGAAATTTCACAAATATTCAAGACTCAATGGTGTCATTGGGGACAATGGGACTTCACTATTTGTGAAATTGCCTCCTTCCCTTCCTTCCCTCCCCCTCCCTCCCTTACCAGCATCTTCCTTCCAGCACTGGGGAATTTAATCGGAGCCCGGGCCACTTGGACATTTAATCAGCCCTAGCAGCCATCAGGACTCGCTTTTCCAGCATCGCTTGTGGCCCAGCGTGTGCATGCCCCTCCACTCCACTATAACCAATGGGCACGTGATACGTCAATTGACTGTGGTGGAGGGGCAAGGCATGTGCATGCTGGGCCCTGAGCGCTGCTGGAAAGGCGAATCCTGATGGATGCCGGGCCGATTACAAGCCCCGGCGGCCTGGGCTCCAATTAGTCCCTAATGCTGGGGGGGGGGAGGAGAGATGCCACTAAGGGAGGGAGAGGGAAAGGAGGGAGGGAGCCGCAGCCTTGGCCTCGCGAATAATCAAAACCACGAGTGTCAAGGCCGTGAATCCGGAGGGACCACTGTATATCTTTGATTGTAAAAGATTTGATTTAGAGGATTAATATTTGTAACATATAGAAAAGAGGATTGATATTTGTAACATAATAATTCTTATAAATAAATATATATTAATATATGATTGACTTTCTGCTAGATAATTATATCGTTGATTGTAAAAGATATAATTTAGAGTAGGGGTAGGCAACCTTTTTGAGCCGGGGGCCGGGTTGCTGTCCCTCAGACAACTGGGGGGCCGAAGCACCAAAAATAAATACATAAATAAATAAATAATTTTAAAAATAAATTAAAAAATTAAAAAAAATATGCATGCACACTCTCTCAGCCCCAGAAAAGCCATGGCAAAACCCCTGTGGAGATTTTGCCAAGAAAACCCCAAGAACAAGTAATAACAACAATAATCAATATCATCATGGCGGGCGGGCGGCGGCAGCGGAGGGGGGTGGCAGCAGGACCGGCCTACGGCCGGTCCAAAGGCCTCGGGGGGCCGCATCCGCCCCCCCCCCAAAAGGCCTTAGGTTGCCTACCCCTGATTTAGAGGATTAATATTTGTAATATATAGAAAAGAGGTTGATTTTTTTTCTTGTATGAGAGAAGTACTGATGGATCTTATAGTTTAATACAGTTTAATAACAGCTGAAGGGAAGATTGGAAGTCACTTCTGTCTTTCCTAGTTCCTTTTTCTTTTCCTATACTAGTATTTGGTTTTTCTTCTTTATTGTCCCCCCCCCCCCATCTTCTCTTTATATATCAGAAATCATTGTTATTTTGCTTTTCTATATCTGGAAAACTGTAAATAATTTTTTAAAAAGGAAGAATTAATCCTTACCAATTCCATCTCCCTATACAGAGGTAAAATGTCTTTTACCCAGACTTTTTCTGAATAATTTCACATTAAAGTGTTTCCTTAGTCTAATGATTAAACTGCTCAGGAAGAAAATTGTATTCAAACTGGATTTTCCTAGTATAAAACTGGTTTTTCTATCATCTTTGTGCATCTTTATAGGAATCGTGTTCATGATTCACTGTTGTAAGAAGTCCTATTTTTTCCCCCCATATCAAACTATACCTTGGCTGTCATGAGCAAGCTTTGGGCTCATACACACCATTCTCCTGTATCTGATCTCTTTCTCCCTGGGTTGAGCAAACCCTGCTTTGCCATTATGTCCAAATCAGACAAACTGTGGCTTGCAGAAGTCATTGTTTGCCTCCAAACCAGAACTGAAGACCAGGGCTTCTGCTGAATTTTCAAGTTAATAGTGGTAATCTTCTCAAGTTTATGTGCAAAAATATCAGACTGAATTGTATCAAATCTCAAGTTGGTTTTTATATTTAGTGGATTTCTTATATTTAGGAAAATTGGTCTATGTAGTAATTCTGACTAGATTACATGGATTTAAACCTAATGACAAATTTGAGTTTTCAAATTTTTTTAATACAAAAGAGAGTTCATGTTTCTAAACCAAGGGATTTCAGAAAGAGCTTTGGAAGCTGAAAGCAGTATCTACTTCCTTGTTGATAAAATTTCCAGATAAAGTTTAACAAGGTGAGACCAAGCATCTGCATCCTTATTGGATTTCTAATTAGCTGGACTGAAAGATTTTCACTTTTCACAGCTTCATGCCTTTCCATTTAAACACACAAGATTAACATCTAGCCTGAGCAGTAAAAGTGGGATAGCAGCACTATAAGAGTGTAGTGCAGTAATCTCTTATCTGAGAGAAAGAAAGAAGTTAGTCACATGAGCTTTTGTACACCTAACGGCCTTTGCAGACTGCCAGAAATAGTGCAAATTGAGTCCACTTTAAGTCTTGGCTCAGTGCTAAGGAATCATGGGAACTGTATTTTTTTCTGAGACGTTGAGCCTTCTCTGTCAGAGAGCTCTGGTTCCACAACAGACTACAGTTCCCATGATTCCCTAGCACTGATTCAGGGCAGTTAAAGTGGACTCAATTTGCACTATTTCTGGCAGTCTGTAAAGGCCCTAAGTCTACTTCTTCAGATGCATAGAGTGAAGTGCCTAGGAGCAAACTTCTATAAGCAGGCTGTGTGTATAATCAGAATAGAAATGCAAAATTTGTGAGTAAGTTAATGATGTGACAAGATCAACAGGCAAAGGGAGAAGGAAAGAATTCCCACTGAACTAAGTTGACTAATGTCTGGATAAAGCAACATATTCCTGAGCTTATTACATGAAGCAAACATAATCTATTGTTGGCACAACTTGCAATAGAGATCATGCCAGCTTTAGGCAATAATGCAGAACAACTACAGTAAAATTGCATATTTTCAGTTTCAGTTTTACATAAAGTGGCAACTAAGTGCTATCGTATATGATAACTTTCTTCTTCTGCAAGGAATCTGATCCATTTGAATAGTTTAGAATAGAAATGTAAATGCATAGGCATTCTAAAAGTATTTAAAGTAAATAAAGATTGTGTTTTAAATTATATTCTCCCTAAAGACTTACTTGCAAGTAGTCCAACTCCACTTGCAAGAGATCCAACCCACGCAGTCTTCCCTTTTCCTTCTCCAAATGTATCCAGCCACTCTAGATAGAGAACTCCAACAGCCAAAGGAGATCCATAGCACAAGAACTGGGTGAAGAAGGATACAAGCACAATCACCCAGCCCCATCCACCATCTGGTGGCTTCTGGAACACCATCTTGCAGGACCAAGTCAGAGGTCACCTCTATGGAAATGAACACACATAAATGGAAAACAGTTAAACAGAAGAAAGACATTGCCTTTTTATTTAAAAAAATATCACTGTAAACAAAAACAAAAAACATTTAAGGAAATATTACTGAATGGAGGCTCCATAACTTTGTTAAGATTTGTTAGCGCAAACTGATGGCATGCCTGGGTCCCTGAAAGTAGGCACCAGTCCAACGCACTCTCCAATACTGCCGCCTTGTGGTAACTGGTATGCAAGCAACCAATGTCCATCTCTCAGATGCTGCTCAAGGCAAAATTGCATGAAGTATGAAATACCATTGACCCTTTGTATCTGCAGATTCTTTATCCACAGATTCAAGCATGCATGGCTTGAAAATATCCAAAAATTCAATCACGATAAAGTGAAGCAAACACGAAAGAACCGCTCTTTCCTGACACCAGTTTTTAGGTGGTTCTTTTGAAAAGACCCGAATCAGAACTGTGTTCAATAAGTGGGAATGGCGGGTCTGATTCGCATGGGGTGGTGGTGCTGAGGCAGCTCTTGCCCGCTTCTCTCAGCCAGCCCTGGTGCTCTGATGCCACTCCTGGGGGCGCAGCTGTGGGCCATCATCTTCGGTGGCTCTTCTACCATGGCGCTCCCCCAGCTGCTTCTCCTAGACTTCGACAGGCTGAGTTGCCTCCGGAGGGGATGAGAAGGAGGAGGAGGAGGGCTTGGAAGCATTCTGGCTGGGCTCCCCAGTTGAGGCAGCCAAGGGCGGGTCAGGGCCGAGGACCTGGACAGGCCTGGATCGGGGCCCAGGAGCGCTCTCGCGTTCGCAGAGGGACACCGCAAGGAGGAAGAGAGGGAGATGGAGTGCCGCCGCCACTGCTCCTCCTTTTCTTGCCAGACTTTGGAGACACAACACAACACACACATACACACACCTTTCCTTGCCAGCCTTTGGAGACACAACACACACACACACACTCCTCCTTTCCTTGCCAGTCTTTGGAGACACAACACACAAACACACTACTTCTTTCCTTGCCAGGCTTTGGATGCACAGGAGGGCAGCCCATCTGGAGGAGGCAGAGAAGGAGCTGCCAGGGCCCAAGCCTTCCCTCCATGCCACCACCCCTCCTCTATTGTTGTTGTTGTTGTGTGCCTTCAAATATGCTGTGGGATTTTCTTGGCAAGGTTTGTTCAGAAGGAGATTGCCTTTTCTTTCCTCCTCCTCCTCCTCCTCCTCTTCCTCTCTCTGTGGCAGCCATTCTTCCTGTCCCACTCACCAAGTGTGAACAACAAAGGGGAGCAAAAGGGGAGTAAATGGCCCCGGAGAGATTCAATCACCAAATAATCCGGTTTCCACACCTGCTTATTTTGTAGTGGGAATGAGCTCAAAGTTTAACACTCCAGCAGGGGAGGGGGGCTATGAAAAGGAGGGGGAAATCCACTGGCATCAATGCAGGAATTTAGGGCTCTATGTGTATGTGAGAGGGGCAATAGATTTTATTTTAAAAACAACTGGGAGGAAGTTTAAGCCTCCCCACTTTCACGTAACTGTAATGATCTAGATCAATGCTGCATGTGCTTACTGGAGAACTGTTTATAAAGAAAATTGTAAATTGTATGATAGGTATTTCATATAATATGTAGTTTGATCCACAGTGACAGCAGATGATCAATATCCAATGACAACCCACCCCCCAGGCCACTATAAATATCCTTATCCATAAACTCATTACAAGCATAGAAATCCTTGTGTTTTTATTAAACTTATTGTATCAATGCTGATAGATTCACATGCTTTATTTATGAATTAATTTATTAATTAAAATAAAATAGCATGAAGTGAAAATAAAAACATGCCTTATTATATATACGAGGGGGTATTGTAAAGTTTTAATTATCTCCTTTAAAAAATTTTCACAGAAAGTTTGTTTTGATTTGTAGCTGTCAACTTATCTCTAAGTAGTCACCATCCAGATTTACACATTTTCCCCAGTGTTTCTTGACCTTCCAAATACCTGATATTGTAGAAGTCTGCAGATTGTGCCTTATGAGGGGGTATCGTAAAAGTACCTTATTTTCCTGCGTATAAGACTACTTTTTTACCTGCAAAATCTGTGGCTAAAGTGGGGGAGTCGTCTTATATGCCGGATATAAGGATAATGAGGATAGAGGTGCTAAAACTCTATATTTTGGCTGGAAAAATGGGGGGGTCGTCTTATACGTGGGTCGTCTTATACGCCGGAAAATACGGTAATAATTATTACCCAGAACTTATTACGGTATATTTATGAAATTGTGTCAGTGTCATCATTGGTCTCTAAGAGCATGATGTTGAGAAAATCAGCTCATTGTGTCATTTATTTTTGTGACAAGTTGTGCCAGAAGTGACTGAAGTGTAAAATCTTTGTAAGGCACAATCTGAAGACTTCTACAATAACTGTATTAGGAGGGTCAAGAAATGCTGGGAGAAATGTGTAAATCTGGATGATGACTATGTAGAAATAAATTAACAGCTACCAATCCAAACAAACATTCTGTCAAATTTTTTTATATGTGATAATTAAAACTTTATGATACCCCTCATAACAATGGAATTGAGTATAAATGCATAGTAAATGCAATAAATCAGCACAATATATGTCACTGTATCAATCAGATGAAACCAGTATGAAGTCAAAGTATAATCTACCTGTCTGTTTACTGAAATTTAACCAGCTGTGTATCATTCCATTCGCACAGTGCCATTCCAATATAAAAGTATATTAGAAGTCTAGACTGAGGAATGGCTGGGGGAGGGGGGTTACTGTCAGGAATTCTAGTAAAGCTAACACTATTGTGAGGGACTAAAATATTTTCGATCTGTCTTACAGGGAGCCAGAAGGCTGAGAAGACATTAGTGAGGGATTTAGCTTTGGAATGAATGAGAATGAAGTGACAGACCAGGGCAGAGGGAGGGAGTGAGGGAACCATCAAAGTGAGGAAGACAGAGGAAGATTTAGAGAAGGCTTTGATGAAGTAAAGTAAGGGAATGGATGGCTCTTAAGATCATGGGAGTGCCACTACATCTGATAGTCCTGATGAGAAATCTGTGCTTAGGACAAGAGGTTACTGTTAGAACAGAATATGGAGAAACAGTATGGTTCCCAGTTGGCAAAGGGGTCAGGCAAAGATGCATTCTTTCACCCTATCTGTTCAACTTGTATGCAGAAAATATAAGAAGAGCAGGTTTAGACTCAGAAGGAGGCGGGATGAAGATAGGAGGAAGGAAAAGCAACAATCTAAAATATGTGGACAACAGCATACTACTAGTGGAAAACATCACAGACTTGGAACAACTAAGTAAAAGAAGAAAGTGCAAGGGCAAGCTTACTGATGAACATAAAGCAAACAAAAATAATGACCATGGAAGAACTACAAAAATTCAACCTAGACAATGAAGAAATTGAAAAAGTTAAAGAGTTCCCATATCTTGAGTCAAATATTGACCAGAATGGAGACTGTAGTCAAGAAGTCAGAAGAAGACTAGGAATGGGAAGGGCAGCTATGAAAGAACTAGACAAGATCCTAAAGTGTAAAGATATAAACTGAACACTAAAGCTAGAATAATTCAAGCCACTGTATTCTCCATCACCAAGTACGGATGTGAGAGCAAAACAGTTAAGGAAACAGATAAGAAAATCCTCTCATCTGAGATGTGGTGCGGAAGATACCATGGACAGCCAAAAAAACAAACAAATGATACCCTGAGAAGATAAAGCCTGAAATCTCCCTGGAAGCCAAGATAGACAAATGAGGCTGTCATACTTCAACCACATCATGAGAAGGCATGACTCATTAGAAAAAATAATAATGCTAGGAAAGGTAGAAAGAGAAGAAGACTGCATGCCAGATGGATAGACTCAATCAAGGAGTTCACGGGCCTGAAATCACAGAACCTAAGCAGAGCAGTGGAGGATAGAGAGTATTGGAGATGTCTCATCCACAGGATTGCCATGAGTCAGAACCAACTCGAAGGCAGTTAACAACAAACAATAAGGGAATGGAGAGAAAATGAAAGAGAGAGAGGAAGCTTTCGGTGTGACATAGTTACAATCATGAAGTATTTGCATTGTCTCAGGTTGATGGGAGCATAGCAAAGTAAGTCTCTAACCTAAAACAAACACATACACACATTTATACAGAAAGCACACTTACCTCTCCCAACCCTGGATGCCCACTGCAAGCGAAAGTGTGTGTAAATCAGGAGCATAAGATCAGTGTACTGGCCTATACAGTTGCTTCCAAAAAAAGCTGTCTACTTGAAGCTCCAGCCTGTCTGAGACATTCCTTTTAAGCCCTCCCCAACAATGTTGATGTCGATACTTTAGTAAGATATCAGTTTTGGCCACAATGTTCTTGGTCCTTATTCTGAATCACAAGCTGCTGTTCAGCTTGTTCTCTGCAGAGCAGTCAATATTGCCTGAGACAGCTGTTTTGGAGTTGGAGTTCTTGTAGATATGTTTCTAGGTTGGAGTTCACATCAGAAGTTTTGTGCTTAATTTTCAGCCTTACAATAACCACCTTACAGTGAACAACATCTCTCTCATTCCTGCCACATTCTCTCTGTTTGCCCTTGGCCTTTATCATGTACAATTCATACCCTCACTTATTCCTATAGACCGAAATCAGCATTTCAAAGATATTACTGTATACACTGTGTACACTGATTCAAACTACTTCCATGTTGTTAGAACACTTTTTTGTACTGACTTCTTCAGCTTTAATATTTGTCAAAGGCACAGATAGAGTTTAACAGACTGGTTTACAAGAAGTGTATGTGGTTTATCCCAAGGTGTTACACTGGTTACATTGATTACATTGGTATTAGTTACACAATAAAATAAAAAATGGAGATCTGAAATGTGCAAATACAATAAATGCATGATAATACAATGACAAAGGTCTATACTCTTAATAATCTGCTCTTTGTTACCCAATCTTCTTTTCAATTATCTTTCCCTTAATATAGTCTCCAGATATATGTCTTTTAAATTCTACAGTTTAGAAAGACAGCAATTAAAATAACATAGCACAAAATGGAGTGTCAGACATTAAGGGTCTGATGACTGATCAAAATAGCCCAAAATATGTCTTATCAGGGATGATCCACTATTTGTTCTAGTGTCATATCCCTACTAGGTTGTCCTGGTTCTTTGGCTAATGCTACATACCAGGCAAACATGAACAGAGTACCTGGCAGTGTAACTGGATTTCTCTGTGCTTTTCTGCCCTTGCTCACACTCCAAATCTGCTCTCCTTAAATCCTCAAGCCAAGGGTTCCTTTAATATCATTTGTTGACAAGAAGGCAGCTACAAATTTAATAGATAACTAAACAAATTTGAAGGTGCAGTGAGGTGGGCTACAGATGGAGAAAGATCCCCTTTGTTGGCAATTTCCATTCTGCTGGTAAACAGAAAACATTGGATACAATCCTCAGAATTATATTATACATATTGTACTAAATGAAAATCCAATAAATTAATGGGGGGGAAATTCTTCCATGTAAATGAGGTGAAAACCAGGCAGCCCCTCCAGATGTCGCTGGACTGTATGTTTCAGCAGCCCTAGCAAGAACAGTCAATGGTGGGAAATGATGTGAGTTGCAGTTCAACAACATGATATAACAAGTATAAGTGCACTGTATCAACTAAAGTAAATACTACTTACAGAATTGAGTCATTCAGGCTTCTAGAACATGTTGTTTTGGTACATCTGCCACCTCAGCCTATGGAGAAATATCAGATGCCTTAGTTAACTAATTCAATGGTGCAGTACCACACTGTTGAAAAGAACATGGAAATCCTGTCAGGTCCTAGGCTGGTTTTATACACTTGACAAGCTTCTGAAGTTTCTATGCATCTTCTCCTAAACAAAACAAAGCGCAAGAACTGACTGAACTTTCACCATTGCTCAAACTCTTGACAGCAGCCTTGGACTCAAGCAAAAAGATAGCACAAGAAAAACTCTGAGACTCTAATATATAGTAATAATTTACAAATAAATTAATTAGCAATAATTTTTCCATAAAATATATCATCTTTGCACTTCTTAATTTATGAATCCCTCCCCACACAAGTGAGTACATACTAGCCTTTAAGCTTTGAGTTTTAAACTCAGCACTTCTTTTGTAAGAGTCAGCATGCTAGTAATCTGTTGGACTAGGGGTTTGAATCCCTGTCTTTCTACCAGCCACATTCTCTCACATTTAGAGGAAGGCAATGGCAAACCTTCTTTGACTCTATCTTGCCAAGAAAACTGTGTGTTAGGGTGTCCATAAGATGGAGTTGATTTGAAATTATATAACAACATTTTGCATAATCAACAGTTTGTTGTTGTTGATAGTGTGTGCCTTCAAGTCATTTCTATCTAGGGCAAACCTATCATGGGGTTTTCTTGGCAAGTTTCTTCAGAGAGGGTTTGTCATTGGCATGCTCTAAAGCTGAAAGAGTGTAATTTCCCCAAGATCACCCACTGGGTCTACATGGCCAAGCCGGGATTCAAAGCCTTGTCTCCAGAATCTTAGTCCAATGCACAAACCACTACGCCATACTGGCTCTCTTGCATACATAAGAAATCTTGCAGTAAGAAGGCAGGTCAATATTACCCCATACTACAGATTCTAAAGGGGAGGATACATAAGAAATGACTTAATCTAAATACTTGTTAGGTTATTATTATAGCAGTAAGACTGAAATTAGGAGATTCCCAAATTACCCTTTCTCCCAGTATACAGTAGCAGATATTGTATGAGCTGTGGAGTTTGGAGGACAAGATATTAAATAATCTTGAATAATAAAGATCTTAAATAATACAGGAATATTAATGTGTGAAGGAAATGGACTTTTCTGCACACTAAACTTTGTTTTTATTTATATAGAGTCTACTGGAATGTACTTCCAATCAGGTAGAGTTAGCAACAGGATTACAATTATTTTTCCCATTTAATTCATTCATTTGCTAATTTTTAATGTCAATGGTTTTTAATGACACCAGCTACACTTTGGTATAAACATGTATGCTACAGACAGTTATTTTTAAGGGGTGGGAGGGTTTTGGGACTTTGTATTGTATTTTAATATGTTGCACGAATTTTAACTACTGTAAGCCGCCCCGATTGTTCGTCAGAGGGGCAGGGTAAAAATAAAAAATATTTATTATTATTATTATTATTATTATTATTATTATTATTATTATTATTATTATATTGTTTCATTATTTATCAACAGAAATTTCTGGACACCTTTACTACAGAAAAAAAAACTTAAATCCAAGTTTTTAAAAGATAAATATAGTTATATTTTCTACATGTCTTTTTTAAAAAAAAATTAACACACCACAGTCTATACAGCAGAAGAAGAGAAGAGAAGAAACACTTTGAGCAATAAAGGAAAGAAGACAAGCAAAACAAAAGGGATATAGAAACAAAACCAGAATTATGAATGCAACTGTCCAATGACTAATGTGCAAGAATAAAGAAAACTGTAATAATAATCAATGCAGAGATATAGAAGACAACAACAAAAAGGAAGAATGGGAGACTTCTTCCACAAGATCCAGAAACTAAAAGGACCCCAAGGGTAGGGATGCTCTATGATAAGAAGGGGAACATACTACAAGATAAAGAAGAAATGAAAAGATGATGGAAGCAATACACAGAAGAACTATACAAGAGAGATAAAAAATGAATTGAATGAAAAACCATATGAAGATGAACCCCAAATTCTGATGATATTCCAACTGAATTGTTCCAATCCACACAGACAGAATCAACTCTAGTGTTAACTAAAATATGCCAATGAATATAGAAAACAAAATGGCGGGTAACAGATTGGAAACAATCAATATACTTCCCCATCCACAACAAAGAAGACACAAAAGACTGCAACAACTATAGGATCATAGCATTTATTTCTCTTGAAAGCAAAATTATGCTCAAAATTCTGCAACATAGGTCCAAATCATATATGGAGAGAGAAATCCCAGAGGTGCAAGCAGGTTTCAGAAAAGGTAGAGGCACTAGGGACCACACTGCAAACATATAGTGGCTAATGGAATGCACCAAGGAATTCCAGACGAAAGACAGCATGTGTTTTATAGACTGTAGCAAAGCTTTTGTCTGCATAGATCATGAAAAGCTATGGAATAGTCTTAAAGACATGGGAGTGCCACTATATTTGATTAACTTGACGAGAAATCTGTAATTAGGACAAGAGGCTACTGTAAGAACAAAATATGGAGAGACAGAATGGTTCCCAGTTGGCAAGGGAGTCAGCCAAGGTTGCATTCTATCACCCTACTTATTCAATTTGTATGCAGAAAATATCTTAGAAAGAGCAGGATTACATTCAAAAGAAAGAGGAATGAAGATAAGAAGAAGAAACATCAACAATCAAAGATGTGCAGATGACACCACACTACTAGTGGAAACCATCATAGCTTTGGAACAATTACTAAGAAGGGTAGAAGAAGAAAGTGCAAAGGCAAGCTTACTGCTGAACATAAAGAAAACAAAAATAGTGACCACAGAGGATGTATATAAATTTAAACTAGATAAGAAAGAATTCTAAATAGTTAAAGATTTTCCATACCTTGGATAAACATTGATCAGAACAGAGACTGCAGTCAAGAAATCAGAAGAAGACTAGGAATGGAAAGGGCAGCCATGAAAGGACTAGACAAGATCATAAATAGAATCATAGAATCATAGAGTTGGAAGAGACCACAAGGGCCATCCTGTCCAACCCCCTGCCATGCAGGAACTCCCAATCAAAGCATCCCCGACAGATGGCCATCCAGCCTCTGCTTAAAGACCTCCAAGAAGACTCCACCACTCTCCGAGGGAGTGTGTTCCACTGTCGAACAGCCCTTACTGTCAGGAAGTTCCTCCTAATGTTGAGGTGGAATCTCTTTTCCTGGAGCTTGCACCCATTGTTCCGGGTCCTAGTTTCTGGGGCGGCAGAAAACAAGCTTGTTCCCTTCTCAATATGACATCCCTTTAAATATTTAAACAAGGCTATCATGCCATTTCTTAACCTTCTCTTCTCCAGGCTAAACATCCCCAGCTCCCTAAGTCATTCCTCATAAGGCTTGATTTCCAGACCCTTCACCATTTTAGTTGTCCTCCTTTGGACACGCTCCAGTTTCTCCACATCCACACTCGTTTCTGACACAGTATTCCAGGTGAGGCCTGACCAAAGCAGAATAGAGTGGCACTATTACTTCTCTTGATCTAGACACTATACTTCTATTGATGCAGCCTAAAATTGCATTGGCCTTTTTAGCTGCTGCATCACACTGTTGACTCATGTTCAACTTGTGGTACCTGGACTCCTAGATCCCTTTCACACGTAGTCTCGTTCAGCCAGGTGTCCCCCATTGTATATCTGTGCTTTTCGTTTTTCTGCCCTAAGTGCAGTACTTTACATTTCTCCGTGTTGAATTTCATTTTGTTAGCTTTGGCCCAGCTTTCTAGTCTGTTCAAGTCATTTTGAATTTTGATCCTGTCTTCTGGGGTATTAGCTACTCCTCCCAATTTGGTGTCGTCTGCAAATTTGATAACCATACCCCCCAATACTGTCATCCAAGTCATTGATAAAGATGTTGAATAGCACTGGGCCCAGGACAGAGCCCTGTGGCACCCCACTGGTCACTTCTTTCCAGGTTGAAAAGGAGCCATTGTTGAGCACCCTTTGGGTTCGGCCAGTCAACCAATTACAAATCTATGTAACAGTTACTTTGTCTAGCCCACATTTTACCAGCTTGTTTGCAAGAATGTCATGGGGAACTTTGTCAAAGGCCTTACTGAAATCAAGATATACTATATCTACAGCATTCCCTTCATCTACCAAGCTGGTAATTTTATCAAAAAAAGAGATCAGATTTGTCTGGCATGACTTGTTCCTCTGAAACCCATGTTGACTTTTTGTGATTATGGAATTACCTTCCAGGTGTTCACAGACTCTCTGTTTAATGATCTGCTCCAGAATCTTTCCCGGTATTGATGTCAGACTAACTGGACACTAATTGTTGGGATCCTCTTTTTTCCCCTTTTTGAAGATGGGGACAACGTTTGCCCTCCTCCAGTCTGCTGGGACTTCTCCTGTTCTCCAGGAGTTTATTGCCAATGGTTCCGATATTACATTTGCCAGTTCTTTTAGTACCCTGGGATGTAATTCATCTGGTCCTGGAGACTTATATTCATTTAGATTAACCAGGTATTCCTGTACTATCTCTTTACTTATTCTATGCTGAAATTCTCCTATTCTGTCCTCTGCTCTATTATCCTCAGGTTGAGCACCCTTTGCCTTTTCTGAGAAGACTGAAGCAAAGAAGGTGTTGAGTAATTCTGCCTTTGTCCCCTGTTGACTTTTTGCCATCTTCTCCACACAGTGGCCCTACCATTTCCTTCTTCTTCCTTTTGCTGCGGACATACCCAAAAAAGCCCTTTTTATTATTCTTAACCTCTCTAGCAAGCCTGGGTTCATTCTGCGCTTTAGCTTTTCTGATTTTAACCCTACACGTGCTAGCTATTTGTTTGAATTCCTCTTTGGTGATTTCCCCATTTTTCCATTTCTTATACATGCTCTGTTTAAAACTTAGGGCCTTTGCAGACTGTCAGAAATAGCGCACATTAAATTGAGGCACTGCCCTGGCTCAGTGCTAGGGAATCATGGGAACTGTAATTTATTGTGGCACCAGTGCTCTCTGACAGAGAAGGCTCAATGTCCCAGAAAAAAATACAATTCCCATGACTCCCTAGCACTGAGCCAGGGCAGTGCCTCAATTTAATGTGCACTATTTCTGGCAGTCTGCAAAGGTAGTTTGTTCAGTTGAAAGTTCCTTAGTCATCCATCCTGGTTTCTTGAGGCACTTCCCATTTTTCTTCCTCATTGGAACTGTTTGAAATTGTGCCTTCAGTATCTCTCTTCTGAGAAACTCCCATTCATCTTGAACTCCCTTCTCTTTTAGTATTCCTGACCATGGGATCACCCCCAGTATTTCTCTAATTTTACTAAAATCAGCTCTCCTAAAGTCTAGAGTGCATGTCTGACTATGCCTGGCTTCTCCTTTCCACTGTATAATAAACTCCAGGAGAAAATGATCACTCCCACCTAAGGATCCAACCACTTGCACCCCATTAACTAGGTCATCCCTGTTAGTTAGGATCAGATCCAAAATAGCTGACTCCCTTGCCTCTTCCACCTTTTGGACAATGAAATTGTCTTCAAGGCAAGTGAGAAATTTGCTAGACCTTGAGGATTTTGCTGAGTTTGAATTCCAGCAAATATCAGGATAGTTGAAGTTACCCATCACTACTATATTTCTCCTTTCTGAGTGTGTGGTCATCTGTTCTAGAAAGGCATCATCCAGTTCCTCTGCCTGAGTCGGGGGTCTGTAGTAGACTCCCAAAATAACATCCCTGTTGTTTCCTTCCCCTTTAATTTTTATCCAGATGCTCTCCACCTGGCTTCCATGACTGATGTCCTGGATTTTTTCACTGGTGTAAATATCCCTGACATATAATGCTATTCCTCCTTCTTTCCTGTTTGGCCTGTTTCTCTTGAAAAGGTTATACCCCTGTATTTCTACATTCCAATCATGAGACTCATCCCACCAGGTTTCAGTGATGCCTATTATATCATATTTGTTTTGTTGTGCTAGGAGTTCAAGTTCATCTTGCTTATTTCCCATGCTCTGTGCATTAGTGTAGAGACATCTAAGCCCATATGCATGGTTTTTTTGCCTCCCACTGTTGGGTCCTTGCATTGTTTGCCATGTTCCCTCTATGACAGTTTTACTATTTTTTCCAGTCTTTTTGTCTTCCAGAATACTGTCTCCCTTCCCCAAATAACTCAGTTTAAAGCCCTCCTGATCAAATTCATGAGACTGTTGGCAAAAACATTTCTTCCAACTGGAGTGAGATGCAGCCCATCCCTTGCCAGAAGTCCGCCCTCATGGAACCGCAGCCCATGATCTCACTAGAAAAGACAATAATGCTTAGTAAAGTAGAAGGCAGTAGGAAAAGAGGAAGACCACATTATAGATGGATGGATTCAGTGAAGGAAGCCACAACCCGGAGTCTGTAGGACAAAAGCAGGGCTGTTAATGACAAGGTGACTTGGAGATCTCTCATTCATGGAGTCACCATAAGTCAAAGTTAACTTGAAGGCAATTAACAACAAAAAGCACTATTGCTCTCTAGCTGAGGCTGGGTGCTTCCCAGCTTTTACTTCATGGAATTTCTACTTCAGACTAGGAGTTCAAACAGGAATGCTTCTGTGCAAGATTTTTTGAATTTCCAGTTAAAAGCCAAAGACTGCATTTCAGCTGAAGACCATTTGTTAAAACTCAACGCGTTTGAAAAGCTGAAACTATACAGTCAGAAGTAAGCACAACCATGTTTCATGGAGATTACTTCCATGTACTTATGAATGAGATTATGGTTACATTGACCCTACAAATGAGATATCACACTGTCAGTCTTTGTCTGAATCACACCAGTGATTCCCAAAGTGGGCAGTACACACACCCCAGGGAGGTGATGAGGAGCAAGGGTGCAGCAGGGAAGGCTTTAGTCAAAGTATTGGTGCACAAAAAATACAAGGGAAACCAGCGGCCTTCAGGACCATGGTGAGGATGAGGAGTTAGAGCAGTTGGCGGCAGTGAGGAGGTGCCGCAAAAATGAGCCTTCACATTTGGGACCCTGCTTAAGCTGTGCAAGTTTTGCTGAGACCTAGCCAGCAGCTTGAAGGTGTGGTGTTGCTTCTGCTTTCTTTCATCAGACAGGCTGAGAGAAGAGGCAGCAGAAGAAACAATGTTTGTATTGGGGGGATGATGTGAAGCTGTGTGTGGAAGGCATGGCTCTGGAAAAGGAGGGGAAGGAGTATCTGGGGTTGATTCTTCATCTCTCTCAGATTGAGAGATCTTCCTTGCTGGAGGAAAAAGTTTGAGGTTGGCTCTGCTCCTCTCTGCTGTATGAAGAAAGATTGAGAGTCCTTCATCACTGAGGAAATCCATTGCTCCAGGTCCTAATCTCTGGAGCAGCAGAAAACAAACATACTCCATCCTCAATATGACATTCCTTCAAATATTTAAACGGGATGATCATATCACCTCTTAACCTTTTCTTCCCTAGGCTAAACAAACCCAGCTCACTCAGTCTCCCCCCATAAGGCATGGTTTCCAGACCTTTCATCATTTTGGTTGCCCTCCTCTGGACACACTCCAGCCTGTCAACATCCTTTTTGAATTATGATGCCCAGAATTGGATGCAGTATTCCTGACCAAAGCAGAACAGAGTGGTACTATTACGTCCCTCGACACCACTTTACCTGCCATGGTTCAATGCTATGGGATTGTGGGAACTGTAGTTCTGTGAGACATTGAGCCTTCTCTGTCATAGGGTTCTGGTGTCACAATAAACTACAATTCCCAGAATTCCATAGCACTGAGCTATGGCACTTGAAGTGGTGTCAAATAGGATTATTTCCACAATGTGGATGCACTCTATGACTCTCATTATTCCCACCCACCATGGCCAATAGATGTTGGTCCAGATGCACATCCAGAGAATATTTTGTTAGGGAAAGCTGTTCTCTGTACGACTGCTCTTTGATGTCATAATGATGGTTTGCACTTCAACCATTTCCACTGGTCCACTTGACGATAAGAGAAGGATTTTGTATTCTGACAGAAAGGTTGCTGTAATATTGAGACACAAAACGGACAAGGGGAAACTTTCTTGCACACAATACCAAGCTATTTAGGACATCATCTTTCCAGTGCTTTGGCATTAAGTTGAGAAGGAGCAAAATACACTAAAATACAAGTTTCCAGAGAATGCAGCTTCAAAATAAACCCTATATTGACAGATACACTCTGAACTGGTTTCCTGGCACAGTACACACACTATAACACTAGCTAGCCCCCCAAAATTAAGAGGGTTCTCTTAGCCAGATCTTTCTGGTTCCAAAACTACACTCATTCATATGGTTATCTACTCACCTTGGCTTTAAGCAACATCCTTCATCCTGCCTTTATGTCCGAACACCACCATCATTAAAACTGAACTTGTCACCTCATTTCCATACCCACAAGTTTTGCATTTCTATTGCCATTCTCATACATAGCCTACTTATATGGGTCTGTCCCTGGACACTCCACACTATGCATCTGAGGAAGTAGACTGCAGTCTACAAAAGCATGTGCTACCAGCTTCTTTCTTTTGGTTATTTTCAAAGGAGTTGCAAGATCCCTTTGCATACTGATTTTCCAGACTAATACAGCTATGTCTTTGAATTCTACCACACTGAACTGTAAGAGACAAGTAGAGGATTGACTAGCATATGGTGAAGCCTTTGTGGTAGAATTTTTACAATTCAGTTGGGACAAGCTTAAAGTTTCCAGAATGGCATCCCAGATGTAGAGGACATAATAAAGCCATATAATAGAGATAGCTGTTCTATGGATGCTACCATATTTTGAAATACAGGAACATCTACTTAGACTTCTGGCACTATTACATTTTGATGTAAGAGACAGGATCCTAGCTGATCTTAGAAATATGATTACCATTCACAAAGCAGTTTGTTGGAAAGAAACTTGGATTCTGCATTCAAACACAGCAAAATTATTATTATTATTATTATTATTATTATTATTATTTTAAAAATTGCTTGCACCTACAAGAGAAATTACACTTATTTAGAGAGAAAGGACTTTTAACAGGCAGATGCATTAGTGGATTTTTTTCAACTAGAGTTTTAAGTTGCTTCTTAATCACAATTGCATTTTAATGTTATAATGTTCATGCATTCCATCTTTATCATTCTAGTTAATCTTAAACCCTTTCAAGTCCTATTTTTTGGAGGAAAGACATGTTTTAAATCAAATAAACCAATTAATAAATAAATGCTAGCATCTCATCATCCCACAAGAGTGTGTGTCACTTCTGGAATATGTGTGTTTGCTTGTGCAAAGATAAGCACATGTATCTGGCACAAAATGGTAAATAACTGATCTCACAGCTCTGTGGTTGTTTGTGTATAAAAGGTTGCATGGAAATGAAAACACACTGGATTTGAATAAGGTCTCCCAACCCAATTTAAAAGTCACAAGACAAGCATATCCAACTTTGATTCATACACTAGCACTACACTCACATACCTCCCCCATAAGTATACTTCTTTTTCTTCATTAATCAGATGATGACAGCGGATATGCTATATGTAAGGAGTGAATTGATAAGAGAAAGAGTGAACGGCCTCCAACCTTATTGTCTGTAACATTGTTGTTGTTGTTGTTGTTGTTGTGTGCCTTCAAGTTGTTTCTGACTTATGGCAACACTAACGCATGCCTGTCACAGGGTTTTCTTAGCAAGATATGTTCAGAGGGGGTTTACCTTTGCTTCCTCTGATGCTGACAGAATGCAACTTGACCAAGATCACCCAGTCGGTTTCCGTGGCCAAGCGGGAATTTGAACCCTGGTCTCCAGAACCACAGTCTAAGGCTACACCACACTGGATCTCAATGTGTGTGTTTGTGTGTGTGTGTTTGGTGCCTTCAAGTTATTTCCAACTTATGGCAACCCGAACCTATCACGGGATTTTCTTGAGAAGATTTGTTCAGAGGAGGTTTGCCATTGCCTTCCCCTGAGGCTGAGAGCATGGGACTTGCTCGAGTTCACCCAGTGGGTTTCATGGCCAAGCTGGAAATCGAACCTGGTCTCCAGAGTCATAGTCCAACACTCAAACCACTATGCCATGCTGGCTCTGGCTCTCATTGTGCCATATCACAAAAACCCAATAAGTGCAGTTCATGATTTTCACATACTTTCACTCTTCCAGATTTCTATAGTGGCCACCAATCCGAAATAGGAGCTTGACAAAAGAACAGAAAGCAAGGAAAACTGAAGGAGTATACTACCCAAATTTGTTCCAGTGGAGGGATTGTTGGAGGGAGGAACAAGCGATAAATGTGCAGTTGTTAAGACTGTGGTTCATAACCTCACAAGCTCAGCCTACAGTCCTCCCTCCTGCTGTCCATACGCTTAGGCAGCAGAAATGAACTTCTCAGTACCTTAAAGCACCTCAGCAAAGGCTGCATCCAGATAAGGCTTCTTATCCGACAGGTGCTTTGCCTGCAGCATGGGATTTCACTGGAGCCCAGACAATAGCATCTCCCACTAGTAACCCCTCCCTGTCTTCCCTTATTTCATTAGTAAAGTGTCTTCTTACCAGGAAAATAGGCATCAAGAAGAAAAGACAGAAGAGGGACACAATGCTTCTAGACTGGCAGCAGCAGGAGTCCTCCTAAAAAGCAAACAAACCCAGTTTTATGAGTAAGGAGGCTTAGTGAAAAGTCAAGGGAGTGAAAGCCAGGGTGCTGTAGTGGTCTGAGTGTTGGACTATGACTCTGGAGACCAGGGTTCAAATCCCGGCACAGCCCCATTGGGCAAGTCATGAGGCAAGTCAAACTCAGGCAGGTCACACTCTCTCATCCTTAGAGGAGGGCCAAGGCAAACCCCCTCTGAAGAAACTTGCCAAGAAAACCCCATGAGAGGGTTTGAATCCCTGCTCGGCTATGAAAAATCACTAGGGGAGTCAAACCCTGGGGAAGTCACACTCTCTCAGCCTCAGAGCATGACCAGGCTAAACCCCCTCTGGAGAAACTTGCCAAGAAAACCCCATCAGAGGGCTCACCTATGGAAAGCCACTAGGCGAGTCAAACCCTGGGCCAGTCACACTCTCTCAGCCTCAGAGGAGGGCCAGGGCAAAAAAAAAAACCCTCTGAAGAAACTTGTCAAGAAAACCCCACCATGATAGGGTCACCTTAGGATGGCCATAAATCGGAAAGTACCTGAAGGCTCACAAGAAGAACAAGAAGAAGTGAGAAGCTCATTCCTCTCCCTAGGTTCCCTAACTAGCTTGGCTTCCTTCTGGGAAAAAGCAGAGGCTGGCTGCCTTTGAGTCAGGAGGGCATCCAACTCTAGTAACCCTGCGTTATCCGATCCTGGCTGGCTGCAGAGAATGGGGTTGGGGGCTGTCGCTCCTTAATGTCTGGGGAAGCCTCCCGGAGTCCCCAAAAAAGGTAACACCCCATACACACAAAGACCCCCCCCCCATCCCCTGTCCTCTGGACCTCCTTCCTTTTGCAGCAGACCAGGTTTCCCCTTCCCTTTGCAGAGAAGGACATCATCCCTCCATGGACAGACAGAGGCTGTTATGAAGAGAAAACAAGGGTTGCTTGGCTGAAAGTTTAGGAGGTCTCCTTCCTCACACACACACACACGCACATACCCCCCAAAATATACCCTCCCAATCCTTTCCTTTGGGCGCCCCACCTTTGCTCCCTTTACCTGGGCGATGGAGAGGCTTTTTCCTCCCTTTATCCTTGGAAGAGGAGCTTTGTGGATGGCGGAGGGAGGCAAGAGGAGAGGGCTATTGCCGGTCAATGGGCCACATAGCAGCCCCAAGCTCTCCTCCTCCTCCTCCTCCTCCTTCTTGGATCCTCTGAAGAAGAAGAGGAAGAGGAGGAGGAAGCACATTGCGGTATGGAGGCTGGAGGGAGGGAAGGAGAGGCAGCGCGGAAGCCTTTGGCCGGTGCAAACCGGTTGTAACTAAGCGAGAGTGGGGTGTGTGGCTGGCTGTTTTCTCTGGGAGGAAAGGAAGGAGGAGGAGGAGGAGGAGGAGGAGGAGGCTCTATGGCTGCATTGGCTCAGAGAGGGCTGAGGAGACCCTCTTATTGTTGTACTAACTGCCCTCAGTCAATCTCAACTCATGGCGACCCTATGGATGAGACATCTCCAAGAGCCTCTGTCCTCCACTGCTCTGCTTCATTCCTGCAGCCCTTTAATACCCATGACCTCCTTAATGGAGTCCATCCACCTGGCATGTGGCCTTCCTCTCTTCCTACTTCCATCCACCTTCCCCAGAATTATTGTCTTTTCCAATGAGTCCTCTCTTCTCATCATGTGTCCAAAGTATGACAGCCTCAGTCATCTTGGCTTTCAGGGAGGTTTCTGGCTTGATCTGCTCTAGGACCCATTTGTTTGTCCTTTTGGCTGTCCATGGGATCCTCAGCACTCTTCCCCAGCACCACATTATCTCAAATGAATTGATTTTCTTCCTATCCTCTTTCTTAACTGTCCAGCTCTCACATCCATACGTGGTAATAGGGAATACGATGCCTTGTATGATTCTAACTTTTGTGCTGAGTTGGATATCTTTGTGTTTTAGAATCTTTTCTCATTCTTTCATAGCCACCCTCCCCATTTGTTGGGCCGATCCAGACGGCCCGTTTGGGGTGGCAGAGAACTGCCCCAGGGAGCGGCAGATTGGGACTGCGGCAGCCCCACGCCACAGCCCCGATCCTTCCTTTTGCTGCCTCTAAAAGAGTGGCAAAATGCTGCTCCTTTTAGGGGCGGCAAAAGGCTGCCCTAAGAGTTGGCACCGCAGCTCTTCTGGGCCCTTTCGGCACAGCGTGTCTGCACACTGCGCCGGAAGGGTGTCCTGATGCTGCACACTGTGCATATGGCCGCATGGCATCAGGACAGCATCGGGGGTGGGATTGGGGCAGCTGGCATTCAGCCGCCCCACCCCAACTTCCCCCCAGGTCAGTCCTTTGGGCCAATCTGCAACGGCCCTTTGTCTTCTTCTGCTCTTTCTTATTGGATCTTCCTTAGTAGGTGTCCCAGGTCTGTGAGGTTTTTTGTTAGTAGTATGATGTCATCAGCATCTCAGATTGTTGTTATTCCTTCCTCCTATTTTCACTCCTCCTTCTTCGGTGTCCAAGCCTGCTTTTCTTATAATATGTTCTGCATATAAGTTGAACAGATAGGATGAAAGGATGCAGCCTTGAAGAGGCTGGCCAGCAATGAAGAATGGGTGGTTGGGTGGTGTAGTGGTTTGAGCACAAGGCTTTGGAGAGGATTGTTGGGTGCCTTCAAGGCATTCCTGACTTATGGCAGCCCTATGGCCATGGACCTCTCATGGCGGTTTTTGGCAAGGTTTGTTCACAGTGGGTCTGCCAATTGCCTTCTTCCCCTGCTGAGGCTGAGAGAGACTGACTTGCTCAAGGTCTTGGTGGTGGTAGTGGTTGGGTGCCTTCAAGGTATTTACGACTTCTGGCAGCCCTAAGGTGAACCTTTCATGGGGTTTTTTTTGGCCAGGTTTGTTCAGAGGAGGTCTTATGCTGCCTTCCCTTGAGGCTGAGAGAGAGTGCCACTTGCCCAAGGTCTTGGTTGTGGTCGTCGTGTGTGCCTTGCAAGTCGTTTCTGACTTATGGAAAGCTCTCATGAGGTTTTCTTGGCCAGGTTTGTTCAGAGGGGGTTCACCCTTGCCATCCTCTGAGGCTGAGAAAGGGTGATTCCCCCAGGTCCCCCAATGGGCTTCTGTGGCCAAATGGGAATGTGAACCCTGGTTTCCGACACTCAAACTGCTACGGCACTCTGGCTCATAGGACTCGGAGACCAGGCTTTGAATCCCTGCCCTGCCATGGAAACCACTGAGTGAGTTTGGGCAAGTCACATTCTCTCAGCCTCAAAGGACGGCAATGGCAAACCCCATGTCTGAAGAAGCTTGCCAAGAAAACCCTGTGATAGGGTTGCCAGAAGTCAGAAACAACTCGAAGAACAACAGGAGCTGCCTCAATGCCAATCCCCAGAGCAGAGGGGAGGGAGGTTTCTCTCCACGTTAGGCCCCTGCTGCCCAAAACTGCTCTCCCAGGGTCAGCAAGAGAGGCTGTCCTGAGTCCCTGAGCTTGGCTGGGGTGAGTGAGGAGGCAAATTCTGAGTTGTCCCAGAATTCCATAGCATTGAGCCAGGGCAGTTTGACAGCAGTGTCAAGGAGGGTTATCTCTGCCGTGTGGATGCAGCTAAGGCAGGGCCAGGAGGCTGCTGAGGCCGAGGGTGCTTTGAGGCTCTCCCCCTGCGCCTGGCCTTTGCTTCATGTCCCTCCAAGCTGGAGCCCTGGCCCTGAAAAAGGACACCGAGGCTGAGGCGGCTTGCCATAAATCCATGGGCCAAGCGAAGCAAGAAAATGCCAGCTCTTGTGAAGTGGAAGATTTTTCCACCTCCCAGATGAGAGGCAGGCAGGGCACTCTCTGTCCTCACTCAGGACAGGAGCCGAGAGAAATGTCCTCGCTGCCTGTTTATCTGTTGCCTCATATAGTCTTCCAGGGCTGAGCTCTAGCCTTGAAAACAGATGCCAGGCACCAGCCTCAGAGCCCACAGAGGAATGCTTTAATAGTGCAATACTAATGCATCCAGACTTGGCAGGTAGCCAGCCAGCCAGAGGGGCTTCGGTCCTAATAAACAAGCACAGAATCACATTGTGTCCCTTGCTCTGGGAGTCTCCTCCTCTGCCTCAGCCCTGAACCCTTCACAGCTCCTGCTTTCTAGAGTTCAAAATCCCAGGCTCTTGTTTCCATCTTTCATTCATTCATTCATTCTCTTGAGGCACTCCTTGTCCCTAAAGTGCTCCTTTTCCAGCTGACCCATTGCCCTAGTATGCCACTTTGTTTTCCTAAACCATCCTGACTTAATTAGCATTGTCTGCTGGCAACATTTTGCCCTTCCCATCCCATTCATCTCTTTATAGTTGCAGTGCTAGGACAGACTTTGATGTTGTTAACTGCCCCCCAGTCTCCCCGTCTCATGGCAACTCTGTGGATGAGACATCTCCGAGACCCCCATCCTCTGCCTAGGTCTTGCAAATTCAGGCCCATGACCTCTCTGATTGAGTCTATCCATCTGGATTTTCCTCTCTTCCTACTACCTTTCCTAGCCTTATTGTCTTTTCTAGTGAGTCGTGCCTTCTCATGATATGGCCAAAGTATGACAGCCTCAGTTTTATCATCTTTGCTTCCAGGGTGAGAGTTCAGGCTTACCTAGAAATAGGCCCTAGTAAACACACTGAGATGTGCTTCCGAGTAAATATACATAGACAGGCTGGGATGCTCTTTTGTCAGTGCTTTCACTGCATAATACTTCTCCATGCCCATAGACACCTTCCGCATGCCTAAGCACTTCAAGGCTTTGTTGCGTATCTTGCCCAGACCCTTCACATTTGTTGTGCTTCATATTTTGTAACTGCTGTTGTTAGGTACTTCAAAGTCAACTCCCACTTATGGTGGGAAGGGGTGAGGGGAGTTGGCAAGATTTATTCAGAGTCCATTGCCATTGCATTCCTCTTAGGCTGCGAAATTGTGACTTGCCCAAAATCAGCCAGTGGATTTCCATGACCAAGTGGGAATTCAGATCCTGGTCTTTACAATCATAGTCCAACACTCGAACCACTACACCATGTTGACTCCATAGTTATAGTTTATAACTATATACAGTAATTACTGATTTTCCTAAATGCTAAAATAAATGCTTCACATACTTCAGAGATGCTTGAATGGGAAAGGCCATAGTTCTTTGGAAGAGCATATGTCTTTCATCAGAAGTCCCAGGTTCAGTCCCAAGAATTTGCAGGCAGACCCAGGTTGTAGTCTGAGTTTATATAGTCTGAGACTATACAGACATTTTTCTCAGTCAGTGTAGACAGTACTGAGGTAGCTAGAGTAATGGTCTGTGTAAATCAGCTTTCTACATTCCATGTTCATATTCTACACCCACCAATTAACAACCAAAACCACACATCTACACTGCAGTACTCCCAGAGCCTATAACATTTAAAAGTCTCTTTGCACATGTGGTAACCTGACTGATATATGAGTTTTCATGCCAGTACCTGGATCCATTTATGAAATGTTTCCAGTGCCTTCTATCCAGGGACAATGGGGAGGACTACTGTGAAGAAGTAATGCATATGTGTTCAAGATATGACAGAATAGTTGCCAAGGTTCATCACACCCACTGATGGCTATAGATTGATCTCTGTGGGAATGATTAATACAGCCAAAAAAAGAAATCTTGAGTAGATTTCCAAAGCTTGGGCCATGGAGACTAGAATTGTGTTTTCATCACATCAGTAACCAAAACAAGGATGAATTTGAACTCCTAATACATACAAAAAGGAAAGTACACTTAATAAAAGGAATTAAGATAGCATATATTGGATAAAGATAGGTTTAAAATGTACAAACTTAAAATATGTGGGTATACATATATATTTACAATGGTTTGCGTGTAGGCATATGTATAGATGTAGAGATATAAGCAGATGTAGGTAGGTATGTAGGAATAGAAGTAGTTATAGATGTATTACATGTATATTGGGTACATTTAGAATTTTCCAGATTATTATAAAAGAGAGAAGAAAGGAAGTAAGCAATTTAGGAATTTTTATTTTTTGTTTTGTCTTTTAGAGAGATTTAGAATTCTATTAGTTAATGTTCTTGCAAAATAAAGGAGCAGTCAAAAATTGAACAAAAATACTGCATATTTAAAATTATGATAAAGAATGAATCAACCACACAATGTAAATGTAATGATGATCTAGCTTCAAGATTTAAAGTGAGATCAAATAAGACAATGCAAAATATATCCCTCTTTGGTTTAAGTGAATTGGATTTGGAAGTCTTTTACTTTTATGGATGTGTATTTGTATTTGTATATTCGTATTTGTATCTGTCTTTGTATTGTCTTTTTAATTAATAAATATGTTTTTTAAAAAGGTAAGTACAATCTGATAGATGTCACTGAGATCGGTATAGGTGAGACCCAGGCTTCAATTGGAACACAGTGAGATGTATGCCTTGCTCCAAAAAAGCAGATGCAACAAAATAGTATGGGAAGTATATACAAAGAATGTTTGTATCTGCATAGAAATCAATAAAAGCCCAGTCAAAAGCATCTATGCCAGGACACTATACCCAACCAACTCCAAAATGTGAACAATGCTTTCCTGAAACAGATTACAAAGCACTCCCAGAAACTGCGCATGCACGTGCCTTTAAGCTGCCTGTAAAATTATGGCAATCCCATTAATTTTATGGGATTTCTTAGGTAAGGAATACTCAGAGGTGGTTTTCCATTTTCTCCTTTTGAAATTTATGCCTATAGTGCAGTCTGATGTCAAAAAAGCAAATGCAATCTTATGCTGCACTAACAGAAACCTAGCCAGCACTGTATAGTGGTTTGAGTGTTAAGACTTTTGGAGACTAGAGATGAAGATTATTATTATTATTATTATTATTATTATTATTATTATTACCCCACCCCTCTGTTAAAACAGTCGGGCAGCTTACAGCAATTAAAAAAACATCAATACAATCTAAAATCCCCAAAACCCCACCCTCCCCCATAAAAACTTATTAAACTAACATTCATTAAAACCAGCTAAATCATAAATAACACAAAATAAACAATAAAAAGAATCAGCAGCAGGCATCAGAGACACAAAAGGGCAAGGGTGCAGCTCCTAAGACTGGGATCAATAAGGAAAGGCCTGCTGAAAGAGATCCGTCTTTACCGCCTTTTTAAAACTACTCAGGCTCGTAATCTGACGGATCTCGTCTGGCAGACCGTTCCATAATCTGGGGGCGATTACCGAAAAGGCCCTCTGGGAGGTAGTAGACAGCCTGGATTTTTGTGGCTGAAGCAATTTCCTTCCAGAGGACCGGAGTGCGCAGGGAGGATTATATGGGAGGAGCCGGTTCCGAAGATAAGTTGGACCCAAGCCATTTAGGGCTTTAAAAGTAATAGCCAACACCTTATACTGGGCCCGGAAACTGATAGGCAGCCAGTGAAGAGATTTTAACACCGGAGTTATGTGATCTCTCCGAGATGTTCCAGAGACCACTCTGGCTGCCATATTTTGTACCAACTGAAGGACCAAGCATGAGGGTAGCCCCATGTGGAATGCATTACAGAAATCCAGATGAGAGGCTACCAGCGCGTGCACCACGGTCTCAAGATCCCTTACTTCCAGGAAAGGGCGCAGCTGGCGTATCAGCCAAAGTTGATAGCAGGCACTCCTGACCATTGCATTCACTTGACTAGTCATCTGAAGCGACGAATCAAGGAGCACCCCCAGACTGCAAACACAGTCCTTCGCAAAGAGTATGACCCCATCCAGGACTGGAGGTTGCAACCCAATTCCTGGTTTCGGGCTGCTACCGTGAACACTTCCGTTTTGTCTGGATTTAATCTCAATCTGTTTTATCTCATCCAGCCCATTACTGCCTTAAGACAGTCATTGAGAGGAGAGACGCCATCGGAATTAGAGGCCAACGGTCAAGACAGGGAGAAATAGATCTGGGTGTCATCAGCATACTGATAACACCCAGCCCCATAACTCTGAATAATCTCACCCAGCGGCTTCATATAGATATTAAACAACATATCCTGCTCAAATCCCTGCTCAGGCATGGAAACTGATTGGTAACTTTGGGTAAATCACGCTCTTTCAGCGTCAGAGGAAGGCAACAGCAAATCCCCTCTGAATAAATCTTGCCAACAAAAGCCTGTAATAGGGGCACCAAAAATCAGAGTCAGTTTTTGAAGGCACATAACAACAGCAACAATAACATGGGAAGTAAGTTCTACTTATACTGAATGTGTCATTTTTAAAGTATTGTTTCCAATTCTGTGTGCCACAGTTTAAGGACACCAACTAACAGGAACATGTGTAAAGAAGGATGCCCAAGAAATCTAGAGGCTAGGCAGACAGGCAAAAAGGGGTGCTTTGAGGGTGACTTGTAGGTGTGGCCTTTAGACGACGCATGCCTAAAATTCTCCAGGAAAGTGCCCTCTAGCTGCCGTATGCCGAGAAAAGCCACTTCAGAAAGGAGCGGCTTTTTTCCGCTCCTTCGGTGAAGATGCTCACCTTCGCCTGTGTGTATGTATGCAGCAACAGTGATCCACCAGAAAACGCCGTATAAATGCACCATTGCATGTGCGGAGGAAATTGACTTGGTGATCCAGAGCATGTGCCCTACAATGCAAGCTTTAATTTAAAGTGCCCTATGCTTCCAGGTGTGGATGGACTGGCGCAAGTGCACTTGAATATTAGAACCCTAACCCTAATTGTAACCCTCCACATGTGCCCTAGCAACTGTCCTCTGTTATGACAATAAATGCATTCTGTTGGATGTATGCTTGCTGTCAGAATGCACAGCAGTTTGCATGAAAGAGGCTTTTGTGACCTCAGGTGTGCAGGTGTGCATAAGACCTGCACATCACTTCCTGGCATGATGGAGGGGGCTCCTGGAGTAGCATTTGTCCATGTGTCCTTTTGGCCATGTCTCTTGTATGACCACCAGCTGCATGTGTCTGTCCACACAAACCTCCCTTCCATGGACCTCTCCCCTCCCCCCCTGATCTGTGTGGGACATGTTTTGTGGAGGACGATGGAGTAGGTGTCTTTTCAGTTGACAAACTCATTCCTTCACCGCAAGGGTGGCACAATCAGACAGTGGCATCTGTCTACTCCACCCACTCCTTGGGGGGAAGAGGAGGTCAGTGAATCCTTGCATGATCTGTGGGTGTATGACAGGTCCTGCACAGGTGCACAGGGATGCTGAACTTTAATCACCTTTGTACACAGAGAGTGAGACTGTATGCTACCCTATAACAGGTCCCGTGCAGGTGCGCAGGGATGTTTTCCTGCACAGATGCGCAGGTGTAGAGAGATGCTCCTGTGCACGTGTGCATGCATTTGAGAGAGAACAAAAAAAAAAAATTAAAGCAGCCGCTGCCGGTCCATGCAGTTGCTCCGTCTCCCTTTGTGGCATCCTTGGGGCTGGTAGTGTGGTTGCTGGGGCTTCAATACAGCCTCATAAAAGCTGCATTGACTCCCCCCAGTGCGGTTGCTCCGTCCCCATTTAGGGCAACCTCAGGGCAGGCAGTGCGGTTGCTGCAGCTTAGGGAAAAGGCAACTACAGGTCACCTTTTCCTACCATCTGCATAGCCCCCTAGTCTAGAAATAAGTTGTCTGAAACATCTGTCAGAAAGGGCTTATTTATTTTATGTTTATTTGTAGACCCTGCCATTTGACTAACAAGCTAGGGAATACATACTTGCTGGCACTTCTTGGGTCTAGAACAAATGGGTAAACTATGAGTAGGCACTTGCATCCATTTCAGATAAGTTTCTCTTGCTGGCATTCTAGTGAAAATTGGTTGATACCGCTTGTTCTTTTTTTCAATGGATGTCCTTTTTCCTTGTTCAGAGCACCAATGTGTTACAGTTGAGTGATCTGGCAGGAGGGAGAAAGTAAATTCCCTGTTTTCATTCCTACTCTAGACTATGAATAGGGCTAATTAGTTTCCCTCTTGTTTTGATAATATTTCTGGAAAGCACAGGTGCACCTCCCAGTTATTCTACATCTTTCTGCCAATAGCAGAAATCAGATTTTGTGCTCCCCTTCTGCTCTCGCGTTGCACTGCAACTCATGATTGGTTGGAAAGAGCTGGAAGCATTTAGCCATGGCAAGAGAAGATGAAAGGGAGAAATGCCTTCAATTTATCAGATATCTAAAGGGCACTCACACTAAAAATGGGGACGACCTGTTTTTGATTCCACCCAAGGGCAGGACAATAATAGGTGAAAATTTCAGGGAAGTATGTCTTGTTTCTTAAGAGAAACTTCCTAATGATAAGAGCTGTTCAACAGTGTAACAGCATGCCTCAGCAGGTGGTGGGCTTTCCTTGAGTGGAATTATTTAAAGAAAAGCTGGACATCTGTTTATTATGGACACTGTACTTGTACTCTGTCTCAACAGATCTTTCATTGAGCAGGTGGTTGGATAAAATGACCTTCAAGATCCCTTTCTACTCAATGATTATATTTAAAAAAGGTTCCAGATACAGTCTCCAATTAATCTTCAATTAATAGAACTGTGTAGCAGATAATGGGAAATATCTCTGCCTAAGACAGTGAAAAACTGTATAGAAATGTTCTTGCTTGCTGTTGCTACTATGAGAATTGCTACTACTACTTTGTCTCATGTTGCAAGAGGAAATGCAGAGGGCTTGGTGGAAGGAGGGAGCAACTAGTACACCAATTTAGATGTAATTGTCTTATTACCTGGATCATCCACTTACCTCGGGTCTTCACTTCTTTTCTCATGAGAACCTGACCTAGTGTTCCTAATGTTCATAGTGACCTTTCAAGAACATGCTGACTCTAGGTGAGAAATACAAAAATATGGAGAGCCCCAAATACAGTGCAGGGTATGCAGGGTATGCTAACAATGGGCCTAAGCAGACGGCTTAAAAGGCCGTCTTGGGAGCAGGGGAGGGGCAGCAGCACGCTCAGTGCCCCCTCCCCCTCCCGAGGTCGTCCTCGGAGCAGCCGGCCCTCCGCACGGCCAGCGCTCCGAGGAGGACCTCCCGCCACAGCGTTCACAAATGCTGCGGCAGAAAAGTCGCCGAAAGTGCGCCGCAGCCTAATTTAGTGCTCCTTTCAGGGGCGGCGAAGGGGCGCCGCAGGATCGAGGCATGGGGATGCCTCGGTCCCGTCTGCTTAGCCCCAATGTCAGTTTACTAGGTCATATAATCTCCAGTATCTCTCTGGTGAAAATAGAGTGCTATTCATCTCACAATAAGGAATCTTGAAGAAGCAGCATGCTGCCATTTAATTATATTCATACTAAGAAAGAATCAGTTTAGCAACAGCCAAGCCGCATTAAAAATAAAGCAAAGATTTGATAAATTAAAGCAAAACATCATTCTCAATATCAAGTGTGGCCATGTTCAAAATTAATTTCACTGTTGGAAGATGCAATATAGCAGGCTGAATCCTGTATTGTGCTTAAGTGATGATAATGACTGACGAGGACCTTCACAAGTTCAACCTAGACAATGAAGAAATAGAAATAGTAAAAGAATTTCCATACCTGGGATCAAACATTGAAAGAAATGGGGGCTACAGCCAGGAAATCAGAAGATTCAGAATGGGGAGGGCAGCCATGAAGGAACTAGAAAAGATTCTAAAATTCAAAGATATACAACTGAGCACATGCCATCTTATTACCATGTATTGCTGTGAGAGCTAGACAATTAAGCAAGATGATGAAACCACTGGGGGAGGTCATACAGAGCTTTGGGATGAGGTGTCACCAGTATGCTGATGACACCCAACTCTACCTCTCCCTCCCATCTGATTCCAAGGAAGCTGTCTCCATACTGAACCAGTGTCTGCTGTCAGTAATGGGCTGGATGAGGGCAAACAAATTTAAACTTAATCCAAACAAGCCAGAGGTGCTCCTGGTTAGTCGTAAGACAGATCAGGCAATAGGGATTCAGCCTGTGCTGGATGAGGTTACACTCCCCCTGAAATCTCAGGCTCACAGCTTGGGTGTGCTCCTGAATTCAACTCTGAGCCTGGATGCCCAAATTTTAGCAGTCGCCAGGAGTGCATTTGCACAGTAAAACTTGTGCACCAGCTGCGCCCATTCCCTGAGATGTCAGATCTGGCTACAGTGACACATGCCTTGATTACATCCTGTTTGGACTACTGCAATGCACTCTACATGGGGCTGCCTTTGAAAACTGTCCAGAAACTCCAGTGGGTTCAAAAGGCCACAGCTAGAATGCTGACTGGGGCCAGTTACAGGGAGCATATAACTCCCTTGTTAAAACAGCATCACTGACTACAGGTTCATTTCCGGGCACAATTCAAAGCATGACCTATAAAGCCCTCCATGGCTTAGGACCAGACTATTTGAGAGACCGTATCTCCCCATACAAGCCTACTGGAGCCCTAAGATCCTCAGGAGAAGGCTTTCTCTTGGTCCCACCAAGATCACAGGCTCACTTGGTGAGGACATGGGAGACAGCCTTCTCGGTGGCTGCTCCCACCTCTGGTAATCCCTTCCTCAGGAGGCTAGGTTGGCCCCCTCCTTGCTGGCCTTTCACCAGCAGGTAAAAACATTTTTATGCAGGCAGGCATTTGGTATATAATACATAGCAGAATGGGGTTTTAGTTATGTTTTTAACTTTTGTATATTTTTATGTGATTTTATAATACTGTAGATGTTTTTAATTGTTTTGAATTTTACTGAAATTTTAAATGTTTTGTTTGTGAGCCATCTTGGGTCCCTCCAGGGAGAAACATGGCATATAAATGAAATAAATAAATAAATAACTATAAAAAGTAAAATAAATTTAAGGCATTTTCAAAAGTCTAATAAGGGAGCATGATTTTCCAAGGACAAGGATGAACAAATGCTTGAACAAATGCTTGAAAACAAGCTGCTTTCAACAAGAGATATTGGAGCGTTTAGGGTCGGATGAAGGGTCCCCTTGGCAATCCTTATAAAACCTTGTAAGGTAAGCTTTATCTATGTGTCTTAAGGAAATAATCCATATGCCTGCCAAGATTATAGTGTTATTTACTGATTGCTGAGTTCCAGTCAGACTGAAAAATGGGAATTTGGGGAAGGTCAACCAGTTCATGGAGACAACACTGAGATACAAGAGAAGAGGAAGAAGAAGTGGAAGAGGAAAAGAGGATGGAAGAAAAAGAAGAGGAGAGCACACATAAAGGTTTTAAGAATAAGGAAAAAGTAAAGGTAAAGGTATTCCCCGTTGACAAGTTTGTCTACTCATGTCCGACCGCAGGGGGTGGTGCCCATCTCCGTTACTAAGCCAAAGAGCCAGCGTTGTCAGAGACTACTCTGTGATCATGCAGCCAGCATGAGTGCACAGAATGCTGTTTACCTTCCCAACAAAATAGTACCTATTTATCTACTTCCATTTTCATGCTTTCAAACTGCCATGTTGGCAGAAGCTGGGACTAGTGACAGGAGCTCACCCCATCATGCAGCACCTGGGCCTTGAACTGCCAACCTGCCAATCTTGCAGTCAACAGAGTCTGCGTCTTAACCACTTGAGCCACTGCATCTCATACTTTAAGAATAAACTTTCTCTAAATTATGTTTTATCCAAATAAAAACTAGGAACCATTCAATTCCATTAACTCAGGGTGCAAATAACATGTGGATTCTTGAATGAACGAGTTGGTAGAAACCATGCTTGAAAAGTCTGAGTTAATTTTTTTCCTGGGCTTAATTTTCTGTGCAACATTACACAGCTGCTAAGAAGAGAATACTGCAATTGTGAAAGTGATTTTTTTTAAAAAAATCAAAATAGTATTTTAATATAAAATACATGTAGAAACTTCTAAAGGACATGTGCCAAATATAATTAGGAGCTTCTGTGGCTTTCTGCTGGAACAGCATGAATTTCTACACTTCAATTGGTGGTTTACCTGGAATTTCTTTTCTCATTCTTCTCTTTATTTTTCCTCCCACTTCCCCTAAACTCAACAACAGTTTTCAGCTTGGAAGAAATAGTTATTTGATTGCTCATAATTTGTCAGTTGTTTATTGAGAAGCACTTTTATTACATAATTTCCTCTCTCACATGACTGATTTTTCAAAAATGTCATTGTTCCTGATGCCATTTCAATTACACAAAATCAGAAGCAATTATTCAGAAGCTCAATACAAAAATATTTTGGTGACCTACCATAGAATAATGAGACCAGACACAAGAAACTGGGTTAACAAGGGCTATTTTATTGACCTAATTAATATTTCAATCCTGAAAGACAACAAGAGGGGGAGCAAACTGATGTAGGCTCAGCTGAGGCTAGGTGTCATCCCTTAACTACCTCTCTATCCTTTCTCTGGGTGAAATACTTCAAACCAGGGTCAGGGGCAATCCAACGGGCTGGGTGGCTTACCATCCCATCATCTTCTAGAATACAAACCCAGGTGCTCCCAGATGTGACTCAATGGCAGAGTTCTCTACTCCTGGGCTATAAAACCCTAGCAAGACAGTTCCAGAGCTCTACTTACATCAAAAGAGTACCAAGGTATACACCTAAATTCTTACATTCTGCCCCACTGCCTGGCAGGTAGAAGTCTATTTATTGTCACCACTCTTAGCCAGTTGTTCCAGATTCCTAGTGATATATTAAAGTCTTTTAGTCCAAGTCTCAAGTCAAGTCTCAAGTCTCTAACTTCAAGTTGAGTTTCAAGTCCTTGCAAGATACTTACAAGTCAAGTCTCAAGTCTGGGAGTCAAGTTTAACAAAAAAAAAGGAGGTGGTGATGGGGGGTGCATGCAGTTTCAGTAACTAGAAAATCAAGGACACATGCACAGAGTTAGGTTTAAAAATTTAGATTATCATAGGCAATGTACTGCTGCATGCATCCAGGACCTCATTACCCCCCACTCCCACTCCCACCCCAAAATCCCAACATTACTTTGTTGTAGATTAGTGTTCTGTGCATATGGATGTTTGCAAATCAGTTGGGAGGTGTACTTAAAAACAGCCCAGGTGAGTCACACTGAAGACAGTGGGGATGCTCCTCAGCATGAAAACCTAGTATGGGTGGGGCATCTCCTTATTTTTGTGAAATTATTATTATTATTATTATTATTATTATTATTAGGTTTATTTAGTTATAACCTGCCTTTCTCCCAGTATACAGACTCAAGGTGGCTACCAACAAATTTAAAACAGTACAGTTTGAAAATAATACAAAAGCATTAAAAAGTATAAGTATAAAAATTTTAAAAAATTAAACAATTTAAAAAGTTAAAACAATTATGCATTAAAATATTAAAATGTATTTCAAAACTGTATATACAAATCTTACTCTGACTTGCACAGCATTTAAAAGCCCAACCCTCACCAGTTTGAAAAAGCTGGAGGGCACAAGAATGTTGTTTTTTCCTTCCACTAAAAGGAGATTGGGGATGGGGCCATCTTGACCTCTCTAGAGAGGGAGTTCCAGATCCTGGGATCAGCCACCAAGAAGACCCTTTTCTCACTAAGCAAGCCTGAGAAGGTGATGGGACAGAGAGAAGGGCCTCTCCTGATGATCTTATGTTCTAATGGGCTCATACAGTCCTTCAAATAACCTGGACCTAAGCCGTATAGACTAGATTTGTGTGCCCCCGCTTCAATCATTCCTACCTTCAATACATACTTTTTAATAAAAAGGTGTTTCAGTAAATGTGGCTTTGCTGAAAAACAGTGGTAATTATGTCTAAAAACAAAGGTAAACTGGCTTATAGCAATGCAATGGATAATGCTGCATATCTGTACCATTTTGAAAATAGCTGTAAAGGATAACGTCATATATTGGTTATTTGGAGTTAGAAACCCTTTTTCCTAGCTTGTATTTAATAATTAAAATAAGTGAAGCAGATAGCTATATATGTGACCATGTATTATTATTATTATTATTATTATTATTATTATTTTATATTACATTAAGGATTTCATTTTTCTCCAGTGATACAGAAAACGGCAGGGTTATTCCTAAACTATCACTTTCTTTCTACCATAGTTCTGTTTGCAAGGACCTGACACAATTATCACCAGTAAATGAAGGAATACCATTCTGCTCAAAGTTCACTACCTTCCAAGATTGTGGGAAGGAAAGATAAGGAAAAACAGCAACAGTAAAACAAGGTTAAGTAGAGTTTTACCAAGACAAAGTACCACACAGATTCTCAACATTGTCTATTAACAGTTAAAATTTAACCCATCTTGCAGCTCATGAATTTGCTCATACTAAATGAGAAACTTGAAGATAACCTTGCCTACCCATAGAAAATGAACTGTGGTAACTCATTGTCTAATATTTTGTTAATTAGTATTAAATGTTTCCAACTTGGGCTCTTAATATGGTATCTTTCAACTGCTCTATAAAACATTTATGCATTTTCTCAACATATTGTGCTATATGTGCAATAATTGTTTAGTGTGAATGGGCCCATAGTTATTTCATCTGTCAGCAGAGTAAAGGTGGGAATAGCTATATAATTTGATGCTTGTTTTATCTGCAGGTGCTTGGTAGCTCAGGCAATTGGATTCTTGTTCAGTTAAGAGTAGTAAATACATTTATTAACATTAAATCAAGGGTGGACTAAACCTGAAACTTTTAATATCACTTAATGTAGTTTTCATATTATTTGGCCTGGCCTTCCTCAAAATGGCTGCAAAACAGTTGGAAAGCGTTGGCCTTATGCTCTAAGGATGGAGACTCAGCCTTCTGGGGTCTAGCTAGAATCTGCCAGCTTCCTGTCACTATCATCACAGCAGATAAAGCTGGTAGCAACAGTAAATGAGATGACAGTGATGCCTCCAAAGCATGCTTTCCTTCTGAGCCTTGGCCAAGAGCTTGATCCAGGAGGGCTTCAGTCCGGCCAGTCTGTCACTCCCCACACACTCATTGGCTCAAGATCTTGGCCAAGGCTCAGAGGAAAGGCACTGCCAGAGGAGGAGGCATCAATCTTCTGCACCCAAAGAACAGGTGGGAGGATTTGGGGGAGTCCCCACAATTCTTAGCATTACTTCACATGTCGGGGAAATTAGCTTTTGCAAGAAGCTTGAGTAACCTTTAGACCGTTCACACCTGTTTATACCAGCACTAACTGAGGAGGGCTACAAGAATGCAATCTCACACACACAAGATATCAATTCAATCAGACACAGCATACAAAGCTCATCAAAATGGAAATATGGAAACAAGATAATGGAATTTTAAGGGGTTGCAGGGGGTTGCAATTGCCTGTCCAATGAGTAAACCACAGAAAGCTGGAGCACAGTGGCTCAGACTAGGAGGTCTGAGGGAGACACAGAACATATGCAGAGGTGTATGCCAGTTGTGTGCGCAGAGACTAGGTTTTGCAAAAACCTTGTGTTTTGTGGCACCAGCTGCTTTAGTATTGTGAAAGAGTGTATTCTGCAAATACAAAGGCCAAGATCTTGTACATTTTCAACGTAGTGCAGTTATACTGGATCTTCCAGTTGCATGACCAGTGGTGCCACAGGAACCAAAGCCTTAAGCTCACTTGTTGCCCAGCTGGCACTTAGCTTCCTACCTGCTAAGTCAAAAGCAAGAGTGAGAGATATCTGTATGCTTTTGGAATGATGGTTAAAGACTGCACTCACCCAACTTCTGAAAAAGCATAGCCACCTGTGCGACAGTTTTTATGCTCATATAGGGCCCCAAAAGGATTATGGCACATTGCTCCTTTGGTTGTGGAACATTTTTATACTCACAATCACAATACACTGAAATTCTCAACAGCCAGGAAAATACTCCATTATATCAGTAGCAGACATTTTAAAAATATATGTATTGCAAGATGAAGTGGATTTAATACTGCGGAGAGTTACAGTGGAATTCTGTCTGTGTCTACCCAGAAGTCTCAGTGAGTTAAATAGAATTTACACACAGGAAAGTGGATAGAAGATTGCAACCTATCCTTCAACATGACTCTTCCTGAACTTTTAAGATAATTTATGGAGGCCCTTATCTTGGTTCCAAACTCATGTTTGATAGGAAGGAGGAAAGGGGATTTCCCTAAAGTGTGTTATTCCCAAATTTTGTTACTCTATCCCCACAGTGACCTGCTTTGCTCCCTCTTCAGTGGTCTTATGCGATGGCATCAAAACATTCCTGTTTAAATCAACCTTTGGTCTTTAAAGACCTAACTGCACTAATTCTCAAGATGGGGCATGCATTACAGATTTTTAATTATATTTTACTGCTGCAGTCTCAGCTGCTCTTATCTCTTGCTCTGTTCTTGTTCATGAGCCACCTTGAACTTTTATAAGGACATGCAGTATATTAACATTTCAAATGAATGTATGAATTAGTATACAAGTGCTATTATCTTTTAAAAACAATCGATTTTACAGAGGATTAGATTTGCTTGAAGTATGCTCTGTTTGGTACTGAAAGTAAGTACCTTATATTCTTTCTGGAGTATAGCATGATACCTTTACTGATCAGGACTTTAAACAATTACTTGCGATCATTTTAATTTTATTAACAACTAAATTGGTGGTAACACAAAAACAGAAATCCAGTCACCTTTGGAAAAAGTGAAGCACAATCATCTACCTAGTTCATATTGATAAACTGGATATTTATTTATTTATTCTGCATATATCTCAGGCATTAGTGCAAACCTGGTGCAAGGAGGGAGGGCAACAGATTAAAACCAGCAAGAAAATGTGGGTATTTTATGCCTTTTCCACACTTTCTTATGTAGAATCCAGTATGAAAGTTCAGTGTACATTATCCTGACTTCTCATGGCAGTGTGTATGGTGGGGGGAACAACCCAAGGAACAGAGGAAATAATTCTAATTTCACATTTGATATTAAACTGTGTTAGCCCAAGTATAACTATTTATACACTCTGTCAAACATGACGTATCACACATTCATATTTACATTAAAATGTGGGGCACTAAATATATCCATTCACCATGTATAGGCAATGGATACATGTATTTTGTACTAGGGTATATGAATCCAGCAAATGACAAATGAGAAAAAATAGCCAACTGTAGTTTGTAGGCTATATTTCAGAGGAACTAACTAACAAAACCACCTCTGAGGATTCCTAGTCTAAGAAAACTCTGTGAAATCCATGGGGTCACCAAAAGTCAACAAGTGACTTGAAGGTACATGCATGCACACAGAGAGAGCCTCCAGATAAGACTCCAGTCTGCACATTGATTCTTGTCAGTTCCCTGTCTCTAGCAACTGGTAAGAGACACAAACCAGTCTTCTCTGTAGTCTTTTAAGATAATTAAATGAAAATCCCAAGGATAATAAATGACCCCACTATCCAGAACAAAATCTGCTCCAAAAAATATTTTCTCTCTCTATTAGTTACATATGCACACATCCCACCTAAATTAAATATCAAATGCTGGTTTCAAAACTAATACATGCAATTATTATCTTAGTGGGATTTGGAAGTAGGTTAAGGCATTCAGAGGTAAAGAAATCTGATAGCAAAATCCTTTCTATCCTGGAGAGGATAGGGAGATATGAAATGAAATCTAATGCTTGCTGTCCTAAATGTTAATACCTCATAAGAAAGCACCATTAAGCAGAACATTTATTTGTTCACAAGCAAAATATTCAGGATGTAGGAAAACATGATACACTTCAACTTTATACATTTTTGTTCTATCAAAGTTTCCATGGTACTCCTGCCTATAAAAATCCCATTAAATCTTTCAGTCACTTAATAATGTCCAATAACACCCTCTTTAACACGTGGCAGGGAAACCTTCCATCTCACCCTCAGTCAGAGAGGCAAAAGGAACAACTGCTAGACATAGAACAGTGCTAGACACAGAGACAGAGTCAGGCTTACATTTAACCAAAATCTGCCAACAAATATGGAAAATAAAACAGTGGCCCACAGACTGGTAGTGATCAATATATATTGTATTCCCATTTACAAAAACAAGACACAAAAGACTGCAGTAATTACAGAATCATAGTACTAATTTCCCATGCAAGCGAAGTCATGCTCAAAATTCTGCAACAAAGACTCCAACTATATATATTGAGCATGAAATCCCTGAAGTCCAAGCTGGATTCAGGAAAGGAAGATGCATTAGGGATCACGTTGCAAACATATGTAAGACAATGGAGCATACCAGGGAATTTCAGAAGAAAATCTGCACATGCTTTATTGACTACAGCAAAACCTTTGACTGCATCTATCACAAAAAGTTATGGCTTGTACTTAGAGAAATGGGAGTGCCACAACATCTGATTGTCCTGATGCATTACCTGTATTCAGGACAAGAGGATGCCATCAGAACAGAATACAGAGAAACAGAATGGTTCCCAATTGGCAAAGGGGTCAGGTAAGGATGAGTATTATCACCCTATTTATTCAACCTATATGCAGAAAATATTGCACACAGAGGAGGCTTGGACACAGAAGCAGAAGGAGTGAAAATAGGAAGAAGATATATAGATGACACAGTACTACTAGCAGAAACAAGTAAGATCTGGAGGAATTACTGAAGAAGGTCAAGGAAGAGAGTGCCAATGTAGGCTTAATGCTGAACATTAAGGAAAAAATCATGACCACAGAGGATCTACAAGAATTCATCCTAGACAACAAGAAAAATGGAAATAATCAAAGAGTTCCCATACCTTGGTTCAAATGTTGATCAGAACAGAGACTGCAGTCAAGAAATCAGAAGAAGACTAGGAATGGGAAGGGCAGCTAAGAATGAACTGGACAAGAATACAGTCATCCCTCCATTTTCACGGGGGATCCGTTTCAAATCCCCCTGTAAAAATGGAAATCTGCAAATATTCAAGCCTCATAGGCTTGCATGGCTGCACGCTCCTATTTGCGGCTCTGTGTGTGCGTCACAGGCGCATGCACAATTTTAACTGTCCCTGCTTGCCGGTCCGCGAAGGACTAAAACTGTGGACCCAAAGTCTGAAAAAATGGAGGGACAAGTGTATAATGTAATGACATAATAAAATGTAATGACATAATTCTGAACGCTAACATGGGGATTGTCCAAGCCATTGTATCTCCCATCATATTGTGAGAGCTGGACAATAAAAAAGAAAAAAAGATAAATAGGTAGAAAGCAAGCAAATTAGCTTTGGTTACTTTCCCTTTAAGACTGTCTTTTGATACTGTCTTATCTTGCTGGAGATTCTAAATAGTTGCTCTCTCCATCTTCCTGTTATCTAAAATATGGTGAGTCTTTATCTCAAATATAATCAGTTAGGTTAGGATTTGTAGTTTTTTATGTAAATATATATATTAAAGCCATCATTGTTTTTCAAACTACATGCTACATGTTTGTTATCTCTCTTTTCTTGAGTCAGTCTTTATTCTTTAGGAAAGCATAGTTAGGCAAAATCACACTGCTGCTGTTCTGCTAATGAAAGACAAACTCTAACAGGTTTAGCTTTCATATTTGTATATTTTTGTTTCCTTTAAAGCGTTAAATCCCTGGGAAACTTAAATTACCCCACAAAGTTGCTACATTCAGATTCCTGCTCAGTTGTGCTCAGCTCACTGGTCAGCAGCCACTCTGATCAATGGGGGTCTCTTCCCCTTTTGCTCAAGGAGTAGCTGGCTGAAATGCTTACCATTCCTTTCATGTGAATGATCTCTAGGGCAAGGAGGGATAATTTGTGACAGGGGCCATGTTTCTGCCTGCCACAATGGAGCTTCCTCGCTTAAGGGAGTGGGAATGTTAGTCAGCTGCTTTCTGAGCGACAGGGGAACAAACTTCCATCAATCACAGCAACTGTTGACTATTAAGTACAGATTGGTGGTGGCGGTGGCGGTGGGGATATTGGACGAGATTCACTACATAGCTACAAAAATGATTACATAGCAACATACAGGATCCTGTCCCATGTTAACTATATATTGTCCCTTTTTTTTTTTAACAACCCTTGAATAAATCAATTAAAATACTTCCAGGTCAGAAGGCGTTGGGCTATTCTTAAGAATACAATAATCTTTTTCTTCAATACCCTGAGACTTTTGGGTCTTTCCCACATCTCCTCTATTGGCTATTATTACCAGTCCCTTTTGAGACTCTGTAGACTAGGGTTCGATTCCCCACACTGGCCATGAAATCCACTGGATGACCTTGGGTAAGTCACATGCTCTCAGCCTCAGAGACAGGCAATGGGAAACTTCCTCTGAACAAATCTTAACAACAACACCCATGATAGGTTCACCTTAGGGTCACCATAGGTCAGAAATAACTTGAAGGCACACAACAACAACAACAACAACAACAACAACCACTTTGCTTCTCACAGTAGGGAGAACAAAGGGAGAATTATCACAGAAGGAATAGTTAAAGGCCATGAGGGATCCTGGAGCAAGATAAAGGAGGTATTGCAAAAAAGTTTATTTCTTGGTGTGCCCTAATCTCCAGTTTTCTACAGATGATTTTCAGAAAATTCTCCAGGTCATGGGCCCAAAATCTTAAAAGCCTGACACATGGCAGCATATATCACTGATGTTCCTCAGTTTCTCAACAAAAACAACAACAACAACAACAACAACAACAACAACAACAAGCAATGCAAGTTTTAAATAGCCTTTCTTATTTTTAATCCATGGGATCAAAAGTGCTAACGTTTTGCTAAGGAACGCTGTCGGGTTGTAAATTTTATTTTGTCCTGTTGGATTTTGTTAAGTTACATTACTTTCAATAAAAGTGGTTTTTAAGTTTTTGCCAGTTTTTCAAGACATACCTCAGAGCACAATTGCAAAATAAAGAAATATAAACCAGTTACTATAATCCTGTGAGAGAAGGGTCAAGATACACTTGGGGATATCTGTTTAAGCTGATGTTACAATATGGCAGGAAAGCTGTGGTAGAAGCAACCAAATAGCAGCTTATTGAGGTGTGTGAAATAACTGAAGTTCTGACCTCTAGTTGAGTCAAGTCAGTACATGATTTATTACCGAGTCGAGTCCAAGTTGAATCATTGAAGCGACTTGAGTCTGAGTCAATCTACTCAAGTCTACATCACTGAATCATAGTTTTGTGCAGTGTGAAAGGGCCTGATGATAACATTTGATTTAGTCCCATGTGCACAGTTTATGGGTTAGGATTCTCTTGGATGTGGCTATAGCTAAAGGAATAGAGGTGGCATCAGTTACCAGGATCCCTTGTATAAGCTCTGCCAAATAAAATATTAGCCCATGAGGGAGAAGGTCAGGCTAGAAACATCCCATGAATATGCTAGGTTTCCATGAGCAGGGGTTTGTTTGTTTGTTTGTTTGTTTCCGGAGAATTCAAACATGGGATCCTACCCCATCAACACTGTGAATTTGTACAATCCCAGAAATGCTGCACAATGCAGTTTGGGTACATGCATAGGTAAGAAAGTTCTCAAATTAAGCACACAGTTGGGTAAGCAATGGCAACAATAATAAAGAACGACATCTGGCAAAAGTCTAGATTCATATTACATTTGCAAGCTTTCTCCAACAGTTAGTTTGAAAAGTCTTAATTGCATCCAGGGAACTAAACACTAAAATAGTCCATGATTACACAACAGAAAGAAACACACACACAGTAAAAATCAGGACAAATGCAATAATAATCCTAACTGTCCTTAATACCTTTAGGAATGCAGTGCCTTTCAACTGATTTGCTTCTTTAATATGCTTATTTTGGAAAAATCCAAAAGAAAAACTCACGTTCATTTAAATAGAACAGGTAAGGCAGTTGCAGTTCATTAAAATCTGCTAAAGAAGTCTCTGTATAAACAGAAGGAAATGTGTCCTCTTAAACTATATGAGATATGTTTGGACAAGTTGAAATAACAAAATCCAGTTGGCAAAAGGAACTGTTAATAAAGAGAAAGACTTGAAACCTCCATTCAAGGCCAAAGGCTGACCATAATTTATTTGTACCTGCACTTAGTAACTGGTTTAGCATGCTCTGCATGCACATACTTGGTGGTGGTGGTGGTGAATAAAATAGCTTCCAGGATGCACTGTGACTTCTGTGTTTAGTATAGGATTTACTTTCATGTATGAACTGGGAACATAACAGACAATGTTGTATAACAAGAACTGCCTTGGTGGATGAGATCAGTGTACATCTAATCCAGAATTCTGTTTCCATTCTTTCAGCAGTGTCAGGAAATTTATAGAACTCTAGTCAAGTTGAAGAATGTGCAGAATTCTCTTTTGCTTCTCTTTAAACAAGTAGAGGACGTGTGTTTCAGAATATAAAATAGCAAAAAATGCCTGTCAGTATACTGAAAATAAAAATAATCATATCAGAATATATTAGGACACATAAGATATCAGAAAAGTTTTCTCCAGAACTTTTCACTAGGCTAAATCAGAGATGGGAATCATGAACCCCTCCACATGTTGGTAAATCGCAACTCCCAGTAACCCTTGCCAATGGTGAGGGATGACAGGAATTCCAGTCCAACATTTGACCCATGAGCTACATGGTATGAAGGGGTGCTGAAAAGTTCTCAACACTAACAAGTTCTTGACCCAACGTAAAGCCATGAAACTTACATACTATTCCACATATTCACCCTGAGGTTTAATGCACTTGGCACATTGTTTCTCAAGTTTCTTTAACCCTTCCAAAATAATTCAGATGTCTGGTCACTGAAATACTGCTCTGCTGCTGCTATCACCTTGAAATCATTTGAAAATTTCCTTCCTTTAAAAGTCTATTTATGGACTGGAAACAGGAAATAGTCAGATGGAGCAAGATGCAGTGAATAGAGTGGATGGTCTAGGCCAGGAGTTTCCAAACTTTTTGATTTACGTAGCCCTAAGGGCTCCATGAAGCACAGGTTGAGAACCGCTGGTCTAGGCATTCAAACCCCAAATTCTTCAAAACATCAATTCTCTTGCCAGGTAATTGTGAGCAGGTAACTGTCCTGCAAAAAAAGAGAACACCTTTCTGCAGTTTTCATTGCCATTTTCTCTTCAATGCCTTTTATAAGCAACAGAGCAAGTTAGAACAGTACTCTGCATTAACTGTTTGGGCCTTCTGAAAACAGTCATCAAAATACCTTCCTTATCCCAAAAAACTGTGGCTATGATCTTTCCCAGCTGAGCTTCGAGTCTTGAATTTCCTTAGCTGTGGAGAACCTGAGTGCTGTCATGCAAGGACTGTTTGTTTGGTCTTAGATCTTAGATTCAAACTACAGGAAAAGAGATTCCACCTAAACTTTAGGAAGGACTTCTTGATGACAAGAGCTGTTTGACAGTGAGAATACGTTGTCTCAGGATGTGGTGGATCGTCCTTCTTTGGAGGTTTTTAAATAGGATAGATGACCATCTGTTGGAGGTGCTTTGATTGTGGTATTTCTGCATGGCAGGAGGTTGGATGATGGCCCTTGTGGTCTCCTTCAATTCTATGATTCTATGATCATAGTGACATAACCATATTTAATCAACAGACGAGTTGTTCCAAAATATTAGATTGCTCTAAATGCTGCAAAATGAACTTGAAGGTATGTATCGACGCAATTTAGTTTCTGGTCAGCATTCAAACATTTTGGCATTCACTTGGCTGACAGCTTCTGTATAGCCAACTGCTCATGAATTATCAACCCAATGTGTTCCTAGGATATCTCTAGTGCCTCAGCAACTGTTTTAGCTAAGATTCGCCAATCTGCCAAAATCAGGTCATGAACACACTCAACAATGTCATGAGTTAACACTGTTGAAGGCCTCTCAGACTTTGCTGCATCTCTGGCCTCAAAATCTCCATGCTAAAAGTTGGCACACTACTTCTTCACAGCTGAGTATGATGAGCCCTCACTGTTTGAATCATACACTCATGGGTTTCCTTTGAATTTTCTTTTGCAGGAACCGGAACTTCATGACAATCCAAGTTTTGCACTTGAAAATTCTGCACTTTTCATTGAGATGGCTGAAAATTCAGAAACCAGAGCTACAAGCCTGCAAATTGTCAGTTTATAATACAAAAGAACTCTCTTTCTAGCTACGGTGACAAAATTATGCTCAGATTTTGGGAAGTGGATCAGACTGAGAACTAAAAGAAATCAGGGGAATAGGAAAAATCCCCCAAAGACAAAAACATCTGGCCTGATATGGTGGCCCTTAGCTGTGCAGCTAACACACAAGGTGGAGTTTACACACTGGGGTGTGAAAATATGCCAGTTTTCTTTGTAAAGATGCTGTTGTCCGTGAAGAAATCCCATCTTTCTTCTGAGTTTTCTATATTTTCCTGTCAGATTCCATTTTGTGTTAGCCAATGGGCCCATAGCCTTCAAGAAAGTTCCGGTTAGATAACATAAGGCTTAAGATGCCTGTGTTATCTCGTTCAGGATTGGTACAAGGTTGTTGTAAAGTTTTCTCCTTAGTGATGGAAAGCCCCTTTTTGAATGCCAAACAACTAGAATGTTTGGGCCTATGAAGGTCCTGATTGATCAGTTATATATAATCTCTTAATTGGTCAAAGGAAGTGCCTGCAATTGCGGTATGCCACCATATAGCTTTGTAACTGGTCCTGTTCTGTGTTGTTGTTGTTTGTTCCTTGTTTTTCTTTTACTATTTTTAAACAACCTGTCTCTATATTGTGTGTGTGTGTGTGAGTGTGTGTTCGCACGCACACGTGCACACACATATTATTAGATGTGGCCTAATCTAAACTATAAAGCATCTTGCAGCTTGGTTATGGCTACTGAAATCTGTGTTGTTTGGCTCAGGCCTCTAGGCCAACGTGGGTGCAGGGTTTCACCCCTGGTTACCAAGGAACTTCTAGGATGTACTTTGAGGCTTGGGTTTCCCCCTGGCTCAAACTTATTTTATACTAATAGCAGTGGCAGCTTTTTAACTCATAGGAGTGTTGTTAATACTGGCTAAATTTACCAAGTACAGCCTGGCAAGTGCTCACATGGCTTTTGACACTCCCACATTGGAAGCAAAAGCCTCCTTAAAACTCAAATCTGTCTGTCAACTGGGCTGAAGAGCTATTGTTTCAATATTGGCTTAGTGCAGAGGCACAGAATAACATGGCATTCTTTAAAGCTGGCTTGGAGAGCCAGCATGGTGTAGTGGTTTGAGCACTGGACTACGACTCTGGAGATCAGGGTTTGATTCCCTGCTCTCTCATGGAACCCCACTGGATGAGCTTGAGGAAGTCACACTGTCAGCACTAGAAAACCCTGTGACAGGTCCACCTTAGGAGCACTACAAGTCAGAAACAACTTGAAAGCACACAACAACAACAACAACTCTGGAGGATTGATTCAGGAGATTCATTAGGTCAAACAACACAATTGTAGCCAAATTGTACTACCTAGTGCATCTATAGTCTGCTCATAAATAAGTTTATTTTAGCTGTATTATCAAACTTTTGTTATGTGTGCTGGATTCTCCAGTCCTGATTGTACAACCTGAGGGTAAACGTTATTTTATCTTGCAAGAAGTTATAAGAATGCTGTCATTTCTCAAATCTACACAACCTTCAAGTCTGTTACTTTTTCTCCATAGAGCTCATTTTTATTTACACAGGGCAAGCTCTGGATTTTAAGAGTCTGTTGCAGAAGACATTAGGGCAAGGGGACAAACAAGTGATCTGATCTTGGGATACTGCCAATTCAACCTCAAGGCCTCCCTAGAATAGCTGACTACAGGCTGTCTGAAATGTTTGGCTTGTGCTACCAGTGTTAATAAGATTTAAAACTGTGCAAAAATGGGACACAGGAGAGAAAAGATAAGCTTCCCTGTGAGCCTGAGTTCTCCATAGAGCCAACCCTACTCCCTAGTTTGTCTTTCCATTTTTGCTGTTTTAATTCCATTTGGATACTATTCAGTCTTAATTATACATTTGCCATTATCCACAAGCAGGATAGTAAAAGTGTAACTCCTCAAAATGTAAAGCAGTATAGGAAATTTTAGGCAGAAATGTCTGTTTGTCAGACAAGAAGAATGAGATCGCTTCCAACATTAAAAAAATCACAATGGAAGACATGAGAAGGAACAACAGACACACGATGAACATACACTTTAGATGAGTACAATGATAGAAATTCTCTATATTGTCTACACCACTCTTTGAAACCAATATAGATCCAAAACGGTTTCCTTTATTTTAAAAGGATGATTTGTTATGGGTATAGGATGAGGAAAACAGGGACAGGGACAATGGCTAAAAGATTGGAGCTGTTCAAATTTCACCTCTGTTGCAAATTTAGCATCTGTGCTGCAAACAGACCTGCAATATCCCTTGAAAGCAGGGGTAGGCAGCTTGCAAATCTCTGGATATTGTCAGAGCACAGACCCCAGATTACCTCACCATAAACTAGGCTGTCTGAAAGGCTAATGGAAGTTGCAGTCCAACAATATCTGGAAAGACACAAGTGATCGATTTATTTTAAAGAACATTCACCTGCACAACAGCCGTATAGGATTGTTTGATCACAGAATGACACAGATGCTGAGCATTACTACTATTAGACGTATGTTTGTGAAATTTCAAGCATAGGAAGGGCAGGTTGGTGTTCAGTCCTGGCTCTTCCAACTCAGCAAAAGGTCTCCCTCTCTAGCACTCTTCTAGTTTCCCTCTCCCCACACCATGCAATGGGGTTAAATGAAGGAAGAGCTATTTCCCAAGGTCTGGATCCACACATTCCCTACCCTGGACTTTGAAATATCACTCCTTTATACCCTATTCTTTTGGGTTGTTTTTTGGAAGAAATAAATACTCATAAGACCCTGTGGAGGGGGTGAGAATTGTTCCATGTTTGGCACCCCTCAGGACTTTTTTAGGCCGTGGAGAGGCCTTTTTCCAAAACAGGCAATGACCAGAAGTCATGGCAAAATAGGAGCACAATCATTTGAGAGCACGGGAGCCATTTGGGATAAAGAAATTGAGAAGTATTTAGAATATGTGTGGGGGTTGCAAGAACAGCCTTGGCCCCCATACAGTCCATGTTTTCCCCAACCTGGCTTACTTTCATCCATAGAAGGTAAAGATGTGTACCTGGGAGGGGGGGGAATACAATATGGGTGAAGGCAAATGTTACTTCTTGACCATAGTGACTCCTGCTCCTCACAGCTATTGAAAATCAAAGCCTGTTCTCTCTGCCTAGTTCCATTCTGGGCTGTTTCCCATAGTCTCTCAACATCGAAGAAATTAGCTATTTGCATCGCCCTTGTTTCAAAAGCTCAGCATGCGTCTTCCTCACAATGGACTATTAACACCGCCAGCTATGCTTTTCCTCCTGAAGATTCTTTACATGCAGCTTTTCTCTCAGCTTGAGAAATGAAGTGGGATTGCTAATACAGCATTAGAAACAGGCTATGTCTCTGATGGAAGATAGCTGGGTAGAAAAGAATTGCTTTTGTCTCCTTCCAGTTCCAAACAACCCATCCAGAGAGAAGCAGCAACAATTGCATCTTACCTTAGCTGCTTGAGAAGTGTGCAGTGCCACCTTAGCACAAGCAGAAGCAGGTGTCCTTCATCTGTGTCTAGTAGCCTGAGTTCTTGTTTCCAATGGACAATCTTGTCGCTCATGGTACATTTTCCCACTAAAAACACTCAAGTGAGCCTAACAGGGGGAGGTTAAAATAATATGAATGCATCCTGGCCAAATTATCTCACGGGAAGGACGTTTGAGAACTCTAGTTAGCTGAGACTTTAAGTACACAAACAAGCAAAAGGGATGACCCAGAAATTCTTAAAAAGCAGTCACTCCAAAAGTACAGTGCTTATTCCAAAGAGCAATAATCTTGATGACAATGCACAAACAGCATTAACTCACTGAGGAAAGGCGTCTTTAATGAGTGGGTGCTGCACTTATTTATTTGATGTGCTTTTAATTTTTTTTTAAATCTAATGTTTTATATTACCATTTGTTTACACTTTCCATGTCATTTTTTGTTTGTTTTTCTCTGCACTTGTTTTCGTTGTAAGCCTCGAGTTCCAGTCTTGTGAGAAAGGACTGAAATCAAGCATGCCTCTTCTTCCTGCTTCCTGGCAAAGCTAAATGAAAAGTTATTTTTGGTCTACGACTCCCAGAATCCCCAAGACATCACAGCCAACGATGAGGGAGATCTATGTGATCTGAAAGGCCACTCTATCATCATCTCTAGTGTATATGATACTTTACAGAATTGTGCAAGGTTTTTAAAAAGAAAAGTAAAAATGTTTCTGTTGCCTAAGGCTGTAGCAGGGGGAGGAATGAGGGCATTTCCCCCCCCCCATAAGAATGCTGCCCCTCCTAAGTAAAATATTCCTTTAGTCCCAAATGTCTAGCATTGCAGTAATTTGAAACTTCAGTTGAGCATTTAGAAATACAGTAAAGGCATTTAAAGAACAGGGCAGCAAAATTCCCAAGGGAATGCAAACACTGCAAATATAAGGTCTAGGTGTCCTGCGTCTCCCACTTTAAAATGGTAGGAATTTGGGAACTGAAGGGGGGCGTCATTCTTATTTAGAGGGCAATGCTCTCATTTTGTCATGCTTGTATCTACATCCTTGGTGTTCGGAAGGAGCTTCCGTTTCAAATGCTGACAGCAGAGACGACAGAGGAGCCGTTTTTGAGAAACTCAGAGCTAACAAGATGAATGTGAGCAAATAAAGTACATGTAAGTTAAGTTTTGTTTCATTTAGGGACTATCTTTAAGCCGTGGAATGATTCTCACTGCAGTGCTGGCAAAGGAAAATGAAAAGGGTACACATGTAATGAACGCTCTGATCTTAGTTCACATTTTTTAAAAAAAGATATTTTGGGGGGGGGGGGGGGGAAATCAAGTAAAACAATTTTATGTATTTGGGACCATCCCTCTCAAAGGGCCTTTGCAGACTGCCAGAAATAGTGCAAATTGAGTCCACTTTAAGGGTTAGTGTTAGTGTTAGGGAGTCATGGGAATTGGGTTTTTTTCTGAGACATTGAGCCTTCTCTGTCAGAGAGCTCTGGTGCCACAATAAAATACAGTTCCCATGATTCCCTAACTCTAACCCTAACCCTAACCCTTAAAGTGGACTCAGTTTGCACTATTTCTGGCAGTCTGCAAAGGCCCAAAGTCTCACTGAGTCTGTTTGCAAGATGATCACTATTATACTCTTATACTCTTTTTAAAAAAAATAAGGATAGCATTGAAGCAAGCTGAAACAGGAAATATAAACAATAGAAGCAGTGTTTATAGCACAGGATGACCGCTACATTAGAGGAAATTGTGCAGCAGCTAATAGCTGTGGTTTTGCAATCCCACATTCAGCATTCACATTCAAAACTGTAGATCTATGGATCTTCATTTCAGCCCCATCTCTCTCCCTGTTTTAAACTATACATATCAGAGGAAAAGCAAATAGGAGAGTTCACTATAACAATGAAGAGAGTTGCTCATGCTGAAATACAGGGGTTAAATTTCAGAGAGCACTAAAGAGAGCAACTTCAGAGAGCTCCTCCTCCCATGAACATGTCTAATCTCATCTGATCACTATTATAAAAATTAAGCAGCCATGGATCCAAAACGCACTGCATAAATAATCCAGTTTGAGACTATTTAAACTGCCTTGGCTCATCAGTGTTAAGGAATCCTGGGAATTGTAGTTTATTGTGGCACCGGAGCTTTGAAACTAGTACCCAGAATTCTCTAGCATTGAGTCAAGGTAGTTAAGGCAGTCTCAAACTAAATAATTTATGAAGTGTGCTTTGGACCTTAGATATACCTTACTTTTAGTCTAGTTCCTTACCTAGGCTGCAACTGATATACAGCTTCTTTGGAGAAACACGGTGAAAGTGCTTTACAGAGAGAGAAAGGTAGAACGAAAACGTAAACTGCCTGTGATATATACAAGCATGTACCAGAATAATTTGTATTTTTTATTTGTAATTTGCATGCATACACATGGACACAGGCAGACACAAACACAGACTGCATTCCTTGATGTCAATATGCCAAAATTCTGGAGAATTCTATTTTGTGATGAGTTTCTCAGGAGTCCAACCGTTCCTGCTTCACCCTTCCCACTTATGGAGGGGCTCAAAACCTGGATGCAAAACCAGTGGCATCCCTGGGGGAGAGGAGGCGGACTGCGCTTAAGTGACACCACTGCTTCTCAAACACCTACCTTTTGGCAGAAATGGGCTGTGACATTCATCTGCTTCCCTTTAAAATGCTTTAAGAGATGGTGGGAGTGGGGGTGAAGCTCAGTGGGAGGAGAAAGGAGAGGGTCCCTGAAATTTTAAAATTAAAACTTCAAATTTCAATTGTTTTTAAATTTAAAAATAATTGAATTTTTTAAAAAAATCTTTTACAAATTTCTTTTAAAACATCATATTTTAACCAAATATTCACCATGTATATGTAAATATATTTAGGTTGTGCTTATGATATTGCAATTGGAAGGTATAGTTTTGATTTTGCTAGCTGTTTATGTCACAACTACTGGCATTACGTTCAGTGGCATATGGGAATTGTGATTTACAAGTAAGATTAGTGCAAAAAAGCATTACTAAGGATTCTGTATGGTGTGAAATAGGAGGAGGTCAATGTGGGGGGTGACACCGTGAGTTACTGCACCAGGTGACACCAACCCTAGGGATGCCACTGGGCTAAATCTTAGTGTGGCATCTGTTACATATCCATGTGCGTGCATGCCAGTTTCAAAGAGAAAATATTGTTTTAATTATGTACCTTAATTCACATTTTAATATATAATTTATCCAGTTTTCACAGCAATCCTAATGTAAGCCATTTTGTATTGCAACAGGCAGAATATCAACCAATCAATTAACCAACCAGACATCTGACACAGCACAAAAATATATACAGGAATCTGAAAACAATGATAAGGCCTGGCTTCAGATTCTGACTTGCAAGAATGACAACAGGAGAACTAGTTAAGGCACAACGCTACGTATTTGCTTTTAAGTTAGTTTTTTTTGCTCTCGCTGGCAGAAGCAGCAAAGTGGGAGCTATCAGACAGTGTGTACCAGAACACTGTGACAAAAAAGGCAGGATTCTCTGGGTTATTATGTGTGAGTGTCAAAGAGAATAATAGTAACTAAACCCCAACTGTTAGGCAATTTCCTCCCAAGCTAGGATTCTCTTTAACCCAGGATATGAAACTCATTTCAAGCTGTACTCTGAGACTGCTTCTCAACAACAAATGTATTATATCTCAATTATGGTTCATAATTGTTCCCTTTTTTGTGTGCAATGTATGGTTAAACAATGAGGAGATAACTCAGTGGAGTTTTGATGAAGGAATGTGTATTGCTAAGGCTTGTATTGTAAACTGTATTGTTAATGAAGGAGCCAAGCATGTCAACTGCATTGTCCTTATGGCTATTTGAGAGCAGAAGTTGTTGCAGCATGTTGATCAAACAACCTCTGCTTATTTGAGCCTGGCTGAACATTTAACATTTGATACACTGAGAACAATTTCTATCAACTTGAGCATGTCTAAGAACCTCCAGTGTGAGAGTTAAGCGTACGCCTGGCCATGCCATTAAAAATCACTGGAAATTAGAAAGCGGGGCTAATCCAGCCAAAGCTGATTTCAGTGGGTAAGTTAAGCATGTGCTCTCCCCTTCAAAAAAATAAAGAAAAGCAGAAGTGTACAATAACTTAGATTGAATTGTTCTTGTTGTCTTGTTAGGATTTTGCATTCTGCATTCCTCTCATAATCATAGGAATTACATGAAAAAAAAATTCCAATTATGCAAGCATGTCACAAAATAGCTAGAATCTACTATTTCTCTCTGTGTCTGGAAAATGTCACTATGCAGTTAAGGTATACTGCGAAAGCATTTGTAAAACCAATGACACTTTCTAGTTCCAGTCCTGTAAACCAAAAATGAATAGGGGAAGTGAATCCTCACTTTTATGTTAAAGCTATTCAGCAGGAAGTGCTGAAAGTGCTGAAGTAGATGCCATGTGAAGAAAGAAAAATGAGACTTCCTTCCACTGCAAAGTGAAACCAAACAATTTATTTGTGCTAAATGAATGGAAAGAATGTATTTCAGAATACATTTCTTTATACATTGTACCGGCTTATGCTGCTAAATACGCATTGGCTATTGTCATCTAACTTTCTCTGTAATTTGTTCCTTTCTACCAAGCGATACAACATTTTCGGCTGTTATACCAATATGCTGCTATAATGTGCACTTTCAATCATACTCTCTTCTGATATTTCTTTGAATGCTTAAAATCTTGGTTGAGACTTTCAGGACAGGGAATCACACATTTAATATATTTTAAACAAGTGGGAAAAATCAGCCTCTTTTTGTTTTTAATATAAACTGCTCTTCTACAGCAGAAAATCAGAGAGCACACTTTAATCAGCCACACAAATCTTGTTGGCAGAACCACACTTACAGAAGATCATTGTGATGAAAACAACAGTACGGACAGTTTTACAGGTCAACGTGAATAAGAAATGAAACAATCAACTCTTAAGGTCCATGGATCAATACATTCTATATACTTTGACAAGTCAGGCTTCCCACATTGTACATTAAACTGTACCACACACTCAAGAAAAGGTACAGTTTTGTCATATATGTTTTACTGCTGTTAACTAAAAATTAAAGGATACATTTTTCCTTTTTTGTACAGTCAGCTTGGGCATTAAAGGGTTCAATTATCATTTCTGTGCTAAAAGCCATTATCTTTGTTTATTACTGAAATGTAGTGCTGATTTATGCTTATGCTTGGAACACATTGTAATAGCTAGGAGTTCATAATATACAGACCATGCCTGTAATTTTATATGCAAATTGTCATGTAAAAAATAATAAAAGCTGTCCCTTTTATTTTACAAACCTAGAAGCTGGAGGGCAGTGGGGAGGGAGACAAGGAAAAAAAATATAAAGCTTTGGGAGCTCAGCAAAACATAATGCCATAATACCAAACAAAACCAGCAAATGTTCCAGCCAGAGAATGGACATACATGTAAATTCAACCGAAACAATGATGGAAATTTTTGAAATTAGTGTTGCAGATCCACAACACTGGCTGCATTTTGCAACAACTGCAAATATAGCACACTTCTTAACCCAGAAAACACTTCCACGTTTAAAAAAAAAAGCCATGGAATCCACTATGTCCTCGTGCGATTATCTATACACAGGTTCCATGGGTTTTCTTCCCCCTACAAGGAAGTGCTTTCCATGTAGGCAACATGTGCTAACATTGAAGGTGGCCCTTGGACAAACTTGTACAACACAATTAAACAGTGAAGCCTCAGTAACTTCAGTGCAAATAAGTCAAATCCAAATATACCATTGTAAGCCTTTGGCTTGTAGTAAACTGCTCTGTGTTATGAGTCCAATTCTGAATACAGATTTGCTGAGCACATGCACTAAGGCTGAGAGGAAGGATGCACTGAATGTTGAAAAGTGGCTGACTGGGAGGCTGATGACTGACCCGGAGGCTGCACGGGTGGTGGCGGCGGCGGCGGAGCAGGCTGCAGTGGGGTCTGAGTATTTGGAGAAGGCGGAGGAGTGGGGCGTTTGAATTTGTCAGGGCTGTTGCTTCTTCGTGGTGAAGGCCTCTGTGGAACAAAACATGGAAACCAGGGTTTGAGCCTGCAGGTTGCAAAATGATAATGTAACTTCAACTCAAATTTATTTCTGGTAAGGAAATTCAATACAGGGGAAGAGGAATCATAGGAGATCCAAACCAGGCTTTATTGGGTTTTTACTGTTCTGTACTTGGTCCCCTGTCCACATTGCATGCTACTGTGACAAGTGAAGGCATACACCAGACAAAATGAGCAAGAGAAATGCTACTGGCACACCGAGAAACAAAATGGAAGAATGTATCTAAACAGGTGAAAGTAACAGTCTTTGTCAAGAAGAATTTTAAATGAGTTTGGGGCTTGGTTGGAATTCAATGAAATGCTAGCTTAGTGGTTTTTCAACACAATTTATGGGCAGTTCTTTAGTGACAAACACAGTTTTCCCAAGTTAGATATCACAGAGAAAAGCACAAAAGAAATAACTCTGCAAGTAAAGGCAAGCAGGGAAGCAACCAGCAAGTGACTGTTAATTGTTAAGCCATGACTTGGCAACTAGGTACTCTCCTGTCTGTATTAAGCCAATGTCATTTGAACATTCAATCATGTTGGTGTTAAGGGCCTCCAGGCTGTATGCACACACTGTACACACCACATGTATTCAGATCACACAGAACAGGCCTATGGGTGCACCACATCACAGGCCTACTTCATCTAATTAGAACACTATGAAAAGGGATTTTGTAGCATCTTTGAGATTAATTGAAAGAGAAGCTGGAATCATGAGCTTTCGTAGACTAAAGTCTACTTCCTTTGTTGCATCTGAGGAAGTAGACTCTAGTCTACGAAAGCTCCTGCTACCAACTAGTGGCGTCACTAGGGGTAACATCACCCAGCACAGTAGCTCATGGTGTCACCTCCCCCCATATCACACCATACAGAATCCTTAGTAATGTATTTTGTACCAGTGTTACTCATAAATCGTAATTCCTATATATCACTGAATATAATGGTAATTGTTGTGACAACCTAGCAAAATTAAAATTATACCGTATTTTTCGCCCTATAGGGCGCACTTTTTCTTCCCCTAAATGTGCGTGGGGAAGTGAGTGCGCCCTATAGGGCGAAGGGCCGAGGCCGCGGGGAGAAGGAGCCCTCCTTCCCCCCCGCGACCTCAGTCTTTGAATGGACTGGTGCTGGGATCGAAGCGATCCCGGCGCCAGCCCATTGAAAGACTGAGGCCACGGGGAGAAGGAGGGCTCCTTCTCCCCGCGGCCTCAGTCTTGGAATCGGCTGGTGCCGGGATCGAATCGCTTCGATCCCGGCACCAGCCGATTCCAAGACCGAGGCGGGGGGGGGGGGGGGGGGGGAAGGAAGGCTCCTTCTCCCCCCGGCCTCAGTCTTCAATCGGCTGGTGCCGGGATCGCTTTGATCCCGGCACCAGCCGATTCCAAGACTGAGGGGGGGGGGGGGAGGAAGGCTCCTTCTCCCCCCGGCCTCAGTCTTTCAATGGGCTGGTGCCGGGATCGCTTCGATCCCGGCACCAGCCCATTCCAAGACTGAGGCGGGGGGGGGGGGGGGGGGAAAGGAGCCCTCCTTCTCCCCGCAACCTCAGTCTTTCAATGGGCTGGCGCCGGGATCGCTTCGATCCCGGCACCAGCCCATTCAAAGACTGAGGTCGCGGGGGGAAGAAGCCCTCCTTCCCCCCGCGACCTCAGTTCAATGGGCTGGTGCTGGGATCGGTCTCCGATCCCAGCACCAGCCCATTGAACAACCGGCCTCCAGCTAAAGGGAGGAATCCTTTTTTCTTGGATTTTCCTCCTTTAAAATTGGGTGCGCCTAATATGCCGGAGCGCCCTATAGGGCGAAAAATACGGTACTTTTAAATTACAATATCATACACGCAGCCTAAATTTATTTTCATGCACATAATTTCATGTGGTTAAAGTGGAAATTTGGTAAGATTTTATGTTTTTAGATAAAATTTTATAAGAATTTAAAATTTAATTTTTTTTAAATCTACTTTTAAAAAATCTTGGGCCTCCCCTTTCTCCTCTCACTGAGCCTCACTCACATCATCTTTTCAGTATTTTAAAGGGATGCAGGCAAATGCCCAAAAGGTACATGTTTAGGGAACCCCCCTTAGGGTCTCATCTGGTGTGGTCCACACACCCTGCACCCCCCAGTGACACGACTGCTACCAGCTTCGTTCTTTCAGTTAATCTCAAAGATGCTACAAAATCACTTTGCATACTGATTATCCAGACTAACACGGGTATGTTTCTGAATTCTAATCAGAAGAACACTGACATTTTGTGGTATACAGATTGCATGAATAAAGCATACAGTAGGTGCTGAAGGCAAAGGTTAGGTCCAATAACACTTGTTCACTTTTGATCCTCACTGCACACAGCTTCTGAATGTCTGTCCAAGGCGTTACTGGCAATAAATCATGCCAGTAATAAATCATGCCATACAGATATTTCAACAACTCCCCATTATTGATATTTGCTGTGCCAGCCCTTACAGTTACTATGTAAGGCAGCATTCTAATGGTTTGTATCCTAAATTGTTTCTCTGTCACCTGGGATATTCATCCTCCTCCTGCTCTCTCCCACAATATATATCATGTTTTGAAAGAATCCCAACCTCTAGGAGTTCAGAAAGTTAAGACTCCAAACAAAACCAGGGAATTAACAAATATCTGAGGTGTGATGAGATGTAAACCTTACACAAAAGGAAGTATATCCAATGCCATATCCTATAATACAGGGGTGGATAAAGATCAGCCATGGGGCCTCATGCAGCCGCCCCCAGGATGTTTTTGTGATCTTTGACACCTCCAGAATCCCCAGACTGACCTTTTTCTGGCCAAAAATTGAGTGCAAATTCCTGCTCCTTGCAGCCTCCAGGTGCAACAATCTAGCTTTGAGATAGGCTGCATGGCATCCCTGTATGGTTTAACATAAAAAATAACCAATTTTTGAGAACCAGAAATGGATTTCCAGCCACATTGGATTTTTAAAAATTATTACTTTTGGCGTAGACCGTGTGGCCTCTGGAGGGTTCTTGGGGATAAAAGTGACCCCTGGTCTTACCACACTATGCAAATTAAAAATTAGTTGTTGAACAGTAAGACATCGGCAACATAAAATGCATTTTGCATAAGAGGTGGAGAATGTGAAACTTTCCAGAAGTTGCTGGATAGTAATTCCCATCAGTCCTGGCCAGCAGTCAGTGCTGAAGATGGTGGGCCACTGATTCACCATACTACTCTTAGATGTCAAAAAGTACACCTCAGTCAACAAACTCGATGTGATCCTTGGCACTACCTCTTCCACAAAAATATTGGCACTAGAAGTGGAAATAACATGAAGGGAACAGGGATATGTTCCTAGACTAGCCCCTCCCCGCCAAAAGCACAATTCAGCATGCTCTAGAAAACTTTCTATTCCAAAATAACAATATTAACACGTGAAGTGAAACACCAGATCAGATAAGTCTTTCCTAAGAAAGCAAAAACACCTAAACCTTCTAAAGCCCATTTAAGGGTTTTCTAAAGCACATTTAAATACATTCAAGGATGATGCCTTCTTTCATCGGTCACCGCTTTTCTTACAATTTCTATTTTGGTGCCCAAATTTAGAAGTAACCTTTTTTAATCTGCTGGGGGTAGCTCATGATGCAGGCTTATCTGTTCTCCCCTCTTCTCTCTTTTTGGCTGTTCACACATGCTCAGTGAGGGATTCTGGAATCAGCTGCTGTTTGTCTTGCTTGCTTCAAGCAGGCACTCTAGTCACAGTAGGTCTTTGTTGTTGTTGTTGTTGTTGTTGTTGTTGTTGTTGTGTGCCTTCAAGTCATTTCTAACTTATGGAGACCCTATCACACGGTTTTCTTGGCAAGCTTTTTCAGAAGGGGTTTGCCATTGCAATCCTCTGAAGCTGAGGGAGGGTTTGCTCAAGGTCATCCAGTGGGTTTCCATGGCTGAGCCAAGATTCAAACCTTGGTCCAATGCTCCAACCAGCTGGACTAGCTAGAGAAGAATCCTGTTCTTTCCCAGCTCAAATTTTATTACACTAGTTAATGCAGAGATGCAACATCAAAAGTCTGTTTTTGTCCAGCCCTCCTTCACCAGCCTCTTAATGCCAAAACTAAACAACAACAACAACCAGGTAAACAGAGGAAGGAGAGAGGGGTTGGGCAGTGGCATCACTAGGGGTACAGACCACACCAGGTGACACCCTGGGGTGTGTGTGACACCACTGCTCCTTAAATATCTGCATTTTGGCAGAAGTGGGTTGTGGTATTCAATTGTTTCCATTTAAAACGCTGTAAGAGATGGGGGAATGGGGTGAGGCTCCATGAGATGAGAAAGAAGAAGCCCCAGAATTAAAAAAATTAAATTAAAATTTCAAATTCCAGATTTTTTAGAAAAAAATGTTTTTATTATTTTTGAATTTTCCTTAAAAGCATCACATTTTACCAAATTTTCACATGAAACAATGCATATGTAAATACACTTCGGCTTTGCATATGATATTGTAATTTAAAGGTATAATTATTTTGTACAGTGTGGTAATGGGAGGAGGTCAATGGGGTGTGTGTGATATCATGAGTTACTGCACCAGGAGACACCAACCCTAGTGATGCCACTGGGGCTGAGCATGTCTAAAAGACTTTGTAAAAGGGAGCTTCTTTGTCAGAAATTTTGTTAAATGAGGTATGTCTGTACTGAGTATATGGTTTCATGAATTTATAAATTGGAGACTACAAGAAAGACATATCGTCTATAAAAAACCCACCTAAATTTGGGAGCAATAATTTGCTTTTTTTAAAACCCCACAAAGAGTGGAAATGTTCTCCCAAGAACTATCTGGACTCTTAAAGCCAAAACTGTTTCTCAGATTTCCTATGTGGCATCAACTGTTTTATTTGCTCTTGAAGGATCCTCCCGCAGGGTAACATGTGTATTTCCAGGTGATCTTATTCTTCAGTCATTGGATCTATCATATCTTTCTTGTAAAGATGGAATGCTTTATTTAAGATGGCTCACTATTCCTAAAAACAGGAAGACTTTCACTTTAGTAAGGTTTAATGTTCTCCCTTCTAATTTACTAGATAGAAGATACAATAAAACTCCATTAAATAATAGATGCTGAAGTTGCATGTAACCTTTCACTACTGTTATTATCAAAGGAACATGAAAGATCTAATATGTCCAATTACAGTAGGCCCTTGACATCCACTGGAGTCTGATTCTAGGACACCACCCTACGTTGTAGATACAAAAATCCATGGATGCTCAAGCCTCATTAAATACAATGGCATAATGAAATGGGAGTCTCTTATATAAAATAGCAAAATCAAGGTTTGTTTTTAGGAATTTATTTTTTAAATATGTTCAGGCTCTGGATGGTTGAATCTTTGGATAAGAATCTGTGGATGTGGAGGGTCAACTGTAAACAGTTAAATCTCCTCTCTCTCTCTGATATTTTTTTCTGTTCTCTCTCTTTGATACAATCACTGAGCAAGCTACTGAGTTTTTTAATTCAGCTATTTTTCCAGAGTCTCTGGCAGTACTGCCTTTTTTTTAATTAAAGAATTTATTACACATTAAAAAGAACAAAGAACAAATCATACATGTCCTTGTTCTAGACAATAAACAACAAAAGTTTTTAACACACTAAGTAATCCCTGGTTGTATGATGTGCTTGTTAAACTATTTTGATGTTATGAGGTTGTAGGTTTGTTATGGGTTTGACATGGTTGCAAGTGTTTGTGCTTTGTAAATCTCCCCAAGCTTTTTTTTTTTTTTTAAAGGAAGGCCATTAACAAGCTGATTACATGAATATAAACACAATTAAAAGAAAATATTAACATTTGGAATTGGCTCTGCTGAGATAGAAGGGATTCACTTGCCACCAACTCTGGGCAACATGGTGTGCCATGATGCCTCTATAGAATACTGATTTCAAATGCATGTGTTTACTATATCTTGGAATAAAATATTACTTATTTAATGTAAAAAGAGAAATTTATAGCAGCAAACATAAAGACAAGCACTTTAATGTGATGTTTATTCCTTAAAATACTTACCGTAATACCATGGGATGGTCCCATATGCTGCACATGAAGGCCTGGGGAGTTATAATAAGACACGCCAGCTCTGGTGAGTGAAGTTGGGGGAGTAAAACCAACTGTGTGACTTGCATATGAGAGACCTAAAGTAATGAAAAAAGCAAGGCAAGTAATGTATACAGATATTAATGTGCCCCAGTACACAAAACATCCAGCGTGTTAAAAAGAAGCAAGCAATGGGCATTATCTTCAACAGTAGAAAAATAATCTGCACTTGAACATTTGTTTGTACAATGATAGTGTGTAGTAGCCTTGAAAAGGCATATGGCATTATTTAACCTCTGTAGTTGCTAGATTCCCATCCAGATGTTTCCTGAGTAACTGGGGTGAACAATATGGACCTATCTAAAGTTGCAGACTTAAACCTGGGATAGCTTAGCTTATTTATTTATTTATTTATTTACTTCCTATCCTGACTTTCTCCCCAAAGGGACCTAAGGCGGCTCACAAATAAACATTCCAAAAACATATTGCAATAAAACAATTAAAAACATCAGCTAAAAACAATATAAAATTACAAACATTAAAACCACAAAACCACAATACCCATTCCATATAAAACCCTTCCCATGATTACATATTAAAAGCCTGCCTGCACAGAGCAGTTTGTGCCTGCTGATGAAAGGCAAGCAAGGAGGGGGCCAGCACTGCTTCATGTGGAAAGGCATTCCAGAAGGCAGGAGCAGCCACCGAGAAGGCTCTCTCTCGTGTCCTCACCAGGCAAGCCTGTGATGGTGTCAGGACCGAAAGCCTTCCCAGGAAGATCTTAAGGCTCTAGCAGGTTTGTATGGGAATATACAGTCTCTCAAATAATCTGGACCTAAGCCGTGTAGGGCTTTATAAGACATAACTAGCACTTTGAATTGTGCCCGGAAACAAACCGGTAGCGAATGAAGCTGTTTCAGCAAGGGAGTTATGTGGTCTATAACTGGCTACGGGCAGCATTCTGGCAGCAGCGTTTTGCACACGCTGAAGTCTCCAAACAGTTTCCGAAGGCAGCCCCATGTAGAGTGCATTGCAGTAGTCCAAATGGGATGTAATCAAGGCATGTGTCACTGTAGCCAGATCTGACATCCCCAAACACCACCTTTGGAGTCTGCCTCTCCAAGAAGAACTGGAGCCACTGCATAACAGTGCCCCCAAGTCCTATCCCTGAGAGGCAGCTCAGAAGGATACCATGGTCAATGGTATCAAAAGCTGTAGAGAGAACCAAGAGGGACACGAGACACACTCCCCCTGTCCAGTTCCCTGTGGGGAGGTCATCCACCAAGGTGACCAAAGCTGTCTCCATCCCATAGCCAGGTCTGAAGCCAGATTGAAATGGATCTAGATAATCCATTTCATCCAGAAACCCCTGCAGCTGGGAAGCCACCACTCGTTCCAGAATCTTGCCCAAGAATGGAAAATTAGAGACTGGTCAATAGTTATCCAAGATGGTGGGTTCCAGGGAGGTCTTTTTCAGTAATGACCTCACCACAGCCTCCTTTAGGCAGGATGGCAATCTACTTTGCTGCAGGGAAGCATTCACCATTCCCCTTACCCACTCAGTCAGTCCCCCTCTAGTTGCTTTCAGGAGCCAGGAAGGGCAAGGATCCAGTATGCACATAATAACCCTCATTTATCCAAGGATCCTGTCCACATCATCAGGCTGCACAGACTGAAAATTATCCAATAAAACGGGACAAGCAAGTTCCAAGATTACATCCACTGGCCCTGTGTCAACTACAGCATCCAAGTCAGAGTGAATCTGAGTGATTTTGTCTACAAAGTGTCTTTCAGATTCTTCACAGCGAGCTTTGAGTGGTCTTTGTTTTCTTCTTGGGGCCAGAGTGTAAAAGGCCCTTGACCACTCGAAACAGCCCTGCTGGACAACAACAGAATACCTGTTCTCTGACAACAGAATACCTGAAGCAGGACCTCCCACTACCTGAAACTACATTCAAACTTACTCATTCTTAGGGAATATTATTCTTAAAACAGTATTCCCATCAGCAAAAGATTAAAATTAGGGAGTAAAATTAACCCAGTTATTTACATAAAACTTTAGAGGGTTTTTCCCCTGTACTTTCTTGCATTAAATTTTTTTCAGTTCCATTTAGTGATACATTGCATGCCAACACTGTAATATATAATTAATAACACAGGTCTGCAATGAAAAGACTTTTTCTAATATTGTAGCTGTTTTTAATGTATTTTTGGTGCTAAATTTAAAATAAAAATAAAAATATCATACTGTACATTTTTACACTTTTGATATTTTTATCAATTCAGTTGTTACTCAGTTTTGATTAAGTGCAGACACAGAGGTACCAGTGTGATTTCTGTTGAAGCTTTTGAGTGAAATTTTGTGTTCACCAAATTAAAGTGCTCTGAAAATCTATTAGAAGATTTTAATCCCTTTCTTACTCTTTGCAGGACAGTTTTCTGCAGGATTATTTTACTGTCACATATAACACAGAAACAGCAAAGCAAGCTGTGAAAAAACTGTATCTGATGGAGCAAATCTGAGGTCATTTTTGGATTCAGAATGCCACATTTCTATAAAAGCAGCATACTTTTATTAATAAAGTTTTATGACCCTCAGTTTTGTAAGCCTGTGAAATAATTCTATTTCTTGAATAGTGAAAAAAGACTCAGTATTTGAAATGCCCACTTCAAGTACTCACTTTGTATAAAGAATAAACATTTCAAAAGAGGGCACAAATATTAGTATATTATTTATTAAATCTAAACACCAACATTTTATCAAAGAGAGAGCTCAGTGTTGATAACAATAATAAAATACAGAATAAAAACCAAATACTGATTAAATCATACAACAGACAAAATAAAAACAAAATATATTATTCTATTTATATGGTTAAATTTATAATTAAGCTTATATTAAAAACTAAGAACAAGTACACAAAAATTAGAAAGTTTACCAGGTGATATAGGTCTGCTAGAACTTGGTGAAGGTGTATATGGAATTGGACTAGACACAGTACGAGGTCTTAATCCTTGTGCGGACATCTCATTAAAATATCTAATTTAAGAGATAAGAACAGATTATTATCATCCTCCCCAAACTATTTATTTTACTTTACTTTTAGGCTTTCATCTGCCATCTATCTGATACAGTGAAACAAATGTAATAAGGTACGAGAGAAAAGGTGAACAGTGGAAAGCCAGATGGTTGCATTAGTACTCCAGAAAACTTATGTTAGTATATAGTATGACTTCAGTGTTCATTTGATCAAATTAATACTTTTTTACAAAGCCTTCTGTTTGAATCAAAGAGTGAGAATGATTAATCAAATATATTTTTTCATTATTTCCAACTATATCATCATTGACAAAAGAACAGATACCACTCCAGAAGTGGCATTCCCACTCCTTTCTGTTACAAAGCCAGAAATTTCTCTATTGATGGTGCCTACTGCTTTCTTTAATTGAAAAATAAAGTTAATCTTTTTTTCTTTAAGCTATTATTCACAAGCAAATTTATGCAGGTTTCATCAAGTAATTTATCTGTTGCTTAAAGACAGTAGTCCTGTGGCAAGGCACTTGCCCCCAGCCTGTAAGTTAACTTACCTTGGATGCTGGTGCTTTTATACTGTGTCTCTCCCCACCTCTTGCTCCCCACTGCAGGGGTCAGTACAAAAATGCAGAATGTAAGGGAAGATGTAAGGAGAGAGTAAACTTGACATGGGACTGTTGCCTTTGGTAGTAGCGCCATACTTCTATCTACAACTGAGAAGCCTGCTTGTCAGACTAGAGCACCTGAGGTTACCAGCAAAACAAACCTCTCATCGTCCATTTCCAAACTGGATTCACTTTCTGAGAGCTGTCTGCACAAGGCTTCTCTCCGCTCCATCTCCCTCTGCAGTTTTCTTTGGAGCCTCAAGTTTTCTTCTCTCATGTGACGTTCTTCCTCTAAGTACTGTGCCATCTTCTCTGAATCTGAAGTGTCAAGATTTTTCAATTCATTTTTAATTAACTCAGCTTTATGTTTTGTAGATACTTTACACATACTGAGAAGTGTTTCAGAATTCAGATTGTGTCTTTATCAAGTGACAAAAACATAGTAAACTAAACAGATAGATTCTTAGTCCACAGGTTTCTTCCAATTTTGTTCTTAATAGCTGGGCTTGGAAACAAATACACCTCCCTAAGTTTGCCCATAAAAAATGAAGAACTCCAGCTTGTAGTAACCTGGGAGTATACACAGGGGACAGGGAAGGAGAAGTGCCTGATATGGTTAGATGATAATCTGAACCAGCCATGAGTGCAGAACAGGGAGACATTCCATATTGAAGTGGTGAGAATATTACAGTCAGGCATTCACTGGTAAGCCTTGGTTTAGGAGAAAGAATCTTTCCCTCTCTGGGCAAATGTAACTGTTTTGTTAAAAGCAAAACAAACATAGATAATAGAACAGCAATTCTAGCCTTAAACAAAGAAAAATATGTCACATATACTCCTCAAATTAGTAATTGACTAAAAATTGACCATATGACAATATGTCTTGCTTTTTTCATACGGAGATAGAAAGTGTACTACTCCACAAATGTGTGTGGGACCTTAGAGGATGAGCAACATCACAATTATTGCTGGCGAAGTCCAAATATGGAAACCAAGTACCATAAAAATTATCTAATAAATTTACATTTTCAAGAACATTACTTGTGTTGTAAGTTTTTCCATAAGTGCAATACAGAGATACATGTACACCCACAGTAACTGGCTATGATGACAGAAGCATACATATCTGGGCAGGACATCTCATTTAAATGTAGTACCATTTTTACAGTTTGAGACAAGGTACTATTGTCAAACTCACTAAAAGCAGAAGGAATGATTTCATTCATGTAGCTTGCCTTCAAGACAATGTACAAAGGATTTTTCTCAACTTATCTTCACAATCTACTGAGGTAGGTAGCTTCACAGATGGTAACAGATCCAAGATCACCATGGATGTCTCACCACTTGAGAATGGAACCCACACCTTCCACTATTTTGGTTTCTTTCTGCCTTCAGTGGACTGGCCTATGACACCTTTGTGCATGATCTTCATAGTGTGGAAACAAGATGAGAAACCCTTGCCATATGGGAAAAGGCTTCCCAATGTCAGTGGCCCACTGTTCAGGAGGGGCCACAGAGAAGAGATTTTCAAGTCAGAATGATCTCATGAGAAGATATTAATGAAGAATCAGTCACTGAAATGAAATTTGATGGAAGGAATTACAATGGCTATCTTGGGACCATGTCAGTTTTGAAGCCCTCATACAGCTTTCCTAGCTCTCAAGATTGATCATTTTATGACTGAATATGATGTGATAAATCATCTACAAGTGTGGAGTCATTCAAGGACAAGAACAGAACATTCTGAAGATAGAGTACAGCAAAACTAGGTTTCATCCTTCTGCTAATAAATCAGGCTAGCAATTAAACATACCCAGAGACCTTGGTCACACTTTTGAGTTCAGCAAGCAAAAACAATGTAGTGAAGAGACGGGCAAGTTCACAGAGATTAATGTGTTTTATTGCCTTTAAGTGACATATTATTAATTTTCCAAAGTTGCCCACAAGGTCTCAAATCCAGTCCCCTCCTTATCTTCCTAAAACACAATTATGATAAGCAAAACATAATTCCCTAGAAGGCAAGATTGAAAATTAGTCCTACTGATCTTCCAGAACATTTTATTAAAACCAAACCCAAAAACAACTGATTTAGAATAAAAGGAGGGAGGAAAGAAAAATAGTTGAGGCGGGGATGGGAGGCACATGGCACAGTCTAGTAGCTGCAGTTGGGAAGCTGAGGAAAAGGGACCACTGCTGTACTCTGGGACTTTAGATGTTATGCTGTATGTTTTATGAGAAGGCAACAGCTGTCATTCCCCCTTTCCCATGCCAACTCTAGCTAGACAGTGCTCTCATACCACTCTGCCCCTCAACCACTAACTGGCTATGGGATGTGCCCCACTGCTATCAAGCTGCATTGCAACAGGTCAGGGAGTGCACAAACAGTGGATACCTCTTGCACAATGGCTATCAAAGTACATTTGCCAGCATAACTGAAGGTTATATTTGTGTATGTCCCTTGCCTTTACTTCCTGTTTTCCTGATCATATGCAGAAGTGAACACTCAAGCATGAAAACCTCTCCTTACTCTGGATATTACAGTAAATAAAAGTCAATAGTGTAAATCCAGCTGTCATTTCCAAATACAGTAGGCGCATCAAATCAACAGGATTTACAAAAGTCCTGATTTACCATTCGGCAATTGATTTTATGGTACTGTATTAACTGGAACTAGTCTATCAACCGGATTTAAGTCAAATGGTTTTAAAACATGATCTAGAAAACTCTTTTAAAGTATTACTTTAAAAAGAGCCAACGTGGTGTAGTGGTTTGAGCATTGGACTCTGCAGACCAGAGTCTGATATCCAGCTCAGCCATGAAACCCACTAGGTGACCTTTGGCAAGTCACATACTCTCAGCCTCAGGGGAAAGTAATGGCAAATCATCTCTGAACACATTTTGCCAAGAACACCCCATGATAGGGTTGCTGTAAGTTGGAAACCACTTGAAAGCACACAACAACAACAAAAGTCTAGCTACTGGATTTAAATCAATGGGTTTTAAACATGATTTAGAGCAGGGGTAGGCAACCTTTCCCCTTTAAGGGCCGAGGGACTTCAGCTCCCAGAAGCCTCAGCCATGTTGGCCAATAGTCCCATGTTGGCCAATAGCTCCTGGGATTCTGGGAGCTGAAGTCCCTTGGCTCTTAAAGGAGAAAGGTTGCCTACCCCTGATTTAGAAAAATCTTTTAAAGTATTACTTAAAAAATATCCACTTCTTTATATCTGGATCTTATTTTAAACATATCTTTGAATTTTAAGAAATAATTATAGTATTCATTTCAATTCATCACCTTGTTTATCAAATTAATTTGTTTATCAAATTAAAAAATTAGTTTGTTTAAAAGTCTGCTTTTCTACTGAAGAAATATTTGACTTCTCAGGCAGGCATTATAAACATTTTAAAATAGGTCATATATTTATAATGAGTTTATTACCAGCAGTCATGTACTACTGTCATGACGATATTAATATAATCTTCTCATGGTGAAACACTGTTCCTTCAAGTAATTATCATTTGTATCTGGAAAGTTTGGAGCACTTGATGTACCATAACTAGCACAGCAAATCTGTACTAAGTTTTGAGTCATTATCTTCAAATTCAATGATCTTTCTTAATAATGTCCACGAGATATTTTTTCAACAAAAGTACAGCCAGTATATGCAGATTGCTGTTCTGTTCACAGCTAGAATTTTTCACAACAACATTCAGTATGCAACTGCTGATCGGTAATTAGTACAGTCATTCATGGAATGCTTATGTTCGGTCTTTTGGGTTAAACTTTTGGGGTAGCATTTTTATTAACAAACTAGAAATAAAGAAATTTTGTATTCTTGTATAAACTTTTTTTTTTAATTTGAGCAATTATTCAAATAGGCCTGCTATACTTTGTAGGGAAATAAATCCTAGTACATTCAGTGAGATTTGCAAAACAACCGCACTCTCTGGAAAAGTTACTGATTCTTCCTCTAAAATTATAAACATAAAATAAGTCAAATGTGTAGGGTGTTTTGTTATTTTATCTGTTATGAAATTTTGAAAATCGAGTAAAAATGCTAATTTAAGGCACCGAATTTAAGACAGGGAAAAGAGGGAAAGAAAGAAGCAACAGTAGGCAATAGGAATAATTCAAGTAACTATATAATTTAAATCTCAAAAACACAGAAGTCGATGTAGTCCATTAAATCAGATATTCACTCAGGAACTCAGGCTTTCTGCTGCTAAACTGTGCCGGCCTAGAAGGCAGCTCTAGGCTTCCTCCTTTCACTCTTTGGCTTCAAAGATACTGCTGGACAAGTTTTGTTAAAGATATTAGCTGCAGTTCTGTCTGCCACTGTCTTTTCCAGTTTTTACTACACACTTTCTTCCTATGCTTTCAGTCTCTTCCCTCTAAAATCTTCCAGTGTCTCTCTGAATACCCCACAAAATACCCTCTTCAGAATTTCTTATAGTTGCACCTTTAGGAATAAAATTGTTCTGCTCTATTCAAGCTGCAGAGTGCAATACATACAGCTTATATAAAATGAGCATGTATTCATCAGTAGGTTTATTCTACCCAAGCTGTCCACTTGCTCTGCCCTCTAGATTTAAGAAGATTATGTACCTCAGTACAAATCAGGAATGTACACAGGTACAGAGATTCTCACACACATCTCACCAGTGTGAATGTATGTATAATATAATGTGTGAACGCTCCTTTAATCTCTGCACAAGTAGTCCTTCTTCCTTTGTCTCTAGGCAGGTTTAAGTAATGCAGAATGTATGTGGATTGTATGACCAGAGGGTGTGGATTGTGCTCTTTGGTAGTACAAAGGAATTAAAGCATTTCAGAACCATTATTTCTTCACTACTACCAATTCATATCCAGTCTTGGAAAGAAAAAAAGTCAGTGAAGGGAAGCAAGGTAGAGATCACTCATGATTTCATAGCACAGCCTTCTCAAGCTGCTCTAAATGTACTTTGACTACAACTCCCACCCTTCCCAGCCAGCATAGCCACTGGATAAATGTGGAAGGGGAGAGAAAAAATTATGTGAGGCTGTGGCCCCAATACTTCTAGAGGGCATCAGCTTGGGGAATGATGTCACTGTGCATATACACTGGGGCGATGGGACCCTGAAGAACACCAAACTGAGCTCAATCACACTCAGTCAGAAAAGTGATGATATTTTTACAAGTTTCAAGCAACAGGGTGAGTTTAAATATTTTCAGTTTGAATTGCCAAAAATCTGATAAGCCAGGCACCTTAAATATTTTTTTCTCATGCTGTGTATTTATTTAAGATGAAACAAGCATAAATGGCTTGTACGTCAGCAACTCAAAAGCATAAAGTGACATGTAATCTTGCATAAAACTGTTTAAGGTTTCTTTAGATATGCCAAAGTTCTTTACAGTGTTGGCATCAAAAGTGATGTAAAGATCCAATACTAGTTATCAGAACATTATATATAATCACTGCTTGAAATCTATATTTTTCCTATAAAACAAAACAAGACAAAAAAAACCCACAACCCACCCCTTCCAAAGCATACCACAAAATGGTTTCACACAAAACAAATAACTACATAAAAAAATAAAATTATTCATTAAATATCTGAACTTCTGGTCTATTTAAGCTTTCCAGTTTGAAAAGCTTAAAGTTCATTAAAAACATACCTCTGTAAGATGCGTAAGGGCACATAGCCAAGGTAAGCTGGACTTACGCTGTAATTGTGCAGCTCTGAGTTGTTTCTTTAACCTCTCTACTTCATTCTTTAGGAACCTGATATGCCGCATCATATTTTCTGGAGAGTCTATCTCCATTGATATGTCCCTTGGTGATGGAGGAGCTGACACAGGTTGGTCTAATTTCTCCTGCAAAATTCTGAAAAAACAAAAAACAAAAATAAGTAAGTTTTCCCCCTCCCCAAACAAACCAACATGTGTGTATATTCTGCTTCAATTCTGCACAATATTGTGCCAAAGAAAAAAAAGAAACTAAGATGTTCTGAAATTGTCAATGTTCTTTCTTGCAAATCTACCTGAGGAAAAAACTCAACATGGTGGTCCAGCTCAGATATAGACAAACTATGGTTTGCTGTAAAATGCACGAGCCAAAGTGAACATTGGGCTTGCACATACTTCCTCCCCTCCCATGTGCAACTTGCTCACAAACTAGAATACAAATGCATGAGAAGGAGAGTGGGAAATGATATAGATGTGAGCCACACTGAAACTCGTGAACATAATAACAAACCATGGTTTGCCACTACATTGGAATGGGACCACCCTTGTAGCTAACACCTCAGTTTTCATTTGGCCTTTAGAATAACCAGTTTAAATTCCAAGAAATTACACAACATTGTACTACAAATTTATTATGATGAATGTTAAGAAAACAAGCAGTTGGACATCTATGAGCGGTCCCAACCAATGCCACTATGGCTGCATATGGGGAAAGGCCACCTGGTTAATTCATGACAGGATAATATGTTAAAGCTATAGGCTACATGGTGCATACAGTCAGCCCTCTGTATCCACAGTTTTTTTTTTAATCCATGGATTTAACCCTCCATGGCTTGAAAATATTCAAAACAAATATAAATTCCAAAAAGGAAACCTTGATTTTGCTATTTTATATAAGAGACACCATTTTACTATGCCACTTTATTTAATGGGACTTGAGCATCCACAGGTTTTGGCATCCACAGGAGTCCTGGAACCAAACCTCAGCAGAAACCAAGGGCCTACTGTATTTCAGTTTCACTGCTACTATATAACACCATTTCTTGGTGTGAGCACCTACTGACATATTAACCCATATATTTTATGCAAAGGCTATGGGGGTGGGATCAAAAATTGGAGGAAGCAAAATGAGGAGAAAGATGTTAGCCCACATTTGGCAGAATAATCATAGAATTGCAGAGCTGGAAAAGAGCACAAGGGCCATCCGGTCATTCATGAACTCCTGCCATGCAGGAACTAACAACCAAAACATCCCCGACAGATGGCCATCCAGCTTCTGTTTAAAAACCTCAGCTCCCCAAACTGTAAAATGCATGTTTGACATAAATTTATTGTTAAGTGCCTTCAAGTCAACTTCGATTTATGGTGACCCTATGAATGAAAGATCTCAACTCACTCTATTACCAACAGGGGCCAGGTCTTGCAGATTCTGGGCCATGGTTTCCTTGATTGAGTCTATCCATATGGAATGCAGTCTTCCTTTTTTTCCCTACTGCATTCTACCTTACCGTCCATTATTATCTTTTCTAGTAACTCATGTCTTCTCATGATATATCCAAGGGACGGCAGTTTCCTTGGCTTCTAGGGAGAGTTCAGATTTGATTTGCTCTAGGGTCATTTATTTGTCTTTTTAACAGTCCATGTTACCCATAGAACTCTGCCCTAGCATTACATTTAAAATGCGTTGATTTTCTTCCTATCAGATTTCTTCACTGTCTAGTTTTCACAATCAAACATAAAATTTAGAAATATAATGGTATGGAACACTAACTTTAGTATTTAATGATATATCTTGACACTTCAGGATCTTGTCTAGTTCCTTCAAAGCTATCCTTCCAAGCTCTACCCTTCTTCTGATTTCCTGACTGTAATCATTTTGATGAATGACTGAGCCAAGGTATGCAAAATCTCGAACTATTTCAATATCTTCATAGTCTACTTCAATCATTCCAAGTCTTTGCTGTTTTCTACTACTAGTATGGTGTCATCTGCATCTCTTTATATTGCTGACATTCCTTCCTCCAATTTTCACACCTCTGTCCTCTAAGGGCCTCGGCAGACGGCTAACAGAGCCGTCTCCGAGACCCGGAAGAGGAGGGGCAGCCGCATGCGCGGCGTCCCTTCCTCTTCCTCAGGTCGTCCTCGGAGCTTCCGGCCCTCCGGGGCTCTGGGGATGACCTCCCTCCGCAGCGACCGGACGCGCTGCGGAGGATAAGTCAGGGAAAGTGTGCCCTACGCATTTAGGGCGCACTTTCCCTGTCTTGTAAAAGGAGCGGCAGGAGCGCCGCGGTCCGGCTGCCATGGTCCCGCACCGTTCCGGACCAGGGCGTCCCTGACACCCTGGTCTGCATCCCCCCAAAGTCTAATCCTGCTTTATGAACGATACGTTCAGTATACAGGTTAAACAGATAGGGCAGGGGTCCCCACACTTTTTGATCCGGGGGCCGGTTCACTGGCCCCCAGATCTTGTGAGGGCCAGAGGCACATGGAAATGGCGCCTGGAGTCATGAGTATGCACACCACTCCGGGCACCATTTTGGAACACAAAATGGCTCCCGAGTACTGCGCATGCGCGCGCGCGATGCCAGACTCCATCTTGAACCGGGCCGGTTCAAAGGCCTTGACAGGCCGATTTCGGCCCGCAGGCCATAGTTTGAGGACCCCTGAGATAAGGTGATAAAATGCAGCCTTGCATGACCTCTTTGTGAATTGGAAGCTATTCTGTTTCTCTTTATTCTCTCCTGATGGTAGCCTCTTGTCCTGAGTGTAGGTTAAACATTAAGACAATTAAAATGTTACGGCACACCTATTTCTTTAAGAGCAAAACATAGTTTTTCATGAGCTACACAATCAAAGGCTTTGCTGTAATCTGTAAACGGAGATTTTCTTTGGAAATCCTTTTGTATGTTTCATTATCGAACATATAGTAGTAATATGATCTCTAGTACCTCTTGCTTTCCTGAATCCAGCTTGAATACCTGGAATTTCTTGCTCCATATATGGTAGAAGTCTTTGTTGCAGAATTATGAGCATTGTTTTGCCTGCATGGGTCCTGTGGTTACTGCAATCCCTGGTGTCCCCTTTCTTGGGGATTGGAATGTATACTGAGTGTATCTGTGGACTATTCTTTTGTTTTCCATACTTACTGACAAATTTTAGTGAATACTATAGTGGGTTGCGCTTAAAGTAGCTCTACTGGTATACATTTTGTTCCTGGTGATTTATTTCTCCCAAGTACTCTGAGTACAGCTTCTACTTCACTTTCTAAAATTGCAGGTTCATCTTCAAATTGTTCTTCCTTGAATGAATCTGTCATCCTTTCATCTCTTTTATACAATTCTTTCATGTATTGGTTCCATAATCTTTTTAATGACTAAGGTCAGCACCTGGTAAATGATCACCTGCACTCACCCACTCTCAGTAATGTTCAGCTCTTGTTTATTTTGTATGCTCAAAAAAACTATGTGAATGTGTTAAAAACACATTTTGAGCAAACTAGAGCAAAAAAGCACATGATCTGTTTTACTGCAGAGCCAAGTTGTAACAGAAGCACTTTCACCTCTACGTGTGTTGGAATATAAAATTGTCATGGGACTTGAAAGATCACACACATCCTGAATCTTTCATTAATTAGATTAATAACTGCCACATTACAAATTATATTTTCTTCTTGGTCCTCAAAGATTTTTCTGCTTCTGGGAAATTCAAGGCATGCTGTGAAATGTCTGTTCCTATGAAAATCAAGATAAATCGGTAGAGCTGCATAAAAATTAATTTCCAGGTTTGGAAACAAGTTTCATAACAATAAGGCAAACGTTATTAAAATACACTAAAGATGACTTCCAGTGAATTGAACTGACATGGTACATATCTTATTTGTTTGCCTATGACTCAGCAACAAAGACAATGGGCCTTTGCAGACTGCCAGAAATAGGGCAAATTGAGTCCACTTTAAGGGTTAAGGTTAAGGTTAGGGAATCATGGGAACTGTATTTTATTGTGGCACCAGAGCTCTCTGACAGAGAAGGCTCAATGTCTCAGAAAAAAAAAAACAATTCCTAGCACTAACCCTAACCCTTAAAGTGGACTCAATTTGCACTATTTCTGGCAGTGTGCAAAGGCCCAAAGTCTCTAGAAAGCCCACAAGTAGAGTATGAAAGTAAGAGAACTTTCCTCCTCTTGGTCCCCAGCAACTGGTATCAGTGACAACTATCACAGACTCACCATCCACATGCAAAGAGGCTGTTTTCCTATGAACTGTTTATTAGTGCTTCAAAAACCTGGTGGGGCATGGGAATGAAATATGCAAGTTTTACTGCATGTAATGCAAACACAGAGAGACAGTGAGGTGTAGTGATTTGAGTGTTGGATCAGATCAGGACTCTGGGAGATCAGAGTTTGAATCTCTGCTTGGTATGGAAACCCACTGCATACCTTGGGCAAGTCACTCTCTCTCAGCCTCATAGGAAGCCTATAGCAAATACCCACTGAACAAATTTTGTCCAAATATATACATATATCAATTTGCCTTAGGGTTGTTTTAACTCAGAAGTTACTTGAAGCCACACAACAATAACACAAAAAAAGCAGCAGCAGAAGATGAAGACAAACCGTTTTTCTGCTTCAAGTTTATCCATTCTCTTCCAGAGACGATTCACTAGTGCTTCTTGTTCTTGTTCTAGTGTATTTTCAAGATCAATTTTCTCCCGTCTTAGCTAGGACACAAAGTTGTTAATTTTTTTTTTAAAAAGGTACAAATTTTCATCAATTTAGGTGAACACTGCAACAATATATTTAGAGTCAAAACAATTTAAGACAACAATAAGAAACTGTAATCAAAGTAACAGATGATCTGAAAACTTCTATTTCAACGGCATTTCCTCATAAACCTCGATCTCCTCAATCCCAGACCAGAATTCCTGCTGCTATACCACTCTAGCTTATTGATGCAACAATTATAAGCCAGTTTATCATGTTTTCTTTTTTGGTTCCCACACTACATCCCAATACTCATTCATATGGTTATACATTCACCTTGGTTTTAGGCAACATGCTTCCTCCTGCCTTATCCGCCAATGACCATTGTTAAAATTGAACTTGTCACCTCATCTCCACACCCACAAGTGTTACATTCCTATGGGCATTCCCACACACAGGCTGCTATACAGGTCTGCCCCTGGGCTTTCCACTCCACCGAATGCATCTGAGGAAGTAGGCTCAAGTTTACGAAAACTCATGCTATCAACCTTTACCTTTCAGTTGTTTCGAAAGGTGCTATAAGATCCCTTTGCATACTGATTTTCCATACTAACATGGCTATGTCTTTGAATTCTGAATATCAGCTGTTTAACATGGGGCAGAATAATAATAGAATAATCACAGAGCTGGAAGAGACCTCAAGGGCCACCCAGTTCCACCGCTTGCTATGCAGGAATACACAATCAAAGGAATTTCGACAGATGGCCATTGGCAGAAATGGACTGGAAATAAGTACTGATGGTAAAGCATTGCTATGATACAGCATTAACAGATAAGTTCCTGTTTATAATTTACTATCCCATTTTAGGTTATCTTCTAAATTTCAAAATTGTTTTCAAAGGAGTCCCAGGTATACTGGATTGCAATAATCCTAATAGGAGAGTTCCACTGTGGAGATGTCAGTAGTCTATACAGATAGAGTTGCAATTGGTATATTAGGCTGCAAGGTTAAAAGGTACTTTGAGCCTCGAAGGTCAGTTGTCCCATCAGCTCAATGTTGTGTAGGGGTGCAAGCGAAGTGCCCATTAACAGCATTCCTACTTTGTCTGGATTAAATTTTACTTCGTCTGTTACCACATGCTAATTCAGAAGATCCACTGCCAGGACTGGATAGGATAAAAGGAGACACAGAGCCGGATATTTATTTTATTTATTTGGAGTATTTATACCCCATGCTTCATTCAAAAAGGCTCTTGGAGCGGCTTACAAATTGTTAAATACACAGTTCCTTACCCTCGGGCTTACAGTCTAAAACAGGGGTCCCTGGACTTTTTGATCTGGGGGCCGGTTCGCTGGCCCCCAGATCTTCCGGGGGGGCTGGAGGTGCGTGCGCATGCTACCGGATGCCATTTTGTCTTCCAAAATAGCATCCAGAGTCGTGCACATGCGCCTGGCGTTGCACGCGCATGCGCATGACTCCAGGCACCATTTTGGAAGATAAAATGGCACCCGAGTAGTGTGCATGCGCGCGATGCTGGGCGCCATTTTGTCTTCCAAAATGGCACCTGAGTAGTGCGCATGTGCGCACAATGCCGCACGCATGCGCACGACTCCGGAAGCCATTTTGGAAGACAAAATGGCATCCGCCGGCAGGCGCGAGTGGTGGTGGCACGGTGGCAGGCTGCTGCCGGTGGGCTGGTAGGAAGGCCTCGGCGGGCCGAGGGCGGCCCGCGGGTCGTAGTTTGCGGACCCCTGGTCTAAAAAGACATGGCACAAAAGGAGAAGGGAATGGCAGTGGGGAAGGGACCAAGTCCAGCAGATCTTCTCTCCCTCTGAGGCCTGGACCATGGCAGATGAATTGGAGGGAGGGCCTTCTTCTTACTCTGGCTAGGCCTGATGGAGCTGGCCTGCCCCTCTCTCCCTTTGAGGCCAGATGATGGTGGATATATCAGTTATATCATCATATAGGCAAACCTGATGGCTATATGATCATGTCACTGTTACTAGGAAGAAGGGATGCTATTTACTAAACAATAAATGTTGCTGAATCTGCATAGTTTGGAAGGCAAAAAAAAAAATCTCCTGATGGAACAATGTTTCTTCTACCCAAACATTAGGGTAAGGGAGCAGAGAAACATACTTTTCTTGAATGTGTATCAGGGGATATAATGTTGTCTCTGTATAGCACCACTCACCTACAAAAACATCAGCAAAAAGGTCAACACTTCAAGGCAAAGGCAATCTGGCACAGAAAGAGACTGTGTTTCAGCATTTCTGATTAGCCATGCATCATCTGTAATATGGGGATAACAGCATTGGGCCACCTCATTGTATTATACTTAAAATTAATGAAATAATGCATGTGAAGAAGTTTGGCCATTTTGAAAATTCTTGATGTAAATACTAATTAATCACAATATCATCACCAACATCGCACACACTGCCGACTGCTCTCCTTATCCACAAGTTCTGTATCCATGGATTCAACGAAACACAGTATGAAAATATCTTTTTTTTAAAAATCTAAACACTTCACCTTTGAGTTGCTCACCATTTCATATAAAGGGCATCACTTTTAAAAAGATAAAGATTTCCCCTTTGACAAGGGTGTCAAGTTGTGTCCAACTGTAGGGAGTGGCACTCATCTCCATTACTAAGCCGAAGAGCCACAGTTGTCTGAAGACGACTCCTGTGGCATTGTGGCTAGCATGAATGCATAGAACACTGTACCTTCCCACCAAAGTGGTACCTATTTATCTACTTGCACTTTTACATGCTTTTGAACTGCCAGGTTGGCAGAAGCCGGGACTAGTGACAGGAGTTCACTCAGTTACACAGCACTTGGGTCTCGAACTGCCAACCTGCTGGGATGACAGCTTAAAAGGATAACTGCCTCAAAATACAGCCCAATGAGACTGAGAATTCTTAGTATGATCAAGAATGCTGAGGGTCAGATGGGAAATTAAAATAGGAAAGTGGAGGTGAAAAGTATCTGTGAGAAAGCCATGGAAGTTTGTCATGACCCTTGAACAGAAGCACTTCTCCCAACCCTAGCAGCTAAGAGGTGATGAGTTGCAACAACAACAACAAAAAATGTTTTATGGCAGGTCCCTTAAAACTTCTTGCAAAGTGCAACCAGAAAGCTCAGTCTACTGTCAAAATGTAGTAAATCTAACTTGCTTAATGTTGAATGTGTGCTCATCTCAGAGTTCTGATTTTTCTCACCATGTTGAAAATATCTTGGTTAAAGTAAGGAAGAAACCTGCTAATCAGTGCCTGCCATCAAGGGTAGGAAACTGCTTGGAAGTGCACTCATCTAGTCAACAATGAATCAAATTCATTAACACAATCAGCATGTTATAAATGCATATTTATTAGTGCCATAGCAAAACTTCAGAAAAATCAAATAGACATATTCTCTAGCAGTAGGGTACTTCTAAGTTCACTAGGGAAGTTTACAGTTGAACTGACAAAAGGAACAGCTGCAATCCAACGTCTATTCTAAGAAAATTAGAGCGGGTTGATTGGTTCAGACTTTGGAGTAATGGCAGATTGTGAAGGCACTCCCTGATAAGAAGCCAAAAGTAAAAGAACCCCTTGCTAAATATAGTTATTGTTGTTTATTATTTAGAGTATTTATATCCCACTTTTAAGCCACAAAGTCTCTCAGACCAGCTTACAAATTATTAATTTGACAGTTCCCTGCCCTCAGCCTTATAATCTAAATAACACATGACACACAAGGATCGCGGAATGGCAATCAGGGAGGCTGAATTTTGATTTTGCATTTCCTTCATTTTTAATCCGGTTTTTAAAGTCAAGTATGCCAAAATGTCAAGATGTCCCCCTTGTTTTCCCCAATGAAAGGAGGTGATGACTCCTAAATTCCAGTTGCTTAGTAAGCCACTACAGTAAACTGAATCCTAATGTTCAGAATGCATACTCCCCATATATCTTCCCCGGACAGACATTAGTCAATTTGCTCTACTTTCTCCCCTATAATCTTCTTAGACTATATGAAACCATTAGCTGGAGAAGGAGAATTATGATATTCTATCCAATTCTATTGCTCCACCTAGTGTCAGTTAGTAGTCTGAGATCATGGATCAGACTGTCTGAAAAGCTTTCACAGGGTGCTTTTATGCACAATTTACTTTAAATCCAAAGCCTAGAAGGTACAAATCAGAACTCTATGGACAGAGTATACTTAGATTTCAACTAGCAAGGAAGCCATCCATCCTTGTTTTATTTAAACTTATCTTCTTAGAATTCAAAGACACAGCCATGTTAGTCTGGAAAATCAGTATGCAAAGGAACCTTGTAGTCTGAAAGGTGCTACAAGATCCCTTTGCATATTGATTTTCCCAGTGTGTGAAGGGGGAAAGGTGAATGCCAATTATCACTTGCTAAGACATAACTAAAGTACCGTATTTTTTGGCATATAAGACGCACTTTTTCTTCCCCAAAACGTGGGCGGGGAAGTTGATGTGCCTTATAAAGCGAAGGAGGCCGTGGCCGCGGCCTCAGTTGTTCAATCGGCTGCTGCTGGGATCGATCCGGTTTTCCGATGCCTCGTTCCAGCTGTGGCTTCAGTTTTTAAATGGGCTGGTGTTGGGATCGGAGCGATCCCAGCACCGGCCCATTTAAAAACCGAGGCCGCGGCCGGGAGGAGGCCTCGTTCCGGCCGTGGCCTCAGTTTTTAAATGGGCTTGTGCTGGGATCGATCCCAGCACCGGCCCATTTAAAAACTGAGGCCGCAGCCTCAGTTGTTCAATGGGCTGCTGCTGGGATCGATCCCAGCAGCAGCCCATTGAACTGAAGCCGCGGCCGGAACGATGCCTCATTCCAGCCGTGGCTTCAGTTTTTACATGGGCTGGTGTTGGGATCGGAGCGATCCCAGCACCGGCCCATTTAAAAACTGAGGCCGCAGCCGAGAGGAGGCCTCGTTCCAGCCGTGGCCTCAGTTTTTAAATGGGCTGGTGCTGGGATCGATCCCAGCACCGGCCCATTTAAAAACTGAGGCCGCAGCCAAGAGGAGGCCTCATTCCAGCCGCGGCCTCAGTTTTTAAATGGGCTGCTGCTGGGATCGATCCCAGCACCGGCCCATTTAAAAACTGAGGCCGCGGCCTCAGTTGTTCAATGGGCTGCTGCTGGGATCGATCCCAGCAGCAGCCCATTGAATTGAAGCCACGGCCGGAACGAGGCCTCTTTCCAGCCGTGGCCTCAGTTTTTAAATGGGCTGGTGTTGGGATCGGAGCGATCCCAGCACGGCCCATTAAACAACTGAGGCTGTGGCTGGGAGGAGGCCTCCTCCCGGCCGCGGCCTCAGTTGTTCAATGGGCTGCTGCTGGGATCGATCCCAGCAGCAGCCCATTGAACTGAAGCTGCGGCCTCAGTTGTTCAATGGGCTGGTGCTGGGATCGGAGAAGTCCTCCGATCCCAGTAGCAGCCTATTGAACAACCAGCTGCTGCTAAAGGGAGGAATCTTTTTTCTTTGATTTTCCTCCTTTAAAATTGGTTGCGTCTTATATGTCGGAGCGTCTTATACGCCGAAAAATATAGGTGTACCTACCTATTTGACTGTAATCTGCTGTTTTAGATATGTTCATTCTTTGGAACCCAGCTTACTATAGCCTGTTTGCTGACTTCTTGTGCTTTATTTTATCATCAGAATGCTACCTTATATTTAAATAAACAAATCTGCCTTTTTCTCAAGCTGAGCCTGGACTAATCCATGAAGCAGGTTCACCTTCTTGACACTACTGCTCTGGTTGTCTACACACTTTGCTCTCTACATTTACATCTTACAGTACAACTCCATTTGTTCCAGACTTGTCCTTGCTTAGCTACCTTAACTGAAACAGGTACTCATTAGCAGGATGATGATGATGTGATGATGATGATACTACTACTACTACTACTACTAATAATAATAATAATAATAATAGTATTTATTACCCACCTATCCCCATGGATCAAGGCAGAGGACAGAAAGCCACATAACAGATATGCAAAAACCATAAGCCAGGTCCTGCAACAAATATGCTATCTTTTTACATGTAAGCTTTTCTGTCTGCTGAAGGGGTTTTACTTGGCTGGGTGTTGTTTAGATCTTTTTGATACTGTTTTTTTAAGTTGTAATTTTTATTCAAATTTGGGTTTTTATTTGTATTTTATTATTATTAGCTGCTTAAGTGGCATTTTTGGCAGAGATAGAGAACTCAAATTTAGCAAACAATTTTGTAGCATCCACTCAGACAACTAAAACAGAACCTAAAACAGAATCTAACACCCAAGTATCATTCACAAACTCATCCTTCACCACAGTATATACCAGTGGGAGAATATTCCAGCATGTCATGACACTCTTTTGATAACCTAATCACCACCATTTTTATGGAAAGCAATTTCAAAGGAAAACCCCACCAAGAACTTGCTGAACTAGAGATGCTCAGTAAATCTCTTTCTGTTGTTTGAAGCCCCAGTAGGGGCAATACTTTTTCCTCTCATTACATATGTTATATTAGTACAGGAAACCAAGAAAGTTTGTGTTATCATTATGTTTGCTGCTGTGTGCCTTTAAGTCATTTCTGACTTATGGAGACCCTATCATACCAATATTCTTATTGTATTCTTTTATTTTTATGCTTGTAACCCACTTTGATTCCCTTTGGAAATAGGCGGGCTAGAAATCATCATCATCATCATCATCACCGTTTTTTCTTTGCAAGGTTTGTTCAGAGGGTGGTTGCCCTTGCCTTCCTCTGAGGTTGAATGTCACACAGTGGGATGACATGGCTAAGCAGAGATTCAAATGCTGGTCTCCAGAGTCATTGTCCAACGCCAAACCACTACACCACACTGACTCTCTCATCATTATGTAAAGGGAGCAATACCAAAAGATCTGGAAAATCAACAGAATGAACTTTCCTACATACAAACAATTGGTGCAGCCATAAAATAATTACATTCTTTCATGAAGGCAGGCAAACTCAAAGGGTAAACAGATGCTAGCTACCATTAACATCTCCCCTAGCGACCTCCTTTTTGAGATAAGCATATTTCTGCTCCTTCTTGAGAACTGGGCTTCTTCCCCTCCCTCCTTCCCTCCTAATGATGAGAATTTTTTCCTTTCTGCATGTTTTCACTCCTTCTGATAACTTCCAGAAGTTAATCAGAGAAGCTTATGAAATCCATGGTGAGTTAGCTATTCTCTGGCTTTCCCTTAGGAAAGGAACACATTTAACTGACCAACATGCTACGCCCATGAAGAAGTGTCTTGCCATAACATGCAAGCATTTGCAACAGTACTTTAGACATAACCACTCTACATTTTAAACTTAACCCAAAATACGCTTGTTCTGTGACATACAGAGTTTTAGCTTCAATAACAGTATTTTTTGTAGGAATTGCTATATCCTCTGCAGCAGCATTAACTTTTATTTTAAAAGGCTTAATCTGCTGTTCAGGTACACTGGCTAAAAATGATCTACAAAACATACATAAACTAATATTATTTAAAACCTACAATAAAATACAATTAAAATAATAAAATTAAAGGATATAAGAAGAACATAAACAACCAAAGAAGTACTTGTTTCTTTCAACTATAATAGCCATGCTAGCTGGAAGACTTTGAGAAGTTTAGTCCTCAAAGTAACTTTTCTAAGCTCTGTAAACAACTCCAGTACTGTTATAGTATCAGGCTCCACAGGAGGTTTTCAATTAGATTATAATTATGAGGGTCGATGGATAGATCTTACTTGTCCTAAAACCTTGCAGTAAACTAGCACATTCATTTTAAACTAAATTGCTTGAATGCAACTGCCACCTAGAGGCCCCCTTCTTTTACTTCAAGAAAGCTGGCTACTGTATAGCGTGGCTTATTATATACTTGCTGTTGGATACTTTTTAGCTTCCCTATTATGACATGAAGATATATGAGTATGTTTCAATGCCCACATTTTAATGAAGTCCATAAACAGAAACACGAAATCTGATCCTGTGTCTGAAATATGAGTTAGACGAACAACTACAAATATTTCTTAGTTTTCAGAATTTGAATTTTGTAGAACTTAAGCTAAAAGACTTATTGCATGTCAGATATGTGAGATGTCATTTTAAAAAGTTTCAAATAAAGGGAATATTGCATTACAGTTCAATTCACAGACAGAGTCTTTCTTAAACTACTCTGGAAGCACAGAAGATTTAATTTTCATTCTGTTTTCACAGACACACTGGACTGGACTGTCCCAAGTTGTAATGAAAGGATCATGGTGAATTACTCTGGTTCCCAGATAAAGTAACTACCAAGATGAGACAGAATCCATTCATTAAACTGCCCACTTCTAGGGGCCAATTCACTCAGACAATGCACAGAATAAATCCTCCTCTGCAATAGCATCACTCATTTAATTGTTGGAAAATGACTGAATCTTCCATCCTTGTGGATAAATCAGATGACCAACATTTGGGATACCAACATTTGCTTGCCCCTGTAAGGGCAAGAGCTGGGGGCCTTCACCAACCTTCACAGCTCAACTAGATCCCAGAAGCCACAACTGGATTGCTGTCTTTTAGCAGCCAGGACAGATGCTGGTGGGGATTGGTTTCATAAATTCACACCCCACCCTGGCCCAAAACTCAAAAAGGAGTGTGATAGCAAATTAAGAAAACTAGAAATAACAGCAGCATAAGGAGTAACTAGCTTAAAACACACACACACACACTCCGATTTTTTTTTAAAGGCTAACTGTGAAATTAAACAATTAGAAAACAATCAGAGTTGCTAGGGTGCCTTCCACTCCTCTATACTATCCTACATTTTATTTAAAAAGAGAAAATATAGGTCTGGAACGTATTGAACCTGTACAGTGGGGAAGAAATCTTATTTTTGAATCCTCCCTAATTTACATACATACACAAATCTCCTGAACGTAACTGGCAAAGGTTAAATCTTCCCACCATGTGCTACTTTATCACATGTAAGAGACGTTTGTATGGGGAAGACTTAGAAATATGAAAACCACTTCCATACATGTGTGGACTAGTACTGTCATCTAGAATTCTCCCTTACTAACAACTATGTACAGCACCAACCATTTCTTCCTGGCTTTTCCCATGTTCAAACTGAAATCACCACCACTCCTTGTTTCCTCATTTACTTGTTTTGCACACCAATACATATTTCTCCATATCCTCTCATCAGCCTGTCCTTTCAACTGGGGAAATTCATGGTTGTCTGGCAGCAATACATTTCTAATATCTTCCAGTGCAGGGAGCAGCAATTCCTTCCCCATCGAGGCAGTGAGGTTTGGGCACTCTAATCCACCTGGAACTGATTCTCAAAAGGTGTCCTGGGCTGATAAAGGAGGAAATGTTTTTTGTCCTGGTACTGCGAGGTGAGCAGTTCGATTTGTGATTTCAAAAGCCAACTTTGCCCTTTGGGAACCTGTGTGTGTGTATGTGTGAGTGAATGGATAGGACAAGGGACATCCTAATCAGAAAGAATTGATGGGAATTTAGCAAGAAAGTTGTGTTTGTGTGTGTGAGACTGTGTTTGTGTGAGTGAGAGAGAGAGAGAGATCAAAAATAAAAGCAGGATGGGATGTGGTAAGAATCTGAAGATCACAATGTTCACTCTCTCTCTCTCTCTCTCAAGATGACCACCAACACACAGTTTCTGTGTGACTCAATATTCTTGAAAGTAATTCTTGACACACAGAGAGAAAGACTGCATGAGGTGGTGATGATAATGAGAAAGTGCTTCAAGTGACTCTAACCATATCCATTGTCAGGACATGGTTCCAAATGGTGTACTTCCAAGGAGATGTAGTTCCAGAAACAAAAAAAGTTATCCAATGTATAGTATCTCTTAAAACTGTGCTGTGAAGTTTCTCTATGGCCCTTTCTCACCCCATTAGCTGCTCTTCTTTACCTCAAGATTGTCAACTGAAACCTGAAAGGATTTTCTTTTGCAGTCCTCTCAGAACCATTCCTTCAATTCCCTTTGCCTCTACGCTCTCCCTCTTACATATGTGATAAATGGAAGTCCTTCTATTTAATAGGGCCTTTTTCCCCATGGGAGGGGGTACTGGAATCTATGAGGAGGATGACATCACTGGTGGGGTGAGAGCAACCAGCCATTCAGATGGCAGGTAGAAAAGAACCTTCTAGATGGTGGTTGGAAAGTGACCGTTAGGTAGTTGAGAGAAGGCATCAGGAAGAGCAAGGCCTCAGCATGTGGGCCTGTCTCACTACTAGTCAGGGAAGTCAGGTTTGTAGTATGTTAAGGTTTGTTGACATGACTGTGTTTTGAAAATGATTTTGTGCCTGGAGGACCAGTTGTCTTCCATGTTTCTTTTCTTTAAAATAAATATCTTTTTGTTCAGTACTCTTGCCTCTTCCTTCCTTCCTAATGACCTTAGCTTGGCTAGTGCTTGTTCTATTTGCAGGTTATTAAACGAAGGCCCTATGGTCAGACACGACTTGACAACCTTGTCAATGAGGAATACCTTTACCTTTAAAGGAAGGCCCAGCAATGTCCCAATGCATTGCTGGGATAAAACAGGTTAAATCATTGGGTGGTGGCAGCAAATTGTTTATTTTGGGATTACAGTGATCTCAGTGGAGAGGAGCGGGACCATAGAGAACCATCACATGGTGGCAGCGGTTTTCTACCCTGGAAGAGTTATGAGGCTTGAGTACAGACAAGGGAAAGTGTGTGGTCTCTATTATTTCTCTCTCACTTTGCCTGCTCTGGGACAGGATAGGGGGAGAGTGTGTGTGCTTTTTTGTCCCTTCACTGCCAGTGGTTCAGAAGGGAAACTTCCTCTGAGCTGGCAAGATAAGGGGGGGGGGGAATTGCCACTTGTAACCTCTTTGAAGCTAGCAATAGTTTTCCTGTCTCTTTCTTTTTCTCCTTGGTGGGGGGTGGGCAGTAAGCTGTAAAGAAGAAGGATTTTTTTCTTCTTCTCAAGACAAGCTAAGGAGCTCGCTGGCTGGACTGCCTGCTTTGCTACTGGGTGGCTTGTGAGGAGAAAGGGGGAAGGTAGTTCAGGATTTCTCTTGGCTGTGTCCTATCAATCTATTTCACGACAAAGCAAAAGCAGCCTGTTCTGCTTCTACTCATATCAGCCAAACTGTTGTTTGTTAATTGTCATAGCTCACGGGTGTTTTAGTTAGTTAGGCTTCTTCAGTATATGTACCTAGAAGTCGACAGTGCTCAGTCTTCATTACCTGCATCAACATCAACTGCTGGCCTAGGACCGCAGGTACAGCTTCAAAATTTATGGGCCCAGGTGCTACTTACACTCAACAACCTTCAGATACAACTGAATGAGAAGGACAGAGAAATACAACAGCTCCAGTCTCAAACTGCACATCGGGGGGGGGGGGGGGGGAGAGATAGAGGACAACTCTACATCCCTGAGACTCACTGGTACCTCACCCACAAGGATGCCGATGACTTTGAAGATTTCACTGAAAGTTTTCAAAGGGCTTGTATGCATTATGGAGTCCCTAGAAACCAGTACATGCATGAACTTCACCCACAACTCTCAGGAGTTCTATGAGCAGTGGAGTCCAGCATGAGACGAGATGCTGGATTTTCAGCTCTTCTTGGAGAGAGCTTGACAACAATTAGGTCCTACTCCAGAGGGAGCAGAAAAAGGCTTCAGGGTAACATTCGAGAAGCATGGTACCTCTTACATGGAACTAACTTATGCTGTTCGACGTGGGAGGGAGATTTGGTTTCAAGGGGCTAAGGTAACTTCACTGGAGGATGCCTGTTTCCATATTGACCTGGAACAATTTTTGGCACATGCCCCTTCAGATCTTGTCTGTTATGTGCTAGACACGGAGCCAAAAACACTAGAAGAGGTTGCTGCAGCTGCAGACTGATACCTGGAGATCTATGGAAAGGAGCCAGCACAGCAAAATGCAAGAAGTTCCCACAAATCATGGCCGGAACAGCACTTTCCACAAAAAGTCAACTTTCGTTGCCAGGTGCAGAAAGATTATAATATTAAACTGGCACATCAACAGCGATCTTCTAATCACCAGGACCAATCAAACAACAAAGATAATATGAAATGCATTTTGTGTGGGGAATCTGGCCATTTTAAGGCCCAATGTAAGCAGAAGAACAAGCAAAAAGTTTAGGGAAAATGGACATAGGCAATTTTATTTAAACAGTGTATTGCACTCAAATGTAATGAATGTATTTTAAAAAAAAAATTTTTTTAAAACAAAAGCATACGATCTATAAAAAATAATTCAAGCCTGTGGGCCACGCCCTGACAGACATAAACATAAAATGAGCAATCAGTACTGGGCCAGAAAACTGCAAATCCCATGGAAACTTATACAGTACATGAAATATCAGTTCATTTGTGCCTCACAGAGTCAGATTAGAAATGCAGACCCAGGTGGGGCTCTACAGGTGAATTAGTTTGTATGATTGTGCTGGGATTTAAAGTTCCCACTTTGTTTAAACTTCATTAGAGCTTGCTTCTGTGTGTGGGACATCCCATTTCTAGGTAAGTTTGGATACTATTTTAGGACTTCACATATGCATATATATATATGTATTTTCCTTAAGGACTATACTTCTTATCTTTAAAAGTTATCTGCATGTATATTCTTTTAGGCAGGATATTTGGTCCATTAGGAGCTACAACTTACCCATAGAGACGGGATGTCCCCATACATCTTATGAGTACCTTTTCAAGATTGTTTCATTAGGTATTTATGATTTTTGCTCTTTTATCTATATGGTCTTTGCTATTTCTTATATGGCAATGTATGTGATCCATTCTCATTTTATTTTTACAGTTGTATTTGACCACTGAGGAAGACACATATGTTGAAACGCGTTTGGTCTACATTTACTATCTTGTAATGGGCATACTGTATTATCCCTTTTAATTTGTTGGTCATTGTGCACTCTCTAATTTGTTGTATACTTTCTAATCTGACTCTGTGAGGCACAAATTAACTGATATTTCATGTACTGTATAAGTTTCCATGGGATTTGCAGTTTTCTGGCCCAGTACTGATTGCTCATTTTATGTTTATGTCTGTCAGGGCATGGCCCACAGGCTTGAATTATTTTTTATAGATCGTATGCTTTTGTTTTTTTTTAAAAAACATTTTTTAAAATACATTCATTACATTTGAGTGCAATACACTGTTTAAATAAAATTGCCTATGTCCATTTTCCCTAAACTTTTTGCTCGTTCACCTGCTTGGGTTTGTTTAGGGAATCACCTCCCAGCTTTTTTCCAGTGTAAGCAGAAACCTAAGTTGATCCAGCTAGTGGTCGCGAATTCAGATGCAACTAGGACTGGCACAACTGTTGATCTGATCTTCCTGAAAGAAGAGGCACTGGTGAGCAATCAGCAGGTGTTGAACCTTCAGGACACAGCCAGCTCACAACATGGAGAACTCACGGATGGCACAGCAACCACTCCAGATGGGGGAGTGGGCTCTGAAGAGAAACTCACTGATGCATCTATGGCGGGGATAACTCTGGAAGTGATGCAAATGAAATTGTTCACACCCAGGTGGAACCCCAGCATGTTCTCCAGCCTGTTCAACAACAGACATTGCCTGATACAAAGAAGCCTTGGGGGACAGAAGTATCCTCAGTTGGTAATCAACTTGTCCAGATGCCGGAGGGTACAGCTGACTTCCAGCAAGGAGTCAAAACAAAAGAGCAGACAGTTGAGCTATTGAGTCCTTGTTTGCCCAGAGAGCTGCATGTCTTGGCTGTCAGCCCAGTGGCAATGTTGCTGGAGGGGCAGAAGCTGAAGGATCCTGCGCTGAGGTCTCGGGGGAAGAGGATTTGGAGGAAGGACCTGGAGCAGTTCCTCAGTCTGGAAAGCTTCCAAGTTATGCTTCTGTCTGCTCAATCAACAGCTTAAAGATGAAGCCCAGTACTCTGTGCTCAGCCCACCTGACTCAGAACAGCCCAAGGGGGTGGGGGAGTCTGTGGTGGACAGCAAGTGGAGTCAGGGGCAGGATGGCCTTGCTGGTCTGCAGCAGGAGTGTGATGCAGCAGTGGAGACACCAGCATTTCAAATTGCAGAAACATTCTGGGAAGAACCAGCAGTGCAGGACCCAGTGGACACTCCAGGGCTAGTTCTGGCCAAGGGAGCAGAGACTGGGTAGAGACTGGCTGATGTGCCCAGAAAAAGGAGGAGCAAATTCAGACTTCAACAAGTACTGTTTCTGCATCTGAGCAGGAATTACCTTTTGTTAGGATGCAGCAGGACTCTCAAACAAGCTCTTCACGTCGGAAGGAGCATGTTCCAGTGGGACAACAGCAGTTCCAGAGGGAGCTGGGAGGAGACCAGAGTCTGCTAGATACAGAGGTTGCTCAGTTTCTTTCTGTGTCACAGTGGACAGTAGGGAGCAGACCTCAATCTTAAAACTGCATGGACAGAGTAAACAAGATAGAGGCCCATTCTCCTGAACTGTGCAAGTGGTCTCAGTTTGTGATAGACAGAGGTCGCCTGAACCACAGGGCGTAGTTGGAAGATTCCTCAATTATGGTGGAACACTCCAGTGAGTTTCTGTGGTCATCTTGGGTTTTTTTCCCCATGAAAGACTGCCAAGAACAGTCACTGAGTCAACTCAAGATTGTCTTCCAGTACTTCAGCAGTACTAGCTTGATGATCCAGGATGAAATGGCTGATCTGCTGGCATATTAAAATGGGCATGTCTAGATAACATGTCTAGATATGTCCAAGACAGAGCTTCTTGTGTTTCCACCTAAGTTTTCCCTTCAACCCTCCTTTTCTGTTTTTGTTGATAACACTTCTATTTATCCGGTCCGGGAAGCCCGCAGTCTTGGTTTCATTTTTGATTCCTCATTGTCCTTTATTCCCCATATTCAGTCCACAGCCAAAGCCTGCAGATTTTCCCTTTACAATATCGCCAAAATCCGTTCCTTTCTTTCAGCCTCCACTGCTAAGACTCTGGTCCACGCTTTGGTGGTTTCTCGATTAGATTACCGTAATCTCCTTTTAGCTGGGCTTCCTCTTTCTCATCTTCGACCTTTAATTTCTGTTCAACATTCAGTCGCCCGTATCATTACTTTTGCTCGTCGCTTTGATCATGTTTCCCCTTTGTTGTCTTCTCTTCACTGGCTTCCCCTCCCTTTCCGCATTCAATATAAGCTTTTGTTGTTAACTTTCAAAGCCCAGCATGGGCTAGCCCCCTTTACTTATCTGACCTTCTCTATCCCTACACTCCCTCCCGTACCCTTCGTTCTAATACTCAAGGTCTGCTGTCCCAACCAAGGATCTCCACTGCTCCATCTCGGATTCGCCCCTTTTCGCTTGCCGCCCCTCACTTCCGGAACCTTTTTCCCCCTCAAACACGGGCCATACGCCTCTGGCAGGTTTTATTTGTTATTTGTTTTATTCTTGATTGTCTTTTGTACAGCGCTGAGTACACTGACAGTGCTCTAGAAATAAACTTTAATAATAATAATAACAACAACAACAACAACAAATACTATTGTGGGTTTTAAGTTGTTTAACCTGTGCTTTCTTAGGTCACAGGACAACATCACAGCCAGTATGTTTCAACTTCAGATGTTTTTATGACCAACAGTTTGGGGGGGGGGGGCATGTGACGTTGGATGTCTTTGTATGTGGTTATTTTCCTTGGGCTACATGATGAAATCTCAGTGAGTTTGGGCCAACTTCCAGTTGTTCCCAAACCAACTGAGATTTGGGCAGTGTGTGATAAATCAAAGTCCCTCCATTTATCAGGGCCTTTTTCCCTGTGGGAGGGGTTACTGGAATCTATGAGGAGGATGACATCACTGGTGGGGTGAGGGCAACCAGCCAATCAGATGGCAGGTAGAAAAGAACCTTCTGGATGGTGGTTGGAAAGTTAGGCAGTTGAGAGTTGAGAGAAGGCGTGACGAAGAGCAAGGCCTTGGCCTGTGGACTTGCCTCACTACTAGTCAGGGAAGTAAGGTTTGCAATATGTCAAGGTTTGGCTGACATGATTGTGTTTTGAAACTGATACTTTAAGTTTTGTACCTGGAGAACCAGTTGTCTTCCATGTTTTTTTTTCTTTAATGCTCCTTCTTTAAAATAAAACCTTTTTGTTTAGTACTCTGTCTCTTTCTTCCTTCCTTCTAATGGCCTTAGCTCGGCTAGTGCTTGTTCTATTTGTAGGTTATTAAACAAAGGCCCAGCAATGTCCCAATGCATTGCTGAGATATGACAGATTAAATCATTGGGTGGTGGCAGTAAATTGGGATTATAGTGGTCTCAAAGGGTCCCATCCAGCTCAGTAGAGTGAAATGGGACCACAGAGAACCATCACAACATATGAAGACTACTTTCCAATGCTCAGTTTCCCATTGTGAAGTATTTATTAATTCCAGCCAAAACTGAAACATTTTTCTTTACTCACTGATGCTGTGCTTAAAAATGGTTAAGTTCCCTGTACAATGGATAATCTATGTCACCACATCACTGATCAGCATGAAAAACTTGACAAACAAAAGGACAATACAGGTAACATGGTATCTACCTGCTCCAGAGTTAGCTGCTTTGAAATGGTATCATTTTCCAGTTTTTTAATCTTCTTCATCAATTTGTTCACTTGGAATTCCTGTTCCTGTTCTAAATGTTGCTCAAGTTCAGCCTTCTCGTGCTGTAGCTATAATGAGAAGAGATATTGAAACTCATATGTAAATAGTTTTAAACTACAAAGCTGTTAAAAGCAGTATTTGACCATCAGTTCCCGCTTCACTGGAACTTTTTTTCAAAGACACATCTGGAAACATAACTAACATGAAACAGAATATTCATAAAATAACAAGCATAACAAATAACCATACATAAATTATGAAATGACTAAAAATAATTATATTCATTATATTCATTTTATAACAATATAAAATGAAGTGTATAGAAGGTTCAGCCTATCTATTCCCCCCCTCCCCGCCACGCACACAAAGAATATCATCCCTGAAAGTTTTGTTCTACAACAATATTCTCTGTAAAAGTTCTTCTAATAAGTACCATCTATTCCAAGATGTCTGGTAATAGGGTAATTCCTCTTCACTGTGTTTTTGTAGTACATTATCTATGGAACCAATTATGGTACCACATAAAGCTAATTGAACAAAGTGGCTTTACAAGGCCAACAAATAAGTGCAGAGTTTTACTAAAAGCACCAGCTAGGCATTTTACAGCTCAGATGAGCACAATGTGTTATGACATCCTTCTGTTAAAAATTTTTTTAAAAGGAGTTGGGAGTCTGAGTAAATGATTCATTTATATGAGTACATGAACTCTTATTTAAATATTAAGCTGTCAGGTTTAAAGCATATTTCAAATCAATATCGTCTTGCACTAAAACTGAAAAACAAATACATCAATGTGTTTCTAATGACAATGCAAATCATGCTGATCTGGGAAATTCCTGCCAAACTGCTAATGGGAGATCTATAGCTCTCACATTCATAGTCAGCTTTTGTATTTACAGTACACTGAAAAAACCTTCTGGAAGCTTTTTCTAGATGCCACTTTGAATCCACTAAGTCCCTAAACTGTGAAAGGCAAGGGTTTAACAATGCATGCACTCAGGCATTATGAGACAGCTGCTTTGCTAAGTGTTTTGCAATGGCACAATGTTATCAGTAATCAGGGACTCTGAAAATCTACACAACTAATCATCTAGGAGAGAGGCAGGAAAGACAAAACCCATTACCGTGAACTTGAAAAGCTGCTGTTGAGACCATACATTAAGCAAATGTTAATGTAAAAATTACCCAGTTTGCTCTACCACAGAATAAGGTCTCTTTGTTTACAAGATCTGGCATCCCACCATTCCAGAGCTTAATCATTCTACAGTCATCCCTCCACATTCACTGGTTTAATATCCATGGATTCAATTATTTGTGAGTTTGCCATCACCCAGACCACTTTCCTCTTGCTTTCCAGGACAGAAGAGGTGCTTTGCTTTGGTTCCCAAAGAGACAGGAGTGTAGTCTGAGTTAAGGCCTGCCAAACCTTGGCTCTTCCTGTGTTCCTATCTTTACGGGCTAAGGAAAACAAGAAATATGTGCTTGGTGGGTGGCAGCAGCATCAAGCTTCAGGAGGAGGCCTGGTGGCACCCAACTGCTAGGCAGACATTCTGCATGCTCTCCCTTCCTGAGGCTTGAGGCTGTTGTGTGAATGGAGGGTGGCAATGGTGGCATCCAGTCACCAGGTGTGCGTTCTGGGTGTTCCTCCCCCAAGAGAACCCACCAGCCGTCTGCTTTGTGCCTTGCTATTGCCGCCTCCACTTGTGGTTTTTCTACTTTTATGAGGGTCCAATGCCCCAATCCTCATGAACATGGAGAGCCGACTATACTTAAAAATACTTCAGCAAATGGAAAAAGAATTCTACTTTGTTCTTTCAAAGGTACATTCATGATACAAATGAAGGCATAATCTACAGGACAGCTCAGATAAAACAATCCCAGATTAATAAAATATGGTTTATTAAAGCAGGAATGAATGTTGTGTCTGTGCACTTGCCCCACACTTTCTATGCTGTTTGTATTATGGTACTTCAAATCAGAGCTTTGGAAAAACTAAAGGGGGGGGGGAGAACAGAACTCCCACAATCCCTCTCTGTCAGTGGGATAGGATGATTTGGGGCATTTTAGCACAAACAAATAACATTTCCAAGCTCCAATTGAAATCTAACTTTAAAATCTGTTTAAAATGAGAAATTACAGTTTAATTTTGCATTCTAATGAAACTAAGATCAGTTCCCAGTTTAATAAGCCATAGCTTATTACAACCAAACTGGGCCATGCCCATGTTGCTATGGAAAACCTTTGCTTTCCATTCTAAGGAATGCCATTCTCACTCTAGATCATTACACCTAACATTAAAACCTGAGGAACTTCTACAGGAAACATGTAGATTGAGAATAGCTTTGGGTGGATTCAACTTGAACAACAGAGGGAACATCTATAATCATTCTGGTTTAGGGTACGAAGAAGAACATATGGTCTTGAACAATTACCTTTGGAAAAGTATTTAGGGGTAGCTGTTTTGGCCATGCAGCTACTTACAAAAAAATGCAAAATCCATAAAGCAGAGATATCTTTTTTCAGCCAACCCGAAAGCATGGAGAAGACAGTGAAGGTTTGATAACTTGTATAATGTATTTCATGTTTTGGAGCTGTTTGAATAAAAGTATCACTGCTTTGTGGACTTTGAGAAAGTGTGTGCCTCAGAAATTATCAGATACTTCAGTGATTTAAATACATTCTGAAATCAAAAATCTAATGTCTGGGCATTAATAGATACCTGCTTAGTCTTTTGACATCGCTCAGAGGTTCCTTACTAATTATCTCAAAGGAAAGTAATGATTTTAAAGTACAGTGTAACAAATATAACAAGGTTGTTTATATATTTAGTGGGAGATATACAGTGGATGAACACACAATCCAGATGAAAAACAATTAAAATGACAGCAAAGAGGCAGATTTCAAGTGTTTAATAGGTGAACAGAAATGATTTCACCTGCAACTGAAAAGTTTTCTTCCCTTTGCTCTTCACATCCCTATTTCCTTTTGTCTCTTACTAGATTGGCTGGAGACTGAAAGCCTGAGGGCAGAACTGTCTTTTTTTTATAAATCCATGGGCCACACTAGGAGGAGTGAAGAGTCCAGCTGAAGAGTGGGTTTAAAAAATGTCATAAATAAAGATAAATTAGTGCAGGGACCAGGTGTACCAGAGCTTGGAGGGCATTCCATAAACACTGCATCACCACAGAACAGCACTGTGTTTCCCATTCACCACCCACGTCAGTTCAACAGAACTCAAAACAGAACTTCTGCAGGTATGTAGAAAGAAAAAGAAAAAAGAAAACAACATATTTATGTTAAATGAAGCTGAATTGGTGAATACTCCCTCATATGAACTTAGAACAAATGGAAAAGGTTATCCTACTCCTATACATACTTGCTGATAAACAAGCACCACTGAGCTCAGCAGGGCTTACTTCTAAGTAAGTGAGCTCATGACTAATACATTAAATTATTTTGATATAAGCCGTATAAATAAGCCCACAAAAACATACTACTGTGCCTCTCTCCCCCCATCCCCCAATTAGCCTGATAAGAGGGTAATAGGATGCATTTTCACACTGGCTGTGAAGGATGCTAGATTTTTGTTTAAAAATTAAAATAAGATTGTTTTCTATCACATCTATCCCTTTTCCATGTTCCATTTCTTTACAGGCCACTGAAGATGGGGAAGCAATCCATATCTCCATGACCAATCTGCTCACTCACCTGTCTGGAAGCCCTAGTCATCCATGATAACTTGCCAAACCTCTTTTATCTTTTGAGCCTTTTTCATACTTACTCAGCATTTCTTTTCAGGTTTTTGAAGCTATGGTAGTAGTAACACCACACACACCCGAACAGCCTATCTGAGTTCAGCTCTGAACTGGTTTGTTTTTTTCCTCCTTACTTGCCAAGCTTTAGGGGAGAGGGCATATACCTGCATTAGCTTCCTTGAGAGTTCATTAGTGAGAAATTCTTCCTCCTTTTCATAGTTCACTGCAAGTGTCTCCTTCTCCTTCTGCAAAGCCTGAATCTTCTTAAACAAAGTATTACTGATAAACTCCTCTTCTTGTTCTGCTCTTGCTTGCTAAAAGAAAAAGAAAATATATTTTTTGAAAAACCAAGAAGCCAGTGATATACCAATTTATAAGTACATGTGAAAGCAATGGCTATGACCACACGCCCCTTCATCAGAGCTTCTGAAGCTCTAGAAGAATCTATGTTAAGTTTATTTATTGATAGTCTCAATGATTTAATATTTATTTATTTTTTATTTAATTAGAGCATTTATATCCCACCCTTTAGACAAAAAGGCTCCCAGAGCAACTTACAAATTGTTAATTTGACAATTTCCTTCCTTCAGGCTTACAATCTAAAAAGACAAGAAATACAAGGAAAAGGGAATGGGGAGGGGTGGTGATGAATTAAGTCCAGTAAATTTATCTTTATACAGTGGGACCTTGGTATCTGCTGGGGTTTGGTTCCAGGAATCCCAAATTCTGTGGATACTCAAATAAAATGACATAGTAAAATGTATATAAATATATAAAATATATTATATCAAATAGCAAAATCAAGGTTTGATTTTTGGAATTTATATATATGGTTTTGAATGTTTTCAAGCCATGGATGTTTGAATCCATGGATAAAAAAGCCATGGATGTGGAAAGCCAACTCTGTATACAGAGGGGAAACTGGAAGATGGAACTTAAAATACACCTGCAGTAAATCAATGTGCAGTAAAAAATCATTTTAGTTACAATGTTAAGCTGTGTTTTATGCTGCTTTTTTAAATAAAAGAAAACAAAGAAAGAAAACAGAACAAAAGCCACAAGAAAGCCAGATATGATACAGTCATGAATCATGGACTGGACTATGTGTTTTTTCCTTCCTCCTCCTAGCTTTTTTGGGGGGGAGGGATTTAATCTTAAAAGCTACTGAGTATCAACTTATAAATCTTTATGATCAAAATCCAGCTTTTCTGCACTTCCTCTCCTCAACATGCAAAAGACAGTAACACCTTCCATGAAACACATATACCACAGGTATGATGAAGAAGACTACAGAAGGAGCAGGAAGGAGTAATTTATTTTATAATCAACTCTTTTGAGATGTGATGCTGGAGAAGAGTGCTGAGGACATGATTTGTTGTTTGTTGTGTGCCTTCAAGTCATTTCCAACCTATAGCAACCCTAAGGTGAATCTATCATGGGGGTTTCTTGGCAAGATTTTTCAGAGGAGGTTGTTGTTGTTAGGAGTAGTAGTAGTAGTATTCCACTTTTTCCCTAAAATTGGGACTCAAGTTTGCCATTGCCTTCTCCTGAGGTTGAGAGCATGTGATTTGCCCAAGTGGGTTTCACGGCCAGGAATCAAACCCTGATCTTCAGCATTGTAGTCCGACACTCAAACCATTACGCCATGCTGGTTTTGAGGCTACTATAGACAACCAAAAAGACAAAGAAATGGGTTATTGAGCAGATAAAGCCAGAATTTTCCCTGGAAGCCAAGATGATCAAATTAAGGATGCTGTACTTTGGCCATATCATGAGAAGGCAAGAAAAGACAATAATTCTTGGAAAGATAGAAGGTAGTAGAAAGAGAGGGAGACCAGACGTCAGATAGTTAGACTCAATTAGGAAGATCACAGGCACCAATCTACAAGACTTAAGCAAGGCAGTGAAGGACAGGAGGGCTTGGAGATGTCTCATCCACAGGGTTGCCATGAGTCAAGGACAAGTTGAGGGCAGTCAACAACAAAAACAAAATTGTATCTCACCCTCTATCATTTAAAGCAGTTTACAACTTTCGATTTTTAAAATTTAAAACAGTAAAATTAATTTAAACAGATTAAATAATTTATCAGCTTAAAACAGGCTTAAAAAGTTAAAATTTAAATCAGGTATATGTACAGTTTGGAATAAATTAATTAAGCCCTAAAGATTGTAATTAATCGTTACCAAAACGAAGCTAGCATTGGTGTCAAGTGAGCCTCCAGGGTGAGAAACTTCTACAATTGGGGTGCCACAGCCAAGAAGGCCCTCAGTGTACTGACTGCATTACAGTAAAGGCATCCAAAATAAGTGCAAAACGAGGGGGAGATGTCAAGGGGACACTAGGATATTTTTAAAACATGTCTTAGGACTCTTTAAGGACCACTCAGTAAATACCGTGCATTTTGGTTGGCATAAAAATGGCATCACTATGATGTGTACTTGGGATTTTGTTCAATAAATATGACAAAATAAAACTTTATCACATTCTATCTGGCATATACTATCTGAGTACCTACCCTCTTTCTGTATTGCTTCTCTGCTAAATCTTTTGGCTTTCTCATTATTTTTTTAAGGCTGGGGGAGACACATGCAAGTGGTCAAATAAAAAAGGATTGCGCTCCTCTGCTTTTAACAGCTATGAAGGAACTTCAGCAGATGATGTTTTCATGATAAGCTATACAAACTGACATGTGCTAGTCTTCACAACTATGAAGATACATGGGCTCTGTCCCACTTTTCCTGTGATCATCTTAAAAACACAAAACTATTATTTTTCCAGACACATGCCACTTGGCCCAATATGTTATGAGCCTACATCACAGTGGAAAGGAGTTAGTGCTAAAGCGATTCAATACATTTTTTTTGGGGGGGGGGGGGGAGGAAGACTTGGGTGGATTGAGTGCTGCTGACATGACCGGGATTTCCCAACAAATGAAAAATGATTAGTGAAAAGTAGTATCAAAGCACTCCCTCCAGTTCCTTAGAGGATCACCTTGTGCCACTTATTTATACATTTGGCAAGGACAAAAATAGATTTTACTACACATTGCCAATTCCTTCCTACTTCCCACTAAAATTAGACTAATGTCAAAGTCTTTGAAAATTCTGGGGCCATTTGGAAAAGACTGCTGATTGCTTTTAATCTTCATATCACCATAGTTCTAATCCAGGCATTTCTGTAAATCCTACTTGGGTTGCATCTGTACTGCAGAAATAATCCAGTTTGTCCCTGCTTTAACTGCCATAGCTCCATCCTATGGAATTCGGGGAACTGTAATTTTGGGAGACATTTAGGCTTCTCTGTCAGGGAGCTCTGGTGCCACAACAAACTACAACTACCAGGATTCCACAGGATGGAGCCATGGCAGTTAAAGCAGTGTCAAACTGGATTACTGCTGAAGTGCAGACGCAGCCAGGGTCACCAAGATGTTCAACTCCTGATGTCATACAGCAAAACATAGCTGCTGGTCCCTGTGGATTTTAACACTGCTGTATCTGAAGGTTTCTCTTCTCCCATTCAATCCTAAATTATCCTGCCAGGCTTACAGTATATCTAATACAGTTCTTCTCAATTATTTTCTGTCATGCCCCCCCTAGGAAGAAGAAAACATTTTGCGCCCCCCGCGCGACTGTAAATAGTATCTGTACAGTATTTGCCGAGGTCAAACGAGCCCCCCTTTACGGAGCCTCACGCCCCCCCTTGAGGGTGCACCACACTATTTGAGAAGTACTGATCTAATATGATTACAGTGTGTGTATCACTGCTCCATCAGCTCTGACAGACCAGTTGCTTAGAAAGCAACCTAACTTGGACACATTAAAGACTTTGCAAGACACCAAGAAACTTTTTGTGCTTTTTTATAAACATATTCAAATAGCATTTACAAGTTAACTGAGGGCCTGAACAGACTGCCAGAAATAATCCAGCTTCAGACCACTTTAACTGTCCTGACTCAATGCTTGGGAATTATGGGAACTGTAGTTCTTCTGAGACATTAAGCCTTCTCTGTCAGAGAGCTCTGGTGCCACAATAAAATACAGTTCCCATGATTCCCTAGCACTAAGCCAGGGCAGTTAAAGTGGTCTCAAACTGGATTATTTCTGGCAGACTGTTCAGGCCCTGAAACTCATTAATAACATTTCAAATGTTAACTTCCTTCCTCCTCTCTCTTGGCTTTCTCCTCTTTCTCCCCTCGTTCTCATCGTCCTCCTCTCTCCTGGCTCTCTTCCCCTTCGTCCTCCTCCTCCTCTACCTGGCGTATAAGATGACCCCCGACTTTTGAGACCCTTTTCCAGGGTTTAAAAGTCGTCTTATAAGCCGGAAAATACGGTGCATCGTTCCCTGGGCAAGTGAAAGCACTGGCCCCTGCTTCCCTCCCCAGAAAAATATCCATCAAAAGCACCACACCTGCAAAGACAGAGGTTGGAGGGTCCATCAAGTAGGTAACAAGGGGATGAAAGAACATGGGGACGGTTGGCATGGGCTTACAAACAACTGGCTAAGGATTTTGTTCAATGATTTGATACTGCTAGAGCAAGGAAACTGGTTAGGCCCAAGGGCCAAATTCCCTCCTTGGACATGTCCCAGGGACCAGATGATATTAGGACATAGTCCCATTCTTCCTACCTATAGCTCTCCCTCCTAATCAGATCCCAGTTCACCAGATCAGTCAGCCCTTTCTATAGCACTTGACTGGAAACCATTCCTATCACTGTCCAAAGATAAAAGCCTTCTGCCACCCTGAACTACAGAATATCTTTTTCTCTAAGGCAGAGGCAGCAGATTGCTGGCAGGGGGTTGTGAAAAGAATATGGCATGATAGAAAAGCAGAGGGGAAGAAGCTCCATATTCCTCATTCTATTTTCATTTTTAAAAAATCTGGTTTCCATTTGAATGATGAAGATTAAAATGATTACTATGCTCTGAGATATGTGCCAGAGACTTAAGCAGCACAGATTCATTACTCATTTAGTGCCACAAACCATACATCTTGATATGTAAAATTGGAAAGTGAAAGGAACAGGTGTTGAAATTTTGATTTTGAAACTGAACGCTCAAAGGGGTCACACTACAAAAGATTATTTTGCAGTATGTATCAGCTATTTTGCAGTATGTATCAGCTAAGTTCTGCCCCTCACTTCAAGTAAACATTCTGTACAACCTATCCAGTTTAGGAAAATAATTTATTTTCTATGTGCAGCAACACCTACTGTTCATTGAGATGGTCCGAAGGTAACACTGCAGATCAAAATCACAATGATGTCTGTGCATTTTAAACATTTTAAACATGATTGACATTTTTCAGAGCCTAAAGCAGTAATATTTGCGTTAGGTTTGAATGTGTTCAACAAGATCAAAGGAAATAATTGTTTTCTGTTTACAGAACTAGACTAGTCCTCTCGAGATTACAGCTCTCTTTTGTGCTCCCAGACCATGGTAATTTTGTGCATACTCATGGGGAAATTCACATTCTTCACATCAGTTCCCTAACCTGACAAACTGTGTATTCACAGGTAAAAAAAAAAACTCTGCTAATTCTCAAGACACAGTGAGAGTGTTAGTGTTGTAAAACACTTTGAAAGCCTTCAGTATTCCAGTTGAACAAGTAAACTTTTGTTCTCACACTATTTAACAATGCATTACATTTACCGTATTCATATGCTTACTTGCAGCATGAAAGGAACATATAAGACAGAAGCAAAGCAATTACCTAATCACTAATGGCCAGTGTACAACTAGCGGGAACCCAGGAGTGTGCAGGATGCTAATATGCTCAAGGCAGACCAGGCAGCAATCACACAAAAGAAATGTTTGTGTAAGCCAATACCCCCATGAGGCCACCATAACTGCAGCACTCCTTTTTTGGGGCTGACAAAAATCACACAAAATGCAGTGTTCATACAGACACCCTCTATGTGGAGGCAGTTGTTTTTGTAAGAACAGTGTTCTCTACGGGAATGCTGAACAGCAGCAAGCAAAACAATGGGCTGTTGCTTCTTGCTGTTTAATGTGAAAGGACTTAAAATCAGTACAAAGACAAATTTATAAGATTAGATCAGCACTCTTATGCACATCTATGTGTCAGATGCCCTCACCTCCAAATAAATATGCCACGACTGTGCCTCTAACACACTTCCTCCCTATCTCTCCTTCACATGTGTGGATGTGTGCACATGCATGCACAGCAATGCATGAGCAGCATGGGGAGTGATTGTTTTCTTGCTGATATTTTAGTACAAATTCTTTCATTCCCATTTACTAGGATGAGATAATCTGAGAATTCTCTGGCAACTGTGAAGAGGGCAGTTAAATGTCTAAGTGAAAAATGAAATGCATAAATTATTAAGAGTGTATGTTAATAAAACAAAAATAAAAAACAGATGATTTACATAACTTTAAAGTAGACAAAGAAAGCACTGAAATACTTTCAAGATTTTTCCATACTTTGGCTCAGTCATTAATTAGAATAGATACTGCAACTCAGAAGACTGGAACTTGGAAAGGCAGCTATGAAGAAACTAGCCAAGATCCTGAAGTGTAAAGATATATCATTGAATACTAAAGTTAGGATTGTTCATGTCATCGTATTTCCCATTTCTATGTATGGTCATGAAAGCAGGACAGTGAAGAGAGCTGACAGAAGATGATCAACGCATTTGAGATGTAGTACTGGAGAAGAGTTCTGTTGATACCATGGCCTGCCAAAAAAAACCCCGAACAAATGGGCCCTAGAGAAAATCAAACCCAAACTCCCCCTACAAGCCAAGATGACTAAAATAAGGCTGATGTACTTTGGCCACATTATGAGAAGGCATGACTCACTAGAAAAGACAATAATACTTGGCAAAGAAGAAGGCAGTAGAAAAAGAGGAAGACCACACTCCAGATGGATAGACTCAAAGCCTTGAGTCTGCAGGGCAGTTGATAGGGTGATGTGAAGGTATCTCATTCATGGGGTCACCATAATTTGAAGTCAGCTTGACAGCACTTAACAACAAATGTGCGCCTAAATGCCCTAAAGGTACTGTCTAATCTTGGAAGCTAAGCAGTCAGCCCTGGTTAGTACTTGGATGGAAAACCACCAATGAATACCAGGTACTGTAGGCTATATGCCAGAGAAAAGAACTGGCAAAATCTCTGAGTATTCCTTGCCTAAGAAAATCCTAGGGAATTCATGGGGTTGCCATAGTCAATTGGTGACTTAAAGGCATATACAGACACACACATACAGGCACGGAGTGGTAGGGATTAGGCAAACAGAAGAAAAAGAAAAATAATTAGATTGTAGAGGGAAGAAAGAATGATTACATTTCCCTGAAATAACTGCTTGCATCACTGCATCCTATTATTTCCTGATTTGCCAACTGTAGGATTTAAAGATTTTGTTTGTTTGTTTCAGAATGCTAATTAGTCATTATCTGAAGGTGGACAGATAAGCTAATGTAATTCCTATTGCTCTTCACCCAAACTATGTAACAAATTTTTAAAAATTCTTTCTCTGGTAGCTGAGAAAAAGGAAATCCAGATTACTACTTCCTTAAGGGAGGTGGCTATTTAAGGTCCAAAAAAGAACACAACTGGGAGCTGGTTAATTTCATAGGATGTGCATGTATGTAGGTGGCTGCATGGGTCTAATCAAGGAATGGATGGCGGACTGTGTGAAAAACCCCATGAACACCCCACTGGTTTCCATGATGGAAGAAAGGTGGGATGTAAATGCACCTCTTCTACCATTTTTTTTAAAGAAAATATTTTTTTCCGTGCATGTCCTCTGAGCTATACATGGCTAACTCCTCCTCACCTTTTTGCTTTACAAGAGTCTCAGCATCTGACTCAGTTCTGCACAGAGTTCTGACACCTTCACACACAGATGGGCTCTTCTTATAGTATTCAGTTTATTAGTTAAATGCAACACATTACTTTTAGAGTTTCTCATATGAAACTGTGTTGAATATCCACTATCCACTTGGAGCCATTTCCAGATATTTTTGCTATTTTTATTTTCTTGCTAGTAGCTTTTACTAATACAATACAATGGTTCCCAAACTCTATGCCACAGAGCTCTGGTGCAATACAGTGAATTCACAGGGGCACTGCAGAATATTTTAATTTGCTGCCCTGCTTTTCCACCTGGCTCAGCTCTGCTGTGAGGAGGAAACAGAATGAAGAAGAAGGTGGTGTCTTGGTTCATCATTGATGGGGGAAACAACACAGAAATTATATACATGCAGTTAGCATGGATAGAAATCACGGCTAGTTCCCATACCAGCGGGGTCCTTCTCCTGTAAGAAAAACGGGACATTGTATACCAGTGTAGGAAAGGAAAGCAGTTGCCAATCGCTAACATGATCAGATAACCAAGTCCTCAATGAAAAGGATCCAGCAGAACATGCAGCCAATCTATATGGAAACCATAATAATAATAATTCCCTTTCCATAGTGCCTTTGGACAGTAACAAGTTACTTCTCCATCACTGTAATGAATAAAACATTGGGTTGTTTTTTCTTACAATGGCAGCAGATTACTTTTTTTAAAGTAAAATTTACAATTAGCTGGTCAAGTGAGGATTTAAAGTAATTTTTATTTAGTTGTTTTAAATTTAGTCTGAGCTTTTGTGGGTTTTTCAGGCTGTGTGGCCATGTTCTAGAAGAGTTTCTTTCTGACATTTCGCCAACACTCTTCTAGAACATGGCCACACAGCCCAAAAAACCCACAAAGACTATGGATGCTGGCCATGAAAGCCTTCGACTTCACTTTAGTCTGAGCTTTTGTGACAAAGTAGTTTTAAATACTAATTAACAACAAACATACAAATAACATATTATGGTCTAATATAGAGATGATACTAACTTGTATTTTAGTATGCAAAAGCCTGGGTCTATCTCCCTTAGGTATGGCTGCAGCAGGAGGAGAAAACCAGAAGTATCTTTTCCCGTTTTCAGCTAACCACAGTTTGCCATTTTGTATGCACTAGGAACTGCTCATAGTTTGAATTGTGCGTTATTCAAGTAAGCTAGAATCAGAAACTATGCTCTGATCTTCACTTGTTTTATCAAACAAAAATTAAAGCTGACTGAGGTTCATCCGTGTTCAGAAAAAGTGACCAAAAAAACAGCCTAAAATTGAAACAGTGGCTTCTGATTCTCTTCCAAAGTCATGCTGGGGGAGAAGACAGAGTTAATAAACACAAGACTCATTCACACAACACTAAACCACAATTTAGTGTTATCTCCAAACAATGTTTATATCTAATTCACAGCTTACCTAAGTTAAGTGTGAAAGATCAAATCCAGGAATGCAATATTACAAACTTAGGGGGGAAGCACACGAGTGCTTCCAGGACGCCGCGGGACGGTGCGCCACGGGACCGCGGCATCCGCACCGCGGTGCACCGTCGGCGCCTCTGAAAGGAGCACTAAATCAGCGCTCCTTTCAGATGTCAGTGAAAGTGTGCCCTAAAAGCGTAGGGCGCACTTTCACTGACTTTTCTGCCGCAGTGTGTGCAGACGCTGCGGCAGGAGGTTGCCCTCGGCGCGCTGGCCGTGCGGAGGGCCGGCAGCTCTGAGGGCAACCTCGGGAGGAGGAAGGGGCACCGAGTGTGCGGCTGCCCCTCCTCTTCCCTGCCTCGGAGATGACCCTATTAGTCTTCTGCCGAGGCCCTTAGATAAATGTCTATAAAAAGCTAGTGAGGAAATAAGAATAATTTTAAAAAATTAACTTCACTGAAATCTTGAAACAGTATGAACTTCCTTCTACCAGTGAAAAATGTTAGGCAATACACCAGATGCTCTATTTGGAAACATCAGACAACTGCTATAAAATCTGGAAAGGCAAGAAGATAAAATCACTTTGTCTCACTTGCACTTGCAAAAGAACAGTGTTCTAAGTTCATTTCAGCAAAGTAAGCAAGACACTAATTACTTCAGGAAGCAACTTCTTTGCATTTCCTATTTTAATGTATTTGCAACAAAAATCAGCTGTAATTTAAGTAAGTGGTAACTAACCACGCTACTATAATTTAAGTCTGAAGTTTAAATGTGCAATATTCCAGCACACATGTCAGGCCCTGTCCCAAGACACAGTGAGGCAACTTAAAGAGGTTGCCAGATTGTTATTCTGGCAACCCATTCTGTTCTTGTTCAGGTATGCCACAACCACTCTGCCCCACCTATGCCATTTGTGGCACTGTGCTCCATGATAGCCACACCTTTTTTTCCTTATTTGCATCAGAGAGAAGTATAATTTTCTCTGGGAAGCATGGTTTTTTTCTCTCTTGATACTTTGTTTTTCCAACTATCAATGTTCTGCGCTGCTCTAAATAGTAGGAGGCAGATCAAAGCAGCCAGCATTCATATGATTGGTTCTCTGGGAGAGGAAAGAACACCAAAAATTAAACTCATTTTATTAATATATGCGTTTAGAAATGTACAGGTAAAACACACATGAGGGACGCTGGACCAAGCACCATACAAACAGGCTTGTCTAGATTCAATTTAACCTGACATGCAGTCATCCAATACTACATTTTGTCTGACCTAGCATCTGAAGACAACACATACAATATTGACTTAAACACCCTATCTCCTGTTCAGAGCCCCCTCAAACATTTTTTAAAATGTTTGCCTGATGAGTGAACTTTGATTTTGAAAGCTAACACAAAGATAATTTTAAAAATCTTTTCCTGGTTGTCCTAATACAAACATTACCCATAATATGGACTTTGATATTTGTTTTATAGTAAACAGGGTACCCCTGCATTAGTAAAACTGAACTAGATTTTGCAGATTTGCACTCTTATACGCCAGGCAGGATATAAGGAGAATTCCAAAGCCAGTTTGTGATAGGATATGGAAAACATGCTCTTAAAATCAAAAGCCTACTAGGCACACAGAGGTCCTGTGTGATGCACTGAAGTGTACTCTCTGAATTGTGGTTTTAGGAGTTATTTTCACCCTAAAGTCCCACGCCCACCAGATCCCTCCTCCTACATGCTTTGATTTGAAAATCTCTTTCCTGCTATGGGCTAGAGATAGAAACACTCTCTTCCCCCCTTTAATTTTGTTGTTGTTGTTAAATGCTTTCAAGTCAACCTGATTCATGGTGATCCTGTGGATGAGACATATCCAAGACCCCCTGTCCTCCACTGCTCTGCTTAGATCCTGCAAACTCAGGCCCGTGACCTCCCTGATTGAGTTTATCCACCTGGCATACAGGCCCTTTGCAGACTGCCAGAAATAGTGCAAATTGAGTCCACTTTAACTGGCCTGACTCAGTGCTAGGGAATCATGGGAACTGTAGTTTATTGTGGCACTAGAGCCCTCTGACAGAGAAGGCTCAATGTCTCAGAAAAAAATACAGTTCCCATGATTCCCTAGCTCTGAGCCAGGGCAGTTAAAGTGGACTCAATTTGCACTATTTCTAGCAGTCTGCAAAGGGCCACAGTCTTCCTCTTTTTTACCTTTCCTAGCATTATTGTCTTTTCTAATGAGTCATGACTTTTCATGATATGACCAAAATATGATAGCCTCAGTTTTACCATCTTGTCTTCCAGTTCAGGCTTGATATCTTCAAGGACCCATTTGTTTGTCTTTTTGGCTGTCCACAGTATCCTCAGCACTCTTCTCCAACACCACATCTCAAATGAGTTGATTTTCTTCTTATCCACTTTAACTGGGTCTCTGAATTTCACAAACAAACCTGTTCCTCTGTCAGCACAGTCTAAGCATGGCTGCTTTTTCACTTCACATATAGAAGCTCCTTTCAGTTAAACTATGACTTTGTAAGGTGGCAGAACAAGGAGAAGAACTAAACATTAATACATACAATCATCTATCTCCATTCTAGGCATATTACTCCTGACAACTTGTGAGATTTTTACTATCCTCAAAGTCAGTATTTCTGTTTGATGTCTTGACACTAACAGAGAGTTCTACTGCTGTTTGAGTATAACAAAAGTAAATAAGAAAACAACTGGCCAATCTGTTTATTGTTCTATGAAATTGCTACTATCCTTTACATTTGTTGTGATCTTCCAGTTTCTCGACCTGATTTTGCTTTAGGAATGGGGTGTTCAACTGTCAAAAATAATGGGACAGAAAAAAAAAGGGGGGGGAGTACCTTTCCTCATTTTGCTCATTTTGTCTAACAGGACAATCCTGAAGGAAACCCCAGACAACAAGTGAAACAAGCTATCTCTCTTAAGAAGAGCAAAATGATAATTAAATTTTCAATACATGAGAGAGTGAAATGAACACACTGTTCTACTTCACAGCAGTGTGATTTAGTGCCTGAGGGGGCAGATCATTCTTCTATGTCCTGCAAATGCTAAAAGTTACAACAGGATACCTTGACAAAGTTTCTAAGAAATGTTCAAAACAAATCCTAAATGAAAAGTATGGAGCCTCTTGTTCTTTTACCAAGCCATTTTTTGAATCTTGCAACTCTGAAGCTCCAGTGTAGTTAAATTATGACAACTTCCTAAGTGGTCATGGACCTGACTGAACTGCTGACTTTATCAATGATCAAGGCTCAAGAACACATAGGAGGGTTGCAGACTGCCAGAAATAGTGCAAATTGAGTCCACTTTTAGGGTTAGGATTAGGGTTAGGGAATCATGGGAACTGTATTTTATTGTAGCACCAGAGCTCTCTGACAGAGAAGGCTCTATGTCTCATTTTCCCATGATTCCCTAGCACTAACCCTAACCCTAAAAGTGGACTCAATTTGCACTATTTCTGGCAGTCTGCAACCCCTAATAGTTCACATTTGGCTTCTACTTGCACACTAAATCTACTTCTTAATCGAACAAATTATTAGCGCAGGTCATTGTGTTAACAATGCTGGGAAAGGTGGAAGGTAACAGAACGAGACAAAGACTACATACTAGAGGGATAGATTCAATCAAGGAGGCCATGGCCATGATCCTGCAGGACCTGGGAAAAACAACTGAAGACAGGGAGGCTTGGAGATGTCTCATTCATGGGGCCATCATGAGTCAAGGTTGACTCGAAGGCAGTTAACAACAACAACAATGCTCCAAGCTCTAGGCAAAACTAGTTCCACAGCGCTTTTAGTCCGACCCCAAGTCTCACAAAATTTAACAACAAAATGTAGCTGAGACTAAAGGGTAAATTAAAGGCCTGGAAACTTAACTGAGAAAAACGCAGTGTCTTAACATTAACACCTATACGTCTAATATTCACGTCTATACTTAGCATTCACATCTATGTCTTGTTTGGTCTTGCCTTCTGCCAAGCCGACACCCCACAAGGGACAGCACAGGAAAGCAATTATAAACTATGTTTTTCTCTTTTTCCTGGGAGCAGAACAACCTGCATGTCTGCTTCATCTTCTAAACCAAGCACTCAATTCCAGTATTTATTAGACTGGAAAGGACAACAGACTGACTCAGGCGCAAAAAAATCAAAACTGACATTTTATAAAACTAATCTAGCAAAGAATCTTTAAAGAAAATGAAACTCAGCATCAGAACAAAAGGATGCCACATCTGCTTCTGTTAAGAACCTGGCTTAATAACAACTTGTTTCAAGGAGCTGAGTTGTCACATTTAATGCAAACTAGCTATGCAAATACTGCTTGGTTCTTGCTCTGACTTGCCATTTCCAATCATCCTTCCATCACTATTCTACACCTGTGGCTGCATTTTACAACTGTTTTGCAGTCTGTGCGTCTACCTCAGTACTGAAGCCTCAGTATTGATGCATCCTCAGCACCATCCTGGTGCAATTCAGGACAGGCACCTATTGTTTTATCAGCATAAACCAAAAGAGAGGAGGCATCACCAAAAGAGAGGGGGGCTTGGGTTACAGAGCAGGACTCGAACTTGGGAGAGCCAGGTTCAGATCCCCACTCAGCTATTAAGCACAGCAGATGATTTAGGGCCAGCCCAAATATTTGAGTGAGCCAGTTGTGTAAGGCAGCTGACCGGGGTGTTTGTATGTGTGTGTGTGTGTGTGTGTGCCATGAAAAGAATGACAAACTGGTATTATTTCATGTTACTGCTTTCTGCTTGCTAACAAAGATGTATCACTCAAAAACAAGTCACTATTTCTGCTTACCTATTTTGCCAACCTATTTGGAGTTAGAAGTTGACAGTGAACTTATACCAGGCTGCTAAGAAGCCACAATGACATTATTGTAGGAGACACAAAGGTTTGGGTACACTCATTTTTGCATAGCTCTCCAAAAGCGCCACCGTGCTGCTATAATCCCAGGCTCTGTCTTCTGTATGCCAGCCTTCATAACACTGCCTCCCTGCCCTATGCCCTTGCCAGCATCCTTTTCAGTCTGTATTTCTTTATATTTTTTAAATTTTTCAATTGTGAAGTCACAGAAATTAAACAGAAAAGAAGAGAATTTTTTTAAAAGAAGAAAAAGAAAAGACAAACAGCCTGCTTGGGAATAGCGAGGGGGGAGAACTGCAGCAGGAGGAACTTATCACACATGAATCAATAGTAGAAACGCAGCATGATGATGAAAAGGAGAGCTCCAGGAACAGATGGAAGATGAAGTAGTTACAAGACAGGCACAGCATCATGTGATAAGGTATGGCCACAGACACTACTATCCTGCTGTAATTCCACTTTGGCAGCCTTGTGCGATAAAGTTCACTGGCATTTTCCATTATTTAAAAGGGTTAGAATCATTCTTTCTGCATCATGCTCTTATGTTAGAAGCTACCAATTAATAAATGCAAAAAGTGTGTGTGTGGGGGGGGGGAGCAGCAATTCTGAGGGACATCTTACCTTATTTAAATACCAAATAACCCAAATTTAACAAAATATTCCCACAAATTATCTGGAGTCAAAAGCACTATTTAGGCACACCTAAGAACTTGTACTAATTCGGTGGAATTTTAAAAAGATGGTTTGAATACTGGACACCCCGTCCCATTGCAACAAACTTCTGTTTAAATACTGTCTTGATTTTAACTGGTTTGCCATGCTGGGGGAGGGAGACTACTCAAGAACAAGAACAAATCTAGATAATTGGGTTCTCTGGATCCTGGTCACAACTGAAATTTCAGAGAAGAAATACAGTGCACCCACTCCGTCCGCGGGCTTGCCATCTGCGGATTTGAGTCTCCGCAGATGGCAAGCCCTGGCTCTTAAAATGGTGGCCCGTGCATGTGTCGGCGCACACAGGAGCACACACCCACTGGAAACAACAGAACTTGAGGTTTCACATTTTTCACTATCCGTGTGTGTGTGTGTGTGTGTGTGTGTGCGCGTATATTCTTTTACTTCAGATTCTCATGCCACTTTTGCAAAAAACACAAAAAAACAGAAAACCACTAAGTACAATTTTAGATACGGTACAAACATTTACAATTTCTATTTTGGATTCTTCCAGTGTTAAATACAGTAATGTTTTGCTACTACATCTTGATAGCATCCTCCTGGGGAATGCAATGCACAAGCAGCTACTTGTTCTGAAATTGGAGAGAGGGGTGATGATATTCTTTGCTTAACTATTTAAGTGAAACTTTACACAGGTGGCAAATATCTTAGCAGATCACCTCTTCTGCCATTTTATCTCTCCTCTACTTTCAGTTGTAATTCTTCAAGGCAAGCTGAATACACTAGGAATTTTTAAGGCCCACTATCACTAGAACTATAAAGGAAAGAAGGGTGGTGTTTTGGATACATCTAAGGGAACTGTTGGTCTCTGGGGCAGCTTTATGTACTTCAGGCTTTCACTGCTTGTTAATTAAACAAGGATTATGTGTTGCTTTTCTATAAAATACTTCAAACGACAGGCAATAAAATGAAGTGCTGAAGTGTCTTTGAAAAACAACAAAAATATTTCAAAAGCCAGCAGTATTTACAATATTACCACACCAAATGACATGAATAGTACACATTATGTACTATGGAGAAGGGAAGGCTTACCCACATTTAGTGGGCTACAGGCAGCTCGGTGTGTTACAGGATATGCACCAGGGTGGGGATCATTTGGTCCTTTGGATGAGCAGCGTAGGAAAGAGGAATTTGCTGGGTTTACAACAGCATATGAACACAGACGGATTGGTCTATGCAGCTGCTTTAAAGTGCTGTTTAAAGGGGGCATTTGTTTCCCATTCTGCTGATGCTATAATCCTCCATCCTGAATGTGCTGTGATACAAAATATTAGAGAACCAGACTAGTAAGGAAGGGATACAGTTTACCACCCACCTCCTGATTATACATTGAGATAGCTTATATTCTTTCCTTATAGGAAACAATCGAGAATATGTGACATCCTGTATACACCTAAGGCAGGCCTAAGCAACCAGAGTGTGTCCACAGGATGCCCTCTCCTATTTCCTATATCCACAGCCCCCCCCCCCCCATGAACTGCATCACCTGTGTTTAGCTCTAAAAAAGGAATGCAAAGCAACACAACACAGAACTGAAGTGAAGTGTCATGTTCCATGGAGGCTTCTGGATGTGATTCTCCATTTTTAATCCACTCTTTTTTTAATAAAAGAAAAAGTCAGGAGGCCTGGGGCTTAGTGGGACTGCATGTGGTCAATGGGCTGCACAACCTCCACACCTATTTCTGAAGTATACTCCTAAGTGGCTGCCTGACATTTAGCCTCCATTACTACTACTCTTGAGGCAGGATGAACTTTGGCAGAAATAAGGAAGCACTATGCATGGCAGAAGACTGAATTGACCTTGGTTATGAAAATAGTCAGCATGGTGTAGTGGTTTGAGTGTTGGACTAAGACTCTGAAGACCAGCGTTCAAATCCCCTTTGCTTGGCCATGGAAACCCACTGGGTGACCATGGGCAAGTCACACTCTCTGAGCCAAAGACAAAAGCAAAGGCAACCCCCCTCTGAAGAAATCTTGCCAGGAAAGCCCTGTGATAGGGTAGCCATAAATCAGAAACAACCTGAAGGCACACACAATAATGAAACTAGTCAGAAGCAGCACTACCCTGTTGGGAAAAACATACACAAAGGTCTTTCCTGACTAGCCAAAGCCTCAAGCTTTCCCAGCCTCCTGCTATCAGGAAAACAACTTTCAAATATATTCCCTAATAAAGAGGGTGTAACATCTCAAAAGTGCCTTTGCAAGAGCTATAAACCCTAGCACCAGGTCCCATGTGACAATTTGGGTAGATAACACAGGATGAGGGAAGCCCCAGGAAGGAAGGCTTTCATGTACAGTCAGCCCTCCTTATACACGGATTTTTTATCCATGGAGTCAAGCATCCATAGCTTGATTTAAAAAAAAAAAAAGTTAAATTCCAAATAGCAAACCTTGATTTTCCATTTTATATAAAGGACACTATTTTGCTATGCCACTGTACTGAACAAGACTTGAGCTTCCACGGATTTTGTTATCCATGGGGGACTCTGGAACCAAACCCTAGTAAATAACAAAGACCCACTGTATAGTTGATGAAGGGCCTTTCCACTTCATGTCTAATCTTTGCTGCAAGCTTCTTGAGAGTCTGGAGGTAAGCTGCCTCGATTGTCTGACAGAGGGACGGGATATAAATAAAAATTATTATTATTATTATTAGCCCCTTGGCTTTGGCTTGCTGGAAGGCAAAAATGCCTTGTATGCTGCCTATGAACCCGGTAACTCTCCAATGCTGGCACTATCACTGGAATGCTTATTGTGGAGGAATGCTTAAACACAAGATGGTCAAGCCTACTTGTTCTCAAAGGTCTGATTGTAGAAGTTGTTGCTGCTCAGTCTTCATGCCCAGAGTCCTAACTATTTGAGGTTTTGGTGGAAAACTGACTTTCTGAAACCTAAATGTTTTCTGTGGCCTGCTGATTTCAGCTGACTGCAGAATGAATAGTTTTCTGAAATACAATGAACTCCTTAGCTTTTGATTTTAACCATATGGATTAACTGACATTTCCACCCAGTACTAGACAAATTCTGGAACTGGAGACATCAAATTGAGACCACATGCTATGCTTCAGGGAACTTAAGCACAAAAATGTCTGAATTGTGCCAGTGGCAGTCATCTGCTGTACAATGCCAGTAGCAAATACTTGTTTGGGCCCCTGCTATCAGTAGGGAATCAATACAGGAGTGACAAAGAGGCATTCCCCTCTCCCCTAACAAAGTAATTTTGCACTCTGTGAAGTCGTAGGCTTTCATGACCGGCACCCATAGTTTTTTGTGGGTTTTTCGGGCTGTGTGGCCATGTTCTAGAAGTTTCTTAAAAGAAAATCTTTTAGAACATGGCCACACAGCCCAAAAAAACCCAACAAAAAATAATTTTGCACTCTGTTCCACTAATTTTCAATTACTAGACCACACCAGTGTGCTGCAAGACTTTTTAAAAAACATTAAAAACTAGTCTCCTGCAAGTTCAAAGTATTCATCTGCAAAGGAGGCTGTTCAGTGCATCTCAACATGACTCACTGTTTAACCTTGCAGTCTCCTCATCATTCTCAGCTTGGTAAAAGGTAGTGCTATCATATAGCTTCTTCAAAGAAAATTTAATCAACAAGTCACACTGCATGCAGCGATATGAGAACTAGGAAGCCTCAGAAGCACCACACTCAGAACAGGGCTTAGAGGTACAAGGGAAAATGTATCGTACTTTGAGGGCAGATACTTCTTACTCCTCCAAGCATGAACAGGTTACAATATACAAGTGATGGACACCTCTGGTTTTAATTTAGAAGAAAACTGCCTCAGAAGCCTGATCAACTTTTCCCAACCACATTCTCCTCCTATCAGCTTGCAAATGTTATGAAACTTACTTTTTAATCCTTTAGGGCTAAATGCATCTGAATGTGTAATAACAACAGCAATATTTAGCAGTGAACATAGGAATGAATCTTTATTTCTACTTTAATAAAACCCATACAACTCTTTCAATTAACATATAAATTATACTCATTTCATAAATGTGTTTCAAGTTGTAAAACTCCAATAGAGTAAAAATACTTTGAGACACTATTTTTGAATTATATACATCACATTTTAAAAATATTAACTGAAATAATGATCAATTAAAAAATGAAGTGAAAGTTTTAGTAACTCGAATGATACTAAGAATTAAAAACTATTAAGAATGGGTTCTTACAATAACATCCTATTCTTTTTCAGGATTCTACTCCTTTCCTTGCTATTTATGTATCAATAATTGTTATACACGACTGTTTTCAACATCATCATGTTCCACATGGTTGTGTTTAGTTCAGTTTTTTAAAATCTAAATTACCGTATCTTTTCTGTTGCAATCTAAAGCAATTTAAATCCTTGTACTAAGATTTTCAACTATAAAATGGTGACTACTAATGGGTTGATACAGAAATGCTGTACCTTTCCACATTCTTCTGTCATCTTTTCAAAACAGTTAGTAAATTCACAAATAGCTAAATCATGTACAGATCACCTTCTGATTAATAGTTAATATTTAGACTCCCAAGATGAACATACAGTACTCATATTTGTATATCTACTCATTCTCTTTTTCTCATTTTGCTATTTCAGGAAGTCAGTTTTTTATAAAGTTGGGTTGTTCATTTGTCTCTAAAATGTCCTTGGTATTGTATTACAATCTAAGGCTAGCAGGTGTAACCTGATACATATACCCTACATCTGCAATTGCAATCTTGAGACTGAGTTTTACAGCAGACTTCATGACAACATCCAGTCTATTTTTTTGGAACTTTTTTCTCCTATTACCTATTCTTTTTGTATCACCTCTTTTTGAAGAGATTCAAAAACTTCAAATGCTTGAATGCTTTTTCTGGCATTTTGGTTGGTCTTAATAAAGGTACTGTTCAGGTGTACATGACAGGTAGGTGTGTGTGTGTGTGTGTGTGTATCAAGGACCAGCACAACTTTAAAAAAAACCATAAATGTTAAGTCTTTGATCTTTTACCTAAATGATAAATGCAGACATTAATAATATTAAGGTCCCCTGCAGTTTCCTTTTAAATTATTCAGAAAAGAGCCACCTAATAGCTTTTCATATGCTAGAATTCTCCAAAAGTAATACCCTACTGCCTTCCCCCTCTATCACTCTTCCAAAATCCAGTAAATGATTACTATGAGGGGAGATGCAGACGGGCAGCCCTGGGTCACCCTGGGAAGCGGAGGATTGGGGTAGCTGCTACCACACGCAGCGGCCCAGATCCTCACTTTTCCCGGCCCTGAAAGGAGCGGCAAAATGCCAGTCTTTTCAGAGCCGGCAAAAAGGGTGCCCGAAGAGCCACTGTGCGGCTCTTCTGTGACCCTTCTGGCACAGCGCATCAAGACGCTGTGCTGGAAGGACGTTCTGACGGTGCGGACCATGTGTAACGGCGAGCACCGTCAGAACATCTTCGGGGAGGGGTTGGGGTGGTCGGCGTGCGGATGCCCCTTCCCTTCCCTGCCTCCAAGACGGCGCAAAGGGCCATCTGTAGAGGCCCTATCTCCTTGTTAGCAACTGCTCCCAATATCCAAATGTAAAAACAGAATGTTTTTCAGATGTATAATAAAAACAGAAGCAAGGACCAAATTATTTTACACAAAGCCTTTTCCAACCATCCTTCTTAGAGAGCAGACATTTTTCCAGTTAGGTAATCAGTATTTTTGTCCACTGAAACCAAAAATTACTTAAGTACCTTGGACACGGCAACAAAATCAACAGGACTTAAATATGTTTAAGTCTAGCTGGAATGTATCCATTGTCCTAGTCTGAGTAAAGATCAATCAGAATACTGAGTGAGTATAAATGACCCAATACTCCCAACAGGCAATGAAAATAACCAGAATAGAAATGTGATTATTACTGGTAACACATGAAAAGGCAGTACTGTACATAAGCACATACATTCAACAATCTACGCTTTTTTTACTGTTTAATCACTGTTTGATACATTTCATTGATCAAACACAGATTCATATTTTGAACTAAAAGAGGACATAAATTTACTGTAATATTAAGATTACCCCTTTAAACCTGCATGCATCAGATATGTCATCCAATCCACCTTATATTTTAGACCTTTAATGAGAAGTTTTGCATCTAAAGCACTATGTGTAATTATATTTCCCCAAGAGCTACAGAAAATGTTCCAAAACTGAATTTTAAAGGACTAATGATGAGCTCACAATCAACACATCGTTAACTTACCCCATCATGTGAAAACTAACTAGATTAAATAAAGAGCTATTGATACATGTTTTAAATTTAGACTGCTTTATTCTTTAGATCAGGGGTAGGCAACCTTTTTGCGGCCTCGGCCGAGGGGGGGGATGGTGGTGTGTGCGCGCGTGCGCGTCTTTCACTGCAGCGCGCGCGGCCGCCACAGCGCACGCAGCCACCACAGCGCATGTCGCAGCTGCCATTTTGATTTTCAAAATCAAAAATGCCGCCATTTTGTTTTCCAAAACGGCAGGCGCGACTCGTTTGCACATGCACAGTACTCCTGCGCATGCGCAAATGCACCGCATTTTGATTTTCAAAATGGCGGCCGTGGCGCGCACGGCCACATGGAAGAGAAAAAACCCCGCCGCCGTGGAGCGCGGTGGTAGCAGGGATCGGCCTGGGCCAGTAAGTCCAGCGACCTGGGTCTTAACCGGCCCGGGGGCCATAGGTTGCCAGTCCCTGCTCTAGATGCTCTTTTTGCCTCTTGCTATTGTATCTTCAGATGTGCTTATATTTTACATTGTGACTGTATAGTTTGTAACATGTTACACAGAATTTTGTGCTTTAATTTATTGTAGACTACCATTAAAATGATAACCCTAAAAGGCAACCTATAAATATGGGAATAATTACTAGTTATTTACTGTTTTGTCAGTCTAGGTCATATACCTCAAATAAGATTAATTAAAATATCCTTATTAAAAATAAATGATTTGAACAAATATCCCAATTAGTATCATACTCGAAAAGCAATGGAATAGATCTTCTCTGTTAGCACAAACTAACAAAACTAATATGTCCTGTGTGAAGTGTGGTGTTTTATCTTTTTGATCCAAGCTTTTAAAAAAGCAAGGGGAGAAACAAACCGCCCCTAAAGGCCAGCTCTGTGCCACCCCTTTGACTGCAGATCAGGCCTGTGGCAACTGCATCCCGATCCAGCGTTTTTCCAGCCCCAAAAGAAGCAATAAAATGCCACTCCTTTTGGGGGAAGAAAAAAAGATGCCCTTTTCATCGCCGCTGCAGCTTTTCCCCATTTCTGGAGTGTGTCGCATGTAAAAGCCGCTCCGCAGGAGCGTTGCTATGCTATCCGATGTCTGGTTGGGCGGTATGACGCCGGATTGGGGCGGAGTTGGGGAGTGTGCCATGCATACGCCATGCCCCCACATCACCCCGAAGCTGGCATTTCTTGCCGGTCTGCTTTGCACCTAAGCTGCTTTGCACCTAATTTCTGCATTAACTTTACTCTGAAAAGTATCCACAAGCTTCTAAAGAAGCAGGGAGACACATGTTCTATATGACACAAGCCAAACAGAACATCTATAAAATGAAGTGGTGTTTGTTGGTGTGTGCCTTCAAATCGTTTCTGACTTGGCAACCCTAAGGCAACCCTATCATGGGGCTTTCTTGGCAAGATTTGTTCAGAGGAGATTGGGCTGAGAGCATGTGATTTGCCCAAGTTCACCCAGTGGCTTTCATGGCCTAGCTGGGAATTGAACCCTGGTCTCCAGAGTCGTAGTTCAACACTCAAACCACTGGCTCTCTAAAAATGAGGTTACCTTCACAGAATTACAGATAGTTTCACCCAAGCAGGATGAGCTCCTTTCTGACTGGGATATGGTTACTATCCTTCAAGGAAGACACAGCCAAAGTCGTGTCAATTCCATAAGTTTGCCTTTTAGACACAGAATACCCAAGAAACAAACTCACTGGGTTTTTAAGATAGCAAAGCCATAAAGAATATTTCTTCACATTACCAGGAATCAGAAGAAATTCTAAAATCAGAAGAAATTCAACAAGGGTGAAAAGTTCAAATACACAATTCAACTCACAATTAAATGTACAAATTTAAGAACTAAATAAAAAAAAAACTAATATGCAACTGCATTGAAAGAAAAGAATTGCTGTGGTTATGGATAAAGCAAGTGAATACATATGAATAGCCATTTCACAAGAAATTAAATTAGTTAGGCTGTACAGAATTTTCTTTAAGTTAAACGCAGTACAGGTATTACTCACCACAAGAAAGAGGTTCGTATGTTTTTTAACCCACTACTGTTGCAAGTCAAACTTGTTTTGCCAGTGTTTGCAGCATTTCAAACAATTTTTTTAAAAAAAATCCACATTAACTCACAGAAGCACAAACAGCATCAAGCCTATAAATACGCAAGTATATGGATGTCACTTTAGAATAAAGCACTATGATCCCCCCACAATGCCAGTAACAATTTTGGAACGTTTAAAAGTGCTTTTAAACTATTATTTTAACTACATGGCAGGATGAGTGCATATCAGAATATTATGCATATACCTACTGTTGTGGTTAACTTTTTTTGAGCTCAATATACATATTTACTACTTTCTAAAGTTTCCCTAATGTGTGAATTATCAAGCTCAAAGCTAATTTGCGATTGCATCAAGTTAACCACACTGTTTTATTGACTTGTATGAAAGACAGGGAAATGGCTGTCACTAGGGAAACAAGTGTGTGTGCCTTCAAGCCACCTGTTGACTTATGGCGACCCTGTGAATTTCATAGGCTTTTCATAGGCAAGGAATACTCAGAGGTGGTTTGGCCAGTTCTTTAGGAAGGAATAAATTCCTTCTGAACTCAAAAGTAGAGTTCCTGACCATTATATTTTTCTAGAATTGTGAAGCTCCTCGATTTGTTTCTAAATAAAAAAAACATGCACAGCCCCAGAAATCACACACATTAAAGATGTAGCAACATGCAACAAGAATCTGAAAAAACATTTCCCCCATTTTTTCCAATGAAAAATCTTTAGTTTTTCCAGTAGAGATAGTGGAAATGGTTTTTTTGGGGGGGTGGGGGGGAGAAAAACTCTAAAGTATTTTTTCTATTGAATTTGTGAAATGTTTTAAGACAATGTTTTATTCTCTCAAGATGTCATGAGGGTAAAGCATGATGGCTTACTAGTGAGACTGTCCACAGTTGGTAGTCATAAGAAGTTGGTAGTTAAAAAAATAGTTGTAGTACAAGTTTAGATCCCATACAACACTCAAATTCAAGATGCAATTCTGTATCCAATGGGTGCCATCATCTTCAGGAGAGGAACATACTGAGTAACCTTCACTGCTTATGATACTGCACCACTAAAGAGTTCAATACTTTCCAAGAGCTAAACTTCGTATCTAAATATGCTGCTAATTTAGTCTTTAAGATTAGGATTGCTTCTGCTGAACTTTGTTTATTACAAAGTGGGCCCTCTGTATCTGCTGGGGTTTGGTTCCAAGACAGCACCCAGCCACCCTCCATGATTACTAACATCTATTGATGCTCAAGTACAATTATATATAATGGTGTAGTAAAATGGTGTCTCTTACATAAAATCGCAACATTAAGGTTTGCTTTTGGGATTATTATTTTTTAAATCAAGCAGTCGGTGGTTGAATCTATGAATGCTGAATCTATGGGTACAGAGGGCCAACGGTACAACATTTGTGGCTTGTTTTCATTTTCCCTTATCAGCTGACAAAAACTAAGACAAACATGTTTAGATAGCAGAGGGTGCAACCATTTGCAGTTCTCTTCTTAATCCAGGACAGAGTCATCATTTTGCTCATAGAAAATAAAGGCTTTTATTATTTTTACATTTCATAAACAAGTCAGATAGTACAATTTATATGTTAAATTATGAAGGAAGCATTCTTAAAATAAGTTTGGACTTGATACAAAAATAAATACTGCATATATTTCAATTTCACCCAGCATTTCTGCAGGGGTTTCCTGAAAACTCTGGGGAGGGGACCCCATTCTCTGCCCTTCACGGCTTCACCATTTCCAGGAATTTACATCTCTAGCACAGATGTGAATGCAGCTGGCTTACCTATGCAAATAACTGCTTGTTCAAGTAATCCATTTGCCAAAGCTGCATAACCAGGAAGCTGGACCCAGAGATGGTTACTGTGAAAAGGGGGGGGGGGGAGGTTGTTGCCATTATTTGCATAAGTTAAGGCAGGTGCAATCATGTTCCTTATGACTCTTACAGTGCCGCAGGAATTTAATTCCCTTTTGTGCTGCAACCTAACCTACCTGTTCTTTTACTAACAACTCTTTCAAAGTCCTTTAAACAAGGCAGCAAATCATGTATGCTTTACAGAAGTGCTAATGTGTTATCTAGTCCCGCAAAGGCTCCTGTTTGCCAAAAAAAAAGAAGAAGAAGAAGAAGAGAGAGAGACTGAATTGGTAAACAGAGACAACATAGATGAATTTTAAAAATTACTGGCACTTCTGAGAACTTACAAAGCCTATAATGGGGTTGGGGAGTGTGTGGCCCTAATAAAAATATTGGGCCACATTTCTTATCAGTCTTAACCAGCATAGCCAATGGTGAGGGATCACAGAAGTTGCTATCCAACATGCAGGCCCATACATTCTCTTCTCCTTGCACTACAACAGTTCAAGAGGTATGATAAGATATTTCAGATGTGTCTTCTGTGTATTAATATAGCTCTCTCTAAAAGGACTGCAAGGGCCAGAGATGAACACTGCTAATCCTGAGTAAGCTTCCAACTGGGATACCACAAATTGACAATATTTGGGAGGTGCCATAAATCTTCTGCAGTAAACCTGGCAAGCATATGAAGTTGGCAGAGCTGATGGTACCAAGACCAGTAGTCCACTGGGAACACAGCTTGTAATAATCTTTAAGGGAACACTGATGTTTTTGCCACAACAAACTGAATAGTATGGTCCACTAGAATTTATCACTATTGTAAATATTCAGATGATGTATCTGTGAGCAGGTCATCCATGTTTATAACAGATGTTATGTTCACCATCTGGCTTGGCTTGGATTCATATTAATCTGAAGGCAGATAAAAACATGTCTAGGTTGCCACAATACCCAATATTCATTACTACATCCCAGCATATTAAAAGCCAAGCCCTGCACCAAGAATTGTATTGCGTCAGCTCCCAAGGGTCTTCATCATGGTAGTGCTTAGTAATGAACGATAAAAATACAGTGCCTATTTGTCAAACTATTCTGAACATCTAACCAGCTAGATACCATCTGGATGTACTCAAGCCCATTTTGTAATATTTTTGTCTTGACACACTGTATAAACCGTATATAAAGTTGAACCTCAAAAGAAAGGCAATGCCAGACTCACATTCATCCTTAGCACTTTACAGACAGAAAGCAAAACCTCATAATTATTGCAAAACAAGGAATTTTATTAAAATAAAGAATCATCACTCCAGGAATCAAAACTACTTAAGGAAAGCAATCCTAGATCAAAGTTTGGAAAGTGTTCCTTCTGAAGTTCTGATTCAGATGTTAAATTCCTGGTCTAGCACAATGGATTCTTTATTATATCACAAAAGAGAAAAGGGCATTATTTTGCACCATACCTAGCATAGCCTCAGCATGATCCAACAAACTATTGTGCAGCAATCTATTGCTAGATCCAACAAACTATTGTGCAGCAATGAGAGGGCTGATTGAATTCACTGCAGGCATTCCAATGTCATACCTGTACAAGGTTTGAACACAGTACCTCCAGACCTTTAACATGATCTGCATATATGAGCAACATACAGAGATATGAAAGAGGTAAGAGCAGATCTAACACATGTGGTCATTAGATAACAGAACTATCACCCTTGGTGTGTATTTAATATGGTATTAGATGGTGCCACTGTTGTTCAGGGAGGGGGAGCTTAATAGCATTAGGAACTACACCAGAAAAACAGCCATAGTAACTATGACAGGTACAGTGCATTTAAAGGACTTTTGGCATTTTGAAAGGATCCAGGAGGGAGTGCAGTCTATTCAACATGACACCAGTAAGGGCCAGGAAGAATTCAAGTGAAGCCACTTATCTTCCTCCACGTTAGAAGTGAATGGCAACCATTCAGTTATCAAAGGAAAAGTAAAATAGAGAACTGGGTGACCCTTCTGACACAGAGGTTAAACCTGCTTTGTTTCTCTCTTGCTCACTGCAAACCAAACCAGATACTACTTGCAAAAACATGCCCCATGGCTTGGTCATACTAGAGCAGGACTAGGAAACATGTGCACCTGCAGTTATTACTGGCCTGCTACTCCCATGATCCTTCAACCTCATCTTTATATACACAGCCAAGGACCAACAAGAGTAGGAGTTCAACAACATCTGAGGAGGAGTGGCATGTTTTCCAATCTTGCAACAGAATTGGTGCAATGCAAGGAGAACAGGACAGATGGTTGGGACTGGCTTCTCTATCTGAAGCATGCAATACCTTAAGATCAGTGGTGTCAAAAGATGAGATGGGACCCCCAAAGAGGTGCAAGAGTAGCACAAGACTTGGAGGTGCTGATTCCTCTTCCCAAACCTTTTTATGTGTAAAATGTATACATGCATTGAGTTCAATATATTTTTTTAAAAAATAAAATTGTTTAATTTGAATATAATTTCCTTATGTTAAAAAATGAATACAGATGAATGTTTGAATGAAAATAGTCACACTAAATGAATAAAATATTTTTATTCCTATACTATGTTGATGTGGGGGGAGGGGGCAGCATCTGTATGTAGATGTAAAGGCTAAAAAGTCTGATTACCACTGCCTTAAGATAATTGCTCAGCTATTTTTTTCTCTTTTTCCTGCTGCCTTGAGAAAGCCAGCATAGTGTCAGGGTTAATGTGCTGGACAAGGAGTTTGGAAGATTAATGTGTTAATTGGTTGATGTGTTGGAACTTGGAAGATTTCTGTTAGTTTTCACTGTGCCATGAAATTCACTTGGGCCAGTTACTGCCGCTCAGCCCCATCTGCCTCACAGGGTTGCTGTGAAGATAAAAGTGTGTGTTTGTATTGGGAGAGAATCACATATGGTGCCTTGAACTGGGTGGAGTGAAAAGGGGTATATAAAGATATCAAATGGCCTGGCTTTTCTTACTCAGCACCCACTTATTCTCAGCAACAAAAACCTACAATGCCACACACAGCATGGGAATGAAAACCGTATTTCAAGGCTCAAAAGACCAACTGTGTGATGAGCAATGTGACCCAAAAGATACGTTTGCCCTCAGAACCACAAGAGAAACACTCCCAAATACCAGAAGGCAGGAGAGGGACCCCTTAAAACAGCCACCAGGGGCCCAAGGCATGAGAACAACAGAGACCATAATGTTACTGTATATACTCATGCAAGTCTAGAAACTTTAGACAAAAAAGAGCCCCCCCCCCCCCCAAAAAAAACTGATCGGACTTATCCATGGGGTCAATGTAAGTACTGTACTGTAACTGTTATTTTAAAAAGGAACCATCCCTGGGTGAAAGGGAAGAGCGTAATTTGTCCTGGAAACACTGATACCCCTCTACTCCCTCATCCATCCAGCATTTAGGGTGAGCACAAACTGTTACACATGTTGGGATTTTGTATATTCTTGGGCATTGTTTTCCTTTGTTTCGTCCTTTAGATCCTTTGTTACACGCCTCTAAATTTTAACCTTGACTAATCCACAGGTCATATTAAAATCCATAATTCTGTTCCCCAAACCTGCCCTCGACCAGGATGACCACAGGTCCCATTTTTTTCAGGACATCTCCTCCATTTCAGCCTTCCGTCCAGGACAAATTCCAAAAGGTCCTCCATTTTGAGCACAATTAAGAAGCATGAATTTATCTTTGTATGTGTGTGTTTAGCTTTTCTTTGGTCATGTCCTCCATTTTTTTTTTTTTTTGAACGTCCAACATTTTGTAGTGCCTCGTCCTCCTTTGCAGTTAGGACATCTGGTCACCCTGCCCTCAACTTAGACATGAGGCCAACCTATAATCAAATATACACAATATATCCTGACTCTTGCAACGTTTGGCACTTTTCTCCCTCTGGGAATGAGTCCCACCAAGGACGAGACTTATTTTCCAGTAAACAACCCTGCTGTCAGAAGCAGCACTGGGGGAAGGTGTGGCTCTCTGGAGGCTGTTGGACTGCAACTCCCAGCAGCCCTATCTCACATAGCCAATGCTGAGGAATGATAGGAGTTGGGAGTTTTTAAAAGAACCTGGAGGGCCTAACATTTGGCACCCACCAGGCAAGCAACTGGGTGCACCTTCATTGTAGAAATAATACAGGTTGACACTGCTTTAACTGCCATGGCTCCATCCCAGAGTACCCTGGGATTTGTAGTTTGGAGAGGCACACCCAAGACAAGAGAGTGCAATGGGGTAGTGGTTTGAACCTTCGACTATGGCTCTGGAGAGCAGGGTGTGAATCCCCACTCCACCATGAAAAAAACACCGGGTGATCTTGGGTAAGTCACACTCTCTCAGCCACAGAGTATGGCCATGGCAAAAAAAAAACAACTGTAAAAATCTTGCCGAAAAAACAGCAGGTTAGGTTTACCTTAGGGTACACCATAATGACTTGAAGGCACACAACACCAGGCTGCCTCACATCAGCCCTATTTGGCAGGGAAGACTCAAGACCTGGTAAAACTACACATCCCTGGATTCCATTGGATGGAGCCCCAGGACTTAAAAAGTCGTGTTAATCTGCATTATTTCCATGTGTAGATGCGCCCGCTGTTCCTTTCCAAAGAAAAGAAAAGAGGGCAGGTTGGAGTGGGGTTCGAAGGTGTGGAAAAGGCCTCTCCTTCCCTCCCTCCTGAGACAAAGCAGGATGACCAGGTGTGTCCTGGCTCCAAAGGAGGGCAAGGCACTGCAAAATGGAGGACCTTCAAGAAAAATGGAGATCACGACCAAAGAAAAGCCCCAAACACTCCTATAAGTATAAATCCATGTTTCTGAGTCATGCTCAGAATGAAGGACATTTTGAAATTCCTCCTGGACAAAAAGCTGAAACAGAAGACACACCCTGGAAAAGGAGGACCTCTGGTCACCCTGGAAGGTAGGTTTCGGGGCCAAAATGATGGATTTTGGTATGACCTGTGGATTAGTCAAGGGTAAGACTTAGGGGCATATAACACCTGGTCACCCTGACACCAGCGCTCTTGGGCAGGAAAAGGCTCAAGACCTGGGAAAACTAGATATCCCAGGATTGTACTGGACGAAGCTCCAGGAGTTTGAAAAGAAAAAAAAAGTGGTGTCAAACCACATTATTCCCAGTGTAGATGAGCTTCTCTGCTCCTTACAAGAGAAGGGAAGGGAAGGGAAGGGAGAAAACAGCTTGGAGTGAGGTTCAAGGAACTTCCAGGGCCTAAAAAGTGGTGTTAAACCGCATTATTCCTACAGTGTAGATGAGCTTCTCTGCTCCTTACAAGAGAAGGGAAGGGAAGGGAAGGGAAGGGAAGGGAAGGGAAGGGAGAAAACAGCTTGGAGTGAGGTTCAAGGAACCTCCAGAGTCTAAAAAGCGGTGTTAAACCACATTATTCCTACAGTGTAGATGAGCTTCTCTGTTCCTTTCAAGGGAAGGGAAGGGAAGGGAAGGGAGAAAACAGCTTGGAGTGAGGTTCAAGGAACTTCCAGGGCCTTAAAAGTGGTGTTAAACCGCATTATTCCTACAGTGTAGATGAGCTTCTCTGTTCCTTTCAAGGGAAGGGAAGGGAAGGGAAGGGAGAAGAGAAGAGAAGAGAGAGAGCAGCTTGGAGCGAGGTTCAAGGAACTTCCAGAGTCTAAAAAGTGGTGTTAAACCGCATTATTCCTCAGTGTAGACGAGCTTCTCCGTTCCTTTCAAGGGAAGGGAAGAGAGAAAAGAAAAGAAAAGAAAAGAAGAGAGGGCAGCTTGGAGTGAGGTTCAAGGAACTTCCAGGGCCTAAAAAGTGGTGTCAACCCGCATTATTCCTCAGTGTAGACGAGCTTCTCTGTTCCTTTCCAAAGAGAAAGGGGAAGGCAGGTCTGAGTGGGGATCAAAGAAGGCGCGGGGAAGGCGGCAGCATTCCTTTGGGGGTCTCTCCTGAGACCCCCAGCCCTCCGCCCCACAAGGGGACCCCCAAGGACCCCCCTTCCAGACACACACACACCCCTCTCCCTCCCTCCCTGCCTCCGTCCCACAGGAGCCCCCTCCGACCTGAGGCGAGCCCCACCCGCGGCGGCGGCGGCCTCCTCCTCCTCCTCCCCTTTGGGCCCCGCTCCCACTCACGATGGTGACGCTGGCCTTGCGGAGGTCCCTGTTCTCCTCCTGCAGCGCCTTGCACTTGAGCTTGTAGGTCTCCAGCTCGATCTTGAGCACCTTGTTCTCCTGCTGCAGCGAGGCCAGGCGGTTGGTCAGCTCCTCCAGGCGGAAGGGGGAGATCACGATGCCGCCCGCTTTGGAGGACGAGGAGCACGACGGCGACGACGACGAGGGAGGGCCGCCCACCGACGAGCCAGGCCCCGACGACGACGAGGACGACGACGACGAGGGGCAACCGACGGGAACCGACGCCCCGACGCCACTGTTCCCACTACCTCCTCCTCCGCCGCCGCCGCCGCCGCCGTCCGTGTCGCTCTCACTGGCGCTGTCGGCCATCCCCGGGCGGCGAAGGCGGAGGAGACCCACCGCTTGGCCTCGGCTCCGTGGGCTGCGAGAGCAACAGCAGCCACCGCCGCCACCGCGAGTGTCGGAGGAGGAGGAGTCTGTGGAGGAGGAGGAGGAGAAAGAGGAAATGGCGGCGCAGGCCTGGTTCTCCCTCAGCCACCGCCAAGAAGGGAACCGCCTGCCTCGCCTCGCCTCGGCTCCTCACAGCGACGCCGGCCGCGGCCTACCGTTATTGCAACAAGCACCACCATCCCCACCCACAACAACGCCTCAACCACTGAGCCCCGAACGGTGCCCTTTAAGGGAATTTTGGACTTCAGCACCCAGAATCCCAGACTATTGGCCAACATGGCTGAGGCTTCTGGGAGTTGAAGTCTAAAATTCCCTTAAAGGGCACTGTTTTTAAAGGTTCACTGCCAGGGCAAGACTCACACAAGCACTGTACACACACATATACACACCAATAAAGTGTAGGCCCGACATGACCAGGCGCACTCCTTTATTTTCCTAAAACACGACCTCTGTTTCTGCCTTGATTAAGGCCTCCCAAAAGGGCCTCCATTTTGACGAAGAGGGGTTTTGTTTTTTGACTTTCAAAGATAGGGCCGTGTTAGTCTGTAGAATCAGAGGAGTTGTATCACACGGTGTGGTGGGGAATTGGGACTTTAAACAATGATTAAGAGCCTGAACAGACTGCCAGAAGTAACCCAGTTTGAAAATACTTTAACTGCCCTGGCTCAGTGCTATGGAATCATGGGAATTGTAGTTTTTTTCTCAGGCATTGAGCCTTTTCTGTCAGAGAGCTCTGGTGACACAATAAACTACAGTTCCCATAATTCCCTAGCACAGCTAGGGCAGTTAAAGTGGTCTCAAACTGGATTATTTCTGGCAGTCTGTAAAGGCCCTAACCCAAGAAAATCACGCAACTGATATTAAAACACGATTAAAATGAGATTGAGTTTATTACGCAGGGGACAATTGGAAGTATAAACGATTAACCCATTATTATTGTGCAGTTGCACTAATGGTGTTCACACAACGTCATGTTCAAAGTGATATCCCGTGAATAACCCATTATTATCGCACAATTGTGCTAATAGTTTTCACATGACGTTGCGGTGAAACGTGATTAAAGTGCCATTAACCCGTGAATAACCCAGCAAGAAACAGCAGCAAATCATTCACAGGATTTTCCCATGAATGTCTTTTTGGTGTTTATTGCCTGGTTATTCCCTGGTTATTCACAGGATAATGGCTCTTGTGTTAATCTCATTTTAATTGCGTTTTAATGTCAATTGTGCAATTTTCTCTGGTTAATCACTGTTTAAAGTCCCAATCCCCCCCCCGCCCCGTGATAAACTCCAGAGATGTAGAGAGATCTTGTAGCACCTTTGAGACTCACTGAAAGAAAGAAGTTGGCAGCATGAGCTTTCATTAAGTCTACTTCCTCAGATGCATTTATTGTATTAAATAAATAGTCTAGGAAAGCTCATGCTGCCAACTTCTTTATTTCAATGAATCTCAAAAGGTTCTACAAGATCTCTCTACAGTTTCGACTTTATTGGTGTGTGCCTGCAAGTCGTTTCCCACTCATGGTGACCCTACCACAGGGTTGTCTTGGCAAGATTTGTTGAGAGGGCGGCTTGTTATCCTCTGAGGCTGAGAGAGTGTGGCTTGCCCAAGGTCACCCAGTGGGTTTTTATGCTGCACCAGAGTCTATTGCAAGAGTTTCTTTGCCAAGTTTCTGCACAGAGGGGGGTTTGCCATGGCCATCCTCTGAGGCTGAGAGAGTGTGACTTGGCAAAGATCCCATAGGTCCAAAACACGCTGCACAAATCATCCAGTTGGAGACTGCTTTAACTGCCCTGGCTCAATGCTAGGGAATCCTGGGAACTGTAATGTTTATAAGACATTTAGCCTTCTCTATCAGAGAGCTCTGGTGCTACAATAAACTACAGTTCCCAGGATTCTCTAACACTGAGCCAGGGCAGTTAAAGTGGTCTCAAACTGAATGATTTCTGCAGTGTATTTTGGATCCCAGTGGATTTTTATGATGGAGCAGGACCTATCCCAAGGGTTTTCTTGGCAAGTTTCTACAGGGGGGATTGTTGTGCCCATCCTCTGAGGCTGAGAGAGTGTGGCTTGGCCATGGTCACTCACTGGATTTACATGGCCTAGCCGGGACTTGAATCCTGGTCTCCAGAGTCATAGTCCAATGCTCAAAGCGCTACTCCATCTCTAGCATAGATCTGCCTTTGTATGAGTGCTTTGAGGTGCTATGTGGTCATGGCTGACATTTTGCTGGAATGTCCTACATTTTGCGGTGCCGCGGCCTCCTTTGTGGTGAGGACAAATCTGGTGACCCCATGTAGGCCAAAAGAGTGGGGCAGAGCTCTGTGTTGAGGATGAAGAAGGGGTGTCCCCCCACCACTCACTTTACTGCCCTCCGTGTCCTAAATATGGTGGCCTCAGGTACATTTCTTGTGCCTCAGGTGCCTCATTCACACAGAGTGACTAGATGTGGCCTCACCTCAAAGAAGGAACCTCAAAATGTCAGACATTCAACAAAAATGAATGGGACAAGACCAAAGAAAAGCCAAAGACACTCATACAAATGTAAACTCATGCTCCTTAGGCTGCATCCACACTGCAGAAATAATCCAGTTTGACACAACTTTAACTGCCTTGGCTCAGTGCTATGGCATTCTGGGAAGTGTAGAGTTCTGCTTTAGTGCAGCAACAAATTACACTTCCCAGAATGCCATAGCATTGAGCCACAGCCATTAAAGTGGTGTCAAACCTAAATAGGGTTTTTTTTGCCCGAAAAACGCACAAAAAAACTGGATGCCAGCCATGAAAGCCTTTGACTTCACATCAAACTGAAATATTTATCTAGTGCCAATGCAGCCCTAGTCATGCTCAAAATAGAGGACATTTTGGAATTCCTCCTGGACAAAAGGAGGAATGTAGGACAGTTCCTGGAAAAGGAGGAACTCTGGTCACAGCCCACACAAAGTCCTGTGTAGACTTTGGCACAACCAGTCCCCCAAACATAATTTTACTGGCAGAAAAGGGGGGGAAATCTTCCTGCAACCCTGTCGTACTAGTATGGGAAGGGATTTTGGAGCACCTTTGAGACTAACAGTTTATTTATTTACTTATTTAGAGTACTTATATTCTACTTTTCAGCAACAAAGTCTCTCAGAACAGCTTTGTTGTTGATGATGTGTGCCTTCAAGTCGTTTCCAGCTTATGGTGACCCTATTGTGGGCTTTCTTTGGCAAGTTTCTTCACAAAGGGGGGTTGCCATTGCCATCCTTTGAGGCTGAGAGAGCGCGACTTGCCCAAGGTCACCCAGTGGGTTTCCACGGTCAAGCTGCCTTCAGGCTTACAACCTAAAGAGAGATGACACAAAAGGAGAAGAGAAGGACAGCGAAGTAGTTAGTCTCAAAGATCCATGGGTTGAAAATATTCCAAAAAGATTGTTAACTGCCCTCAAGTCAATCTCGACTCATGGCGACCCTATGGATGAGACATCTCCAAGAGCCTCTGTCCTCCACTGCTCTGCTTCATTCCTGCAGCCCTTTAATACCCGTGACCTCCTTAATAGAGTCCATCCATCTGGCATATGGCCTTCCTCTCTTCCTACTTCCATCCACCTTCCCCGCATTATTGTTTCCACACACACCCCCAAAAAAAGTCCTCTCTTCTCATGATGTGTCCAAAGTACGACAGCCTCAGTTTGGTCATCTTGGCTTCTAGGGATAGCTCTGGCTTGATCTGCCTAGAACCCATTTGTTTGTCCTTTTGGCTGTCCATGGGATCCTCAGCACTCTTCTCCAGCACCACATCTCAAATGAATTGATTTTCTTCCTATCACCTTTCTTAACTGTCCAGCTCTCACATCCATACATAGTAATAGGGAATATGATGGCTTGTATGAGTCTAACTTTTGTGCTCAGCTGTATATCTTTGCATTTTATAATCTTTTCTAGTTCTTTCATAGCCACCACCACCCCCATTCTTAATCTTCTTCTGATTTCCTGACTGCAGTCCCCAATTCTACCAATGTTTGATCCTAGGTATGAAAATTCTTTTATTATTTCTATTTCTTCATTGTCTAGGTCAGGGACAGGCAACCTTTTTGAGACCTGGGCCGGTCTCAAAAAGGTTGCCGCTCGGCTGGGCCAAGGGGGGGGGAAGTGGCGGAGCGTGCACGCACATGCGCGCGCACACCCTCCTCCTGCGCGCGCGACCCCCCACGCACGCTGCCGGCGCGGCCACTACCGCGGCCGCTGCCGTAGCACGCACCGCCGCAGCTGCCATGGCGCATGCGCGGCCGCCATTTTGGAAGCCAAAATGGCGGTCGTGATGCGTTTGCGCATGCGCAAAAGTATTGCACATGCGCAAACGCGTCGCGACCACCATTTTGGCTTCCAAAATGGCGGCCGCGACAAGCGCGCCCGAAAACGCTCCCCGGCAGCGGCGCGCGGCGGCGGGGCTGGCGCGCGGCGGCAGCAACGGCGGCAGCCTTCGGACGGGGCCGGTAAGTCCGGGGCCCGGGGCCTTAACCGGCCCCCGGGCCGTAGGTTGCCGGTCCCTGGTCTAGGTTGAACTTGTGAAGGTCCCAGGTGGTCATTATTTTTGTTTTCTTTATGTTCAGCATTAAGCCTGCCTTAGCACTTTCTTCTTTGAGCTTCCTTAGTAGGTGTTCCAGGTCTGTGAGGTTTTTTTGTTAGTAGTATGGTGTTATCTGCATATCTTAGATTGTTGATATCCCTTCCTCCTATTTTGAAGATATTTTATATCTTCAAAAAGATATAATTCCAAAAAGCAAATGTTGATTATTTGCCATCTTATATAATATCTCTGCCATCTTATCCACAGGGGATCCTGGAACCAAACCCCAGTGGCTACCAAGGACCCACTGTATAGCACAGCGATTCCCAAACTCTGGTCCTTCAGGTGTTTTGAACTTCAGTTCCCAGAAGCCTCAGCCATCTTGGGCAATGGTCTGGGATTCTGGCAGCTGAAGTCCAAAACACCTGGAAGTTTGGGAATCACTGGATAATGCAACTGCCAAGGATACATCCTGAGGAATCCTGGAGTTTGTAGTTTGGTCAGAGGCTGCAGAGGCTTTCTCTAGCTCAGAACTCCAGATACTCCTCCCTAAACTACAGATCCCCATACTTCCATAAGATGGAACCATGGAAAGTGGGACCATAACATTTTAATTGTGTAGTGTGGAGGGACTGTTTTAAGAAAACAGACTGTTTTAAGAAAACATGCACCTCTCCTGTTACAACAACTCTACTGACTACCACTCTACTTCCATGCATGCATCCTAAATACTATTAAGGCCCTATCACATGGCGAAAAAAGGCGGGAGCATATCACTATGCTCCCATCAATATCACGCAACAATGCAAAGATTTTCCACACAATGTAATGCAACGTTGCCATTATCACGCGATTATCCCAAAAATAAAGAGGCAAAATCATGCCACTTTTTATTCACGAGGAAATCCCGTGGATAAAAAGTGGTGTGATTTTGCCGTTTTATTCACGGGATAATCGTGCAATAATGGCAACGTTGTGTGAAAATCTTCACGTTATTGCATGATATTGACAGGAGCATAGCACAATGCTCCCATTTTTCCCCCCGTGTGATAGTCCTATGTGAAAGACCATATCTACCACTGGTAGCATCCAGATGGGACAAATGTGTCTGGAATTTGTAGTATTTGTTTTGCTTGGTATTTAGATATATATATATATATATATATATACATACACAAATGATGTTTATGCTGTTCCAGATAATTTTCTGGCAATCCCTGACACTGGAGATAAAAATATTTGCCATTATTATTTTCTGAATGAAAAATGGCTTTCCAACATTCAAGAAACTGAGGGGGGAAAACACAGTGGCGAAAATTATTCTGTAGAGAAATACACACACACACACACACACACACACACATATATATATATATATATTGCATGAGATTGGGGTGGCAGTAGTATTTGCACAAAGAACACTTTCTCCCCCTGAAAGCCACATGTGTGTGGCTTGTGTGTGTGTGTGCAAGATTGCTGTTTTCTACATAAAAAACAGCAATCCTGACCAACAAAAAAACTTACAGAAAAAATGGCAGAAAAATAAGAATGTCACTGATACAAAAATAGTCACATGGTTTTGTAGTACTAGCTTTGCTGTTTTCTGAGCAAGATTTTTGTTTTCCAGAGTTGCTAGATTTTTGCATAAAAAACAACAGTCTTGCAAACAGTCTTGCAAACTATATATAGCTGTCAGGAAACAATATTTTTGTGCAAAACCCCACAATTCTCACCCCCCCCCCCGTATTTCTGTGTAGATATGCAGAAACATTTGGGAGTGTGCGAATACAGGGTGAAAATTGCACAAGAAAAAATGTTCTCCACAGCGGAGAGAAAACAAAATTATTCACCCTCACTTGTAAGTATGAAGTAGTGAAGTATTAACATGCCTACTGGCACCAGCTAAAATATTTTCTCCTAACTATTTTATCACATGGGTTTCTCTTTTAATGCCAAAATGTATCAAAACAAAAAAGTCTCTGTTCCCTGTTTCTTTCCCTTAAAAAAACTTTGGGGAAAGAGAGATCGTGCATCAGTGAAATGGCACTTTTGTACTACAGCATTGTTAGTGTAAGATTTTAAATCACAGAAGGAAAAATTGTCCTTCAAACCATAGGACCATCTATACAGGATTATTCTGCTATACATTTAATCCTCTGCACAGTTACTTGAGAGGAAGCATTAATGAACTTAACAGGTGTACTTAAACATATGCATCTATTTATCAGTTACATTTATATCTTACCTTTCTTCCAGTGAGCTCAAATTATAGTACAGTCGGCCCTCCATATTCACAGATTCTGCATCAATGGATTCAAGCATCCACAGCTTGGGGAAAAAATCTGAAAAGCAAATCTTGATTTTTCCATTTTACACAAGGGACACTATTTACTACCCCATATAATGGAACTTGAGCATCCACAGATTTTGGCATCCACAGGGGGTCCTGGAACCAGGACAAGGGACTACTGTATATGGTTTTCTCCCCGTCCCCTATTTTTACAAACAACCTGATGGAGTATGTCAGACAGAGAGAGTTCTTTGCTCAAATTGATTCAGTGAGTTTGGGTTCAATGGAAAGTGGATCTCCAAAATTCCAGCCCACACACTGAATTTGGCTTGTCCTTCAGTAAAAAATTGGTAAGTCTGTGTAGAATCCTCCTAGTTAAGAAAGAAATCAGTTATGTGAATTATGTTCCTCCAGTGTGTGTAGGTACATTGTGTATTTGTAGAATTTTGGGGCCTATGTGATGTAGTGGTTTGAGCGTTGGACTACAGCTCTGGAAACCAGGGTTCAAATCCCTGCCCAGTCATGAAAATTCACCAGGTGACCTTGGACAAGTCACACTCTTATCCTCAGGAGAAAGCAAAGGCAAACACCCTCTTAAGAAATATTGCCAAGAAAACCTAGTGACAGGTTCGGGTTAGGGTCATCATAAGTCAGAAATGACTTATGAAAATATTCAAAAAATATAAATTCCAAAAAGCAAACCTTGATTTTGCCATTTTATATATGGGACACCATTTTACTATGCCACTGTATTTAATGGGACTTGAGCATCCAGGATTTTGGTATCCATGGGGGAGGGAGTCCTGGAGTCAAAGCGCAGTGGATACCAAGGGCCCACTGTATGTAATTCTTTCTGGGAATAGATGGTGAACTCCTAGGAATGTCTACTGAAATGTAAATTCACTGAGTTCATTTGACTCTGTTAAATAGTTAAAGGATTGAAGTCAAAGGCAGTACTCCATTAAAAATCTCAATTGGTGGGTAACAAATTATCCAAGCCTCTTACCTCTCTTGGACTAGCTGGAGAATTCATTTACAGAAGAGAAAGATCTGATTTCTCTTGGACATGTTGTTTATGTGAAATATCCAGCAGACTAGTTTAATAGTTTTATTGGTGGACTGTATTTATGCAGAGGCTTTAAACTTTAAGACCACGTTGGAGACACAGAAACTGCCTTTTTGTTTGTTTGTCAGTTTGAAGTGTCCTCATTTATTATGCCGGCCTATTAATGGCTAAGCTAACCAAAAGTTTAAACAAAGCAGGTACAATCTAGAAACAGGTTTAAGTCAGTGCTCTCATCTCTTCAAATACATAAGGCCAGCTTCTCTTCATAAACAAGAGAGGTTTACTGAGCATTCCAGATTCCAAAGATGAGCCCCTGCTCCCCCTCTCTTTCTGTTGTAATCTTTGGAAGCATTGATTTGAAGTGGCTTGGGGGATATATAGTCCCAATCATTTGCTTAGAGATCCAGAACTAAGCATCCTCAGCAGATGGCTGTCCAGTCTGTGGAGTTTATCACACAGGAGGGATCCCATGCAAAAACGGGGTTTAAACTGGAAAAACCCCACAAAAGTGAATTGATTTTCATACGACATCTGATATTAACCCGGACAGAAAGTGGAAAAAACCCACAAAAGCAGATTGATTTTCAGAAGACATTGGGGTTAATGAGCATTAATGTCGAGAAAATCCCAAAAGTAAAAAGTGGCACGTTTTGTCAACTTTCTATCTGTGTTAATAATGCGGGGTTAATGCTCATTAACCCCGATGTGTCTGAAAAATCAACCCACTTTTATGGGTTTTTCCTGGGTTTTCAATCCCATTTCTGCATGGGAATTGGGCACCTTGACTCCTGTGTGATAAACTCCCACCCAAGAATTACATCGTTTGTGAAATTCCTCTTTTTACTATTCAATCAAATCTAACCTTCTGTTACCCAAAGAAAGGTGATGGACTGGAGGGAGTCCCCACCAAATATGACGGTATTATTTTAACTGTAAGAGCAATTAGCTTGTGAAAGGCTTGGGTAACCTTTAAGACCATATGCACCTGTTTATACCAATAATAAGTGAGGAGAGCTCCAGGTTTGGGTGAATTAAGAGAGTTTTATTTAGAAAAATATCACACACACACACAACAGCAATTCACACAGAAACAGCATTCAGATATAACCAAAGTGGAAATGGGGAAATGGGATAGCAGAGATTGAGAGGTTTGTAGGGTGGGGGTTGATATTTACCTGAACATCTCTGCCTATTCCCTGTTGTGTTCCCAGCCAAACTTCCCTGTCCATCCATCGTGGGGATATCCTGATCCAACTATTGTTTTTATCACACTAAAATTAAAACCATCAACTAGTCCAGAATCCCATTGTCAATTCCCGGGAAAAGACATCCAGCCTTTGTTACCTTACAACAGGGGTAGGCAACCTTTCCCCTTTAAGGGCCAAGGGACTTCAGCTCCCAGAATCCCAGGAGCTATTGGCCAACATGGGACTATTGGCCAACATGGCTGAGGCTTCTGGGAGCTGAAGTCCCTCGGCCCTTAAAGGGGAAAGGTTGCCTACCCCTGCCTTAAGACTTGCTCCTTTTCTTCTAGGAACCTGACCTAGCATTTCTGAAAGGTTGTTGATCTCTCAAAAACATACTAACTTCCCATATGGGGACCCTAAAATACAGCACGGATTAGGCAGGGAGTGCTAACACTTCTGTAATACTAACCTATTAGATCTCATCCTGCTTTTTGAGGTAGCAGAAGACAAGTTTTTCTCCTTTCAGTATGAAGACCTTCAAATATTTAGAGCAGGGGTAGGCAACCTTCCCCCTTTAAGGGCCGAGGGACTTCAGCTCCCAGAATCCCAGGAGCTATTGGCCAACATGGGACTATTGGCCAACATGGCTGAGGCTTCTGGGAGCTGAAGTCCCTCAGCCCTTAAAGGGGACAGGTTGCCTACCCCTGATTTAGAGACTACCGTCACACTGAGAGCCAACTTGGTTTAGTGCAGGGGTTGGCAAACTTTTTGGGGGCAGGCCGAAGCGGGGGAAAAATGGCGGCAGAGGCATGTGCACGCGCGTGCATGCGTGCACTTGCGCACTACCCTGTCGTGGTGCGCAGGCATACACGAGAGTGGGGCGCAATTTTTCTTTCCAAAATGGCACCCGCGATCGCACCCGCATGCGCACGATGGCGGCTGCCATTTTGGAAAGCAAAACGGGGCTGGTGCCATGCACATGCGCTTGCGACGCCGGCGCCGTTTTGCCTTCCAAAATGGTGCCCGCTGTCATGGGCATGCGGGCGCAAGTGTGGGCGCCATTTTGGAAAGCAAAATTGCGTCCCATGCTTGTGCAGCGGTGGTGGCAGCGGCAGGACCGGCCATGTGCCGGTTTGAAGACCTTGGCGGGCCGGGTTCAGCCCGCAGTTTCCCAACCCCTGGTATAGTGGTTTGAGCATAGGACTAGGGCTCTCAAGAGCAGGGTTTGATTTCCTGCTCAGCCATGGAAACCCATTGGTTTATCCTGAATGAGTCACACATTCTCATCTACCGAAAAACCTGTCAGAAACCACTCAAAAGCACACAAAAACAATTGTCACATCATCTTCCTGAGTTCTCTTGGATAAACCTTCCCAATTCCTTCTATATTTCCTCAAAGAGGGTTTGCTTTACACTTCATTTACTGTGTTCATCAATTTTCTCTGAAAGAAATTTAGGTCGGTCAAATCTAAGCACCATTGTGGACTTGAAGTTTCTACCTTCTGTAGTTTTCTAACTATTACCTAACTCACCTTGATCCTTTCTGGATAAGGAGACAAGAGGTTGGTTGTTATCTTGGTAAAGGTTCTGGAAAGTAAATGTGCTGGGGATAATATTAGAATTGTTTGTGTATTGTGTCCCTTCAAGTCATTCCTAAGGCAAACCTATCATGGGGATTTCTTGGCTAAATCTGTTCAGAGGAGGTTTGCCTTAAGGAGATTATCGCATTGATTTTAAAACCAGCTTACCTGATCCAGTTTAAAATTTAAAGTGGGCGGCATCCTGTTCTTATCAGAAGGATTTAGCCACTGAAATCGCCACTCAGGTCCATCCTGGGTCCATCCCTGCTCTCAGGGCTGCTCCAGCAGCCATTTTCTTAAGCCGGAAAACTCCCAGCTTTGAAAAGAGGCGCTCTGAGTGCCCCTGGGAGCGGAGATAGACCCGGGTGGCGATTTCGGCAGCTAAATCCTTCTGATAAGATCAGATGCCACCCGCTTTAAGTTTTATACTGGATCAGGTAAACCGGTTTCAAAATCAATGTGATAAGCTTCTTAGAACAATACAATGTGGAAAATCAGATCTAACAGCATTCCTTCCATTTTGTTCCATGCTAAACTATTCTATTGCTGGCTTTTGTCTTTTTTACTGCTCAGGTATTGTAGATTTTCACAAAGAAGATTCAATTAAGGTAAAAATAATTTTCATCTGACAGCATTTTAATGTGTGATTAGACATTATGATCAGGGTAGGACAGCAGTACTAAAAACCCACAGCTATGTGTCTAGTCTTCTTCTAGCATGTAGTCTAGCCATACACCATGTCTGGCACAGTATAAATTGTGTTGGAAAATCTCCCAAACCTACAAATGGCAGCCAAGGAAGTGAGGCAGAAGGGCAGGAAATTTTAAAGAGTGATCAAGTTGTATTACATGTCTAATATCTCTAAGGAGTTTATCACACGGGGAGTCCCGTGCAGAAACGCTGCTTTAAATTGGGGAAAAACCGCAAAAGCGGAAGCAATTTATCAACGGGATTTCCCCGTGTGATAAACTTCAGCGCAGTTAAAAGGAGGTTAATCCAAACGGAAATTAGACAAAAACTTCTTCTTTTTACTTTTGGGATCTTCCGAAAGTAAAAAGAAGCAGTTTTTGCCTAATTTCCATTCGGATTAACCTCCTTTTAACAGCGTTGTCGTCTGAAAAAACACCCGCTTTTGCAGTTTTTTTCTAATTTAAAGCCCCATTTCCGCACAGGATTTCCCCCGTGTGATAAACTCCTAAATGTTTCTTGGCAGAGAGGAAGGGAAGGAGATGCAAGGCTGCAGCTCTTTGGAGTGCCCCTGTGTTTGAAGCAACATCATATTGGTTTCCTCTCAGCTACTGACCCTTTAACTGCAATAGGTGGAAATCAGCTTGGGTGTTTCCCAGAGGTAGGTAATTTGTCTAAAATCTCCTTTTTTTCTGATGCTACATGGGAAATGGTTAATAGGAAACAGAGAGGGGCAGCATGGTATAATGGTTTGAGCATCACACTACAGTCCTGGAGACTAGGGTTCGAATCCCTGCTCAGCCATGGAAGCCCACTGGATGACCTTGGGCAAGTCACATTCTCTCAGCCTCAGAGGAAGGCAACCCCCCCCCAAAAAAAAATTCTGGCAAGAAAATCCCATGGAGTTTATCACATGTGACAAATCCCGTGCAGAAACTAGATGTGAAAACAACACGCTTTTGTGGGTTGTTTTTTCACATGGCGTTTGGGGTTAACCCAAATAGAAAGTAGACAAAACCTGCAATTGCGGGTTGTTTTTCAGACGACATTTGCGTGAAAGAGAAATTCTGAAAGTAGAAAGGAGTGGGTTTTGTCAACTTTCCGTTTGGGTTATTTTTGCATTATTTCTCTTTCTGCCAATGCATTTGAAAAACAACCCCCATTTGCAGGTGTTTAGCGGATTTGAAAAGCCCATTTCTGTACAGGATTTGCCTCCGTATGATAAACTCCTATGATAGGTTTGCCTTAAGGTCCCCATAAGTCGAAAATGACTTGAAGGCACATGACAACAACCACTACCTCTCTCTTTCACTTGGGCAGCAGCAAGACAAGGTAACATTGGCCACTCTTTCCCTTTCAAGCAGGCAGCATCAGTTGGAAGTCAAAATGGCCTCCCTTTTTCAATCAGACAGAGAGCATCAGCAGGAGGTCACAATGGCCACCTTCTTCTTTCTCCTTTCACAGAGTCAGAATTAGTTTGGGAACACATTTGTCAGTTTCTCTCTCACTGAAGCCAGGAGCACTATCTCTGAGTACAAATGTCTTCCTTCTTGAAATGGGCAGCAGAATATGGGGAGAGAATCAACTGGTGCATTCATCTTGGCTATGACTGGATGCCTACTTACAATGAATAACCCAAGGTGACCTGGCACCAAAAAAGGTAGAGATGGGTGTGGAGAGCCTAAGAAGTTTGGCAGCATGTGGTTTATAAGAAAGCAGTAGCTTGTAGACTTAACTAGAGCTGGGCACAGTTTGAAAGACAAAATGGCAACTTGTAAGCTGTCAGAATCAAAACCAGGTAACTTTTCAGCATGCGTTTCACGGCGACAATAGAGCTGGCCCTCTGTATCCATAGATTCTTTATCCACAAATTCAACCATCCATGGTTTGAAATGGATCCATTTCAATATTGAAAATATTATATTTAGGGGGAAAATATATATAAATTCCCCCAAGCAAACCTTGATTTTGCCATTTTTAAAATAAGGGACACCATTTTACTATGCCATTGTAGATAATGGGACTTGAGCATCCACAGATTTTAGTATCCACAGGGGGTCCTGGAACCAAACCCCAGTGGATACCAAGGGCCCACTGTATTAGGAGAGAGATTAGATAGCAGCAGAAAATGGGTCACAGCACCAGTGGGCAAAGAGAGGCATCCATAATGCCCAGAGAGGAGGCTGGGGTACCATATGGTGACTGGTAGCCACGGTTCAGGAAAGTAGAATATAAGAAGAGAAGATTTGCAGGAGAGGGCTTTCTCTCAGTCCCACCATTTGTGAAGGCTAGAAAAGAGTCTTTTCAGTGGAATCCACTTCCACAAGAAGTCTGGTTGCCCTCTTCCTACTGTCTTTCAGGCAAGCTTTTGAATTTTAATTATAGAACATTAATGTGTGTGTGAAGGGGTATGCTGTATATTTTTGTGGTGTGCTCTGTTTTTAATCTTTTACTGGTAATTATGTTTTAAATGTTTTTAACAGAGCCAGTGTGGTGGAGTGGCTTGAGCATTGGACTATGACTGTGAAGATCAGGGTTCGAATCCCTACTCAGCCATGAAAACTCACTGTGTGACCTTGGGCAAGTCACACTCTCCAAGCCACAGAAGGAGCCACTGGCAAAACCCCTTCAAAAAATCTTGCCAAGAAAACCCTGTGACAGGCTTTCCATTGGCTCACCATAAGTTGGAAATGACAGGAAGGCATACAACCATTCAGTGGCATCCCTAGGGTTGGCATCACCTGGTGTGGTAAGTCATGGTGTCACCGCCTATCGACCTCTTCCTCCCATTTCACACTATATAGAATCCTTAGTAATGCTTTTTTGCACTAATGTTACTCGTAAATCATAATTCCCATATTCTTCTGAATGTAATGCTAATAGTTGTGATGTAAAAAACTAGAAAAAATGAAATTATACCTTCAAATTACAGTATCATATGCACAACCTAAATGTATTTGCATATACATTGTGAAGATTTGGTTAAAATGTAATTTTTTTAAAGAAAGTTTAAAAAGAATGAAAAAATTAAAATTTCAAAAAAATATGTTTTTTTAAATTGAAATTTTTTAAATTTGAAATTTTAATTTTAAAAATTATGGGGCCTCTCCTTTCTCCTCCCACTGAGCTTTGCCCCACTCCACCACCTCTTAAAGCATTTTAAAGGGAAGCAGATGAATGCCACAGCCCATTTCTGCCAAAAGGTAGGTGTTTGAGAAGCAATTGTGTCACACACCCTTAGGGTGTCACCTGGTGCAGTCCGCACTCCCCTAGTGACGCCACCGCAACAATTACCACAACAATAATTGTTCTTAATCAATTTTTTAAAAAAACCACAATATTGTTACTGATTTTTTTTAACTTTTGGAAAGTAATGTTTTAACTTAACCTTTTAAAAATTATTGTAAGATACCTTCAATCTCATCTCAGCAGAATAGCAGGATGTAAATTCAGGAAAGGAAGGAAGGAAGGAAGGAAGGAAAGCTTTTGAGGTGAAGTAGATGGTGATGCAAACTGCTTAGCTACTTGGGAGTATCTCAGCTACTTTGAGGTGAAGTTGTTGGGAGCATGGAGATATATGGGTAGGGTTGGGCCTCGGCAGACGGCTAATTGAGCCGTCCTGGAGGCAGGGAAGAGGAGGGGCAGGCGCACGCTCGGCGCCCCTTCCTCCTCCCGAGGTTGCCCTTGGAGTAGCCGGCCCTCCGCACGGCCGGCGCTCCGGGGGCAACCTCCCACCGCAGCGTCCACACACGCTGCGGCAGATAAGTCAGTGAAAGTGCGCCCTACGCTTTTGGGGTGCACTTTCACTGACTTCTGAAAGAAGCGCTGATTTAGCGCTCCTTTCAGGGGCGCCGATGGTGTGCCACGGTGCGGATGCTTCGGTCCTGCGGCGCACCATCCCACGGCGTCCCAGAGGCTCTCGTCTGCTTCCCCCCAATATCAGTTCTCATTCCATACTTGAAGGAACAAAACTTACCCCAGGTCATCTCCAAGAACCCCAGCAGTGCAAGAGCTAGCTTGGCGGAGTACTAGTTGCTTCAAAAGAGATGGGGATGTTGAGAATAAAGAATACAAGTATGTGCCCAGGCTTATGATAGGGAGAAGATTAAAGTTAAAATCAATAGTTGCAGTAAAATCAAGAAACACAAGTAAAATTAACACAGAAGGAATAAAATTTAATGTGTAACAGTTTAGCATAACGGTAAAGATTATCAGACTTAGAATTTAGGAGATTCAAGGCCTAAGCAGACTGCCAGAAATAGTGCACATTAAATTGAGGCACTGCCCTGGCTCAGTGCTAGGGAATCATGGGAATTGTATTTTTTTCTGAGACATTGAGCCTTCTCTGTCAGAGAGCTCTGGTGCCACAATAAATTACAGTTCCCATGATTCCCTAGCACTGAGCCAGGGCAGTGCCTCAATTTAATGTGCACTTTTTCTGGCAGTCTGCTTAGGCCTTCAGGCTCTGGTCTCTGCTGAACCATGAAATTTACTGCGTCACCTGCAGCCAGTGATTCTCTCTCAGCCTGATTTACTTCACAGGGCTGTTGTGAAACAGTTCAGGGAGAACCACAGGACTATCTTGAACTCATTGCAGGAAAAGTTATATAAATGTAACAAACTACAAGTTGACTTTGGAACTGCGAAGCATTCAGGAACCAAACACAAGAACAAAACCAGCCACAACTAGTGAAAACAGGAGCTCTGAAGAACAAGTTGCTATTGCCTGGTTCTTTGAAACCAGAAATCCCAAGTTAAACGAGAAAAAAACAATTGAATGGTAGAACACCCCATGCTCTTGAAGCCTCAGACCTTTTTTTTTTTTTTTTTAGTAGGCCTGCCAAGTGTTTTAAGGAATGCCCCTTATCTAACACTAGAAACCCTTTCCTTTATAGGGCTGGCCAATGTTCCTTCATATAAGGAATGCCCCATTTGAAGGATGGAAAGATTTTTCTTTTATGTAGATTGAACAAGATGCCAAAAAAACAGCTGTAGGCTTCTGAATGAGCTCATTCTCCATAGAGCTTGTACTTTGTGTGTGTGTATATATATATATATATATATAGAGAGAGAGAGAGAGAGAGAGAGAGAGAGGCCTTTCATACAAACAGAAATGTGTGCACCATGCAATTTTTGGATGAAGACAATATGTTAATTTTAAAGGGAAATATATGGCTAGATTACCTGAAATCAGTATTTTCATTTGGTAGTTAGGCAGAAAACAAACAGCTACTTCCTATTGTCAATCTTGTATCTCATCAATTTCAACTGTCCTTTATTGCTATTTTGAAAACCTGGCAATCTTATCTCTGAGGCACATAGATCCTTTGGCTGCTCTGTGCCAAGCTGGGAATCGTGTCATCCACCTAGCCTGCATATGCAATAGTGAAAAATACTGAGAGCTGCAGTTCATCAGTCCTTGAAGTCTTGCATGAGTTCCACTCCTATTCTAGGAAGAAGCAGGCCAAAGGACAGAGTATCTGAACTTCTAAGAGCAATGCAAAAAGAGGATTTCAGCAGGTGATGCTCACCTGCTGAAATTTCATCTCCTACACAGCTGTAGGCTTCTGAATGAGCTCATTCTCCATAGAGCTTGTCAATATGGGTACAACTCAAGGTAGGAACTTCTTTGCTTTTCTAATATCAAGACTTTTTATGTCTTATCAACTAGAAGTGTACATTCTTCTTCGTGGTCTCTGCGAATCACACAAATGGGTTACATCTGCGCCTGTGCAGCTAGCTCAGAAAGTTCTGGTATCACTGGGCAAAACTTCAGTTGAAACTTTTTGGTGGTAGTTCGGCCCATCCCTATAAATCCCCTGATGTTCCCGCTCTTTCTCCAGTTCCTTTCATCTGCCGCTTTTGCAGCTAGCAAGGAACTTAGCTCGCTAGAGTTGCTTCACTCAGTGTTTGACCTATCGGCTTTTGGACTTGTTCTGGTTTTCTGACTATTCTCTTGGATTTTGGGCTGGTGATTGTCACAAATTGATTGACCTCGGACTGTTCTTTGACTTTGGATTTTGCTGAACGGACTAAATTGTTGCTGCTATGGCCTCCTTTAAACGTTGCATCAAGTGCAACTAGAAGATCCCAATGACTGATCGGCATGATCAGTGCGTCCTTTGCTTGGGCGAGGCCCACAACTCCAAGTCTTGCCCCTTGTGTAAGGGGATGACCACTCAAGCCCTTAAAAATAGGGACTTGAAATTGACAGCAGCCCTGTGGGAGCAGGCTCTTAGACCGGCTTCTGCCCCACCACAAGGATCTCCTGAGCCTCAGCCTTCTACATCCCGCGTTGAGTCTCGCCAGAATAAGGAGAAATCTAAGGATAAGCCTGTTAGAGACAAGAAGGCTTCTTAAGCTGACAAAGACCGATGTGAGGTGATTGACTCTGGCTCTAAGAAGCATCATGGAAATGGCGATGGAAAAAAGACGGCCAAACGCAAACACCTAGAATCTGAGGGTGAGTCTGCTGGCCATTCTTCTGCCTCCAAAAGAGCCTGGTCTACTTCTCCACAGAACTCCCGCAGGGAAAAACCTTCAAAGTCAGCCAAGACCCCACCAGTGTCGTTTGGCTCTGAGTTGGCTCAAGAGGCCTTGATTTCTAAGCTTTTTTCAACTATGATTCGAGTGGAGTCGGAATCGGAGGGAGAGATTGTCGATACTGAGCTTCCGGCTTTGACGCCCTACAAGCTGCAATGGCCGTCTGGGATTTCTCGGGACAGAGCATTCACTTGATCGGGACCATGCTGTGGGGTCAAATTCTCTCGGTTTCGAAGCCGGTCAGGACAGGTTGCAAATGAGAGCCATGCAACAGGATCCTCTTTTGCTCTAATACCCCAATTTGAGATATGAGGATGGTCGATATTTTCTTCCAGGCAACCATGAGCAGCTCCACCGTGAGTGCCAACGTCCTCCCACCCCACCTCCACTGCCTCCACTGTGGCACGCATCTCTCTTTGAACAGACTGCTTCCAAGGTCCCCGGCAGCTTCTTTGGGCTCGAGTTGGTCCGTACAGTGATACCAATCTCCCACTCCCGAAGGCTCGGATACTGAGAGGCCTGCAAGCCCTGCTGGTTTAGTCAACCTGGTGTCTTCATCACCATCTGATGGCATCAGGTTGTTCACGGACCAAGTCATCCGCATGGCTAATGTTCTTGAAATTGAGATCGCCAGGTTGGATGATGAGGCTATGGATGTGATAGAAAAGAGGGTGCATGGAAAGGTGCCTACGCCTCCAGCACTAGCCTATCTCCCCTTGCTGGAGAAGATCACAAAAAGGTCTTGGGCCACTCCAGCTACAGTGCCATCCACCTCTAGGAAGCTGGAGAATTTATATCGAATCGCCCATCAGAACCAAGTTGGCTATTTGAGCACCCGAAGCCAAATTCAGCCACTGTGGAGGGCTCTCAGCTTGCCTTCACTCCCCAGTCATCCACGTCACCGACAGACTGACTGGGAGAGCAAAAAACGATGCAGTGGCAAAGAAAATCTATGCCGTGGCGGTGCTGGATTTGAAGGTTGCTAATTACACAGCCTATAAGGGGGCCTATGTCCAGCACCTCATGGAGAGGTTGGAGCCACTGCTGCCATCCGTCCAGAAAGATGACAAGCCCCTCGCGATGGCCATTCAAGCTGAGGCTCATGCTCTGGGGGGTCAGCAAATCCTGTCAGCCAGGCATTCTAGACTGTGCTGTGAAGATGCTATCAGGCTCGGTAGCTCTTCACAGGCATGCTTGGTTAAGGACCTCTGACCTAAACCTCCAGGCGAGAACGGCCATTGAAGAAATGCCGTTCGATGATTCCAGCCTCTTTAATAAGGAGACAGATGAGAAACTTAACTTTCGGTACCGCATGAAGGCAGCGGCCCGAAAACACGGCATGTTTTCCACTGCCTTTCATCCATCCCGAAGGCGGTTTGAAGGTTGTTCTCAGTGGTGTCAGCCATACCAGCAGCGCTCCTACCAACAGGAGCATCAAGGCCAACAACAGTCTCAGTAATGGCAAAGGCGGCCGTTGCATTCATCTTCTTCCTGCTCAGGCCAGTGCCAACAGCCTCCTCCTCTGTACTGGCAGGATTTCTGCAGGAAGACTGCGGAATTAGGCAAGAGGAGACAATGATGTGGGGCCACACACTTTGTCACAACCCCCTTTGGGGATAAACTTGAGGCTTTCTTTAACACCTGGGCCTCAATCACCTCCGATTCTTGGGTGCTAGACATTGTCTGCAGGGGTCCACTGGAGCTGTTCTGTCCACCAACCCCTCAGACACCCTACTCACTGTTGGCTAAAGGAGCTATCGAACCTGTGAACCCCTCCCAGGCTCAATATTGCTTTTTTTTTAATTACAAATAAAGTACACATACATAACATGTAACATAACATATAACATAAATCAATAACATTCATCTCTGTTATCCCCTTCCCTCCCCCCTCCCCTAAACTTAAAATATCTTCCATTCTCCATTTCTACATACATTCCCTAGACTAGACAACACAAAACTGACTTCCTTGGTCTGAACCCTTACCGTTTATTTTATTGACTCTAGTTGTCTATCTTTGTAAGTAGTAACTAATTTTCTTCAACTTCACCTATAACACTTTTGCCTTCCCTAATCTTAATTTATTCTCCTTGATTATATTACCATCTTAATCGATTCATTTTCTTTTATTCTGACTTACCTACATAGGTACCTTGTTAGATTTTATCTTGTATATTAGGCCATTTCCCCCTTATATAACTATACAGTTTTTCCCAAACCTTCCTATCCTGCTTCCTTTTTTCTTTAGCTTCAACATTTATGGCTAAATTATCTCTTAGTCCTTCCGAAATTATATCTATTTCCAACATTTCTAACAATTTAAGAATCCATTCTTCCAACATAATGTCTTTCTTTTTTTTCCAATATTTTGCGTACGTTAATCTGGCAGCTGTTAACATATAAAAAATTATTTTGCCGAATCTTCTTTCTAACTCATCCTCCAACATATTTAAGAGCAAAATTTCAGGTTTATGCTTTAACTCTATATCCAAAATTTCTTTAATTCCTTTAACTATCATTTTCCAGAAATTTTCAGCATATACACAATTCCACCATAAATGAAAAAACGTACCTTTCTCCCTTTGACATTTCCAACAGAGGATTTGACCATTACCATAAATTCTACATAGTTTTTCCGGAGATAAGTGCCATCTATACATGATTTTAACAAAATTTTCCTTTATATCCTGGCTTACAGTATATTTCATTCTTTGACCCCATGATATTTCCCATTGTCTTAACTCCAATAGTTTTTTACAATCTTTTGCCCATTTGATCATGTTTTCTTTAACTAAATCTCCTTCCATCTGGTAATCCAATAATGTCTTATAGAATCTTGATAAAGCGGCTGGTTTCTCTTTCAACATTATTTCTTCTAATTTCGAAAGATTTTCTGTAATTTTCTTTGTATTTTTGTCCATTTTAAATCTAGCTTCCATTTGATAATACAAAAACCAGCTACACTTAAAGCCTTCATCTTTAATCTGTTCTATAGGTTTCATTGCAAATCCATTGCCCGTTTTTTTCAGTACATCTCTATACCTCAACCAATTTTCTTTTTTTTGTGCATCAGTGTTGAACAATGCTTCATGGGGGGATAACCAGAGGGGGATATCTGGACTAATCCATCTTTTATATTTATCCCATGTTTTGTACAGAGAAGCTCTTATGAAGTTATTTTTAAAGGCAGCATGTACTTTGACTTTACCATAAAACATATATGCATGGTATCCAAATCTAAGATCATGACCCTCTAATTTTAATAATTTCTTGTCTTCTAATCTGACCCAAGTGCTTAACCATTCTAGAGTACATGCTTCATAGTAAATTTTCACATTGGGAACTGCTAGCCCACCTCTCTTTGTTGAATCCTGCATGTAATTTTGTTTGATTCTTGGTTTCTTACCCTCCCAAATGTATTCTGAAATCTGTTTTTGCCACTCTACAAAAAGTTTGTCATTTTTGATCACAGGAATGGTACGAAAAAGAAATAATATCTTGGGAATTAAGTTCATTTTCACAGCCGCAATCCTTCCCAAGAGAGACAACTTCAGATTTTTCCACTCTTTCATCTCCCTCTTTACTTCCTCCCATTTTTTTACATAATTATTCCAAATTAAGTCTGCATTTTTATTTGTTATTATAATTCCTAAATATCTTGCTTTTTTGGTCATGTTAAATCCTGTCATATCCTTTAATTGTATCTCTTCTTCTCTCCTCATATTCTTGGTGATAACATTTGTTTTATCTAAATTTATCTTTAACCCTGAGATTTTTTCAAAGTCCTTAATCTGATCTAACAAAAATGGTATACAGGTGGTGGGATTTTCTATTGATACTGCGATGTCGTCTGCAAAGGCTCGAACTTTATAGCAATCGCCCTTTATATTCACCCCCTTTATTTCTGAATCTTGATTTATACGCCTGATAAAAATGTCTAGCGTAATCACAAATAAAAGTGGGGAAAGGGGACAACCTTGTCGTGTTCCCTTTTTTATTTCTATTGTTTTAGTTCTGTTACCATTAATTATTATCTTCGCTGTTTGTTTTCTATATATTGCATTTATCCATTGAAGGAACTCCACCCCTAATCCTATCTGTTTTAGTATCATTTTCATTAAATTCCAGTCCAAATTATCAAAGGCCTTCTCAAGATCCAATAGGACTAAGGCCATTTGTTTTTGATTATGAACTTCATAGTATTCTATTATGTTGATAATTTGTCTAATGTTTTCTTTTAATTGCCTATTGGGAATGAAGCCACATTGTTCTTTGGAAATTATCTTCTCTAAAATTTTCTTAAGCCTATTTGATAGAATACCTGCAAATAATTTATAATCTTCATTCAGAAGAGAAATAGGTCTATAACTATTTATATCTTCCTTATTCTTTCCTTCCTTTAATATTAAACATACATTGGCCTCTTCCCATGTTCTAGGCATATTTCTTTTTATAATGTTATTCATAGTTTGAGTTAAAGGATCCTTTATTTCATCTTGAAAGGTTTTATAGAATTTGGAAGTAAAGCCATCGGGACCTGGACTCTTATTATTTTTAAGATTCCTTATAGCTTTTTCTACTTCTTCTTTAGTGATTGGTTGATTTAATTGTTGCCTAAAGTCCTCTTCTATTCTGGGTAATTTACATCTCTTTAAATATTCTTCCATATCCTCTTTTTTCAGTTCTTTATCCTTAAATAAATTATTAAAGTGTTGAAAAAAGATTTCTTTAATTTTTTTCTGTTCAGTGAAGGTTTTCCCATCTTTCCTAATTTTTGATATCACATTCTTATCTCTCTCCTTTTTTAGCCTCCAAGCTAACCATTTCCCTACCTTATTTGCTCCCTGGAATTGCTTAGCTTTTAGTTTTTTCATACTTTTGATTATCACTTCGGTATTTTCTATGGAGTATTGTCTTTGTAAGATTTTTATTTCTTGTATAATTTTCTCCTTATCCTGATTAGAGCACGTAATTAAATCTGATTCCTTACGCTTAATTTCCATGGAAATTAAGTGTATGGAAATATTGCTTTTTTTTCAAGATATTTCACTGTGCCTAAAAAGGACTCGGGCCTGAGTCCCATTTTGGACTTGAGACAATTGAATGCCTGTTTGTGTTACCGTTGCTTCCACATGGTAACTTTGCACTCTATTTTGCCTCTCTTGCATAAAGGACATTGGTTTGCAACTCTGGATCTCAAAGATGCCTATTTCCATATCAGCATTCAGAGAGATCATAGGAGGTTCCTCACCTTTGCCATCGGAACCGACCTGTGCAAGTATAGAGTCCTGCCCTTTGGACTTTCCACAGCGCCGAGAGTGTTTACAAAGTGCATGGCACCTGTGGCAGCCTACCTCAGACAGAAAGGGATCACAGTATTTCCCTGTCTTGACGACTGGCTCTTTACAGCACCATCACCTCAAAGGCTGAGGGATGATCTTCAATTCGCATTGACTCTGTTGGACTCTCTGGGCCTTGTGGTCAACAAAGAGAAATTGAAATTAACACCTGCAAGACAAGTCATGTTCATTGGAGCTCTCCTCAACTCAGCCAGGACTATGGCCTTTCTTCCTCAGGACAGGTTTCAGGCACTCTCAAGGGCCATCCAGAGTTGCTCACGCACAGGCGGGTCATGGCACATGTGATCCAAGTAGCCTTGAGACACATAGCATCAACCCCTTTGTCACCCAGTGGGCCCGTTTGCGACTCAGACCTATACAGTGTTGGTTCCTGTTCGTCTTTGACCCCATGAAGGACCCGCCATCAGTGTAGCTCACAGTACTGAGGATGGTGGCAAACTCATTACTCTGGTGGCTCGAACCCAAAAATGTTTGTTTGGGAGTACCCTTTCTATCCCCTCGGGCTCAAATAACCCTCACCACTGACGCTTCTCTGGAAGGGTGGGGAGCATACACCCAGGACCTGACTGTCAGGGGAGAATGGTCCCTGCAAGAGAAAAGCTTCCACATCAACGCCTTAGAGATATTAGTAGTGGAAAAGGCTCTCAAGGCATTTCTGACTGTACGGGCAGGAAAAGTGGTCTTGTTGTTGACGGACAACACCACAGTCATGTTTTACTTGAACAAACAAGGGGGCTCCAAGTCTCACACATTGTTGCAAATTACCATTCGCATTTGGGACTGGTGCATCTCCAAAAAGATCATGCTCCAGTCAGTGCACCTGCCAGGGGAGGACAATCAATTGGTAGACCAGCTCAGCAGGTCAGCCAACCCCTGCCATGAGTGGCATCTCCACCCAGAAGTGATCCCCAGACTGTTTGCCATCTGGGGAGTACTAGAAGTGGACCTGTTCGCTACCCCGCAGAACACACATTGTACCAGGTTTTGTTCTTGGGTCCGGACCCCATCCTCCCTAGGGGATGCCTTCCAGCTCAAGTGGTCAGGACGGAGGTTTTACGCCTTCCCTTTGTTCCCACTCATCACAAGAGTGATAGGCAAGATGAGGTCTGACGGAACAAATGCTATCCTGATCACCCCATGGTGGCCGAGACAGCCATGGTTTGCGCCCTGATGAGGTGGTCCCGGGAGGAATACCGTCGACTGGAACCTCGTCCCTACCTGCTGACTCTGCACGAGGGCCGAGTCCTCCATCCCGACATGGACAATCTCCCTTTGGTAGCTTGGAGACTGCAACTGTACTGACTTTGCTGGCAGCTGTGCAAGCAGTTGTCTGAGCTGCACAGAAGCCTTCAACTATTAAGTCTTATTCCTTAAAGTGGAACAGATTTATAAACTTCTTGTCATCAAAGAACATTCCTCTGTCCCGTGCATCGGTACCAACAATTTTAGAATTTCTGATGTCGCTGGTCAATGCAGGACTATATGTGAATTCTATTACGTGCTACCTATCCACACTATGCTCTTACTACCAGCTCAAGAATAGACCTTCTCTCTTTGCAGATCCTCTAGTGAAGAGATTCCTCAAAGGACTTTCTAATTTACACCCTCCAGCCTCGGTACTGACGCCAGCCTGGAGCTTAGATCTTGTGTTGGCTCATCTCTCTTCAAAACCCTTCGAGCCCATGGCCACAACGGACCTAAGATTGCTGATCTGGAAGACAGCCTTCTTAGTGGCCATCACCTCTGCTCGACGTGCTGGAGAGATCACTTTCCTACCTATAGTGGTGTTGGCTTTCCATATTAATCAGGAAATTGTCTTGCCCACTCTAGCCCCGAACCCAACCACTGACACCGAATGCAGACTGCATACTTTGGACGTTCGTAGGGCTTTGACCTTTTACATTGACAGGACCTCTGGTTCGAGGCACTCAGAGAGACTCTTTGTGTGCTACACTGAGGCCAAGTTGCCAGTTTTGGCACAAAGGTTCTCCAAGTGGGTAACTGCTGCCATTCACCTCTGCTATGAACTGGTGGGCAAGACCCCACTGGACAGGGTGCAGGCACACTCAACCAGGGGGTAGCTGCATCCTCCACTTTTTTGTCTAGGGTGCCACTGGAGGATATCTGTAAGGCTGCTGTCTGGTCTCAACCAATGACATTTATAAAATATTACAGGTTGGATACAAGGGCCAGACAAGAAGCCTCTTTTGGGAGGACAGTGTTGTTATCTGCTTTGCATTGATATGCTCAGGTGTTGGTATTTATTGATTGTATTATTTGTTGCATACTTGATATTGCACTATTCATTGCATACTCAAACTTATTCACAGAGACACCAGATTACATTGGTGTTTTGCAGTTTACAGTATATTGCTGTTAATGAACTTAACAGTTTACAGTTTGTTATTGTTAATAAACTTCATCTTGTTTTAACTTATAATGTTGTTGTCAGGACACTCCCTCCTCAACTGACCTGAGCTTGTCAGTCTGAATAACCCATTTGTGTGATTTGCAGAGACCACGAAGGACAGTTTGCTTACCTGTAACTGTATTTCTTCGACTGGTCACACAAATCCCAAAATTTTTTTCAAATTTCCAATTTTATTCTGCTACTGCAAGCCCATTTTTGAATTTTCAAAAATTTTAAATTTTTTCATATTTTCACCTGTACCCGGCATCATGGTATTTTTCACATCGAAAATTTTATATTTTTAGTTCAAATTGATAATATATTTATTACATTCGTACCTTTAAACGTATTCCATTTTTCATATTTCCAATTTTATTCTGCTACTGCAAGCCCATTTTTAGAATTTTAAAAATATTTTAATTTTTTGACATTTTCACCTGTACCCGGCATCATGGTATTTTTCAGGTCGAAAATTTTATATTTTTATTTTAAATTAATAATATATTTATTACATTCGTACCTTTAAACGTATTCCATTTTTCATATTTCCAATTTTATTCTCCTACTGCAAGCCCATTTTTAGAATTTTAAAAATATTTTAATTTTTTGACATTTTCACCTGTACCCGGCATCATGGTTTTTTTCATGTCAAAAATTTTATATTTTTAGTTCAAATTGATAATATGTTTATTACATTCGTATCTTTAAACGTATTCCATTTTTCATATTTCGAATTTTATTCTGCTACTGCAATCCCATTTTTAGAATTTTAAAAATATTTTAATTTTTTGACATTTTCACCTGTACTATACATCAGGGTATTTTTCAGGTCGAAAATTTTATATTTTTAGTTTAAGTTAATAATATATTTATTACATTTGTACCTTTAAACGTATTCCATTTTTCATATTTCCAATTTTATTCTGCTACTGCAAGCCCATTTTTGAATTTTCAAAAATTTTAAATTTTTTCATATTTTCACCTGTACCCAGCATCACGGTATTTTTCACATCGAAAATTTTATATTTTTAGTTCAAATTGATAATATATTTATTACATTCGTACCTTTAAACGTATTCCATTTTTCATATTTCCAATTTTATTCTGCTACTGCAAGCCCATTTTTAGAATTTTAAAAATATTTTAATTTTTTGACATTTCCACCTGAACCCGGCATCATGGTATTTTTCAGGTCGAAAATTTTATATTTTTATTTTAAATTAATAATATATTTATTACATTCGTACCTTTAAACGTATTTCATTTTTCATATTTCCAATTTTATTCTGCTACTGCAAGCCCATTTTTGAATTTTCAAAAATTTTAAATTTTTTCATATTTTCACCTGTACCCGGCATCATGGTATTTTTCATGTCGAAAATTTTATATTTTTAATTCAAATTGATAATATATTTATTACATTCGTACCTTTAAACGTATTCCATTTTTCATATTTCAAATTTTATTCTGCTACTGCAAGCCCATTTTTGAATTTTCAAAAATTTTAAATTTTTTCATATTTTCACCTGTACCCGGCATCATGGTATTTTTCACGTCGAAAATTTTATATTTTTATTTTAAGTTAATAATATATTTATTACATTCGTACCTTATTACATTCGTACCTGTATTACATTCGTACATATTTAATTTTTTGACATCAGGGTATTTTTCAGGTCGAAAATTTTATATTTTTAGTTTAAGTTAATAATATATTTATTACATTCGTACCTTTAAACGTATTCCATTTTTCATATTTCCAATTTTATTCTTCTACTGCAAGCCCATTTTTAGAATTTTAAAAATATTTTAATTTTTTGACATTTTCACCTGAACCCGGCATCATGGTATTTTTCATGTCAAAAATTTTATATTTTTAGTTCAAATTGATAATATGTTTATTACATTCGTACCTTTAAACGTATTCCATTTTTCAAATTTCCAATTTTATTCTGCTACTGCAAGCCCATTTTTGAATTTTCAAAAATTTTAAATTTTTTCATATTTTCACCTGTACCCGGCATTATGGTATTTTTCACATCGAAAATTTTATATTTTTATTTTAAGTTAATAATATATTTATTACATTCGTACCTTATTACATTCGTACCTGTATTACATTCGTACATATTTAATTTTTTGACATCAGGGTATTTTTCAGGTCGAAAATTTTATATTTTTAGTTTAAGTTAATAATATATTTGTTACATTCGTACCTTTAAACGTATTCCATTTTTCATATTTCCAATTTTATTCTGCTACTGCAAGCCCATTTTTAGAATTTTAAAAATATTTTAATTTTTTGACATTTTCACCTGTACCCGGCATCATGGTATTTTTCAGGTCGAAAATTTTATATTTTTATTTTAAATTAATAATATATTTATTACATTCGTACCTTTAAACGTATTTCATTTTTCATATTTCCAATTTTATTCTGCTACTGCAAGCCCATTTTTGAATTTTCAAAAATTTTAAATTTTTTCATATTTTCACCTGTACCCGGCATCATGGTATTTTTCACGTCAAAAATTTTATATTTTTAGTTCAAATTGATAATATATTTATTACATTCGTACCTTTAAACGTATTCCATTTTTCATATTTCCAATTTTATTCTGCTACTGCAAGCCCATTTTTAGAATTTTAAAAATATTTTCATTTTTTGACATTTTCACCTGTACTATACATCAGGGTATTTTTCAGGTCTAAAATTTTATATTTTTAGTTTAAGTTAATAATATATTCATTACATTCGTACCTTTAAACGTATTCCATTTTTCATATTTCCAATTTTATTCTGCTACTGCAAGCCCATTTTTGAATTTTCAAAAATTTTAAATTTTTTCATATTTTCACCTGTACCCGGCATCATGGTATTTTTCAGGTCGAAAATTTTATATTTTTAGTTCAAATTGATAATATATTTATTACATTCGTATATTTAAACGTATTCCATTTTTCATATTTCAAATTTTATTCTGCTACTGCAAGCCCATTTTTAGAATTTTAAAAATATTTTAATTTTTTGACATTTTCACCTGTACTATACATCAGGGTATTTTTCAGGTCGAAAATTTTATATTTTTAGTTTAAGTTAATAATATATTTATTACATTCGTACCTTTAAACGTATTCCATTTTTCATATTTCCAATTTTATTCTGCTACTGCAAGCCCATTTTTGAATTTTCAAAAATTTTAAATTTTTTCATATTTTCACCTGTACCCGGCATCATGGTATTTTTCATGTCAAAAATTTTATATTTTTAGTTCAAATTGATAATATGTTTATTACATTCGTACCTTTAAACGTATTCCATTTTTCAAATTTCCAATTTTATTCTGCTACTGCAAGCCCATTTTTGAATTTTCAAAAATTTTAAATTTTTTCATATTTTCACCTGTACCCGGCATCACGGTATTTTTCACATCGAAAATTTTATATTTTTAGTTCAAATTGATAATATATTTATTACATTCGTACCTTTAAACGTATTCCATTTTTCATATTTCCAATTTTATTCTGCTACTGCAAGCCCATTTTTAGAATTTTAAAAATATTTTAATTTTTTGACATTTTCACCTGTACTATACATCAGGGTATTTTTCTGGTCGAAAATTTTATATTTTTATTTTAAATTAATAATATATTTATTACATTCGTACCTTTAAACGTATTTCATTTTTCATATTTCCAATTTTATTCTGCTACTGCAAGCCCATTTTTAGAATTTTAAAAATATTTTAATTTTTTGACATTTTCACCTGTACCCGGCATCATGGTATTTTTCAGGTCGAAAATTTTATATTTTTAGTTCAAATTGATAATATGTTTATTACATTCGTACCTTTAAATGTATTCCATTTTTCAAATTTCCAATTTTATTCTGCTACTGCAAGCCCATTTTTGAATTTTCAAAAATTTTAAATTTTTTCATATTTTCACCTGTACCCGGCATCATGGTATTTTTCACATCGAAAATTTTATATTTTTAGTTCAAATTGATAATATATTTATTACATTCGTACCTTTAAACGTATTCCATTTTTCATATTTCCAATTTTATTCTGCTACTGCAAGCCCATTTTTAGAATTTTAAAAATATTTTAATTTTTTGACATTTTCACCTGTACCCGGCATCATGGTATTTTTCAGGTCGAAAATTTTATATTTTTATTTTAAATTAATAATATATTTATTACATTCGTACCTTTAAACGTATTTCATTTTTCATATTTCCAATTTTATTCTGCTACTGCAAGCCCATTTTTGAATTTTCAAAAATTTTAAATTTTTTCATATTTTCACCTGTACCCGGCATCATGGTATTTTTCACATCGAAAATTTTATATTTTTAGTTCCAATTGATAATATATTTATTACATTCGTATCTTTAAACGTATTCCATTTTTCATATTTCCAATTTTATTCTGCTACTGCAAGCCCATTTTTAGAATTTTAAAAATATTTTAATTTTTTGACATTTCCACCTGAACCCGGCATCATGGTATTTTTCAGGTCGAAAATTTTATATTTTTATTTTAAATTAATAATATATTCATTACATTCGTACCTTTAAACGTATTTCATTTTTCATATTTCCAATTTTATTCTGCTACTGCAAGCCCATTTTTAGAATTTTAAAAATATTTTAATTTTTTGACATTTTCACCTGTACTATACATCAGGGTATTTTTCAGGTGGAAAATTTTATATTTTTAGTTTAAGTTAATAATATATTCATTACATTCGTACCTTTAAACGTATTTCATTTTTCATATTTCCAATTTTATTCTGCTACTGCAAGCCCATTTTTGAATTTTCAAAAATTTTAAATTTTTTCATATTTTCACCTGTACCCGGCATCATGGTATTTTTCACGTCGAAAATTTTATATTTTTAGTTCCAATTGATAATATATTTGTTACATTCGTACCTTTAAACGTATTCCATTTTTCATATTTCCAATTTTATTCTGCTACTGCAAGCCCATTTTTAGAATTTTAAAAATATTTTAATTTTTTGACATTTTCACCTGTACCTGGCATCATGGTATTTTTCAGGTCGAAAATTTTATATTTCTATTTTAAGTTAATAATATATTTATTACATTCGTACCTTTAAACGTATTTCATTTTTCATATTTCCAATTTTATTCTGCTACTGCAAGCCCATTTTTAGAATTTTAAAAATATTTTAATTTTTTGACATTTTCACCTGTACCCGGCATCATGGTATTTTTCAGGTCGAAAATTTTATATTTTTAGTTCAAATTGATAATATGTTTATTACATTCGTACCTTTAAATGTATTCCATTTTTCAAATTTCCAATTTTATTCTGCTACTGCAAGCCCATTTTTGAATTTTCAAAAATTTTAAATTTTTTCATATTTTCACCTGTACCCGGCATTATGGTATTTTTCACATCGAAAATTTTATATTTTTAGTTCAAATTGATAATATATTTATTACATTCGTACCTTTAAACGTATTCCATTTTTCATATTTCCAATTTTATTCTGCTACTGCAAGCCCATTTTTAGAATTTTAAAAAAAATTTAAATTTTTTGACATTTTCACCTGTACCCGGCATCATGGTATTTTTCAGGTCGAAAATTTTATATTTTTATTTTAAATTAATAATATATTTATTACATTCGTATCTTTAAACGTATTCCATTTTTCATATTTCGAATTTTATTCTGCTACTGCAATCCCATTTTTAGAATTTTAAAAATATTTTAATTTTTTGACATTTTCACCTGTACTATACATCAGGGTATTTTTCAGGTCGAAAATTTTATATTTTTAGTTTAAGTTAATAATATATTTATTACATTCGTACCTTTAAACGTATTCCATTTTTCATATTTCCAATTTTATTCTGCTACTGCAAGCCCATTTTTGAATTTTCAAAAATTTTAAATTTTTTCATATTTTCACCTGTACTATACATCAGGGTATTTTTCTGGTCGAAAATTTTATATTTTTATTTTAAATTAATAATATATTTATTACATTCGTACCTTTAAACGTATTTCATTTTTCATATTTCCAATTTTATTCTGCTACTGCAAGCCCATTTTTAGAATTTTAAAAATATTTTAATTTTTTGACATTTTCACCTGTACCCGGCATCATGGTATTTTTCAGGTCGAAAATTTTATATTTTTAGTTCAAATTGATAATATGTTTATTACATTCGTACCTTTAAATGTATTCCATTTTTCAAATTTCCAATTTTATTCTGCTACTGCAAGCCCATTTTTGAATTTTCAAAAATTTTAAATTTTTTCATATTTTCACCTGTACCCGGCATCATGGTATTTTTCACATCGAAAATTTTATATTTTTAGTTCAAATTGATAATATATTTATTACATTCGTACCTTTAAACGTATTCCATTTTTCATATTTCCAATTTTATTCTGCTACTGCAAGCCCATTTTTAGAATTTTAAAAATATTTTAATTTTTTGACATTTTCACCTGTACCCGGCATCATGGTATTTTTCACATCGAAAATTTTATATTTTTAGTTCAAATTGATAATATATTTATTACATTCGTACCTTTAAACGTATTCCATTTTTCATATTTCCAATTTTATTCTGCTACTGCAAGCCCATTTTTAGAATTTTAAAAATATTTTAATTTTTTGACATTTTCACCTGTACCCGGCATCATGGTATTTTTCAGGTCGAAAATTTTATATTTTTATTTTAAATTAATAATATATTCATTACATTCGTACCTTTAAACGTATTTCATTTTTCATATTTCCAATTTTATTCTGCTACTGCAAGCCCATTTTTAGAATTTTAAAAATATTTTAATTTTTTGACATTTTCACCTGTACTATACATCAGGGTATTTTTCAGGTGGAAAATTTTATATTTTTAGTTTAAGTTAATAATATATTCATTACATTCGTACCTTTAAACGTATTTCATTTTTCATATTTCCAATTTTATTCTGCTACTGCAAGCCCATTTTTGAATTTTCAAAAATTTTAAATTTTTTCATATTTTCACCTGTACCCGGCATCATGGTATTTTTCACGTCGAAAATTTTATATTTTTAGTTCCAATTGATAATATATTTATTACATTCGTACCTTTAAACGTATTCCATTTTTCATATTTCCAATTTTATTCTGCTACTGCAAGCCCATTTTTAGAATTTTAAAAATATTTTAATTTTTTGACATTTTCACCTGTACCCGGCATCATGGTATTTTTCAGGTCGAAAATTTTATATTTTTATTTTAAATTAATAATATATTTATTACATTCGTACCTTTAAACGTATTTCATTTTTCATATTTCCAATTTTATTCTGCTACTGCAAGCCCATTTTTGAATTTTCAAAAATTTTAAATTTTTTCATATTTTCACCTGTACCCGGCATCATGGTATTTTTCACATCGAAAATTTTATATTTTTAGTTCCAATTGATAATATATTTATTACATTCGTATCTTTAAACGTATTCCATTTTTTATATTTCCAATTTTATTCTGCTACTGCAAGCCCATTTTTAGAATTTTAAAAATATTTTAATTTTTTGACATTTTCACCTGTACCCGGCATCATGGTATTTTTCAGGTCGAAAATTTTATATTTTTATTTTAAATTAATAATATATTTATTACATTCGTACCTTTAAACGTATTTCATTTTTCATATTTCCAATTTTATTCTGCTACTGCAAGCCCATTTTTGAATTTTCAAAAATTTTAAATTTTTTCATATTTTCACCTGTACCCGGCATCATGGTATTTTTCACATCGAAAATTTTATATTTTTAGTTCCAATTGATAATATATTTATTACATTCGTATCTTTAAACGTATTCCATTTTTCATATTTCCAATTTTATTCTGCTACTGCAAGCCCATTTTTAGAATTTTAAAAATATTTTAATTTTTTGACATTTCCACCTGAACCCGGCATCATGGTATTTTTCAGGTCGAAAATTTTATATTTTTATTTTAAATTAATAATATATTCATTACATTCGTACCTTTAAACGTATTTCATTTTTCATATTTCCAATTTTATTCTGCTACTGCAAGCCCATTTTTAGAATTTTAAAAATATTTTAATTTTTTGACATTTTCACCTGTACTATACATCAGGGTATTTTTCAGGTGGAAAATTTTATATTTTTAGTTTAAGTTAATAATATATTCATTACATTCGTACCTTTAAACGTATTTCATTTTTCATATTTCCAATTTTATTCTGCTACTGCAAGCCCATTTTTGAATTTTCAAAAATTTTAAATTTTTTCATATTTTCACCTGTACCCGGCATCATGGTATTTTTCACGTCGAAAATTTTATATTTTTAGTTCCAATTGATAATATATTTATTACATTCGTACCTTTAAACGTATTCCATTTTTCATATTTCCAATTTTATTCTGCTACTGCAAGCCCATTTTTAGAATTTTAAAAATATTTTAATTTTTTGACATTTTCACCTGTACCCGGCATCATGGTATTTTTCAGGTCGAAAATTTTATATTTTTATTTTAAATTAATAATATATTTATTACATTCGTACCTTTAAACGTATTTCATTTTTCATATTTCCAATTTTATTCTGCTACTGCAAGCCCATTTTTGAATTTTCAAAAATTTTAAATTTTTTCATATTTTCACCTGTACCCGGCATCATGGTATTTTTCACATCGAAAATTTTATATTTTTAGTTCCAATTGATAATATATTTATTACATTCGTATCTTTAAACGTATTCCATTTTTCATATTTCCAATTTTATTCTGCTACTGCAAGCCCATTTTTAGAATTTTAAAAATATTTTAATTTTTTGACATTTTCACCTGTACCCGGCATCATGGTATTTTTCAGGTCGAAAATTTTATATTTTTATTTTAAATTAATAATATATTTATTACATTCGTACCTTTAAACGTATTTCATTTTTCATATTTCCAATTTTATTCTGCTACTGCAAGCCCATTTTTGAATTTTCAAAAATTTTAAATTTTTTCATATTTTCACCTGTACCCGGCATCATGGTATTTTTCACATCGAAAATTTTATATTTTTAGTTCCAATTGATAATATATTTATTACATTCGTATCTTTAAACGTATTCCATTTTTCATATTTCCAATTTTATTCTGCTACTGCAAGCCCATTTTTAGAATTTTAAAAATATTTTAATTTTTTGACATTTCCACCTGAACCCGGCATCATGGTATTTTTCAGGTCGAAAATTTTATATTTTTATTTTAAATTAATAATATATTCATTACATTCGTACCTTTAAACGTATTTCATTTTTCATATTTCCAATTTTATTCTGCTACTGCAAGCCCATTTTTAGAATTTTAAAAATATTTTAATTTTTTGACATTTTCACCTGTACTATACATCAGGGTATTTTTCAGGTGGAAAATTTTATATTTTTAGTTTAAGTTAATAATATATTCATTACATTCGTACCTTTAAACGTATTTCATTTTTCATATTTCCAATTTTATTCTGCTACTGCAAGCCCATTTTTGAATTTTCAAAAATTTTAAATTTTTTCATATTTTCACCTGTACCCGGCATCATGGTATTTTTCACGTCGAAAATTTTATATTTTTAGTTCCAATTGATAATATATTTATTACATTCGTACCTTTAAACGTATTCCATTTTTCATATTTCCAATTTTATTCTGCTACTGCAAGCCCATTTTTAGAATTTTAAAAATATTTTAATTTTTTGACATTTTCACCTGTACCCGGCATCATGGTATTTTTCAGGTCGAAAATTTTATATTTTTATTTTAAGTTAATAATATATTTATTACATTCGTACCTTTAAACGTATTTCATTTTTCATATTTCCAATTTTATTCTGCTACTGCAAGCCCATTTTTAGAATTTTAAAAATATTTTAATTTTTTGACATTTTCACCTGTACCCGGCATCATGGTATTTTTCAGGTCGAAAATTTTATATTTTTAGTTCAAATTGATAATATGTTTATTACATTCGTACCTTTAAATGTATTCCATTTTTCAAATTTCCAATTTTATTCTGCTACTGCAAGCCCATTTTTGAATTTTCAAAAATTTTAAATTTTTTCATATTTTCACCTGTACCCGGCATTATGGTATTTTTCACATCGAAAATTTTATATTTTTAGTTCAAATTGATAATATATTTATTACATTCGTACCTTTAAACGTATTCCATTTTTCATATTTCCAATTTTATTCTGCTACTGCAAGCCCATTTTTAGAATTTTAAAAAAAATTTAAATTTTTTGACATTTTCACCTGTACCCGGCATCATGGTATTTTTCAGGTCGAAAATTTTATATTTTTATTTTAAATTAATAATATATTTATTACATTCGTATCTTTAAACGTATTCCATTTTTCATATTTCGAATTTTATTCTGCTACTGCAATCCCATTTTTAGAATTTTAAAAATATTTTAATTTTTTGACATTTTCACCTGTACTATACATCAGGGTATTTTTCAGGTCGAAAATTTTATATTTTTAGTTTAAGTTAATACTATATTTATTACATTCGTACCTTTAAACGTATTCCATTTTTCATATTTCCAATTTTATTCTGCTACTGCAAGCCCATTTTTGAATTTTCAAAAATTTTAAATTTTTTCATATTTTCACCTGTACCTGGCATCATGGTATTTTTCATGTCAAAAATTTTATATTTTTAGTTCAAATTGATAATATGTTTATTACATTCGTACCTTTAAACGTATTCCATTTTTCAAATTTCCAATTTTATTCTGCTACTGCAAGCCCATTTTTGAATTTTCAAAAATTTTAAATTTTTTCATATTTTCACCTGTACCCGGCATCACGGTATTTTTCACATCAAAAATTTTATATTTTTAGTTCAAATTGATAATATATTTATTACATTCGTACCTTTAAACGTATTCCATTTTTCATATTTCCAATTTTATTCTGCTACTGCAAGCCCATTTTTAGAATTTTAAAAATATTTTAATTTTTTGACATTTTCACCTGTACTATACATCAGGGTATTTTTCTGGTCGAAAATTTTATATTTTTATTTTAAATTAATAATATATTTATTACATTCGTACCTTTAAACGTATTTCATTTTTCATATTTCCAATTTTATTCTGCTACTGCAAGCCCATTTTTAGAATTTTAAAAATATTTTAATTTTTTGACATTTTCACCTGTACCCGGCATCATGGTATTTTTCAGGTCGAAAATTTTATATTTTTATTTTAAATTAATAATATATTTATTACATTCGTACCTTTAAACGTATTCCATTTTTCATATTTCCAATTTTATTCTCCTACTGCAAGCCCATTTTTAGAATTTTAAAAATATTTTAATTTTTTGACATTTTCACCTGTACTATACATCAGGGTATTTTTCAGGTCGAAAATTTTATATTTTTAGTTCAAATTGATAATATGTTTATTACATTCGTACCTTTAAACGTATTCCATTTTTCAAATTTCCAATTTTATTCTGCTACTGCAAGCCCATTTTTGAATTTTCAAAAATTTTAAATTTTTTCATATTTTCACCTGTACCCGGCATCACGGTATTTTTCACGTCGAAAATTTTATATTTTTAGTTCAAATTGATAATATATTTATTACATTCGTACCTTTAAACGTATTCCATTTTTTATATTTCCAATTTTATTCTGCTACTGCAAGCCCATTTTTAGAATTTTAAAAATATTTTAATTTTTTGACATTTTCACCTGTACTATACATCAGGGAATTTTTCTGGTCGAAAATTTTATATTTTTATTTTAAATTAATAATATATTTATTACATTCGTACCTTTAAACGTATTTCATTTTTCATATTTCCAATTTTATTCTGCTACTGCAAGCCCATTTTTAGAATTTTAAAAATATTTTAATTTTTTGACATTTTCACCTGTACTATACATCAGGGTATTTTTCAGGTGGAAAATTTTATATTTTTAGTTTAAGTTAATAATATATTCATTACATTCGTACCTTTAAACGTATTTCATTTTTCATATTTCCAATTTTATTCTGCTACTGCAAGCCCATTTTTGAATTTTCAAAAATTTTAAATTTTTTCATATTTTCACCTGTACCTGGCATCATGGTATTTTTCACGTCGAAAATTTTATATTTTTAGTTCCAATTGATAATATATTTATTACATTCGTACCTTTAAACGTATTCCATTTTTTATATTTCCAATTTTATTCTGCTACTGCAAGCCCATTTTTAGAATTTTAAAAATATTTTAATTTTTTGACATTTTCACCTGTACTATACATCAGGGTATTTTTCTGGTCGAAAATTTTATACTTTTATTTTAAATTAATAATATATTTATTACATTCGTACCTTTAAACGTATTTCATTTTTCATATTTCCAATTTTATTCTGCTACTGCAAGCCCATTTTTAGAATTTTAAAAATATTTTAATTTTTTGACATTTTCACCTGTACTATACATCAGGGTATTTTTCAGGTGGAAAATTTTATATTTTTAGTTTAAGTTAATAATATATTCATTACATTCGTACCTTTAAACGTATTTCATTTTTCATATTTCCAATTTTATTCTGCTACTGCAAGCCCATTTTTGAATTTTCAAAAATTTTAAATTTTTTCATATTTTCACCTGTACCCGGCATCATGGTATTTTTCACATCGAAAATTTTATATTTTTAGTTCAAATTGATAATATATTTATTACATTCGTACCTTTAAACGTATTCCATTTTTCAAATTTCCAATTTTATTCTGCTACTGCAAGCCCATTTTTGAATTTTCAAAAATTTTAAATTTTTTCATATTTTCACCTGTACCCGGCATCATGGTATTTTTCAGGTCGAAAATTTTATATTTTTATTTTAAATTAATAATATATTTATTACATTCGTACCTTTAAACGTATTCCATTTTTCATATTTCCAATTTTATTCTCCTACTGCAAGCCCATTTTTAGAATTTTAAAAATATTTTAATTTTTTGACATTTTCACCAGTACCCGGCATCATGGTTTTTTTCATTTCAAAAATTTTATATTTTTAGTTCAAATTGATAATATGTTTATTACATTCGTACCTTTAAACGTATTCCATTTTTCAAATTTCCAATTTTATTCTGCTACTGCAAGCCCATTTTTGAATTTTCAAAAATTTTAAATTTTTTCATATTTTCACCTGTACCCGGCATCATGGTATTTTTCACTTCGAAAATTTTATATTTTTAGTTCAAATTGATAATAAATTTATTACATTCGTACCTTTAAACGTATTCCATTTTTCATATTTCCAATTTTATTCTGCTACTGCAAGCCCATTTTTAGAATTTTAAAAATATTTTAATTTTTTGACATTTTCACCTGTACTATACATCAGGGTACTTTTCTGGTCGAAAATTTTATATTTTTATTTTAAATTAATAATATATTTATTACATTCGTACCTTTAAACGTATTTCATTTTTCATATTTCCAATTTTATTCTGCTACTGCAAGCCCATTTTTAGAATTTTAAAAATATTTTAATTTTTTGACATTTTCACCTGTACCCGGCATCATGGTATTTTTCAGGTCGAAAATTTTATATTTTTAGTTCAAATTGATAATATGTTTATTACATTCGTACCTTTAAATGTATTCCATTTTTCAAATTTCCAATTTTATTCTGCTACTGCAAGCCCATTTTTGAATTTTCAAAAATTTTAAATTTTTTCATATTTTCACCTGTACCCGGCATCATGGTATTTTTCACATCAAAAATTTTATATTTTTAGTTCATATTGATAATATATTTATTACATTCGTACCTTTAAACGTATTCCATTTTTCATATTTCCAATTTTATTCTGCTACTGCAAGCCCATTTATAGAATTTTAAAAATATTTTAATTTTTTGACATTTTCACCTGTACCCGGCATCATGGTATTTTTCATGTCAAAAATTTTATATTTTTAGTTCAAATTGATAATATGTTTATTACATTCATACCTTTAAACGTATTCCATTTTTCAAATTTCCAATTTTATTCTGCTACTGCAAGCCCATTTTTAGAATTTTAAAAATATTTTAATTTTTTGACATTTTCACCTGTACTATACATCAGGGTATTTTTCAGGTGGAAAATTTTATATTTTTAGTTTAAGTTAATAATATATTCATTACATTCGTACCTTTAAACGTATTTCATTTTTCATATTTCCAATTTTATTCTGCTACTGCAAGCCCATTTTTGAATTTTCAAAAATTTTAAATTTTTTCATATTTTCACCTGTACCCGGCATCATGGTATTTTTCACGTCAAAAATTTTATATTTTTAGTTCCAATTGATAATATATTTATTACATTCGTACCTTTAAACGTATTCCATTTTTCATATTTCCAATTTTATTCTGCTACTGCAAGCCCATTTTTAGAATTTTAAAAATATTTTAATTTTTTGACATTTTCACCTGTACCCGGCATCATGGTATTTTTCAGGTCGAAAATTTTATATTTTTATTTTAAGTTAATAATATATTTATTACATTCGTACCTTTAAACGTATTCCATTTTTCATATTTCCAATTTTATTCTGCTACTGCAAGCCCATTTTTAGAATTTTAAAAATATTTTAATTTTTTGACATTTTCACCTGTACTATACATCAGGGTATTTTTCTGGTCGAAAATTTTATATTTTTATTTTAAATTAATAATATATTTATTACATTCGTACCTTTAAACGTATTCCATTTTTCATATTTCCAATTTTATTCTGCTACTGCAAGCCCATTTTTAGAATTTTAAAAATATTTTAATTTTTTGACATTTTCACCTGTACCCGGCATCATGGTATTTTTCAGGTCGAAAATTTTATATTTTTATTTTAAGTTAATAATATATTTATTACATTCGTACCTTTAAACGTATTTCATTTTTCATATTTCCAATTTTATTCTGCTACTGCAAGCCCATTTTTAGAATTTTAAAAATATTTTAATTTTTTGACATTTTCACCTGTACCCGGCATCATGGTATTTTTCAGGTCGAAAATTTTATATTTTTAGTTCAAATTGATATGTTTATTACATTCGTACCTTTAAATGTATTCCATTTTTCAAATTTCCAATTTTATTCTGCTACTGCAAGCCCATTTTTGAATTTTCAAAAATTTTAAATTTTTTCATATTTTCACCTGTACCCGGCATTATGGTATTTTTCACATCGAAAATTTTATATTTTTAGTTCAAATTGATAATATATTTATTACATTCGTACCTTTAAACGTATTCCATTTTTCATATTTCCAATTTTATTCTGCTACTGCAAGCCCATTTTTAGAATTTTAAAAAAAATTTAAATTTTTTGACATTTTCACCTGTACCCGGCATCATGGTATTTTTCAGGTCGAAAATTTTATATTTTTATTTTAAATTAATAATATATTTATTACATTCGTACCTTTAAACGTATTCCATTTTTCATATTTCCAATTTTATTCTGCTACTGCAAGCCCATTTTTGAATTTTCAAAAATTTTAAATTTTTTCATATTTTCACCTGTACCCGGCATCATGGTATTTTTCAGGTCGAAAATTTTATATTTTTATTTTAAATTAATAATATATTTATTACATTCGTACCTTTAAACGTATTCCATTTTTCATATTTCCAATTTTATTCTCCTACTGCAAGCCCATTTTTAGAATTTTAAAAATATTTTAATTTTTTGACATTTTCACCTGTACCCGGCATCATGGTTTTTTTCATGTCAAAAATTTTATATTTTTAGTTCAAATTGATAATATGTTTATTACATTCGTACCTTTAAACGTATTCCATTTTTCATATTTCCAATTTTATTCTGCTACTGCAAGCCCATTTTTAGAATTTTAAAAATATTTTAATTTTTTGACATTTTCACCTGTACCCGGCATCATGGTATTTTTCAGGTCAAAAATTTTATATTTTTATTTTAAATTAATAATATATTTATTACATTCGTACCTTTAAACGTATTTCATTTTTCATATTTCCAATTTTATTCTGCTACTGCAAGCCCATTTTTGAATTTTCAAAAATTTTAATTTTTTGACATTTCCACCTGAACCCGGCATCAGGGTATTTTTCAGGTGGAAAATTTTATATTTTTAGTTTAAGTTAATAATATATTCATTACATTCGTACCTTTAAACGTATTTCATTTTTCATATTTCCAATTTTATTCTGCTACTGCAAGCCCATTTTTGAATTTTCAAAAATTTTAAATTTTTTCATATTTTCACCTGTACCCGGCATCATGGTATTTTTCACGTTGAAAATTTTATATTTTTAGTTCCAATTGATAATATATTTATTACATTCGTACCTTTAAACGTATTCCATTTTTCATATTTCCAATTTTATTCTGCTACTGCAAGCCCATTTTTAGAATTTTAAAAATATTTTAATTTTTTGACATTTTCACCTGTACCCGGCATCATGGTATTTTTCAGGTCGAAAATTTTATATTTTTATTTTAAGTTAATAATATATTTATTACATTCGTACCTTTAAACGTATTTCATTTTTCATATTTCCAATTTTATTCTGCTACTGCAAGCCCATTTTTAGAATTTTAAAAATATTTTAATTTTTTGACATTTTCACCTGTACCCGGCATCATGGTATTTTTCAGGTCGAAAATTTTATATTTTTAGTTCAAATTGATAATATGTTTATTACATTCGTACCTTTAAATGTATTCCATTTTTCAAATTTCCAATTTTATTCTGCTACTGCAAGCCCATTTTTGAATTTTCAAAAATTTTAAATTTTTTCATATTTTCACCTGTACCCGGCATTATGGTATTTTTCACATCGAAAATTTTATATTTTTAGTTCAAATTGATAATATATTTATTACATTCGTACCTTTAAACGTATTCCATTTTTCATATTTCCAATTTTATTCTGCTACTGCAAGCCCATTTTTAGAATTTTAAAAAAAATTTAAATTTTTTGACATTTTCACCTGTACCCGGCATCATGGTATTTTTCAGGTCGAAAATTTTATATTTTTATTTTAAATTAATAATATATTTATTACATTCGTATCTTTAAACGTATTCCATTTTTCATATTTCGAATTTTATTCTGCTACTGCAATCCCATTTTTAGAATTTTAAAAATATTTTAATTTTTTGACATTTTCACCTGTACTATACATCAGGGTATTTTTCAGGTCGAAAATTTTATATTTTTAGTTTAAGTTAATAATATATTTATTACATTCGTACCTTTAAACGTATTCCATTTTTCATATTTCCAATTTTATTCTGCTACTGCAAGCCCATTTTTGAATTTTCAAAAATTTTAAATTTTTTCATATTTTCACCTGTACCCGGCATCATGGTATTTTTCACGTTGAAAATTTTATATTTTTAGTTCCAATTGATAATATATTTATTACATTCGTACCTTTAAACGTATTCCATTTTTCATATTTCCAATTTTATTCTGCTACTGCAAGCCCATTTTTAGAATTTTAAAAATATTTTAATTTTTTGACATTTTCACCTGTACCCGGCATCATGGTATTTTTCAGGTCGAAAATTTTATATTTTTATTTTAAGTTAATAATATATTTATTACATTCGTACCTTTAAACGTATTTCATTTTTCATATTTCCAATTTTATTCTGCTACTGCAAGCCCATTTTTAGAATTTTAAAAATATTTTAATTTTTTGACATTTTCACCTGTACCCGGCATCATGGTATTTTTCAGGTCGAAAATTTTATATTTTTAGTTCAAATTGATAATATGTTTATTACATTCGTACCTTTAAATGTATTCCATTTTTCAAATTTCCAATTTTATTCTGCTACTGCAAGCCCATTTTTGAATTTTCAAAAATTTTAAATTTTTTCATATTTTCACCTGTACCCGGCATTATGGTATTTTTCACATCGAAAATTTTATATTTTTAGTTCAAATTGATAATATATTTATTACATTCGTACCTTTAAACGTATTCCATTTTTCATATTTCCAATTTTATTCTGCTACTGCAAGCCCATTTTTAGAATTTTAAAAAAAATTTAAATTTTTTGACATTTTCACCTGTACCCGGCATCATGGTATTTTTCAGGTCGAAAATTTTATATTTTTATTTTAAATTAATAATATATTTATTACATTCGTATCTTTAAACGTATTCCATTTTTCATATTTCGAATTTTATTCTGCTACTGCAATCCCATTTTTAGAATTTTAAAAATATTTTAATTTTTTGACATTTTCACCTGTACTATACATCAGGGTATTTTTCAGGTCGAAAATTTTATATTTTTAGTTTAAGTTAATAATATATTTATTACATTCGTACCTTTAAACGTATTCCATTTTTCATATTTCCAATTTTATTCTGCTACTGCAAGCCCATTTTTGAATTTTCAAAAATTTTAAATTTTTTCATATTTTCACCTGTACCCGGCATCATGGTATTTTTCATGTCAAAAATTTTATATTTTTAGTTCAAATTGATAATATGTTTATTACATTCGTACCTTTAAACGTATTCCATTTTTCAAATTTCCAATTTTATTCTGCTACTGCAAGCCCATTTTTGAATTTTCAAAAATTTTAAATTTTTTCATATTTTCACCTGTACCCGGCATCACGGTATTTTTCACATCGAAAATTTTATATTTTTAGTTCAAATTGATAATATATTTATTACATTCGTACCTTTAAACGTATTCCATTTTTCATATTTCCAATTTTATTCTGCTACTGCAAGCCCATTTTTAGAATTTTAAAAATATTTTAATTTTTTGACATTTTCACCTGTACCCGGCATCATGGTATTTTTCAGGTCGAAAATTTTATATTTTTATTTTAAATTAATAATATATTTATTACATTCGTACCTTTAAACGTATTCCATTTTTCATATTTCCAATTTTATTCTCCTACTGCAAGCCCATTTTTAGAATTTTAAAAATATTTTAATTTTTTGACATTTTCACCTGTACCCAGCATCATGGTTTTTTTCATGTCAAAAATTTTATATTTTTAGTTCAAATTGATAATATGTTTATTACATTCGTACCTTTAAACGTATTCCATTTTTCAAATTTCCAATTTTATTCTGCTACTGCAAGCCCATTTTTGAATTTTCAAAAATTTTAAATTTTTTCATATTTTCACCTGTACCCGGCATCACGGTATTTTTCACATCGAAAATTTTATATTTTTAGTTCAAATTGATAATATATTTATTACATTCGTACCTTTAAACGTATTCCATTTTTTATATTTCCAATTTTATTCTGCTACTGCAAGCCCATTTTTAGAATTTTAAAAATATTTTAATTTTTTGACATTTTCACCTGTACTATACATCAGGGTATTTTTCAGGTGGAAAATTTTATATTTTTAGTTTAAGTTAATAATATATTCATTACATTCGTACCTTTAAACGTATTTCATTTTTCATATTTCCAATTTTATTCTGCTACTGCAAGCCCATTTTTGAATTTTCAAAAATTTTAAATTTTTTCATATTTTCACCTGTACCCGGCATCATGGTATTTTTCACGTCAAAAATTTTATATTTTTAGTTCCAATTGATAATATGTTTATTACATTCGTACCTTTAAACGTATTCCATTTTTCATATTTCCAATTTTATTCTGCTACTGCAAGCCCATTTTTAGAATTTTAAAAATATTTTAATTTTTTGAAATTTTCACCTGTACCCGGCATCATGGTATTTTTCAGGTCGAAAATTTTATATTTTTATTTTAAGTTAATAATATATTTATTACATTCGTACCTTTAAACGTATTTCATTTTTCATATTTCCAATTTTATTCTGCTACTGCAAGCCCATTTTTAGAATTTTAAAAATATTTTAATTTTTTGACATTTTCACCTGTACCCGGCATCATGGTATTTTTCAGGTCGAAAATTTTATATTTTTAGTTCAAATTGATATGTTTATTACATTCGTACCTTTAAATGTATTCCATTTTTCAAATTTCAAATTTTATTCTGCTACTGCAAGCCCATTTTTGAATTTTCAAAAATTTTAAATTTTTTCATATTTTCACCTGTACCCGGCATTATGGTATTTTTCACATCGAAAATTTTATATTTTTAGTTCAAATTGATAATATATTTATTACATTCGTACCTTTAAACGTATTCCATTTTTCATATTTCCAATTTTATTCTGCTACTGCAAGCCCATTTTTAGAATTTTAAAAAAAATTTAAATTTTTTGACATTTTCACCTGTACCCGGCATCATGGTATTTTTCAGGTCGAAAATTTTATATTTTTATTTTAAATTAATAATATATTTATTACATTCGTATCTTTAAACGTATTCCATTTTTCATATTTCGAATTTTATTCTGCTACTGCAATCCCATTTTTAGAATTTTAAAAATATTTTAATTTTTTGACATTTTCACCTGTACTATACATCAGGGTATTTTTCAGGTCGAAAATTTTATATTTTTAGTTTAAGTTAATAATATATTTATTACATTCGTACCTTTAAACGTATTCCATTTTTCAAATTTCCAATTTTATTCTGCTACTGCAAGCCCATTTTTGAATTTTCAAAAATTTTAAATTTTTTCATATTTTCACCTGTACCCGGCATCATGGTATTTTTCATGTCAAAAATTTTATATTTTTAGTTCAAATTGATAATATGTTTATTACATTCGTACCTTTAAACGTATTCCATTTTTCAAATTTCCAATTTTATTCTGCTACTGCAAGCCCATTTTTGAATTTTCAAAAATTTTAAATTTTTTCATATTTTCACCTGTACCCGGCATCACGGTATTTTTCACATCGAAAATTTTATATTTTTAGTTCAAATTGATAATATATTTATTACATTCGTACCTTTAAACGTATTCCATTTTTCATATTTCCAATTTTATTCTGCTACTGCAAGCCCATTTTTAGAATTTTAAAAATATTTTAATTTTTTGACATTTTCACCTGTACCCGGCATCATGGTATTTTTCAGGTCGAAAATTTTATATTTTTATTTTAAATTAATAATATATTTATTACATTCGTACCTTTAAACGTATTCCATTTTTCATATTTCCAATTTTATTCTCCTACTGCAAGCCCATTTTTAGAATTTTAAAAATATTTTAATTTTTTGACATTTTCACCTGTACCCAGCATCATGGTTTTTTTCATGTCAAAAATTTTATATTTTTAGTTCAAATTGATAATATGTTTATTACATTCGTACCTTTAAACGTATTCCATTTTTCAAATTTCCAATTTTATTCTGCTACTGCAAGCCCATTTTTGAATTTTCAAAAATTTTAAATGTTTTCATATTTTCACCTGTACCCGGCATCACGGTATTTTTCACATCGAAAATTTTATATTTTTAGTTCAAATTGATAATATATTTATTACATTCGTACCTTTAAACGTATTCCATTTTTTATATTTCCAATTTTATTCTGCTACTGCAAGCCCATTTTTAGAATTTTAAAAATATTTTAATTTTTTGACATTTTCACCTGTACTATACATCAGGGTATTTTTCAGGTGGAAAATTTTATATTTTTAGTTTAAGTTAATAATATATTCATTACATTCGTACCTTTAAACGTATTTCATTTTTCATATTTCCAATTTTATTCTGCTACTGCAAGCCCATTTTTGAATTTTCAAAAATTTTAAATTTTTTCATATTTTCACCTGTACCCGGCATCATGGTATTTTTCACGTCAAAAATTTTATATTTTTAGTTCCAATTGATAATATATTTATTACATTCGTACCTTTAAACGTATTCCATTTTTCATATTTCCAATTTTATTCTGCTACTGCAAGCCCATTTTTAGAATTTTAAAAATATTTTAATTTTTTGAAATTTTCACCTGTACCCGGCATCATGGTATTTTTCAGGTCGAAAATTTTATATTTTTATTTTAAGTTAATAATATATTTATTACATTCGTACCTTTAAACGTATTTCATTTTTCATATTTCCAATTTTATTCTGCTACTGCAAGCCCATTTTTAGAATTTTAAAAATATTTTAATTTTTTGACATTTTCACCTGTACCCGGCATCATGGTATTTTTCAGGTCGAAAATTTTATATTTTTAGTTCAAATTGATATGTTTATTACATTCGTACCTTTAAATGTATTCCATTTTTCAAATTTCCAATTTTATTCTGCTACTGCAAGCCCATTTTTGAATTTTCAAAAATTTTAAATTTTTTCATATTTTCACCTGTACCCGGCATTATGGTATTTTTCACATCGAAAATTTTATATTTTTAGTTCAAATTGATAATATATTTATTACATTCGTACCTTTAAACGTATTCCATTTTTCATATTTCCAATTTTATTCTGCTACTGCAAGCCCATTTTTAGAATTTTAAAAAAAATTTAAATTTTTTGACATTTTCACCTGTACCCGGCATCATGGTATTTTTCAGGTCGAAAATTTTATATTTTTATTTTAAATTAATAATATATTTATTACATTCGTATCTTTAAACGTATTCCATTTTTCATATTTCGAATTTTATTCTGCTACTGCAATCCCATTTTTAGAATTTTAAAAATATTTTAATTTTTTGACATTTTCACCTGTACTATACATCAGGGTATTTTTCAGGTCGAAAATTTTATATTTTTAGTTTAAGTTAATAATATATTTATTACATTCGTACCTTTAAACGTATTCCATTTTTCATATTTCCAATTTTATTCTGCTACTGCAAGCCCATTTTTGAATTTTCAAAAATTTTAAATTTTTTCATATTTTCACCTGTACCCGGCATCATGGTATTTTTCATGTCAAAAATTTTATATTTTTAGTTCAAATTGATAATATGTTTATTACATTCGTACCTTTAAACGTATTCCATTTTTCAAATTTCCAATTTTATTCTGCTACTGCAAGCCCATTTTTGAATTTTCAAAAATTTTAAATTTTTTCATATTTTCACCTGTACCCGGCATCACGGTATTTTTCACATCGAAAATTTTATATTTTTAGTTCAAATTGATAATATATTTATTACATTCGTACCTTTAAACGTATTCCATTTTTCATATTTCCAATTTTATTCTGCTACTGCAAGCCCATTTTTAGAATTTTAAAAATATTTTAATTTTTTGACATTTTCACCTGTACTATACATCAGGGTATTTTTCTGGTCGAAAATTTTATATTTTTATTTTAAATTAATAATATATTTATTACATTCGTACCTTTAAACGTATTTCATTTTTCATATTTCCAATTTTATTCTGCTACTGCAAGCCCATTTTTAGAATTTTAAAAATATTTTAATTTTTTGACATTTTCACCTGTACCCGGCATCATGGTTTTTTTCATGTCAAAAATTTTATATTTTTAGTTCAAATTGATAATATGTTTATTACATTCGTACCTTTAAACGTATTCCATTTTTCAAATTTCCAATTTTATTCTGCTACTGGAAGCCCATTTTTGAATTTTCAAAAATTTTAAATTTTTTCATATTTTCACCTGTACCCGGCATCACGGTATTTTTCACATCGAAAATTTTATATTTTTAGTTCAAATTGATAATATATTTATTACATTCGTACCTTTAAACGTATTCCATTTTTTATATTTCCAATTTTATTCTGCTACTGCAAGCCCATTTTTAGAATTTTAAAAATATTTTAATTTTTTGACATTTTCACCTGTACCCGGCATCATGGTGTTTTTCACGTCGAAAATTTTATATTTTTAGTTTAAGTTAATAATATATTCATTACATTCGTACCTTTAAACGTATTTCATTTTTCATATTTCCAATTTTATTCTGCTACTGCAAGCCCATTTTTGAATTTTCAAAAATTTTAAATTTTTTCATATTTTCACCTGTACCCGGCATCATGGTATTTTTCACGTCGAAAATTTTATATTTTTAGTTCCAATTGATAATATATTTATTACATTCGTACCTTTAAACGTATTCCATTTTTCATATTTCCAATTTTATTCTGCTACTGCAAGCCCATTTTTAGAATTTTAAAAATATTTTAATTTTTTGAAATTTTCACCTGTACCCGGCATCATGGTATTTTTCAGGTCGAAAATTTTATATTTTTAGTTCAAATTGATAATATGTTTATTACATTCGTACCTTTAAATGTATTCCATTTTTCAAATTTCCAATTTTATTCTGCTACTGCAAGCCCATTTTTGAATTTTCAAAAATTTTAAATTTTTTCATATTTTCACCTGTACCCGGCATTATGGTATTTTTCACATCGAAAATTTTATATTTTTAGTTCCAATTGATAATATATTTATTACATTCGTACCTTTAAACGTATTCCATTTTTCATATTTCCAATTTTATTCTGCTACTGCAAGCCCATTTTTAGAATTTTAAAAATATTTTAATTTTTTGACATTTTCACCTGTACCTGGCATCATGGTATTTTTCAGGTCGAAAATTTTATATTTTTATTTTAAATTAATAATATATTTATTACATTCGTATCTTTAAACGTATTCCATTTTTCATATTTCGAATTTTATTCTGCTACTGCAATCCCATTTTTAGAATTTTAAAAATATTTTAATTTTTTGACATTTTCACCTGTACTATACATCAGGGTATTTTTCAGGTCGAAAATTTTATATTTTTAGTTTAAGTTAATAATATATTTATTACATTCGTACCTTTAAACGTATTCCATTTTTCATATTTCCAATTTTATTCTGCTACTGCAAGCCCATTTTTGAATTTTCAAAAATTTTAAATTTTTTCATATTTTCACCTGTACCCGGCATCATGGTATTTTTCAGGTCGAAAATTTTATATTTTTATTTTAAATTAATAATATATTTATTACATTCGTACCTTTAAACGTATTCCATTTTTCATATTTCCAATTTTATTCTCCTACTGCAAGCCCATTTTTAGAATTTTAAAAATATTTTAATTTTTTGACATTTTCACCTGTACCCGGCATCATGGTTTTTTTTCATGTCAAAAATTTTATATTTTTAGTTCAAATTGATAATATGTTTATTACATTCGTACCTTTAAACGTATTCCATTTTTCAAATTTCCAATTTTATTCTGCTACTGCAAGCCCATTTTTGAATTTTCAAAAATTTTAAATTTTTTCATATTTTCACCTGTACCCGGCATCACGGTATTTTTCACATCGAAAATTTTATATTTTTAGTTCAAATTGATAATAAATTTATTACATTCGTACCTTTAAACGTATTCCATTTTTCATATTTCCAATTTTATTCTGCTACTGCAAGCCCATTTTTAGAATTTTAAAAATATTTTAATTTTTTGACATTTTCACCTGTACTATCATCAGGGTACTTTTCTGGTCGAAAATTTTATATTTTTATTTTAAATTAATAATATATTTATTACATTCGTACCTTTAAACGTTTTTCATTTTTCATATTTCCAATTTTATTCTGCTACTGCAAGCCCATTTTTGAATTTTCAAAAATTTTAAATTTTTTCATATTTTCACCTGTACCCGGCATCACGGTATTTTTCACATCGAAAATTTTATATTTTTAGTTCAAATTGATAATATATTTATTACATTCGTACCTTTAAACGTATTCCATTTTTCATATTTCCAATTTTATTCTGCTACTGCAAGCCCATTTTTAGAATTTTAAAAATATTTTAATTTTTTGACATTTTCACCTGTACTATACATCAGGGTATTTTTCTGGTCGAAAATTTTATATTTTTATTTTAAATTAATAATATATTTATTACATTCGTACCTTTAAACGTATTTCATTTTTCATATTTCCAATTTTATTCTGCTACTGCAAGCCCATTTTTAGAATTTTAAAAATATTTTAATTTTTTGACATTTTCACCTGTACCCGGCATCATGGTTTTTTTCATGTCAAAAATTTTATATTTTTAGTTCAAATTGATAATATGTTTATTACATTCGTACCTTTAAACGTATTCCATTTTTCAAATTTCCAATTTTATTCTGCTACTGGAAGCCCATTTTTGAATTTTCAAAAATTTTAAATTTTTTCATATTTTCACCTGTACCCGGCATCACGGTATTTTTCACATCGAAAATTTTATATTTTTAGTTCAAATTGATAATATATTTATTACATTCGTACCTTTAAACGTATTCCATTTTTTATATTTCCAATTTTATTCTGCTACTGCAAGCCCATTTTTAGAATTTTAAAAATATTTTAATTTTTTGACATTTTCACCTGTACCCGGCATCATGGTATTTTTCACGTCGAAAATTTTATATTTTTAGTTTAAGTTAATAATATATTCATTACATTCGTACCTTTAAACGTATTTCATTTTTCATATTTCCAATTTTATTCTGCTACTGCAAGCCCATTTTTGAATTTTCAAAAATTTTAAATTTTTTCATATTTTCACCTGTACCCGGCATCATGGTATTTTTCACGTCGAAAATTTTATATTTTTAGTTCCAATTGATAATATATTTATTACATTCGTACCTTTAAACGTATTCCATTTTTCATATTTCCAATTTTATTCTGCTACTGCAAGCCCATTTTTAGAATTTTAAAAATATTTTAATTTTTTGACATTTTCACCTGTACCCGGCATCATGGTATTTTTCAGGTCGAAAATTTTATATTTTTAGTTCAAATTGATAATATGTTTATTACATTCGTACCTTTAAATGTATTCCATTTTTCAAATTTCCAATTTTATTCTGCTACTGCAAGCCCATTTTTGAATTTTCAAAAATTTTAAATTTTTTCATATTTTCACCTGTACCCGGCATTATGGTATTTTTCACATCGAAAATTTTATATTTTTAGTTCCAATTGATAATATATTTATTACATTCGTACCTTTAAACGTATTCCATTTTTCATATTTCCAATTTTATTCTGCTACTGCAAGCCCATTTTTAGAATTTTAAAAATATTTTAATTTTTTGACATTTTCACCTGTACCTGGCATCATGGTATTTTTCAGGTCGAAAATTTTATATTTTTATTTTAAATTAATAATATATTTATTACATTCGTATCTTTAAACGTATTCCATTTTTCATATTTCGAATTTTATTCTGCTACTGCAATCCCATTTTTAGAATTTTAAAAATATTTTAATTTTTTGACATTTTCACCTGTACTATACATCAGGGTATTTTTCAGGTCGAAAATTTTATATTTTTAGTTTAAGTTAATAATATATTTATTACATTCGTACCTTTAAACGTATTCCATTTTTCATATTTCCAATTTTATTCTGCTACTGCAAGCCCATTTTTGAATTTTCAAAAATTTTAAATTTTTTCATATTTTCACCTGTACCCGGCATCATGGTATTTTTCAGGTCGAAAATTTTATATTTTTAGTTCCAATTGATAATATATTTATTACATTCGTACCTTTAAACGTATTCCATTTTTCATATTTCCAATTTTATTCTGCTACTGCAAGCCCATTTTTGAATTTTCAAAAATTTTAAATTTTTTCATATTTTCACCTGTACCCGGCATCATGGTATTTTTCACGTCAAAAATTTTATATTTTTAGTTCCAATTGATAATATATTTATTACATTCGTACCTTTAAACGTATTCCATTTTTCATATTTCCAATTTTATTCTGCTACTGCAAGCCCATTTTTAGAATTTTAAAAATATTTTAATTTTTTGACATTTTCACCTGTACCTGGCATCATGGTATTTTTCAGGTCGAAAATTTTATATTTTTATTTTAAATTAATAATATATTTATTACATTCGTATCTTTAAACGTATTCCATTTTTCATATTTCGAATTTTATTCTGCTACTGCAATCCCATTTTTAGAATTTTAAAAATATTTTAATTTTTTGACATTTTCACCTGTACTATACATCAGGGTATTTTTCAGGTCGAAAATTTTATATTTTTAGTTTAAGTTAATAATATATTTATTACATTCGTACCTTTAAACGTATTCCATTTTTCATATTTCCAATTTTATTCTGCTACTGCAAGCCCATTTTTGAATTTTCAAAAATTTTAAATTTTTTCATATTTTCACCTGTACCCGGCATCATGGTATTTTTCAGGTCGAAAATTTTATATTTTTATTTTAAATTAATAATATATTTATTACATTCGTACCTTTAAACGTATTCCATTTTTCATATTTCCAATTTTATTCTCCTACTGCAAGCCCATTTTTAGAATTTTAAAAATATTTTAATTTTTTGACATTTTCACCTGTACCCGGCATCATGGTTTTTTTTCATGTCAAAAATTTTATATTTTTAGTTCAAATTGATAATATGTTTATTACATTCGTACCTTTAAACGTATTCCATTTTTCAAATTTCCAATTTTATTCTGCTACTGCAAGCCCATTTTTGAATTTTCAAAAATTTTAAATTTTTTCATATTTTCACCTGTACCCGGCATCACGGTATTTTTCACATCGAAAATTTTATATTTTTAGTTCAAATTGATAATAAATTTATTACATTCGTACCTTTAAACGTATTCCATTTTTCATATTTCCAATTTTATTCTGCTACTGCAAGCCCATTTTTAGAATTTTAAAAATATTTTAATTTTTTGACATTTTCACCTGTACTATCATCAGGGTACTTTTCTGGTCGAAAATTTTATATTTTTATTTTAAATTAATAATATATTTATTACATTCGTACCTTTAAACGTTTTTCATTTTTCATATTTCCAATTTTATTCTGCTACTGCAAGCCCATTTTTGAATTTTCAAAAATTTTAAATTTTTTCATATTTTCACCTGTACCCGGCATCACGGTATTTTTCACATCGAAAATTTTATATTTTTAGTTCAAATTGATAATATATTTATTACATTCGTACCTTTAAACGTATTCCATTTTTCATATTTCCAATTTTATTCTGCTACTGCAAGCCCATTTTTAGAATTTTAAAAATATTTTAATTTTTTGACATTTTCACCTGTACTATACATCAGGGTATTTTTCTGGTCGAAAATTTTATATTTTTATTTTAAATTAATAATATATTTATTACATTCGTACCTTTAAACGTATTTCATTTTTCATATTTCCAATTTTATTCTGCTACTGCAAGCCCATTTTTAGAATTTTAAAAATATTTTAATTTTTTGACATTTTCACCTGTACCCGGCATCATGGTTTTTTTCATGTCAAAAATTTTATATTTTTAGTTCAAATTGATAATATGTTTATTACATTCGTACCTTTAAACGTATTCCATTTTTCAAATTTCCAATTTTATTCTGCTACTGGAAGCCCATTTTTGAATTTTCAAAAATTTTAAATTTTTTCATATTTTCACCTGTACCCGGCATCACGGTATTTTTCACATCGAAAATTTTATATTTTTAGTTCAAATTGATAATATATTTATTACATTCGTACCTTTAAACGTATTCCATTTTTTATATTTCCAATTTTATTCTGCTACTGCAAGCCCATTTTTAGAATTTTAAAAATATTTTAATTTTTTGACATTTTCACCTGTACCCGGCATCATGGTATTTTTCACGTCGAAAATTTTATATTTTTAGTTTAAGTTAATAATATATTCATTACATTCGTACCTTTAAACGTATTTCATTTTTCATATTTCCAATTTTATTCTGCTACTGCAAGCCCATTTTTGAATTTTCAAAAATTTTAAATTTTTTCATATTTTCACCTGTACCCGGCATCATGGTATTTTTCACGTCGAAAATTTTATATTTTTAGTTCCAATTGATAATATATTTATTACATTCGTACCTTTAAACGTATTCCATTTTTCATATTTCCAATTTTATTCTGCTACTGCAAGCCCATTTTTAGAATTTTAAAAATATTTTAATTTTTTGACATTTTCACCTGTACCCGGCATCATGGTATTTTTCAGGTCGAAAATTTTATATTTTTAGTTCAAATTGATAATATGTTTATTACATTCGTACCTTTAAATGTATTCCATTTTTCAAATTTCCAATTTTATTCTGCTACTGCAAGCCCATTTTTGAATTTTCAAAAATTTTAAATTTTTTCATATTTTCACCTGTACCCGGCATTATGGTATTTTTCACATCGAAAATTTTATATTTTTAGTTCCAATTGATAATATATTTATTACATTCGTACCTTTAAACGTATTCCATTTTTCATATTTCCAATTTTATTCTGCTACTGCAAGCCCATTTTTAGAATTTTAAAAATATTTTAATTTTTTGACATTTTCACCTGTACCTGGCATCATGGTATTTTTCAGGTCGAAAATTTTATATTTTTATTTTAAATTAATAATATATTTATTACATTCGTATCTTTAAACGTATTCCATTTTTCATATTTCGAATTTTATTCTGCTACTGCAATCCCATTTTTAGAATTTTAAAAATATTTTAATTTTTTGACATTTTCACCTGTACTATACATCAGGGTATTTTTCAGGTCGAAAATTTTATATTTTTAGTTTAAGTTAATAATATATTTATTACATTCGTACCTTTAAACGTATTCCATTTTTCATATTTCCAATTTTATTCTGCTACTGCAAGCCCATTTTTGAATTTTCAAAAATTTTAAATTTTTTCATATTTTCACCTGTACCCGGCATCATGGTATTTTTCAGGTCGAAAATTTTATATTTTTATTTTAAATTAATAATATATTTATTACATTCGTACCTTTAAACGTATTCCATTTTTCATATTTCCAATTTTATTCTCCTACTGCAAGCCCATTTTTAGAATTTTAAAAATATTTTAATTTTTTGACATTTTCACCTGTACCCGGCATCATGGTTTTTTTCATGTCAAAAATTTTATATTTTTAGTTCAAATTGATAATATGTTTATTACATTCGTACCTTTAAACGTATTCCATTTTTCAAATTTCCAATTTTATTCTGCTACTGCAAGCCCATTTTTGAATTTTCAAAAATTTTAAATTTTTTCATATTTTCACCTGTACCCGGCATCACGGTATTTTTCACATCGAAAATTTTATATTTTTAGTTCAAATTGATAATAAATTTATTACATTCGTACCTTTAAACGTATTCCATTTTTCATATTTCCAATTTTATTCTGCTACTGCAAGCCCATTTTTAGAATTTTAAAAATATTTTAATTTTTTGACATTTTCACCTGTACTATCATCAGGGTACTTTTCTGGTCGAAAATTTTATATTTTTATTTTAAATTAATAATATATTTATTACATTCGTACCTTTAAACGTTTTTCATTTTTCATATTTCCAATTTTATTCTGCTACTGCAAGCCCATTTTTAGAATTTTAAAAATATTTTAATTTTTTGACATTTTCACCTGTACCCGGCATCATGGTATTTTTCACGTCAAAAATTTTATATTTTTAGTTCCAATTGATAATATATTTATTACATTCGTACCTTTAAACGTATTCCATTTTTCATATTTCCAATTTTATTCTGCTACTGCAAGCCCATTTTTAGAATTTTAAAAATATTTTAATTTTTTCACATTTTCACCTGTACCCGGCATCATGGTATTTTTCACGTCGAAAATTTTATATTTTTATTTTAAGTTAATAATATATTTATTACATTCGTACCTTTAAACGTATTCCATTTTTCAAATTTCCAATTTTATTCTGCTACTGCAAGCCCATTTTTAGAATTTTAAAAATATTTTAATTTTTTGACATTTTCACCTGTACCCGGCATCATGGTATTTTTCACGTCAAAAATTTTATATTTTTAGTTCCAATTGATAATATATTTATTACATTCGTACCTTTAAACGTATTCCATTTTTCATATTTCCAATTTTATTCTGCTACTGCAAGCCCATTTTTAGAATTTTAAAAATATTTTAATTTTTTGACATTTTCACCTGTACCCGGCATCATGGTATTTTTCAGGTCGAAAATTTTATATTTTTATTTTAAGTTAATAATATATTTATTACATTCGTACCTTTAAACGTATTTCATTTTTCATATTTCCAATTTTATTCTGCTACTGCAAGCCCATTTTTAGAATTTTAAAAATATTTTAATTTTTTGACATTTTCACCTGTACCCGGCATCATGGTATTTTTCAGGTCGAAAATTTTATATTTTTAGTTCAAATTGATAATATGTTTATTACATTCGTACCTTTAAATGTATTCCATTTTTCAAATTTCCAATTTTATTCTGCTACTGCAAGCCCATTTTTGAATTTTCAAAAATTTTAAATTTTTTCATATTTTCACCTGTACCCGGCATCATGGTATTTTTCACATCAAAAATTTTATATTTTTAGTTCAAATTGATAATATATTTATTACATTCGTACCTTTAAACGTATTCCATTTTTCATATTTCCAATTTTATTCTGCTACTGCAAGCCCATTTTTAGAATTTTAAAAATATTTCAATTTTTTCACATTTTCACCTGTACCCGGCATCATGGTATTTTTCAGGTCGAAAATTTTATATTTTTATTTTAAGTTAATAATATATTTATTACATTCGTACCTTTAAACGTATTCCATTTTTCAAATTTCCAATTTTATTCTGCTACTGCAAGCCCATTTTTAGAATTTTAAAAATATTTTAATTTTTTGACATTTTCACCTGTACCCGGCATCATGGTATTTTTCACGTCAAAAATTTTATATTTTTAGTTCCAATTGATAATATATTTATTACATTCGTACCTTTAAACGTATTCCATTTTTCATATTTCCAATTTTATTCTGCTACTGCAAGCCCATTTTTAGAATTTTAAAAATATTTTAATTTTTTGACATTTTCACCTGTACCCGGCATCATGGTATTTTTCAGGTCGAAAATTTTATATTTTTAGTTCAAATTGATAATATGTTTATTACATTCGTACCTTTAAATGTATTCCATTTTTCAAATTTCCAATTTTATTCTGCTACTGCAAGCCCATTTTTGAATTTTCAAAAATTTTAAATTTTTTCATATTTTCACCTGTACCCGGCATCATGGTATTTTTCACATCAAAAATTTTATATTTTTAGTTCAAATTGATAATATATTTATTACATTCGTACCTTTAAACGTATTCCATTTTTCATATTTCCAATTTTATTCTGCTACTGCAAGCCCATTTTTAGAATTTTAAAAATATTTTAATTTTTTGACATTTTCACCTGTACCCGGCATCATGGTATTTTTCATGTCAAAAATTTTATATTTTTAGTTCAAATTGATAATATGTTTATTACATTCATACCTTTAAACGTATTCCATTTTTCAAATTTCCAATTTTATTCTGCTACTGCGCGCTCATTTTTAGAATTTTAAAAATATTTTAATTTTTTGACATTTTCACCTGTACTATACATCAGGGTATTTTTCAGGTGGAAAATTTTATATTTTTAGTTTAAGTTAATAATATATTCATTACATTCGTACCTTTAAACGTATTTCATTTTTCATATTTCCAATTTTATTCTGCTACTGCAAGCCCATTTTTGAATTTTCAAAAATTTTAAATTTTTTCATATTTTCACCTGTACCCGGCATCATGGTATTTTTCACATCAAAAATTTTATATTTTTAGTTCAAATTGATAATATATTTATTACATTCGTACCTTTAAACGTATTCCATTTTTCATATTTCCAATTTTATTCTGCTACTGCAAGCCCATTTTTAGAATTTTAAAAATATTTTAATTTTTTGACATTTTCACCTGTACCCGGCATCATGGTATTTTTCAGGTCGAAAATTTTATATTTTTAGTTCAAATTGATAATATGTTTATTACATTCGTACCTTTAAACGTATTCCATTTTTCAAATTTCCAATTTTATTCTGCTACTGCAAGCCCATTTTTGAATTTTCAAAAATTTTAAATTTTTTCATATTTTCACCTGTACCCGGCATCATGGTATTTTTCACATCAAAAATTTTATATTTTTAGTTCAAATTGATAATATATTTATTACATTCGTACCTTTAAACGTATTCCATTTTTCATATTTCCAATTTTATTCTGCTACTGCAAGCCCATTTTTAGAATTTTAAAAATATTTTAATTTTTTGACATTTTCACCTGTACCCGGCATCATGGTATTTTTCAGGTCGAAAATTTTATATTTTTATTTTAAGTTAATAATATATTTATTACATTCGTACCTTTAAACGTATTCCATTTTTCAAATTTCCAATTTTATTCTGCTACTGCAAGCCCATTTTTAGAATTTTAAAAATATTTTAATTTTTTGACATTTTCACCTGTACCCGGCATCATGGTATTTTTCACGTCAAAAATTTTATATTTTTAGTTCCAATTGATAATATATTTATTACATTCGTACCTTTAAACGTATTCCATTTTTCATATTTCCAATTTTATTCTGCTACTGCAAGCCCATTTTTAGAATTTTAAAAATATTTTAATTTTTTGACATTTTCACCTGTACCCGGCATCATGGTATTTTTCATGTCAAAAATTTTATATTTTTAGTTCAAATTGATAATATGTTTATTACATTCATACCTTTAAACGTATTCCATTTTCAAATTTCCAATTTTATTCTGCTACTGCGCGCTCATTTTTAGAATTTTAAAAATATTTTAATTTTTTGACATTTTCACCTGTACTATACATCAGGGTATTTTTCAGGTGGAAAATTTTATATTTTTAGTTTAAGTTAATAATATATTCATTACATTCGTACCTTTAAACGTATTTCATTTTTCATATTTCCAATTTTATTCTGCTACTGCAAGCCCATTTTTGAATTTTCAAAAATTTTAAATTTTTTCATATTTTCACCTGTACCCGGCATCATGGTATTTTTCACATCAAAAATTTTATATTTTTAGTTCAAATTGATAATATATTTATTACATTCGTACCTTTAAACGTATTCCATTTTTCATATTTCCAATTTTATTCTGCTACTGCAAGCCCATTTTTAGAATTTTAAAAATATTTTAATTTTTTGACATTTTCACCTGTACCCGGCATCATGGTATTTTTCAGGTCGAAAATTTTATATTTTTAGTTCAAATTGATAATATGTTTATTACATTCGTACCTTTAAACGTATTCCATTTTTCAAATTTCCAATTTTATTCTGCTACTGCAAGCCCATTTTTGAATTTTCAAAAATTTTAAATTTTTTCATATTTTCACCTGTACCCGGCATCATGGTATTTTTCACATCAAAAATTTTATATTTTTAGTTCAAATTGATAATATATTTATTACATTCGTACCTTTAAACGTATTCCATTTTTCATATTTCCAATTTTATTCTGCTACTGCAAGCCCATTTTTAGAATTTTAAAAATATTTTAATTTTTTGACATTTTCACCTGTACCCGGCATCATGGTATTTTTCAGGTCGAAAATTTTATATTTTTATTTTAAGTTAATAATATATTTATTACATTCGTACCTTTAAACGTATTCCATTTTTCAAATTTCCAATTTTATTCTGCTACTGCAAGCCCATTTTTAGAATTTTAAAAATATTTTAATTTTTTGACATTTTCACCTGTACCCGGCATCATGGTATTTTTCACGTCAAAAATTTTATATTTTTAGTTCCAATTGATAATATATTTATTACATTCGTACCTTTAAACGTATTCCATTTTTCATATTTCCAATTTTATTCTGCTACTGCAAGCCCATTTTTAGAATTTTAAAAATATTTTAATTTTTTGACATTTTCACCTGTACCCGGCATCATGGTATTTTTCAGGTCGAAAATTTTATATTTTTATTTTAAGTTAATAATATATTTATTACATTCGTACCTTTAAACGTATTTCATTTTTCATATTTCCAATTTTATTCTGCTACTGCAAGCCCATTTTTAGAATTTTAAAAATATTTTAATTTTTTGACATTTTCACCTGTACCCGGCATCATGGTATTTTTCAGGTCGAAAATTTTATATTTTTAGTTCAAATTGATAATATGTTTATTACATTCGTACCTTTAAATGTATTCCATTTTTCAAATTTCCAATTTTATTCTGCTACTGCAAGCCCATTTTTGAATTTTCAAAAATTTTAAATTTTTTCATATTTTCACCTGTACCCGGCATCATGGTATTTTTCACATCAAAAATTTTATATTTTTAGTTCAAATTGATAATATATTTATTACATTCGTACCTTTAAACGTATTCCATTTTTCATATTTCCAATTTTATTCTGCTACTGCAAGCCCATTTTTAGAATTTTAAAAATATTTTAATTTTTTGACATTTTCACCTGTACCCGGCATCATGGTATTTTTCATGTCAAAAATTTTATATTTTTAGTTCAAATTGATAATATGTTTATTACATTCATACCTTTAAACGTATTCCATTTTTCAAATTTCCAATTTTATTCTGCTACTGCAAGCCCATTTTTAGAATTTTAAAAATATTTTAATTTTTTGACATTTTCACCTGTACTATACATCAGGGTATTTTTCAGGTGGAAAATTTTATATTTTTAGTTTAAGTTAATAATATATTCATTACATTCGTACCTTTAAACGTATTTCATTTTTCATATTTCCAATTTTATTCTGCTACTGCAAGCCCATTTTTAGAATTTTAAAAATATTTTAATTTTTTGACATTTTCACCTGTACCCGGCATCATGGTATTTTTCACATCGAAAATTTTATATTTTTATTTTAAATTAATAATATATTTATTACATTCGTACCTTTAAACGTATTCCATTTTTCATATTTCCAATTTTATTCTCCTACTGCAAGCCCATTTTTAGAATTTTAAAAATATTTTAATTTTTTGACATTTTCACCTGTACCCGGCATCATGGTTTTTTTCATGTCAAAAATTTTATATTTTTAGTTCAAATTGATAATATGTTTATTACATTCGTACCTTTAAACGTATTCCATTTTTCAAATTTCCAATTTTATTCTGCTACTGGAAGCCCATTTTTGAATTTTCAAAAATTTTAAATTTTTTCATATTTTCACCTGTACCCGGCATCACGGTATTTTTCACATCGAAAATTTTATATTTTTAGTTCAAATTGATAATATATTTATTACATTCGTACCTTTAAACGTATTCCATTTTTTATATTTCCAATTTTATTCTGCTACTGCAAGCCCATTTTTAGAATTTTAAAAATATTTTAATTTTTTGACATTTTCACCTGTACCCGGCATCATGGTATTTTTCACGTCGAAAATTTTATATTTTTAGTTTAAGTTAATAATATATTCATTACATTCGTACCTTTAAACGTATTTCATTTTTCATATTTCCAATTTTATTCTGCTACTGCAAGCCCATTTTTGAATTTTCAAAAATTTTAAATTTTTTCATATTTTCACCTGTACCCGGCATCATGGTATTTTTCACGTCGAAAATTTTATATTTTTAGTTCCAATTGATAATATATTTATTACATTCGTACCTTTAAACGTATTCCATTTTTCATATTTCCAATTTTATTCTGCTACTGCAAGCCCATTTTTAGAATTTTAAAAATATTTTAATTTTTTGAAATTTTCACCTGTACCCGGCATCATGGTATTTTTCAGGTCGAAAATTTTATATTTTTAGTTCAAATTGATAATATGTTTATTACATTCGTACCTTTAAATGTATTCCATTTTTCAAATTTCCAATTTTATTCTGCTACTGCAAGCCCATTTTTGAATTTTCAAAAATTTTAAATTTTTTCATATTTTCACCTGTACCCGGCATTATGGTATTTTTCACATCGAAAATTTTATATTTTTAGTTCCAATTGATAATATATTTATTACATTCGTACCTTTAAACGTATTCCATTTTTCATATTTCCAATTTTATTCTGCTACTGCAAGCCCATTTTTAGAATTTTAAAAATATTTTAATTTTTTGACATTTTCACCTGTACCTGGCATCATGGTATTTTTCAGGTCGAAAATTTTATATTTTTATTTTAAATTAATAATATATTTATTACATTCGTATCTTTAAACGTATTCCATTTTTCATATTTCGAATTTTATTCTGCTACTGCAATCCCATTTTTAGAATTTTAAAAATATTTTAATTTTTTGACATTTTCACCTGTACTATACATCAGGGTATTTTTCAGGTCGAAAATTTTATATTTTTAGTTTAAGTTAATAATATATTTATTACATTCGTACCTTTAAACGTATTCCATTTTTCATATTTCCAATTTTATTCTGCTACTGCAAGCCCATTTTTGAATTTTCAAAAATTTTAAATTTTTTCATATTTTCACCTGTACCCGGCATCATGGTATTTTTCATGTCAAAAATTTTATATTTTTAGTTCAAATTGATAATATGTTTATTACATTCGTACCTTTAAACGTATTCCATTTTTCAAATTTCCAATTTTATTCTGCTACTGCAAGCCCATTTTTGAATTTTCAAAAATTTTAAATTTTTTCATATTTTCACCTGTACCCGGCATCATGGTATTTTTCAGGTCGAAAATTTTATATTTTTATTTTAAATTAATAATATATTTATTACATTCGTACCTTTAAACGTATTCCATTTTTCATATTTCCAATTTTATTCTCCTACTGCAAGCCCATTTTTAGAATTTTAAAAATATTTTAATTTTTTGACATTTTCACCTGTACCCGGCATCATGGTTTTTTTCATGTCAAAAATTTTATATTTTTAGTTCAAATTGATAATATGTTTATTACATTCGTACCTTTAAACGTATTCCATTTTTCAAATTTCCAATTTTATTCTGCTACTGCAAGCCCATTTTTGAATTTTCAAAAATTTTAAATTTTTTCATATTTTCACCTGTACCCGGCATCACGGTATTTTTCACATCGAAAATTTTATATTTTTAGTTCAAATTGATAATAAATTTATTACATTCGTACCTTTAAACGTATTCCATTTTTCATATTTCCAATTTTATTCTGCTACTGCAAGCCCATTTTTAGAATTTTAAAAATATTTTAATTTTTTGACATTTTCACCTGTACTATCATCAGGGTACTTTTCTGGTCGAAAATTTTATATTTTTATTTTAAATTAATAATATATTTATTACATTCGTACCTTTAAACGTTTTTCATTTTTCATATTTCCAATTTTATTCTGCTACTGCAAGCCCATTTTTAGAATTTTAAAAATATTTTAATTTTTTGACATTTTCACCTGTACCCGGCATCATGGTATTTTTCACGTCAAAAATTTTATATTTTTAGTTCCAATTGATAATATATTTATTACATTCGTACCTTTAAACGTATTCCATTTTTCATATTTCCAATTTTATTCTGCTACTGCAAGCCCATTTTTAGAATTTTAAAAATATTTTAATTTTTTCACATTTTCACCTGTACCCGGCATCATGGTATTTTTCAGGTCGAAAATTTTATATTTTTATTTTAAGTTAATAATATATTTATTACATTCGTACCTTTAAACGTATTCCATTTTTCAAATTTCCAATTTTATTCTGCTACTGCAAGCCCATTTTTGAATTTTCAAAAATTTTAAATTTTTTCATATTTTCACCTGTACCCGGCATCATGGTATTTTTCACATCAAAAATTTTATATTTTTAGTTCAAATTGATAATATATTTATTACATTCGTACCTTTAAACGTATTCCATTTTTCATATTTCCAATTTTATTCTGCTACTGCAAGCCCATTTTTAGAATTTTAAAAATATTTTAATTTTTTGACATTTTCACCTGTACCCGGCATCATGGTATTTTTCAGGTCGAAAATTTTATATTTTTATTTTAAGTTAATAATATATTTATTACATTCGTACCTTTAAACGTATTTCATTTTTCATATTTCCAATTTTATTCTGCTACTGCAAGCCCATTTTTAGAATTTTAAAAATATTTTAATTTTTTGACATTTTCACCTGTACCCGGCATCATGGTATTTTTCAGGTCGAAAATTTTATATTTTTAGTTCAAATTGATAATATGTTTATTACATTCGTACCTTTAAATGTATTCCATTTTTCAAATTTCCAATTTTATTCTGCTACTGCAAGCCCATTTTTGAATTTTCAAAAATTTTAAATTTTTTCATATTTTCACCTGTACCCGGCATCATGGTATTTTTCACATCAAAAATTTTATATTTTTAGTTCAAATTGATAATATATTTATTACATTCGTACCTTTAAACGTATTCCATTTTTCATATTTCCAATTTTATTCTGCTACTGCAAGCCCATTTTTAGAATTTTAAAAATATTTTAATTTTTTGACATTTTCACCTGTACCCGGCATCATGGTATTTTTCATGTCAAAAATTTTATATTTTTAGTTCAAATTGATAATATGTTTATTACATTCATACCTTTAAACGTATTCCATTTTTCAAATTTCCAATTTTATTCTGCTACTGCAAGCCCATTTTTAGAATTTTAAAAATATTTTAATTTTTTGACATTTTCACCTGTACTATACATCAGGGTATTTTTCAGGTGGAAAATTTTATATTTTTAGTTTAAGTTAATAATATATTCATTACATTCGTACCTTTAAACGTATTTCATTTTTCATATTTCCAATTTTATTCTGCTACTGCAAGCCCATTTTTGAATTTTCAAAAATTTTAAATTTTTTCATATTTTCACCTGTACCCGGCATCATGGTATTTTTCAGGTCGAAAATTTTATATTTTTAGTTCAAATTGATAATATGTTTATTACATTCGTACCTTTAAATGTATTCCATTTTTCAAATTTCCAATTTTATTCTGCTACTGCAAGCCCATTTTTGAATTTTCAAAAATTTTAAATTTTTTCATATTTTCACCTGTACCCGGCATCATGGTATTTTTCAGGTCGAAAATTTTATATTTTTATTTTAAGTTAATAATATATTTATTACATTCGTACCTTTAAACGTATTTCATTTTTCATATTTCCAATTTTATTCTGCTACTGCAAGCCCATTTTTAGAATTTTAAAAATATTTTAATTTTTTGACCTTTTCACCTGTACCCGGCATCATGGTATTTTTCAGGTCGAAAATTTTATATTTTTAGTTCAAATTGATAATATGTTTATTACATTCGTACCTTTAAATGTATTCCATTTTTCAAATTTCCAATTTTATTCTGCTACTGCAAGCCCATTTTTGAATTTTCAAAAATTTTAAATTTTTTCATATTTTCACCTGTACCCGGCATCATGGTATTTTTCACATCAAAAATTTTATATTTTTAGTTCAAATTGATAATATATTTATTACATTCGTACCTTTAAACGTATTCCATTTTTCATATTTCCAATTTTATTCTGCTACTGCAAGCCCATTTTTAGAATTTTAAAAATATTTTAATTTTTTGACATTTTCACCTGTACCCGGCATCATGGTATTTTTCATGTCAAAAATTTTATATTTTTAGTTCAAATTGATAATATGTTTATTACATTCATACCTTTAAACGTATTCCATTTTTCAAATTTCCAATTTTATTCTGCTACTGCGCGCTCATTTTTAGAATTTTAAAAATATTTTAATTTTTTGACATTTTCACCTGTACTATACATCAGGGTATTTTTCAGGTGGAAAATTTTATATTTTTAGTTTAATTTAATAATATATTCATTACATTCGTACCTTTAAACGTATTTCATTTTTCATATTTCCAATTTTATTCTGCTACTGCAAGCCCATTTTTGAATTTTCAAAAATTTTAAATTTTTTCATATTTTCACCTGTACCCGGCATCATGGTATTTTTCACATCAAAAATTTTATATTTTTAGTTCAAATTGATAATATATTTATTACATTCGTACCTTTAAACGTATTCCATTTTTCATATTTCCAATTTTATTCTGCTACTGCAAGCCCATTTTTAGAATTTTAAAAATATTTTAATTTTTTGACATTTTCACCTGTACCCGGCATCATGGTATTTTTCAGGTCGAAAATTTTATATTTTTAGTTCAAATTGATAATATGTTTATTACATTCGTACCTTTAAACGTATTCCATTTTTCAAATTTCCAATTTTATTCTGCTACTGCAAGCCCATTTTTGAATTTTCAAAAATTTTAAATTTTTTCATATTTTCACCTGTACCCGGCATCATGGTATTTTTCACATCAAAAATTTTATATTTTTAGTTCAAATTGATAATATATTTATTACATTCGTACCTTTAAACGTATTCCATTTTTCATATTTCCAATTTTATTCTGCTACTGCAAGCCCATTTTTAGAATTTTAAAAATATTTTAATTTTTTGACATTTTCACCTGTACCCGGCATCATGGTATTTTTCAGGTCGAAAATTTTATATTTTTATTTTAAGTTAATAATATATTTATTACATTCGTACCTTTAAACGTATTCCATTTTTCAAATTTCCAATTTTATTCTGCTACTGCAAGCCCATTTTTAGAATTTTAAAAATATTTTAATTTTTTGACATTTTCACCTGTACCCGGCATCATGGTATTTTTCACGTCAAAAATTTTATATTTTTAGTTCCAATTGATAATATATTTATTACATTCGTACCTTTAAACGTATTCCATTTTTCATATTTCCAATTTTATTCTGCTACTGCAAGCCCATTTTTAGAATTTTAAAAATATTTTAATTTTTTGACATTTTCACCTGTACCCGGCATCATGGTATTTTTCAGGTCGAAAATTTTATATTTTTAGTTCAAATTGATAATATGTTTATTACATTCGTACCTTTAAATGTATTCCATTTTTCAAATTTCCAATTTTATTCTGCTACTGCAAGCCCATTTTTGAATTTTCAAAAATTTTAAATTTTTTCATATTTTCACCTGTACCCGGCATCATGGTATTTTTCACATCAAAAATTTTATATTTTTAGTTCAAATTGATAATATATTTATTACATTCGTACCTTTAAACGTATTCCATTTTTCATATTTCCAATTTTATTCTGCTACTGCAAGCCCATTTTTAGAATTTTAAAAATATTTTAATTTTTTGACATTTTCACCTGTACCCGGCATCATGGTATTTTTCATGTCAAAAATTTTATATTTTTAGTTCAAATTGATAATATGTTTATTACATTCATACCTTTAAACGTATTCCATTTTTCAAATTTCCAATTTTATTCTGCTACTGCAAGCCCATTTTTGAATTTTCAAAAATTTTAAATTTTTTCATATTTTCACCTGTACCCGGCATCATGGTATTTTTCACATCAAAAATTTTATATTTTTAGTTCAAATTGATAATATATTTATTACATTCGTACCTTTAAACGTATTCCATTTTTCATATTTCCAATTTTATTCTGCTACTGCAAGCCCATTTTTAGAATTTTAAAAATATTTTAATTTTTTGACATTTTCACCTGTACCCGGCATCATGGTATTTTTCAGGTCGAAAATTTTATATTTTTATTTTAAGTTAATAATATATTTATTACATTCGTACCTTTAAACGTATTCCATTTTTCATATTTCCAATTTTATTCTGCTACTGCAAGCCCATTTTTAGAATTTTAAAAATATTTTAATTTTTTGACATTTTCACCTGTACCCGGCATCATGGTATTTTTCAGGTCGAAAATTTTATATTTTTAGTTCAAATTGATAATATGTTTATTACATTCGTACCTTTAAATGTATTCCATTTTTCAAATTTCCAATTTTATTCTGCTACTGCAAGCCCATTTTTGAATTTTCAAAAATTTTAAATTTTTTCATATTTTCACCTGTACCCGGCATCATGGTATTTTTCACATCAAAAATTTTATATTTTTAGTTCAAATTGATAATATATTTATTACATTCGTACCTTTAAACGTATTCCATTTTTCATATTTCCAATTTTATTCTGCTACTGCAAGCCCATTTTTAGAATTTTAAAAATATTTTAATTTTTTGACATTTTCACCTGTACCCGGCATCATGGTATTTTTCAGGTCGAAAATTTTATATTTTTAGTTCAAATTGATAATATGTTTATTACATTCGTACCTTTAAACGTATTCCATTTTTCAAATTTCCAATTTTATTCTGCTACTGCAAGCCCATTTTTGAATTTTCAAAAATTTTAAATTTTTTCATATTTTCACCTGTACCCGGCATCATGGTATTTTTCACATCAAAAATTTTATATTTTTAGTTCAAATTGATAATATATTTATTACATTCGTACCTTTAAACGTATTCCATTTTTCATATTTCCAATTTTATTCTGCTACTGCAAGCCCATTTTTAGAATTTTAAAAATATTTTAATTTTTTGACATTTTCACCTGTACCCGGCATCATGGTATTTTTCAGGTCGAAAATTTTATATTTTTATTTTAAGTTAATAATATATTTATTACATTCGTACCTTTAAACGTATTCCATTTTTCAAATTTCCAATTTTATTCTGCTACTGCAAGCCCATTTTTAGAATTTTAAAAATATTTTAATTTTTTGACATTTTCACCTGTACCCGGCATCATGGTATTTTTCACGTCAAAAATTTTATATTTTTAGTTCCAATTGATAATATATTTATTACATTCGTACCTTTAAACGTATTCCATTTTTCATATTTCCAATTTTATTCTGCTACTGCAAGCCCATTTTTAGAATTTTAAAAATATTTTAATTTTTTGACATTTTCACCTGTACCCGGCATCATGGTATTTTTCAGGTCGAAAATTTTATATTTTTATTTTAAGTTAATAATATATTTATTACATTCGTACCTTTAAACGTATTTCATTTTTCATATTTCCAATTTTATTCTGCTACTGCAAGCCCATTTTTAGAATTTTAAAAATATTTTAATTTTTTGACATTTTCACCTGTACCCGGCATCATGGTATTTTTCAGGTCGAAAATTTTATATTTTTAGTTCAAATTGATAATATGTTTATTACATTCGTACCTTTAAATGTATTCCATTTTTCAAATTTCCAATTTTATTCTGCTACTGCAAGCCCATTTTTGAATTTTCAAAAATTTTAAATTTTTTCATATTTTCACCTGTACCCGGCATCATGGTATTTTTCACATCAAAAATTTTATATTTTTAGTTCAAATTGATAATATATTTATTACATTCGTACCTTTAAACGTATTCCATTTTTCATATTTCCAATTTTATTCTGCTACTGCAAGCCCATTTTTAGAATTTTAAAAATATTTTAATTTTTTGACATTTTCACCTGTACCCGGCATCATGGTATTTTTCATGTCAAAAATTTTATATTTTTAGTTCAAATTGATAATATGTTTATTACATTCATACCTTTAAACGTATTCCATTTTTCAAATTTCCAATTTTATTCTGCTACTGCAAGCCCATTTTTAGAATTTTAAAAATATTTTAATTTTTTGACATTTTCACCTGTACTATACATCAGGGTATTTTTCAGGTGGAAAATTTTATATTTTTAGTTTAAGTTAATAATATATTCATTACATTCGTACCTTTAAACGTATTTCATTTTTCATATTTCCAATTTTATTCTGCTACTGCAAGCCCATTTTTGAATTTTCAAAAATTTTAAATTTTTTCATATTTTCACCTGTACCCGGCATCATGGTATTTTTCACGTCAAAAATTTTATATTTTTAGTTCCAATTGATAATATATTTATTACATTCGTACCTTTAAACGTATTCCATTTTTCATATTTCCAATTTTATTCTGCTACTGCAAGCCCATTTTTAGAATTTTAAAAATATTTTAATTTTTTGACCTTTTCACCTGTACCCGGCATCATGGTATTTTTCAGGTCGAAAATTTTATATTTTTATTTTAAGTTAATAATATATTTATTACATTCGTACCTTTAAACGTATTTCATTTTTCATATTTCCAATTTTATTCTGCTACTGCAAGCCCATTTTTAGAATTTTAAAAATATTTTAATTTTTTGACCTTTTCACCTGTACCCGGCATCATGGTATTTTTCAGGTCGAAAATTTTATATTTTTAGTTCAAATTGATAATATGTTTATTACATTCGTACCTTTAAATGTATTCCATTTTTCAAATTTCCAATTTTATTCTGCTACTGCAAGCCCATTTTTGAATTTTCAAAAATTTTAAATTTTTTCATATTTTCACCTGTACCCGGCATCATGGTATTTTTCACATCAAAAATTTTATATTTTTAGTTCAAATTGATAATATATTTATTACATTCGTACCTTTAAACGTATTCCATTTTTCATATTTCCAATTTTATTCTGCTACTGCAAGCCCATTTTTAGAATTTTAAAAATATTTTAATTTTTTGACATTTTCACCTGTACCCGGCATCATGGTATTTTTCATGTCAAAAATTTTATATTTTTAGTTCAAATTGATAATATGTTTATTACATTCATACCTTTAAACGTATTCCATTTTTCAAATTTCCAATTTTATTCTGCTACTGCGCGCTCATTTTTAGAATTTTAAAAATATTTTAATTTTTTGACATTTTCACCTGTACTATACATCAGGGTATTTTTCAGGTGGAAAATTTTATATTTTTAGTTTAATTTAATAATATATTCATTACATTCGTACCTTTAAACGTATTTCATTTTTCATATTTCCAATTTTATTCTGCTACTGCAAGCCCATTTTTGAATTTTCAAAAATTTTAAATTTTTTCATATTTTCACCTGTACCCGGCATCATGGTATTTTTCACATCAAAAATTTTATATTTTTAGTTCAAATTGATAATATATTTATTACATTCGTACCTTTAAACGTATTCCATTTTTCATATTTCCAATTTTATTCTGCTACTGCAAGCCCATTTTTAGAATTTTAAAAATATTTTAATTTTTTGACATTTTCACCTGTACCCGGCATCATGGTATTTTTCAGGTCGAAAATTTTATATTTTTAGTTCAAATTGATAATATGTTTATTACATTCGTACCTTTAAACGTATTCCATTTTTCAAATTTCCAATTTTATTCTGCTACTGCAAGCCCATTTTTGAATTTTCAAAAATTTTAAATTTTTTCATATTTTCACCTGTACCCGGCATCATGGTATTTTTCACATCAAAAATTTTATATTTTTAGTTCAAATTGATAATATATTTATTACATTCGTACCTTTAAACGTATTCCATTTTTCATATTTCCAATTTTATTCTGCTACTGCAAGCCCATTTTTAGAATTTTAAAAATATTTTAATTTTTTGACATTTTCACCTGTACCCGGCATCATGGTATTTTTCAGGTCGAAAATTTTATATTTTTATTTTAAGTTAATAATATATTTATTACATTCGTACCTTTAAACGTATTCCATTTTTCAAATTTCCAATTTTATTCTGCTACTGCAAGCCCATTTTTAGAATTTTAAAAATATTTTAATTTTTTGACATTTTCACCTGTACCCGGCATCATGGTATTTTTCACGTCAAAAATTTTATATTTTTAGTTCCAATTGATAATATATTTATTACATTCGTACCTTTAAACGTATTCCATTTTTCATATTTCCAATTTTATTCTGCTACTGCAAGCCCATTTTTAGAATTTTAAAAATATTTTAATTTTTTGACATTTTCACCTGTACCCGGCATCATGGTATTTTTCAGGTCGAAAATTTTATATTTTTAGTTCAAATTGATAATATGTTTATTACATTCGTACCTTTAAATGTATTCCATTTTTCAAATTTCCAATTTTATTCTGCTACTGCAAGCCCATTTTTGAATTTTCAAAAATTTTAAATTTTTTCATATTTTCACCTGTACCCGGCATCATGGTATTTTTCACATCAAAAATTTTATATTTTTAGTTCAAATTGATAATATATTTATTACATTCGTACCTTTAAACGTATTCCATTTTTCATATTTCCAATTTTATTCTGCTACTGCAAGCCCATTTTTAGAATTTTAAAAATATTTTAATTTTTTGACATTTTCACCTGTACCCGGCATCATGGTATTTTTCATGTCAAAAATTTTATATTTTTAGTTCAAATTGATAATATGTTTATTACATTCATACCTTTAAACGTATTCCATTTTTCAAATTTCCAATTTTATTCTGCTACTGCAAGCCCATTTTTGAATTTTCAAAAATTTTAAATTTTTTCATATTTTCACCTGTACCCGGCATCATGGTATTTTTCACATCAAAAATTTTATATTTTTAGTTCAAATTGATAATATATTTATTACATTCGTACCTTTAAACGTATTCCATTTTTCATATTTCCAATTTTATTCTGCTACTGCAAGCCCATTTTTAGAATTTTAAAAATATTTTAATTTTTTGACATTTTCACCTGTACCCGGCATCATGGTATTTTTCAGGTCGAAAATTTTATATTTTTATTTTAAGTTAATAATATATTTATTACATTCGTACCTTTAAACGTATTCCATTTTTCATATTTCCAATTTTATTCTGCTACTGCAAGCCCATTTTTAGAATTTTAAAAATATTTTAATTTTTTGACATTTTCACCTGTACCCGGCATCATGGTATTTTTCAGGTCGAAAATTTTATATTTTTAGTTCAAATTGATAATATGTTTATTACATTCGTACCTTTAAATGTATTCCATTTTTCAAATTTCCAATTTTATTCTGCTACTGCAAGCCCATTTTTGAATTTTCAAAAATTTTAAATTTTTTCATATTTTCACCTGTACCCGGCATCATGGTATTTTTCACATCAAAAATTTTATATTTTTAGTTCAAATTGATAATATATTTATTACATTCGTACCTTTAAACGTATTCCATTTTTCATATTTCCAATTTTATTCTGCTACTGCAAGCCCATTTTTAGAATTTTAAAAATATTTTAATTTTTTGACATTTTCACCTGTACCCGGCATCATGGTATTTTTCAGGTCGAAAATTTTATATTTTTAGTTCAAATTGATAATATGTTTATTACATTCGTACCTTTAAACGTATTCCATTTTTCAAATTTCCAATTTTATTCTGCTACTGCAAGCCCATTTTTGAATTTTCAAAAATTTTAAATTTTTTCATATTTTCACCTGTACCCGGCATCATGGTATTTTTCACATCAAAAATTTTATATTTTTAGTTCAAATTGATAATATATTTATTACATTCGTACCTTTAAACGTATTCCATTTTTCATATTTCCAATTTTATTCTGCTACTGCAAGCCCATTTTTAGAATTTTAAAAATATTTTAATTTTTTGACATTTTCACCTGTACCCGGCATCATGGTATTTTTCAGGTCGAAAATTTTATATTTTTATTTTAAGTTAATAATATATTTATTACATTCGTACCTTTAAACGTATTCCATTTTTCAAATTTCCAATTTTATTCTGCTACTGCAAGCCCATTTTTAGAATTTTAAAAATATTTTAATTTTTTGACATTTTCACCTGTACCCGGCATCATGGTATTTTTCACGTCAAAAATTTTATATTTTTAGTTCCAATTGATAATATATTTATTACATTCGTACCTTTAAACGTATTCCATTTTTCATATTTCCAATTTTATTCTGCTACTGCAAGCCCATTTTTAGAATTTTAAAAATATTTTAATTTTTTGACATTTTCACCTGTACCCGGCATCATGGTATTTTTCAGGTCGAAAATTTTATATTTTTATTTTAAGTTAATAATATATTTATTACATTCGTACCTTTAAACGTATTTCATTTTTCATATTTCCAATTTTATTCTGCTACTGCAAGCCCATTTTTAGAATTTTAAAAATATTTTAATTTTTTGACATTTTCACCTGTACCCGGCATCATGGTATTTTTCAGGTCGAAAATTTTATATTTTTAGTTCAAATTGATAATATGTTTATTACATTCGTACCTTTAAATGTATTCCATTTTTCAAATTTCCAATTTTATTCTGCTACTGCAAGCCCATTTTTGAATTTTCAAAAATTTTAAATTTTTTCATATTTTCACCTGTACCCGGCATCATGGTATTTTTCACATCAAAAATTTTATATTTTTAGTTCAAATTGATAATATATTTATTACATTCGTACCTTTAAACGTATTCCATTTTTCATATTTCCAATTTTATTCTGCTACTGCAAGCCCATTTTTAGAATTTTAAAAATATTTTAATTTTTTGACATTTTCACCTGTACCCGGCATCATGGTATTTTTCATGTCAAAAATTTTATATTTTTAGTTCAAATTGATAATATGTTTATTACATTCATACCTTTAAACGTATTCCATTTTTCAAATTTCCAATTTTATTCTGCTACTGCAAGCCCATTTTTAGAATTTTAAAAATATTTTAATTTTTTGACATTTTCACCTGTACTATACATCAGGGTATTTTTCAGGTGGAAAATTTTATATTTTTAGTTTAAGTTAATAATATATTCATTACATTCGTACCTTTAAACGTATTTCATTTTTCATATTTCCAATTTTATTCTGCTACTGCAAGCCCATTTTTGAATTTTCAAAAATTTTAAATTTTTTCATATTTTCACCTGTACCCGGCATCATGGTATTTTTCACGTCAAAAATTTTATATTTTTAGTTCCAATTGATAATATATTTATTACATTCGTACCTTTAAACGTATTCCATTTTTCATATTTCCAATTTTATTCTGCTACTGCAAGCCCATTTTTAGAATTTTAAAAATATTTTAATTTTTTGACATTTTCACCTGTACCCGGCATCATGGTATTTTTCAGGTCGAAAATTTTATATTTTTATTTTAAGTTAATAATATATTTATTACATTCGTACCTTTAAACGTATTCCATTTTTCATATTTCCAATTTTATTCTGCTACTGCAAGCCCATTTTTAGAATTTTAAAAATATTTTAATTTTTTGACATTTTCACCTGTACCCGGCATCATGGTATTTTTCATGTCAAAAATTTTATATTTTTAGTTCAAATTGATAATATGTTTATTACATTCATACCTTTAAACGTATTCCATTTTTCAAATTTCCAATTTTATTCTGCTACTGCAAGCCCATTTTTAGAATTTTAAAAATATTTTAATTTTTTGACATTTTCACCTATACTATACATCAGGGTATTTTTCAGGTGGAAAATTTTATATTTTTAGTTTAAGTTAATAATATATTCATTACATTCGTACCTTTAAACGTATTTCATTTTTCATATTTCCAATTTTATTCTGCTACTGCAAGCCCATTTTTAGAATTTTAAAAATATTTTAATTTTTTGACATTTTCACCTGTACTATACATCAGGGTATTTTTCTGGTCGAAAATTTTATATTTTTATTTTAAATTAATAATATATTTATTACATTCGTACCTTTAAACGTATTCCATTTTTCATATTTCCAATTTTATTCTGCTACTGCAAGCCCATTTTTAGAATTTTAAAAATATTTTAATTTTTTGACATTTTCACCTGTACCCGGCATCATGGTATTTTTCAGGTCGAAAATTTGATATTTTTATTTTAAGTTAATAATATATTTATTACATTCGTACCTTTAAACGTATTTCATTTTTCATATTTCCAATTTTATTCTGCTACTGCAAGCCCATTTTTAGAATTTTAAAAATATTTTAATTTTTTGACATTTTCACCTATACTATACATCAGGGTATTTTTCAGGTGGAAAATTTTATATTTTTAGTTTAAGTTAATAATATATTCATTACATTCGTACCTTTAAACGTATTTCATTTTTCATATTTCCAATTTTATTCTGCTACTGCAAGCCCATTTTTAGAATTTTAAAAATATTTTAATTTTTTGACATTTTCACCTGTACTATACATCAGGGTACTTTTCTGGTCGAAAATTTTATATTTTTATTTTAAATTAATAATATATTTATTACATTCGTACCTTTAAACGTTTTCCATTTTTCATATTTCCAATTTTATTCTGCTACTGGAAGCCCATTTTTAGAATTTTAAAAATATTTTAATTTTTTGACATTTTCACCTGTACCCGGCATCATGGTATTTTTCAGGTCGAAAATTTTATATTTTTAGTTCAAATTGATAATATGTTTATTACATTCGTACCTTTAAACGTATTCCATTTTTCAAATTTCCAATTTTATTCTGCTACTGCAAGCCCATTTTTGAATTTTCAAAAATTTTAAATTTTTTCATATTTTCACCTGTACCCGGCATCATGGTATTTTTCACATCAAAAATTTTATATTTTTAGTTCAAATTGATAATATATTTATTACATTCGTACCTTTAAACGTATTCCATTTTTCATATTTCCAATTTTATTCTGCTACTGCAAGCCCATTTTTAGAATTTTAAAAATATTTTAATTTTTTGACATTTTCACCTGTACCCGGCATCATGGTATTTTTCATGTCAAAAATTTTATATTTTTAGTTCAAATTGATAATATGTTTATTACATTCATACCTTTAAACGTATTCCATTTTTCAAATTTCCAATTTTATTCTGCTACTGCAAGCCCATTTTTAGAATTTTAAAAATATTTTAATTTTTTGACATTTTCACCTGTACTATACATCAGGGTATTTTTCAGGTGGAAAATTTTATATTTTTAGTTTAAGTTAATAATATATTCATTACATTCGTACCTTTAAACGTATTTCATTTTTCATATTTCCAATTTTATTCTGCTACTGCAAGCCCATTTTTAGAATTTTAAAAATATTTTAATTTTTTGACATTTTCACCTGTACTATACATCAGGGTATTTTTCTGGTCGAAAATTTTATATTTTTATTTTAAATTAATAATATATTTATTACATTCGTACCTTTAAACGTATTCCATTTTTCATATTTCCAATTTTATTCTGCTACTGCAAGCCCATTTTTAGAATTTTAAAAATATTTTAATTTTTTGACATTTTCACCTGTACCCGGCATCATGGTATTTTTCAGGTCGAAAATTTGATATTTTTATTTTAAGTTAATAATATATTTATTACATTCGTACCTTTAAACGTATTTCATTTTTCATATTTCCAATTTTATTCTGCTACTGCAAGCCCATTTTTAGAATTTTAAAAATATTTTAATTTTTTGACATTTTCACCTATACTATACATCAGGGTATTTTTCAGGTGGAAAATTTTATATTTTTAGTTTAAGTTAATAATATATTCATTACATTCGTACCTTTAAACGTATTTCATTTTTCATATTTCCAATTTTATTCTGCTACTGCAAGCCCATTTTTAGAATTTTAAAAATATTTTAATTTTTTGACATTTTCACCTGTACTATACATCAGGGTACTTTTCTGGTCGAAAATTTTATATTTTTATTTTAAATTAATAATATATTTATTACATTCGTACCTTTAAACGTTTTTCATTTTTCATATTTCCAATTTTATTCTGCTACTGGAAGCCCATTTTTAGAATTTTAAAAATATTTTAATTTTTTGACATTTTCACCTGTACCCGGCATCATGGTATTTTTCAGGTCGAAAATTTTATATTTTTAGTTCAAATTGATAATATGTTTATTACATTCGTACCTTTAAACGTATTCCATTTTTCAAATTTCCAATTTTATTCTGCTACTGCAAGCCCATTTTTGAATTTTCAAAAATTTTAAATTTTTTCATATTTTCACCTGTACCCGGCATCATGGTATTTTTCACATCAAAAATTTTATATTTTTAGTTCAAATTGATAATATATTTATTACATTCGTACCTTTAAACGTATTCCATTTTTCATATTTCCAATTTTATTCTGCTACTGCAAGCCCATTTTTAGAATTTTAAAAATATTTTAATTTTTTGACATTTTCACCTGTACCCGGCATCATGGTATTTTTCATGTCAAAAATTTTATATTTTTAGTTCAAATTGATAATATGTTTATTACATTCATACCTTTAAACGTATTCCATTTTTCAAATTTCCAATTTTATTCTGCTACTGCAAGCCCATTTTTAGAATTTTAAAAATATTTTAATTTTTTGACATTTTCACCTGTACTATACATCAGGGTATTTTTCAGGTGGAAAATTTTATATTTTTAGTTTAAGTTAATAATATATTCATTACATTCGTACCTTTAAACGTATTTCATTTTTCATATTTCCAATTTTATTCTGCTACTGCAAGCCCATTTTTGAATTTTCAAAAATTTTAAATTTTTTCATATTTTCACCTGTACCTGGCATCATGGTATTTTTCACGTCAAAAATTTTATATTTTTAGTTCCAATTGATAATATATTTATTACATTCGTACCTTTAAACGTATTCCATTTTTCATATTTCCAATTTTATTCTGCTACTGCAAGCCCATTTTTAGAATTTTAAAAATATTTTAATTTTTTGACATTTTCACCTGTACCCGGCATCATGGTATTTTTCAGGTCGAAAATTTTATATTTTTATTTTAAGTTAATAATATATTTATTACATTCGTACCTTTAAACGTATTTCATTTTTCATATTTCCAATTTTATTCTGCTACTGCAAGCCCATTTTTAGAATTTTAAAAATATTTTAATTTTTTGACATTTTCACCTGTACCCGGCATCATGGTATTTTTCAGGTCGAAAATTTTATATTTTTAGTTCAAATTGATAATATGTTTATTACATTCGTACCTTTAAATGTATTCCATTTTTCAAATTTCCAATTTTATTCTGCTACTGCAAGCCCATTTTTGAATTTTCAAAAATTTTAAATTTTTTCATATTTTCACCTGTACCCGGCATCATGGTACTTTTCACATCAAAGATTTTATATTTTTAGTTCAAATTGATAATATATTTATTACATTCGTACCTTTAAACGTATTCCATTTTTCATATTTCCAATTTTATTCTGCTACTGCAAGCCCATTTTTAGAATTTTAAAAATATTTTAATTTTTTGACATTTTCACCTGTACCCGGCATCATGGTATTTTTCATGTCAAAAATTTTATATTTTTAGTTCAAATTGATAATATGTTTATTACATTCGTACCTTTAAATGTATTCCATTTTTCAAATTTCCAATTTTATTCTGCTACTGCAAGCCCATTTTTGAATTTTCAAAAATTTTAAATTTTTTCATATTTTCACCTGTACCCGGCATCATGGTACTTTTCACATCAAAAATTTTATATTTTTAGTTCAAATTGATAATATATTTATTACATTCGTACCGTTAAACGTATTCCATTTTTCATATTTCCAATTTTATTCTGCTACTGCAAGCCCATTTTTAGAATTTTAAAAATATTTTAATTTTTTGACATTTTCACCTGTACCCGGCATCATGGTATTTTTCATGTCAAAAATTTTATATTTTTAGTTCAAATTGATAATATGTTTATTACATTCGTACCTTTAAATGTATTCCATTTTTCAAATTTCCAATTTTATTCTGCTACTGCAAGCCCATTTTTGAATTTTCAAAAATTTTAAATTTTTTCATATTTTCACCTGTACCCGGCATCATGGTATTTTTCACATCAAAAATTTTATATTTTTAGTTCAAATTGATAATATATTTATTACATTCGTACCTTTAAACGTATTCCATTTTTCATATTTCCAATTTTATTCTGCTACTGCAAGCCCATTTATAGAATTTTAAAAATATTTTAATTTTTTGACATTTTCACCTGTACCCGGCATCATGGTATTTTTCATGTCAAAAATTTTATATTTTTAGTTCAAATTGATAATATGTTTATTACATTCATACCTTTAAACGTATTCCATTTTTCAAATTTCCAATTTTATTCTGCTACTGCAAGCCCATTTTTAGAATTTTAAAAATATTTTAATTTTTTGACATTTTCACCTGTACTATACATCAGGGTATTTTTCAGGTGGAAAATTTTATATTTTTAGTTTAAGTTAATAATATATTCATTACATTCGTACCTTTAAACGTATTTCATTTTTCATATTTCCAATTTTATTCTGCTACTGCAAGCCCATTTTTGAATTTTCAAAAATTTTAAATTTTTTCATATTTTCACCTGTACCCGGCATCATGGTATTTTTCACGTCAAAAATTTTATATTTTTAGTTCCAATTGATAATATATTTATTACATTCGTACCTTTAAACGTATTCCATTTTTCATATTTCCAATTTTATTCTGCTACTGCAAGCCCATTTTTAGAATTTTAAAAATATTTTAATTTTTTGACATTTTCACCTGTACCCGGCATCATGGTATTTTTCAGGTCGAAAATTTTATATTTTTATTTTAAGTTAATAATATATTTATTACATTCGTACCTTTAAACGTATTCCATTTTTCATATTTCCAATTTTATTCTGCTACTGCAAGCCCATTTTTAGAATTTTAAAAATATTTTAATTTTTTGACATTTTCACCTGTACCCAGCATCATGGTATTTTTCATGTCAAAAATTTTATATTTTTAGTTCAAATTGATAATATGTTTATTACATTCATACCTTTAAACGTATTCCATTTTTCAAATTTCCAATTTTATTCTGCTACTGCAAGCCCATTTTTAGAATTTTAAAAATATTTTAATTTTTTGACATTTTCACCTATACTATACATCAGGGTATTTTTCAGGTGGAAAATTTTATATTTTTAGTTTAAGTTAATAATATATTCATTACATTCGTACCTTTAAACGTATTTCATTTTTCATATTTCCAATTTTATTCTGCTACTGCAAGCCCATTTTTAGAATTTTAAAAATATTTTAATTTTTTGACATTTTCACCTGTACTATACATCAGGGTATTTTTCTGGTCGAAAATTTTATATTTTTATTTTAAATTAATAATATATTTATTACATTCGTACCTTTAAACGTATTCCATTTTTCATATTTCCAATTTTATTCTGCTACTGCAAGCCCATTTTTAGAATTTTAAAAATATTTTAATTTTTTGACATTTTCACCTGTACCCGGCATCATGGTATTTTTCAGGTCGAAAATTTTATATTTTTATTTTAAGTTAATAATATATTTATTACATTCGTATCTTTAAACGTATTCCATTTTTCATATTTCGAATTTTATTCTGCTACTGCAATCCCATTTTTAGAATTTTAAAAATATTTTAATTTTTTGACATTTTCACCTGTACTATACATCAGGGTATTTTTCAGGTCGAAAATTTTATATTTTTAGTTTAAGTTAATAATATATTTATTACATTCGTACCTTTAAACGTATTTCATTTTTCATATTTCCAATTTTATTCTGCTACTGCAAGCCCATTTTTAGAATTTTAAAAATATTTTAATTTTTTGACATTTTCACCTGTACCCGGCATCATGGTATTTTTCAGGTCGAAAATTTTATATTTTTAGTTCAAATTGATAATATGTTTATTACATTCGTACCTTTAAATGTATTCCATTTTTCAAATTTCCAATTTTATTCTGCTACTGCAAGCCCATTTTTGAATTTTCAAAAATTTTAAATTTTTTCATATTTTCACCTGTACCCGGCATCATGGTATTTTTCACATCAAAAATTTTATATTTTTAGTTCAAATTGATAATATATTTATTACATTCGTACCTTTAAACGTATTCCATTTTTCATATTTCCAATTTTATTCTGCTACTGCAAGCCCATTTTTAGAATTTTAAAAATATTTTAATTTTTTGACATTTTCACCTGTACCCGGCATCATGGTATTTTTCAGGTCGAAAATTTTATATTTTTAGTTCAAATTGATAATATGTTTATTACATTCGTACCTTTAAACGTATTCCATTTTTCAAATTTCCAATTTTATTCTGCTACTGCAAGCCCATTTTTGAATTTTCAAAAATTTTAAATTTTTTCATATTTTCACCTGTACCCGGCATCATGGTATTTTTCACATCAAAAATTTTATATTTTTAGTTCAAATTGATAATATATTTATTACATTCGTACCTTTAAACGTATTCCATTTTTCATATTTCCAATTTTATTCTGCTACTGCAAGCCCATTTTTAGAATTTTAAAAATATTTTAATTTTTTGACATTTTCACCTGTACCCGGCATCATGGTATTTTTCAGGTCGAAAATTTTATATTTTTATTTTAAGTAAATAATATATTTATTACATTCGTACCTTTAAACGTATTCCATTTTTCAAATTTCCAATTTTATTCTGCTACTGCAAGCCCATTTTTAGAATTTTAAAAATATTTTAATTTTTTGACATTTTCACCTGTACCCGGCATCATGGTATTTTTCACGTCAAAAATTTTATATTTTTAGTTCCAATTGATAATATATTTATTACATTCGTACCTTTAAACGTATTCCATTTTTCATATTTCCAATTTTATTCTGCTACTGCAAGCCCATTTTTAGAATTTTAAAAATATTTTAATTTTTTGACATTTTCACCTGTACCCGGCATCATGGTATTTTTCAGGTCGAAAATTTTATATTTTTATTTTAAGTTAATAATATATTTATTACATTCGTACCTTTAAACGTATTTCATTTTTCATATTTCCAATTTTATTCTGCTACTGCAAGCCCATTTTTAGAATTTTAAAAATATTTTAATTTTTTGACATTTTCACCTGTACTATACATCAGGGTATTTTTCAGGTGGAAAATTTTATATTTTTAGTTTAAGTTAATAATATATTCATTACATTCGTACCTTTAAACGTATTTCATTTTTCAAATTTCCAATTTTATTCTGCTACTGCAAGCCCATTTTTGAATTTTCAAAAATTTTAAATTTTTTCATATTTTCACCTGTACCCGGCATCATGGTATTTTTCACATCAAAAATTTTATATTTTTAGTTCCAATTGATAATATATTTATTACATTCGTACCTTTAAACGTATTCCATTTTTCATATTTCCAATTTTATTCTGCTACTGCAAGCCCATTTTTAGAATTTTAAAAATATTTTAATTTTTTGACATTTTCACCTGTACCCGGCATCATGGTATTTTTCAGGTCGAAAATTTTATATTTTTATTTTAAGTTAATAATATATTTATTACATTCGTACCTTTAAACGTATTCCATTTTTCATATTTCCAATTTTATTCTGCTACTGCAAGCCCATTTTTAGAATTTTAAAAATATTTTAATTTTTTGACATTTTCACCTGTACCCGGCATCATGGTATTTTTCATGTCAAAAATTTTATATTTTTAGTTCAAATTGATAATATGTTTATTACATTCATACCTTTAAACGTATTCCATTTTTCAAATTTCCAATTTTATTCTGCTACTGCAAGCCCATTTTTAGAATTTTAAAAATATTTTAATTTTTTGACATTTTCACCTATACTATACATCAGGGTATTTTTCAGGTGGAAAATTTTATATTTTTATTTTAAATTAATAATATATTTATTACATTCGTACCTTTAAACGTTTTTCATTTTTCATATTTCCAATTTTATTCTGCTACTGGAAGCCCATTTTTAGAATTTTAAAAATATTTTAATTTTTTGACATTTTCACCTGTACCCGGCATCATGGTATTTTTCAGGTCGAAAATTTTATATTTTTAGTTCAAATTGATAATATGTTTATTACATTCGTACCTTTAAACGTATTCCATTTTTCAAATTTCCAATTTTATTCTGCTACTGCAAGCCCATTTTTGAATTTTCAAAAATTTTAAATTTTTTCATATTTTCACCTGTACCCGGCATCATGGTATTTTTCACATCAAAAATTTTATATTTTTAGTTCAAATTGATAATATATTTATTACATTCGTACCTTTAAACGTATTCCATTTTTCATATTTCCAATTTTATTCTGCTACTGCAAGCCCATTTTTAGAATTTTAAAAATATTTTAATTTTTTGACATTTTCACCTGTACCCGGCATCATGGTATTTTTCATGTCAAAAATTTTATATTTTTAGTTCAAATTGATAATATGTTTATTACATTCATACCTTTAAACGTATTCCATTTTTCAAATTTCCAATTTTATTCTGCTACTGCAAGCCCATTTTTAGAATTTTTAAAATATTTTAATTTTTTGACATTTTCACCTGTACTATACATCAGGGTATTTTTGAGGTGGAAAATTTTATATTTTTAGTTTAAGTTAATAATATATTCATTACATTCGTACCTTTAAACGTATTTCATTTTTCATATTTCCAATTTTATTCTGCTACTGCAAGCCCATTTTTGAATTTTCAAAAATTTTAAATTTTTTCATATTTTCACCTGTACCCGGCATCATGGTATTTTTCACGTCAAAAATTTTATATTTTTAGTTCCAATTGATAATATATTTATTACATTCGTACCTTTAAACGTATTCCATTTTTCATATTTCCAATTTTATTCTGCTACTGCAAGCCCATTTTTAGAATTTTAAAAATATTTTAATTTTTTGACATTTTCACCTGTACCCGGCATCATGGTATTTTTCAGGTCGAAAATTTTATATTTTTATTTTAAGTTAATAATATATTTATTACATTCGTACCTTTAAACGTATTTCATTTTTCATATTTCCAATTTTATTCTGCTACTGCAAGCCCATTTTTAGAATTTTAAAAATATTTTAATTTTTTGACATTTTCACCTGTACCCGGCATCATGGTATTTTTCAGGTCGAAAATTTTATATTTTTAGTTCAAATTGATAATATGTTTATTACATTCGTACCTTTAAATGTATTCCATTTTTCAAATTTCCAATTTTATTCTGCTACTGCAAGCCCATTTTTGAATTTTCAAAAATTTTAAATTTTTTCATATTTTCACCTGTACCCGGCATCATGGTACTTTTCACATCAAAAATTTTATATTTTTAGTTCAAATTGATAATATGTTTATTACATTCGTACCTTTAAATGTATTCCATTTTTCAAATTTCCAATTTTATTCTGCTACTGCAAGCCCATTTTTGAATTTTCAAAAATTTTAAATTTTTTCATATTTTCACCTGTACCCGGCATCATGGTATTTTTCACATCAAAAATTTTATATTTTTAGTTCAAATTGATAATATATTTATTACATTCGTACCTTTAAACGTATTCCATTTTTCATATTTCCAATTTTATTCTGCTACTGCAAGCCCATTTATAGAATTTTAAAAATATTTTAATTTTTTGACATTTTCACCTGTACCCGGCATCATGGTATTTTTCATGTCAAAAATTTTATATTTTTAGTTCAAATTGATAATATGTTTATTACATTCATACCTTTAAACGTATTCCATTTTTCAAATTTCCAATTTTATTCTGCTACTGCAAGCCCATTTTTAGAATTTTAAAAATATTTTAATTTTTTGACATTTTCACCTGTACTATACATCAGGGTATTTTTCAGGTGGAAAATTTTATATTTTTAGTTTAAGTTAATAATATATTCATTACATTTGTACCTTTAAACGTATTTCATTTTTCATATTTCCAATTTTATTCTGCTACTGCAAGCCCATTTTTGAATTTTCAAAAATTTTAAATTTTTTCATATTTTCACCTGTACCCGGCATCATGGTATTTTTCACGTCAAAAATTTTATATTTTTAGTTCCAATTGATAATATATTTATTACATTCGTACCTTTAAACGTATTCCATTTTTCATATTTCCAATTTTATTCTGCTACTGCAAGCCCATTTTTAGAATTTTAAAAATATTTTAATTTTTTGACATTTTCACCTGTACCCGGCATCATGGTATTTTTCAGGTCGAAAATTTTATATTTTTATTTTAAGTTAATAATATATTTATTACATTCGTACCTTTAAACGTATTCCATTTTTCATATTTCCAATTTTATTCTGCTACTGCAAGCCCATTTTTAGAATTTTAAAAATATTTTAATTTTTTGACATTTTCACCTGTACCCGGCATCATGGTATTTTTCATGTCAAAAATTTTATATTTTTAGTTCAAATTGATAATATGTTTATTACATTCATACCTTTAAACGTATTCCATTTTTCAAATTTCCAATTTTATTCTGCTACTGCAAGCCCATTTTTAGAATTTTAAAAATATTTTAATTTTTTGACATTTTCACCTATACTATACATCAGGGTATTTTTCAGGTGGAAAATTTTATATTTTTAGTTTAAGTTAATAATATATTCATTACATTCGTACCTTTAAACGTATTTCATTTTTCATATTTCCAATTTTATTCTGCTACTGCAAGCCCATTTTTAGAATTTTAAAAATATTTTAATTTTTTGACATTTTCACCTGTACTATACATCAGGGTATTTTTCTGGTCGAAAATTTTATATTTTTATTTTAAATTAATAATATATTTATTACATTCGTACCTTTAAACGTATTCCATTTTTCATATTTCCAATTTTATTCTGCTACTGCAAGCCCATTTTTAGAATTTTAAAAATATTTTAATTTTTTGACATTTTCACCTGTACCCGGCATCACGGTATTTTTCAGGTCGAAAATTTTATATTTTTATTTTAAGTTAATAATATATTTATTACATTCGTATCTTTAAACGTATTCCATTTTTCATATTTCGAATTTTATTCTGCTACTGCAATCCCATTTTTAGAATTTTAAAAATATTTTAATTTTTTGACATTTTCACCTGTACTATACATCAGGGTATTTTTCAGGTCGAAAATTTTATATTTTTAGTTTAAGTTAATAATATATTTATTACATTCGTACCTTTAAACGTATTCCATTTTTCATATTTCCAATTTTATTCTGCTACTGCAAGCCCATTTTTGAATTTTCAAAAATTTTAAATTTTTTCATATTTTCACCTGTACCCGGCATCATGGTATTTTTCATGTCAAAAATTTTATATTTTTAGTTCAAATTGATAATATGTTTATTACATTCGTACCTTTAAACGTATTCCATTTTTCAAATTTCCAATTTTATTCTGCTACTGCAAGCCCATTTTTGAATTTTCAAAAATTTTAAATTTTTTCATATTTTCACCTGTACCCGGCATCATGGTATTTTTCAGGTCGAAAATTTTATATTTTTATTTTAAATTAATAATATATTTATTACATTCGTACCTTTAAACGTATTCCATTTTTAATATTTCCAATTTTATTCTGCTACTGCAAGCCCATTTTTGAATTTTCAAAAATTTTAAATTTTTTCATATTTTCACCTGTACCCGGCATCACGGTATTTTTCACATCGAAAATTTTATATTTTTAGTTCAAATTGATAATAAATTTATTACATTCGTACCTTTAAACGTATTCCATTTTTCATATTTCCAATTTTATTCTGCTACTGCAAGCCCATTTTTAGAATTTTAAAAATATTTTAATTTTTTGACATTTTCACCTGTACTATCATCAGGGTACTTTTCTGGTCGAAAATTTTATATTTTTATTTTAAATTAATAATATATTTATTACATTCGTACCTTTAAACGTTTTTCATTTTTCATATTTCCAATTTTATTCTGCTACTGCAAGCCCATTTTTAGAATTTTAAAAATATTTTAATTTTTTGACATTTTCACCTGTACCCGGCATCATGGTATTTTTCACGTCAAAAATTTTATATTTTTAGTTCCAATTGATAATATATTTATTACATTCGTACCTTTAAACGTATTCCATTTTTCATATTTCCAATTTTATTCTGCTACTGCAAGCCCATTTTTAGAATTTTAAAAATATTTTAATTTTTTCACATTTTCACCTGTACCCGGCATCATGGTATTTTTCAGGTCGAAAATTTTATATTTTTAGTTCAAATTGATAATATGTTTATTACATTCGTACCTTTAAATGTATTCCATTTTTCAAATTTCCAATTTTATTCTGCTACTGCAAGCCCATTTTTAGAATTTTAAAAATATTTTAATTTTTTGACATTTTCACCTGTACCCGGCATCATGGTATTTTTCACGTCAAAAATTTTATATTTTTAGTTCCAATTGATAATATATTTATTACATTCGTACCTTTAAACGTATTCCATTTTTCATATTTCCAATTTTATTCTGCTACTGCAAGCCCATTTTTAGAATTTTAAAAATATTTTAATTTTTTGACATTTTCACCTGTACCCGGCATCATGGTATTTTTCAGGTCGAAAATTTTATATTTTTAGTTCAAATTGATAATATGTTTATTACATTCGTACCTTTAAATGTATTCCATTTTTCAAATTTCCAATTTTATTCTGCTACTGCAAGCCCATTTTTGAATTTTCAAAAATTTTAAATTTTTTCATATTTTCACCTGTACCCGGCATCATGGTATTTTTCACATCAAAAATTTTATATTTTTAGTTCAAATTGATAATATATTTATTACATTCGTACCTTTAAACGTATTCCATTTTTCATATTTCCAATTTTATTCTGCTACTGCAAGCCCATTTTTAGAATTTTAAAAATATTTTAATTTTTTGACATTTTCACCTGTACCCGGCATCATGGTATTTTTCATGTCAAAAATTTTATATTTTTAGTTCAAATTGATAATATGTTTATTACATTCATACCTTTAAACGTATTCCATTTTTCAAATTTCCAATTTTATTCTGCTACTGCAAGACCATTTTTGAATTTTCAAAAATTTTAAATTTTTTCATATTTTCACCTGTACCCGGCATCATGGTATTTTTCACATCAAAAATTTTATATTTTTAGTTCAAATTGATAATATATTTATTACATTCGTACCTTTAAACGTATTCCATTTTTCATATTTCCAATTTTATTCTGCTACTGCAAGCCCATTTTTGGAATTTTAAAAATATTTTAATTTTTTGACATTTTCACCTGTACCCGGCATCATGGTATTTTTCAGGTCGAAAATTTTATATTTTTATTTTAAGTTAATAATATATTTATTACATTCGTACCTTTAAACGTATTCCATTTTTCAAATTTCCAATTTTATTCTGCTACTGCAAGCCCATTTTTAGAATTTTAAAAATATTTTAATTTTTTGACATTTTCACCTGTACTATACATCAGGGTATTTTTCAGGTGGAAAATTTTATATTTTTAGTTTAAGTTAATAATATATTCATTACATTCGTACCTTTAAACGTATTTCATTTTTCATATTTCCAATTTTATTCTGCTACTGCAAGCCCATTTTTGAATTTTCAAAAATTTTAAATTTTTTCATATTTTCACCTGTACCCGGCATCATGGTATTTTTCACGTCAAAAATTTTATATTTTTAGTTCCAATAGATAATATATTTATTACATTCGTACCTTTAAACGTATTCCATTTTTCATATTTCCAATTTTATTCTGCTACTGCAAGCCCATTTTTAGAATTTTAAAAATATTTTAATTTTTTGACATTTTCACCTGTACCCGGCATCATGGTATTTTTCAGGTCGAAAATTTTATATTTTTATTTTAAGTTAATAATATATTTATTACATTCGTACCTTTAAACGTATTTCATTTTTCATATTTCCAATTTTATTCTGCTACTGCAAGCCCATTTTTAGAATTTTAAAAATATTTTAATTTTTTGACATTTTCACCTGTACCCGGCATCATGGTATTTTTCAGGTCGAAAATTTTATATTTTTAGTTCAAATTGATAATATGTTTATTACATTCGTACCTTTAAATGTATTCCATTTTTCAAATTTCCAATTTTATTCTGCTACTGCAAGCCCATTTTTGAATTTTCAAAAATTTTAAATTTTTTCATATTTTCACCTGTACCCGGCATCATGGTATTTTTCACATCAAAAATTTTATATTTTTAGTTCAAATTGATAATATATTTATTACATTCGTACCTTTAAACGTATTCCATTTTTCATATTTCCAATTTTATTCTGCTACTGCAAGCCCATTTTTAGAATTTTAAAAATATTTTAATTTTTTGACATTTTCACCTGTACCCGGCATCATGGTATTTTTCATGTCAAAAATTTTATATTTTTAGTTCAAATTGATAATATGTTTATTACATTCATACCTTTAAACGTATTCCATTTTTCAAATTTCCAATTTTATTCTGCTACTGCAAGCCCATTTTTAGAATTTTAAAAATATTTTAATTTTTTGACATTTTCACCTGTACTATACATCAGGGTATTTTTCAGGTGGAAAATTTTATATTTTTAGTTTAAGTTAATAATATATTCATTACATTCGTACCTTTAAACGTATTTCATTTTTCATATTTCCAATTTTATTCTGCTACTGCAAGCCCATTTTTGAATTTTCAAAAATTTTAAATTTTTTCATATTTTCACCTGTACCCGGCATCATGGTATTTTTCACATCAAAAATTTTATATTTTTAGTTCAAATTGATAATATATTTATTACATTCGTACCTTTAAACGTATTCCATTTTTCATATTTCCAATTTTATTCTGCTACTGCAAGCCCATTTTTAGAATTTTAAAAATATTTTAATTTTTTGACATTTTCACCTGTACCCGGCATCATGGTATTTTTCAGGTCGAAAATTTTATATTTTTAGTTCAAATTGATAATATGTTTATTACATTCGTACCTTTAAACGTATTCCATTTTTCAAATTTCCAATTTTATTCTGCTACTGCAAGCCCATTTTTGAATTTTCAAAAATTTTAAATTTTTTCATATTTTCACCTGTACCCGGCATCATGGTATTTTTCACATCAAAAATTTTATATTTTTAGTTCAAATTGATAATATATTTATTACATTCGTACCTTTAAACGTATTCCATTTTTCATATTTCCAATTTTATTCTGCTACTGCAAGCCCATTTTTAGAATTTTAAAAATATTTTAATTTTTTGACATTTTCACCTGTACCCGGCATCATGGTATTTTTCAGGTCGAAAATTTTATATTTTTATTTTAAGTTAATAATATATTTATTACATTCGTACCTTTAAACGTATTCCATTTTTCAAATTTCCAATTTTATTCTGCTACTGCAAGCCCATTTTTAGAATTTTAAAAATATTTTAATTTTTTGACATTTTCACCTGTACCCGGCATCATGGTATTTTTCACGTCAAAAATTTTATATTTTTAGTTCCAATTGATAATATATTTATTACATTCGTACCTTTAAACGTATTCCATTTTTCATATTTCCAATTTTATTCTGCTACTGCAAGCCCATTTTTAGAATTTTAAAAATATTTTAATTTTTTGACATTTTCACCTGTACCCGGCATCATGGTATTTTTCAGGTCGAAAATTTTATATTTTTATTTTAAGTTAATAATATATTTATTACATTCGTACCTTTAAACGTATTTCATTTTTCATATTTCCAATTTTATTCTGCTACTGCAAGCCCATTTTTAGAATTTTAAAAATATTTTAATTTTTTGACATTTTCACCTGTACCCGTCATCATGGTATTTTTCAGGTCGAAAATTTTATATTTTTAGTTCAAATTGATAATATGTTTATTACATTCGTACCTTTAAATGTATTCCATTTTTCAAATTTCCAATTTTATTCTGCTACTGCAAGCCCATTTTTGAATTTTCAAAAATTTTAAATTTTTTCATATTTTCACCTGTACCCGGCATCATGGTATTTTTCACATCAAAAATTTTATATTTTTAGTTCAAATTGATAATATATTTATTACATTCGTACCTTTAAACGTATTCCATTTTTCATATTTCCAATTTTATTCTGCTACTGCAAGCCCATTTTTAGAATTTTAAAAATATTTTAATTTTTTGACATTTTCACCTGTACCCGGCATCATGGTATTTTTCAGGTCGAAAATTTTATATTTTTATTTTAAGTTAATAATATATTTATTACATTCGTACCTTTAAACGTATTCCATTTTTCAAATTTCCAATTTTATTCTGCTACTGCAAGCCCATTTTTAGAATTTTAAAAATATTTTAATTTTTTGACATTTTCACCTGTACTATACATCAGGGTATTTTTCCGGTGGAAAATTTTATATTTTTAGTTTAAGTTAATAATATATTCATTACATTCGTACCTTTAAACGTATTTCATTTTTCATATTTCCAATTTTATTCTGCTACTGCAAGCCCATTTTTGAATTTTCAAAAATTTTAAATTTTTTCATATTTTCACCTGTACCCGGCATCATGGTATTTTTCACATCAAAAATTTTATATTTTTAGTTCAAATTGATAATATATTTATTACATTCGTACCTTTAAACGTATTCCATTTTTCATATTTCCAATTTTATTCTGCTACTGCAAGCCCATTTTTAGAATTTTAAAAATATTTTAATTTTTTGACATTTTCACCTGTACCCGGCATCATGGTATTTTTCATGTCAAAAATTTTATATTTTTAGTTCAAATTGATAATATGTTTATTACATTCATACCTTTAAACGTATTCCATTTTTCAAATTTCCAATTTTATTCTGCTACTGCAAGCCCATTTTTAGAATTTTAAAAATATTTTAATTTTTTGACATTTTCACCTGTACCCGGCATCATGGTATTTTTCACGTCAAAAATTTTATATTTTTAGTTCCAATTGATAATATATTTATTACATTCGTACCTTTAAACGTATTCCATTTTTCATATTTCCAATTTTATTCTGCTACTGCAAGCCCATTTTTAGAATTTTAAAAATATTTTAATTTTTTGACATTTTCACCTGTACCCGGCATCATGGTATTTTTCAGGTCGAAAATTTTATATTTTTATTTTAAGTTAATAATATATTTATTACATTCGTACCTTTAAACGTATTTCATTTTTCATATTTCCAATTTTATTCTGCTACTGCAAGCCCATTTTTAGAATTTTAAAAATATTTTAATTTTTTGACATTTTCACCTGTACCCGGCATCATGGTATTTTTCAGGTCGAAAATTTTATATTTTTAGTTCAAATTGATAATATGTTTATTACATTCGTACCTTTAAATGTATTCCATTTTTCAAATTTCCAATTTTATTCTGCTACTGCAAGCCCATTTTTGAATTTTCAAAAATTTTAAATTTTTTCATATTTTCACCTGTACCCGGCATCATGGTATTTTTCACATCAAAAATTTTATATTTTTAGTTCAAATTGATAATATATTTATTACATTCGTACCTTTAAACGTATTCCATTTTTCATATTTCCAATTTTATTCTGCTACTGCAAGCCCATTTTTAGAATTTTAAAAATATTTTAATTTTTTGACATTTTCACCTGTACCCGGCATCATGGTATTTTTCAGGTCGAAAATTTTATATTTTTAGTTCAAATTGATAATATGTTTATTACATTCGTACCTTTAAACGTATTCCATTTTTCAAATTTCCAATTTTATTCTGCTACTGCAAGCCCATTTTTGAATTTTCAAAAATTTTAAATTTTTTCATATTTTCACCTGTACCCGGCATCATGGTATTTTTCACATCAAAAATTTTATATTTTTAGTTCAAATTGATAATATATTTATTACATTCGTACCTTTAAACGTATTCCATTTTTCATATTTCCAATTTTATTCTGCTACTGCAAGCCCATTTTTAGAATTTTAAAAATATTTTAATTTTTTGACATTTTCACCTGTACCCTGCATCATGGTATTTTTCAGGTCGAAAATTTTATATTTTTATTTTAAGTTAATAATATATTTATTACATTCGTACCTTTAAACGTATTCCATTTTTCAAATTTCCAATTTTATTCTGCTACTGCAAGCCCATTTTTAGAATTTTAAAAATATTTTAATTTTTTGACATTTTCACCTGTACCCGGCATCATGGTATTTTTCACGTCAAAAATTTTATATTTTTAGTTCCAATTGATAATATATTTATTACATTCGTACCTTTAAACGTATTCCATTTTTCATATTTCCAATTTTATTCTGCTACTGCAAGCCCATTTTTAGAATTTTAAAAATATTTTAATTTTTTGACATTTTCACCTGTACCCGGCATCATGGTATTTTTCAGGTCGAAAATTTTATATTTTTATTTTAAGTTAATAATATATTTATTACATTCGTACCTTTAAACGTATTTCATTTTTCATATTTCCAATTTTATTCTGCTACTGCAAGCCCATTTTTAGAATTTTAAAAATATTTTAATTTTTTGACATTTTCACCTGTACCCGGCATCATGGTATTTTTCAGGTCGAAAATTTTATATTTTTAGTTCAAATTGATAATATGTTTATTACATTCGTACCTTTAAACGTATTCCATTTTTCAAATTTCCAATTTTATTCTGCTACTGCAAGCCCATTTTTGAATTTTCAAAAATTTTAAATTTTTTCATATTTTCACCTGTACCCGGCATCATGGTATTTTTCACATCAAAAATTTTATATTTTTAGTTCCAATTGATAATATATTTATTACATTCGTACCTTTAAACGTATTCCATTTTTCATATTTCCAATTTTATTCTGCTACTGCAAGCCCATTTTTAGAATTTTAAAAATATTTTAATTTTTTGACATTTTCACCTGTACCCGGCATCATGGTATTTTTCAGGTCGAAAATTTTATATTTTTATTTTAAGTTAATAATATATTTATTACATTCGTACCTTTAAACGTATTCCATTTTTCATATTTCCAATTTTATTCTGCTACTGCAAGCCCATTTTTAGAATTTTAAAAATATTTTAATTTTTTGACATTTTCACCTGTACCCGGCATCATGGTATTTTTCATGTCAAAAATTTTATATTTTTAGTTCAAATTGATAATATGTTTATTACATTCATACCTTTAAACGTATTCCATTTTTCAAATTTCCAATTTTATTCTGCTACTGCAAGCCCATTTTTAGAATTTTAAAAATATTTTAATTTTTTGACATTTTCACCTATACTATACATCAGGGTATTTTTCAGGTGGAAAATTTTATATTTTTAGTTTAAGTTAATAATATATTCATTACATTCGTACCTTTAAACGTATTTCATTTTTCATATTTCCAATTTTATTCTGCTACTGCAAGCCCATTTTTAGAATTTTAAAAATATTTTAATTTTTTGACATTTTCACCTGTACTATACATCAGGGTATTTTGCTGGTCGAAAATTTTATATTTTTATTTTAAATTAATAATATATTTATTACATTCGTACCTTTAAACGTATTCCATTTTTCATATTTCCAATTTTATTCTGCTACTGCAAGCCCATTTTTAGAATTTTAAAAATATTTTAATTTTTTGACATTTTCACCTGTACCCGGCATCATGGTATTTTTCAGGTCGAAAATTTTATATTTTTATTTTAAGTTAATAATATATTTATTACATTCGTACCTTTAAACGTATTCCATTTTTCATATTTCCAATTTTATTCTGCTACTGCAAGCCCATTTTTAGAATTTTAAAAATATTTTAATTTTTTGACATTTTCACCTATACTATACATCAGGGTATTTTTCAGGTGGAAAATTTTATATTTTTAGTTTAAGTTAATAATATATTCATTACATTCGTACCTTTAAACGTATTTCATTTTTCATATTTCCAATTTTATTCTGCTACTGCAAGCCCATTTTTAGAATTTTAAAAATATTTTAATTTTTTGACATTTTCACCTGTACTATACATCAGGGTACTTTTCTGGTCGAAAATTTTATATTTTTATTTTAAATTAATAATATATTTATTACATTCGTACCTTTAAACGTTTTTCATTTTTCATATTTCCAATTTTATTCTGCTACTGGAAGCCCATTTTTAGAATTTTAAAAATATTTTAATTTTTTGACATTTTCACCTGTACCCGGCATCATGGTATTTTTCAGGTCGAAAATTTTATATTTTTAGTTCAAATTGATAATATGTTTATTACATTCGTACCTTTAAACGTATTCCATTTTTCAAATTTCCAATTTTATTCTGCTACTGCAAGCCCATTTTTGAATTTTCAAAAATTTTAAATTTTTTCATATTTTCACCTGTACCCGGCATCATGGTATTTTTCACATCAAAAATTTTATATTTTTAGTTCAAATTGATAATATATTTATTACATTCGTACCTTTAAACGTATTCCATTTTTCATATTTCCAATTTTATTCTGCTACTGCAAGCCCATTTTTAGAATTTTAAAAATATTTTAATTTTTTGACATTTTCACCTGTACCCGGCATCATGGTATTTTTCATGTCAAAAATTTTATATTTTTAGTTCAAATTGATAATATGTTTATTACATTCATACCTTTAAACGTATTCCATTTTTCAAATTTCCAATTTTATTCTGCTACTGCAAGCCCATTTTTAGAATTTTAAAAATATTTTAATTTTTTGACATTTTCACCTGTACTATACATCAGGGTATTTTTCAGGTGGAAAATTTTATATTTTTAGTTTAAGTTAATAATATATTCATTACATTCGTACCTTTAAACGTATTTCATTTTTCATATTTCCAATTTTATTCTGCTACTGCAAGCCCATTTTTGAATTTTCAAAAATTTTAAATTTTTTCATATTTTCACCTGTACCCGGCATCATGGTATTTTTCACGTCAAAAATTTTATATTTTTAGTTCCAATTGATAATATATTTATTACATTCGTACCTTTAAACGTATTCCATTTTTCATATTTCCAATTTTATTCTGCTACTGCAAGCCCATTTTTAGAATTTTAAAAATATTTTAATTTTTTGACATTTTCACCTGTACCCGGCATCATGGTATTTTTCAGGTCGAAAATTTTATATTTTTATTTTAAGTTAATAATATATTTATTACATTCGTACCTTTAAACGTATTTCATTTTTCATATTTCCAATTTTATTCTGCTACTGCAAGCCCATTTTTAGAATTTTAAAAATATTTTAATTTTTTGACATTTTCACCTGTACCCGGCATCATGGTATTTTTCAGGTCGAAAATTTTATATTTTTAGTTCAAATTGATAATATGTTTATTACATTCGTACCTTTAAATGTATTCCATTTTTCAAATTTCCAATTTTATTCTGCTACTGCAAGCCCATTTTTGAATTTTCAAAAATTTTAAATTTTTTCATATTTTCACCTGTACCCGGCATCATGGTACTTTTCACATCAAAAATTTTATATTTTTAGTTCAAATTGATAATATATTTATTACATTCGTACCTTTAAACGTATTCCATTTTTCATATTTCCAATTTTATTCTGCTACTGCAAGCCCATTTTTAGAATTTTAAAAATATTTTAATTTTTTGACATTTTCACCTGTACCCGGCATCATGGTATTTTTCATGTCAAAAATTTTATATTTTTAGTTCAAATTGATAATATGTTTATTACATTCATACCTTTAAACGTATTCCATTTTGCAAATTTCCAATTTTATTCTGCTACTGCAAGCCCATTTTTAGAATTTTAAAAATATTTTAATTTTTTGACATTTTCACCTGTACTATACATCAGGGTATTTTTCAGGTGGAAAATTTTATATTTTTAGTTTAAGTTAATAATATATTCATTACATTCGTACCTTTAAACGTATTTCATTTTTCATATTTCCAATTTTATTCTGCTACTGCAAGCCCATTTTTGAATTTTCAAAAATTTTAAATTTTTTCATATTTTCACCTGTACCCGGCATCATGGTATTTTTCACGTCAAAAATTTTATATTTTTAGTTCCAATTGATAATATATTTATTACATTCGTACCTTTAAACGTATTCCATTTTTCATATTTCCAATTTTATTCTGCTACTGCAAGCCCATTTTTAGAATTTTAAAAATATTTTAATTTTTTGACATTTTCACCTGTACCCGGCATCATGGTATTTTTCAGGTCGAAAATTTTATATTTTTATTTTAAGTTAATAATATATTTATTACATTCGTACCTTTAAACGTATTCCATTTTTCATATTTCCAATTTTATTCTGCTACTGCAAGCCCATTTTTAGAATTTTAAAAATATTTTAATTTTTTGACATTTTCACCTGTACCCGGCATCATGGTATTTTTCATGTCAAAAATTTTATATTTTTAGTTCAAATTGATAATATGTTTATTACATTCATACCTTTAAACGTATTCCATTTTTCAAATTTCCAATTTTATTCTGCTACTGCAAGCCCATTTTTAGAATTTTAAAAATATTTTAATTTTTTGACATTTTCACCTGTACTATACATCAGGGTATTTTTCTGGTCGAAAATTTTATATTTTTATTTTAAATTAATAATATATTTATTACATTCGTACCTTTAAACGTATTCCATTTTTCATATTTCCAATTTTATTCTGCTACTGCAAGCCCATTTTTAGAATTTTAAAAATATTTTAATATTTTGACATTTTCACCTGTACCCGGCATCATGGTATTTTTCAGGTCGAAAATTTTATATTTTTAGTTCAAATTGATAATATGTTTATTACATTCGTACCTTTAAATGTATTCCATTTTTCAAATTTCCAATTTTATTCTGCTACTGCAAGCCCATTTTTGAATTTTCAAAAATTTTAAATTTTTTCATATTTTCACCTGTACCCGGCATCATGGTATTTTTCACATCAAAAATTTTATATTTTTAGTTCAAATTGATAATATATTTATTACATTCGTACCTTTAAACGTATTCCATTTTTCATATTTCCAATTTTATTCTGCTACTGCAAGCCCATTTTTAGAATTTTAAAAATATTTTAATTTTTTGACATTTTCACCTGTACCCGGCATCATGGTATTTTTCATGTCAAAAATTTTATATTTTTAGTTCAAATTGATAATATGTTTATTACATTCATACCTTTAAACGTATTCCATTTTTCAAATTTCCAATTTTATTCTGCTACTGCAAGCCCATTTTTGAATTTTCAAATATTTTAAATTTTTTCATATTTTCACCTGTACCCGGCATCATGGTATTTTTCACATCAAAAATTTTATATTTTTTGTTCCAATTGATAATATATTTATTACATTCGTACCTTTAAACGTATTCCATTTTTCATATTTCCAATTTTATTCTGCTACTGCAAGCCCATTTTTAGAATTTTAAAAATATTTTAATTTTTTGACATTTTCACCTGTACCCGGCATCATGGTATTTTTCAGGTCGAAAATTTTATATTTTTATTTTAAGTTAATAATATATTTATTACATTCGTACCTTTAAACGTATTCCATTTTTCATATTTCCAATTTTATTCTGCTACTGCAAGCCCATTTTTAGAATTTTAAAAATATTTTAATTTTTTGACATTTTCACCTGTACCCGGCATCATGGTATTTTTCATGTCAAAAATTTTATATTTTTAGTTCAAATTGATAATATGTTTATTACATTCATACCTTTAAACGTATTCCATTTTTCAAATTTCCAATTTTATTCTGCTACTGCAAGCCCATTTTTGAATTTTCAAAAATTTTAAATTTTTTCATATTTTCACCTGTACCCGGCATCATGGTATTTTTCACATCAAAAATTTTATATTTTTAGTTCAAATTGATAATATATTTATTACATTCGTACCTTTAAACGTATTCCATTTTTCATATTTCCAATTTTATTCTGCTACTGCAAGCCCATTTTTAGAATTTTAAAAATATTTTAATTTTTTGACATTTTCACCTGTACCCGGCATCATGGTATTTTTCAGGTCGAAAATTTTATATTTTTATTTTAAGTTAATAATATATTTATTACATTCGTACATTTAAACGTATTCCATTTTTCAAATTTCCAATTTTATTCTGCTGCTGCAAGCCCATTTTTAGAATTTTAAAAATATTTTAATTTTTTGACATTTTCACCTGTACTATACATCAGGGTATTTTTCAGGTGGAAAATTTTATATTTTTAGTTTAAGTTAATAATATATTCATTACATTCGTACCTTTAAACGTATTTCATTTTTCATATTTCCAATTTTATTCTGCTACTGCAAGCCCATTTTTGAATTTTCAAAAATTTTAAATTTTTTCATATTTTCACCTGTACCCGGCATCATGGTATTTTTCACGTCAAAAATTTTATATTTTTAGTTCCAATTGATAATATATTTATTACATTCGTACCTTTAAACGTATTCCATTTTTCATATTTCCAATTTTATTCTGCTACTGCAAGCCCATTTTTAGAATTTTAAAAATATTTTAATTTTTTGACATTTTCACCTGTACCCGGCATCATGGTATTTTTCAGGTCGAAAATTTTATATTTTTATTTTAAGTTAATAATATATTTATTACATTCGTACCTTTAAACGTATTTCATTTTTCATATTTCCAATTTTATTCTGCTACTGCAAGCCCATTTTTAGAATTTTAAAAATATTTTAATTTTTTGACATTTTCACCTGTACCCGGCATCATGGTATTTTTCAGGTCGAAAATTTTATATTTTTAGTTCAAATTGATAATATGTTTATTACATTCGTACCTTTAAATGTATTCCATTTTTCAAATTTCCAATTTTATTCTGCTACTGCAAGCCCATTTTTGAATTTTCAAAAATTTTAAATTTTTTCATATTTTCACCTGTACCCGGCATCATGGTATTTTTCACATCAAAAATTTTATATTTTTAGTTCAAATTGATAATATATTTATTACATTCGTACCTTTAAACGTATTCCATTTTTCATATTTCCAATTTTATTCTGCTACTGCAAGCCCATTTTTAGAATTTTAAAAATATTTTAATTTTTTGACATTTTCACCTGTACCCGGCATCATGGTATTTTTCATGTCAAAAATTTTATATTTTTAGTTCAAATTGATAATATGTTTATTACATTCATACCTTTAAACGTATTCCATTTTTCAAATTTCCAATTTTATTCTGCTACTGCAAGCCCATTTTTGAATTTTCAAAAATTTTAAATTTTTTCATATTTTCACCTGTACCCGGCATCATGGTATTTTTCACATCAAAAATTTTATATTTTTAGTTCAAATTGATAATATATTTATTGCATTCGTAAATTTAAACGTATTCCATTTTTCATATTTCCAATTTTATTCTGCTACTGCAAGCCCATTTTTAGAATTTTAAAAATATTTTAATTTTTTGACATTTTCACCTGTACCCGGCATCATGGTATTTTTCAGGTCGAAAATTTTATATTTTTATTTTAAGTTAATAATATATTTATTACATTCGTACCTTTAAACGTATTCCATTTTTCAAATTTCCAATTTTATTCTGCTACTGCAAGCCCATTTTTAGAATTTTAAAAATATTTTAATTTTTTGACATTTTCACCTGTACTATACATCAGGGTATTTTTCAGGTGGAAAATTTTATATTTTTAGTTTAAGTTAATAATATATTCATTACATTCGTACCTTTAAACGTATTTCATTTTTCATATTTCCAATTTTATTCTGCTACTGCAAGCCCATTTTTGAATTTTCAAAAATTTTAAATTTTTTCATATTTTCACCTGTACCCGGCATCATGGTATTTTTCACGTCAAAAATTTTATATTTTTAGTTCCAATTGATAATATATTTATTACATTCGTACCTTTAAACATATTCCATTTTTCATATTTCCAATTTTATTCTGCTACTGCAAGCCCATTTTTAGAATTTTAAAAATATTTTAATTTTTTGACATTTTCACCTGTACCCGGCATCATGGTATTTTTCAGGTCGAAAATTTTATATTTTTATTTTAAGTTAATAATATATTTATTACATTCGTACCTTTAAACGTATTTCATTTTTCATATTTCCAATTTTATTCTGCTACTGCAAGCCCATTTTTAGAATTTTAAAAATATTTTAATTTTTTGACATTTTCACCTGTACCCGGCATCATGGTATTTTTCAGGTCGAAAATTTTATATTTTTAGTTCAAATTGATAATATGTTCATTACATTCGTACCTTTAAACGTATTCCATTTTTCAAATTTCCAATTTTATTCTGCTACTGCAAGCCCATTTTTGAATTTTCAAAAATTTTAAATTTTTTCATATTTTCACCTGTACCCGGCATCATGGTATTTTTCAGGTCGAAAATTTTATATTTTTAGTTCAAATTGATAATATGTTTATTACATTCGTACCTTTAAACGTATTCCATCTTTCAAATTTCCAATTTTATTCTGCTACTGCAAGCCCATTTTTGAATTTTCAAAAATTTTAAATTTTTTCATATTTTCACCTGTACCCGGCATCATGGTATTTTTCACATCAAAAATTTTATATTTTTAGTTCAAATTGATAATATATTTATTACATTCGTACCTTTAAACGTATTCCATTTTTCATATTTCCAATTTTATTCTGCTACTGCAAGCCCATTTTTAGAATTTTAAAAATATTTTAATTTTTTGACATTTTCACCTGTACCCGGCATCATGGTATTTTTCATGTCAAAAATTTTATATTTTTAGTTCAAATTGATAATATGTTTATTACATTCATACCTTTAAACGTATTCCATTTTTCAAATTTCCAATTTTATTCTGCTACTGCAAGCCCATTTTTGAATTTTCAAAAATTTTAAATTTTTTCATATTTTCACCTGTACCCGGCATCATGGTATTTTTCACATCAAAAATTTTATATTTTTAGTTCAAATTGATAATATATTTATTGCATTCGTAAATTTAAACGTATTCCATTTTTCATATTTCCAATTTTATTCTGCTACTGCAAGCCCATTTTTAGAATTTTAAAAATATTTTAATTTTTTGACATTTTCACCTGTACCCGGCATCATGGTATTTTTCAGGTCGAAAATTTTATATTTTTATTTTAAGTTAATAATATATTTATTACATTCGTACCTTTAAACGTATTCCATTTTTCAAATTTCCAATTTTATTCTGCCACTGCAAGCCCATTTTTAGAATTTTAAAAATATTTTAATTTTTTGACATTTTCACCTGTACTATACATCAGGGTATTTTTCAGGTGGAAAATTTTATATTTTTAGTTTAAGTTAATAATATATTCATTACATTCGTACCTTTAAACGTATTTCATTTTTCATATTTCCAATTTTATTCTGCTACTGCAAGCCCATTTTTGAATTTTCAAAAATTTTAAATTTTTTCATATTTTCACCTGTACCCGGCATCATGGTATTTTTCACGTCAAAAATTTTATATTTTTAGTTCCAATTGATAATATATTTATTACATTCGTACCTTTAAACGTATTCCATTTTTCATACTTCCAATTTTATTCTGCTACTGCAAGCCCATTTTTAGAATTTTAAAAATATTTTAATTTTTTGACATTTTCACCTGTACCCGGCATCATGGTATTTTTCACATCGAAAATTTTATATTTTTATTTTAAGTTAATAATATATTTATTACATTCGTACCTTTAAACGTATTTCATTTTTCATATTTCCAATTTTATTCTGCTACTGCAAGCCCATTTTTAGAATTTTAAAAATATTTTAATTTTTTGACATTTTCACCTGTACCCGGCATCATGGTATTTTTCAGGTCGAAAATTTTATATTTTTAGTTCAAATTGATAATATGTTTATTACATTCGTACCTTTAAATGTATTCCATTTTTCAAATTTCCAATTTTATTCTGCTACTGCAAGCCCATTTTTGAATTTTCAAAAATTTTAAATTTTTTCATATTTTCACCTGTACCCGGCATCATGGTATTTTTCACATCAAAAATTTTATATTTTTAGTTCAAATTGATAATATATTTATTACATTCGTACCTTTAAACGTATTCCATTTTTCATATTTCCAATTTTATTCTGCTACTGCAAGCCCATTTTTAGAATTTTAAAAATATTTTAATTTTTTGACATTTTCACCTGTACCCGGCATCATGGTATTTTTCATGTCAAAAATTTTATATTTTTAGTTCAAATTGATAATATGTTTATTACATTCATACCTTTAAACGTATTCCATTTTTCAAATTTCCAATTTTATTCTGCTACTGCAAGCCCATTTTTAGAATTTTAAAAATATTTTAATTTTTTGACATTTTCACCTGTACTATACATCAGGGTATTTTTCAGGTGGAAAATTTTATATTTTTAGTTTAAGTTAATAATATATTCATTACATTCGTACCTTTAAACGTATTTCATTTTTCATATTTCCAATTTTATTCTGCTACTGCAAGCCCATTTTTGAATTTTCAAAAATTTTAAATTTTTTCATATTTTCACCTGTACCCGGCATCATGGTATTTTTCACGTCAAAAATTTTATATTTTTAGTTCCAATTGATAATATATTTATTACATTCGTACCTTTAAACGTATTCCATTTTTCATATTTCCAATTTTATTCTGCTACTGCAAGCCCATTTTTAGAATTTTAAAAATATTTTAATTTTTTGACATTTTCACCTGTACCCGGCATCATGGTATTTTTCAGGTCGAAAATTTTATATTTTTATTTTAAGTTAATAATATATTTATTACATTCGTACCTTTAAACGTATTCCATTTTTCATATTTCCAATTTTATTCTGCTACTGCAAGCCCATTTTTAGAATTTTAAAAATATTTTAATTTTTTGACATTTTCACCTGTACCCGGCATCATGGTATTTTTCATGTCAAAAATTTTATATTTTTAGTTCAAATTGATAATATGTTTATTACATTCATACCTTTAAACGTATTCCATTTTTCAAATTTCCAATTTTATTCTGCTACTGCAAGCCCATTTTTAGAATTTTAAAAATATTTTAATTTTTTGACATTTTCACCTATACTATACATCAGGGTATTTTTCAGGTGGAAAATTTTATATTTTTAGTTTAAGTTAATAATATATTCATTACATTCGTACCTTTAAACGTATTTCATTTTTCATATTTCCAATTTTATTCTGCTACTGCAAGGCCATTTTTAGAATTTTAAAAATATTTTAATTTTTTGACATTTTCACCTGTACTATACATCAGGGTATTTTTCTGGTCGAAAATTTTATATTTTTATTTTAAATTAATAATATATTTATTACATTCGTACCTTTAAACGTATTCCATTTTTCATATTTCCAATTTTATTCTGCTACTGCAAGCCCATTTTTAGAATTTTAAAAATATTTTAATTTTTTGACATTTTCACCTGTACCCGGCATCATGGTATTTTTCAGGTCGAAAATTTTATATTTTTATTTTAAGTTAATAATATATTTATTACATTCGTACCTTTAAACGTATTTCATTTTTCATATTTCCAATTTTATTCTGCTACTGCAAGCCCATTTTTAGAATTTTAAAAATATTTTAATTTTTTGACATTTTCACCTGTACCCGGCATCATGGTATTTTTCAGGTCGAAAATTTTATATTTTTAGTTCAAATTGATAATATGTTTATTACATTCGTACCTTTAAATGTATTCCATTTTTCAAATTTCCAATTTTATTCTGCTACTGCAAGCCCATTTTTGAATTTTCAAAAATTTTAAATTTTTTCATATTTTCACCTGTACCCGGCATTATGGTATTTTTCACATCGAAAATTTTATATTTTTAGTTCAAATTGATAATATATTTATTACATTCGTACCTTTAAACGTATTCCATTTTTCATATTTCCAATTTTATTCTGCTACTGCAAGCCCATTTTTAGAATTTTAAAAATATTTTAATTTTTTGACATTTTCACCTGTACCCGGCATCATGGTATTTTTCAGGTCGAAAATTTTATATTTTTATTTTAAATTAATAATATATTTATTACATTCGTATCTTTAAACGTATTCCATTTTTCATATTTCGAATTTTATTCTGCTACTGCAATCCCATTTTTAGAATTTTAAAAATATTTTAATTTTTTGACATTTTCACCTGTACTATACATCAGGGTATTTTTCAGGTCGAAAATTTTATATTTTTAGTTTAAGTTAATAATATATTTATTACATTCGTACCTTTAAACGTATTCCATTTTTCATATTTCCAATTTTATTCTGCTACTGCAAGCCCATTTTTGAATTTTCAAAAATTTTAAATTTTTTCATATTTTCACCTGTACCCGGCATCATGGTATTTTTCATGTCAAAAATTTTATATTTTTAGTTCAAATTGATAATATGTTTATTACATTCGTACCTTTAAACGTATTCCATTTTTCAAATTTCCAATTTTATTCTGCTACTGCAAGCCCATTTTTGAATTTTCAAAAATTTTAAATTTTTTCATATTTTCACCTGTACCCGGCATCATGGTATTTTTCAGGTCGAAAATTTTATATTTTTATTTTAAATTAATAATATATTTATTACATTCGTACCTTTAAACGTATTCCATTTTTCATATTTCCAATTTTATTCTCCTACTGCAAGCCCATTTTTAGAATTTTAAAAATATTTTAATTTTTTGACATTTTCACCTGTACCCGGCATCATGGTTTTTTTCATGTCAAAAATTTTATATTTTTAGTTCAAATTGATAATATGTTTATTACATTCGTACCTTTAAACGTATTCCATTTTTCATATTTCCAATTATATTCTGCTACTGCAAGCCCATTTTTAGAATTTTAAAAATATTTTAATTTTTTGACATTTTCACCTGTACCCGGCATCATGGTATTTTTCAGGTCGAAAATTTTATATTTTTATTTTAAGTTAATAATATATTTATTACATTCGTACCTTTAAACGTATTTCATTTTTCATATTTCCAATTTTATTCTGCTACTGCAAGCCCATTTTTAGAATTTTAAAAATATTTTAATTTTTTGACATTTTCACCTGTACCCGGCATCATGGTATTTTTCAGGTCGAAAATTTTATATTTTTAGTTCAAATTGATAATATGTTTATTACATTCGTACCTTTAAATGTATTCCATTTTTCAAATTTCCAATTTTATTCTGCTACTGCAAGCCCATTTTTGAATTTTCAAAAATTTTAAATTTTTTCATATTTTCACCTGTACCCGGCATCATGGTATTTTTCACATCAAAAATTTTATATTTTTAGTTCAAATTGATAATATATTTATTACATTCGTACCTTTAAACGTATTCCATTTTTCATATTTCCAATTTTATTCTGCTACTGCAAGCCCATTTATAGAATTTTAAAAATATTTTAATTTTTTGACATTTTCACCTGTACCCGGCATCATGGTATTTTTCATGTCAAAAATTTTATATTTTTAGTTCAAATTGATAATATGTTTATTACATTCATACCTTTAAACGTATTCCATTTTTCAAATTTCCAATTTTATTCTGCTACTGCAAGCCCATTTTTAGAATTTTAAAAATATTTTAATTTTTTGACATTTTCACCTGTACTATACATCAGGGTATTTTTCAGGTGGAAAATTTTATATTTTTAGTTTAAGTTAATAATATATTCATTACATTCGTACCTTTAAACGTATTTCATTTTTCATATTTCCAATTTTATTCTGCTACTGCAAGCCCATTTTTGAATTTTCAAAAATTTTAAATTTTTTCATATTTTCACCTGTACCCGGCATCATGGTATTTTTCACGTCAAAAATTTTATATTTTTAGTTCCAATTGATAATATATTTATTACATTCGTACCTTTAAACGTATTCCATTTTTCATATTTCCAATTTTATTCTGCTACTGCAAGCCCATTTTTAGAATTTTAAAAATATTTTAATTTTTTGACATTTTCACCTGTACCCGGCATCATGGTATTTTTCAGGTCGAAAATTTTATATTTTTATTTTAAGTTAATAATATATTTATTACATTCGTACCTTTAAACGTATTCCATTTTTCATATTTCCAATTTTATTCTGCTACTGCAAGCCCATTTTTAGAATTTTAAAAATATTTTAATTTTTTGACATTTTCACCTGTACCCGGCATCATGGTATTTTTCATGTCAAAAATTTTATATTTTTAGTTCAAATTGATAATATGTTTATTACATTCATACCTTTAAACGTATTCCATTTTTCAAATTTCCAATTTTATTCTGCTACTGCAAGCCCATTTTTAGAATTTTAAAAATATTTTAATTTTTTGACATTTTCACCTATACTATACATCAGGGTATTTTTCAGGTGGAAAATTTTATATTTTTAGTTTAAGTTAATAATATATTCATTACATTCGTACCTTTAAACGTATTTCATTTTTCATATTTCCAATTTTATTCTGCTACTGCAAGCCCATTTTTAGAATTTTAAAAATATTTTAATTTTTTGACATTTTCACCTGTACTATACATCAGGGTATTTTTCTGGTCGAAAATTTTATATTTTTATTTTAAATTAATAATATATTTATTACATTCGTACCTTTAAACGTATTCCATTTTTCATATTTCCAATTTTATTCTGCTACTGCAAGCCCATTTTTAGAATTTTAAAAATATTTTAATTTTTTGACATTTTCACCTGTACCCGGCATCATGGTATTTTTCTGGTCGAAAATTTTATATTTTTAGTTTAAGTTAATAATATATTTATTACATTCGTACCTTTAAACGTATTCCATTTTTCATATTTCCAATTTTATTCTGCTACTGCAAGCCCATTTTTGAATTTTCAAAAATTTTAATTTTTTGACATTTCCACCTGAACCCGGCATCAGGGTATTTTTCAGGTGGAAAATTTTATATTTTTAGTTTAAGTTAATAATATATTCATTACATTCGTACCTTTAAACGTATTTCATTTTTCATATTTCCAATTTTATTCTGCTACAGCAAGCCCATTTTTGAATTTTCAAAAATTTTAAATTTTTTCATATTTTCACCTGTACCCGGCATCATGGTATTTTTCACGTCGAAAATTTTATATTTTTAGTTCCAATTGATAATATATTTATTACATTCGTACCTTTAAACGTATTCCATTTTTCATATTTCCAATTTTATTCTGCTACTGCAAGCCCATTTTTAGAATTTTAAAAATATTTTAATTTTTTGACATTTTCACCTGTACCCGGCATCATGGTATTTTTCAGGTCGAAAATTTTATATTTTTATTTTAAGTTAATAATATATTTATTACATTCGTACCTTTAAACGTATTCCATTTTTCATATTTCCAATTTTATTCTGCTACTGCAAGCCCATTTTTGAATTTTCAAAAATTTTAAATTTTTTCATATTTTCACCTGTACCCAGCATCATGGTATTTTTCATGTCGAAAATTTTATATTTTTAGTTCAAATTGATAATATGTTTATTACATTCGTACCTTTAAACGTATTCCATTTTTCAAATTTCCAATTTTATTCTGCTACTGCAAGCCCATTTTTAGAATTTTCAAAAATTTTAAATATTTTCATATTTTCACCTGTACCCGGCATCATGGTATTTTTCAGGTCGAAAATTTTATATTTTTATTTTAAATTAATAATATATTTATTACATTCGTACCTTTAAACGTATTCCATTTTTCATATTTCCAATTTTATTCTCCTACTGCAAGCCCATTTTTAGAATTTTAAAAATATTTTAATTTTTTGACATTTTCACCTGTACCCGGCATCATGGTTTTTTTCATGTCAAAAATTTTATATTTTTAGTTCAAATTGATAATATGTTTATTACATTCGTACCTTTAAACGTATTCCATTTTTCAAATTTCCAATTTTATTCTGCTACTGCAAGCCCATTTTTGAATTTTCAAAAATTTTAAATTTTTTCATATTTTCACCTGTACCTGGCATCACGGTATTTTTCACATCGAAAATTTTATATTTTTAGTTCAAATTGATAATATGTTTATTACATTCGTACCTTTAAACGTATTCCATTTTTCATATTTCCAATTATATTCTGCTACTGCAAGCCCATTTTTAGAATTTTAAAAATATTTTAATTTTTTGACATTTTCACCTGTACCCGGCATCATGGTATTTTTCAGGTCGAAAATTTTATATTTTTATTTTAAATTAATAATATATTTATTACATTCGTACCTTTAAACGTATTTCATTTTTCATATTTCCAATTTTATTCTGCTACTGCAAGCCCATTTTTGAATTTTCAAAAATTTTAATTTTTTGACATTTCCACCTGAACCCGGCATCAGGGTATTTTTCAGGTGGAAAATTTTATATTTTTAGTTTAAGTTAATAATATATTCATTACATTCGTACCTTTAAACGTATTTCATTTTTCATATTTCCAATTTTATTCTGCTACAGCAAGCCCATTTTTGAATTTTCAAAAATTTTAAATTTTTTCATATTTTCACCTGTACCCGGCATCATGGTATTTTTCACGTCGAAAATTTTATATTTTTAGTTCCAATTGATAATATATTTATTACATTCGTACCTTTAAACGTATTCCATTTTTCATATTTCCAATTTTATTCTGCTACTGCAAGCCCATTTTTAGAATTTTAAAAATATTTTAATTTTTTGACATTTTCACCTGTACCCGGCATCATGGTATTTTTCAGGTCGAAAATTTTATATTTTTATTTTAAGTTAATAATATATTTATTACATTCGTACCTTTAAACGTATTCCATTTTTCATATTTCCAATTTTATTCTGCTACTGCAAGCCCATTTTTGAATTTTCAAAAATTTTAAATTTTTTCATATTTTCACCTGTACCCAGCATCATGGTATTTTTCATGTCGAAAATTTTATATTTTTAGTTCAAATTGATAATATGTTTATTACATTCGTACCTTTAAACGTATTCCATTTTTCAAATTTCCAATTTTATTCTGCTACTGCAAGCCCATTTTTAGAATTTTCAAAAATTTTAAATATTTTCATATTTTCACCTGTACCCGGCATCATGGTATTTTTCAGGTCGAAAATTTTATATTTTTATTTTAAATTAATAATATATTTATTACATTCGTACCTTTAAACGTATTCCATTTTTCATATTTCCAATTTTATTCTCCTACTGCAAGCCCATTTTTAGAATTTTAAAAATATTTTAATTTTTTGACATTTTCACCTGTACCCGGCATCATGGTTTTTTTCATGTCAAAAATTTTATATTTTTAGTTCAAATTGATAATATGTTTATTACATTCGTACCTTTAAACGTATTCCATTTTTCAAATTTCCAATTTTATTCTGCTACTGCAAGCCCATTTTTGAATTTTCAAAAATTTTAAATTTTTTCATATTTTCACCTGTACCTGGCATCACGGTATTTTTCACATCGAAAATTTTATATTTTTAGTTCAAATTGATAATAAATTTATTACATTCGTACCTTTAAACGTATTCCATTTTTCATATTTCCAATTTTATTCTGCTACTGCAAGCCCATTTTTAGAATTTTAAAAATATTTTAATTTTTTGACATTTTCACCTGTACTATACATCAGGGTACTTTTCTGGTCGAAAATTTTATATTTTTATTTTAAATTAATAATATATTTATTACATTCGTACCTTTAAACGTTTTTCATTTTTCATATTTCCAATTTTATTCTGCTACTGCAAGCCCATTTTTAGAATTTTAAAAATATTTTAATTTTTTGACATTTTCACCTGTACCCGGCATCATGGTATTTTTCAGGTCGAAAATTTTATATTTTTAGTTCAAATTGATAATATGTTTATTACATTCGTACCTTTAAACGTATTCCATTTTTCAAATTTCCAATTTTATTCTGCTACTGCAAGCCCATTTTTGAATTTTCAAAAATTTTAAATTTTTTCATATTTTCACCTGTACCCGGCATCATGGTATTTTTCACATCAAAAATTTTATATTTTTAGTTCAAATTGATAATATATTTATTACATTCGTACCTTTAAACGTATTTCATTTTTCATATTTCCAATTTTATTCTGCTACTGCAAGCCCATTTTTGAATTTTCAAAAATTTTAAATTTTTTCATATTTTCACCTGTACCCGGCATCATGGTATTTTTCACGTCAAAAATTTTATATTTTTAGTTCCAATTGATAATATATTTATTACATTCGTACCTTTAAACGTATTCCATTTTACATATTTCCAATTTTATTCTGCTACTGCAAGCCCATTTTTAGAATTTTAAAAATATTTTAATTTTTTGACATTTTCACCTGTACCCGGCATCATGGTATTTTTCAGGTCGAAAATTTTATATTTTTATTTTAAGTTAATAATATATTTATTACATTCGTACCTTTAAACGTATTCCATTTTTCATATTTCCAATTTTATTCTGCTACTGCAAGCCCATTTTTAGAATTTTAAAAATATTTTAATTTTTTGACATTTTCACCTGTACCCGGCATCATGGTATTTTTCATGTCAAAAATTTTATATTTTTAGTTCAAATTGATAATATGTTTATTACATTCATACCTTTAAACGTATTCCATTTTTCAAATTTCCAATTTTATTCTGCTACTGCAAGCCCATTTTTAGAATTTTAAAAATATTTTAATTTTTTGACATTTTCACCTATACTATACATCAGGGTATTTTTCAGGTGGAAAATTTTATATTTTTAGTTTAAGTTAATAATATATTCATTACATTCGTACCTTTAAACGTATTTCATTTTTCATATTTCCAATTTTATTCTGCTACTGCAAGCCCATTTTTAGAATTTTAAAAATATTTTAATTTTTTGACATTTTCACCTGTACTATACATCAGGGTATTTTTCTGGTCGAAAATTTTATATTTTTATTTTAAATTAATAATATATTTATAACATTCGTACCTTTAAACGTATTCCATTTTTCATATTTCCAATTTTATTCTGCTACTGCAAGCCCATTTTTAGAATTTTAAAAATATTTTAATTTTTTGACATTTTCACCTGTACCCGGCATCATGGTATTTTTCAGGTCGAAAATTTTATATTTTTAGTTTAAGTTAATAATATATTTATTACATTCGTACCTTTAAACGTATTTCATTTTTCATATTTCCAATTTTATTCTGCTACTGCAAGCCCATTTTTAGAATTTTAAAAATATTTTAATTTTTTGACATTTTCACCTGTACCCGGCATCATGGTATTTTTCAGGTCGAAAATTTTATATTTTTAGTTCAAATTGATAATATGTTTATTACATTCGTACCTTTAAACGTATTCCATTTTTCAAATTTCCAATTTTATTCTGCTACTGCAAACCCATTTTTGAATTTTCAAAAATTTTAAATTTTTTCATATTTTCACCTGTACCCGGCATTATGGTATTTTTCACATCGAAAATTTTATATTTTTAGTTCAAATTGATAATATATTTATTACATTCGTACCTTTAAACGTATTCCATTTTTCATATTTCCAATTTTATTCTGCTACTGCAAGCCCATTTTTAGAATTTTAAAAATATTTTAATTTTTTGACATTTTCACCTGTACCCGGCATCATGGTATTTTTCAGGTCGAAAATTTTATATTTTTATTTTAAATTAATAATATATTTATTACATTCGTATCTTTAAACGTATTCCATTTTTCATATTTCGAATTTTATTCTGCTACTGCAATCCCATTTTTAGAATTTTAAAAATATTTTAATTTTTTGACATTTTCACCTGTACTATACATCAGGGTATTTTTCAGGTCGAAAATTTTATATTTTTAGTTTAAGTTAATAATATATTTATTACATTCGTACCTTTAAACGTATTCCATTTTTCATATTTCCAATTTTATTCTGCTACTGCAAGCCCATTTTTGAATTTTCAAAAATTTTAAATTTTTTCATATTTTCACCTGTACCCGGCATCATGGTATTTTTCATGTCAAAAATTTTATATTTTTAGTTCAAATTGATAATATGTTTATTACATTCGTACCTTTAAACGTATTCCATTTTTCAAATTTCCAATTTTATTCTGCTACTGCAAGCCCATTTTTGAATTTTCAAAAATTTTAAATTTTTTCATATTTTCACCTGTACCCGGCATCATGGTATTTTTCAGGTCGAAAATTTTATATTTTTATTTTAAATTAATAATATATTTATTACATTCGTACCTTTAAACGTATTCCATTTTTCATATTTCCAATTTTATTCTCCTACTGCAAGCCCATTTTTAGAATTTTAAAAATATTTTAATTTTTTGACATTTTCACCTGTACCCGGCATCATGGTTTTTTTCATGTCAAAAATTTTATATTTTTAGTTCAAATTGATAATATGTTTATTACATTCGTACCTTTAAACGTATTCCATTTTTCAAATTTCCAATTTTATTCTGCTACTGCAAGCCCATTTTTGAATTTTCAAAAATTTTAAATTTTTTCATATTTTCACCTGTACCCGGCATCACGGTATTTTTCACATCGAAAATTTTATATTTTTAGTTCAAATTGATAATATATTTATTACATTCGTACCTTTAAACGTATTCCATTTTTCATATTTCCAATTTTATTCTGCTACTGCAAGCCCATTTTTAGAATTTTAAAAATATTTTAATTTTTTGACATTTTCACCTGTACTATACATCAGGGTATTTTTCTGGTCGAAAATTTTATATTTTTATTTTAAATTAATAATATATTTATTACATTCGTACCTTTAAACGTATTTCATTTTTCATATTTCCAATTTTATTCTGCTACTGCAAGCCCATTTTTAGAATTTTAAAAATATTTTAATTTTTTGACATTTTCACCTGTACCCGGCATCATGGTATTTTTCATGTCAAAAATTTTATATTTTTAGTTCAAATTGATAATATGTTTATTACATTCGTACCTTTAAATGTATTCCATTTTTCAAATTTCCAATTTTATTCTGCTACTGCAAGCCCATTTTTGAATTTTCAAAAATTTTAAATTTTTTCATATTTTCACCTGTACCCGGCATCACGGTATTTTTCACATCGAAAATTTTATATTTTTAGTTCAAATTGATAATATATTTATTACATTCGTACCTTTAAACGTATTCCATTTTTCATATTTCCAATTTTATTCTGCTACTGCAAGCCCATTTTTAGAATTTTAAAAATATTTTAATTTTTTGACATTTTCACCTGTACTATACATCAGGGTATTTTTCTGGTCGAAAATTTTATATTTTTATTTTAAATTAATAATATATTTATTACATTCGTACCTTTAAACGTATTTCATTTTTCATATTTCCAATTTTATTCTGCTACTGCAAGCCCATTTTTAGAATTTTAAAAATATTTTAATTTTTTGACATTTTCACCTGTACCCGGCATCATGGTATTTTTCAGGTCGAAAATTTTATATTTTTAGTTCAAATTGATAATATGTTTATTACATTCGTACCTTTAAATGTATTCCATTTTTCAAATTTCCAATTTTATTCTGCTACTGCAAGCCCATTTTTGAATTTTCAAAAATTTTAAATTTTTTCATATTTTCACCTGTACCCGGCATCATGGTATTTTTCACATCGAAAATTTTATATTTTTAGTTCAAATTGATAATATATTTATTACATTCGTACCTTTAAACGTATTCCATTTTTCATATTTCCAATTTTATTCTGCTACTGCAAGCCCATTTTTAGAATTTTAAAAATATTTTAATTTTTTGACATTTTCACCTGTACCCGGCATCATGGTATTTTTCAGGTCGAAAATTTTATATTTTTATTTTAAATTAATAATATATTTATTACATTCGTACCTTTAAACGTATTCCATTTTTCATATTTCCAATTTTATTCTCCTACTGCAAGCCCATTTTTAGAATTTTAAAAATATTTTAATTTTTTGACATTTTCACCTGTACTATACATCAGGGTATTTTTCTGGTCGAAAATTTTATATTTTTATTTTAAATTAATAATATATTTATTACATTCGTACCTTTAAACGTATTTCATTTTTCATATTTCCAATTTTATTCTGCTACTGCAAGCCCATTTTTAGAATTTTAAAAATATTTTAATTTTTTGACATTTTCACCTGTACTATACATCAGGGTATTTTTCAGGTGGAAAATTTTATACTTTTAGTTTAAGTTAATAATATATTCATTACATTCGTACCTTTAAACGTATTTCATTTTTCATATTTCCAATTTTATTCTGCTACTGCAAGCCCATTTTTGAATTTTCAAAAATTTTAAATTTTTTCATATTTTCACCTGTACCCGGCATCATGGTATTTTTCACGTCGAAAATTTTATATTTTTAGTTCCAATTGATAATATATTTATTACATTCGTACCTTTAAACGTATTCCATTTTTCATATTTCCAATTTTATTCTGCTACTGCAAGCCCATTTTTAGAATTTTAAAAATATTTTAATTTTTTGAAATTTTCACCTGTACCCGGCATCATGGTATTTTTCAGGTCGAAAATTTTATATTTTTAGTTCAAATTGATAATATGTTTATTACATTCGTACCTTTAAATGTATTCCATTTTTCAAATTTCCAATTTTATTCTGCTACTGCAAGCCCATTTTTGAATTTTCAAAAATTTTAAATTTTTTCATATTTTCACCTGTACCCGGCATCATGGTATTTTTCACATCGAAAATTTTATATTTTTAGTTCCAATTGATAATATATTTATTACATTCGTACCTTTAAACGTATTCCATTTTTCATATTTCCAATTTTATTCTGCTACTGCAAGCCCATTTTTAGAATTTTAAAAATATTTTAATTTTTTGACATTTTCACCTGTACTATACATCAGGGTATTTTTCAGGTCGAAAATTTTATATTTTTAGTTTAAGTTAATAATATATTTATTACATTCGTACCTTTAAACGTATTCCATTTTTCATATTTCCAATTTTATTCTGCTACTGCAAGCCCATTTTTGAATTTTCAAAAATTTTAAATTTTTTCATATTTTCACCTGTACCCGGCATCATGGTATTTTTCATGTCAAAAATTTTATATTTTTAGTTCAAATTGATAATATGTTTATTACATTCGTACCTTTAAACGTATTCCATTTTTCAAATTTCCAATTTTATTCTGCTACTGCAAGCCCATTTTTGAATTTTCAAAAATTTTAAATTTTTTCATATTTTCACCTGTACCCGGCATCATGGTATTTTTCAGGTCGAAAATTTTATATTTTTATTTTAAATTAATAATATATTTATTACATTCGTACCTTTAAACGTATTCCATTTTTCATATTTCCAATTTTATTCTCCTACTGCAAGCCCATTTTTAGAATTTTAAAAATATTTTAATTTTTTGACATTTTCACCTGTACCCGGCATCATGGTTTTTTTCATGTCAAAAATTTTATATTTTTAGTTCAAATTGATAATATGTTTATTACATTCGTACCTTTAAACGTATTCCATTTTTCAAATTTCCAATTTTATTCTGCTACTGCAAGCCCATTTTTGAATTTTCAAAAATTTTAAATTTTTTCATATTTTCACCTGTACCCGGCATCACGGTATTTTTCACATCGAAAATTTTATATTTTTAGTTCAAATTGATAATATATTTATTACATTCGTACCTTTAAACGTATTCCATTTTTCATATTTCCAATTTTATTCTGCTACTGCAAGCCCATTTTTAGAATTTTAAAAATATTTTAATTTTTTGACATTTTCACCTGTACTATACATCAGGGTACTTTTCTGGTCGAAAATTTTATATTTTTATTTTAAATTAATAATATATTTATTACATTCGTACCTTTAAACGTTTTTCATTTTTCATATTTCCAATTTTATTCTGCTACTGCAAGCCCATTTTTAGAATTTTAAAAATATTTTAATTTTTTGACATTTTCACCTGTACCCGGCATCATGGTATTTTTCAGGTCGAAAATTTTATATTTTTAGTTCAAATTGATAATATGTTTATTACATTCGTACCTTTAAACGTATTCCATTTTTCAAATTTCCAATTTTATTCTGCTACTGCAAGCCCATTTTTGAATTTTCAAAAATTTTAAATTTTTTCATATTTTCACCTGTACCCGGCATCATGGTATTTTTCACATCAAAAATTTTATATTTTTAGTTCAAATTGATAATATATTTATTACATTCGTACCTTTAAACGTATTCCATTTTTCATATTTCAAATTTTATTCTGCTACTGCAAGCCCATTTTTAGAATTTTAAAAATATTTTAATTTTTTGACATTTTCACCTGTACCCGGCATCATGGTATTTTTCATGTCAAAAATTTTATATTTTTAGTTCAAATTGATAATATGTTTATTACATTCATACCTTTAAACGTATTCCATTTTTCAAATTTCCAATTTTATTCTGCTACTGCAATCCCATTTTTAGAATTTTAAAAATATTTTAATTTTTTGACATTTTCACCTGTACTATACATCAGGGTATTTTTCAGGTGGAAAATTTTATATTTTTAGTTTAAGTTAATAATATATTCATTACATTCGTACCTTTAAACGTATTTCATTTTTCATATTTCCAATTTTATTCTGCTACTGCAAGCCCATTTTTGAATTTTCAAAAATTTTAAATTTTTTCATATTTTCACCTGTACCCGGCATCATGGTATTTTTCACGTCAAAAATTTTATATTTTTAGTTCCAATTGATAATATATTTATTACATTCGTACCTTTAAACGTATTCCATTTTTCATATTTCCAATTTTATTCTCCTACTGCAAGCCCATTTTTAGAATTTTAAAAATATTTTAATTTTTTGACATTTTCACCTGTACCCGGCATCATGGTATTTTTCAGGTCGAAAATTTTATATTTTTAGTTTAAGTTAATAATATATTCATTACATTCGTACCTTTAAACGTATTTCATTTTTCATATTTCCAATTTTATTCTGCTACTGCAAGCCCATTTTTAGAATTTTAAAAATATTTTAATTTTTTGACATTTTCACCTGTACTATACATCAGGGTATTTTTCTGGTCGAAAATTTTATATTTTTATTTTAAATTAATAATATATTTATAACATTCGTACCTTTAAACGTATTCCATTTTTCATATTTCCAATTTTATTCTGCTACTGCAAGCCCATTTTTAGAATTTTAAAAATATTTTAATTTTTTGACATTTTCACCTGTACCCGGCATCATGGTATTTTTCAGGTCGAAAATTTTATATTTTTAGTTTAAGTTAATAATATATTTATTACATTCGTACCTTTAAACGTATTTCATTTTTCATATTTCCAATTTTATTCTGCTACTGCAAGCCCATTTTTAGAATTTTAAAAATATTTTAATTTTTTGACATTTTCACCTGTACCCGGCATCATGGTATTTTTCAGGTCGAAAATTTTATATTTTTAGTTCAAATTGATAATATGTTTATTACATTCGTACCTTTAAACGTATTCCATTTTTCAAATTTCCAATTTTATTCTGCTACTGCAAGCCCATTTTTGAATTTTCAAAAATTTTAAATTTTTTCATATTTTCACCTGTACCCGGCATTATGGTATTTTTCACATCGAAAATTTTATATTTTTAGTTCAAATTGATAATATATTTATTACATTCGTACCTTTAAACGTATTCCATTTTTCATATTTCCAATTTTATTCTGCTACTGCAAGCCCATTTTTAGAATTTTAAAAATATTTTAATTTTTTGACATTTTCACCTGTACCCGGCATCATGGTATTTTTCAGGTCGAAAATTTTATATTTTTATTTTAAATTAATAATATATTTATTACATTCGTATCTTTAAACGTATTCCATTTTTCATATTTCGAATTTTATTCTGCTACTGCAATCCCATTTTTAGAATTTTAAAAATATTTTAATTTTTTGACATTTTCACCTGTACTATACATCAGGGTATTTTTCAGGTCGAAAATTTTATATTTTTAGTTTAAGTTAATAATATATTTATTACATTCGTACCTTTAAACGTATTCCATTTTTCATATTTCCAATTTTATTCTGCTACTGCAAGCCCATTTTTGAATTTTCAAAAATTTTAAATTTTTTCATATTTTCACCTGTACCCGGCATCATGGTATTTTTCATGTCAAAAATTTTATATTTTTAGTTCAAATTGATAATATGTTTATTACATTCGTACCTTTAAACGTATTCCATTTTTCAAATTTCCAATTTTGTTCTGCTACTGCAAGCCCATTTTTGAATTTTCAAAAATTTTAAATTTTTTCATATTTTCACCTGTACCCGGCATCATGGTATTTTTCAGGTCGAAAATTTTATATTTTTATTTTAAATTAATAATATATTTATTACATTCGTACCTTTAAACGTATTCCATTTTTCATATTTCCAATTTTATTCTCCTACTGCAAGCCCATTTTTAGAATTTTAAAAATATTTTAATTTTTTGACATTTTCACCTGTACCCGGCATCATGGTTTTTTTCATGTCAAAAATTTTATATTTTTAGTTCAAATTGATAATATGTTTATTACATTCGTACCTTTAAACGTATTCCATTTTTCAAATTTCCAATTTTATTCTGCTACTGCAAGCCCATTTTTGAATTTTCAAAAATTTTAAATTTTTTCATATTTTCACCTGTACCCGGCATCACGGTATTTTTCACATCGAAAATTTTATATTTTTAGTTCAAATTGATAATATATTTATTACATTCGTACCTTTAAACGTATTCCATTTTTCATATTTCCAATTTTATTCTGCTACTGCAAGCCCATTTTTAGAATTTTAAAAATATTTTAATTTTTTGAAATTTTCACCTGTACCCGGCATCATGGTATTTTTCAGGTCGAAAATTTTATATTTTTATTTTAAGTTAATAATATATTTATTACATTCGTACCTTTAAACGTATTTCATTTTTCATATTTCCAATTTTATTCTGCTACTGCAAGCCCATTTTTAGAATTTTAAAAATATTTTAATTTTTTGACATTTTCACCTGTACCCGGCATCATGGTATTTTTCAGGTCGAAAATTTTATATTTTTAGTTCAAATTGATAATATGTTTATTACATTCGTACCTTTAAATGTATTCCATTTTTCAAATTTCCAATTTTATTCTGCTACTGCAAGCCCATTTTTGAATTTTCAAAAATTTTAAATTTTTTCATATTTTCACCTGTACCCGGCATTATGGTATTTTTCACATCGAAAATTTTATATTTTTAGTTCCAATTGATAATATATTTATTACATTCGTACCTTTAAACGTATTCCATTTTTCATATTTCCAATTTTATTCTGCTACTGCAAGCAAATTTTTAGAATTTTAAAAATATTTTAATTTTTTGACATTTTCACCTGTACCCGGCATCATGGTATTTTTCAGGTCGAAAATTTTATATTTTTATTTTAAATTAATAATATATTTATTACATTCGTACCTTTAAACGTATTCCATTTTTCATATTTCCAATTTTATTCTGCTACTGCAAGCCCATTTTTAGAATTTTAAAAATATTTTAATTTTTTGACATTTTCACCTGTACCCGGCATCATGGTTTTTTTCATGTCAAAAATTTTATATTTTTAGTTCAAATTGATAATATGTTTATTACATTCGTACCTTTAAACGTATTCCATTTTTCAAATTTGAAATTTTATTCTGCTACTGCAAGCCCATTTTTGAATTTTCAAAAATTTTAAATTTTTTCATATTTTCACCTGTACCCGGCATCACGGTATTTTTCACATCGAAAATTTTATATTTTTAGTTCAAATTGATAATATATTTATTACATTCGTACCTTTAAACGTATTCCATTTTTTATATTTCCAATTTTATTCTTCTACTGCAAGCCCATTTTTAGAATTTTAAAAATATTTTAATTTTTTGACATTTTCACCTGTACTATACATCAGGGTATTTTTCTGGTCGAAAATTTTATATTTTTATTTTAAATTAATAATATATTTATTACATTCGTACCTTTAAACGTATTTCATTTTTCATATTTCCAATTTTATTCTGCTACTGCAAGCCCATTTTTAGAATTTTAAAAATATTTTAATTTTTTGACATTTTCACCTGTACTATACATCAGGGTATTTTTCAGGTGGAAAATTTTATATTTTTAGTTTAAGTTAATAATATATTCATTACATTCGTACCTTTAAACGTATTTCATTTTTAATATTTCCAATTTTATTCTGCTACTGCAAGCCCATTTTTGAATTTTCAAAAATTTTAAATTTTTTCATATTTTCACCTGTACCCAGCATCATGGTATTTTTCACGTCGAAAATTTTATATTTTTAGTTCCAATTGATAATATATTTATTACATTCGTACCTTTAAACGTATTCCATTTTTCATATTTCCAATTTTATTCTGCTACTGCAAGCCCATTTTTAGAATTTTAAAAATATTTTAATTTTTTGACATTTTCACCTGTACTCGGCATCATGGTATTTTTCAGGTCAAAAATTTTATATTTTTATTTTAAATTAATAATATATTTATTACATTCGTAACTTTAAACGTATTCCATTTTTCATATTTCCAATTTTATTCTCCTACTGCAAGCCCATTTTTAGAATTTTAAAAATATTTTAATTTTTTGACATTTTCACCTGTACCCGGCATCATGGTTTTTTTCATGTCAAAAATTTTATATTTTTAGTTCAAATTGATAATATGTTTATTACATTCGTACCTTTAAACGTATTCCATTTTTCAAATTTCCAATTTTATTCTGCTACTGCAAGCCCATTTTTGAATTTTCAAAAATTTTAAATTTTTTCATATTTTCACCTGTACCCGGCATCACGGTATTTTTCACATCGAAAATTTTATATTTTTAGTTCAAATTGATAATATATTTATTACATTCGTACCTTTAAACGTATTCCATTTTTTATATTTCCAATTTTATTCTGCTACTGCAAGCCCATTTTTAGAATTTTAAAAATATTTTAATTTTTTGACATTTTCACCTGTACTATACATCAGGGTATTTTTCTGGTCGAAAATTTTATATTTTTATTTTAAATTAATAATATATTTATTACATTCGTACCTTTAAACGTATTTCATTTTTCATATTTCCAATTTTATTCTGCTACTGCAAGCCCATTTTTAGAATTTTAAAAATATTTTAATTTTTTGACATTTTCACCTGTACTATACATCAGGGTATTTTTCAGGTGGAAAATTTTATATTTTTAGTTTAAGTTAATAATATATTCATTACATTCGTACCTTTAAACGTATTTCATTTTTCATATTTCCAATTTTATTCTGCTACTGCAAGCCCATTTTTGAATTTTCAAAAATTTTAAATTTTTTCATATTTTCACCTGTACCCGGCATCATGGTATTTTTCACGTCGAAAATTTTATATTTTTAGTTCCAATTGATAATATATTTATTACATTCGTACCTTTAAACGTATTCCATTTTTCATATTTCCAATTTTATTCTGCTACTGCAAGCCCATTTTTAGAATTTTAAAAATATTTTAATTTTTTGAAATTTTCACCTGTACCCGGCATCATGGTATTTTTCAGGTCGAAAATTTTATATTTTTATTTTAAGTTAATAATATATTTATTACATTCGTACCTTTAAACGTATTTCATTTTTCATATTTCCAATTTTATTCTGCTACTGCAAGCCCATTTTTAGAATTTTAAAAATATTTTAATTTTTTGACATTTTCACCTGTACCCGGCATCATGGTATTTTTCAGGTCGAAAATTTTATATTTTTAGTTCAAATTGATAATATGTTTATTACATTCGTACCTTTAAACGTATTCCATTTTTCAAATTTCCAATTTTATTCTGCTACTGCAAGCCCATTTTTGAATTTTCAAAAATTTTAAATTTTTTCATATTTTCACCTGTACCCGGCATCACGGTATTTTTCACATCGAAAATTTTATATTTTTAGTTCAAATTGATAATATATTTATTACATTCGTACCTTTAAACGTATTCCATTTTTCATATTTCCAATTTTATTCTGCTACTGCAAGCCCATTTTTAGAATTTTAAAAATATTTTAATTTTTTGACATTTTCACCTGTACCCGGCATCATGGTATTTTTCAGGTCGAAAATTTTATATTTTTATTTTAAATTAATAATATATTTATTACATTCGTATCTTTAAACGTATTCCATTTTTCATATTTCGAATTTTATTCTGCTACTGCAATCCCATTTTTAGAATTTTAAAAATATTTTAATTTTTTGACATTTTCACCTGTACTATACATCAGGGTATTTTTCAGGTCGAAAATTTTATATTTTTAGTTTAAGTTAATAATATATTTATTACATTCGTACCTTTAAACGTATTCCATTTTTCATATTTCCAATTTTATTCTGCTACTGCAAGCCCATTTTTGAATTTTCAAAAATTTTAAATTTTTTCATATTTTCACCTGTACCCGGCATCATGGTATTTTTCATGTCAAAAATTTTATATTTTTAGTTCAAATTGATAATATGTTTATTACATTCGTACCTTTAAACGTATTCCATTTTTCAAATTTCCAATTTTATTCTGCTACTGCAAGCCCATTTTTGAATTTTCAAAAATTTTAAATTTTTTCATATTTTCACCTGTACCCGGCATCATGGTATTTTTCAGGTCGAAAATTTTATATTTTTATTTTAAATTAATAATATATTTATTACATTCGTACCTTTAAACGTATTCCATTTTTCATATTTCCAATTTTATTCTCCTACTGCAAGCCCATTTTTAGAATTTTAAAAATATTTTAATTTTTTGACATTTTCACCTGTACTATACATCAGGGTATTTTTCTGGTCGAAAATTTTATATTTTTATTTTAAATTAATAATATATTTATAACATTCGTACCTTTAAACGTATTCCATTTTTCATATTTCCAATTTTATTCTGCTACTGCAAGCCCATTTTTAGAATTTTAAAAATATTTTAATTTTTTGACATTTTCACCTGTACCCGGCATCATGGTATTTTTCAGGTCGAAAATTTTATATTTTTAGTTTAAGTTAATAATATATTTATTACATTCGTACCTTTAAACGTATTTCATTTTTCATATTTCCAATTTTATTCTCCTACTGCAAGCCCATTTTTAGAATTTTAAAAATATTTTAATTTTTTGACATTTTCACCTGTACCCGGCATCATGGTATTTTTCAGGTCGAAAATTTTATATTTTTAGTTCAAATTGATAATATGTTTATTACATTCGTACCTTTAAACGTATTCCATTTTTCAAATTTCCAATTTTATTCTGCTACTGCAAGCCCATTTTTGAATTTTCAAAAATTTTAAATTTTTTCATATTTTCACCTGTACCCGGCATTATGGTATTTTTCACATCGAAAATTTTATATTTTTAGTTCAAATTGATAATATATTTATTACATTCGTACCTTTAAACGTATTCCATTTTTCATATTTCCAATTTTATTCTGCTACTGCAAGCCCATTTTTAGAATTTTAAAAATATTTTAATTTTTTGACATTTTCACCTGTACCCGGCATCATGGTATTTTTCAGGTCGAAAATTTTATATTTTTATTTTAAATTAATAATATATTTATTACATTCGTATCTTTAAACGTATTCCATTTTTCATATTTCGAATTTTATTCTGCTACTGCAATCCCATTTTTAGAATTTTAAAAATATTTTAATTTTTTGACATTTTCACCTGTACTATACATCAGGGTATTTTTCAGGTCGAAAATTTTATATTTTTAGTTTAAGTTAATAATATATTTATTACATTCGTACCTTTAAACGTATTCCATTTTTCATATTTCCAATTTTATTCTGCTACTGCAAGCCCATTTTTGAATTTTCAAAAATTTTAAATTTTTTCATATTTTCACCTGTACCCGGCATCATGGTATTTTTCATGTCAAAAATTTTATATTTTTAGTTCAAATTGATAATATGTTTATTACATTCGTACCTTTAAACGTATTCCATTTTTCAAATTTCCAATTTTATTCTGCTACTGCAAGCCCATTTTTGAATTTTCAAAAATTTTAAATTTTTTCATATTTTCACCTGTACCCGGCATCACGGTATTTTTCAGGTCGAAAATTTTATATTTTTATTTTAAATTAATAATATATTTATTACATTCGTACCTTTAAACGTATTCCATTTTTCATATTTCCAATTTTATTCTCCTACTGCAAGCCCATTTTTAGAATTTTAAAAATATTTTAATTTTTTGACATTTTCACCTGTACCCGGCATCATGGTTTTTTTCATGTCAAAAATTTTATATTTTTAGTTCAAATTGATAATATGTTTATTACATTCGTACCTTTAAACGTATTCCATTTTTCAAATTTCCAATTTTATTCTGCTACTGCAAGCCCATTTTTGAATTTTCAAAAATTTTAAATTTTTTCATATTTTCACCTGTACCCGGCATCACGGTATTTTTCACATCGAAAATTTTATATTTTTAGTTCAAATTGATAATATATTTATTACATTCGTACCTTTAAACGTATTCCATTTTTCATATTTCCAATTTTATTCTGCTACTGCAAGCCCATTTTTAGAATTTTAAAAATATTTTAATTTTTTGACATTTTCACCTGTACTATACATCAGGGTATTTTTCTGGTCGAAAATTTTATATTTTTATTTTAAATTAATAATATATTTATTACATTCGTACCTTTAAACGTATTTCATTTTTCATATTTCCAATTTTATTCTGCTACTGCAAGCCCATTTTTAGAATTTTAAAAATATTTTAATTTTTTGACATTTTCACCTGTACCCGGCATCATGGTATTTTTCAGGTCGAAAATTTTATATTTTTAGTTCAAATTGATAATATGTTTATTACATTCGTACCTTTAAATGTATTCCATTTTTCAAATTTCCAATTTTATTCTGCTACTGCAAGCCCATTTTTGAATTTTCAAAAATTTTAAATTTTTTCATATTTTCACCTGTACCCGGCATCATGGTATTTTTCAGGTCGAAAATTTTATATTTTTATTTTAAATTAATAATATATTTATTACATTCGTACCTTTAAACGTATTTCATTTTTCATATTTCCAATTTTATTCTGCTACTGCAAGCCCATTTTTGAATTTTCAAAAATTTTAAATTTTTTCATATTTTCACCTGTACCCGGCATCATGGTATTTTTCATGTCAAAAATTTTATATTTTTAGTTCAAATTGATAATATGTTTATTACATTCGTACCTTTAAACGTATTCCATTTTTCAAATTTCCAATTTTATTCTGCTACTGCAAGCCCATTTTTGAATTTTCAAAAATTTTAAATTTTTTCATATTTTCACCTGTACCCGGCATCACGGTATTTTTCACATCGAAAATTTTATATTTTTAGTTCAAATTGATAATATATTTATTACATTCGTACCTTTAAACGTATTCCATTTTTTATATTTCCAATTTTATTCTGCTACTGCAAGCCCATTTTTAGAATTTTAAAAATATTTTAATTTTTTGACATTTTCACCTGTACTATACATCAGGGTATTTTTCTGGTCGAAAATTTTATATTTTTATTTTAAATTAATAATATATTTATTACATTCGTACCTTTAAACGTATTTCATTTTTCATATTTCCAATTTTATTCTGCTACTGCAAGCCCATTTTTAGAATTTTAAAAATATTTTAATTTTTTGACATTTTCACCTGTACTATACATCAGGGTATTTTTCAGGTGGAAAATTTTATATTTTTAGTTTAAGTTAATAATATATTCATTACATTCGTACCTTTAAACGTATTTCATTTTTAATATTTCCAATTTTATTCTGCTACTGCAAGCCCATTTTTGAATTTTCAAAAATTTTAAATTTTTTCATATTTTCACCTGTACCCGGCATCATGGTATTTTTCACGTCGAAAATTTTATATTTTTAGTTCCAATTGATAATATATTTATTACATTCATACCTTTAAACGTATTCCATTTTTCATATTTCCAATTTTATTCTGCTACTGCAAGCCCATTTTTAGAATTTTAAAAATATTTTAATTTTTTGAAATTTTCACCTGTACCCGGCATCATGGTATTTTTCAGGTCGAAAATTTTATATTTTTAGTTTAAGTTAATAATATATTTATTACATTCGTACCTTTAAACGTATTTCATTTTTCATATTTCCAATTTTATTCTGCTACTGCAAGCCCATTTTTAGAATTTTAAAAATATTTTAATTTTTTGACATTTTCACCTGTACCCGGCATCATGGTATTTTTCAGGTCGAAAATTTTATATTTTTAGTTCAAATTGATAATATGTTTATTACATTCGTACCTTTAAACGTATTCCATTTTTCAAATTTCCAATTTTATTCTGCTACTGCAAGCCCATTTTTGAATTTTCAAAAATTTTAAATTTTTTCATATTTTCACCTGTACCCGGCATTATGGTATTTTTCACATCGAAAATTTTATATTTTTAGTTCCAATTGATAATATATTTATTACATTCGTACCTTTAAACGTATTCCATTTTTCATATTTCCAATTTTATTCTGCTACTGCAAGCAAATTTTTAGAATTTTAAAAATATTTTAATTTTTTGACATTTTCACCTGTACCCGGCATCATGGTATTTTTCAGGTCGAAAATTTTATATTTTTATTTTAAATTAATAATATATTTATTACATTCGTACCTTTAAACGTATTCCATTTTTCAAATTTCCAATTTTATTCTGCTACTGCAAGCCCATTTTTGAATTTTCAAAAATTTTAAATTTTTTCATATTTTCACCTGTACCCGGCATCACGGTATTTTTCACATCGAAAATTTTATATTTTTAGTTCAAATTGATAATATATTTATTACATTCGTACCTTTAAACGTATTCCATTTTTCATATTTCCAATTTTATTCTGCTACTGCAAGCCCATTTTTAGAATTTTAAAAATATTTTAATTTTTTGACATTTTCACCTGTACCCGGCATCATGGTATTTTTCAGGTCGAAAATTTTATATTTTTATTTTAAATTAATAATATATTTATTACATTCGTATCTTTAAACGTATTCCATTTTTCATATTTCGAATTTTATTCTGCTACTGCAATCCCATTTTTAGAATTTTAAAAATATTTTAATTTTTTGACATTTTCACCTGTACTATACATCAGGGTATTTTTCAGGTCGAAAATTTTATATTTTTAGTTTAAGTTAATAATATATTTATTACATTCGTACCTTTAAACGTATTCCATTTTTCATATTTCCAATTTTATTCTGCTACTGCAAGCCCATTTTTGAATTTTCAAAAATTTTAAATTTTTTCATATTTTCACCTGTACCCGGCATCATGGTATTTTTCATGTCAAAAATTTTATATTTTTAGTTCAAATTGATAATATGTTTATTACATTCGTACCTTTAAACGTATTCCATTTTTCAAATTTCCAATTTTATTCTGCTACTGCAAGCCCATTTTTGAATTTTCAAAAATTTTAAATTTTTTCATATTTTCACCTGTACCCGGCATCATGGTATTTTTCAGGTCGAAAATTTTATATTTTTATTTTAAATTAATAATATATTTATTACATTCGTACCTTTAAACGTATTCCATTTTTCATATTTCCAATTTTATTCTGCTACTGCAAGCCCATTTTTAGAATTTTAAAAATATTTTAATTTTTTGACATTTTCACCTGTACTATACATCAGGGTATTTTTCTGGTCGAAAATTTTATATTTTTATTTTAAATTAATAATATATTTATTACATTCGTACCTTTAAACGTATTTCATTTTTCATATTTCCAATTTTATTCTGCTACTGCAAGCCCATTTTTAGAATTTTAAAAATATTTTAATTTTTTGACATTTTCACCTGTACCCGGCATCATGGTATTTTTCAGGTCGAAAATTTTATATTTTTAGTTCAAATTGATAATATGTTTATTACATTCGTACCTTTAAACGTATTCCATTTTTCAAATTTCCAATTTTATTCTGCTACTGCAAGCCCATTTTTGAATTTTCAAAAATTTTAAATTTTTTCATATTTTCACCTGTACCCGGCATCATGGTATTTTTCAGGTCGAAAATTTTATATTTTTATTTTAAATTAATAATATATTTATTACATTCGTACCTTTAAACGTATTCCATTTTTCATATTTCCAATTTTATTCTCCTACTGCAAGCCCATTTTTAGAATTTTAAAAATATTTTAATTTTTTGACATTTTCACCTGTACTATACATCAGGGTATTTTTCTGGTCGAAAATTTTATATTTTTATTTTAAATTAATAATATATTTATAACATTCGTACCTTTAAACGTATTCCATTTTTCATATTTCCAATTTTATTCTGCTACTGCAAGCCCATTTTTAGAATTTTAAAAATATTTTAATTTTTTGACATTTTCACCTGTACTATACATCAGGGTATTTTTCTGGTCGAAAATTTTATATTTTTATTTTAAATTAATAATATATTTATTACATTCGTACCTTTAAACGTATTTCATTTTTCATATTTCCAATTTTATTCTGCTACTGCAAGCCCATTTTTAGAATTTTAAAAATATTTTAATTTTTTGACATTTTCACCTGTACCCGGCATCATGGTATTTTTCATGTCAAAAATTTTATATTTTTAGTTCAAATTGATAATATGTTTATTACATTCGTACCTTTAAATGTATTCCATTTTTCAAATTTCCAATTTTATTCTGCTACTGCAAGCCCATTTTTGAATTTTCAAAAATTTTAAATTTTTTCATATTTTCACCTGTACCCGGCATCACGGTATTTTTCACATCGAAAATTTTATATTTTTAGTTCAAATTGATAATATATTTATTACATTCGTACCTTTAAACGTATTCCATTTTTCATATTTCCAATTTTATTCTGCTACTGCAAGCCCATTTTTAGAATTTTAAAAATATTTTAAATTTTTTCATATTTTCACCTGTACCCGGCATTATGGTATTTTTCACATCGAAAATTTTATATTTTTAGTTCAAATTGATAATATATTTATTACATTCGTACCTTTAAACGTATTCCATTTTTCATATTTCCAATTTTATTCTGCTACTGCAAGCCCATTTTTAGAATTTTAAAAATATTTTAATTTTTTGACATTTTCACCTGTACTATACATCAGGGTATTTTTCTGGTCGAAAATTTTATATTTTTATTTTAAATTAATAATATATTTATTACATTCGTACCTTTAAACGTATTTCATTTTTCATATTTCCAATTTTATTCTGCTACTGCAAGCCCATTTTTAGAATTTTAAAAATATTTTAATTTTTTGACATTTTCACCTGTACCCGGCATCATGGTATTTTTCATGTCAAAAATTTTATATTTTTAGTTCAAATTGATAATATGTTTATTACATTCGTACCTTTAAATGTATTCCATTTTTCAAATTTCCAATTTTATTCTGCTACTGCAAGCCCATTTTTGAATTTTCAAAAATTTTAAATTTTTTGACATTTTCACCTGTACCCGGCATCATGGTATTTTTCAGGTCGAAAATTTTATATTTTTAGTTCAAATTGATAATATGTTTATTACATTCGTACCTTTAAATGTATTCCATTTTTCAAATTTCCAATTTTATTCTGCTACTGCAAGCCCATTTTTGAATTTTCAAAAATTTTAAATTTTTTCATATTTTCACCTGTACCCGGCATTATGGTATTTTTCACATCGAAAATTTTATATTTTTAGTTCAAATTGATAATATATTTATTACATTCGTACCTTTAAACGTATTCCATTTTTCATATTTCCAATTTTATTCTGCTACTGCAAGCCCATTTTTAGAATTTTAAAAATATTTTAATTTTTTGACATTTTCACCTGTACTATACATCAGGGTATTTTTCTGGTCGAAAATTTTATATTTTTATTTTAAATTAATAATATATTTATTACATTCGTACCTTTAAACGTATTTCATTTTTCATATTTCCAATTTTATTCTGCTACTGCAAGCCCATTTTTAGAATTTTAAAAATATTTTAATTTTTTGACATTTTCACCTGTACCCGGCATCATGGTATTTTTCAGGTCGAAAATTTTATATTTTTAGTTCAAATTGATAATATGTTTATTACATTCGTACCTTTAAACGTATTCCATTTTTCAAATTTCCAATTTTATTCTGCTACTGCAAGCCCATTTTTGAATTTTCAAAAATTTTAAATTTTTTCATATTTTCACCTGTACCCGGCATCATGGTATTTTTCAGGTCGAAAATTTTATATTTTTATTTTAAATTAATAATATATTTATTACATTCGTACCTTTAAACGTATTCCATTTTTCATATTTCCAATTTTATTCTCCTACTGCAAGCCCATTTTTAGAATTTTAAAAATATTTTAATTTTTTGACATTTTCACCTGTACTATACATCAGGGTATTTTTCTGGTCGAAAATTTTATATTTTTATTTTAAATTAATAATATATTTATAACATTCGTACCTTTAAACGTATTCCATTTTTCATATTTCCAATTTTATTCTGCTACTGCAAGCCCATTTTTAGAATTTTAAAAATATTTTAATTTTTTGACATTTTCACCTGTACTATACATCAGGGTATTTTTCTGGTCGAAAATTTTATATTTTTATTTTAAATTAATAATATATTTATTACATTCGTACCTTTAAACGTATTTCATTTTTCATATTTCCAATTTTATTCTGCTACTGCAAGCCCATTTTTAGAATTTTAAAAATATTTTAATTTTTTGACATTTTCACCTGTACCCGGCATCATGGTATTTTTCATGTCAAAAATTTTATATTTTTAGTTCAAATTGATAATATGTTTATTACATTCGTACCTTTAAATGTATTCCATTTTTCAAATTTCCAATTTTATTCTGCTACTGCAAGCCCATTTTTGAATTTTCAAAAATTTTAAATTTTTTCATATTTTCACCTGTACCCGGCATCACGGTATTTTTCACATCGAAAATTTTATATTTTTAGTTCAAATTGATAATATATTTATTACATTCGTACCTTTAAACGTATTCCATTTTTCATATTTCCAATTTTATTCTGCTACTGCAAGCCCATTTTTAGAATTTTAAAAATATTTTAATTTTTTGACATTTTCACCTGTACTATACATCAGGGTATTTTTCTGGTCGAAAATTTTATATTTTTATTTTAAATTAATAATATATTTATTACATTCGTACCTTTAAACGTATTTCATTTTTCATATTTCCAATTTTATTCTGCTACTGCAAGCCCATTTTTAGAATTTTAAAAATATTTTAATTTTTTGACATTTTCACCTGTACCCGGCATCATGGTATTTTTCAGGTCGAAAATTTTATATTTTTAGTTCAAATTGATAATATGTTTATTACATTCGTACCTTTAAATGTATTCCATTTTTCAAATTTCCAATTTTATTCTGCTACTGCAAGCCCATTTTTGAATTTTCAAAAATTTTAAATTTTTTCATATTTTCACCTGTACCCGGCATCATGGTATTTTTCACATCGAAAATTTTATATTTTTAGTTCAAATTGATAATATATTTATTACATTCGTACCTTTAAACGTATTCCATTTTTCATATTTCCAATTTTATTCTGCTACTGCAAGCCCATTTTTAGAATTTTAAAAATATTTTAATTTTTTGACATTTTCACCTGTACCCGGCATCATGGTATTTTTCAGGTCGAAAATTTTATATTTTTATTTTAAATTAATAATATATTTATTACATTCGTACCTTTAAACGTATTCCATTTTTCATATTTCCAATTTTATTCTCCTACTGCAAGCCCATTTTTAGAATTTTAAAAATATTTTAATTTTTTGACATTTTCACCTGTACCCGGCATCATGGTTTTTTTCATGTCAAAAATTTTATATTTTTAGTTCAAATTGATAATATGTTTATTACATTCGTACCTTTAAACGTATTCCATTTTTCAAATTTCCAATTTTATTCTGCTACTGCAAGCCCATTTTTGAATTTTCAAAAATTTTAAATTTTTTCATATTTTCACCTGTACCCGGCATCACGGTATTTTTCACATCGAAAATTTTATATTTTTAGTTCAAATTGATAATATATTTATTACATTCGTACCTTTAAACGTATTCCATTTTTTATATTTCCAATTTTATTCTGCTACTGCAAGCCCATTTTTAGAATTTTAAAAATATTTTAATTTTTTGACATTTTCACCTGTACTATACATCAGGGTATTTTTCTGGTCGAAAATTTTATATTTTTATTTTAAATTAATAATATATTTATTACATTCGTACCTTTAAACGTATTTCATTTTTCATATTTCCAATTTTATTCTGCTACTGCAAGCCCATTTTTAGAATTTTAAAAATATTTTAATTTTTTGACATTTTCACCTGTACTATACATCAGGGTATTTTTCAGGTGGAAAATTTTATATTTTTAGTTTAAGTTAATAATATATTCATTACATTCGTACCTTTAAACGTATTTCATTTTTCATATTTCCAATTTTATTCTGCTACTGCAAGCCCATTTTTGAATTTTCAAAAATTTTAAATTTTTTCATATTTTCACCTGTACCCGGCATCATGGTATTTTTCACGTCGAAAATTTTATATTTTTAGTTCCAATTGATAATATGTTTATTACATTCGTACCTTTAAATGTATTCCATTTTTCAAATTTCCAATTTTATTCTGCTACTGCAAGCCCATTTTTGAATTTTCAAAAATTTTAAATTTTTTCATATTTTCACCTGTACCCGGCATCATGGTATTTTTCACATCGAAAATTTTATATTTTTAGTTCCAATTGATAATATATTTATTACATTCGTACCTTTAAACGTATTCCATTTTTCATATTTCCAATTTTATTCTGCTACTGCAAGCCCATTTTTAGAATTTTAAAAATATTTTAATTTTTTGACATTTTCACCTGTACTATACATCAGGGTATTTTTCAGGTCGAAAATTTTATATTTTTAGTTTAAGTTAATAATATATTTATTACATTCGTACCTTTAAACGTATTCCATTTTTCATATTTCCAATTTTATTCTGCTACTGCAAGCCCATTTTTGAATTTTCAAAAATTTTAAATTTTTTCATATTTTCACCTGTACCCGGCATCATGGTATTTTTCATGTCAAAAATTTTATATTTTTAGTTCAAATTGATAATATGTTTATTACATTCGTACCTTTAAACGTATTCCATTTTTCAAATTTCCAATTTTATTCTGCTACTGCAAGCCCATTTTTGAATTTTCAAAAATTTTAAATTTTTTCATATTTTCACCTGTACCCGGCATCATGGTATTTTTCAGGTCGAAAATTTTATATTTTTATTTTAAATTAATAATATATTTATTACATTCGTACCTTTAAACGTATTCCATTTTTCATATTTCCAATTTTATTCTCCTACTGCAAGCCCATTTTTAGAATTTTAAAAATATTTTAATTTTTTGACATTTTCACCTGTACCCGGCATCATGGTTTTTTTCATGTCAAAAATTTTATATTTTTAGTTCAAATTGATAATATGTTTATTACATTCGTACCTTTAAACGTATTCCATTTTTCAAATTTCCAATTTTATTCTGCTACTGCAAGCCCATTTTTGAATTTTCAAAAATTTTAAATTTTTTCATATTTTCACCTGTACCCGGCATCACGGTATTTTTCACATCGAAAATTTTATATTTTTAGTTCAAATTGATAATAAATTTATTACATTCGTACCTTTAAACGTATTCCATTTTTCATATTTCCAATTTTATTCTGCTACTGCAAGCCCATTTTTAGAATTTTAAAAATATTTTAATTTTTTGACATTTTCACCTGTACTATACATCAGGGTACTTTTCTGGTCGAAAATTTTATATTTTTATTTTAAATTAATAATATATTTATTACATTCGTACCTTTAAACGTTTTTCATTTTTCATATTTCCAATTTTATTCTGCTACTGCAAGCCCATTTTTAGAATTTTAAAAATATTTTAATTTTTTGACATTTTCACCTGTACCCGGCATCATGGTATTTTTCAGGTCGAAAATTTTATATTTTTAGTTCAAATTGATAATATGTTTATTACATTCGTACCTTTAAACGTATTCCATTTTTCAAATTTCCAATTTTATTCTGCTACTGCAAGCCCATTTTTGAATTTTCAAAAATTTTAAATTTTTTCATATTTTCACCTGTACCCGGCATCATGGTATTTTTCACATCAAAAATTTTATATTTTTAGTTCAAATTGATAATATATTTATTACATTCGTACCTTTAAACGTATTCCATTTTTCATATTTCAAATTTTATTCTGCTACTGCAAGCCCATTTTTAGAATTTTAAAAATATTTTAATTTTTTGACATTTTCACCTGTACCCGGCATCATGGTATTTTTCATGTCAAAAATTTTATATTTTTAGTTCAAATTGATAATATGTTTATTACATTCATACCTTTAAACGTATTCCATTTTTCAAATTTCCAATTTTATTCTGCTACTGCAATCCCATTTTTAGAATTTTAAAAATATTTTAATTTTTTGACATTTTCACCTGTACTATACATCAGGGTATTTTTCAGGTGGAAAATTTTATATTTTTAGTTTAAGTTAATAATATATTCATTACATTCGTACCTTTAAACGTATTTCATTTTTCATATTTCCAATTTTATTCTGCTACTGCAAGCCCATTTTTGAATTTTCAAAAATTTTAAATTTTTTCATATTTTCACCTGTACCCGGCATCATGGTATTTTTCACGTCAAAAATTTTATATTTTTAGTTCCAATTGATAATATATTTATTACATTCGTACCTTTAAACGTATTCCATTTTTCATATTTCCAATTTTATTCTCCTACTGCAAGCCCATTTTTAGAATTTTAAAAATATTTTAATTTTTTGACATTTTCACCTGTACCCGGCATCATGGTATTTTTCAGGTCGAAAATTTTATATTTTTATTTTAAGTTAATAATATATTTATTACATTCGTACCTTTAAACGTATTCCATTTTTCATATTTCCAATTTTATTCTGCTACTGCAAGCCCATTTTTAGAATTTTAAAAATATTTTAATTTTTTGACATTTTCACCTGTACCCGGCATCATGGTATTTTTCATGTCAAAAATTTTATATTTTTAGTTCAAATTGATAATATGTTTATTACATTCATACCTTTAAACGTATTCCATTTTTCAAATTTCCAATTTTATTCTGCTACTGCAAGCCCATTTTTAGAATTTTAAAGATATTTTAATTTTTTGACATTTTCACCTATACTATACATCAGGGTATTTTTCAGGTGGAAAATTTTATATTTTTAGTTTAAGTTAATAATATATTCATTACATTCGTACCTTTAAACGTATTTCATTTTTCATATTTCCAATTTTATTCTGCTACTGCAAGCCCATTTTTAGAATTTTAAAAATATTTTAATTTTTTGACATTTTCACCTGTACTATACATCAGGGTATTTTTCTGGTCGAAAATTTTATATTTTTATTTTAAATTAATAATATATTTATAACATTCGTACCTTTAAACGTATTCCATTTTTCATATTTCCAATTTTATTCTGCTACTGCAAGCCCATTTTTAGAATTTTAAAAATATTTTAATTTTTTGACATTTTCACCTGTACCCGGCATCATGGTATTTTTCAGGTCGAAAATTTTATATTTTTAGTTTAAGTTAATAATATATTTATTACATTCGTACCTTTAAACGTATTTCATTTTTCATATTTCCAATTTTATTCTGCTACTGCAAGCCCATTTTTAGAATTTTAAAAATATTTTAATTTTTTGACATTTTCACCTGTACCCGGCATCATGGTATTTTTCAGGTCGAAAATTTTATATTTTTAGTTCAAATTGATAATATGTTTATTACATTCGTACCTTTAAACGTATTCCATTTTTCAAATTTCCAATTTTATTCTGCTACTGCAAGCCCATTTTTGAATTTTCAAAAATTTTAAATTTTTTCATATTTTCACCTGTACCCGGCATTATGGTATTTTTCACATCGAAAATTTTATATTTTTAGTTCAAATTGATAATATATTTATTACATTCGTACCTTTAAACGTATTCCATTTTTCATATTTCCAATTTTATTCTGCTACTGCAAGCCCATTTTTAGAATTTTAAAAATATTTTAATTTTTTGACATTTTCACCTGTACCCGGCATCATGGTATTTTTCAGGTCGAAAATTTTATATTTTTATTTTAAATTAATAATATATTTATTACATTCGTATCTTTAAACGTATTCCATTTTTCATATTTCGAATTTTATTCTGCTACTGCAATCCCATTTTTAGAATTTTAAAAATATTTTAATTTTTTGACATTTTCACCTGTACTATACATCAGGGTATTTTTCAGGTCGAAAATTTTATATTTTTAGTTTAAGTTAATAATATATTTATTACATTCGTACCTTTAAACGTATTCCATTTTTCATATTTCCAATTTTATTCTGCTACTGCAAGCCCATTTTTGAATTTTCAAAAATTTTAAATTTTTTCATATTTTCACCTGTACCCGGCATCATGGTATTTTTCATGTCAAAAATTTTATATTTTTAGTTCAAATTGATAATATGTTTATTACATTCGTACCTTTAAACGTATTCCATTTTTCAAATTTCCAATTTTATTCTGCTACTGCAAGCCCATTTTTGAATTTTCAAAAATTTTAAATTTTTTCATATTTTCACCTGTACCCGGCATCATGGTATTTTTCAGGTCGAAAATTTTATATTTTTATTTTAAATTAATAATATATTTATTACATTCGTACCTTTAAACGTATTCCATTTTTCATATTTCCAATTTTATTCTCCTACTGCAAGCCCATTTTTAGAATTTTAAAAATATTTTAATTTTTTGACATTTTCACCTGTACCCGGCATCACGGTATTTTTCACATCGAAAATTTTATATTTTTAGTTCAAATTGATAATATATTTATTACATTCGTACCTTTAAACGTATTCCATTTTTCATATTTCCAATTTTATTCTGCTACTGCAAGCCCATTTTTAGAATTTTAAAAATATTTTAATTTTTTGAAATTTTCACCTGTACCCGGCATCATGGTATTTTTCAGGTCGAAAATTTTATATTTTTATTTTAAGTTAATAATATATTTATTACATTCGTACCTTTAAACGTATTTCATTTTTCATATTTCCAATTTTATTCTGCTACTGCAAGCCCATTTTTAGAATTTTAAAAATATTTTAATTTTTTGACATTTTCACCTGTACCCGGCATCATGGTATTTTTCAGGTCGAAAATTTTATATTTTTAGTTCAAATTGATAATATGTTTATTACATTCGTACCTTTAAATGTATTCCATTTTTCAAATTTCCAATTTTATTCTGCTACTGCAAGCCCATTTTTGAATTTTCAAAAATTTTAAATTTTTTCATATTTTCACCTGTACCCGGCATTATGGTATTTTTCACATCGAAAATTTTATATTTTTAGTTCCAATTGATAATATATTTATTACATTCGTACCTTTAAACGTATTCCATTTTTCATATTTCCAATTTTATTCTGCTACTGCAAGCAAATTTTTAGAATTTTAAAAATATTTTAATTTTTTGACATTTTCACCTGTACCCGGCATCATGGTATTTTTCAGGTCGAAAATTTTATATTTTTATTTTAAATTAATAATATATTTATTACATTCGTACCTTTAAACGTATTCCATTTTTCATATTTCCAATTTTATTCTGCTACTGCAAGCCCATTTTTAGAATTTTAAAAATATTTTAATTTTTTGACATTTTCACCTGTACCCGGCATCATGGTTTTTTTCATGTCAAAAATTTTATATTTTTAGTTCAAATTGATAATATGTTTATTACATTCGTACCTTTAAACGTATTCCATTTTTCAAATTTGAAATTTTATTCTGCTACTGCAAGCCCATTTTTGAATTTTCAAAAATTTTAAATTTTTTCATATTTTCACCTGTACCCGGCATCACGGTATTTTTCACATCGAAAATTTTATATTTTTAGTTCAAATTGATAATATATTTATTACATTCGTACCTTTAAACGTATTCCATTTTTTATATTTCCAATTTTATTCTTCTACTGCAAGCCCATTTTTAGAATTTTAAAAATATTTTAATTTTTTGACATTTTCACCTGTACTATACATCAGGGTATTTTTCTGGTCGAAAATTTTATATTTTTATTTTAAATTAATAATATATTTATTACATTCGTACCTTTAAACGTATTTCATTTTTCATATTTCCAATTTTATTCTGCTACTGCAAGCCCATTTTTAGAATTTTAAAAATATTTTAATTTTTTGACATTTTCACCTGTACTATACATCAGGGTATTTTTCAGGTGGAAAATTTTATATTTTTAGTTTAAGTTAATAATATATTCATTACATTCGTACCTTTAAACGTATTTCATTTTTAATATTTCCAATTTTATTCTGCTACTGCAAGCCCATTTTTGAATTTTCAAAAATTTTAAATTTTTTCATATTTTCACCTGTACCCAGCATCATGGTATTTTTCACGTCGAAAATTTTATATTTTTAGTTCCAATTGATAATATATTTATTACATTCGTACCTTTAAACGTATTCCATTTTTCATATTTCCAATTTTATTCTGCTACTGCAAGCCCATTTTTAGAATTTTAAAAATATTTTAATTTTTTGACATTTTCACCTGTACCCGGCATCATGGTATTTTTCAGGTCAAAAATTTTATATTTTTATTTTAAATTAATAATATATTTATTACATTCGTAACTTTAAACGTATTCCATTTTTCATATTTCCAATTTTATTCTCCTACTGCAAGCCCATTTTTAGAATTTTAAAAATATTTTAATTTTTTGACATTTTCACCTGTACCCGGCATCATGGTTTTTTTCATGTCAAAAATTTTATATTTTTAGTTCAAATTGATAATATGTTTATTACATTCGTACCTTTAAACGTATTCCATTTTTCAAATTTCCAATTTTATTCTGCTACTGCAAGCCCATTTTTGAATTTTCAAAAATTTTAAATTTTTTCATATTTTCACCTGTACCCGGCATCACGGTATTTTTCACATCGAAAATTTTATATTTTTAGTTCAAATTGATAATATATTTATTACATTCGTACCTTTAAACGTATTCCATTTTTTATATTTCCAATTTTATTCTGCTACTGCAAGCCCATTTTTAGAATTTTAAAAATATTTTAATTTTTTGACATTTTCACCTGTACTATACATCAGGGTATTTTTCTGGTCGAAAATTTTATATTTTTATTTTAAATTAATAATATATTTATTACATTCGTACCTTTAAACGTATTTCATTTTTCATATTTCCAATTTTATTCTGCTACTGCAAGCCCATTTTTAGAATTTTAAAAATATTTTAATTTTTTGACATTTTCACCTGTACTATACATCAGGGTATTTTTCAGGTGGAAAATTTTATATTTTTAGTTTAAGTTAATAATATATTCATTACATTCGTACCTTTAAACGTATTTCATTTTTCATATTTCCAATTTTATTCTGCTACTGCAAGCCCATTTTTGAATTTTCAAAAATTTTAAATTTTTTCATATTTTCACCTGTACCCGGCATCATGGTATTTTTCACGTCGAAAATTTTATATTTTTAGTTCCAATTGATAATATATTTATTACATTCGTACCTTTAAACGTATTCCATTTTTCATATTTCCAATTTTATTCTGCTACTGCAAGCCCATTTTTAGAATTTTAAAAATATTTTAATTTTTTGACATTTTCACCTGTACCCGGCATCATGGTATTTTTCAGGTCGAAAATTTTATATTTTTAGTTTAAGTTAATAATATATTTATTACATTCGTACCTTTAAACGTATTTCATTTTTCATATTTCCAATTTTATTCTCCTACTGCAAGCCCATTTTTAGAATTTTAAAAATATTTTAATTTTTTGACATTTTCACCTGTACCCGGCATCATGGTATTTTTCAGGTCGAAAATTTTATATTTTTAGTTCAAATTGATAATATGTTTATTACATTCGTACCTTTAAACGTATTCCATTTTTCAAATTTCCAATTTTATTCTGCTACTGCAAGCCCATTTTTGAATTTTCAAAAATTTTAAATTTTTTCATATTTTCACCTGTACCCGGCATTATGGTATTTTTCACATCGAAAATTTTATATTTTTAGTTCAAATTGATAATATATTTATTACATTCGTACCTTTAAACGTATTCCATTTTTCATATTTCCAATTTTATTCTGCTACTGCAAGCCCATTTTTAGAATTTTAAAAATATTTTAATTTTTTGACATTTTCACCTGTACCCGGCATCATGGTATTTTTCAGGTCGAAAATTTTATATTTTTATTTTAAATTAATAATATATTTATTACATTCGTATCTTTAAACGTATTCCATTTTTCATATTTCGAATTTTATTCTGCTACTGCAATCCCATTTTTAGAATTTTAAAAATATTTTAATTTTTTGACATTTTCACCTGTACTATACATCAGGGTATTTTTCAGGTCGAAAATTTTATATTTTTAGTTTAAGTTAATAATATATTTATTACATTCGTACCTTTAAACGTATTCCATTTTTCATATTTCCAATTTTATTCTGCTACTGCAAGCCCATTTTTGAATTTTCAAAAATTTTAAATTTTTTCATATTTTCACCTGTACCCGGCATCATGGTATTTTTCATGTCAAAAATTTTATATTTTTAGTTCAAATTGATAATATGTTTATTACATTCGTACCTTTAAACGTATTCCATTTTTCAAATTTCCAATTTTATTCTGCTACTGCAAGCCCATTTTTGAATTTTCAAAAATTTTAAATTTTTTCATATTTTCACCTGTACCCGGCATCACGGTATTTTTCAGGTCGAAAATTTTATATTTTTATTTTAAATTAATAATATATTTATTACATTCGTACCTTTAAACGTATTCCATTTTTCATATTTCCAATTTTATTCTCCTACTGCAAGCCCATTTTTAGAATTTTAAAAATATTTTAATTTTTTGACATTTTCACCTGTACCCGGCATCATGGTTTTTTTCATGTCAAAAATTTTATATTTTTAGTTCAAATTGATAATATGTTTATTACATTCGTACCTTTAAACGTATTCCATTTTTCAAATTTCCAATTTTATTCTGCTACTGCAAGCCCATTTTTGAATTTTCAAAAATTTTAAATTTTTTCATATTTTCACCTGTACCCGGCATCACGGTATTTTTCACATCGAAAATTTTATATTTTTAGTTCAAATTGATAATATATTTATTACATTCGTACCTTTAAACGTATTCCATTTTTCATATTTCCAATTTTATTCTGCTACTGCAAGCCCATTTTTAGAATTTTAAAAATATTTTAATTTTTTGACATTTTCACCTGTACTATACATCAGGGTATTTTTCTGGTCGAAAATTTTATATTTTTATTTTAAATTAATAATATATTTATTACATTCGTACCTTTAAACGTATTTCATTTTTCATATTTCCAATTTTATTCTGCTACTGCAAGCCCATTTTTAGAATTTTAAAAATATTTTAATTTTTTGACATTTTCACCTGTACCCGGCATCATGGTATTTTTCAGGTCGAAAATTTTATATTTTTAGTTCAAATTGATAATATGTTTATTACATTCGTACCTTTAAATGTATTCCATTTTTCAAATTTCCAATTTTATTCTGCTACTGCAAGCCCATTTTTGAATTTTCAAAAATTTTAAATTTTTTCATATTTTCACCTGTACCCGGCATCATGGTATTTTTCAGGTCGAAAATTTTATATTTTTATTTTAAATTAATAATATATTTATTACATTCGTACCTTTAAACGTATTTCATTTTTCATATTTCCAATTTTATTCTGCTACTGCAAGCCCATTTTTGAATTTTCAAAAATTTTAAATTTTTTCATATTTTCACCTGTACCCGGCATCATGGTATTTTTCATGTCAAAAATTTTATATTTTTAGTTCAAATTGATAATATGTTTATTACATTCGTACCTTTAAACGTATTCCATTTTTCAAATTTCCAATTTTATTCTGCTACTGCAAGCCCATTTTTGAATTTTCAAAAATTTTAAATTTTTTCATATTTTCACCTGTACCCGGCATCACGGTATTTTTCACATCGAAAATTTTATATTTTTATTTTAAATTAATAATATATTTATTACATTCGTACCTTTAAACGTATTTCATTTTTCATATTTCCAATTTTATTCTGCTACTGCAAGCCCATTTTTAGAATTTTAAAAATATTTTAATTTTTTGACATTTTCACCTGTACCCGGCATCATGGTATTTTTCAGGTCGAAAATTTTATATTTTTAGTTCAAATTGATAATATGTTTATTACATTCGTACCTTTAAACGTATTCCATTTTTCATATTTCCAATTTTATTCTCCTACTGCAAGCCCATTTTTAGAATTTTAAAAATATTTTAATTTTTTGACATTTTCACCTGTACCCGGCATCATGGTTTTTTTCATGTCAAAAATTTTATATTTTTAGTTCAAATTGATAATATGTTTATTACATTCGTACCTTTAAACGTATTCCATTTTTCAAATTTCCAATTTTATTCTGCTACTGCAAGCCCATTTTTGAATTTTCAAAAATTTTAAATTTTTTCATATTTTCACCTGTACCCGGCATCACGGTATTTTTCACATCGAAAATTTTATATTTTTAGTTCAAATTGATAATATATTTATTACATTCGTACCTTTAAACGTATTCCATTTTTTATATTTCCAATTTTATTCTGCTACTGCAAGCCCATTTTTAGAATTTTAAAAATATTTTAATTTTTTGACATTTTCACCTGTACTATACATCAGGGTATTTTTCTGGTCGAAAATTTTATATTTTTATTTTAAATTAATAATATATTTATTACATTCGTACCTTTAAACGTATTTCATTTTTCATATTTCCAATTTTATTCTGCTACTGCAAGCCCATTTTTAGAATTTTAAAAATATTTTAATTTTTTGACATTTTCACCTGTACTATACATCAGGGTATTTTTCAGGTGGAAAATTTTATATTTTTAGTTTAAGTTAATAATATATTCATTACATTCGTACCTTTAAACGTATTTCATTTTTCATATTTCCAATTTTATTCTGCTACTGCAAGCCCATTTTTGAATTTTCAAAAATTTTAAATTTTTTCATATTTTCACCTGTACCCGGCATCATGGTATTTTTCACGTCGAAAATTTTATATTTTTAGTTCCAATTGATAATATATTTATTACATTCGTACCTTTAAACGTATTCCATTTTTCATATTTCCAATTTTATTCTGCTACTGCAAGCCCATTTTTAGAATTTTAAAAATATTTTAATTTTTTGACATTTTCACCTGTACCCGGCATCATGGTATTTTTCAGGTCGAAAATTTTATATTTTTAGTTTAAGTTAATAATATATTTATTACATTCGTACCTTTAAACGTATTTCATTTTTCATATTTCCAATTTTATTCTCCTACTGCAAGCCCATTTTTAGAATTTTAAAAATATTTTAATTTTTTGACATTTTCACCTGTACCCGGCATCATGGTATTTTTCAGGTCGAAAATTTTATATTTTTAGTTCAAATTGATAATATGTTTATTACATTCGTACCTTTAAACGTATTCCATTTTTCAAATTTCCAATTTTATTCTGCTACTGCAAGCCCATTTTTGAATTTTCAAAAATTTTAAATTTTTTCATATTTTCACCTGTACCCGGCATTATGGTATTTTTCACATCGAAAATTTTATATTTTTAGTTCCAATTGATAATATATTTATTACATTCGTACCTTTAAACGTATTCCATTTTTCATATTTCCAATTTTATTCTGCTACTGCAAGCAAATTTTTAGAATTTTAAAAATATTTTAATTTTTTGACATTTTCACCTGTACCCGGCATCATGGTATTTTTCAGGTCGAAAATTTTATATTTTTATTTTAAATTAATAATATATTTATTACATTCGTACCTTTAAACGTATTCCATTTTTCAAATTTCCAATTTTATTCTGCTACTGCAAGCCCATTTTTGAATTTTCAAAAATTTTAAATTTTTTCATATTTTCACCTGTACCCGGCATCACGGTATTTTTCACATCGAAAATTTTATATTTTTAGTTCAAATTGATAATATATTTATTACATTCGTACCTTTAAACGTATTCCATTTTTCATATTTCCAATTTTATTCTGCTACTGCAAGCCCATTTTTAGAATTTTAAAAATATTTTAATTTTTTGACATTTTCACCTGTACCCGGCATCATGGTATTTTTCAGGTCGAAAATTTTATATTTTTAGTTTAAGTTAATAATATATTTATTACATTCGTACCTTTAAACGTATTTCATTTTTCATATTTCCAATTTTATTCTCCTACTGCAAGCCCATTTTTAGAATTTTAAAAATATTTTAATTTTTTGACATTTTCACCTGTACCCGGCATCATGGTATTTTTCAGGTCGAAAATTTTATATTTTTAGTTCAAATTGATAATATGTTTATTACATTCGTACCTTTAAACGTATTCCATTTTTCAAATTTCCAATTTTATTCTGCTACTGCAAGCCCATTTTTGAATTTTCAAAAATTTTAAATTTTTTCATATTTTCACCTGTACCCGGCATTATGGTATTTTTCACATCGAAAATTTTATATTTTTAGTTCAAATTGATAATATATTTATTACATTCGTACCTTTAAACGTATTCCATTTTTCATATTTCCAATTTTATTCTGCTACTGCAAGCCCATTTTTAGAATTTTAAAAATATTTTAATTTTTTGACATTTTCACCTGTACCCGGCATCATGGTATTTTTCAGGTCGAAAATTTTATATTTTTATTTTAAATTAATAATATATTTATTACATTCGTATCTTTAAACGTATTCCATTTTTCATATTTCGAATTTTATTCTGCTACTGCAATCCCATTTTTAGAATTTTAAAAATATTTTAATTTTTTGACATTTTCACCTGTACTATACATCAGGGTATTTTTCAGGTCGAAAATTTTATATTTTTAGTTTAAGTTAATAATATATTTATTACATTCGTACCTTTAAACGTATTCCATTTTTCATATTTCCAATTTTATTCTGCTACTGCAAGCCCATTTTTGAATTTTCAAAAATTTTAAATTTTTTCATATTTTCACCTGTACCCGGCATCATGGTATTTTTCATGTCAAAAATTTTATATTTTTAGTTCAAATTGATAATATGTTTATTACATTCGTACCTTTAAACGTATTCCATTTTTCAAATTTCCAATTTTATTCTGCTACTGCAAGCCCATTTTTGAATTTTCAAAAATTTTAAATTTTTTCATATTTTCACCTGTACCCGGCATCATGGTATTTTTCAGGTCGAAAATTTTATATTTTTATTTTAAATTAATAATATATTTATTACATTCGTACCTTTAAACGTATTCCATTTTTCATATTTCCAATTTTATTCTCCTACTGCAAGCCCATTTTTAGAATTTTAAAAATATTTTAATTTTTTGACATTTTCACCTGTACCCGGCATCATGGTTTTTTTCATGTCAAAAATTTTATATTTTTAGTTCAAATTGATAATATGTTTATTACATTCGTACCTTTAAACGTATTCCATTTTTCAAATTTCCAATTTTATTCTGCTACTGCAAGCCCATTTTTGAATTTTCAAAAATTTTAAATTTTTTCATATTTTCACCTGTACCCGGCATCACGGTATTTTTCACATCGAAAATTTTATATTTTTAGTTCAAATTGATAATATATTTATTACATTCGTACCTTTAAACGTATTCCATTTTTCATATTTCGAATTTTATTCTGCTACTGCAAGCCCATTTTTAGAATTTTAAAAATATTTTAATTTTTTGACATTTTCACCTGTACTATACATCAGGGTATTTTTCTGGTTGAAAATTTTATATTTTTATTTTAAATTAATAATATATTTATTACATTCGTACCTTTAAACGTATTTCATTTTTCATATTTCCAATTTTATTCTGCTACTGCAAGCCCATTTTTAGAATTTTAAAAATATTTTAATTTTTTGACATTTTCACCTGTACCCGGCATCATGGTATTTTTCAGGTCGAAAATTTTATATTTTTAGTTCAAATTGATAATATGTTTATTACATTCGTACCTTTAAACGTATTCCATTTTTCAAATTTCCAATTTTATTCTGCTACTGCAAGCCCATTTTTGAATTTTCAAAAATTTTAAATTTTTTCATATTTTCACCTGTACCCGGCATCATGGTATTTTTCAGGTCGAAAATTTTATATTTTTATTTTAAATTAATAATATATTTATTACATTCGTACCTTTAAACGTATTTCATTTTTCATATTTCCAATTTTATTCTGCTACTGCAAGCCCATTTTTGAATTTTCAAAAATTTTAAATTTTTTCATATTTTCACCTGTACCCGGCATCATGGTATTTTTCAGGTCGAAAATTTTATATTTTTAGTTTAAGTTAATAATATGTTTATTACATTCGTACCTTTAAACGTATTCCATTTTTCATATTTCCAATTTTATTCTGCTACTGCAAGCCCATTTTTGAATTTTCAAAAATTTTAAATTTTTTCATATTTTCATCTGTACCCGGCATCATGGTATTTTTCACATCGAAAATTTTATATTTTTAGTTCAAATTGATAATATATTTATTACATTCGTACCTTTAAACGTATTCCATTTTTCATATTTCCAATTTTATTCTGCTACTGCAAGCCCATTTTTAGAATTTTAAAAATATTTTAATTTTTTCATATTTTCACCTGTACTATACATCATGGTATTTTTCAGGTCGAAAATTTTATATTTTTATTTTAAATTAATAATATATTTATTACATTCGTACCTTTAAACGTATTCCATTTTTCATATTTCCAATTTTATTCTCCTACTGCAAGCCCATTTTTAGAATTTTAAAAATATTTTAATTTTTTGACATTTTCACCTGTACTATACATCAGGGTATTTTTCAGGTCGAAAATTTTATATTTTTAGTTTAAGTTAATAATATATTTATTACATTCGTACCTTTAAACGTATTCCATTTTTCATATTTCCAATTTTATTCTGCTACTGCAAGCCCATTTTTAGAATTTTAAAAATATTTTAATTTTTTGACATTTTCACCTGTACTATACATCAGGGTATTTTTCTGGTCGAAAATTTTATATTTTTATTTTAAATTAATAATATATTTATTACATTCGTACCTTTAAACGTATTTCATTTTTCATATTTCCAATTTTATTCTGCTACTGCAAGCCCATTTTTAGAATTTTAAAAATATTTTAATTTTTTGACATTTTCACCTGTACCCAGCATCATGGTATTTTTCAGGTCGAAAATTTTATATTTTTAGTTCAAATTGATAATATGTTTATTACATTCGTACCTTTAAATGTATTCCATTTTTCAAATTTCCAATTTTATTCTGCTACTGCAAGCCCATTTTTAGAATTTTAAAAAATTTTAAATTTTTTCATATTTTCACCTGTACCCGGCATCATGGTATTTTTCAGGTCGAAAATTTTATATTTTTATTTTAAATTAATAATATATTTATTACATTCGTACCTTTAAACGTATTTCATTTTTCATATTTCCAATTTTATTCTGCTACTGCAAGCCCATTTTTGAATTTTCAAAAATTTTAAATTTTTTCATATTTTCACCTGTACCCGGCATCATGGTATTTTTCATGTCAAAAATTTTATATTTTTAGTTCAAATTGATAATATGTTTATTACATTCGTACCTTTAAACGTATTCCATTTTTCAAATTTCCAATTTTATTCTGCTACTGCAAGCCCATTTTTGAATTTTCAAAAATTTTAAATTTTTTCATATTTTCACCTGTACCCGGCATCACGGTATTTTTCACATCGAAAATTTTATATTTTTAGTTCAAATTGATAATATATTTATTACATTCGTACCTTTAAACGTATTCCATTTTTCATATTTCCAATTTTATTCTGCTACTGCAAGCCCATTTTTAGAATTTTAAAAATATTTTAATTTTTTGACATTTTCACCTGTACTATACATCAGGGTATTTTTCTGGTCGAAAATTTTATATTTTTATTTTAAATTAATAATATATTTATTACATTCGTACCTTTAAACGTATTTCATTTTTCATATTTCCAATTTTATTCTGCTACTGCAAGCCCATTTTTAGAATTTTAAAAATATTTTAATTTTTTGACATTTTCACCTGTACCCGGCATCATGGTATTTTTCAGGTCGAAAATTTTATATTTTTAGTTCAAATTGATAATATGTTTATTACATTTGTACCTTTAAATGTATTCCATTTTTCAAATTTCCAATTTTATTCTGCTACTGCAAGCCCATTTTTGAATTTTCAAAAATTTTAAATTTTTTCATATTTTCACCTGTACCCGGCATCATGGTATTTTTCACATCGAAAATTTTATATTTTTAGTTCAAATTGATAATATATTTATTACATTCGTACCTTTAAACGTATTCCATTTTTCATATTTCCAATTTTATTCTGCTACTGCAAGCACATTTTTAGAATTTTAAAAATATTTTAATTTTTTGACATTTTCACCTGTACCCGGCATCATGGTATTTTTCAGGTCGAAAATTTTATATTTTTATTTTAAATTAATAATATATTTATTACATTCGTACCTTTAAACGTATTCCATTTTTCATATTTCCAATTTTATTCTCCTACTGCAAGCCCATTTTTAGAATTTTAAAAATATTTTAATTTTTTGACATTTTCACCTGTACCCGGCATCATGGTTTTTTTCATGTCAAAAATTTTATATTTTTAGTTCAAATTGATAATATGTTTATTACATTCGTACCTTTAAACGTATTCCATTTTTCAAATTTCCAATTTTATTCTGCTACTGCAAGCCCATTTTTGAATTTTCAAAAATTTTAAATTTTTTCATATTTTCACCTGTACCCGGCATCACGGTATTTTTCACATCGAAAATTTTATATTTTTAGTTCAAATTGATAATATATTTATTACATTCGTACCTTTAAACGTATTCCATTTTTTATATTTCCAATTTTATTCTGCTACTGCAAGCCCATTTTTAGAATTTTAAAAATATTTTAATTTTTTGACATTTTCACCTGTACTATACATCAGGGTATTTTTCTGGTCGAAAATTTTATATTTTTATTTTAAATTAATAATATATTTATTACATTCGTACCTTTAAACGTATTTCATTTTTCATATTTCCAATTTTATTCTGCTACTGCAAGCCCATTTTTAGAATTTTAAAAATATTTTAATTTTTTGACATTTTCACCTGTACTATACATCAGGGTATTTTTCAGGTGGAAAATTTTATATTTTTAGTTTAAGTTAATAATATATTCATTACATTCGTACCTTTAAACGTATTTCATTTTTCATATTTCCAATTTTATTCTGCTACTGCAAGCCCATTTTTGAATTTTCAAAAATTTTAAATTTTTTCATATTTTCACCTGTACCCGGCATCATGGTATTTTTCACGTCAAAAATTTTATATTTTTAGTTCCAATTGATAATATATTTATTACATTCGTACCTTTAAACGTATTCCATTTTTCATATTTCCAATTTTATTCTGCTACTGCAAGCCCATTTTTAGAATTTTAAAAATATTTTAATTTTTTGACATTTTCACCTGTACCCGGCATCATGGTATTTTTCAGGTCGAAAATTTTATATTTTTATTTTAAGTTAATAATATATTTATTACATTCGTACCTTTAAACGTATTCCATTTTTCATATTTCCAATTTTATTCTGCTACTGCAAGCCCATTTTTAGAATTTTAAAAATATTTTAATTTTTTGACATTTTCACCTGTACCCGGCATCATGGTATTTTTCATGTCAAAAATTTTATATTTTTAGTTCAAATTGATAATATGTTTATTACATTCATACCTTTAAACGTATTCCATTTTTCAAATTTCCAATTTTATTCTGCTACTGCAAGCCCATTTTTAGAATTTTAAAAATATTTTAATTTTTTGACATTTTCACCTATACTATACATCAGGGTATTTTTCAGGTGGAAAATTTTATATTTTTAGTTTAAGTTAATAATATATTCATTACATTCGTACCTTTAAACGTATTTCATTTTTCATATTTCCAATTTTATTCTGCTACTGCAAGCCCATTTTTAGAATTTTAAAAATATTTTAATTTTTTGACATTTTCACCTGTACTATACATCAGGGTATTTTTCTGGTCGAAAATTTTATATTTTTATTTTAAATTAATAATATATTTATAACATTCGTACCTTTAAACGTATTCCATTTTTCATATTTCCAATTTTATTCTGCTACTGCAAGCCCATTTTTGAATTTTCAAAAATTTTAAATTTTTTCATATTTTCACCTGTACCCGGCATCATGGTATTTTTCACGTCGAAAATTTTATATTTTTAGTTCCAATTGATAATATATTTATTACATTCGTACCTTTAAACGTATTCCATTTTTCATATTTCCAATTTTATTCTGCTACTGCAAGCCCATTTTTAGAATTTTAAAAATATTTTAATTTTTTGACATTTTCACCTGTACCCGGCATCATGGTATTTTTCAGGTCAAAAATTTTATATTTTTATTTTAAATTAATAATATATTTATTACATTCGTACCTTTAAACGTATTCCATTTTTCATATTTCCAATTTTATTCTCCTACTGCAAGCCCATTTTTAGAATTTTAAAAATATTTTAATTTTTTGACATTTTCACCTGTACCCGGCATCATGGTTTTTTTCATGTCAAAAATTTTATATTTTTAGTTCAAATTGATAATATGTTTATTACATTCGTACCTTTAAACGTATTCCATTTTTCAAATTTCCAATTTTATTCTGCTACTGCAAGCCCATTTTTGAATTTTCAAAAATTTTAAATTTTTTCATATTTTCACCTGTACCCGGCATCACGGTATTTTTCACATCGAAAATTTTATATTTTTAGTTCAAATTGATAATATATTTATTACATTCGTACCTTTAAACGTATTCCATTTTTTATATTTCCAATTTTATTCTGCTACTGCAAGCCCATTTTTAGAATTTTAAAAATATTTTAATTTTTTGACATTTTCACCTGTACTGTACATCAGGGTATTTTTCTGGTCGAAAATTTTATATTTTTATTTTAAATTAATAATATATTTATTACATTCGTACCTTTAAACGTATTTCATTTTTCATATTTCCAATTTTATTCTGCTACTGCAAGCCCATTTTTAGAATTTTAAAAATATTTTAATTTTTTGACATTTTCACCTGTACTATACATCAGGGTATTTTTCAGGTGGAAAATTTTATATTTTTAGTTTAAGTTAATAATATATTCATTACATTCGTACCTTTAAACGTATTTCATTTTTCATATTTCCAATTTTATTCTGCTACTGCAAGCCCATTTTTGAATTTTCAAAAATTTTAAATTTTTTCATATTTTCACCTGTACCCGGCATCATGGTATTTTTCACGTCGAAAATTTTATATTTTTAGTTCCAATTGATAATATATTTATTACATTCGTACCTTTAAACGTATTCCATTTTTCATATTTCCAATTTTATTCTGCTACTGCAAGCCCATTTTTAGAATTTTAAAAATATTTTAATTTTTTGAAATTTTCACCTGTACCCGGCATCATGGTATTTTTCAGGTCGAAAATTTTATATTTTTATTTTAAGTTAATAATATATTTATTACATTCGTACCTTTAAACGTATTTCATTTTTCATATTTCCAATTTTATTCTGCTACTGCAAGCCCATTTTTAGAATTTTAAAAATATTTTAATTTTTTGACATTTTCACCTGTACCCGGCATCATGGTATTTTTCAGGTCGAAAATTTTATATTTTTAGTTCAAATTGATAATATGTTTATTACATTCGTACCTTTAAACGTATTCCATTTTTCAAATTTCCAATTTTATTCTGCTACTGCAAGCCCATTTTTGAATTTTCAAAAATTTTAAATTTTTTCATATTTTCACCTGTACCCGGCATTATGGTATTTTTCACATCGAAAATTTTATATTTTTAGTTCCAATTGATAATATATTTATTACATTCGTACCTTTAAACGTATTCCATTTTTCATATTTCCAATTTTATTCTGCTACTGCAAGCAAATTTTTAGAATTTTAAAAATATTTTAATTTTTTGACATTTTCACCTGTACCCGGCATCATGGTATTTTTCAGGTCGAAAATTTTATATTTTTATTTTAAATTAATAATATATTTATTACATTCGTACCTTTAAACGTATTCCATTTTTCAAATTTCCAATTTTATTCTGCTACTGCAAGCCCATTTTTGAATTTTCAAAAATTTTAAATTTTTTCATATTTTCACCTGTACCCGGCATCACGGTATTTTTCACATCGAAAATTTTATATTTTTAGTTCAAATTGATAATATATTTATTACATTCGTACCTTTAAACGTATTCCATTTTTCATATTTCCAATTTTATTCTGCTACTGCAAGCCCATTTTTAGAATTTTAAAAATATTTTAATTTTTTGACATTTTCACCTGTACCCGGCATCATGGTATTTTTCAGGTCGAAAATTTTATATTTTTAGTTTAAGTTAATAATATATTTATTACATTCGTACCTTTAAACGTATTCCATTTTTCATATTTCCAATTTTATTCTGCTACTGCAAGCCCATTTTTGAATTTTCAAAAATTTTAAATTTTTTCATATTTTCACCTGTACCCGGCATCATGGTATTTTTCATGTCAAAAATTTTATATTTTTAGTTCAAATTGATAATATGTTTATTACATTCGTACCTTTAAACGTATTCCATTTTTCAAATTTCCAATTTTATTCTGCTACTGCAAGCCCATTTTTGAATTTTCAAAAATTTTAAATTTTTTCATATTTTCACCTGTACCCGGCATCACGGTATTTTTCACATCGAAAATTTTATATTTTTAGTTCAAATTGATAATATATTTATTACATTCGTACCTTTAAACGTATTCCATTTTTCATATTTCCAATTTTATTCTGCTACTGCAAGCCCATTTTTAGAATTTTAAAAATATTTTAATTTTTTGACATTTTCACCTGTACTATACATCAGGGTATTTTTCTGGTCGAAAATTTTATATTTTTATTTTAAATTAATAATATATTTATTACATTCGTACCTTTAAACGTATTTCATTTTTCATATTTCCAATTTTATTCTGCTACTGCAAGCCCATTTTTAGAATTTTAAAAATATTTTAATTTTTTGACATTTTCACCTGTACCCGGCATCATGGTATTTTTCAGGTCGAAAATTTTATATTTTTAGTTCAAATTGATAATATGTTTATTACATTCGTACCTTTAAATGTATTCCATTTTTCAAATTTCCAATTTTATTCTGCTACTGCAAGCCCATTTTTGAATTTTCAAAAATTTTAAATTTTTTCATATTTTCACCTGTACCCGGCATCATGGTATTTTTCAGGTCGAAAATTTTATATTTTTATTTTAAATTAATAATATATTTATTACATTCGTACCTTTAAACGTATTTCATTTTTCATATTTCCAATTTTATTCTGCTACTGCAAGCCCATTTTTGAATTTTCAAAAATTTTAAATTTTTTCATATTTTCACCTGTACCCGGCATCATGGTATTTTTCATGTCAAAAATTTTATATTTTTAGTTCAAATTGATAATATGTTTATTACATTCGTACCTTTAAACGTATTCCATTTTTCAAATTTCCAATTTTATTCTGCTACTGCAAGCCCATTTTTGAATTTTCAAAAATTTTAAATTTTTTCATATTTTCACCTGTACCCGGCATCACGGTATTTTTCACATCGAAAATTTTATATTTTTAGTTCAAATTGATAATATATTTATTACATTCGTACCTTTAAACGTATTCCATTTTTCATATTTCCAATTTTATTCTGCTACTGCAAGCCCATTTTTAGAATTTTAAAAATATTTTAATTTTTTGACATTTTCACCTGTACTATACATCAGGGTATTTTTCTGGTCGAAAATTTTATATTTTTATTTTAAATTAATAATATATTTATTACATTCGTACCTTTAAACGTATTTCATTTTTCATATTTCCAATTTTATTCTGCTACTGCAAGCCCATTTTTAGAATTTTAAAAATATTTTAATTTTTTGACATTTTCACCTGTACCCGGCATCATGGTATTTTTCAGGTCGAAAATTTTATATTTTTAGTTCAAATTGATAATATGTTTATTACATTTGTACCTTTAAATGTATTCCATTTTTCAAATTTCCAATTTTATTCTGCTACTGCAAGCCCATTTTTGAATTTTCAAAAATTTTAAATTTTTTCATATTTTCACCTGTACCCGGCATCATGGTATTTTTCACATCGAAAATTTTATATTTTTAGTTCAAATTGATAATATATTTATTACATTCGTACCTTTAAACGTATTCCATTTTTCATATTTCCAATTTTATTCTGCTACTGCAAGCACATTTTTAGAATTTTAAAAATATTTTAATTTTTTGACATTTTCACCTGTACCCGGCATCATGGTATTTTTCAGGTCGAAAATTTTATATTTTTATTTTAAATTAATAATATATTTATTACATTCGTACCTTTAAACGTATTTCATTTTTCATATTTCCAATTTTATTCTCCTACTGCAAGCCCATTTTTAGAATTTTAAAAATATTTTAATTTTTTGACATTTTCACCTGTACCCGGCATCATGGTTTTTTTCATGTCAAAAATTTTATATTTTTAGTTCAAATTGATAATATGTTTATTACATTCGTACCTTTAAACGTATTCCATTTTTCAAATTTCCAATTTTATTCTGCTACTGCAAGCCCATTTTTGAATTTTCAAAAATTTTAAATTTTTTCATATTTTCACCTGTACCCGGCATCACGGTATTTTTCACATCAAAAATTTTATATTTTTAGTTCAAATTGATAATATATTTATTACATTCGTACCTTTAAACGTATTCCATTTTTTATATTTCCAATTTTATTCTGCTACTGCAAGCCCATTTTTAGAATTTTAAAAATATTTTAATTTTTTGACATTTTCACCTGTACTATACATCAGGGTATTTTTCTGGTCGAAAATTTTATATTTTTATTTTAAATTAATAATATATTTATTACATTCGTACCTTTAAACGTATTTCATTTTTCATATTTCCAATTTTATTCTGCTACTGCAAGCCCATTTTTAGAATTTTAAAAATATTTTAATTTTTTGACATTTTCACCTGTACTATACATCAGGGTATTTTTCAGGTGGAAAATTTTATATTTTTAGTTTAAGTTAATAATATATTCATTACATTCGTACCTTTAAACGTATTTCATTTTTCATATTTCCAATTTTATTCTGCTACTGCAAGCCCATTTTTGAATTTTCAAAAATTTTAAATTTTTTCATATTTTCACCTGTACCCGGCATCATGGTATTTTTCAGGTCGAAAATTTTATATTTTTATTTTAAGTTAATAATATATTTATTACATTCGTACCTTTAAACGTATTCCATTTTTCATATTTCCAATTTTATTCTGCTACTGCAAGCCCATTTTTAGAATTTTAAAAATATTTTAATTTTTTGACATTTTCACCTGTACCCGGCATCATGGTATTTTTCATGTCAAAAATTTTATATTTTTAGTTCAAATTGATAATATGTTTATTACATTCATACCTTTAAACGTATTCCATTTTTCAAATTTCCAATTTTATTCTGCTACTGCAAGCCCATTTTTAGAATTTTAAAAATATTTTAATTTTTTGACATTTTCACCTGTACTATACATCAGGGTATTTTTCAGGTGGAAAATTTTATATTTTTAGTTTAAGTTAATAATATATTCATTACATTCGTACCTTTAAACGTATTTCATTTTTCATATTTCCAATTTTATTCTGCTACTGCAAGCCCATTTTTGAATTTTCAAAAATTTTAAATTTTTTCATATTTTCACCTGTACCCGGCATCATGGTATTTTTCACGTCAAAAATTTTATATTTTTAGTTCCAATTGATAATATATTTATTACATTCGTACCTTTAAACGTATTCCATTTTTCATATTTCCAATTTTATTCTGCTACTGCAAGCCCATTTTTAGAATTTTAAAAATATTTTAATTTTTTGACATTTTCACCTGTACCCGGCATCATGGTATTTTTCAGGTCGAAAATTTTATATTTTTATTTTAAGTTAATAATATATTTATTACATTCGTACCTTTAAACGTATTCCATTTTTCATATTTCCAATTTTATTCTGCTACTGCAAGCCCATTTTTAGAATTTTAAAAATATTTTAATTTTTTGACATTTTCACCTGTACCCGGCATCATGGTATTTTTCATGTCAAAAATTTTATATTTTTAGTTCAAATTGATAATATGTTTATTACATTCATACCTTTAAACGTATTCCATTTTTCAAATTTCCAATTTTATTCTGCTACTGCAAGCCCATTTTTAGAATTTTAAAAATATTTTAATTTTTTGACATTTTCACCTATACTATACATCAGGGTATTTTTCAGGTGGAAAATTTTATATTTTTAGTTTAAGTTAATAATATATTCATTACATTCGTACCTTTAAACGTATTTCATTTTTCATATTTCCAATTTTATTCTGCTACTGCAAGCCCATTTTTAGAATTTTAAAAATATTTTAATTTTTTGACATTTTCACCTGTACTATACATCAGGGTATTTTTCTGGTCGAAAATTTTATATTTTTATTTTAAATTAATAATATATTTATAACATTCGTACCTTTAAACGTATTCCATTTTTCATATTTCCAATTTTATTCTGCTACTGCAAGCCCATTTTTAGAATTTTAAAAATATTTTAATTTTTTGACATTTTCACCTGTACCCGGCATCATGGTATTTTTCAGGTCGAAAATTTTATATTTTTATTTTAAGTTAATAATATATTTATTACATTCGTACCTTTAAACGTATTCCATTTTTCATATTTCCAATTTTATTCTGCTACTGCAAGCCCATTTTTAGAATTTTAAAAATATTTTAATTTTTTGACATTTTCACCTGTACCCGGCATCATGGTATTTTTCATGTCAAAAATTTTATATTTTTAGTTCAAATTGATAATATGTTTATTACATTCATACCTTTAAACGTATTCCATTTTTCAAATTTCCAATTTTATTCTGCTACTGCAAGCCCATTTTTAGAATTTTAAAAATATTTTAATTTTTTGACATTTTCACCTATACTATACATCAGGGTATTTTTCAGGTGGAAAATTTTATATTTTTAGTTTAAGTTAATAATATATTCATTACATTCGTACCTTTAAACGTATTTCATTTTTCATATTTCCAATTTTATTCTGCTACTGCAAGCCCATTTTTAGAATTTTAAAAATATTTTAATTTTTTGACATTTTCACCTGTACATCAGGGTATTTTTCTGGTCGAAAATTTTATATTTTTATTTTAAATTAATAATATATTTATTACATTCGTACCTTTAAACGTATTCCATTTTTCATATTTCCAATTTTATTCTGCTACTGCAAGCCCATTTTTAGAATTTTAAAAATATTTTAATTTTTTGACATTTTCACCTGTACCCGGCATCATGGTATTTTTCATGTCAAAAATTTTATATTTTTAGTTCAAATTGATAATATGTTTATTACATTCATACCTTTAAACGTATTCCATTTTTCAAATTTCCAATTTTATTCTGCTACTGCAAGCCCATTTTTAGAATTTTAAAAATATTTTAATTTTTTGACATTTTCACCTATACTATACATCAGGGTATTTTTCAGGTGGAAAATTTTATATTTTTAGTTTAAGTTAATAATATATTCATTACATTCGTACCTTTAAACGTATTTCATTTTTCATATTTCCAATTTTATTCTGCTACTGCAAGCCCATTTTTAGAATTTTAAAAATATTTTAATTTTTTGACATTTTCACCTGTACATCAGGGTATTTTTCTGGTCGAAAATTTTATATTTTTATTTTAAATTAATAATATATTTATTACATTCGTACCTTTAAACGTATTCCATTTTTCATATTTCCAATTTTATTCTGCTACTGCAAGCCCATTTTTAGAATTTTCAAAAATTTTAAATTTTTTCATATTTTCACCTGTACCCGGCATCATGGTATTTTTCACATCAAAAATTTTATATTTTTAGTTCAAATTGATAATATATTTATTACATTCGTACCTTTAAACGTATTCCATTTTTCATATTTCCAATTTTATTCTGCTACTGCAAGCCCATTTTTAGAATTTTAAAAATATTTTAATTTTTTGACATTTTCACCTGTACTATACATCAGGGTATTTTTCAGGTGGAAAATTTTATATTTTTAGTTTAAGTTAATAATATATTCATTACATTCGTACCTTTAAACGTATTTCATTTTTCATATTTCCAATTTTATTCTGCTACTGCAAGCCCATTTTTGAATTTTCAAAAATTTTAAATTTTTTCATATTTTCACCTGTACCCGGCATCATGGTATTTTTCACGTCAAAAATTTTATATTTTTAGTTCCAATTGATAATATATTTATTACATTCGTACCTTTAAACGTATTCCATTTTTCATATTTCCAATTTTATTCTGCTACTGCAAGCCCATTTTTAGAATTTTAAAAATATTTTAATTTTTTGACATTTTCACCTGTACCCGGCATCATGGTATTTTTCAGGTCGAAAATTTTATATTTTTATTTTAAGTTAATAATATATTTATTACATTCGTACCTTTAAACGTATTTCATTTTTCATATTTCCAATTTTATTCTGCTACTGCAAGCCCATTTTTAGAATTTTAAAAATATTTTAATTTTTTGACATTTTCACCTGTACCCGGCATCATGGTATTTTTCAGGTCGAAAATTTTATATTTTTAGTTCAAATTGATAATATGTTTATTACATTCGTACCTTTAAATGTATTCCATTTTTCAAATTTCCAATTTTATTCTGCTACTGCAAGCCCATTTTTGAATTTTCAAAAATTTTAAATTTTTTCATATTTTCACCTGTACCCGGCATCATGGTATTTTTCACATCAAAAATTTTATATTTTTAGTTCAAATTGATAATATATTTATTACATTCGTACCTTTAAACGTATTCCATTTTTCATATTTCCAATTTTATTCTGCTACTGCAAGCCCATTTTTAGAATTTTAAAAATATTATAATTTTTTGACATTTTCACCTGTACCCGGCATCATGGTATTTTTCATGTCAAAAATTTTATATTTTTAGTTCAAATTGATAATATGTTTATTACATTCATACCTTTAAACGTATTCCATTTTTCAAATTTCCAATTTTATTCTGCTACTGCAAGCCCATTTTTAGAATTTTAAAAATATTTTAATTTTTTGACATTTTCACCTGTACCCGGCATCATGGTATTTTTCATGTCAAAAATTTTATATTTTTAGTTCAAATTGATAATATGTTTATTACATTCATACCTTTAAACGTATTCCATTTTTCAAATTTCCAATTTTATTCTGCTACTGCAAGCCCATTTTTAGAATTTTAAAAATATTTTAATTTTTTGACATTTTCACCTATACTATACATCAGGGTATTTTTCAGGTGGAAAATTTTATATTTTTAGTTTAAGTTAATAATATATTCATTACATTCGTACCTTTAAACGTATTTCATTTTTCATATTTCCAATTTTATTCTGCTACTGCAAGCCCATTTTTGAATTTTCAAAAATTTTAAATTTTTTCATATTTTCACCTGTACCCGGCATCATGGTATTTTTCACGTCAAAAATTTTATATTTTTAGTTCCAATTGATAATATATTTATTACATTCGTACCTTTAAACGTATTCCATTTTTCATATTTCCAATTTTATTCTGCTACTGCAAGCCCATTTTTAGAATTTTAAAAATATTTTAATTTTTTGACATTTTCACCTGTATCCGGCATCATGGTATTTTTCAGGTCGAAAATTTTATATTTTTATTTTAAGTTAATAATATATTTATTACATTCGTACCTTTAAACGTATTCCATTTTTCATATTTCCAATTTTATTCTGCTACTGCAAGCCCATTTTTAGAATTTTAAAAATATTTTAATTTTTTGACATTTTCACCTGTACCCGGCATCATGGTATTTTTCATGTCAAAAATTTTATATTTTTAGTTCAAATTGATAATATGTTTATTACATTCATACCTTTAAACGTATTCCATTTTTCAAATTTCCAATTTTATTCTGCTACTGAAAGCCCATTTTTAGAATTTTAAAAATATTTTAATTTTTTGACATTTTCACCTATACTATACATCAGGGTATTTTTCAGGGGGAAAATTTTATATTTTTAGTTTAAGTTAATAATATATTCATTACATTCGTACCTTTAAACGTATTTCATTTTTCATATTTCCAATTTTATTCTGCTACTGCAAGCCCATTTTTAGAATTTTAAAAATATTTTAATTTTTTGACATTTTCACCTGTACTATACATCAGGGTATTTTTCTGGTTGAAAATTTTATATTTTTATTTTAAATTAATAATATATTTATTACATTCGTACCTTTAAACGTATTCCATTTTTCATATTTCCAATTTTATTCTGCTACTGCAAGCCCATTTTTAGAATTTTAAAAATATTTTAATTTTTTGACATTTTCACCTGTACCCGGCATCATGGTATTTTTCAGGTCGAAAATTTTATATTTTTATTTTAAGTTAATAATATATTTATTACATTCGTACCTTTAAACGTATTTCATTTTTCATATTTCCAATTTTATTCTGCTACTGCAAGCCCATTTTTAGAATTTTAAAAATATTTTAATTTTTTGACATTTTCTGCAAGCCCATTTTTGAATTTTCAAAAATTTTAAATTTTTTCATATTTTCACCTGTACCCGGCATTATGGTATTTTTCACATCGAAAATTTTATATTTTTAGTTCAAATTGATAATATATTTATTACATTCGTACCTTTAAACGTATTCCATTTTTCATATTTCCAATTTTATTCTGCTACTGCAAGCAAATTTTTAGAATTTTAAAAATATTTTAATTTTTTAAATTAAAATAAATTCCATTTTTAATTAAATGGAATTAATTCCATTTTTCATATTTCCAATTTTATTCTGCTACTGCAAGCCCATTTTTGAATTTTCAAAAATTTTAAATTTTTTCATATTTTCACCTGTACCCGGCATCATGGTTTTTTTCATGTCAAAAATTTTATATTTTTAGTTCAAATTGATAATATGTTTATTACATTCGTACCTTTAAACGTATTCCATTTTTCAAATTTCCAATTTTATTCTGCTACTGCAAGCCCATTTTTGAATTTTCAAAAATTTTAAATTTTTTCATATTTTCACCTGTACCCGGCATCACGGTATTTTTCACATCGAAAATTTTATATTTTTAGTTCAAATTGATAATATATTTATTACATTCGTACCTTTAAACGTATTCCATTTTTCATATTTCGAATTTTATTCTGCTACTGCAAGCCCATTTTTAGAATTTTAAAAATATTTTAATTTTTTGACATTTTCACCTGTACTATACATCAGGGTATTTTTCTGGTCGAAAATTTTATATTTTTATTTTAAATTAATAATATATTTATTACATTCGTACCTTTAAACGTATTTCATTTTTCATATTTCCAATTTTATTCTGCTACTGCAAGCCCATTTTTAGAATTTTAAAAATATTTTAATTTTTTGACATTTTCACCTGTACCCGGCATCATGGTATTTTTCAGGTCGAAAATTTTATATTTTTAGTTCAAATTGATAATATGTTTATTACATTCGTACCTTTAAATGTATTCCATTTTTCAAATTTCCAATTTTATTCTGCTACTGCAAGCCCATTTTTGAATTTTCAAAAATTTTAAATTTTTTCATATTTTCACCTGTACCCGGCATCATGGTATTTTTCAGGTCGAAAATTTTATATTTTTATTTTAAATTAATAATATATTTATTACATTCGTACCTTTAAACGTATTTCATTTTTCATATTTCCAATTTTATTCTGCTACTGCAAGCCCATTTTTGAATTTTCAAAAATTTTAAATTTTTTCATATTTTCACCTGTACCCGGCATCATGGTATTTTTCATGTCAAAAATTTTATATTTTTAGTTCAAATTGATAATATGTTTATTACATTCGTACCTTTAAACATATTCCATTTTTCAAATTTCCAATTTTATTCTGCTACTGCAAGCCCATTTTTAGAATTTTAAAAATATTTTAATTTTTTGACATTTTCACCTGTACTATACATCAGGGTATTTTTCTGGTCGAAAATTTTATATTTTTATTTTAAATTAATAATATATTTATTACATTCGTACCTTTAAACGTATTTCATTTTTCATATTTCCAATTTTATTCTGCTACTGCAAGCCCATTTTTAGAATTTTAAAAATATTTTAATTTTTTGAAATTTTCACCTGTACCCGGCATCATGGTATTTTTCTGGTCGAAAATTTTATATTTTTATTTTAAATTAATAATATATTTATTACATTCGTACCTTTAAACGTATTTCATTTTTCATATTTCCAATTTTATTCTGCTACTGCAAGCCCATTTTTAGAATTTTAAAAATATTTTAATTTTTTGACATTTTCACCTGTACCCGGCATCATGGTATTTTTCAGGTCGAAAATTTTATATTTTTAGTTCAAATTGATAATATGTTTATTACATTCGTACCTTTAAATGTATTCCATTTTTCAAATTTCCAATTTTATTCTGCTACTGCAAGCCCATTTTTGAATTTTCAAAAATTTTAAATTTTTTCATATTTTCACCTGTACCCGGCATCATGGTATTTTTCAGGTTGAAAATTTTATATTTTTATTTTAAATTAATAATATATTTATTACATTCGTACCTTTAAACGTATTCCATTTTTCATATTTCCAATTTTATTCTGCTACTGCAAGCACATTTTTAGAATTTTAAAAATATTTTAATTTTTTGACATTTTCACCTGTACCCGGCATCATGGTTTTTTTCATGTCAAAAATTTTATATTTTTAGTACAAATTGATAATATGTTTATTACATTCGTACCTTTAAACGTATTCCATTTTTCAAATTTCCAATTTTATTCTGCTACTGCAAGCCCATTTTTGAATTTTCAAAAATTTTAAATTTTTTCATATTTTCACCTGTACCCGGCATCACGGTATTTTTCACATCGAAAATTTTATATTTTTATTTTAAATTAATAATATATTTATTACATTCGTACCTTTAAACGTATTTCATTTTTCATATTTCCAATTTTAATCTGCTACTGCAAGCCCATTTTTGAATTTTCAAAAATTTTAAATTTTTTCATATTTTCACCTGTACCCGGCATCATGGTATTTTTCATGTCAAAATTTTTATATTTTTAGTTCAAATTGATAATATGTTTATTACATTCGTACCTTTAAACGTATTCCATTTTTCAAATTTCCAATTTTATTCTGCTACTGCAAGCCCATTTTTGAATTTTCAAAAATTTTAAATTTTTTCATATTTTCACCTGTACCCGGCATCACGGTATTTTTCACATCGAAAATTTTATATTTTTAGTTCAAATTGATAATATATTTATTACATTCGTACCTTTAAACGTATTCCATTTTTCATATTTCCAATTTTATTCTGCTACTGCAAGCCCATTTTTAGAATTTTAAAAATATTTTAATTTTTTGACATTTTCACCTGTACCCGGCATCATGGTATTTTTCAGGTCGAAAATTTTATATTTTTAGTTCAAATTGATAATATGTTTATTACATTCGTACCTTTAAATGTATTCCATTTTTCAAATTTCCAATTTTATTCTGCTACTGCAAGCCCATTTTTGAATTTTCAAAAATTTTAAATTTTTTCATATTTTCACCTGTACCCGGCATTATGGTATTTTTCACATCGAAAATTTTATATTTTTAGTTCAAATTGATAATATATTTATTACATTCGTACCTTTAAACGTATTCCATTTTTCATATTTCCAATTTTATTCTGCTACTGCAAGCAAATTTTTAGAATTTTAAAAATATTTTAATTTTTTGACATTTTCACCTGTACCCGGCATCATGGTATTTTTCAGGTCGAAAATTTTATATTTTTATTTTAAATTAATAATATATTTATTACATTCGTATCTTTAAACGTATTCCATTTTTCATATTTCGAATTTTATTCTGCTACTGCAATCCCATTTTTAGAATTTTAAAAATATTTTAATTTTTTGACATTTTCACCTGTACTATACATCAGGGTATTTTTCAGGTCGAAAATTTTATATTTTTAGTTTAAGTTAATAATATATTTATTACATTCGTACCTTTAAACGTATTCCATTTTTCATATTTCCAATTTTATTCTGCTACTGCAAGCCCATTTTTGAATTTTCAAAAATTTTAAATTTTTTCATATTTTCACCTGTACCCGGCATCATGGTATTTTTCATGTCAAAAATTTTATATTTTTAGTTCAAATTGATAATATGTTTATTACATTCGTACCTTTAAACGTATTCCATTTTTCAAATTTCCAATTTTATTCTGCTACTGCAAGCCCATTTTTGAATTTTCAAAAATTTTAAATTTTTTCATATTTTCACCTGTACCCGGCATCATGGTATTTTTCAGGTCGAAAATTTTATATTTTTATTTTAAATTAATAATATATTTATTACATTCGTACCTTTAAACGTATTCCATTTTTCATATTTCCAATTTTATTCTCCTACTGCAAGCCCATTTTTAGAATTTTAAAAATATTTTAATTTTTTGACATTTTCACCTGTACCCGGCATCATGGTTTTTTTCATGTCAAAAATTTTATATTTTTAGTTCAAATTGATAATATGTTTATTACATTCGTACCTTTAAACGTATTCCATTTTTCAAATTTCCAATTTTATTCTGCTACTGCAAGCCCATTTTTGAATTTTCAAAAATTTTAAATTTTTTCATATTTTCACCTGTACCCGGCATCACGGTATTTTTCACATCGAAAATTTTATATTTTTAGTTCAAATTGATAATATATTTATTACATTCGTACCTTTAAACGTATTCCATTTTTCATATTTCGAATTTGATTCTGCTACTGCAAGCCCATTTTTAGAATTTTAAAAATATTTTAATTTTTTGACATTTTCACCTGTACTATACATCAGGGTATTTTTCTGGTCGAAAATTTTATATTTTTATTTTAAATTAATAATATATTTATTACATTCGTACCTTTAAACGTATTTCATTTTTCATATTTCCAATTTTATTCTGCTACTGCAAGCCCATTTTTAGAATTTTAAAAATATTTTAATTTTTTGACATTTTCACCTGTACCCGGCATCATGGTATTTTTCAGGTCGAAAATTTTATATTTTTAGTTCAAATTGATAATATGTTTATTACATTCGTACCTTTAAATGTATTCCATTTTTCAAATTTCCAATTTTATTCTGCTACTGCAAGCCCATTTTTGAATTTTCAAAAATTTTAAATTTTTTCATATTTTCACCTGTACCCGGCATCATGGTATTTTTCAGGTCGAAAATTTTATATTTTTATTTTAAATTAATAATATATTTATTACATTCGTACCTTTAAACGTATTTCATTTTTCATATTTCCAATTTTATTCTGCTACTGCAAGCCCATTTTTGAATTTTCAAAAATTTTAAATTTTTTCATATTTTCACCTGTACCCGGCATCATGGTATTTTTCATGTCAAAAATTTTATATTTTTAGTTCAAATTGATAATATGTTTATTACATTCGTACCTTTAAACGTATTCCATTTTTCAAATTTCCAATTTTATTCTGCTACTGCAAGCCCATTTTTGAATTTTCAAAAATTTTAAATTTTTTCATATTTTCACCTGTACCCGGCATCACGGTATTTTTCACATCGAAAATTTTATATTTTTAGTTCAAATTGATAATATATTTATTACATTCGTACCTTTAAACGTATTCCATTTTTCATATTTCCAATTTTATTCTGCTACTGCAAGCCCATTTTTAGAATTTTAAAAATATTTTAATTTTTTGACATTTTCACCTGTACTATACATCAGGGTATTTTTCTGGTCGAAAATTTTATATTTTTATTTTAAATTAATAATATATTTATTACATTCGTACCTTTAAACGTATTTCATTTTTCATATTTCCAATTTTATTCTGCTACTGCAAGCCCATTTTTAGAATTTTAAAAATATTTTAATTTTTTGACATTTTCACCTGTACCCGGCATCATGGTATTTTTCAGGTCGAAAATTTTATATTTTTAGTTCAAATTGATAATATGTTTATTACATTCGTACCTTTAAATGTATTCCATTTTTCAAATTTCCAATTTTATTCTGCTACTGCAAGCCCATTTTTGAATTTTCAAAAATTTTAAATTTTTTCATATTTTCACCTGTACCCGGCATCATGGTATTTTTCACATCGAAAATTTTATATTTTTAGTTCAAATTGATAATATATTTATTACATTCGTACCTTTAAACGTATTCCATTTTTCATATTTCCAATTTTATTCTGCTACTGCAAGCACATTTTTAGAATTTTAAAAATATTTTAATTTTTTGACATTTTCACCTGTACCCGGCATCATGGTATTTTTCAGGTCGAAAATTTTATATTTTTATTTTAAATTAATAATATATTTATTACATTCGTACCTTTAAACGTATTCCATTTTTCATATTTCCAATTTTATTCTCCTACTGCAAGCCCATTTTTAGAATTTTAAAAATATTTTAATTTTTTGACATTTTCACCTGTACCCGGCATCATGGTTTTTTTCATGTCAAAAAATTTTATATTTTTAGTTCAAATTGATAATATGTTTATTACATTCGTACCTTTAAACGTATTCCATTTTTCAAATTTCCAATTTTATTCTGCTACTGCAAGCCCATTTTTGAATTTTCAAAAATTTTAAATTTTTTCATATTTTCACCTGTACCCGGCATCACGGTATTTTTCACATCGAAAATTTTATATTTTTAGTTCAAATTGATAATATATTTATTACATTCGTACCTTTAAACGTATTCCATTTTTTATATTTCCAATTTTATTCTGCTACTGCAAGCCCATTTTTAGAATTTTAAAAATATTTTAATTTTTTGACATTTTCACCTGTACTATACATCAGGGTATTTTTCTGGTCGAAAATTTTATATTTTTATTTTAAATTAATAATATATTTATTACATTCGTACCTTTAAACGTATTTCATTTTTCATATTTCCAATTTTATTCTGCTACTGCAAGCCCATTTTTAGAATTTTAAAAATATTTTAATTTTTTGACATTTTCACCTGTACTATACATCAGGGTATTTTTCAGGTGGAAAATTTTATATTTTTAGTTTAAGTTAATAATATATTCATTACATTCGTACCTTTAAACGTATTTCATTTTTCATATTTCCAATTTTATTCTGCTACTGCAAGCCCATTTTTGAATTTTCAAAAATTTTAAATTTTTTCATATTTTCACCTGTACCCGGCATCATGGTATTTTTCACGTCGAAAATTTTATATTTTTAGTTCCAATTGATAATATATTTATTACATTCGTACCTTTAAACGTATTCCATTTTTCATATTTCCAATTTTATTCTGCTACTGCAAGCCCATTTTTAGAATTTTAAAAATATTTTAATTTTTTGAAATTTTCACCTGTACCCGGCATCATGGTATTTTTCAGGTCGAAAATTTTATATTTTTATTTTAAGTTAATAACATATTTATTACATTCGTACCTTTAAACGTATTTCATTTTTCATATTTCCAATTTTATTCTGCTACTGCAAGCCCATTTTTAGAATTTTAAAAATATTTTAATTTTTTGACATTTTCACCTGTACCCGGCATCATGGTATTTTTCAGGTCGAAAATTTTATATTTTTATTTTAAATTAATAATATATTTATTACATTCGTACCTTTAAACGTATTCCATTTTTCATATTTCCAATTTTATTCTCCTACTGCAAGCCCATTTTTAGAATTTTAAAAATATTTTAATTTTTTGACATTTTCACCTGTACCCGGCATCATGGTTTTTTTCATGTCAAAAATTTTATATTTTTAGTTCAAATTGATAATATGTTTATTACATTCGTACCTTTAAACGTATTCCATTTTTCAAATTTCCAATTTTATTCTGCTACTGCAAGCCCATTTTTGAATTTTCAAAAATTTTAAATTTTTTCATATTTTCACCTGTACCCGGCATCACGGTATTTTTCACATCGAAAATTTTATATTTTTAGTTCAAATTGATAATATATTTATTACATTCGTACCTTTAAACGTATTCCATTTTTTATATTTCCAATTTTATTCTGCTACTGCAAGCCCATTTTTAGAATTTTAAAAATATTTTAATTTTTTGACATTTTCACCTGTACTATACATCAGGGTATTTTTCTGGTCGAAAATTTTATATTTTTATTTTAAATTAATAATATATTTATTACATTCGTACCTTTAAACGTATTTCATTTTTCATATTTCCAATTTTATTCTGCTACTGCAAGCCCATTTTTAGAATTTTAAAAATATTTTAATTTTTTGACATTTTCACCTGTACTATACATCAGGGTATTTTTCAGGTGGAAAATTTTATATTTTTAGTTCAAATTGATAATATATTTATTACATTCGTACCTTTAAACGTATTTCATTTTTCATATTTCCAATTTTATTCTGCTACTGCAAGCCCATTTTTGAATTTTCAAAAATTTTAAATTTTTTCATATTTTCACCTGTACCCGGCATCATGGTATTTTTCAGGTCGAAAATTTTATATTTTTAGTTCCAATTGATAATATATTTATTACATTCGTACCTTTAAACGTATTCCATTTTTCATATTTCCAATTTTATTCTGCTACTGCAAGCCCATTTTTAGAATTTTAAAAATATTTTAATTTTTTGACATTTTCACCTGTACCCGGCATCATGGTATTTTTCAGGTTGAAAATTTTATATTTTTATTTTAAGTTAATAATATATTTATTACATTCGTACCTTTAAACGTATTTCATTTTTCATATTTCCAATTTTATTCTGCTACTGCAAGCCCATTTTTAGAATTTTAAAAATATTTTAATTTTTTGACATTTTCACCTGTACCCGGCATCATGGTATTTTTCAGGTCGAAAATTTTATATTTTTAGTTCAAATTGATAATATGTTTATTACATTCGTACCTTTAAATGTATTCCATTTTTCAAATTTCCAATTTTATTCTGCTACTGCAAGCCCATTTTTGAATTTTCAAAAATTTTAAATTTTTTCATATTTTCACCTGTACCCGGCATCATGGTATTTTTCACATCGAAAATTTTATATTTTTAGTTCCAATTGATAATATATTTATTACATTCGTACCTTTAAACGTATTCCATTTTTCAAATTTCCAATTTTATTCTGCTACTGCAAGCACATTTTTGAATTTTAAAAATATTTTAATTTTTTGACATTTTCACCTGTACCCGGCATCATGGTATTTTTCAGGTCGAAAATTTTATATTTTTATTTTAAATTAATAATATATTTATTACATTCGTATCTTTAAACGTATTCCATTTTTCATATTTCGAATTTTATTCTGCTACTGCAATCCCATTTTTAGAATTTTAAAAATATTTTAATTTTTTGACATTTTCACCTGTACTATACATCAGGGTATTTTTCAGGTCGAAAATTTTATATTTTTAGTTTAAGTTAATAATATATTTATTACATTCGTACCTTTAAACGTATTCCATTTTTCATATTTCCAATTTTATTCTGCTACTGCAAGCCCATTTTTGAATTTTCAAAAATTTTAAATTTTTTCATATTTTCACCTGTACCCGGCATCATGGTATTTTTCATGTCAAAAATTTTATATTTTTAGTTCAAATTGATAATATGTTTATTACATTCGTACCTTTAAACGTATTCCATTTTTCAAATTTCCAATTTTATTCTGCTACTGCAAGCACATTTTTGAATTTTCAAAAATTTTAAATTTTTTCATATTTTCACCTGTACCCGGCATCATGGTATTTTTCAGGTCGAAAATTTTATATTTTTATTTTAAATTAATAATATATTTATTACATTCGTACCTTTAAACGTATTCCATTTTTCATATTTCCAATTTTATTCTGCTACTGCAAGCCCATTTTTGAATTTTCAAAAATTTTAAATTTTTTCATATTTTCACCTGTACCCGGCATCATGGTATTTTTCATGTCAAAAATTTTATATTTTTAGTTCAAATTGATAATATGTTTATTACATTCGTACCTTTAAACGTATTCCATTTTTCAAATTTCCAATTTTATTCTGCTACTGCAAGCCCATTTTTGAATTTTCAAAAATTTTAAATTTTTTCATATTTTCACCTGTACCCGGCATCACGGTATTTTTCACATCGAAAATTTTATATTTTTAGTTCAAATTGATAATATATTTATTACATTCGTACCTTTAAACGTATTCCATTTTTTATATTTCCAATTTTATTCTGCTACTGCAAGCCCATTTTTAGAATTTTAAAAATATTTTAATTTTTTGACATTTTCACCTGTACTATACATCAGGGTACTTTTCTGGTCGAAAATTTTATATTTTTATTTTAAATTAATAATATATTTATTACATTCGTACCTTTAAACGTATTTCATTTTTCATATTTCCAATTTTATTCTGCTACTGCAAGCCCATTTTTAGAATTTTAAAAATATTTTAATTTTTTGACATTTTCACCTGTACCCGGCATCATGGTATTTTTCAGGTCGAAAATTTTATATTTTTAGTTCAAATTGATAATATGTTTATTACATTCGTACCTTTAAATGTATTCCATTTTTCAAATTTCCAATTTTATTCTGCTACTGCAAGCCCATTTTTGAATTTTCAAAAATTTTAAATTTTTTCATATTTTCACCTGTACCCGGCATCATGGTATTTTTCACATCGAAAATTTTATATTTTTAGTTCAAATTGATAATATATTTATTACATTCGTACCTTTAAACGTATTCCATTTTTCATATTTCCAATTTTATTCTGCTACTGCAAGCCCATTTTTAGAATTTTAAAAATATTTTAATTTTTTGACATTTTCACCTGTACCCGGCATCATGGTCTTTTTCAGGTCAAAAATTTTATATTTTTATTTTAAATTAATAATATATTTATTACATTCGTACCTTTAAACGTATTCCATTTTTCATATTTCCAATTTTATTCTCCTACTGCAAGCCCATTTTTAGAATTTTAAAAATATTTTAATTTTTTGACATTTTCACCTGTACCCGGCATCATGGTTTTTTTCATGTCAAAAATTTTATATTTTTAGTTCAAATTGATAATATGTTTATTACATTCGTACCTTTAAACGTATTCCATTTTTCAAATTTCCAATTTTATTCTGCTACTGCAAGCCCATTTTTGAATTTTCAAAAATTTTAAATTTTTTCATATTTTCACCTGTACCCGGCATCACGGTATTTTTCACATCGAAAATTTTATATTTTTAGTTCAAATTGATAATATATTTATTACATTCGTACCTTTAAACGTATTCCATTTTTTATATTTCCAATTTTATTCTGCTACTGCAAGCCCATTTTTAGAATTTTAAAAATATTTTAATTTTTTGACATTTTCACCTGTACTATACATCAGGGTATTTTTCTGGTCGAAAATTTTATATTTTTATTTTAAATTAATAATATATTTATTACATTCGTACCTTTAAACGTATTTCATTTTTCATATTTCCAATTTTATTCTGCTACTGCAAGCCCATTTTTAGAATTTTAAAAATATTTTAATTTTTTGACATTTTCACCTGTACTATACATCAGGGTATTTTTCAGGTGGAAAATTTTATATTTTTAGTTTAAGTTAATAATATATTCATTACATTCGTTCCTTTAAACGTATTTCATTTTTCATATTTCCAATTTTATTCTGCTACTGCAAGCCCATTTTTGAATTTTCAAAAATTTTAAATTTTTTCATATTTTCACCTGTACCCGGCATCATGGTATTTTTCACGTCGAAAATTTTATATTTTTAGTTCCAATTGATAATATATTTATTACATTCGTACCTTTAAACGTATTCCATTTTTCATATTTCCAACTTTATTCTGCTACTGCAAGCCCATTTTTAGAATTTTAAAAATATTTTAATTTTTTGAAATTTTCACCTGTACCCGGCATCATGGTATTTTTCAGGTCGAAAATTTTATATTTTTATTTTAAGTTAATAATATATTTATTACATTCGTACCTTTAAACGTATTTCATTTTTCATATTTCCAATTTTATTCTGCTACTGCAAGCCCATTTTTGAATTTTCAAAAATTTTAAATTTTTTCATATTTTCACCTGTACCCGGCATCATGGTATTTTTCACGTCGAAAATTTTATATTTTTAGTTCCAATTGATAATATATTTATTACATTCGTACCTTTAAACGTATTCCATTTTTCATATTTCCAATTTTATTCTGCTACTGCAAGCCCATTTTTAGAATTTTAAAAATATTTTAATTTTTTGACATTTTCACCTGTACCTGGCATCATGGTATTTTTCAGGTCAAAAATTTTATATTTTTATTTTAAATTAATAATATATTTATTACATTCGTACCTTTAAACGTATTCCATTTTTCATATTTCCAATTTTATTCTCCTACTGCAAGCCCATTTTTAGAATTTTAAAAATATTTTAATTTTTTGACATTTTCACCTGTACCCGGCATCATGGTTTTTTTCATGTCAAAAATTTTATATTTTTAGTTCAAATTGATAATATGTTTATTACATTCGTACCTTTAAACGTATTCCATTTTTTATATTTCCAATTTTATTCTGCTACTGCAAGCCCATTTTTAGAATTTTAAAAATATTTTAATTTTTTGACATTTTCACCTGTACTATACATCAGGGTATTTTTCTGGTCGAAAATTTTATATTTTTATTTTAAATTAATAATATATTTATTACATTCGTACCTTTAAACGTATTTCATTTTTCATATTTCCAATTTTATTCTGCTACTGCAAGCCCATTTTTAGAATTTTAAAAATATTTTAATTTTTTGACATTTTCACCTGTACCCGGCATCATGGTTTTTTTCATGTCAAAAATTTTATATTTTTAGTTCAAATTGATAATATGTTTATTACATTCGTACCTTTAAACGTATTCCATTTTTTATATTTCCAATTTTATTCTGCTACTGCAAGCCCATTTTTAGAATTTTAAAAATATTTTAATTTTTTGACATTTTCACCTGTACTATACATCAGGGTATTTTTCTGGTCGAAAATTTTATATTTTTATTTTAAATTAATAATATATTTATTACATTCGTACCTTTAAACGTATTTCATTTTTCATATTTCCAATTTTATTCTGCTACTGCAAGCCCATTTTTAGAATTTTAAAAATATTTTAATTTTTTGACATTTTCACCTGTACTATACATCAGGGTATTTTTCAGGTGGAAAATTTTATATTTTTAGTTTAAGTTAATAATATATTCATTACATTCGTACCTTTAAACGTATTTCATTTTTAATATTTCCAATTTTATTCTGCTACTGCAAGCCCATTTTTGAATTTTCAAAAATTTTAAATTTTTTCATATTTTCACCTGTACCGGGCATCATGGTATTTTTCACGTCGAAAATTTTATATTTTTAGTTCCAATTGATAATATATTTATTACATTCGTACCTTTAAACGTATTCCATTTTTCATATTTCCAATTTTATTCTGCTACTGCAAGCCCATTTTTAGAATTTTAAAAATATTTTAATTTTTTGACATTTTCACCTGTACCCGGCATCATGGTATTTTTCAGGTCAAAAATTTTATATTTTTATTTTAAATTAATAATATATTTATTACATTCGTACCTTTAAACGTATTCCATTTTTCATATTTCCAATTTTATTCTGCTACTGCAAGCCCATTTTTGAATTTTCAAAAATTTTAAATTTTTTCATATTTTCACCTGTACCCGGCATCATGGTATTTTTCATGTCAAAAATTTTATATTTTTAGTTCAAATTGATAATATGTTTATTACATTCGTACCTTTAAACGTATTCCATTTTTCAAATTTCCAATTTTATTCTGCTACTGCAAGCCCATTTTTGAATTTTCAAAAATTTTAAATTTTTTCATATTTTCACCTGTACCCGGCATCACGGTATTTTTCACATCGAAAATTTTATATTTTTAGTTCAAATTGATAATATATTTATTACATTCGTACCTTTAAACGTATTCCATTTTTTATATTTCCAATTTTATTCTGCTACTGCAAGCCCATTTTTAGAATTTTAAAAATATTTTAATTTTTTGACATTTTCACCTGTACTATACATCAGGGTACTTTTCTGGTCGAAAATTTTATATTTTTATTTTAAATTAATAATATATTTATTACATTCGTACCTTTAAACGTATTTCATTTTTCATATTTCCAATTTTATTCTGCTACTGCAAGCCCATTTTTAGAATTTTAAAAATATTTTAATTTTTTGACATTTTCACCTGTACCCGGCATCATGGTATTTTTCAGGTCGAAAATTTTATATTTTTAGTTCAAATTGATAATATGTTTATTACATTCGTACCTTTAAATGTATTCCATTTTTCAAATTTCCAATTTTATTCTGCTACTGCAAGCCCATTTTTGAATTTTCAAAAATTTTAAATTTTTTCATATTTTCACCTGTACCCGGCATCATGGTATTTTTCACATCGAAAATTTTATATTTTTAGTTCAAATTGATAATATATTTATTACATTCGTACCTTTAAACGTATTCCATTTTTCATATTTCCAATTTTATTCTGCTACTGCAAGCCCATTTTTAGAATTTTAAAAATATTTTAATTTTTTGACATTTTCACCTGTACCCGGCATCATGGTATTTTTCAGGTCAAAAATTTTATATTTTTATTTTAAATTAATAATATATTTATTACATTCGTACCTTTAAACGTATTCCATTTTTCATATTTCCAATTTTATTCTCCTACTGCAAGCCCATTTTTAGAATTTTAAAAATATTTTAATTTTTTGACATTTTCACCTGTACCCGGCATCATGGTTTTTTTCATGTCAAAAATTTTATATTTTTAGTTCAAATTGATAATATGTTTATTACATTCGTACCTTTAAACGTATTCCATTTTTCAAATTTCCAATTTTATTCTGCTACTGCAAGCCCATTTTTGAATTTTCAAAAATTTTAAATTTTTTCATATTTTCACCTGTACCCGGCATCACGGTATTTTTCACATCGAAAATTTTATATTTTTAGTTCAAATTGATAATATATTTATTACATTCGTACCTTTAAACGTATTCCATTTTTTATATTTCCAATTTTATTCTGCTACTGCAAGCCCATTTTTAGAATTTTAAAAATATTTTAATTTTTTGACATTTTCACCTGTACTATACATCAGGGTATTTTTCTGGTCGAAAATTTTATATTTTTATTTTAAATTAATAATATATTTATTACATTCGTACCTTTAAACGTATTTCATTTTTCATATTTCCAATTTTATTCTGCTACTGCAAGCCCATTTTTAGAATTTTAAAAATATTTTAATTTTTTGACATTTTCACCTGTACTATACATCAGGGTATTTTTCAGGTGGAAAATTTTATATTTTTAGTTTAAGTTAATAATATATTCATTACATTCGTTCCTTTAAACGTATTTCATTTTTCATATTTCCAATTTTATTCTGCTACTGCAAGCCCATTTTTGAATTTTCAAAAATTTTAAATTTTTTCATATTTTCACCTGTACCCGGCATCATGGTATTTTTCACGTCGAAAATTTTATATTTTTAGTTCCAATTGATAATATATTTATTACATTCGTACCTTTAAACGTATTCCATTTTTCATATTTCCAACTTTATTCTGCTACTGCAAGCCCATTTTTAGAATTTTAAAAATATTTTAATTTTTTGAAATTTTCACCTGTACCCGGCATCATGGTATTTTTCAGGTCGAAAATTTTATATTTTTATTTTAAGTTAATAATATATTTATTACATTCGTACCTTTAAACGTATTTCATTTTTCATATTTCCAATTTTATTCTGCTACTGCAAGCCCATTTTTGAATTTTCAAAAATTTTAAATTTTTTCATATTTTCACCTGTACCCGGCATCATGGTATTTTTCACGTCGAAAATTTTATATTTTTAGTTCCAATTGATAATATATTTATTACATTCGTACCTTTAAACGTATTCCATTTTTCATATTTCCAATTTTATTCTGCTACTGCAAGCCCATTTTTAGAATTTTAAAAATATTTTAATTTTTTGACATTTTCACCTGTACCTGGCATCATGGTATTTTTCAGGTCAAAAATTTTATATTTTTATTTTAAATTAATAATATATTTATTACATTCGTACCTTTAAACGTATTCCATTTTTCATATTTCCAATTTTATTCTCCTACTGCAAGCCCATTTTTAGAATTTTAAAAATATTTTAATTTTTTGACATTTTCACCTGTACCCGGCATCATGGTTTTTTTCATGTCAAAAATTTTATATTTTTAGTTCAAATTGATAATATGTTTATTACATTCGTACCTTTAAACGTATTCCATTTTTTATATTTCCAATTTTATTCTGCTACTGCAAGCCCATTTTTAGAATTTTAAAAATATTTTAATTTTTTGACATTTTCACCTGTACTATACATCAGGGTATTTTTCTGGTCGAAAATTTTATATTTTTATTTTAAATTAATAATATATTTATTACATTCGTACCTTTAAACGTATTTCATTTTTCATATTTCCAATTTTATTCTGCTACTGCAAGCCCATTTTTAGAATTTTAAAAATATTTTAATTTTTTGACATTTTCACCTGTACCCGGCATCATGGTTTTTTTCATGTCAAAAATTTTATATTTTTAGTTCAAATTGATAATATGTTTATTACATTCGTACCTTTAAACGTATTCCATTTTTTATATTTCCAATTTTATTCTGCTACTGCAAGCCCATTTTTAGAATTTTAAAAATATTTTAATTTTTTGACATTTTCACCTGTACTATACATCAGGGTATTTTTCTGGTCGAAAATTTTATATTTTTATTTTAAATTAATAATATATTTATTACATTCGTACCTTTAAACGTATTTCATTTTTCATATTTCCAATTTTATTCTGCTACTGCAAGCCCATTTTTAGAATTTTAAAAATATTTTAATTTTTTGACATTTTCACCTGTACTATACATCAGGGTATTTTTCAGGTGGAAAATTTTATATTTTTAGTTTAAGTTAATAATATATTCATTACATTCGTACCTTTAAACGTATTTCATTTTTAATATTTCCAATTTTATTCTGCTACTGCAAGCCCATTTTTGAATTTTCAAAAATTTTAAATTTTTTCATATTTTCACCTGTACCGGGCATCATGGTATTTTTCACGTCGAAAATTTTATATTTTTAGTTCCAATTGATAATATATTTATTACATTCGTACCTTTAAACGTATTCCATTTTTCATATTTCCAATTTTATTCTGCTACTGCAAGCCCATTTTTAGAATTTTAAAAATATTTTAATTTTTTGACATTTTCACCTGTACCCGGCATCATGGTATTTTTCAGGTCAAAAATTTTATATTTTTATTTTAAATTAATAATATATTTATTACATTCGTACCTTTAAACGTATTCCATTTTTCATATTTCCAATTTTATTCTGCTACTGCAAGCCCATTTTTAGAATTTTAAAAATATTTTAATTTTTTGACATTTTCACCTGTACCCGGCATCATGGTTTTTTTCATGTCAAAAATTTTATATTTTTAGTTCAAATTGATAATATGTTTATTACATTCGTACCTTTAAACGTATTCCATTTTTCAAATTTCCAAATTTATTCTGCTACTGCAAGCCCATTTTTGAATTTTCAAAAATTTTAAATTTTTTCATATTTTCACCTGTACCCGGCATCACGGTATTTTTCACATCGAAAATTTTATATTTTTAGTTCAAATTGATAATATATTTATTACATTCGTACCTTTAAACGTATTCCATTTTTTATATTTCCAATTTTATTCTGCTACTGCAAGCCCATTTTTAGAATTTTAAAAATATTTTAATTTTTTGACATTTTCACCTGTACTATACATCAGGGTATTTTTCACGTCGAAAATTTTATATTTTTATTTTAAATTAATAATATATTTATTACATTCGTACCTTTAAACGTATTTCATTTTTCATATTTCCAATTTTATTCTGCTACTGCAAGCCCATTTTTGAATTTTCAAAAATTTTAAATTTTTTCATATTTTCACCTGTACCCGGCATCATGGTATTTTTCACGTCGAAAATTTTATATTTTTAGTTCCAATTGATAATATATTTATTACATTCGTACCTTTAAACGTATTCCATTTTTCATATTTCCAATTTTATTCTGCTACTGCAAGCCCATTTTTAGAATTTTAAAAATATTTTAATTTTTTGAAATTTTCACCTGTACCCGGCATCATGGTATTTTTCAGGTCGAAAATTTTATATTTTTATTTTAAGTTAATAATATATTTATTACATTCGTACCTTTAAACGTATTTCATTTTTCATATTTCCAATTTTATTCTGCTACTGCAAGCCCATTTTTAGAATTTTAAAAATATTTTAATTTTTTGACATTTTCACCTGTACCCGGCATCATGGTATTTTTCAGGTCGAAAATTTTATATTTTTAGTTCCAATTGATAATATATTTATTACATTCGTACCTTTAAACGTATTCCATTTTTCATATTTCCAATTTTATTCTGCTACTGCAAGCCCATTTTTAGAATTTTAAAAATATTTTAATTTTTTGAAATTTTCACCTGTACCCGGCATCATGGTATTTTTCAGGTCGAAAATTTTATATTTTTATTTTAAGTTAATAATATATTTATTACATTCGTACCTTTAAACGTATTTCATTTTTCATATTTCCAATTTTATTCTGCTACTGCAAGCCCATTTTTAGAATTTTAAAAATATTTTAATTTTTTGACATTTTCACCTGTACCCGGCATCATGGTATTTTTCAGGTCGAAAATTTTATATTTTTAGTTCAAATTGATAATATGTTTATTACATTCGTACCTTTAAATGTATTCCATTTTTCAAATTTCCAATTTTATTCTGCTACTGCAAGCCCATTTTTGAATTTTCAAAAATTTTAAATTTTTTCATATTTTCACCTGTACCCGGCATTATGGTATTTTTCACATCGAAAATTTTATATGTTTAGTTCCAATTGATAATATATTTATTACATTCGTACCTTTAAACGTATTCCATTTTTCATATTTCCAATTTTATTCTGCTACTGCAAGCAAATTTTTAGAATTTTAAAAATATTTTAATTTTTTGACATTTTCACCTGTACCCGGCATCATGGTATTTTTCAGGTCGAAAATTTTATATTTTTATTTTAAATTAATAATATATTTATTACATTCGTACCTTTAAACGTATTCCATTTTTCATATTTCCAATTTTATTCTGCTACTGCAAGCCCATTTTTAGAATTTTAAAAATATTTTAATTTTTTGACATTTTCACCTGTACCCGGCATCATGGTTTTTTTCATGTCAAAAATTTTATATTTTTAGTTCAAATTGATAATATGTTTATTACATTCGTACCTTTAAACGTATTCCATTTTTCAAATTTCCAATTTTATTCTGCTACTGCAAGCCCATTTTTGAATTTTCAAAAATTTTAAATTTTTTCATATTTTCACCTGTACCCGGCATCACGGTATTTTTCACATCGAAAATTTTATTTTTTTAGTTCAAATTGATAATATATTTATTACATTCGTACCTTTAAACGTATTCCATTTTTTATATTTCCAATTTTATTCTGCTACTGCAAGCCCATTTTTAGAATTTTAAAAATATTTTAATTTTTTGACATTTTCACCTGTACTATACATCAGGGTATTTTTCTGGTCGAAAATTTTATATTTTTATTTTAAATTAATAATATATTTATTACATTCGTACCTTTAAACGTATTTCATTTTTCATATTTCCAATTTTATTCTGCTACTGCAAGCCCATTTTTAGAATTTTAAAAATATTTTAATTTTTTGACATTTTCACCTGTACTATACATCAGGGTATTTTTCAGGTGGAAAATTTTATATTTTTAGTTTAAGTTAATAATATATTCATTACATTCGTACCTTTAAACGTATTTCATTTTTAATATTTCCAATTTTATTCTGCTACTGCAAGCCCATTTTTGAATTTTCAAAAATTTTAATTTTTTTCATATTTTCACCTGTACCCGGCATCATGGTATTTTTCACGTTGAAAATTTTATATTTTTAGTTCCAATTGATAATATATTTATTACATTCGTACCTTTAAACGTATTCCATTTTTCATATTTCCCATTTTATTCTGCTACTGCAAGCCCATTTTTAGAATTTTAAAAATATTTTAATTTTTTGAAATTTTCACCTGTACCCGGCATCATGGTATTTTTCAGGTCGAAAATTTTATATTTTTATTTTAAGTTAATAATATATTTATTACATTCGTACCTTTAAACGTATTTCATTTTTCATATTTCCAATTTTATTCTGCTACTGCAAGCCCATTTTTAGAATTTTAAAAATATTTTAATTTTTTGACCATTTCACCTGTACCCGGCATCATGGTATTTTTCAGGTCGAAAATTTTATATTTTTAGTTCAAATTGATAATATGTTTATTACATTCGTACCTTTAAATGTATTCCATTTTTCAAATTTCCAATTTTATTCTGCTACTGCAAGCCCATTTTTGAATTTTCAAAAATTTTAAATTTTTTCATATTTTCACCTGTACCCGGCATTATGGTATTTTTCACATCGAAAATTTTATATTTTTAGTTCCAATTGATAATATATTTATTACATTCGTACCTTTAAACGTATTCCATTTTTCATATTTCCAATTTTATTCTGCTACTGCAAGCCCATTTTTAGAATTTTAAAAATATTTTAATTTTTTGACATTTTCACCTGTACCCGGCATCATGGTATTTTTCAGGTCGAAAATTTTATATTTTTATTTTAAATTAATAATATATTTATTACATTCGTATCTTTAAACGTATTCCATTTTTCATATTTCGAATTTTATTCTGCTACTGCAATCCCATTTTTAGAATTTTAAAAATATTTTAATTTTTTGACATTTTCACCTGTACTATACATCAGGGTATTTTTCAGGTCGAAAATTTTATATTTTTAGTTTAAGTTAATAATATATTTATTACATTCGTACCTTTAAACGTATTCCATTTTTCATATTTCCAATTTTATTCTGCTACTGCAAGCCCATTTTTGAATTTTCAAAAATTTTAAATTTTTTCATATTTTCACCTGTACCCGGCATCATGGTATTTTTCATGTCAAAAATTTTATATTTTTAGTTCAAATTGATAATATGTTTATTACATTCGTACCTTTAAACGTATTCCATTTTTCAAATTTCCAATTTTATTCTGCTACTGCAAGCCCATTTTTGAATTTTCAAAAATTTTAAATTTTTTCATATTTTCACCTGTACCCGGCATCATGGTATTTTTCAGGTCGAAAATTTTATATTTTTATTTTAAATTAATAATATATTTATTACATTCGTACCTTTAAACGTATTCCATTTTTCATATTTCCAATTTTATTCTCCTACTGCAAGCCCATTTTTAGAATTTTAAAAATATTTTAATTTTTTGACATTTTCACCTGTACCCGGCATCATGGTTTTTTTCATGTCAAAAATTTTATATTTTTAGTTCCAATTGATAATATGTTTATTACATTCGTACCTTTAAACGTATTCCATTTTTCAAATTTCCAATTTTATTCTGCTACTGCAAGCCCATTTTTGAATTTTCAAAAATTTTAAATTTTTTCATATTTTCACCTGTACCCGGCATCACGGTATTTTTCACATCGAAAATTTTATATTTTTAGTTCAAATTGATAATAAATTTATTACATTCGTACCTTTAAACGTATTCCATTTTTCATATTTCCAATTTTATTCTGCTACTGCAAGCCCATTTTTAGAATTTTAAAAATATTTTAATTTTTTGACATTTTCACCTGTACTATACATCAGGGTACTTTTCTGGTCGAAAATTTTATATTTTTATTTTAAATTAATAATATATTTATTACATTCGTACCTTTAAACGTTTTTCATTTTTCATATTTCCAATTTTATTCTGCTACTGCAAGCCCATTTTTAGAATTTTAAAAATATTTTAATTTTTTGACATTTTCACCTGTACCCGGCATCATGGTATTTTTCAGGTCGAAAATTTTATATTTTTAGTTCAAATTGATAATATGTTTATTACATTCGTACCTTTAAACGTATTCCATTTTTCAAATTTCCAATTTTATTCTGCTACTGCAAGCCCATTTTTGAATTTTCAAAAATTTTAAATTTTTTCATATTTTCACCTGTACCCGGCATCATGGTATTTTTCACATCAAAAATTTTATATTTTTAGTTCAAATTGATAATATATTTATTACATTCGTACCTTTAAACGTATTCCATTTTTCATATTTCCAATTTTATTCTGCTACTGCAAGCCCATTTTTAGAATTTTAAAAATATTTTAATTTTTTGACATTTTCACCTGTACCCGGCATCATGGTATTTTTCATGTCAAAAATTTTATATTTTTAGTTCAAATTGATAATATGTTTATTACATTCATACCTTTAAACGTATTCCATTTTTCAAATTTCCAATTTTATTCTGCTACTGCAAGCCCATTTTTAGAATTTTAAAAATATTTTAATTTTTTGACATTTTCACCTGTACTATACATCAGGGTATTTTTCAGGTGGAAAATTTTATATTTTTAGTTTAATTTAATAATATATTCATTACATTCGTACCTTTAAACGTATTTCATTTTTCATATTTCCAATTTTATTCTGCTACTGCAAGCCCATTTTTAGAATTTTAAAAATATTTTAATTTTTTGACATTTTCACCTGTACCCGGCATCATGGTATTTTTCAGGTCGAAAATTTTATATTTTTAGTTTAAGTTAATAATATATTTATTACATTCGTACCTTTAAACGTATTTCATTTTTCATATTTCCAATTTTATTCTGCTACTGCAAGCCCATTTTTAGAATTTTAAAAATGTTTTAATTTTTTGACATTTTCACCTGTACCCGGCATCATGGTATTTTTCAGGTCGAAAATTTTATATTTTTAGTTCAAATTGATAATATGTTTATTACATTCGTACCTTTAAACGTATTCCATTTTTCAAATTTCCAATTTTATTCTGCTACTGCAAGCCCATTTTTGAATTTTCAAAAATTTTAAATTTTTTGACATTTTCACCTGTACTATACATCAGGGTATTTTTCTGGTCGAAAATTTTATATTTTTAGTTCAAATTAATAATATATTTATTACATTCGTACCTTTAAACGTATTTCATTTTTCATATTTCCAATTTTATTCTGCTACTGCAAGCCCATTTTTAGAATTTTAAAAATATTTTAATTTTTTGACATTTTCACCTGTACCCGGCATCATGGTATTTTTCAGGTCGAAAATTTTATATTTTTAGTTCAAATTGATAATATGTTTATTACATTCGTACCTTTAAATGTATTCCATTTTTCAAATTTCCAATTTTATTCTGCTACTGCAAGCCCATTTTTGAATTTTCAAAAATTTTAAATTTTTTCATATTTTCACCTGTACCCGGCATCATGGTATTTTTCACATCGAAAATTTTATATTTTTAGTTCAAATTGATAATATATTTATTACATTCGTACCTTTAAACGTATTCCATTTTTCATATTTCCAATTTTATTCTGCTACTGCAAGCCCATTTTTAGAATTTTAAAAATATTTTAATTTTTTGACATTTTCACCTGTACCCGGCATCATGGTATTTTTCAGGTCGAAAATTTTATATTTTTATTTTAAATTAATAATATATTTATTACATTCGTACCTTTAAACGTATTCCATTTTTCATATTTCCAATTTTATTCTCCTACTGCAAGCCCATTTTTAGAATTTTAAAAATATTTTAATTTTTTGACATTTTCACCTGTACTATACATCAGGGTATTTTTCAGGTCGAAAATTTTATATTTTTATTTTAAATTAATAATATATTTATTACATTCGTACCTTTAAACGTATTTCATTTTTCATATTTCCAATTTTATTCTGCTACTGCAAGCCCATTTTTGAATTTTCAAAAATTTTAAATTTTTTCATATTTTCACCTGTACCCGGCATCATGGTATTTTTCATGTCAAAAATTTTATATTTTTAGTTCAAATTGATAATATGTTTATTACATTCGTACCTTTAAACGTATTCCATTTTTCAAATTTCCAATTTTATTCTGCTACTGCAAGCCCATTTTTGAATTTTCAAAAATTTTAAATTTTTTCATATTTTCACCTGTACCCGGCATCACGGTATTTTTCACATCGAAAATTTTATATTTTTAGTTCAAATTGATAATATATTTATTACATTCGTACCTTTAAACGTATTCCATTTTTCATATTTCCAATTTTATTCTGCTACTGCAAGCCCATTTTTAGAATTTTAAAAATATTTTAATTTTTTGACATTTTCACCTGTACCCGGCATCATGGTATTTTTCAGGTCGAAAATTTTATATTTTTAGTTCAAATTGATAATATGTTTATTACATTCGTACCTTTAAATGTATTCCATTTTTCAAATTTCCAATTTTATTCTGCTACTGCAAGCCCATTTTTGAATTTTCAAAAATTTTAAATTTTTTCATATTTTCACCTGTACCCGGCATCATGGTATTTTTCACATCGAAAATTTTATATTTTTAGTTCAAATTGATAATATATTTATTACATTCGTACCTTTAAACGTATTCCATTTTTCATATTTCCAATTTTATTCTCCTACTGCAAGCCCATTTTTAGAATTTTAAAAATATTTTAATTTTTTGACATTTTCACCTGTACCCGGCATCATGGTTTTTTTCATGTCAAAAATTTTATATTTTTAGTTCAAATTGATAATATGTTTATTACATTCGTACCTTTAAACGTATTCCATTTTTCAAATTTCCAATTTTATTCTGCTACTGCAAGCCCATTTTTGAATTTTCAAAAATTTTAAATTTTTTCATATTTTCACCTGTACCCGGCATCACGGTATTTTTCACATCGAAAATTTTATATTTTTAGTTCAAATTGATAATATATTTATTACATTCGTACCTTTAAACGTATTCCATTTTTTATATTTCCAATTTTATTCTGCTACTGCAAGCCCATTTTTAGAATTTTAAAAATATTTTAATTTTTTGACATTTTCACCTGTACTATACATCAGGGTATTTTTCTGGTCGAAAATTTTATATTTTTATTTTAAATTAATAATATATTTATTACATTCGTACCTTTAAACGTATTTCATTTTTCATATTTCCAATTTTATTCTGCTACTGCAAGCCCATTTTTAGAATTTTAAAAATATTTTAATTTTTTGACATTTTCACCTGTACTATACATCAGGGTATTTTTCAGGTGGAAAATTTTATATTTTTAGTTTAAGTTAATAATATATTCATTACATTCGTACCTTTAAACGTATTTCATTTTTCATATTTCCAATTTTATTCTGCTACTGCAAGCCCATTTTTGAATTTTCAAAAATTTTAAATTTTTTCATATTTTCACCTGTACCCGGCATCATGGTATTTTTCACGTCGAAAATTTTATATTTTTAGTTCCAATTGATAATATATTTATTACATTCGTACCTTTAAACGTATTCCATTTTTCATATTTCCAATTTTATTCTGCTACTGCAAGCCCATTTTTAGAATTTTAAAAATATTTTAATTTTTTGAAATTTTCACCTGTACCGGGCATCATGGTATTTTTCAGGTCGAAAATTTTATATTTTTATTTTAAGTTAATAATATATTTATTACATTCGTACCTTTAAACGTATTTCATTTTTCATATTTCCAATTTTATTCTGCTACTGCAAGCCCATTTTTAGAATTTTAAAAATATTTTAATTTTTTGACATTTTCACCTGTACCCGGCATCATGGTATTTTTCAGGTCGAAAATTTTATATTTTTAGTTCAAATTGATAATATGTTTATTACATTCGTACCTTTAAATGTATTCCATTTTTCAAATTTCCAATTTTATTCTGCTACTGCAAGCCCATTTTTGAATTTTCAAAAATTTTAAATTTTTTCATATTTTCACCTGTACCCGGCATCATGGTATTTTTCACATCGAAAATTTTATATTTTTAGTTCCAATTGATAATATATTTATTACATTCGTACCTTTAAACGTATTCCATTTTCCATATTTCCAATTTTATTCTGCTACTGCAAGCCCATTTTTAGAATTTTAAAAATATTTTAATTTTTTGACATTTTCACCTGTACCCGGCATCATGGTATTTTTCAGGTCGAAAATTTTATATTTTTATTTTAAATTAATAATATATTTATTACATTCGTATCTTTAAACGTATTCCATTTTTCATATTTCGAATTTTATTCTGCTACTGCAATCCCATTTTTAGAATTTTAAAAATATTTTAATTTTTTGACATTTTCACCTGTACTATACATCAGGGTATTTTTCAGGTCGAAAATTTTATATTTTTAGTTTAAGTTAATAATATATTTATTACATTCGTACCTTTAAACGTATTTCATTTTTCATATTTCCAATTTTATTCTGCTACTGCAAGCCCATTTTTAGAATTTTAAAAATATTTTAATTTTTTGACATTTTCACCTGTACCCGGCATCATGGTATTTTTCACGTCGAAAATTTTATATTTTTAGTTCCAATTGATAATATATTTATTACATTCGTACCTTTAAACGTATTCCATTTTTCATATTTCCAATTTTATTCTGCTACTGCAAGCCCATTTTTAGAATTTTAAAAATATTTTAATTTTTTGAAATTTTCACCTGTACCCGGCATCATGGTATTTTTCAGGTCGAAAATTTTATATTTTTATTTTAAGTTAATAATATATTTATTACATTCGTACCTTTAAACGTATTTCATTTTTCATATTTCCAATTTTATTCTGCTACTGCAAGCCCATTTTTAGAATTTTAAAAATATTTTAATTTTTTGACATTTTCACCTGTACCCGGCATCATGGTATTTTTCAGGTCGAAAATTTTATATTTTTAGTTCAAATTGATAATATGTTTATTACATTCGTACCTTTAAATGTATTCCATTTTTCAAATTTCCAATTTTATTCTGCTACTGCAAGCCCATTTTTGAATTTTCAAAAATTTTAAATTTTTTCATATTTTCACCTGTACCCGGCATTATGGTATTTTTCACATCGAAAATTTTATATTTTTAGTTCCAATTGATAATATATTTATTACATTCGTACCTTTAAACGTATTCCATTTTTCATATTTCCAATTTTATTCTGCTACTGCAAGCAAATTTTTAGAATTTTAAAAATATTTTAATTTTTTGACATTTTCACCTGTACCCGGCATCATGGTATTTTTCAGGTCGAAAATTTTATATTTTTATTTTAAATTAATAATATATTTATTACATTCGTACCTTTAAACGTATTCCATTTTTCATATTTCCAATTTTATTCTGCTACTGCAAGCCCATTTTTAGAATTTTAAAAATATTTTAATTTTTTGACATTTTCACCTGTACCCGGCATCATGGTTTTTTTCATGTCAAAAATTTTATATTTTTAGTTCAAATTGATAATATGTTTATTACATTCGTACCTTTAAACGTATTCCATTTTTCAAATTTCCAATTTTATTCTGCTACTGCAAGCCCATTTTTGAATTTTCAAAAATTTTAAATTTTTTCATATTTTCACCTGTACCCGGCATCACGGTATTTTTCACATCGAAAATTTTATATTTTTAGTTCAAATTGATAATATATTTATTACATTCGTACCTTTAAACGTATTCCATTTTTTATATTTCCAATTTTATTCTGCTACTGCAAGCCCATTTTTAGAATTTTAAAAATATTTTAATTTTTTGACATTTTCACCTGTACTATACATCAGGGTATTTTTCTGGTCGAAAATTTTATATTTTTATTTTAAATTAATAATATATTTATTACATTCGTACCTTTAAACGTATTCCATTTTTCATATTTCCAATTTTATTCTGCTACTGCAAGCCCATTTTTAGAATTTTAAAAATATTTTAATTTTTTGACATTTTCACCTGTACCCGGCATCATGGTATTTTTCAGGTCGAAAATTTTATATTTTTATTTTAAGTTAATAATATATTTATTACATTCGTACCTTTAAACGTATTCCATTTTTCATATTTCCAATTTTATTCTGCTACTGCAAGCCCATTTTTAGAATTTTAAAAATATTTTAATTTTTTGACATTTTCACCTATACTATACATCAGGGTATTTTTCATGTCAAAAATTTTATATTTTTAGTTCAAATTGATAATATGTTTATTACATTCATACCTTTAAACGTATTCCATTTTTCAAATTTCCAATTTTATTCTGCTACTGCAAGCCCATTTTTAGAATTTTAAAAATATTTTAATTTTTTGACATTTTCACCTATACTATACATCAGGGTATTTTTCAGGTGGAAAATTTTATATTTTTAGTTTAAGTTAATAATATATTCATTACATTCGTACCTTTAAACGTATTCCATTTTTCATATTTCCAATTTTATTCTGCTACTGCAAGCCCATTTTTAGAATTTTAAAAATATTTTAATTTTTTGACATTTTCACCTGTACCCGGCATCATGGTATTTTTCAGGTCGAAAATTTTATATTTTTAGTTTAAGTTAATAATATATTTATTACATTCGTACCTTTAAACGTATTTCATTTTTCATATTTCCAATTTTATTCTGCTACTGCAAGCCCATTTTTAGAATTTTAAAAATATTTTAATTTTTTGACATTTTCACCTGTACCCGGCATCATGGTATTTTTCAGGTCGAAAATTTTATATTTTTAGTTCAAATTGATAATATGTTTATTACATTCGTACCTTTAAACGTATTCCATTTTTCAAATTTCCAATTTTATTCTGCTACTGCAAGCCCATTTTTGAATTTTCAAAAATTTTAAATTTTTTCATATTTTCACCTGTACCCGGCATTATGGTATTTTTCACATCGAAAATTTTATATTTTTAGTTCCAATTGATAATATATTTATTACATTCGTACCTTTAAACGGATTCCATTTTTCATATTTCCAATTTTATTCTGCTACTGCAAGCCCATTTTTAGAATTTTAAAAATATTTTAATTTTTTGACATTTTCACCTGTACCCGGCATCATGGTATTTTTCAGGTCGAAAATTTTATATTTTTATTTTAAATTAATAATATATTTATTACATTCGTATCTTTAAACGTATTCCATTTTTCATATTTCGAATTTTATTCTGCTACTGCAATCCCATTTTTAGAATTTTAAAAATATTTTAATTTTTTGACATTTTCACCTGTACTATACATCAGGGTATTTTTCAGGTCGAAAATTTTATATTTTTAGTTTAAGTTAATAATATATTTATTACATTCGTACCTTTAAACGTATTCCATTTTTCATATTTCCAATTTTATTCTGCTACTGCAAGCCCATTTTTGAATTTTCAAAAATTTTAAATTTTTTCATATTTTCACCTGTACCCGGCATCATGGTATTTTTCATGTCAAAAATTTTATATTTTTAGTTCAAATTGATAATATGTTTATTACATTCGTACCTTTAAACGTATTCCATTTTTCAAATTTCCAATTTTATTCTGCTACTGCAAGCCCATTTTTGAATTTTCAAAAATTTTAAATTTTTTCATATTTTCACCTGTACCCGGCATCATGGTATTTTTCAGGTCCAAAATTTTATATTTTTATTTTAAATTAATAATATATTTATTACATTCGTACCTTTAAACGTATTCCATTTTTCATATTTCCAATTTTATTCTCCTACTGCAAGCCCATTTTTAGAATTTTAAAAATATTTTAATTTTTTGACATTTTCACCTGTACCCGGCATCATGGTTTTTTTCATGTCAAAAATTTTATATTTTTAGTTCAAATTGATAATATGTTTATTACATTCGTACCTTTAAACGTATTCCATTTTTCAAATTTCCAATTTTATTCTGCTACTGCAAGCCCATTTTTAGAATTTTAAAAATATTTTAATTTTTTGACATTTTCACCTGTACTATACATCAGGGTATTTTTCTGGTCGAAAATTTTATATTTTTATTTTAAATTAATAATATATTTATTACATTCGTACCTTTAAACGTATTTCATTTTTCATATTTCCAATTTTATTCTGCTACTGCAAGCCCATTTTTAGAATTTTAAAAATATTTTAATTTTTTGACATTTTCACCTGTACCCGGCATCATGGTATTTTTCAGGTCGAAAATTATATATTTTTAGTTCAAATTGATAATATGTTTATTACATTCGTACCTTTAAATGTATTCCATTTTTCAAATTTCCAATTTTATTCTGCTACTGCAAGCCCATTTTTGAATTTTCAAAAATTTTAAATTTTTTCATATTTTCACCTGTACCCGGCATCATGGTATTTTTCACATCGAAAATTTTATATTTTTAGTTCAAATTGATAATATATTTATTACATTCGTACCTTTAAACGTATTCCATTTTTCATATTTCCAATTTTATTCTGCTACTGCAAGCCCATTTTTAGAATTTTAAAAATATTTTAATTTTTTGACATTTTCACCTGTACCCGGCATCATGGTATTTTTCAGGTCGAAAATTTTATATTTTTATTTTAAGTTAATAATATATTTATTACATTCGTACCTTTAAACGTATTTCATTTTTCATATTTCCAATTTTATTCTGCTACTGCAAGCCCATTTTTGAATTTTCAAAAATTTTAATTTTTTGACATTTCCACCTGAACCCGGCATCAGGGTATTTTTCAGGTGGAAAATTTTATATTTTTAGTTTAAGTTAATAATATATTCATTACATTCTTACCTTTAAACGTATTTCATTTTTCATATTTCCAATTTTATTCTGCTACTGCAAGCCCATTTTTGAATTTTCAAAAATTTTAAATTTTTTCATATTTTCACCTGTACCCGGCATCATGGTATTTTTCAGGTCGAAAATTTTATATTTTTAGTTCCAATTGATAATATATTTATTACATTCATACCTTTAAACGTATTCCATTTTTCATATTTCCAATTTTATTCTGCTACTGCAAGCCCATTTTTAGAATTTTAAAAATATTTTAATTTTTTGACATTTTCACCTGTACCCGGCATCATGGTTTTTTTCATGTCAAAAATTTTATATTTTTAGTTCAAATTGATAATATGTTTATTACATTCGTACCTTTAAACGTATTCCATTTTTCAAATTTCCAATTTTATTCTGCTACTGCAAGCCCATTTTTGAATTTTCAAAAATTTTAAATTTTTTCATATTTTCACCTGTACCCGGCATCACGGTATTTTTCACATCGAAAATTTTATATTTTTAGTTCAAATTGATAATATATTTATTACATTCGTACCTTTAAACGGATTCCATTTTTCATATTTCCAATTTTATTCTGCTACTGCAAGCCCATTTTTAGAATTTTAAAAATATTTTAATTTTTTGACATTTTCACCTGTACCCGGCATCATGGTATTTTTCAGGTCGAAAATTTTATATTTTTATTTTAAATTAATAATATATTTATTACATTCGTATCTTTAAACGTATTCCATTTTTCATATTTCGAATTTTATTCTGCTACTGCAATCCCATTTTTAGAATTTTAAAAATATTTTAATTTTTTGACATTTTCACCTGTACTATACATCAGGGTATTTTTCAGGTCGAAAATTTTATATTTTTAGTTTAAGTTAATAATATATTTATTACATTCGTACCTTTAAACGTATTCCATTTTTCATATTTCCAATTTTATTCTGCTACTGCAAGCCCATTTTTGAATTTTCAAAAATTTTAAATTTTTTCATATTTTCACCTGTACCCGGCATCATGGTATTTTTCATGTCAAAAATTTTATATTTTTAGTTCAAATTGATAATATGTTTATTACATTCGTACCTTTAAACGTATTCCATTTTTCAAATTTCCAATTTTATTCTGCTACTGCAAGCCCATTTTTGAATTTTCAAAAATTTTAAATTTTTTCATATTTTCACCTGTACCCGGCATCATGGTATTTTTCAGGTCCAAAATTTTATATTTTTATTTTAAATTAATAATATATTTATTACATTCGTACCTTTAAACGTATTCCATTTTTCATATTTCCAATTTTATTCTCCTACTGCAAGCCCATTTTTAGAATTTTAAAAATATTTTAATTTTTTGACATTTTCACCTGTACCCGGCATCATGGTTTTTTTCATGTCAAAAATTTTATATTTTTAGTTCAAATTGATAATATGTTTATTACATTCGTACCTTTAAACGTATTCCATTTTTCAAATTTCCAATTTTATTCTGCTACTGCAAGCCCATTTTTAGAATTTTAAAAATATTTTAATTTTTTGACATTTTCACCTGTACTATACATCAGGGTATTTTTCTGGTCGAAAATTTTATATTTTTATTTTAAATTAATAATATATTTATTACATTCGTACCTTTAAACGTATTTCATTTTTCATATTTCCAATTTTATTCTGCTACTGCAAGCCCATTTTTAGAATTTTAAAAATATTTTAATTTTTTGACATTTTCACCTGTACCCGGCATCATGGTATTTTTCAGGTCGAAAATTATATATTTTTAGTTCAAATTGATAATATGTTTATTACATTCGTACCTTTAAATGTATTCCATTTTTCAAATTTCCAATTTTATTCTGCTACTGCAAGCCCATTTTTGAATTTTCAAAAATTTTAAATTTTTTCATATTTTCACCTGTACCCGGCATCATGGTATTTTTCACATCGAAAATTTTATATTTTTAGTTCAAATTGATAATATATTTATTACATTCGTACCTTTAAACGTATTCCATTTTTCATATTTCCAATTTTATTCTGCTACTGCAAGCCCATTTTTAGAATTTTAAAAATATTTTAATTTTTTGACATTTTCACCTGTACCCGGCATCATGGTATTTTTCAGGTCGAAAATTTTATATTTTTATTTTAAGTTAATAATATATTTATTACATTCGTACCTTTAAACGTATTTCATTTTTCATATTTCCAATTTTATTCTGCTACTGCAAGCCCATTTTTGAATTTTCAAAAATTTTAATTTTTTGACATTTCCACCTGAACCCGGCATCAGGGTATTTTTCAGGTGGAAAATTTTATATTTTTAGTTTAAGTTAATAATATATTCATTACATTCTTACCTTTAAACGTATTTCATTTTTCATATTTCCAATTTTATTCTGCTACTGCAAGCCCATTTTTGAATTTTCAAAAATTTTAAATTTTTTCATATTTTCACCTGTACCCGGCATCATGGTATTTTTCAGGTCGAAAATTTTATATTTTTAGTTCCAATTGATAATATATTTATTACATTCATACCTTTAAACGTATTCCATTTTTCATATTTCCAATTTTATTCTGCTACTGCAAGCCCATTTTTAGAATTTTAAAAATATTTTAATTTTTTGACATTTTCACCTGTACCCGGCATCATGGTATTTTTCAGGTCGAAAATTTTATATTTTTAGTTTAAGTTAATAATATATTTATTACATTCGTACCTTTAAACGTATTTCATTTTTCATATTTCCAATTTTATTCTGCTACTGCAAGCCCATTTTTAGAATTTTAAAAATATTTTAATTTTTTGACATTTTCACCTGTACCCGGCATCATGGTATTTTTCAGGTCGAAAATTTTATATTTTTAGTTCAAATTGATAATATGTTTATTACATTCGTACCTTTAAATGTATTCCATTTTTCAAATTTCCAATTTTATTCTGCTACTGCAAGCCCATTTTTGAATTTTCAAAAATTTTAAATTTTTTCATATTTTCACCTGTACCCGGCATTATGGTATTTTTCACATCGAAAATTTTATAATTTTAGTTCAAATTGATAATATATTTATTACATTCGTACCTTTAAACGTATTCCATTTTTTATATTTCCAATTTTATTCTGCTACTGCAAGCCCATTTTTAGAATTTTAAAAATATTTTAATTTTTTGACATTTTCACCTGTACTATACATCAGGGTATTTTTCTGGTCGAAAATTTTATATTTTTATTTTAAATTAATAATATATTTATTACATTCGTACCTTTAAACGTATTTCATTTTTCATATTTCCAATTTTATTCTGCTACTGCAAGCCCATTTTTAGAATTTTAAAAATATTTTAATTTTTTGACATTTTCACCTGTACTATACATCAGGGTATTTTTCAGGTGGAAAATTTTATATTTTTAGTTTAAGTTAATAATATATTCATTACATTCGTACCTTTAAACGTATTTCATTTTTCATATTTCCAATTTTATTCTGCTACTGCAAGCCCATTTTTGAATTTTCAAAAATTTTAAATTTTTTCATATTTTCACCTGTACCCGGCATCATGGTATTTTTCACGTCGAAAATTTTATATTTTTAGTTCCAATTGATAATATATTTATTACATTCGTACCTTTAAACGTATTCCATTTTTCATATTTCCAATTTTATTCTGCTACTGCAAGCCCATTTTTAGAATTTTAAAAATATTTTAATTTTTTGAAATTTTCACCTGTACCCGGCATCATGGTATTTTTCAGGTCGAAAATTTTATATTTTTATTTTAAGTTAATAATATATTTATTACATTCGTACCTTTAAACGTATTTCATTTTTCATATTTCCAATTTTATTCTGCTACTGCAAGCCCATTTTTAGAATTTTAAAAATATTTTAATTTTTTGACATTTTCACGTGTACCCGGCATCATGGTATTTTTCAGGTCGAAAATTTTATATTTTTAGTTCAAATTGATAATATGTTTATTGCATTCGTACCTTTAAATGTATTCCATTTTTCAAATTTCCAATTTTATTCTGCTACTGCAAGCCCATTTTTGAATTTTCAAAAATTTTAAATTTTTTCATATTTTCACCTGTACCCGGCATTATGGTATTTTTCACATCGAAAATTTTATATTTTTAGTTCAAATTGATAATATATTTATTACATTCGTACCTTTAAACGTATTCCATTTTTCATATTTCCAATTTTATTCTGCTACTGCAAGCCCATTTTTAGAATTTTAAAAATATTTTAATTTTTTGACATTTTCACCTGTACCCGGCATCATGGTATTTTTCAGGTCGAAAATTTTATATTTTTATTTTAAATTAATAATATATTTATTACATTCGTATCTTTAAACGTATTCCATTTTTCATATTTCGAATTTTATTCTGCTACTGCAATCCCATTTTTAGAATTTTAAAAATATTTTAATTTTTTGACATTTTCACCTGTACTATACATCAGGGTATTTTTCAGGTCGAAAATTTTATATTTTTAGTTTAAGTTAATAATATATTTATTACATTCGTACCTTTAAACGTATTCCATTTTTCATATTTCCAATTTTATTCTGCTACTGCAAGCCCATTTTTGAATTTTCAAAAATTTTAAATTTTTTCATATTTTCACCTGTACCCAGCATCATGGTATTTTTCATGTCAAAAATTTTATATTTTTAGTTCAAATTGATAATATGTTTATTACATTCGTACCTTTAAACGTATTCCATTTTTCAAATTTCCAATTTTATTCTGCTACTGCAAGCCCATTTTTGAATTTTCAAAAATTTTAAATTTTTTCATATTTTCACCTGTACCCGGCATCATGGTATTTTTCAGGTCGAAAATTTTATATTTTTATTTTAAATTAATAATATATTTATTACATTCGTACCTTTAAACGTATTCCATTTTTCATATTTACAATTTTATTCTCCTACTGCAAGCCCATTATTAGAATTTTAAAAATATTTTAATTTTTTGACATTTTCACCTGTACTATACATCAGGGTATTTTTCTGGTCGAAAATTTTATATTTTTATTTTAAATTAATAATATATTTATTACATTCGTACCTTTAAACGTATTTCATTTTTCATATTTCCAATTTTATTCTGCTACTGCAAGCCCATTTTTAGAATTTTAAAAATATTTTAATTTTTTGACATTTTCCCCTGTACCCGGCATCATGGTATTTTTCAGGTCGAAAATTTTATATTTTTATTCTAATTTAATAATATATTTATTACATTCGTACCTTTAAACGTATTTCATTTTTCATATTTCCAATTTTATTCTGCTACTGCAAGCCCATTTTTAGAATTTTAAAAATATTTTAATTTTTTGACATTTTCACCTGTACTATACATCAGGGTATTTTTCTGGTCGAAAATTTTATATTTTTATTTTAAATTAATAATATATTTATTACATTCGTACCTTTAAACCTATTCCATTTTTCATATTTCCAATTTTATTCTGCTACTACAAGCCCATTTTTAGAATTTTAAAAATATTTTAATTTTTTGACATTTTCACCTGTACCCGGCATCATGGTATTTTTCAGGTCGAAAATTTTATATTTTTATTTTAAGTTAATAATATATTTATTACATTCATACCTTTAAACGTATTTCATTTTTCATATTTCCAATTTTATTCTGCTACTGCAAGCCCATTTTTAGAATTTTAAAAATATTTTAATTTTTTGACATTTTCACCTGTACCCGGCATCATGGTATTTTTCAGGTCGAAAATTTTATATTTTTAGTTCAAATTGATAATATGTTTATTACATTCGTACCTTTAAATGTATTCCATTTTTCAAATTTCCAATTTTATTCTGCTACTGCAAGCCCATTTTTGAATTTTCAAAAATTTTAAATTTTTTCATATTTTCACCTGTACCCGGCATTATGGTATTTTTCACATCGAAAATTTTATATTTTTAGTTCAAATTGATAATATATTTATTACATTCGTACCTTTAAACGTATTCCATTTTTCATATTTCCAATTTTATTCTGCTACTGCAAGCCCATTTTTAGAATTTTAAAAATATTTTAATTTTTTGACATTTTCACCTGTACCCGGCATCATGGTATTTTTCAGGTCGAAAATTTTATATTTTTATTTTAAATTAATAATATATTTATTACATTCGTATCTTTAAACGTATTCCATTTTTCATATTTCGAATTTTATTCTGCTACTGCAATCCCATTTTTAGAATTTTAAAAATATTTTAATTTTTTGACATTTTCACCTGTACTATACATCAGGGTATTTTTCAGGTCGAAAATTTTATATTTTTAGTTTAAGTTAATAATATATTTATTACATTCGTACCTTTAAACGTATTCCATTTTTCATATTTCCAATTTTATTCTGCTACTGCAAGCCCATTTTTGAATTTTCAAAAATTTTAAATTTTTTCATATTTTCACCTGTACCCGGCATCATGGTATTTTTCATGTCAAAAATTTTATATTTTTAGTTCAAATTGATAATATGTTTATTACATTCGTACCTTTAAACGTATTCCATTTTTCAAATTTCCAATTTTATTCTGCTACTGCAAGCCCATTTTTGAATTTTCAAAAATTTTAAATTTTTTCATATTTTCACCTGTACCCGGCATCATGGTATTTTTCAGGTCGAAAATTTTATATTTTTATTTTAAATTAATAATATATTTATTACATTCGTACCTTTAAACGTATTCCATTTTTCATATTTACAATTTTATTCTCCTACTGCAAGCCCATTTTTAGAATTTTAAAAATATTTTAATTTTTTGACATTTTCACCTGTACCCGGCATCATGGTTTTTTTATGTCAAAAATTTTATATTTTTAGTTCAAATTGCTAATATGTTTATTACATTCGTACCTTTAAACGTATTCCATTTTTCAAATTTCCAATTTTATTCTGCTACTGCAAGCCCATTTTTGAATTTTCAAAAATTTTAAATTTTTTCATATTTTCACCTGTACCCGGCATCATGGTATTTTTCACATCGAAAATTTTATATTTTTAGTTCAAATTGATAATATATTTATTACATTCGTACCTTTAAACGTATTCCATTTTTCATATTTCCAATTTTATTCTGCTACTGCAAGCCCATTTTTAGAATTTTAAAAATATTTTAATTTTTTGACATTTTCACCTGTACTATACATCAGGGTATTTTTCATGTCAAAAATTTTATATTTTTAGTTCAAATTGATAATATGTTTATTACATTCGTACCTTTAAACGTATTCCATTTTTCAAATTTCCAATTTTATTCTGCTACTGCAAGCCCATTTTTGAATTTTCAAAAATTTTAAATTTTTTCATATTTTCACCTGTACCCGGCATCACGGTATTTTTCACATCGAAAATTTTATATTTTTAGTTCAAATTGATAATATATTTATTACATTCGTACCTTTAAACGTATTCCATTTTTCATATTTCCAATTTTATTCTGCTACTGCAAGCCCATTTTTAGAATTTTAAAAATATTTTAATTTTTTGACATTTTCACCTGTACTATACATCAGGGTATTTTTCTGGTCGAAAATTTTATATTTTTAGTTCAAATTGATAATATATTCATTACATTCGTACCTTTAAACGTATTAAATTTTTCATATTTCCAATTTTATTCTGCTACTGCAAGCCCATTTTTGAATTTTCAAAAATTTTAAATTTTTTCATATTTTCACCTGTACCCGGCATCATGGTATTTTTCACGTCGAAAATTTTATATTTTTAGTTCCAATTGATAATATATTTATTACATTCGTATCTTTAAACGTATTTCATTTTTCATATTTCCAATTTTATTCTGCTACTGCAAGCCCATTTTTGAATTTTCAAAAATTTTAAATTTTTTCATATTTTCACCTGTACCCGGCATCATGGTATTTTTCACGTCGAAAATTTTATATTTTTAGTTCAAATTGATAATATATTTATTACATTCGTATCTTTAAACGTATTCCATTTTTCATATTTCGAATTTTATTCTGCTACTGCAATCCCATTTTTAGAATTTTAAAAATATTTTAATTTTTTGACATTTTCACCTGTACTATACATCAGGGTATTTTTCAGGTCGAAAATTTTATATTTTTAGTTTAAGTTAATAATATATTTATTACATTCGTACCTTTAAACGTATTCCATTTTTCATATTTCCAATTTTATTCTGCTACTGCAAGCCCATTTTTGAATTTTCAAAAATTTTAAATTTTTTCATATTTTCACCTGTACCCAGCATCATGGTATTTTTCATGTCAAAAATTTTATATTTTTAGTTCAAATTGATAATATGTTTATTACATTCGTACCTTTAAACGTATTCCATTTTTCAAATTTCCAATTTTATTCTGCTACTGCAAGCCCATTTTTGAATTTTCAAAAATTTTAAATTTTTTCATATTTTCACCTGTACCCGGCATCATGGTATTTTTCAGGTTGAAAATTTTATATTTTTATTTTAAATTAATAATATATTTATTACATTCGTACCTTTAAACGTATTCCATTTTTCATATTTACAATTTTATTCTCCTACTGCAAGCCCATTATTAGAATTTTAAAAATATTTTAATTTTTTGACATTTTCACCTGTACTATACATCAGGGTATTTTTCTGGTCGAAAATTTTATATTTTTATTTTAAATTAATAATATATTTATTACATTCGTACCTTTAAACGTATTTCATTTTTCATATTTCCAATTTTATTCTGCTACTGCAAGCCCATTTTTAGAATTTTAAAAATATTTTAATTTTTTGACATTTTCCCCTGTACCCGGCATCATGGTATTTTTCAGGTCGAAAATTTTATATTTTTATTCTAATTTAATAATATATTTATTACATTCGTACCTTTAAACGTATTTCATTTTTCATATTTCCAATTTTATTCTGCTACTGCAAGCCCATTTTTAGAATTTTAAAAATATTTTAATTTTTTGACATTTTCACCTGTACTATACATCAGGGTATTTTTCTGGTCGAAAATTTTATATTTTTATTTTAAATTAATAATATATTTATTACATTCGTACCTTTAAACCTATTCCATTTTTCATATTTCCAATTTTATTCTGCTACTACAAGCCCATTTTTAGAATTTTAAAAATATTTTAATTTTTTGACATTTTCACCTGTACCCGGCATCATGGTATTTTTCAGGTCGAAAATTTTATATTTTTATTTTAAGTTAATAATATATTTATTACATTCGTACCTTTAAACGTATTTCATTTTTCATATTTCCAATTTTATTCTGCTACTGCAAGCCCATTTTTAGAATTTTAAAAATATTTTAATTTTTTGACATTTTCACCTGTACCCGGCATCATGGTATTTTTCAGGTCGAAAATTTTATATTTTTAGTTCAAATTGATAATATGTTTATTACATTCGTACCTTTAAATGTATTCCATTTTTCAAATTTCCAATTTTATTCTGCTACTGCAAGCCCATTTTTGAATTTTCAAAAATTTTAAATTTTTTCATATTTTCACCTGTACCCGGCATTATGGTATTTTTCACATCGAAAATTTTATATTTTTAGTTCAAATTGATAATATATTTATTACATTCGTACCTTTAAACGTATTCCATTTTTCATATTTCCAATTTTATTCTGCTACTGCAAGCCCATTTTTAGAATTTTAAAAATATTTTAATTTTTTGACATTTTCACCTGTACCCGGCATCATGGTATTTTTCAGGTCGAAAATTTTATATTTTTAGTTCAAATTGATAATATGTTTATTACATTCGTACCTTTAAATGTATTCCATTTTTCAAATTTCCAATTTTATTCTGCTACTGCAAGCCCATTTTTGAATTTTCAAAAATTTTAAATTTTTTCATATTTTCACCTGTACCCGGCATTATGGTATTTTTCACATCGAAAATTTTATATTTTTAGTTCAAATTGATAATATATTTATTACATTCGTACCTTTAAACGTATTCCATTTTTCATATTTCCAATTTTATTCTGCTACTGCAAGCCCATTTTTAGAATTTTAAAAATATTTTAATTTTTTGACATTTTCACCTGTACCCGGCATCATGGTATTTTTCAGGTCGAAAATTTTATATTTTTATTTTAAATTAATAATATATTTATTACATTCGTATCTTTAAACGTATTCCATTTTTCATATTTCGAATTTTATTCTGCTACTGCAATCCCATTTTTAGAATTTTAAAAATATTTTAATTTTTTGACATTTTCACCTGTACTATACATCAGGGTATTTTTCAGGTCGAAAATTTTATATTTTTAGTTTAAGTTAATAATATATTTATTACATTCGTACCTTTAAACGTATTCCATTTTTCATATTTCCAATTTTATTCTGCTACTGCAAGCCCATTTTTGAATTTTCAAAAATTTTAAATTTTTTCATATTTTCACCTGTACCCGGCATCATGGTATTTTTCATGTCAAAAATTTTATATTTTTAGTTCAAATTGATAATATGTTTATTACATTCGTACCTTTAAACGTATTCCATTTTTCAAATTTCCAATTTTATTCTGCTACTGCAAGCCCATTTTTGAATTTTCAAAAATTTTAAATTTTTTCATATTTTCACCTGTACCCGGCATCATGGTATTTTTCAGGTCGAAAATTTTATATTTTTATTTTAAATTAATAATATATTTATTACATTCGTACCTTTAAACGTATTCCATTTTTCATATTTACAATTTTATTCTCCTACTGCAAGCCCATTTTTAGAATTTTAAAAATATTTTAATTTTTTGACATTTTCACCTGTACCCGGCATCATGGTTTTTTTATGTCAAAAATTTTATATTTTTAGTTCAAATTGCTAATATGTTTATTACATTCGTACCTTTAAACGTATTCCATTTTTCAAATTTCCAATTTTATTCTGCTACTGCAAGCCCATTTTTGAATTTTCAAAAATTTTAAATTTTTTCATATTTTCACCTGTACCCGGCATCATGGTATTTTTCACATCGAAAATTTTATATTTTTAGTTCAAATTGATAATATATTTATTACATTCGTACCTTTAAACGTATTCCATTTTTCATATTTCCAATTTTATTCTGCTACTGCAAGCCCATTTTTAGAATTTTAAAAATATTTTAATTTTTTGACATTTTCACCTGTACTATACATCAGGGTATTTTTCATGTCAAAAATTTTATATTTTTAGTTCAAATTGATAATATGTTTATTACATTCGTACCTTTAAACGTATTCCATTTTTCAAATTTCCAATTTTATTCTGCTACTGCAAGCCCATTTTTGAATTTTCAAAAATTTTAAATTTTTTCATATTTTCACCTGTACCCGGCATCACGGTATTTTTCACATCGAAAATTTTATATTTTTAGTTCAAATTGATAATATATTTATTACATTCGTACCTTTAAACGTATTCCATTTTTCATATTTCCAATTTTATTCTGCTACTGCAAGCCCATTTTTAGAATTTTAAAAATATTTTAATTTTTTGACATTTTCACCTGTACTATACATCAGGGTATTTTTCTGGTCGAAAATTTTATATTTTTAGTTCAAATTGATAATATATTCATTACATTCGTACCTTTAAACGTATTAAATTTTTCATATTTCCAATTTTATTCTGCTACTGCAAGCCCATTTTTGAATTTTCAAAAATTTTAAATTTTTTCATATTTTCACCTGTACCCGGCATCATGGTATTTTTCACGTCGAAAATTTTATATTTTTAGTTCCAATTGATAATATATTTATTACATTCTTATCTTTAAACGTATTTCATTTTTCATATTTCCAATTTTATTCTGCTACTGCAAGCCCATTTTTGAATTTTCAAAAATTTTAAATTTTTTCATATTTTCACCTGTACCCGGCATCATGGTATTTTTCACGTCGAAAATTTTATATTTTTAGTTCAAATTGATAATATATTTATTACATTCGTATCTTTAAACGTATTCCATTTTTCATATTTCGAATTTTATTCTGCTACTGCAATCCCATTTTTAGAATTTTAAAAATATTTTAATTTTTTGACATTTTCACCTGTACTATACATCAGGGTATTTTTCAGGTCGAAAATTTTATATTTTTAGTTTAAGTTAATAATATATTTATTACATTCGTACCTTTAAACGTATTCCATTTTTCATATTTCCAATTTTATTCTGCTACTGCAAGCCCATTTTTGAATTTTCAAAAATTTTAAATTTTTTCATATTTTCACCTGTACCCAGCATCATGGTATTTTTCATGTCAAAAATTTTATATTTTTAGTTCAAATTGATAATATGTTTATTACATTCGTACCTTTAAACGTATTCCATTTTTCAAATTTCCAATTTTATTCTGCTACTGCAAGCCCATTTTTGAATTTTCAAAAATTTTAAATTTTTTCATATTTTCACCTGTACCCGGCATCATGGTATTTTTCAGGTCGAAAATTTTATATTTTTATTTTAAATTAATAATATATTTATTACATTCGTACCTTTAAACGTATTCCATTTTTCATATTTACAATTTTATTCTCCTACTGCAAGCCCATTATTAGAATTTTAAAAATATTTTAATTTTTTGACATTTTCACCTGTACTATACATCAGGGTATTTTTCTGGTCGAAAATTTTATATTTTTATTTTAAATTAATAATATATTTATTACATTCGTACCTTTAAACGTATTTCATTTTTCATATTTCCAATTTTATTCTGCTACTGCAAGCCCATTTTTAGAATTTTAAAAATATTTTAATTTTTTGACATTTTCCCCTGTACCCGGCATCATGGTATTTTTCAGGTCGAAAATTTTATATTTTTATTCTAATTTAATAATATATTTATTACATTCGTACCTTTAAACGTATTTCATTTTTCATATTTCCAATTTTATTCTGCTACTGCAAGCCCATTTTTAGAATTTTAAAAATATTTTAATTTTTTGACATTTTCACCTGTACTATACATCAGGGTATTTTTCTGGTCGAAAATTTTATATTTTTATTTTAAATTAATAATATATTTATTACATTCGTACCTTTAAACCTATTCCATTTTTCATATTTCCAATTTTATTCTGCTACTACAAGCCCATTTTTAGAATTTTAAAAATATTTTAATTTTTTGACATTTTCACCTGTACCCGGCATCATGGTATTTTTCAGGTCGAAAATTTTATATTTTTATTTTAAGTTAATAATATATTTATTACATTCGTACCTTTAAACGTATTTCATTTTTCATATTTCCAATTTTATTCTGCTACTGCAAGCCCATTTTTAGAATTTTAAAAATATTTTAATTTTTTGACATTTTCACCTGTACCCGGCATCATGGTATTTTTCAGGTCGAAAATTTTATATTTTTAGTTCAAATTGATAATATGTTTATTACATTCGTACCTTTAAATGTATTCCATTTTTCAAATTTCCAATTTTATTCTGCTACTGCAAGCCCATTTTTGAATTTTCAAAAATTTTAAATTTTTTCATATTTTCACCTGTACCCGGCATTATGGTATTTTTCACATCGAAAATTTTATATTTTTAGTTCAAATTGATAATATATTTATTACATTCGTACCTTTAAACGTATTCCATTTTTCATATTTCCAATTTTATTCTGCTACTGCAAGCCCATTTTTAGAATTTTAAAAATATTTTAATTTTTTGACATTTTCACCTGTACCCGGCATCATGGTATTTTTCAGGTCGAAAATTTTATATTTTTATTTTAAATTAATAATATATTTATTACATTCGTATCTTTAAACGTATTCCATTTTTCATATTTCGAATTTTATTCTGCTACTGCAATCCCATTTTTAGAATTTTAAAAATATTTTAATTTTTTGACATTTTCACCTGTACTATACATCAGGGTATTTTTCAGGTCGAAAATTTTATATTTTTAGTTTAAGTTAATAATATATTTATTACATTCGTACCTTTAAACGTATTCCATTTTTCATATTTCCAATTTTATTCTGCTACTGCAAGCCCATTTTTGAATTTTCAAAAATTTTAAATTTTTTCATATTTTCACCTGTACCCGGCATCATGGTATTTTTCATGTCAAAAATTTTATATTTTTAGTTCAAATTGATAATATGTTTATTACATTCGTACCTTTAAACGTATTCCATTTTTCAAATTTCCAATTTTATTCTGCTACTGCAAGCCCATTTTTGAATTTTCAAAAATTTTAAATTTTTTCATATTTTCACCTGTACCCGGCATCATGGTATTTTTCAGGTCGAAAATTTTATATTTTTATTTTAAATTAATAATATATTTATTACATTCGTACCTTTAAACGTATTCCATTTTTCATATTTACAATTTTATTCTCCTACTGCAAGCCCATTTTTAGAATTTTAAAAATATTTTAATTTTTTGACATTTTCACCTGTACCCGGCATCATGGTTTTTTTATGTCAAAAATTTTATATTTTTAGTTCAAATTGCTAATATGTTTATTACATTCGTACCTTTAAACGTATTCCATTTTTCAAATTTCCAATTTTATTCTGCTACTGCAAGCCCATTTTTGAATTTTCAAAAATTTTAAATTTTTTCATATTTTCACCTGTACCCGGCATCATGGTATTTTTCACATCGAAAATTTTATATTTTTAGTTCAAATTGATAATATATTTATTACATTCGTACCTTTAAACGTATTCCATTTTTCATATTTCCAATTTTATTCTGCTACTGCAAGCCCATTTTTGAATTTTCAAAAATTTTAAATTTTTTCATATTTTCACCTGTACCCGGCATCATGGTATTTTTCACGTCAAAAATTTTATATTTTTAGTTCCAATTGATAATATATTTATTACATTCGTACCTTTAAACGTATTCCATTTTTCATATTTCCAATTTTATTCTGCTACTGCAAGCCCATTTTTAGAATTTTAAAAATATTTTAATTTTTTGACATTTTCACCTGTACTATACATCAGGGTATTTTTCAGGTGGAAAATTTTATATTTTTAGTTTAAGTTAATAATATATTCATTACATTCGTACCTTTAAACGTATTTCATTTTTCATATTTCCAATTTTATTCTGCTACTGCAAGCCCATTTTTGAATTTTCAAAAATTTTAAATTTTTTCATATTTTCACCTGTACCCGGCATCATGGTATTTTTCACGTCGAAAATTTTATATTTTTAGTTCCAATTGATAATATATTTATTACATTCGTACCTTTAAACGTATTCCATTTTTCATATTTCCAATTTTATTCTGCTACTGCAAGCCCATTTTTAGAATTTTAAAAATATTTTAATTTTTTGACATTTTCACCTGTACCTGGCATCATGGTATTTTTCAGGTCGAAAATTTTATATTTCTATTTTAAGTTAATAATATATTTATTACATTCGTACCTTTAAACGTATTTCATTTTTCATATTTCCAATTTTATTCTGCTACTGCAAGCCCATTTTTAGAATTTTAAAAATATTTTAATTTTTTGACATTTTCACCTGTACCCGGCATCATGGTATTTTTCAGGTCGAAAATTTTATATTTTTAGTTCAAATTGATAATATGTTTATTACATTCGTACCTTTAAATGTATTCCATTTTTCAAATTTCCAATTTTATTCTGCTACTGCAAGCCCATTTTTGAATTTTCAAAAATTTTAAATTTTTTCATATTTTCACCTGTACCCGGCATTATGGTATTTTTCACATCGAAAATTTTATATTTTTAGTTCAAATTGATAATATATTTATTACATTCGTACCTTTAAACGTATTCCATTTTTCATATTTCCAATTTTATTCTGCTACTGCAAGCCCATTTTTAGAATTTTAAAAAAAATTTAAATTTTTTGACATTTTCACCTGTACCCGGCATCATGGTATTTTTCAGGTCGAAAATTTTATATTTTTATTTTAAATTAATAATATATTTATTACATTCGTATCTTTAAACGTATTCCATTTTTCATATTTCGAATTTTATTCTGCTACTGCAATCCCATTTTTAGAATTTTAAAAATATTTTAATTTTTTGACATTTTCACCTGTACTATACATCAGGGTATTTTTCAGGTCGAAAATTTTATATTTTTAGTTTAAGTTAATAATATATTTATTACATTCGTACCTTTAAACGTATTCCATTTTTCATATTTCCAATTTTATTCTGCTACTGCAAGCCCATTTTTGAATTTTCAAAAATTTTAAATTTTTTCATATTTTCACCTGTACTATACATCAGGGTATTTTTCTGGTCGAAAATTTTATATTTTTATTTTAAATTAATAATATATTTATTACATTCGTACCTTTAAACGTATTTCATTTTTCATATTTCCAATTTTATTCTGCTACTGCAAGCCCATTTTTAGAATTTTAAAAATATTTTAATTTTTTGACATTTTCACCTGTACCCGGCATCATGGTATTTTTCAGGTCGAAAATTTTATATTTTTAGTTCAAATTGATAATATGTTTATTACATTCGTACCTTTAAATGTATTCCATTTTTCAAATTTCCAATTTTATTCTGCTACTGCAAGCCCATTTTTGAATTTTCAAAAATTTTAAATTTTTTCATATTTTCACCTGTACCCGGCATCATGGTATTTTTCACATCGAAAATTTTATATTTTTAGTTCAAATTGATAATATATTTATTACATTCGTACCTTTAAACGTATTCCATTTTTCATATTTCCAATTTTATTCTGCTACTGCAAGCCCATTTTTAGAATTTTAAAAATATTTTAATTTTTTGACATTTTCACCTGTACCCGGCATCATGGTATTTTTCACATCGAAAATTTTATATTTTTAGTTCAAATTGATAATATATTTATTACATTCGTACCTTTAAACGTATTCCATTTTTCATATTTCCAATTTTATTCTGCTACTGCAAGCCCATTTTTAGAATTTTAAAAATATTTTAATTTTTTGACATTTTCACCTGTACCCGGCATCATGGTATTTTTCAGGTCGAAAATTTTATATTTTTATTTTAAATTAATAATATATTCATTACATTCGTACCTTTAAACGTATTTCATTTTTCATATTTCCAATTTTATTCTGCTACTGCAAGCCCATTTTTAGAATTTTAAAAATATTTTAATTTTTTGACATTTTCACCTGTACTATACATCAGGGTATTTTTCAGGTGGAAAATTTTATATTTTTAGTTTAAGTTAATAATATATTCATTACATTCGTACCTTTAAACGTATTTCATTTTTCATATTTCCAATTTTATTCTGCTACTGCAAGCCCATTTTTGAATTTTCAAAAATTTTAAATTTTTTCATATTTTCACCTGTACCCGGCATCATGGTATTTTTCACGTCGAAAATTTTATATTTTTAGTTCCAATTGATAATATATTTATTACATTCGTACCTTTAAACGTATTCCATTTTTCATATTTCCAATTTTATTCTGCTACTGCAAGCCCATTTTTAGAATTTTAAAAATATTTTAATTTTTTGACATTTTCACCTGTACCCGGCATCATGGTATTTTTCAGGTCGAAAATTTTATATTTTTATTTTAAATTAATAATATATTTATTACATTCGTACCTTTAAACGTATTTCATTTTTCATATTTCCAATTTTATTCTGCTACTGCAAGCCCATTTTTGAATTTTCAAAAATTTTAAATTTTTTCATATTTTCACCTGTACCCGGCATCATGGTATTTTTCACATCGAAAATTTTATATTTTTAGTTCCAATTGATAATATATTTATTACATTCGTATCTTTAAACGTATTCCATTTTTCATATTTCCAATTTTATTCTGCTACTGCAAGCCCATTTTTAGAATTTTAAAAATATTTTAATTTTTTGACATTTTCACCTGTACCCGGCATCATGGTATTTTTCAGGTCGAAAATTTTATATTTTTATTTTAAATTAATAATATATTTATTACATTCGTACCTTTAAACGTATTTCATTTTTCATATTTCCAATTTTATTCTGCTACTGCAAGCCCATTTTTGAATTTTCAAAAATTTTAAATTTTTTCATATTTTCACCTGTACCCGGCATCATGGTATTTTTCACATCGAAAATTTTATATTTTTAGTTCCAATTGATAATATATTTATTACATTCGTATCTTTAAACGTATTCCATTTTTCATATTTCCAATTTTATTCTGCTACTGCAAGCCCATTTTTAGAATTTTAAAAATATTTTAATTTTTTGACATTTCCACCTGAACCCGGCATCATGGTATTTTTCAGGTCGAAAATTTTATATTTTTATTTTAAATTAATAATATATTCATTACATTCGTACCTTTAAACGTATTTCATTTTTCATATTTCCAATTTTATTCTGCTACTGCAAGCCCATTTTTAGAATTTTAAAAATATTTTAATTTTTTGACATTTTCACCTGTACTATACATCAGGGTATTTTTCAGGTGGAAAATTTTATATTTTTAGTTTAAGTTAATAATATATTCATTACATTCGTACCTTTAAACGTATTTCATTTTTCATATTTCCAATTTTATTCTGCTACTGCAAGCCCATTTTTGAATTTTCAAAAATTTTAAATTTTTTCATATTTTCACCTGTACCCGGCATCATGGTATTTTTCACGTCGAAAATTTTATATTTTTAGTTCCAATTGATAATATATTTATTACATTCGTACCTTTAAACGTATTCCATTTTTCATATTTCCAATTTTATTCTGCTACTGCAAGCCCATTTTTAGAATTTTAAAAATATTTTAATTTTTTGACATTTTCACCTGTACCCGGCATCATGGTATTTTTCAGGTCGAAAATTTTATATTTTTATTTTAAATTAATAATATATTTATTACATTCGTACCTTTAAACGTATTTCATTTTTCATATTTCCAATTTTATTCTGCTACTGCAAGCCCATTTTTGAATTTTCAAAAATTTTAAATTTTTTCATATTTTCACCTGTACCCGGCATCATGGTATTTTTCACATCGAAAATTTTATATTTTTAGTTCCAATTGATAATATATTTATTACATTCGTATCTTTAAACGTATTCCATTTTTCATATTTCCAATTTTATTCTGCTACTGCAAGCCCATTTTTAGAATTTTAAAAATATTTTAATTTTTTGACATTTTCACCTGTACCCGGCATCATGGTATTTTTCAGGTCGAAAATTTTATATTTTTATTTTAAATTAATAATATATTTATTACATTCGTACCTTTAAACGTATTTCATTTTTCATATTTCCAATTTTATTCTGCTACTGCAAGCCCATTTTTGAATTTTCAAAAATTTTAAATTTTTTCATATTTTCACCTGTACCCGGCATCATGGTATTTTTCACATCGAAAATTTTATATTTTTAGTTCCAATTGATAATATATTTATTACATTCGTATCTTTAAACGTATTCCATTTTTCATATTTCCAATTTTATTCTGCTACTGCAAGCCCATTTTTAGAATTTTAAAAATATTTTAATTTTTTGACATTTCCACCTGAACCCGGCATCATGGTATTTTTCAGGTCGAAAATTTTATATTTTTATTTTAAATTAATAATATATTCATTACATTCGTACCTTTAAACGTATTTCATTTTTCATATTTCCAATTTTATTCTGCTACTGCAAGCCCATTTTTAGAATTTTAAAAATATTTTAATTTTTTGACATTTTCACCTGTACTATACATCAGGGTATTTTTCAGGTGGAAAATTTTATATTTTTAGTTTAAGTTAATAATATATTCATTACATTCGTACCTTTAAACGTATTTCATTTTTCATATTTCCAATTTTATTCTGCTACTGCAAGCCCATTTTTGAATTTTCAAAAATTTTAAATTTTTTCATATTTTCACCTGTACCCGGCATCATGGTATTTTTCACGTCGAAAATTTTATATTTTTAGTTCCAATTGATAATATATTTATTACATTCGTACCTTTAAACGTATTCCATTTTTCATATTTCCAATTTTATTCTGCTACTGCAAGCCCATTTTTAGAATTTTAAAAATATTTTAATTTTTTGACATTTTCACCTGTACCCGGCATCATGGTATTTTTCAGGTCGAAAATTTTATATTTTTATTTTAAGTTAATAATATATTTATTACATTCGTACCTTTAAACGTATTTCATTTTTCATATTTCCAATTTTATTCTGCTACTGCAAGCCCATTTTTAGAATTTTAAAAATATTTTAATTTTTTGACATTTTCACCTGTACCCGGCATCATGGTATTTTTCAGGTCGAAAATTTTATATTTTTAGTTCAAATTGATAATATGTTTATTACATTCGTACCTTTAAATGTATTCCATTTTTCAAATTTCCAATTTTATTCTGCTACTGCAAGCCCATTTTTGAATTTTCAAAAATTTTAAATTTTTTCATATTTTCACCTGTACCCGGCATTATGGTATTTTTCACATCGAAAATTTTATATTTTTAGTTCAAATTGATAATATATTTATTACATTCGTACCTTTAAACGTATTCCATTTTTCATATTTCCAATTTTATTCTGCTACTGCAAGCCCATTTTTAGAATTTTAAAAAAAATTTAAATTTTTTGACATTTTCACCTGTACCCGGCATCATGGTATTTTTCAGGTCGAAAATTTTATATTTTTATTTTAAATTAATAATATATTTATTACATTCGTATCTTTAAACGTATTCCATTTTTCATATTTCGAATTTTATTCTGCTACTGCAATCCCATTTTTAGAATTTTAAAAATATTTTAATTTTTTGACATTTTCACCTGTACTATACATCAGGGTATTTTTCAGGTCGAAAATTTTATATTTTTAGTTTAAGTTAATACTATATTTATTACATTCGTACCTTTAAACGTATTCCATTTTTCATATTTCCAATTTTATTCTGCTACTGCAAGCCCATTTTTGAATTTTCAAAAATTTTAAATTTTTTCATATTTTCACCTGTACCTGGCATCATGGTATTTTTCATGTCAAAAATTTTATATTTTTAGTTCAAATTGATAATATGTTTATTACATTCGTACCTTTAAACGTATTCCATTTTTCAAATTTCCAATTTTATTCTGCTACTGCAAGCCCATTTTTGAATTTTCAAAAATTTTAAATTTTTTCATATTTTCACCTGTACCCGGCATCACGGTATTTTTCACATCAAAAATTTTATATTTTTAGTTCAAATTGATAATATATTTATTACATTCGTACCTTTAAACGTATTCCATTTTTCATATTTCCAATTTTATTCTGCTACTGCAAGCCCATTTTTAGAATTTTAAAAATATTTTAATTTTTTGACATTTTCACCTGTACTATACATCAGGGTATTTTTCTGGTCGAAAATTTTATATTTTTATTTTAAATTAATAATATATTTATTACATTCGTACCTTTAAACGTATTTCATTTTTCATATTTCCAATTTTATTCTGCTACTGCAAGCCCATTTTTAGAATTTTAAAAATATTTTAATTTTTTGACATTTTCACCTGTACCCGGCATCATGGTATTTTTCAGGTCGAAAATTTTATATTTTTATTTTAAATTAATAATATATTTATTACATTCGTACCTTTAAACGTATTCCATTTTTCATATTTCCAATTTTATTCTCCTACTGCAAGCCCATTTTTAGAATTTTAAAAATATTTTAATTTTTTGACATTTTCACCTGTACTATACATCAGGGTATTTTTCAGGTCGAAAATTTTATATTTTTAGTTCAAATTGATAATATGTTTATTACATTCGTACCTTTAAACGTATTCCATTTTTCAAATTTCCAATTTTATTCTGCTACTGCAAGCCCATTTTTGAATTTTCAAAAATTTTAAATTTTTTCATATTTTCACCTGTACCCGGCATCACGGTATTTTTCACGTCGAAAATTTTATATTTTTAGTTCAAATTGATAATATATTTATTACATTCGTACCTTTAAACGTATTCCATTTTTTATATTTCCAATTTTATTCTGCTACTGCAAGCCCATTTTTAGAATTTTAAAAATATTTTAATTTTTTGACATTTTCACCTGTACTATACATCAGGGAATTTTTCTGGTCGAAAATTTTATATTTTTATTTTAAATTAATAATATATTTATTACATTCGTACCTTTAAACGTATTTCATTTTTCATATTTCCAATTTTATTCTGCTACTGCAAGCCCATTTTTAGAATTTTAAAAATATTTTAATTTTTTGACATTTTCACCTGTACTATACATCAGGGTATTTTTCAGGTGGAAAATTTTATATTTTTAGTTTAAGTTAATAATATATTCATTACATTCGTACCTTTAAACGTATTTCATTTTTCATATTTCCAATTTTATTCTGCTACTGCAAGCCCATTTTTGAATTTTCAAAAATTTTAAATTTTTTCATATTTTCACCTGTACCTGGCATCATGGTATTTTTCACGTCGAAAATTTTATATTTTTAGTTCCAATTGATAATATATTTATTACATTCGTACCTTTAAACGTATTCCATTTTTTATATTTCCAATTTTATTCTGCTACTGCAAGCCCATTTTTAGAATTTTAAAAATATTTTAATTTTTTGACATTTTCACCTGTACTATACATCAGGGTATTTTTCTGGTCGAAAATTTTATACTTTTATTTTAAATTAATAATATATTTATTACATTCGTACCTTTAAACGTATTTCATTTTTCATATTTCCAATTTTATTCTGCTACTGCAAGCCCATTTTTAGAATTTTAAAAATATTTTAATTTTTTGACATTTTCACCTGTACTATACATCAGGGTATTTTTCAGGTGGAAAATTTTATATTTTTAGTTTAAGTTAATAATATATTCATTACATTCGTACCTTTAAACGTATTTCATTTTTCATATTTCCAATTTTATTCTGCTACTGCAAGCCCATTTTTGAATTTTCAAAAATTTTAAATTTTTTCATATTTTCACCTGTACCCGGCATCATGGTATTTTTCACATCGAAAATTTTATATTTTTAGTTCAAATTGATAATATATTTATTACATTCGTACCTTTAAACGTATTCCATTTTTCAAATTTCCAATTTTATTCTGCTACTGCAAGCCCATTTTTGAATTTTCAAAAATTTTAAATTTTTTCATATTTTCACCTGTACCCGGCATCATGGTATTTTTCAGGTCGAAAATTTTATATTTTTATTTTAAATTAATAATATATTTATTACATTCGTACCTTTAAACGTATTCCATTTTTCATATTTCCAATTTTATTCTCCTACTGCAAGCCCATTTTTAGAATTTTAAAAATATTTTAATTTTTTGACATTTTCACCAGTACCCGGCATCATGGTTTTTTTCATTTCAAAAATTTTATATTTTTAGTTCAAATTGATAATATGTTTATTACATTCGTACCTTTAAACGTATTCCATTTTTCAAATTTCCAATTTTATTCTGCTACTGCAAGCCCATTTTTGAATTTTCAAAAATTTTAAATTTTTTCATATTTTCACCTGTACCCGGCATCATGGTATTTTTCACTTCGAAAATTTTATATTTTTAGTTCAAATTGATAATAAATTTATTACATTCGTACCTTTAAACGTATTCCATTTTTCATATTTCCAATTTTATTCTGCTACTGCAAGCCCATTTTTAGAATTTTAAAAATATTTTAATTTTTTGACATTTTCACCTGTACTATACATCAGGGTACTTTTCTGGTCGAAAATTTTATATTTTTATTTTAAATTAATAATATATTTATTACATTCGTACCTTTAAACGTATTTCATTTTTCATATTTCCAATTTTATTCTGCTACTGCAAGCCCATTTTTAGAATTTTAAAAATATTTTAATTTTTTGACATTTTCACCTGTACCCGGCATCATGGTATTTTTCAGGTCGAAAATTTTATATTTTTAGTTCAAATTGATAATATGTTTATTACATTCGTACCTTTAAATGTATTCCATTTTTCAAATTTCCAATTTTATTCTGCTACTGCAAGCCCATTTTTGAATTTTCAAAAATTTTAAATTTTTTCATATTTTCACCTGTACCCGGCATCATGGTATTTTTCACATCAAAAATTTTATATTTTTAGTTCATATTGATAATATATTTATTACATTCGTACCTTTAAACGTATTCCATTTTTCATATTTCCAATTTTATTCTGCTACTGCAAGCCCATTTATAGAATTTTAAAAATATTTTAATTTTTTGACATTTTCACCTGTACCCGGCATCATGGTATTTTTCATGTCAAAAATTTTATATTTTTAGTTCAAATTGATAATATGTTTATTACATTCATACCTTTAAACGTATTCCATTTTTCAAATTTCCAATTTTATTCTGCTACTGCAAGCCCATTTTTAGAATTTTAAAAATATTTTAATTTTTTGACATTTTCACCTGTACTATACATCAGGGTATTTTTCAGGTGGAAAATTTTATATTTTTAGTTTAAGTTAATAATATATTCATTACATTCGTACCTTTAAACGTATTTCATTTTTCATATTTCCAATTTTATTCTGCTACTGCAAGCCCATTTTTGAATTTTCAAAAATTTTAAATTTTTTCATATTTTCACCTGTACCCGGCATCATGGTATTTTTCACGTCAAAAATTTTATATTTTTAGTTCCAATTGATAATATATTTATTACATTCGTACCTTTAAACGTATTCCATTTTTCATATTTCCAATTTTATTCTGCTACTGCAAGCCCATTTTTAGAATTTTAAAAATATTTTAATTTTTTGACATTTTCACCTGTACCCGGCATCATGGTATTTTTCAGGTCGAAAATTTTATATTTTTATTTTAAGTTAATAATATATTTATTACATTCGTACCTTTAAACGTATTCCATTTTTCATATTTCCAATTTTATTCTGCTACTGCAAGCCCATTTTTAGAATTTTAAAAATATTTTAATTTTTTGACATTTTCACCTGTACTATACATCAGGGTATTTTTCTGGTCGAAAATTTTATATTTTTATTTTAAATTAATAATATATTTATTACATTCGTACCTTTAAACGTATTCCATTTTTCATATTTCCAATTTTATTCTGCTACTGCAAGCCCATTTTTAGAATTTTAAAAATATTTTAATTTTTTGACATTTTCACCTGTACCCGGCATCATGGTATTTTTCAGGTCGAAAATTTTATATTTTTATTTTAAGTTAATAATATATTTATTACATTCGTACCTTTAAACGTATTTCATTTTTCATATTTCCAATTTTATTCTGCTACTGCAAGCCCATTTTTAGAATTTTAAAAATATTTTAATTTTTTGACATTTTCACCTGTACCCGGCATCATGGTATTTTTCAGGTCGAAAATTTTATATTTTTAGTTCAAATTGATATGTTTATTACATTCGTACCTTTAAATGTATTCCATTTTTCAAATTTCCAATTTTATTCTGCTACTGCAAGCCCATTTTTGAATTTTCAAAAATTTTAAATTTTTTCATATTTTCACCTGTACCCGGCATTATGGTATTTTTCACATCGAAAATTTTATATTTTTAGTTCAAATTGATAATATATTTATTACATTCGTACCTTTAAACGTATTCCATTTTTCATATTTCCAATTTTATTCTGCTACTGCAAGCCCATTTTTAGAATTTTAAAAAAAATTTAAATTTTTTGACATTTTCACCTGTACCCGGCATCATGGTATTTTTCAGGTCGAAAATTTTATATTTTTATTTTAAATTAATAATATATTTATTACATTCGTACCTTTAAACGTATTCCATTTTTCATATTTCCAATTTTATTCTGCTACTGCAAGCCCATTTTTGAATTTTCAAAAATTTTAAATTTTTTCATATTTTCACCTGTACCCGGCATCATGGTATTTTTCATGTCAAAAATTTTATATTTTTAGTTCAAATTGATAATATGTTTATTACATTCGTACCTTTAAACGTATTCCATTTTTCAAATTTCCAATTTTATTCTGCTACTGCAAGCCCATTTTTGAATTTTCAAAAATTTTAAATTTTTTCATATTTTCACCTGTACCCGGCATCATGGTATTTTTCAGGTCGAAAATTTTATATTTTTATTTTAAATTAATAATATATTTATTACATTCGTACCTTTAAACGTATTCCATTTTTCATATTTCCAATTTTATTCTCCTACTGCAAGCCCATTTTTAGAATTTTAAAAATATTTTAATTTTTTGACATTTTCACCTGTACCCGGCATCATGGTTTTTTTCATGTCAAAAATTTTATATTTTTAGTTCAAATTGATAATATGTTTATTACATTCGTACCTTTAAACGTATTCCATTTTTCATATTTCCAATTTTATTCTGCTACTGCAAGCCCATTTTTAGAATTTTAAAAATATTTTAATTTTTTGACATTTTCACCTGTACCCGGCATCATGGTATTTTTCAGGTCAAAAATTTTATATTTTTATTTTAAATTAATAATATATTTATTACATTCGTACCTTTAAACGTATTTCATTTTTCATATTTCCAATTTTATTCTGCTACTGCAAGCCCATTTTTGAATTTTCAAAAATTTTAATTTTTTGACATTTCCACCTGAACCCGGCATCAGGGTATTTTTCAGGTGGAAAATTTTATATTTTTAGTTTAAGTTAATAATATATTCATTACATTCGTACCTTTAAACGTATTTCATTTTTCATATTTCCAATTTTATTCTGCTACTGCAAGCCCATTTTTAGAATTTTAAAAATATTTTAATTTTTTGACATTTTCACCTGTACCCGGCATCATGGTATTTTTCAGGTCGAAAATTTTATATTTTTATTTTAAGTTAATAATATATTTATTACATTCGTACCTTTAAACGTATTCCATTTTTCATATTTCCAATTTTATTCTGCTACTGCAAGCCCATTTTTAGAATTTTAAAAATATTTTAATTTTTTGACATTTTCACCTGTACTATACATCAGGGTATTTTTCTGGTCGAAAATTTTATATTTTTATTTTAAATTAATAATATATTTATTACATTCGTACCTTTAAACGTATTCCATTTTTCATATTTCCAATTTTATTCTGCTACTGCAAGCCCATTTTTAGAATTTTAAAAATATTTTAATTTTTTGACATTTTCACCTGTACCCGGCATCATGGTATTTTTCAGGTCGAAAATTTTATATTTTTATTTTAAGTTAATAATATATTTATTACATTCGTACCTTTAAACGTATTTCATTTTTCATATTTCCAATTTTATTCTGCTACTGCAAGCCCATTTTTAGAATTTTAAAAATATTTTAATTTTTTGACATTTTCACCTGTACCCGGCATCATGGTATTTTTCAGGTCGAAAATTTTATATTTTTAGTTCAAATTGATATGTTTATTACATTCGTACCTTTAAATGTATTCCATTTTTCAAATTTCCAATTTTATTCTGCTACTGCAAGCCCATTTTTGAATTTTCAAAAATTTTAAATTTTTTCATATTTTCACCTGTACCCGGCATTATGGTATTTTTCACATCGAAAATTTTATATTTTTAGTTCAAATTGATAATATATTTATTACATTCGTACCTTTAAACGTATTCCATTTTTCATATTTCCAATTTTATTCTGCTACTGCAAGCCCATTTTTAGAATTTTAAAAAAAATTTAAATTTTTTGACATTTTCACCTGTACCCGGCATCATGGTATTTTTCAGGTCGAAAATTTTATATTTTTATTTTAAATTAATAATATATTTATTACATTCGTACCTTTAAACGTATTCCATTTTTCATATTTCCAATTTTATTCTGCTACTGCAAGCCCATTTTTGAATTTTCAAAAATTTTAAATTTTTTCATATTTTCACCTGTACCCGGCATCATGGTATTTTTCATGTCAAAAATTTTATATTTTTAGTTCAAATTGATAATATGTTTATTACATTCGTACCTTTAAACGTATTCCATTTTTCAAATTTCCAATTTTATTCTGCTACTGCAAGCCCATTTTTGAATTTTCAAAAATTTTAAATTTTTTCATATTTTCACCTGTACCCGGCATCATGGTATTTTTCAGGTCGAAAATTTTATATTTTTATTTTAAATTAATAATATATTTATTACATTCGTACCTTTAAACGTATTCCATTTTTCATATTTCCAATTTTATTCTCCTACTGCAAGCCCATTTTTAGAATTTTAAAAATATTTTAATTTTTTGACATTTTCACCTGTACCCGGCATCATGGTTTTTTTCATGTCAAAAATTTTATATTTTTAGTTCAAATTGATAATATGTTTATTACATTCGTACCTTTAAACGTATTCCATTTTTCATATTTCCAATTTTATTCTGCTACTGCAAGCCCATTTTTAGAATTTTAAAAATATTTTAATTTTTTGACATTTTCACCTGTACCCGGCATCATGGTATTTTTCAGGTCAAAAATTTTATATTTTTATTTTAAATTAATAATATATTTATTACATTCGTACCTTTAAACGTATTTCATTTTTCATATTTCCAATTTTATTCTGCTACTGCAAGCCCATTTTTGAATTTTCAAAAATTTTAATTTTTTGACATTTCCACCTGAACCCGGCATCAGGGTATTTTTCAGGTGGAAAATTTTATATTTTTAGTTTAAGTTAATAATATATTCATTACATTCGTACCTTTAAACGTATTTCATTTTTCATATTTCCAATTTTATTCTGCTACTGCAAGCCCATTTTTGAATTTTCAAAAATTTTAAATTTTTTCATATTTTCACCTGTACCCGGCATCATGGTATTTTTCACGTTGAAAATTTTATATTTTTAGTTCCAATTGATAATATATTTATTACATTCGTACCTTTAAACGTATTCCATTTTTCATATTTCCAATTTTATTCTGCTACTGCAAGCCCATTTTTAGAATTTTAAAAATATTTTAATTTTTTGACATTTTCACCTGTACCCGGCATCATGGTATTTTTCAGGTCGAAAATTTTATATTTTTATTTTAAGTTAATAATATATTTATTACATTCGTACCTTTAAACGTATTTCATTTTTCATATTTCCAATTTTATTCTGCTACTGCAAGCCCATTTTTAGAATTTTAAAAATATTTTAATTTTTTGACATTTTCACCTGTACCCGGCATCATGGTATTTTTCAGGTCGAAAATTTTATATTTTTAGTTCAAATTGATAATATGTTTATTACATTCGTACCTTTAAATGTATTCCATTTTTCAAATTTCCAATTTTATTCTGCTACTGCAAGCCCATTTTTGAATTTTCAAAAATTTTAAATTTTTTCATATTTTCACCTGTACCCGGCATTATGGTATTTTTCACATCGAAAATTTTATATTTTTAGTTCAAATTGATAATATATTTATTACATTCGTACCTTTAAACGTATTCCATTTTTCATATTTCCAATTTTATTCTGCTACTGCAAGCCCATTTTTAGAATTTTAAAAAAAATTTAAATTTTTTGACATTTTCACCTGTACCCGGCATCATGGTATTTTTCAGGTCGAAAATTTTATATTTTTATTTTAAATTAATAATATATTTATTACATTCGTATCTTTAAACGTATTCCATTTTTCATATTTCGAATTTTATTCTGCTACTGCAATCCCATTTTTAGAATTTTAAAAATATTTTAATTTTTTGACATTTTCACCTGTACTATACATCAGGGTATTTTTCAGGTCGAAAATTTTATATTTTTAGTTTAAGTTAATAATATATTTATTACATTCGTACCTTTAAACGTATTCCATTTTTCATATTTCCAATTTTATTCTGCTACTGCAAGCCCATTTTTGAATTTTCAAAAATTTTAAATTTTTTCATATTTTCACCTGTACCCGGCATCATGGTATTTTTCATGTCAAAAATTTTATATTTTTAGTTCAAATTGATAATATGTTTATTACATTCGTACCTTTAAACGTATTCCATTTTTCAAATTTCCAATTTTATTCTGCTACTGCAAGCCCATTTTTGAATTTTCAAAAATTTTAAATTTTTTCATATTTTCACCTGTACCCGGCATCACGGTATTTTTCACATCGAAAATTTTATATTTTTAGTTCAAATTGATAATATATTTATTACATTCGTACCTTTAAACGTATTCCATTTTTCATATTTCCAATTTTATTCTGCTACTGCAAGCCCATTTTTAGAATTTTAAAAATATTTTAATTTTTTGACATTTTCACCTGTACCCGGCATCATGGTATTTTTCAGGTCGAAAATTTTATATTTTTATTTTAAATTAATAATATATTTATTACATTCGTACCTTTAAACGTATTCCATTTTTCATATTTCCAATTTTATTCTCCTACTGCAAGCCCATTTTTAGAATTTTAAAAATATTTTAATTTTTTGACATTTTCACCTGTACCCAGCATCATGGTTTTTTTCATGTCAAAAATTTTATATTTTTAGTTCAAATTGATAATATGTTTATTACATTCGTACCTTTAAACGTATTCCATTTTTCAAATTTCCAATTTTATTCTGCTACTGCAAGCCCATTTTTGAATTTTCAAAAATTTTAAATTTTTTCATATTTTCACCTGTACCCGGCATCACGGTATTTTTCACATCGAAAATTTTATATTTTTAGTTCAAATTGATAATATATTTATTACATTCGTACCTTTAAACGTATTCCATTTTTTATATTTCCAATTTTATTCTGCTACTGCAAGCCCATTTTTAGAATTTTAAAAATATTTTAATTTTTTGACATTTTCACCTGTACTATACATCAGGGTATTTTTCAGGTGGAAAATTTTATATTTTTAGTTTAAGTTAATAATATATTCATTACATTCGTACCTTTAAACGTATTTCATTTTTCATATTTCCAATTTTATTCTGCTACTGCAAGCCCATTTTTGAATTTTCAAAAATTTTAAATTTTTTCATATTTTCACCTGTACCCGGCATCATGGTATTTTTCACGTCAAAAATTTTATATTTTTAGTTCCAATTGATAATATATTTATTACATTCGTACCTTTAAACGTATTCCATTTTTCATATTTCCAATTTTATTCTGCTACTGCAAGCCCATTTTTAGAATTTTAAAAATATTTTAATTTTTTGAAATTTTCACCTGTACCCGGCATCATGGTATTTTTCAGGTCGAAAATTTTATATTTTTATTTTAAGTTAATAATATATTTATTACATTCGTACCTTTAAACGTATTTCATTTTTCATATTTCCAATTTTATTCTGCTACTGCAAGCCCATTTTTAGAATTTTAAAAATATTTTAATTTTTTGACATTTTCACCTGTACCCGGCATCATGGTATTTTTCAGGTCGAAAATTTTATATTTTTAGTTCAAATTGATATGTTTATTACATTCGTACCTTTAAATGTATTCCATTTTTCAAATTTCAAATTTTATTCTGCTACTGCAAGCCCATTTTTGAATTTTCAAAAATTTTAAATTTTTTCATATTTTCACCTGTACCCGGCATTATGGTATTTTTCACATCGAAAATTTTATATTTTTAGTTCAAATTGATAATATATTTATTACATTCGTACCTTTAAACGTATTCCATTTTTCATATTTCCAATTTTATTCTGCTACTGCAAGCCCATTTTTAGAATTTTAAAAAAAATTTAAATTTTTTGACATTTTCACCTGTACCCGGCATCATGGTATTTTTCAGGTCGAAAATTTTATATTTTTATTTTAAATTAATAATATATTTATTACATTCGTATCTTTAAACGTATTCCATTTTTCATATTTCGAATTTTATTCTGCTACTGCAATCCCATTTTTAGAATTTTAAAAATATTTTAATTTTTTGACATTTTCACCTGTACTATACATCAGGGTATTTTTCAGGTCGAAAATTTTATATTTTTAGTTTAAGTTAATAATATATTTATTACATTCGTACCTTTAAACGTATTCCATTTTTCATATTTCCAATTTTATTCTGCTACTGCAAGCCCATTTTTGAATTTTCAAAAATTTTAAATTTTTTCATATTTTCACCTGTACCCGGCATCATGGTATTTTTCATGTCAAAAATTTTATATTTTTAGTTCAAATTGATAATATGTTTATTACATTCGTACCTTTAAACGTATTCCATTTTTCAAATTTCCAATTTTATTCTGCTACTGCAAGCCCATTTTTGAATTTTCAAAAATTTTAAATTTTTTCATATTTTCACCTGTACCCGGCATCACGGTATTTTTCACATCGAAAATTTTATATTTTTAGTTCAAATTGATAATATATTTATTACATTCGTACCTTTAAACGTATTCCATTTTTCATATTTCCAATTTTATTCTGCTACTGCAAGCCCATTTTTAGAATTTTAAAAATATTTTAATTTTTTGACATTTTCACCTGTACCCGGCATCATGGTATTTTTCAGGTCGAAAATTTTATATTTTTATTTTAAATTAATAATATATTTATTACATTCGTACCTTTAAACGTATTCCATTTTTCATATTTCCAATTTTATTCTCCTACTGCAAGCCCATTTTTAGAATTTTAAAAATATTTTAATTTTTTGACATTTTCACCTGTACCCAGCATCATGGTTTTTTTCATGTCAAAAATTTTATATTTTTAGTTCAAATTGATAATATGTTTATTACATTCGTACCTTTAAACGTATTCCATTTTTCAAATTTCCAATTTTATTCTGCTACTGCAAGCCCATTTTTGAATTTTCAAAAATTTTAAATTTTTTCATATTTTCACCTGTACCCGGCATCACGGTATTTTTCACATCGAAAATTTTATATTTTTAGTTCAAATTGATAATATATTTATTACATTCGTACCTTTAAACGTATTCCATTTTTTATATTTCCAATTTTATTCTGCTACTGCAAGCCCATTTTTAGAATTTTAAAAATATTTTAATTTTTTGACATTTTCACCTGTACTATACATCAGGGTATTTTTCAGGTGGAAAATTTTATATTTTTAGTTTAAGTTAATAATATATTCATTACATTCGTACCTTTAAACGTATTTCATTTTTCATATTTCCAATTTTATTCTGCTACTGCAAGCCCATTTTTGAATTTTCAAAAATTTTAAATTTTTTCATATTTTCACCTGTACCCGGCATCATGGTATTTTTCACGTCAAAAATTTTATATTTTTAGTTCCAATTGATAATATATTTATTACATTCGTACCTTTAAACGTATTCCATTTTTCATATTTCCAATTTTATTCTGCTACTGCAAGCCCATTTTTAGAATTTTAAAAATATTTTAATTTTTTGAAATTTTCACCTGTACCCGGCATCATGGTATTTTTCAGGTCGAAAATTTTATATTTTTATTTTAAGTTAATAATATATTTATTACATTCGTACCTTTAAACGTATTTCATTTTTCATATTTCCAATTTTATTCTGCTACTGCAAGCCCATTTTTAGAATTTTAAAAATATTTTAATTTTTTGACATTTTCACCTGTACCCGGCATCATGGTATTTTTCAGGTCGAAAATTTTATATTTTTAGTTCAAATTGATATGTTTATTACATTCGTACCTTTAAATGTATTCCATTTTTCAAATTTCAAATTTTATTCTGCTACTGCAAGCCCATTTTTGAATTTTCAAAAATTTTAAATTTTTTCATATTTTCACCTGTACCCGGCATTATGGTATTTTTCACATCGAAAATTTTATATTTTTAGTTCAAATTGATAATATATTTATTACATTCGTACCTTTAAACGTATTCCATTTTTCATATTTCCAATTTTATTCTGCTACTGCAAGCCCATTTTTAGAATTTTAAAAAAAATTTAAATTTTTTGACATTTTCACCTGTACCCGGCATCATGGTATTTTTCAGGTCGAAAATTTTATATTTTTATTTTAAATTAATAATATATTTATTACATTCGTATCTTTAAACGTATTCCATTTTTCATATTTCGAATTTTATTCTGCTACTGCAATCCCATTTTTAGAATTTTAAAAATATTTTAATTTTTTGACATTTTCACCTGTACTATACATCAGGGTATTTTTCAGGTCGAAAATTTTATATTTTTAGTTTAAGTTAATAATATATTTATTACATTCGTACCTTTAAACGTATTCCATTTTTCATATTTCCAATTTTATTCTGCTACTGCAAGCCCATTTTTGAATTTTCAAAAATTTTAAATTTTTTCATATTTTCACCTGTACCCGGCATCATGGTATTTTTCATGTCAAAAATTTTATATTTTTAGTTCAAATTGATAATATGTTTATTACATTCGTACCTTTAAACGTATTCCATTTTTCAAATTTCCAATTTTATTCTGCTACTGCAAGCCCATTTTTGAATTTTCAAAAATTTTAAATTTTTTCATATTTTCACCTGTACCCGGCATCACGGTATTTTTCACATCGAAAATTTTATATTTTTAGTTCAAATTGATAATATATTTATTACATTCGTACCTTTAAACGTATTCCATTTTTCATATTTCCAATTTTATTCTGCTACTGCAAGCCCATTTTTAGAATTTTAAAAATATTTTAATTTTTTGACATTTTCACCTGTACCCGGCATCATGGTATTTTTCAGGTCGAAAATTTTATATTTTTATTTTAAATTAATAATATATTTATTACATTCGTACCTTTAAACGTATTCCATTTTTCATATTTCCAATTTTATTCTCCTACTGCAAGCCCATTTTTAGAATTTTAAAAATATTTTAATTTTTTGACATTTTCACCTGTACCCAGCATCATGGTTTTTTTCATGTCAAAAATTTTATATTTTTAGTTCAAATTGATAATATGTTTATTACATTCGTACCTTTAAACGTATTCCATTTTTCAAATTTCCAATTTTATTCTGCTACTGCAAGCCCATTTTTGAATTTTCAAAAATTTTAAATTTTTTCATATTTTCACCTGTACCCGGCATCACGGTATTTTTCACATCGAAAATTTTATATTTTTAGTTCAAATTGATAATATATTTATTACATTCGTACCTTTAAACGTATTCCATTTTTTATATTTCCAATTTTATTCTGCTACTGCAAGCCCATTTTTAGAATTTTAAAAATATTTTAATTTTTTGACATTTTCACCTGTACTATACATCAGGGTATTTTTCAGGTGGAAAATTTTATATTTTTAGTTTAAGTTAATAATATATTCATTACATTCGTACCTTTAAACGTATTTCATTTTTCATATTTCCAATTTTATTCTGCTACTGCAAGCCCATTTTTGAATTTTCAAAAATTTTAAATTTTTTCATATTTTCACCTGTACCCGGCATCATGGTATTTTTCACGTCAAAAATTTTATATTTTTAGTTCCAATTGATAATATATTTATTACATTCGTACCTTTAAACGTATTCCATTTTTCATATTTCCAATTTTATTCTGCTACTGCAAGCCCATTTTTAGAATTTTAAAAATATTTTAATTTTTTGAAATTTTCACCTGTACCCGGCATCATGGTATTTTTCAGGTCGAAAATTTTATATTTTTATTTTAAGTTAATAATATATTTATTACATTCGTACCTTTAAACGTATTTCATTTTTCATATTTCCAATTTTATTCTGCTACTGCAAGCCCATTTTTAGAATTTTAAAAATATTTTAATTTTTTGACATTTTCACCTGTACCCGGCATCATGGTATTTTTCAGGTCGAAAATTTTATATTTTTAGTTCAAATTGATATGTTTATTACATTCGTACCTTTAAATGTATTCCATTTTTCAAATTTCCAATTTTATTCTGCTACTGCAAGCCCATTTTTGAATTTTCAAAAATTTTAAATTTTTTCATATTTTCACCTGTACCCGGCATTATGGTATTTTTCACATCGAAAATTTTATATTTTTAGTTCAAATTGATAATATATTTATTACATTCGTACCTTTAAACGTATTCCATTTTTCATATTTCCAATTTTATTCTGCTACTGCAAGCCCATTTTTAGAATTTTAAAAAAAATTTAAATTTTTTGACATTTTCACCTGTACCCGGCATCATGGTATTTTTCAGGTCGAAAATTTTATATTTTTATTTTAAATTAATAATATATTTATTACATTCGTATCTTTAAACGTATTCCATTTTTCATATTTCGAATTTTATTCTGCTACTGCAATCCCATTTTTAGAATTTTAAAAATATTTTAATTTTTTGACATTTTCACCTGTACTATACATCAGGGTATTTTTCAGGTCGAAAATTTTATATTTTTAGTTTAAGTTAATAATATATTTATTACATTCGTACCTTTAAACGTATTCCATTTTTCATATTTCCAATTTTATTCTGCTACTGCAAGCCCATTTTTGAATTTTCAAAAATTTTAAATTTTTTCATATTTTCACCTGTACCCGGCATCATGGTATTTTTCATGTCAAAAATTTTATATTTTTAGTTCAAATTGATAATATGTTTATTACATTCGTACCTTTAAACGTATTCCATTTTTCAAATTTCCAATTTTATTCTGCTACTGCAAGCCCATTTTTGAATTTTCAAAAATTTTAAATTTTTTCATATTTTCACCTGTACCCGGCATCACGGTATTTTTCACATCGAAAATTTTATATTTTTAGTTCAAATTGATAATATATTTATTACATTCGTACCTTTAAACGTATTCCATTTTTCATATTTCCAATTTTATTCTGCTACTGCAAGCCCATTTTTAGAATTTTAAAAATATTTTAATTTTTTGACATTTTCACCTGTACTATACATCAGGGTATTTTTCTGGTCGAAAATTTTATATTTTTATTTTAAATTAATAATATATTTATTACATTCATACCTTTAAACGTATTTCATTTTTCATATTTCCAATTTTATTCTGCTACTGCAAGCCCATTTTTAGAATTTTAAAAATATTTTAATTTTTTGACATTTTCACCTGTACCCGGCATCATGGTTTTTTTCATGTCAAAAATTTTATATTTTTAGTTCAAATTGATAATATGTTTATTACATTCGTACCTTTAAACGTATTCCATTTTTCAAATTTCCAATTTTATTCTGCTACTGGAAGCCCATTTTTGAATTTTCAAAAATTTTAAATTTTTTCATATTTTCACCTGTACCCGGCATCACGGTATTTTTCACATCGAAAATTTTATATTTTTAGTTCAAATTGATAATATATTTATTACATTCGTACCTTTAAACGTATTCCATTTTTTATATTTCCAATTTTATTCTGCTACTGCAAGCCCATTTTTAGAATTTTAAAAATATTTTAATTTTTTGACATTTTCACCTGTACCCGGCATCATGGTATTTTTCACGTCGAAAATTTTATATTTTTAGTTTAAGTTAATAATATATTCATTACATTCGTACCTTTAAACGTATTTCATTTTTCATATTTCCAATTTTATTCTGCTACTGCAAGCCCATTTTTGAATTTTCAAAAATTTTAAATTTTTTCATATTTTCACCTGTACCCGGCATCATGGTATTTTTCACGTCGAAAATTTTATATTTTTAGTTCCAATTGATAATATATTTATTACATTCGTACCTTTAAACGTATTCCATTTTTCATATTTCCAATTTTATTCTGCTACTGCAAGCCCATTTTTAGAATTTTAAAAATATTTTAATTTTTTGAAATTTTCACCTGTACCCGGCATCATGGTATTTTTCAGGTCGAAAATTTTATATTTTTAGTTCAAATTGATAATATGTTTATTACATTCGTACCTTTAAATGTATTCCATTTTTCAAATTTCCAATTTTATTCTGCTACTGCAAGCCCATTTTTGAATTTTCAAAAATTTTAAATTTTTTCATATTTTCACCTGTACCCGGCATTATGGTATTTTTCACATCGAAAATTTTATATTTTTAGTTCCAATTGATAATATATTTATTACATTCGTACCTTTAAACGTATTCCATTTTTCATATTTCCAATTTTATTCTGCTACTGCAAGCCCATTTTTAGAATTTTAAAAATATTTTAATTTTTTGACATTTTCACCTGTACCTGGCATCATGGTATTTTTCAGGTCGAAAATTTTATATTTTTATTTTAAATTAATAATATATTTATTACATTCGTATCTTTAAACGTATTCCATTTTTCATATTTCGAATTTTATTCTGCTACTGCAATCCCATTTTTAGAATTTTAAAAATATTTTAATTTTTTGACATTTTCACCTGTACTATACATCAGGGTATTTTTCAGGTCGAAAATTTTATATTTTTAGTTTAAGTTAATAATATATTTATTACATTCGTACCTTTAAACGTATTCCATTTTTCATATTTCCAATTTTATTCTGCTACTGCAAGCCCATTTTTGAATTTTCAAAAATTTTAAATTTTTTCATATTTTCACCTGTACCCGGCATCATGGTATTTTTCAGGTCGAAAATTTTATATTTTTATTTTAAATTAATAATATATTTATTACATTCGTACCTTTAAACGTATTCCATTTTTCATATTTCCAATTTTATTCTCCTACTGCAAGCCCATTTTTAGAATTTTAAAAATATTTTAATTTTTTGACATTTTCACCTGTACCCGGCATCATGGTTTTTTTCATGTCAAAAATTTTATATTTTTAGTTCAAATTGATAATATGTTTATTACATTCGTACCTTTAAACGTATTCCATTTTTCAAATTTCCAATTTTATTCTGCTACTGCAAGCCCATTTTTGAATTTTCAAAAATTTTAAATTTTTTCATATTTTCACCTGTACCCGGCATCACGGTATTTTTCACATCGAAAATTTTATATTTTTAGTTCAAATTGATAATAAATTTATTACATTCGTACCTTTAAACGTATTCCATTTTTCATATTTCCAATTTTATTCTGCTACTGCAAGCCCATTTTTAGAATTTTAAAAATATTTTAATTTTTTGACATTTTCACCTGTACTATCATCAGGGTACTTTTCTGGTCGAAAATTTTATATTTTTATTTTAAATTAATAATATATTTATTACATTCGTACCTTTAAACGTTTTTCATTTTTCATATTTCCAATTTTATTCTGCTACTGCAAGCCCATTTTTGAATTTTCAAAAATTTTAAATTTTTTCATATTTTCACCTGTACCCGGCATCACGGTATTTTTCACATCGAAAATTTTATATTTTTAGTTCAAATTGATAATATATTTATTACATTCGTACCTTTAAACGTATTCCATTTTTCATATTTCCAATTTTATTCTGCTACTGCAAGCCCATTTTTAGAATTTTAAAAATATTTTAATTTTTTGACATTTTCACCTGTACTATACATCAGGGTATTTTTCTGGTCGAAAATTTTATATTTTTATTTTAAATTAATAATATATTTATTACATTCGTACCTTTAAACGTATTTCATTTTTCATATTTCCAATTTTATTCTGCTACTGCAAGCCCATTTTTAGAATTTTAAAAATATTTTAATTTTTTGACATTTTCACCTGTACCCGGCATCATGGTTTTTTTCATGTCAAAAATTTTATATTTTTAGTTCAAATTGATAATATGTTTATTACATTCGTACCTTTAAACGTATTCCATTTTTCAAATTTCCAATTTTATTCTGCTACTGGAAGCCCATTTTTGAATTTTCAAAAATTTTAAATTTTTTCATATTTTCACCTGTACCCGGCATCACGGTATTTTTCACATCGAAAATTTTATATTTTTAGTTCAAATTGATAATATATTTATTACATTCGTACCTTTAAACGTATTCCATTTTTTATATTTCCAATTTTATTCTGCTACTGCAAGCCCATTTTTAGAATTTTAAAAATATTTTAATTTTTTGACATTTTCACCTGTACCCGGCATCATGGTATTTTTCACGTCGAAAATTTTATATTTTTAGTTTAAGTTAATAATATATTCATTACATTCGTACCTTTAAACGTATTTCATTTTTCATATTTCCAATTTTATTCTGCTACTGCAAGCCCATTTTTGAATTTTCAAAAATTTTAAATTTTTTCATATTTTCACCTGTACCCGGCATCATGGTATTTTTCACGTCGAAAATTTTATATTTTTAGTTCCAATTGATAATATATTTATTACATTCGTACCTTTAAACGTATTCCATTTTTCATATTTCCAATTTTATTCTGCTACTGCAAGCCCATTTTTAGAATTTTAAAAATATTTTAATTTTTTGAAATTTTCACCTGTACCCGGCATCATGGTATTTTTCAGGTCGAAAATTTTATATTTTTAGTTCAAATTGATAATATGTTTATTACATTCGTACCTTTAAACGTATTCCATTTTTCAAATTTCCAATTTTATTCTGCTACTGCAAGCCCATTTTTAGAATTTTAAAAATATTTTAATTTTTTGACATTTTCACCTGTACCCGGCATCATGGTATTTTTCACGTCAAAAATTTTATATTTTTAGTTCCAATTGATAATATATTTATTACATTCGTACCTTTAAACGTATTCCATTTTTCATATTTCCAATTTTATTCTGCTACTGCAAGCCCATTTTTAGAATTTTAAAAATATTTTAATTTTTTGACATTTTCACCTGTACCCGGCATCATGGTATTTTTCAGGTCGAAAATTTTATATTTTTATTTTAAGTTAATAATATATTTATTACATTCGTACCTTTAAACGTATTTCATTTTTCATATTTCCAATTTTATTCTGCTACTGCAAGCCCATTTTTAGAATTTTAAAAATATTTTAATTTTTTGACATTTTCACCTGTACCCGGCATCATGGTATTTTTCAGGTCGAAAATTTTATATTTTTAGTTCAAATTGATAATATGTTTATTACATTCGTACCTTTAAATGTATTCCATTTTTCAAATTTCCAATTTTATTCTGCTACTGCAAGCCCATTTTTGAATTTTCAAAAATTTTAAATTTTTTCATATTTTCACCTGTACCCGGCATCATGGTATTTTTCACATCAAAAATTTTATATTTTTAGTTCAAATTGATAATATATTTATTACATTCGTACCTTTAAACGTATTCCATTTTTCATATTTCCAATTTTATTCTGCTACTGCAAGCCCATTTTTAGAATTTTAAAAATATTTTAATTTTTTGACATTTTCACCTGTACCCGGCATCATGGTATTTTTCATGTCAAAAATTTTATATTTTTAGTTCAAATTGATAATATGTTTATTACATTCATACCTTTAAACGTATTCCATTTTTCAAATTTCCAATTTTATTCTGCTACTGCAAGCCCATTTTTAGAATTTTAAAAATATTTTAATTTTTTGACATTTTCACCTGTACTATACATCAGGGTATTTTTCAGGTGGAAAATTTTATATTTTTAGTTTAAGTTAATAATATATTCATTACATTCGTACCTTTAAACGTATTTCATTTTTCATATTTCCAATTTTATTCTGCTACTGCAAGCCCATTTTTAGAATTTTAAAAATATTTTAATTTTTTGACATTTTCACCTGTACCCGGCATCATGGTATTTTTCACATCGAAAATTTTATATTTTTATTTTAAATTAATAATATATTTATTACATTCGTACCTTTAAACGTATTCCATTTTTCATATTTCCAATTTTATTCTCCTACTGCAAGCCCATTTTTAGAATTTTAAAAATATTTTAATTTTTTGACATTTTCACCTGTACCCGGCATCATGGTTTTTTTCATGTCAAAAATTTTATATTTTTAGTTCAAATTGATAATATGTTTATTACATTCGTACCTTTAAACGTATTCCATTTTTCAAATTTCCAATTTTATTCTGCTACTGGAAGCCCATTTTTGAATTTTCAAAAATTTTAAATTTTTTCATATTTTCACCTGTACCCGGCATCACGGTATTTTTCACATCGAAAATTTTATATTTTTAGTTCAAATTGATAATATATTTATTACATTCGTACCTTTAAACGTATTCCATTTTTTATATTTCCAATTTTATTCTGCTACTGCAAGCCCATTTTTAGAATTTTAAAAATATTTTAATTTTTTGACATTTTCACCTGTACCCGGCATCATGGTATTTTTCACGTCGAAAATTTTATATTTTTAGTTTAAGTTAATAATATATTCATTACATTCGTACCTTTAAACGTATTTCATTTTTCATATTTCCAATTTTATTCTGCTACTGCAAGCCCATTTTTGAATTTTCAAAAATTTTAAATTTTTTCATATTTTCACCTGTACCCGGCATCATGGTATTTTTCACGTCGAAAATTTTATATTTTTAGTTCCAATTGATAATATATTTATTACATTCGTACCTTTAAACGTATTCCATTTTTCATATTTCCAATTTTATTCTGCTACTGCAAGCCCATTTTTAGAATTTTAAAAATATTTTAATTTTTTGAAATTTTCACCTGTACCCGGCATCATGGTATTTTTCAGGTCGAAAATTTTATATTTTTAGTTCAAATTGATAATATGTTTATTACATTCGTACCTTTAAATGTATTCCATTTTTCAAATTTCCAATTTTATTCTGCTACTGCAAGCCCATTTTTGAATTTTCAAAAATTTTAAATTTTTTCATATTTTCACCTGTACCCGGCATTATGGTATTTTTCACATCGAAAATTTTATATTTTTAGTTCCAATTGATAATATATTTATTACATTCGTACCTTTAAACGTATTCCATTTTTCATATTTCCAATTTTATTCTGCTACTGCAAGCCCATTTTTAGAATTTTAAAAATATTTTAATTTTTTGACATTTTCACCTGTACCTGGCATCATGGTATTTTTCAGGTCGAAAATTTTATATTTTTATTTTAAATTAATAATATATTTATTACATTCGTATCTTTAAACGTATTCCATTTTTCATATTTCGAATTTTATTCTGCTACTGCAATCCCATTTTTAGAATTTTAAAAATATTTTAATTTTTTGACATTTTCACCTGTACTATACATCAGGGTATTTTTCAGGTCGAAAATTTTATATTTTTAGTTTAAGTTAATAATATATTTATTACATTCGTACCTTTAAACGTATTCCATTTTTCATATTTCCAATTTTATTCTGCTACTGCAAGCCCATTTTTGAATTTTCAAAAATTTTAAATTTTTTCATATTTTCACCTGTACCCGGCATCATGGTATTTTTCATGTCAAAAATTTTATATTTTTAGTTCAAATTGATAATATGTTTATTACATTCGTACCTTTAAACGTATTCCATTTTTCAAATTTCCAATTTTATTCTGCTACTGCAAGCCCATTTTTGAATTTTCAAAAATTTTAAATTTTTTCATATTTTCACCTGTACCCGGCATCATGGTATTTTTCAGGTCGAAAATTTTATATTTTTATTTTAAATTAATAATATATTTATTACATTCGTACCTTTAAACGTATTCCATTTTTCATATTTCCAATTTTATTCTCCTACTGCAAGCCCATTTTTAGAATTTTAAAAATATTTTAATTTTTTGACATTTTCACCTGTACCCGGCATCATGGTTTTTTTCATGTCAAAAATTTTATATTTTTAGTTCAAATTGATAATATGTTTATTACATTCGTACCTTTAAACGTATTCCATTTTTCAAATTTCCAATTTTATTCTGCTACTGCAAGCCCATTTTTGAATTTTCAAAAATTTTAAATTTTTTCATATTTTCACCTGTACCCGGCATCACGGTATTTTTCACATCGAAAATTTTATATTTTTAGTTCAAATTGATAATAAATTTATTACATTCGTACCTTTAAACGTATTCCATTTTTCATATTTCCAATTTTATTCTGCTACTGCAAGCCCATTTTTAGAATTTTAAAAATATTTTAATTTTTTGACATTTTCACCTGTACTATCATCAGGGTACTTTTCTGGTCGAAAATTTTATATTTTTATTTTAAATTAATAATATATTTATTACATTCGTACCTTTAAACGTTTTTCATTTTTCATATTTCCAATTTTATTCTGCTACTGCAAGCCCATTTTTAGAATTTTAAAAATATTTTAATTTTTTGACATTTTCACCTGTACCCGGCATCATGGTATTTTTCACGTCAAAAATTTTATATTTTTAGTTCCAATTGATAATATATTTATTACATTCGTACCTTTAAACGTATTCCATTTTTCATATTTCCAATTTTATTCTGCTACTGCAAGCCCATTTTTAGAATTTTAAAAATATTTTAATTTTTTCACATTTTCACCTGTACCCGGCATCATGGTATTTTTCAGGTCGAAAATTTTATATTTTTATTTTAAGTTAATAATATATTTATTACATTCGTACCTTTAAACGTATTCCATTTTTCAAATTTCCAATTTTATTCTGCTACTGCAAGCCCATTTTTGAATTTTCAAAAATTTTAAATTTTTTCATATTTTCACCTGTACCCGGCATCATGGTATTTTTCACATCAAAAATTTTATATTTTTAGTTCAAATTGATAATATATTTATTACATTCGTACCTTTAAACGTATTCCATTTTTCATATTTCCAATTTTATTCTGCTACTGCAAGCCCATTTTTAGAATTTTAAAAATATTTTAATTTTTTGACATTTTCACCTGTACCCGGCATCATGGTATTTTTCAGGTCGAAAATTTTATATTTTTATTTTAAGTTAATAATATATTTATTACATTCGTACCTTTAAACGTATTTCATTTTTCATATTTCCAATTTTATTCTGCTACTGCAAGCCCATTTTTAGAATTTTAAAAATATTTTAATTTTTTGACATTTTCACCTGTACCCGGCATCATGGTATTTTTCAGGTCGAAAATTTTATATTTTTAGTTCAAATTGATAATATGTTTATTACATTCGTACCTTTAAATGTATTCCATTTTTCAAATTTCCAATTTTATTCTGCTACTGCAAGCCCATTTTTGAATTTTCAAAAATTTTAAATTTTTTCATATTTTCACCTGTACCCGGCATCATGGTATTTTTCACATCAAAAATTTTATATTTTTAGTTCAAATTGATAATATATTTATTACATTCGTACCTTTAAACGTATTCCATTTTTCATATTTCCAATTTTATTCTGCTACTGCAAGCCCATTTTTAGAATTTTAAAAATATTTTAATTTTTTGACATTTTCACCTGTACCCGGCATCATGGTATTTTTCATGTCAAAAATTTTATATTTTTAGTTCAAATTGATAATATGTTTATTACATTCATACCTTTAAACGTATTCCATTTTTCAAATTTCCAATTTTATTCTGCTACTGCAAGCCCATTTTTAGAATTTTAAAAATATTTTAATTTTTTGACATTTTCACCTGTACTATACATCAGGGTATTTTTCAGGTGGAAAATTTTATATTTTTAGTTTAAGTTAATAATATATTCATTACATTCGTACCTTTAAACGTATTTCATTTTTCATATTTCCAATTTTATTCTGCTACTGCAAGCCCATTTTTGAATTTTCAAAAATTTTAAATTTTTTCATATTTTCACCTGTACCCGGCATCATGGTATTTTTCAGGTCGAAAATTTTATATTTTTAGTTCAAATTGATAATATGTTTATTACATTCGTACCTTTAAATGTATTCCATTTTTCAAATTTCCAATTTTATTCTGCTACTGCAAGCCCATTTTTGAATTTTCAAAAATTTTAAATTTTTTCATATTTTCACCTGTACCCGGCATCATGGTATTTTTCAGGTCGAAAATTTTATATTTTTATTTTAAGTTAATAATATATTTATTACATTCGTACCTTTAAACGTATTTCATTTTTCATATTTCCAATTTTATTCTGCTACTGCAAGCCCATTTTTAGAATTTTAAAAATATTTTAATTTTTTGACCTTTTCACCTGTACCCGGCATCATGGTATTTTTCAGGTCGAAAATTTTATATTTTTAGTTCAAATTGATAATATGTTTATTACATTCGTACCTTTAAATGTATTCCATTTTTCAAATTTCCAATTTTATTCTGCTACTGCAAGCCCATTTTTGAATTTTCAAAAATTTTAAATTTTTTCATATTTTCACCTGTACCCGGCATCATGGTATTTTTCACATCAAAAATTTTATATTTTTAGTTCAAATTGATAATATATTTATTACATTCGTACCTTTAAACGTATTCCATTTTTCATATTTCCAATTTTATTCTGCTACTGCAAGCCCATTTTTAGAATTTTAAAAATATTTTAATTTTTTGACATTTTCACCTGTACCCGGCATCATGGTATTTTTCATGTCAAAAATTTTATATTTTTAGTTCAAATTGATAATATGTTTATTACATTCATACCTTTAAACGTATTCCATTTTTCAAATTTCCAATTTTATTCTGCTACTGCGCGCTCATTTTTAGAATTTTAAAAATATTTTAATTTTTTGACATTTTCACCTGTACTATACATCAGGGTATTTTTCAGGTGGAAAATTTTATATTTTTAGTTTAAGTTAATAATATATTCATTACATTCGTACCTTTAAACGTATTTCATTTTTCATATTTCCAATTTTATTCTGCTACTGCAAGCCCATTTTTGAATTTTCAAAAATTTTAAATTTTTTCATATTTTCACCTGTACCCGGCATCATGGTATTTTTCACATCAAAAATTTTATATTTTTAGTTCAAATTGATAATATATTTATTACATTCGTACCTTTAAACGTATTCCATTTTTCATATTTCCAATTTTATTCTGCTACTGCAAGCCCATTTTTAGAATTTTAAAAATATTTTAATTTTTTGACATTTTCACCTGTACCCGGCATCATGGTATTTTTCAGGTCGAAAATTTTATATTTTTAGTTCAAATTGATAATATGTTTATTACATTCGTACCTTTAAACGTATTCCATTTTTCAAATTTCCAATTTTATTCTGCTACTGCAAGCCCATTTTTGAATTTTCAAAAATTTTAAATTTTTTCATATTTTCACCTGTACCCGGCATCATGGTATTTTTCACATCAAAAATTTTATATTTTTAGTTCAAATTGATAATATATTTATTACATTCGTACCTTTAAACGTATTCCATTTTTCATATTTCCAATTTTATTCTGCTACTGCAAGCCCATTTTTAGAATTTTAAAAATATTTTAATTTTTTGACATTTTCACCTGTACCCGGCATCATGGTATTTTTCATGTCAAAAATTTTATATTTTTAGTTCAAATTGATAATATGTTTATTATATTCATACCTTTAAACGTATTCCATTTTTCAAATTTCCAATTTTATTCTGCTACTGCAAGCCCATTTTTAGAATTTTTAAAATATTTTAATTTTTTGACATTTTCACCTGTACTATACATCAGGGTATTTTTGAGGTGGAAAATTTTATATTTTTAGTTTAAGTTAATAATATATTCATTACATTCGTACCTTTAAACGTATTTCATTTTTCATATTTCCAATTTTATTCTGCTACTGCAAGCCCATTTTTGAATTTTCAAAAATTTTAAATTTTTTCATATTTTCACCTGTACCCGGCATCATGGTATTTTTCACGTCAAAAATTTTATATTTTTAGTTCCAATTGATAATATATTTATTACATTCGTACCTTTAAACGTATTCCATTTTTCATATTTCCAATTTTATTCTGCTACTGCAAGCCCATTTTTAGAATTTTAAAAATATTTTAATTTTTTGACATTTTCACCTGTACCCGGCATCATGGTATTTTTCAGGTCGAAAATTTTATATTTTTATTTTAAGTTAATAATATATTTATTACATTCGTACCTTTAAACGTATTTCATTTTTCATATTTCCAATTTTATTCTGCTACTGCAAGCCCATTTTTAGAATTTTAAAAATATTTTAATTTTTTGACATTTTCACCTGTACCCGGCATCATGGTATTTTTCAGGTCGAAAATTTTATATTTTTAGTTCAAATTGATAATATGTTTATTACATTCGTACCTTTAAATGTATTCCATTTTTCAAATTTCCAATTTTATTCTGCTACTGCAAGCCCATTTTTGAATTTTCAAAAATTTTAAATTTTTTCATATTTTCACCTGTACCCGGCATCATGGTACTTTTCACATCAAAAATTTTATATTTTTAGTTCAAATTGATAATATGTTTATTACATTCGTACCTTTAAATGTATTCCATTTTTCAAATTTCCAATTTTATTCTGCTACTGCAAGCCCATTTTTGAATTTTCAAAAATTTTAAATTTTTTCATATTTTCACCTGTACCCGGCATCATGGTATTTTTCACATCAAAAATTTTATATTTTTAGTTCAAATTGATAATATATTTATTACATTCGTACCTTTAAACGTATTCCATTTTTCATATTTCCAATTTTATTCTGCTACTGCAAGCCCATTTATAGAATTTTAAAAATATTTTAATTTTTTGACATTTTCACCTGTACCCGGCATCATGGTATTTTTCATGTCAAAAATTTTATATTTTTAGTTCAAATTGATAATATGTTTATTACATTCATACCTTTAAACGTATTCCATTTTTCAAATTTCCAATTTTATTCTGCTACTGCAAGCCCATTTTTAGAATTTTAAAAATATTTTAATTTTTTGACATTTTCACCTGTACTATACATCAGGGTATTTTTCAGGTGGAAAATTTTATATTTTTAGTTTAAGTTAATAATATATTCATTACATTCGTACCTTTAAACGTATTTCATTTTTCATATTTCCAATTTTATTCTGCTACTGCAAGCCCATTTTTGAATTTTCAAAAATTTTAAATTTTTTCATATTTTCACCTGTACCCGGCATCATGGTATTTTTCACGTCAAAAATTTTATATTTTTAGTTCCAATTGATAATATATTTATTACATTCGTACCTTTAAACGTATTCCATTTTTCATATTTCCAATTTTATTCTGCTACTGCAAGCCCATTTTTAGAATTTTAAAAATATTTTAATTTTTTGACATTTTCACCTGTACCCGGCATCATGGTATTTTTCAGGTCGAAAATTTTATATTTTTAGTTCAAATTGATAATATGTTTATTACATTCGTACCTTTAAACGTATTCCATTTTTCAAATTTCCAATTTTATTCTGCTACTGCAAGCCCATTTTTGAATTTTCAAAAATTTTAAATTTTTTCATATTTTCACCTGTACCCGGCATCATGGTATTTTTCACATCAAAAATTTTATATTTTTAGTTCAAATTGATAATATATTTATTACATTCGTACCTTTAAACGTATTCCATTTTTCATATTTCCAATTTTATTCTGCTACTGCAAGCCCATTTTTAGAATTTTAAAAATATTTTAATTTTTTGACATTTTCACCTGTACCCGGCATCATGGTATTTTTCAGGTCGAAAATTTTATATTTTTATTTTAAGTTAATAATATATTTATTACATTCGTACCTTTAAACGTATTCCATTTTTCAAATTTCCAATTTTATTCTGCTACTGCAAGCCCATTTTTAGAATTTTAAAAATATTTTAATTTTTTGACATTTTCACCTGTACCCGGCATCATGGTATTTTTCACGTCAAAAATTTTATATTTTTAGTTCCAATTGATAATATATTTATTACATTCGTACCTTTAAACGTATTCCATTTTTCATATTTCCAATTTTATTCTGCTACTGCAAGCCCATTTTTAGAATTTTAAAAATATTTTAATTTTTTGACATTTTCACCTGTACCCGGCATCATGGTATTTTTCAGGTCGAAAATTTTATATTTTTATTTTAAGTTAATAATATATTTATTACATTCGTACCTTTAAACGTATTTCATTTTTCATATTTCCAATTTTATTCTGCTACTGCAAGCCCATTTTTAGAATTTTAAAAATATTTTAATTTTTTGACATTTTCACCTGTACCCGGCATCATGGTATTTTTCAGGTCGAAAATTTTATATTTTTAGTTCAAATTGATAATATGTTTATTACATTCGTACCTTTAAATGTATTCCATTTTTCAAATTTCCAATTTTATTCTGCTACTGCAAGCCCATTTTTGAATTTTCAAAAATTTTAAATTTTTTCATATTTTCACCTGTACCCGGCATCATGGTATTTTTCACATCAAAAATTTTATATTTTTAGTTCAAATTGATAATATATTTATTACATTCGTACCTTTAAACGTATTCCATTTTTCATATTTCCAATTTTATTCTGCTACTGCAAGCCCATTTTTAGAATTTTAAAAATATTTTAATTTTTTGACATTTTCACCTGTACCCGGCATCATGGTATTTTTCAGGTCGAAAATTTTATATTTTTATTTTAAGTTAATAATATATTTATTACATTCGTACCTTTAAACGTATTCCATTTTTCAAATTTCCAATTTTATTCTGCTACTGCAAGCCCATTTTTAGAATTTTAAAAATATTTTAATTTTTTGACATTTTCACCTGTACTATACATCAGGGTATTTTTCCGGTGGAAAATTTTATATTTTTAGTTTAAGTTAATAATATATTCATTACATTCGTACCTTTAAACGTATTTCATTTTTCATATTTCCAATTTTATTCTGCTACTGCAAGCCCATTTTTGAATTTTCAAAAATTTTAAATTTTTTCATATTTTCACCTGTACCCGGCATCATGGTATTTTTCACATCAAAAATTTTATATTTTTAGTTCAAATTGATAATATATTTATTACATTCGTACCTTTAAACGTATTCCATTTTTCATATTTCCAATTTTATTCTGCTACTGCAAGCCCATTTTTAGAATTTTAAAAATATTTTAATTTTTTGACATTTTCACCTGTACCCGGCATCATGGTATTTTTCATGTCAAAAATTTTATATTTTTAGTTCAAATTGATAATATGTTTATTACATTCATACCTTTAAACGTATTCCATTTTTCAAATTTCCAATTTTATTCTGCTACTGCAAGCCCATTTTTAGAATTTTAAAAATATTTTAATTTTTTGACATTTTCACCTGTACCCGGCATCATGGTATTTTTCACGTCAAAAATTTTATATTTTTAGTTCCAATTGATAATATATTTATTACATTCGTACCTTTAAACGTATTCCATTTTTCATATTTCCAATTTTATTCTGCTACTGCAAGCCCATTTTTAGAATTTTAAAAATATTTTAATTTTTTTACATTTTCACCTGTACCCGGCATCATGGTATTTTTCAGGTCGAAAATTTTATATTTTTATTTTAAGTTAATAATATATTTATTACATTCGTACCTTTAAACGTATTTCATTTTTCATATTTCCAATTTTATTCTGCTACTGCAAGCCCATTTTTAGAATTTTAAAAATATTTTAATTTTTTGACATTTTCACCTGTACCCGGCATCATGGTATTTTTCAGGTCGAAAATTTTATATTTTTAGTTCAAATTGATAATATGTTTATTACATTCGTACCTTTAAATGTATTCCATTTTTCAAATTTCCAATTTTATTCTGCTACTGCAAGCCCATTTTTGAATTTTCAAAAATTTTAAATTTTTTCATATTTTCACCTGTACCCGGCATCATGGTATTTTTCACATCAAAAATTTTATATTTTTAGTTCAAATTGATAATATATTTATTACATTCGTACCTTTAAACGTATTCCATTTTTCATATTTCCAATTTTATTCTGCTACTGCAAGCCCATTTTTAGAATTTTAAAAATATTTTAATTTTTTGACATTTTCACCTGTACCCGGCATCATGGTATTTTTCAGGTCGAAAATTTTATATTTTTAGTTCAAATTGATAATATGTTTATTACATTCGTACCTTTAAACGTATTCCATTTTTCAAATTTCCAATTTTATTCTGCTACTGCAAGCCCATTTTTGAATTTTCAAAAATTTTAAATTTTTTCATATTTTCACCTGTACCCGGCATCATGGTATTTTTCACATCAAAAATTTTATATTTTTAGTTCAAATTGATAATATATTTATTACATTCGTACCTTTAAACGTATTCCATTTTTCATATTTCCAATTTTATTCTGCTACTGCAAGCCCATTTTTAGAATTTTAAAAATATTTTAATTTTTTGACATTTTCACCTGTACCCTGCATCATGGTATTTTTCAGGTCGAAAATTTTATATTTTTATTTTAAGTTAATAATATATTTATTACATTCGTACCTTTAAACGTATTCCATTTTTCAAATTTCCAATTTTATTCTGCTACTGCAAGCCCATTTTTAGAATTTTAAAAATATTTTAATTTTTTGACATTTTCACCTGTACCCGGCATCATGGTATTTTTCACGTCAAAAATTTTATATTTTTAGTTCCAATTGATAATATATTTATTACATTCGTACCTTTAAACGTATTCCATTTTTCATATTTCCAATTTTATTCTGCTACTGCAAGCCCATTTTTAGAATTTTAAAAATATTTTAATTTTTTGACATTTTCACCTGTACCCGGCATCATGGTATTTTTCAGGTCGAAAATTTTATATTTTTATTTTAAGTTAATAATATATTTATTACATTCGTACCTTTAAACGTATTTCATTTTTCATATTTCCAATTTTATTCTGCTACTGCAAGCCCATTTTTAGAATTTTAAAAATATTTTAATTTTTTGACATTTTCACCTGTACCCGGCATCATGGTATTTTTCAGGTCGAAAATTTTATATTTTTAGTTCAAATTGATAATATGTTTATTACATTCGTACCTTTAAACGTATTCCATTTTTCAAATTTCCAATTTTATTCTGCTACTGCAAGCCCATTTTTGAATTTTCAAAAATTTTAAATTTTTTCATATTTTCACCTGTACCCGGCATCATGGTATTTTTCACATCAAAAATTTTATATTTTTAGTTCAAATTGATAATATATTTATTACATTCGTACCTTTAAACGTATTCCATTTTTCATATTTCCAATTTTATTCTGCTACTGCAAGCCCATTTTTAGAATTTTAAAAATATTTTAATTTTTTGACATTTTCACCTGTACCCGGCATCATGGTATTTTTCAGGTCGAAAATTTTATATTTTTATTTTAAGTTAATAATATATTTATTACATTCGTACCTTTAAACGTATTCCATTTTTCATATTTCCAATTTTATTCTGCTACTGCAAGCCCATTTTTAGAATTTTAAAAATATTTTAATTTTTTGACATTTTCACCTGTACCCGGCATCATGGTATTTTTCATGGCAAAAATTTTATATTTTTAGTTCAAATTGATAATATGTTTATTACATTCATACCTTTAAACGTATTCCATTTTTCAAATTTCCAATTTTATTCTGCTACTGCAAGCCCATTTTTAGAATTTTAAAAATATTTTAATTTTTTGACATTTTCACCTATACTATACATCAGGGTATTTTTCAGGTGGAAAATTTTATATTTTTAGTTTAAGTTAATAATATATTCATTACATTCGTACCTTTAAACGTATTTCATTTTTCATATTTCCAATTTTATTCTGCTACTGCAAGCCCATTTTTAGAATTTTAAAAATATTTTAATTTTTTGACATTTTCACCTGTACTATACATCAGGGTATTTTTCTGGTCGAAAATTTTATATTTTTATTTTAAATTAATAATATATTTATTACATTCGTACCTTTAAACGTATTCCATTTTTCATATTTCCAATTTTATTCTGCTACTGCAAGCCCATTTTTAGAATTTTAAAAATATTTTAATTTTTTGACATTTTCACCTGTACCCGGCATCATGGTATTTTTCAGGTCGAAAATTTTATATTTTTATTTTAAGTTAATAATATATTTATTACATTCGTACCTTTAAACGTATTCCATTTTTCATATTTCCAATTTTATTCTGCTACTGCAAGCCCATTTTTAGAATTTTAAAAATATTTTAATTTTTTGACATTTTCACCTATACTATACATCAGGGTATTTTTCAGGTGGAAAATTTTATATTTTTAGTTTAAGTTAATAATATATTCATTACATTCGTACCTTTAAACGTATTTCATTTTTCATATTTCCAATTTTATTCTGCTACTGCAAGCCCATTTTTAGAATTTTAAAAATATTTTAATTTTTTGACATTTTCACCTGTACTATACATCAGGGTACTTTTCTGGTCGAAAATTTTATATTTTTATTTTAAATTAATAATATATTTATTACATTCGTACCTTTAAACGTTTTTCATTTTTCATATTTCCAATTTTATTCTGCTACTGGAAGCCCATTTTTAGAATTTTAAAAATATTTTAATTTTTTGACATTTTCACCTGTACCCGGCATCATGGTATTTTTCAGGTCGAAAATTTTATATTTTTAGTTCAAATTGATAATATGTTTATTACATTCGTACCTTTAAACGTATTCCATTTTTCAAATTTCCAATTTTATTCTGCTACTGCAAGCCCATTTTTGAATTTTCAAAAATTTTAAATTTTTTCATATTTTCACCTGTACCCGGCATCATGGTATTTTTCACATCAAAAATTTTATATTTTTAGTTCAAATTGATAATATATTTATTACATTCGTACCTTTAAACGTATTCCATTTTTCATATTTCCAATTTTATTCTGCTACTGCAAGCCCATTTTTAGAATTTTAAAAATATTTTAATTTTTTGACATTTTCACCTGTACCCGGCATCATGGTATTTTTCATGTCAAAAATTTTATATTTTTAGTTCAAATTGATAATATGTTTATTACATTCATACCTTTAAACGTATTCCATTTTTCAAATTTCCAATTTTATTCTGCTACTGCAAGCCCATTTTTAGAATTTTAAAAATATTTTAATTTTTTGACATTTTCACCTGTACTATACATCAGGGTATTTTTCAGGTGGAAAATTTTATATTTTTAGTTTAAGTTAATAATATATTCATTACATTCGTACCTTTAAACGTATTTCATTTTTCATATTTCCAATTTTATTCTGCTACTGCAAGCCCATTTTTGAATTTTCAAAAATTTTAAATTTTTTCATATTTTCACCTGTACCCGGCATCATGGTATTTTTCACGTCAAAAATTTTATATTTTTAGTTCCAATTGATAATATATTTATTACATTCGTACCTTTAAACGTATTCCATTTTTCATATTTCCAATTTTATTCTGCTACTGCAAGCCCATTTTTAGAATTTTAAAAATATTTTAATTTTTTGACATTTTCACCTGTACCCGGCATCATGGTATTTTTCAGGTCGAAAATTTTATATTTTTATTTTAAGTTAATAATATATTTATTACATTCGTACCTTTAAACGTATTTCATTTTTCATATTTCCAATTTTATTCTGCTACTGCAAGCCCATTTTTAGAATTTTAAAAATATTTTAATTTTTTGACATTTTCACCTGTACCCGGCATCATGGTATTTTTCAGGTCGAAAATTTTATATTTTTAGTTCAAATTGATAATATGTTTATTACATTCGTACCTTTAAATGTATTCCATTTTTCAAATTTCCAATTTTATTCTGCTACTGCAAGCCCATTTTTGAATTTTCAAAAATTTTAAATTTTTTCATATTTTCACCTGTACCCGGCATCATGGTACTTTTCACATCAAAAATTTTATATTTTTAGTTCAAATTGATAATATATTTATTACATTCGTACCTTTAAACGTATTCCATTTTTCATATTTCCAATTTTATTCTGCTACTGCAAGCCCATTTTTAGAATTTTAAAAATATTTTAATTTTTTGACATTTTCACCTGTACCCGGCATCATGGTATTTTTCATGTCAAAAATTTTATATTTTTAGTTCAAATTGATAATATGTTTATTACATTCATACCTTTAAACGTATTCCATTTTGCAAATTTCCAATTTTATTCTGCTACTGCAAGCCCATTTTTAGAATTTTAAAAATATTTTAATTTTTTGACATTTTCACCTGTACTATACATCAGGGTATTTTTCAGGTGGAAAATTTTATATTTTTAGTTTAAGTTAATAATATATTCATTACATTCGTACCTTTAAACGTATTTCATTTTTCATATTTCCAATTTTATTCTGCTACTGCAAGCCCATTTTTGAATTTTCAAAAATTTTAAATTTTTTCATATTTTCACCTGTACCCGGCATCATGGTATTTTTCACGTCAAAAATTTTATATTTTTAGTTCCAATTGATAATATATTTATTACATTCGTACCTTTAAACGTATTCCATTTTTCATATTTCCAATTTTATTCTGCTACTGCAAGCCCATTTTTAGAATTTTAAAAATATTTTAATTTTTTGACATTTTCACCTGTACCCGGCATCATGGTATTTTTCAGGTCGAAAATTTTATATTTTTATTTTAAGTTAATAATATATTTATTACATTCGTACCTTTAAACGTATTCCATTTTTCATATTTCCAATTTTATTCTGCTACTGCAAGCCCATTTTTAGAATTTTAAAAATATTTTAATTTTTTGACATTTTCACCTGTACCCGGCATCATGGTATTTTTCATGTCAAAAATTTTATATTTTTAGTTCAAATTGATAATATGTTTATTACATTCATACCTTTAAACGTATTCCATTTTTCAAATTTCCAATTTTATTCTGCTACTGCAAGCCCATTTTTAGAATTTTAAAAATATTTTAATTTTTTGACATTTTCACCTGTACTATACATCAGGGTATTTTTCTGGTCGAAAATTTTATATTTTTATTTTAAATTAATAATATATTTATTACATTCGTACCTTTAAACGTATTCCATTTTTCATATTTCCAATTTTATTCTGCTACTGCAAGCCCATTTTTAGAATTTTAAAAATATTTTAATTTTTTGACATTTTCACCTGTACCCGGCATCATGGTATTTTTCAGGTCGAAAATTTTATATTTTTAGTTCAAATTGATAATATGTTTATTACATTCGTACCTTTAAATGTATTCCATTTTTCAAATTTCCAATTTTATTCTGCTACTGCAAGCCCATTTTTGAATTTTCAAAAATTTTAAATTTTTTCATATTTTCACCTGTACCCGGCATCATGGTATTTTTCACATCAAAAATTTTATATTTTTAGTTCAAATTGATAATATATTTATTACATTCGTACCTTTAAACGTATTCCATTTTGCAAATTTCCAATTTTATTCTGCTACTGCAAGCCCATTTTTAGAATTTTAAAAATATTTTAATTTTTTGACATTTTCACCTGTACTATACATCAGGGTATTTTTCAGGTGGAAAATTTTATATTTTTAGTTTAAGTTAATAATATATTCATTACATTCGTACCTTTAAACGTATTTCATTTTTCATATTTCCAATTTTATTCTGCTACTGCAAGCCCATTTTTGAATTTTCAAAAATTTTAAATTTTTTCATATTTTCACCTGTACCCGGCATCATGGTATTTTTCACGTCAAAAATTTTATATTTTTAGTTCCAATTGATAATATATTTATTACATTCGTACCTTTAAACGTATTCCATTTTTCATATTTCCAATTTTATTCTGCTACTGCAAGCCCATTTTTAGAATTTTAAAAATATTTTAATTTTTTGACATTTTCACCTGTACCCGGCATCATGGTATTTTTCAGGTCGAAAATTTTATATTTTTATTTTAAGTTAATAATATATTTATTACATTCGTACCTTTAAACGTATTTCATTTTTCATATTTCCAATTTTATTCTGCTACTGCAAGCCCATTTTTAGAATTTTAAAAATATTTTAATTTTTTGACATTTTCACCTGTACCCGGCATCATGGTATTTTTCAGGTCGAAAATTTTATATTTTTAGTTCAAATTGATAATATGTTTATTACATTCGTACCTTTAAATGTATTCCATTTTTCAAATTTCCAATTTTATTCTGCTACTGCAAGCCCATTTTTGAATTTTCAAAAATTTTAAATTTTTTCATATTTTCACCTGTACCCGGCATCATGGTATTTTTCACATCAAAAATTTTATATTTTTAGTTCAAATTGATAATATATTTATTACATTCGTACCTTTAAACGTATTCCATTTTTCATATTTCCAATTTTATTCTGCTACTGCAAGCCCATTTTTAGAATTTTAAAAATATTTTAATTTTTTGACATTTTCACCTGTACTATACATCAGGGTATTTTTCAGGTGGAAAATTTTATATTTTTAGTTTAAGTTAATAATATATTCATTACATTCGTACCTTTAAACGTATTTCATTTTTCATATTTCCAATTTTATTCTGCTACTGCAAGCCCATTTTTGAATTTTCAAAAATTTTAAATTTTTTCATATTTTCACCTGTACCCGGCATCATGGTATTTTTCACGTCAAAAATTTTATATTTTTAGTTCCAATTGATAATATATTTATTACATTCGTACCTTTAAACGTATTCCATTTTTCATATTTCCAATTTTATTCTGCTACTGCAAGCCCATTTTTAGAATTTTAAAAATATTTTAATTTTTTGACATTTTCACCTGTACCCGGCATCATGGTATTTTTCAGGTCGAAAATTTTATATTTTTATTTTAAGTTAATAATATATTTATTACATTCGTACCTTTAAACGTATTTCATTTTTCATATTTCCAATTTTATTCTGCTACTGCAAGCCCATTTTTAGAATTTTAAAAATATTTTAATTTTTTGACATTTTCACCTGTACCCGGCATCATGGTATTTTTCAGGTCGAAAATTTTATATTTTTAGTTCAAATTGATAATATGTTTATTACATTCGTACCTTTAAATGTATTCCATTTTTCAAATTTCCAATTTTATTCTGCTACTGCAAGCCCATTTTTGAATTTTCAAAAATTTTAAATTTTTTCATATTTTCACCTGTACCCGGCATCATGGTACTTTTCACATCAAAAATTTTATATTTTTAGTTCAAATTGATAATATATTTATTACATTCGTACCTTTAAACGTATTCCATTTTTCATATTTCCAATTTTATTCTGCTACTGCAAGCCCATTTTTAGAATTTTAAAAATATTTTAATTTTTTGACATTTTCACCTGTACCCGGCATCATGGTATTTTTCATGTCAAAAATTTTATATTTTTAGTTCAAATTGATAATATGTTTATTACATTCATACCTTTAAACGTATTCCATTTTGCAAATTTCCAATTTTATTCTGCTACTGCAAGCCCATTTTTAGAATTTTAAAAATATTTTAATTTTTTGACATTTTCACCTGTACTATACATCAGGGTATTTTTCAGGTGGAAAATTTTATATTTTTAGTTTAAGTTAATAATATATTCATTACATTCGTACCTTTAAACGTATTTCATTTTTCATATTTCCAATTTTATTCTGCTACTGCAAGCCCATTTTTGAATTTTCAAAAATTTTAAATTTTTTCATATTTTCACCTGTACCCGGCATCATGGTATTTTTCACGTCAAAAATTTTATATTTTTAGTTCCAATTGATAATATATTTATTACATTCGTACCTTTAAACGTATTCCATTTTTCATATTTCCAATTTTATTCTGCTACTGCAAGCCCATTTTTAGAATTTTAAAAATATTTTAATTTTTTGACATTTTCACCTGTACCCGGCATCATGGTATTTTTCAGGTCGAAAATTTTATATTTTTATTTTAAGTTAATAATATATTTATTACATTCGTACCTTTAAACGTATTCCATTTTTCATATTTCCAATTTTATTCTGCTACTGCAAGCCCATTTTTAGAATTTTAAAAATATTTTAATTTTTTGACATTTTCACCTGTACCCGGCATCATGGTATTTTTCATGTCAAAAATTTTATATTTTTAGTTCAAATTGATAATATGTTTATTACATTCATACCTTTAAACGTATTCCATTTTTCAAATTTCCAATTTTATTCTGCTACTGCAAGCCCATTTTTAGAATTTTAAAAATATTTTAATTTTTTGACATTTTCACCTGTACTATACATCAGGGTATTTTTCTGGTCGAAAATTTTATATTTTTATTTTAAATTAATAATATATTTATTACATTCGTACCTTTAAACGTATTCCATTTTTCATATTTCCAATTTTATTCTGCTACTGCAAGCCCATTTTTAGAATTTTAAAAATATTTTAATTTTTTGACATTTTCACCTGTACCCGGCATCATGGTATTTTTCAGGTCGAAAATTTTATATTTTTAGTTCAAATTGATAATATGTTTATTACATTCGTACCTTTAAATGTATTCCATTTTTCAAATTTCCAATTTTATTCTGCTACTGCAAGCCCATTTTTGAATTTTCAAAAATTTTAAATTTTTTCATATTTTCACCTGTACCCGGCATCATGGTATTTTTCACATCAAAAATTTTATATTTTTAGTTCAAATTGATAATATATTTATTACATTCGTACCTTTAAACGTATTCCATTTTTCATATTTCCAATTTTATTCTGCTACTGCAAGCCCATTTTTAGAATTTTAAAAATATTTTAATTTTTTGACATTTTCACCTGTACCCGGCATCATGGTATTTTTCATGTCAAAAATTTTATATTTTTAGTTCAAATTGATAATATGTTTATTACATTCATACCTTTAAACGTATTCCATTTTTCAAATTTCCAATTTTATTCTGCTACTGCAAGCCCATTTTTGAATTTTCAAATATTTTAAATTTTTTCATATTTTCACCTGTACCCGGCATCATGGTATTTTTCACATCAAAAATTTTATATTTTTTGTTCCAATTGATAATATATTTATTACATTCGTACCTTTAAACGTATTCCATTTTTCATATTTCCAATTTTATTCTGCTACTGCAAGCCCATTTTTAGAATTTTAAAAATATTTTAATTTTTTGACATTTTCACCTGTACCCGGCATCATGGTATTTTTCAGGTCGAAAATTTTATATTTTTATTTTAAGTTAATAATATATTTATTACATTCGTACCTTTAAACGTATTCCATTTTTCATATTTCCAATTTTATTCTGCTACTGCAAGCCCATTTTTAGAATTTTAAAAATATTTTAATTTTTTGACATTTTCACCTGTACCCGGCATCATGGTATTTTTCATGTCAAAAATTTTATATTTTTAGTTCAAATTGATAATATGTTTATTACATTCATACCTTTAAACGTATTCCATTTTTCAAATTTCCAATTTTATTCTGCTACTGCAAGCCCATTTTTGAATTTTCAAAAATTTTAAATTTTTTCATATTTTCACCTGTACCCGGCATCATGGTATTTTTCACATCAAAAATTTTATATTTTTAGTTCAAATTGATAATATATTTATTACATTCGTACCTTTAAACGTATTCCATTTTTCATATTTCCAATTTTATTCTGCTACTGCAAGCCCATTTTTAGAATTTTAAAAATATTTTAATTTTTTGACATTTTCACCTGTACCCGGCATCATGGTATTTTTCAGGTCGAAAATTTTATATTTTTATTTTAAGTTAATAATATATTTATTACATTCGTACATTTAAACGTATTCCATTTTTCAAATTTCCAATTTTATTCTGCTGCTGCAAGCCCATTTTTAGAATTTTAAAAATATTTTAATTTTTTGACATTTTCACCTGTACTATACATCAGGGTATTTTTCAGGTGGAAAATTTTATATTTTTAGTTTAAGTTAATAATATATTCATTACATTCGTACCTTTAAACGTATTTCATTTTTCATATTTCCAATTTTATTCTGCTACTGCAAGCCCATTTTTGAATTTTCAAAAATTTTAAATTTTTTCATATTTTCACCTGTACCCGGCATCATGGTATTTTTCACGTCAAAAATTTTATATTTTTAGTTCCAATTGATAATATATTTATTACATTCGTACCTTTAAACGTATTCCATTTTTCATATTTCCAATTTTATTCTGCTACTGCAAGCCCATTTTTAGAATTTTAAAAATATTTTAATTTTTTGACATTTTCACCTGTACCCGGCATCATGGTATTTTTCAGGTCGAAAATTTTATATTTTTATTTTAAGTTAATAATATATTTATTACATTCGTACCTTTAAACGTATTTCATTTTTCATATTTCCAATTTTATTCTGCTACTGCAAGCCCATTTTTAGAATTTTAAAAATATTTTAATTTTTTGACATTTTCACCTGTACCCGGCATCATGGTATTTTTCAGGTCGAAAATTTTATATTTTTAGTTCAAATTGATAATATGTTTATTACATTCGTACCTTTAAATGTATTCCATTTTTCAAATTTCCAATTTTATTCTGCTACTGCAAGCCCATTTTTGAATTTTCAAAAATTTTAAATTTTTTCATATTTTCACCTGTACCCGGCATCATGGTATTTTTCACATCAAAAATTTTATATTTTTAGTTCAAATTGATAATATATTTATTACATTCGTACCTTTAAACGTATTCCATTTTTCATATTTCCAATTTTATTCTGCTACTGCAAGCCCATTTTTAGAATTTTAAAAATATTTTAATTTTTTGACATTTTCACCTGTACCCGGCATCATGGTATTTTTCATGTCAAAAATTTTATATTTTTAGTTCAAATTGATAATATGTTTATTACATTCATACCTTTAAACGTATTCCATTTTTCAAATTTCCAATTTTATTCTGCTACTGCAAGCCCATTTTTGAATTTTCAAAAATTTTAAATTTTTTCATATTTTCACCTGTACCCGGCATCATGGTATTTTTCACATCAAAAATTTTATATTTTTAGTTCAAATTGATAATATATTTATTGCATTCGTAAATTTAAACGTATTCCATTTTTCATATTTCCAATTTTATTCTGCTACTGCAAGCCCATTTTTAGAATTTTAAAAATATTTTAATTTTTTGACATTTTCACCTGTACCCGGCATCATGGTATTTTTCAGGTCGAAAATTTTATATTTTTATTTTAAGTTAATAATATATTTATTACATTCGTACCTTTAAACGTATTCCATTTTTCAAATTTCCAATTTTATTCTGCTACTGCAAGCCCATTTTTAGAATTTTAAAAATATTTTAATTTTTTGACATTTTCACCTGTACTATACATCAGGGTATTTTTCAGGTGGAAAATTTTATATTTTTAGTTTAAGTTAATAATATATTCATTACATTCGTACCTTTAAACGTATTTCATTTTTCATATTTCCAATTTTATTCTGCTACTGCAAGCCCATTTTTGAATTTTCAAAAATTTTAAATTTTTTCATATTTTCACCTGTACCCGGCATCATGGTATTTTTCACGTCAAAAATTTTATATTTTTAGTTCCAATTGATAATATATTTATTACATTCGTACCTTTAAACATATTCCATTTTTCATATTTCCAATTTTATTCTGCTACTGCAAGCCCATTTTTAGAATTTTAAAAATATTTTAATTTTTTGACATTTTCACCTGTACCCGGCATCATGGTATTTTTCAGGTCGAAAATTTTATATTTTTATTTTAAGTTAATAATATATTTATTACATTCGTACCTTTAAACGTATTTCATTTTTCATATTTCCAATTTTATTCTGCTACTGCAAGCCCATTTTTAGAATTTTAAAAATATTTTAATTTTTTGACATTTTCACCTGTACCCGGCATCATGGTATTTTTCAGGTCGAAAATTTTATATTTTTAGTTCAAATTGATAATATGTTCATTACATTCGTACCTTTAAACGTATTCCATTTTTCAAATTTCCAATTTTATTCTGCTACTGCAAGCCCATTTTTGAATTTTCAAAAATTTTAAATTTTTTCATATTTTCACCTGTACCCGGCATCATGGTATTTTTCAGGTCGAAAATTTTATATTTTTAGTTCAAATTGATAATATGTTTATTACATTCGTACCTTTAAACGTATTCCATCTTTCAAATTTCCAATTTTATTCTGCTACTGCAAGCCCATTTTTGAATTTTCAAAAATTTTAAATTTTTTCATATTTTCACCTGTACCCGGCATCATGGTATTTTTCACATCAAAAATTTTATATTTTTAGTTCAAATTGATAATATATTTATTACATTCGTACCTTTAAACGTATTCCATTTTTCATATTTCCAATTTTATTCTGCTACTGCAAGCCCATTTTTAGAATTTTAAAAATATTTTAATTTTTTGACATTTTCACCTGTACCCGGCATCATGGTATTTTTCATGTCAAAAATTTTATATTTTTAGTTCAAATTGATAATATGTTTATTACATTCATACCTTTAAACGTATTCCATTTTTCAAATTTCCAATTTTATTCTGCTACTGCAAGCCCATTTTTGAATTTTCAAAAATTTTAAATTTTTTCATATTTTCACCTGTACCCGGCATCATGGTATTTTTCACATCAAAAATTTTATATTTTTAGTTCAAATTGATAATATATTTATTGCATTCGTAAATTTAAACGTATTCCATTTTTCATATTTCCAATTTTATTCTGCTACTGCAAGCCCATTTTTAGAATTTTAAAAATATTTTAATTTTTTGACATTTTCACCTGTACCCGGCATCATGGTATTTTTCAGGTCGAAAATTTTATATTTTTATTTTAAGTTAATAATATATTTATTACATTCGTACCTTTAAACGTATTCCATTTTTCAAATTTCCAATTTTATTCTGCCACTGCAAGCCCATTTTTAGAATTTTAAAAATATTTTAATTTTTTGACATTTTCACCTGTACTATACATCAGGGTATTTTTCAGGTGGAAAATTTTATATTTTTAGTTTAAGTTAATAATATATTCATTACATTCGTACCTTTAAACGTATTTCATTTTTCATATTTCCAATTTTATTCTGCTACTGCAAGCCCATTTTTGAATTTTCAAAAATTTTAAATTTTTTCATATTTTCACCTGTACCCGGCATCATGGTATTTTTCACGTCAAAAATTTTATATTTTTAGTTCCAATTGATAATATATTTATTACATTCGTACCTTTAAACGTATTCCATTTTTCATATTTCCAATTTTATTCTGCTACTGCAAGCCCATTTTTAGAATTTTAAAAATATTTTAATTTTTTGACATTTTCACCTGTACCCGGCATCATGGTATTTTTCACATCGAAAATTTTATATTTTTATTTTAAGTTAATAATATATTTATTACATTCGTACCTTTAAACGTATTTCATTTTTCATATTTCCAATTTTATTCTGCTACTGCAAGCCCATTTTTAGAATTTTAAAAATATTTTAATTTTTTGACATTTTCACCTGTACCCGGCATCATGGTATTTTTCAGGTCGAAAATTTTATATTTTTAGTTCAAATTGATAATATGTTTATTACATTCGTACCTTTAAATGTATTCCATTTTTCAAATTTCCAATTTTATTCTGCTACTGCAAGCCCATTTTTGAATTTTCAAAAATTTTAAATTTTTTCATATTTTCACCTGTACCCGGCATCATGGTATTTTTCACATCAAAAATTTTATATTTTTAGTTCAAATTGATAATATATTTATTACATTCGTACCTTTAAACGTATTCCATTTTTCATATTTCCAATTTTATTCTGCTACTGCAAGCCCATTTTTAGAATTTTAAAAATATTTTAATTTTTTGACATTTTCACCTGTACCCGGCATCATGGTATTTTTCATGTCAAAAATTTTATATTTTTAGTTCAAATTGATAATATGTTTATTACATTCATACCTTTAAACGTATTCCATTTTTCAAATTTCCAATTTTATTCTGCTACTGCAAGCCCATTTTTAGAATTTTAAAAATATTTTAATTTTTTGACATTTTCACCTGTACTATACATCAGGGTATTTTTCAGGTGGAAAATTTTATATTTTTAGTTTAAGTTAATAATATATTCATTACATTCGTACCTTTAAACGTATTTCATTTTTCATATTTCCAATTTTATTCTGCTACTGCAAGCCCATTTTTGAATTTTCAAAAATTTTAAATTTTTTCATATTTTCACCTGTACCCGGCATCATGGTATTTTTCACGTCAAAAATTTTATATTTTTAGTTCCAATTGATAATATATTTATTACATTCGTACCTTTAAACGTATTCCATTTTTCATATTTCCAATTTTATTCTGCTACTGCAAGCCCATTTTTAGAATTTTAAAAATATTTTAATTTTTTGACATTTTCACCTGTACCCGGCATCATGGTATTTTTCAGGTCGAAAATTTTATATTTTTATTTTAAGTTAATAATATATTTATTACATTCGTACCTTTAAACGTATTCCATTTTTCATATTTCCAATTTTATTCTGCTACTGCAAGCCCATTTTTAGAATTTTAAAAATATTTTAATTTTTTGACATTTTCACCTGTACCCGGCATCATGGTATTTTTCATGTCAAAAATTTTATATTTTTAGTTCAAATTGATAATATGTTTATTACATTCATACCTTTAAACGTATTCCATTTTTCAAATTTCCAATTTTATTCTGCTACTGCAAGCCCATTTTTAGAATTTTAAAAATATTTTAATTTTTTGACATTTTCACCTATACTATACATCAGGGTATTTTTCAGGTGGAAAATTTTATATTTTTAGTTTAAGTTAATAATATATTCATTACATTCGTACCTTTAAACGTATTTCATTTTTCATGTTTCCAATTTTATTCTGCTACTGCAAGGCCATTTTTAGAATTTTAAAAATATTTTAATTTTTTGACATTTTCACCTGTACTATACATCAGGGTATTTTTCTGGTCGAAAATTTTATATTTTTATTTTAAATTAATAATATATTTATTACATTCGTACCTTTAAACGTATTCCATTTTTCATATTTCCAATTTTATTCTGCTACTGCAAGCCCATTTTTAGAATTTTAAAAATATTTTAATTTTTTGACATTTTCACCTGTACCCGGCATCATGGTATTTTTCAGGTCGAAAATTTTATATTTTTATTTTAAGTTAATAATATATTTATTACATTCGTACCTTTAAACGTATTTCATTTTTCATATTTCCAATTTTATTCTGCTACTGCAAGCCCATTTTTAGAATTTTAAAAATATTTTAATTTTTTGACATTTTCACCTGTACCCGGCATCATGGTATTTTTCAGGTCGAAAATTTTATATTTTTAGTTCAAATTGATAATATGTTTATTACATTCGTACCTTTAAATGTATTCCATTTTTCAAATTTCCAATTTTATTCTGCTACTGCAAGCCCATTTTTGAATTTTCAAAAATTTTAAATTTTTTCATATTTTCACCTGTACCCGGCATTATGGTATTTTTCACATCGAAAATTTTATATTTTTAGTTCAAATTGATAATATATTTATTACATTCGTACCTTTAAACGTATTCCATTTTTCATATTTCCAATTTTATTCTGCTACTGCAAGCCCATTTTTAGAATTTTAAAAATATTTTAATTTTTTGACATTTTCACCTGTACCCGGCATCATGGTATTTTTCAGGTCGAAAATTTTATATTTTTATTTTAAATTAATAATATATTTATTACATTCGTATCTTTAAACGTATTCCATTTTTCATATTTCGAATTTTATTCTGCTACTGCAATCCCATTTTTAGAATTTTAAAAATATTTTAATTTTTTGACATTTTCACCTGTACTATACATCAGGGTATTTTTCAGGTCGAAAATTTTATATTTTTAGTTTAAGTTAATAATATATTTATTACATTCGTACCTTTAAACGTATTCCATTTTTCATATTTCCAATTTTATTCTGCTACTGCAAGCCCATTTTTGAATTTTCAAAAATTTTAAATTTTTTCATATTTTCACCTGTACCCGGCATCATGGTATTTTTCATGTCAAAAATTTTATATTTTTAGTTCAAATTGATAATATGTTTATTACATTCGTACCTTTAAACGTATTCCATTTTTCAAATTTCCAATTTTATTCTGCTACTGCAAGCCCATTTTTGAATTTTCAAAAATTTTAAATTTTTTCATATTTTCACCTGTACCCGGCATCATGGTATTTTTCAGGTCGAAAATTTTATATTTTTATTTTAAATTAATAATATATTTATTACATTCGTACCTTTAAACGTATTCCATTTTTCATATTTCCAATTTTATTCTCCTACTGCAAGCCCATTTTTAGAATTTTAAAAATATTTTAATTTTTTGACATTTTCACCTGTACCCGGCATCATGGTTTTTTTCATGTCAAAAATTTTATATTTTTAGTTCAAATTGATAATATGTTTATTACATTCGTACCTTTAAACGTATTCCATTTTTCATATTTCCAATTATATTCTGCTACTGCAAGCCCATTTTTAGAATTTTAAAAATATTTTAATTTTTTGACATTTTCACCTGTACCCGGCATCATGGTATTTTTCAGGTCGAAAATTTTATATTTTTATTTTAAGTTAATAATATATTTATTACATTCGTACCTTTAAACGTATTTCATTTTTCATATTTCCAATTTTATTCTGCTACTGCAAGCCCATTTTTAGAATTTTAAAAATATTTTAATTTTTTGACATTTTCACCTGTACCCGGCATCATGGTATTTTTCAGGTCGAAAATTTTATATTTTTAGTTCAAATTGATAATATGTTTATTACATTCGTACCTTTAAATGTATTCCATTTTTCAAATTTCCAATTTTATTCTGCTACTGCAAGCCCATTTTTGAATTTTCAAAAATTTTAAATTTTTTCATATTTTCACCTGTACCCGGCATCATGGTATTTTTCACATCAAAAATTTTATATTTTTAGTTCAAATTGATAATATATTTATTACATTCGTACCTTTAAACGTATTCCATTTTTCATATTTCCAATTTTATTCTGCTACTGCAAGCCCATTTATAGAATTTTAAAAATATTTTAATTTTTTGACATTTTCACCTGTACCCGGCATCATGGTATTTTTCATGTCAAAAATTTTATATTTTTAGTTCAAATTGATAATATGTTTATTACATTCATACCTTTAAACGTATTCCATTTTTCAAATTTCCAATTTTATTCTGCTACTGCAAGCCCATTTTTAGAATTTTAAAAATATTTTAATTTTTTGACATTTTCACCTGTACTATACATCAGGGTATTTTTCAGGTGGAAAATTTTATATTTTTAGTTTAAGTTAATAATATATTCATTACATTCGTACCTTTAAACGTATTTCATTTTTCATATTTCCAATTTTATTCTGCTACTGCAAGCCCATTTTTGAATTTTCAAAAATTTTAAATTTTTTCATATTTTCACCTGTACCCGGCATCATGGTATTTTTCACGTCAAAAATTTTATATTTTTAGTTCCAATTGATAATATATTTATTACATTCGTACCTTTAAACGTATTCCATTTTTCATATTTCCAATTTTATTCTGCTACTGCAAGCCCATTTTTAGAATTTTAAAAATATTTTAATTTTTTGACATTTTCACCTGTACCCGGCATCATGGTATTTTTCAGGTCGAAAATTTTATATTTTTATTTTAAGTTAATAATATATTTATTACATTCGTACCTTTAAACGTATTCCATTTTTCATATTTCCAATTTTATTCTGCTACTGCAAGCCCATTTTTAGAATTTTAAAAATATTTTAATTTTTTGACATTTTCACCTGTACCCGGCATCATGGTATTTTTCATGTCAAAAATTTTATATTTTTAGTTCAAATTGATAATATGTTTATTACATTCATACCTTTAAACGTATTCCATTTTTCAAATTTCCAATTTTATTCTGCTACTGCAAGCCCATTTTTAGAATTTTAAAAATATTTTAATTTTTTGACATTTTCACCTATACTATACATCAGGGTATTTTTCAGGTGGAAAATTTTATATTTTTAGTTTAAGTTAATAATATATTCATTACATTCGTACCTTTAAACGTATTTCATTTTTCATATTTCCAATTTTATTCTGCTACTGCAAGCCCATTTTTAGAATTTTAAAAATATTTTAATTTTTTGACATTTTCACCTGTACTATACATCAGGGTATTTTTCTGGTCGAAAATTTTATATTTTTATTTTAAATTAATAATATATTTATTACATTCGTACCTTTAAACGTATTCCATTTTTCATATTTCCAATTTTATTCTGCTACTGCAAGCCCATTTTTAGAATTTTAAAAATATTTTAATTTTTTGACATTTTCACCTGTACCCGGCATCATGGTATTTTTCTGGTCGAAAATTTTATATTTTTAGTTTAAGTTAATAATATATTTATTACATTCGTACCTTTAAACGTATTCCATTTTTCATATTTCCAATTTTATTCTGCTACTGCAAGCCCATTTTTGAATTTTCAAAAATTTTAAATTTTTTCATATTTTCACCTGTACCCGGCATCATGGTATTTTTCATGTCAAAAATTTTATATTTTTAGTTCAAATTGATAATATGTTTATTACATTCGTACCTTTAAACGTATTCCATTTTTCAAATTTCCAATTTTATTCTGCTACTGCAAGCCCATTTTTGAATTTTCAAAAATTTTAAATTTTTTCATATTTTCACCTGTACCCGGCATCATGGTATTTTTCAGGTCGAAAATTTTATATTTTTATTTTAAATTAATAATATATTTATTACATTCGTACCTTTAAACGTATTCCATTTTTCATATTTCCAATTTTATTCTCCTACTGCAAGCCCATTTTTAGAATTTTAAAAATATTTTAATTTTTTGACATTTTCACCTGTACCCGGCATCATGGTTTTTTTCATGTCAAAAATTTTATATTTTTAGTTCAAATTGATAATATGTTTATTACATTCGTACCTTTAAACGTATTCCATTTTTCATATTTCCAATTATATTCTGCTACTGCAAGCCCATTTTTAGAATTTTAAAAATATTTTAATTTTTTGACATTTTCACCTGTACCCGGCATCATGGTATTTTTCAGGTCGAAAATTTTATATTTTTATTTTAAATTAATAATATATTTATTACATTCGTACCTTTAAACGTATTTCATTTTTCATATTTCCAATTTTATTCTGCTACTGCAAGCCCATTTTTGAATTTTCAAAAATTTTAATTTTTTGACATTTCCACCTGAACCCGGCATCAGGGTATTTTTCAGGTGGAAAATTTTATATTTTTAGTTTAAGTTAATAATATATTCATTACATTCGTACCTTTAAACGTATTTCATTTTTCATATTTCCAATTTTATTCTGCTACAGCAAGCCCATTTTTGAATTTTCAAAAATTTTAAATTTTTTCATATTTTCACCTGTACCCGGCATCATGGTATTTTTCACGTCGAAAATTTTATATTTTTAGTTCCAATTGATAATATATTTATTACATTCGTACCTTTAAACGTATTCCATTTTTCATATTTCCAATTTTATTCTGCTACTGCAAGCCCATTTTTAGAATTTTAAAAATATTTTAATTTTTTGACATTTTCACCTGTACCCGGCATCATGGTATTTTTCAGGTCGAAAATTTTATATTTTTATTTTAAGTTAATAATATATTTATTACATTCGTACCTTTAAACGTATTCCATTTTTCATATTTCCAATTTTATTCTGCTACTGCAAGCCCATTTTTGAATTTTCAAAAATTTTAAATTTTTTCATATTTTCACCTGTACCCAGCATCATGGTATTTTTCATGTCGAAAATTTTATATTTTTAGTTCAAATTGATAATATGTTTATTACATTCGTACCTTTAAACGTATTCCATTTTTCAAATTTCCAATTTTATTCTGCTACTGCAAGCCCATTTTTAGAATTTTCAAAAATTTTAAATATTTTCATATTTTCACCTGTACCCGGCATCATGGTATTTTTCAGGTCGAAAATTTTATATTTTTATTTTAAATTAATAATATATTTATTACATTCGTACCTTTAAACGTATTCCATTTTTCATATTTCCAATTTTATTCTCCTACTGCAAGCCCATTTTTAGAATTTTAAAAATATTTTAATTTTTTGACATTTTCACCTGTACCCGGCATCATGGTTTTTTTCATGTCAAAAATTTTATATTTTTAGTTCAAATTGATAATATGTTTATTACATTCGTACCTTTAAACGTATTCCATTTTTCAAATTTCCAATTTTATTCTGCTACTGCAAGCCCATTTTTGAATTTTCAAAAATTTTAAATTTTTTCATATTTTCACCTGTACCTGGCATCACGGTATTTTTCACATCGAAAATTTTATATTTTTAGTTCAAATTGATAATATGTTTATTACATTCGTACCTTTAAACGTATTCCATTTTTCATATTTCCAATTATATTCTGCTACTGCAAGCCCATTTTTAGAATTTTAAAAATATTTTAATTTTTTGACATTTTCACCTGTACCCGGCATCATGGTATTTTTCAGGTCGAAAATTTTATATTTTTATTTTAAATTAATAATATATTTATTACATTCGTACCTTTAAACGTATTTCATTTTTCATATTTCCAATTTTATTCTGCTACTGCAAGCCCATTTTTGAATTTTCAAAAATTTTAATTTTTTGACATTTCCACCTGAACCCGGCATCAGGGTATTTTTCAGGTGGAAAATTTTATATTTTTAGTTTAAGTTAATAATATATTCATTACATTCGTACCTTTAAACGTATTTCATTTTTCATATTTCCAATTTTATTCTGCTACAGCAAGCCCATTTTTGAATTTTCAAAAATTTTAAATTTTTTCATATTTTCACCTGTACCCGGCATCATGGTATTTTTCACGTCGAAAATTTTATATTTTTAGTTCCAATTGATAATATATTTATTACATTCGTACCTTTAAACGTATTCCATTTTTCATATTTCCAATTTTATTCTGCTACTGCAAGCCCATTTTTAGAATTTTAAAAATATTTTAATTTTTTGACATTTTCACCTGTACCCGGCATCATGGTATTTTTCAGGTCGAAAATTTTATATTTTTATTTTAAGTTAATAATATATTTATTACATTCGTACCTTTAAACGTATTCCATTTTTCATATTTCCAATTTTATTCTGCTACTGCAAGCCCATTTTTGAATTTTCAAAAATTTTAAATTTTTTCATATTTTCACCTGTACCCAGCATCATGGTATTTTTCATGTCGAAAATTTTATATTTTTAGTTCAAATTGATAATATGTTTATTACATTCGTACCTTTAAACGTATTCCATTTTTCAAATTTCCAATTTTATTCTGCTACTGCAAGCCCATTTTTAGAATTTTCAAAAATTTTAAATATTTTCATATTTTCACCTGTACCCGGCATCATGGTATTTTTCAGGTCGAAAATTTTATATTTTTATTTTAAATTAATAATATATTTATTACATTCGTACCTTTAAACGTATTCCATTTTTCATATTTCCAATTTTATTCTCCTACTGCAAGCCCATTTTTAGAATTTTAAAAATATTTTAATTTTTTGACATTTTCACCTGTACCCGGCATCATGGTTTTTTTCATGTCAAAAATTTTATATTTTTAGTTCAAATTGATAATATGTTTATTACATTCGTACCTTTAAACGTATTCCATTTTTCAAATTTCCAATTTTATTCTGCTACTGCAAGCCCATTTTTGAATTTTCAAAAATTTTAAATTTTTTCATATTTTCACCTGTACCTGGCATCACGGTATTTTTCACATCGAAAATTTTATATTTTTAGTTCAAATTGATAATAAATTTATTACATTCGTACCTTTAAACGTATTCCATTTTTCATATTTCCAATTTTATTCTGCTACTGCAAGCCCATTTTTAGAATTTTAAAAATATTTTAATTTTTTGACATTTTCACCTGTACTATACATCAGGGTACTTTTCTGGTCGAAAATTTTATATTTTTATTTTAAATTAATAATATATTTATTACATTCGTACCTTTAAACGTTTTTCATTTTTCATATTTCCAATTTTATTCTGCTACTGCAAGCCCATTTTTAGAATTTTAAAAATATTTTAATTTTTTGACATTTTCACCTGTACCCGGCATCATGGTATTTTTCAGGTCGAAAATTTTATATTTTTAGTTCAAATTGATAATATGTTTATTACATTCGTACCTTTAAACGTATTCCATTTTTCAAATTTCCAATTTTATTCTGCTACTGCAAGCCCATTTTTGAATTTTCAAAAATTTTAAATTTTTTCATATTTTCACCTGTACCCGGCATCATGGTATTTTTCACATCAAAAATTTTATATTTTTAGTTCAAATTGATAATATATTTATTACATTCGTACCTTTAAACGTATTTCATTTTTCATATTTCCAATTTTATTCTGCTACTGCAAGCCCATTTTTGAATTTTCAAAAATTTTAAATTTTTTCATATTTTCACCTGTACCCGGCATCATGGTATTTTTCACGTCAAAAATTTTATATTTTTAGTTCCAATTGATAATATATTTATTACATTCGTACCTTTAAACGTATTCCATTTTACATATTTCCAATTTTATTCTGCTACTGCAAGCCCATTTTTAGAATTTTAAAAATATTTTAATTTTTTGACATTTTCACCTGTACCCGGCATCATGGTATTTTTCAGGTCGAAAATTTTATATTTTTATTTTAAGTTAATAATATATTTATTACATTCGTACCTTTAAACGTATTCCATTTTTCATATTTCCAATTTTATTCTGCTACTGCAAGCCCATTTTTAGAATTTTAAAAATATTTTAATTTTTTGACATTTTCACCTGTACCCGGCATCATGGTATTTTTCATGTCAAAAATTTTATATTTTTAGTTCAAATTGATAATATGTTTATTACATTCATACCTTTAAACGTATTCCATTTTTCAAATTTCCAATTTTATTCTGCTACTGCAAGCCCATTTTTAGAATTTTAAAAATATTTTAATTTTTTGACATTTTCACCTATACTATACATCAGGGTATTTTTCAGGTGGAAAATTTTATATTTTTAGTTTAAGTTAATAATATATTCATTACATTCGTACCTTTAAACGTATTTCATTTTTCATATTTCCAATTTTATTCTGCTACTGCAAGCCCATTTTTAGAATTTTAAAAATATTTTAATTTTTTGACATTTTCACCTGTACTATACATCAGGGTATTTTTCTGGTCGAAAATTTTATATTTTTATTTTAAATTAATAATATATTTATAACATTCGTACCTTTAAACGTATTCCATTTTTCATATTTCCAATTTTATTCTGCTACTGCAAGCCCATTTTTAGAATTTTAAAAATATTTTAATTTTTTGACATTTTCACCTGTACCCGGCATCATGGTATTTTTCAGGTCGAAAATTTTATATTTTTAGTTTAAGTTAATAATATATTTATTACATTCGTACCTTTAAACGTATTTCATTTTTCATATTTCCAATTTTATTCTGCTACTGCAAGCCCATTTTTAGAATTTTAAAAATATTTTAATTTTTTGACATTTTCACCTGTACCCGGCATCATGGTATTTTTCAGGTCGAAAATTTTATATTTTTAGTTCAAATTGATAATATGTTTATTACATTCGTACCTTTAAACGTATTCCATTTTTCAAATTTCCAATTTTATTCTGCTACTGCAAACCCATTTTTGAATTTTCAAAAATTTTAAATTTTTTCATATTTTCACCTGTACCCGGCATTATGGTATTTTTCACATCGAAAATTTTATATTTTTAGTTCAAATTGATAATATATTTATTACATTCGTACCTTTAAACGTATTCCATTTTTCATATTTCCAATTTTATTCTGCTACTGCAAGCCCATTTTTAGAATTTTAAAAATATTTTAATTTTTTGACATTTTCACCTGTACCCGGCATCATGGTATTTTTCAGGTCGAAAATTTTATATTTTTATTTTAAATTAATAATATATTTATTACATTCGTATCTTTAAACGTATTCCATTTTTCATATTTCGAATTTTATTCTGCTACTGCAATCCCATTTTTAGAATTTTAAAAATATTTTAATTTTTTGACATTTTCACCTGTACTATACATCAGGGTATTTTTCAGGTCGAAAATTTTATATTTTTAGTTTAAGTTAATAATATATTTATTACATTCGTACCTTTAAACGTATTCCATTTTTCATATTTCCAATTTTATTCTGCTACTGCAAGCCCATTTTTGAATTTTCAAAAATTTTAAATTTTTTCATATTTTCACCTGTACCCGGCATCATGGTATTTTTCATGTCAAAAATTTTATATTTTTAGTTCAAATTGATAATATGTTTATTACATTCGTACCTTTAAACGTATTCCATTTTTCAAATTTCCAATTTTATTCTGCTACTGCAAGCCCATTTTTGAATTTTCAAAAATTTTAAATTTTTTCATATTTTCACCTGTACCCGGCATCATGGTATTTTTCAGGTCGAAAATTTTATATTTTTATTTTAAATTAATAATATATTTATTACATTCGTACCTTTAAACGTATTCCATTTTTCATATTTCCAATTTTATTCTCCTACTGCAAGCCCATTTTTAGAATTTTAAAAATATTTTAATTTTTTGACATTTTCACCTGTACCCGGCATCATGGTTTTTTTCATGTCAAAAATTTTATATTTTTAGTTCAAATTGATAATATGTTTATTACATTCGTACCTTTAAACGTATTCCATTTTTCAAATTTCCAATTTTATTCTGCTACTGCAAGCCCATTTTTGAATTTTCAAAAATTTTAAATTTTTTCATATTTTCACCTGTACCCGGCATCACGGTATTTTTCACATCGAAAATTTTATATTTTTAGTTCAAATTGATAATATATTTATTACATTCGTACCTTTAAACGTATTCCATTTTTCATATTTCCAATTTTATTCTGCTACTGCAAGCCCATTTTTAGAATTTTAAAAATATTTTAATTTTTTGACATTTTCACCTGTACTATACATCAGGGTATTTTTCTGGTCGAAAATTTTATATTTTTATTTTAAATTAATAATATATTTATTACATTCGTACCTTTAAACGTATTTCATTTTTCATATTTCCAATTTTATTCTGCTACTGCAAGCCCATTTTTAGAATTTTAAAAATATTTTAATTTTTTGACATTTTCACCTGTACCCGGCATCATGGTATTTTTCATGTCAAAAATTTTATATTTTTAGTTCAAATTGATAATATGTTTATTACATTCGTACCTTTAAATGTATTCCATTTTTCAAATTTCCAATTTTATTCTGCTACTGCAAGCCCATTTTTGAATTTTCAAAAATTTTAAATTTTTTCATATTTTCACCTGTACCCGGCATCACGGTATTTTTCACATGGAAAATTTTATATTTTTAGTTCAAATTGATAATATATTTATTACATTCGTACCTTTAAACGTATTCCATTTTTCATATTTCCAATTTTATTCTGCTACTGCAAGCCCATTTTTAGAATTTTAAAAATATTTTAATTTTTTGACATTTTCACCTGTACTATACATCAGGGTATTTTTCTGGTCGAAAATTTTATATTTTTATTTTAAATTAATAATATATTTATTACATTCGTACCTTTAAACGTATTTCATTTTTCATATTTCCAATTTTATTCTGCTACTGCAAGCCCATTTTTAGAATTTTAAAAATATTTTAATTTTTTGACATTTTCACCTGTACCCGGCATCATGGTATTTTTCAGGTCGAAAATTTTATATTTTTAGTTCAAATTGATAATATGTTTATTACATTCGTACCTTTAAATGTATTCCATTTTTCAAATTTCCAATTTTATTCTGCTACTGCAAGCCCATTTTTGAATTTTCAAAAATTTTAAATTTTTTCATATTTTCACCTGTACCCGGCATCATGGTATTTTTCACATCGAAAATTTTATATTTTTAGTTCAAATTGATAATATATTTATTACATTCGTACCTTTAAACGTATTCCATTTTTCATATTTCCAATTTTATTCTGCTACTGCAAGCCCATTTTTAGAATTTTAAAAATATTTTAATTTTTTGACATTTTCACCTGTACCCGGCATCATGGTATTTTTCAGGTCGAAAATTTTATATTTTTATTTTAAATTAATAATATATTTATTACATTCGTACCTTTAAACGTATTCCATTTTTCATATTTCCAATTTTATTCTCCTACTGCAAGCCCATTTTTAGAATTTTAAAAATATTTTAATTTTTTGACATTTTCACCTGTACTATACATCAGGGTATTTTTCTGGTCGAAAATTTTATATTTTTATTTTAAATTAATAATATATTTATTACATTCGTACCTTTAAACGTATTTCATTTTTCATATTTCCAATTTTATTCTGCTACTGCAAGCCCATTTTTAGAATTTTAAAAATATTTTAATTTTTTGACATTTTCACCTGTACTATACATCAGGGTATTTTTCAGGTGGAAAATTTTATACTTTTAGTTTAAGTTAATAATATATTCATTACATTCGTACCTTTAAACGTATTTCATTTTTCATATTTCCAATTTTATTCTGCTACTGCAAGCCCATTTTTGAATTTTCAAAAATTTTAAATTTTTTCATATTTTCACCTGTACCCGGCATCATGGTATTTTTCACGTCGAAAATTTTATATTTTTAGTTCCAATTGATAATATATTTATTACATTCGTACCTTTAAACGTATTCCATTTTTCATATTTCCAATTTTATTCTGCTACTGCAAGCCCATTTTTAGAATTTTAAAAATATTTTAATTTTTTGAAATTTTCACCTGTACCCGGCATCATGGTATTTTTCAGGTCGAAAATTTTATATTTTTAGTTCAAATTGATAATATGTTTATTACATTCGTACCTTTAAATGTATTCCATTTTTCAAATTTCCAATTTTATTCTGCTACTGCAAGCCCATTTTTGAATTTTCAAAAATTTTAAATTTTTTCATATTTTCACCTGTACCCGGCATCATGGTATTTTTCACATCGAAAATTTTATATTTTTAGTTCCAATTGATAATATATTTATTACATTCGTACCTTTAAACGTATTCCATTTTTCATATTTCCAATTTTATTCTGCTACTGCAATCCCATTTTTAGAATTTTAAAAATATTTTAATTTTTTGACATTTTCACCTGTACTATACATCAGGGTATTTTTCAGGTCGAAAATTTTATATTTTTAGTTTAAGTTAATAATATATTTATTACATTCGTACCTTTAAACGTATTCCATTTTTCATATTTCCAATTTTATTCTGCTACTGCAAGCCCATTTTTGAATTTTCAAAAATTTTAAATTTTTTCATATTTTCACCTGTACCCGGCATCATGGTATTTTTCATGTCAAAAATTTTATATTTTTAGTTCAAATTGATAATATGTTTATTACATTCGTACCTTTAAACGTATTCCATTTTTCAAATTTCCAATTTTATTCTGCTACTGCAAGCCCATTTTTGAATTTTCAAAAATTTTAAATTTTTTCATATTTTCACCTGTACCCGGCATCATGGTATTTTTCAGGTCGAAAATTTTATATTTTTATTTTAAATTAATAATATATTTATTACATTCGTACCTTTAAACGTATTCCATTTTTCATATTTCCAATTTTATTCTCCTACTGCAAGCCCATTTTTAGAATTTTAAAAATATTTTAATTTTTTGACATTTTCACCTGTACCCGGCATCATGGTTTTTTTCATGTCAAAAATTTTATATTTTTAGTTCAAATTGATAATATGTTTATTACATTCGTACCTTTAAACGTATTCCATTTTTCAAATTTCCAATTTTATTCTGCTACTGCAAGCCCATTTTTGAATTTTCAAAAATTTTAAATTTTTTCATATTTTCACCTGTACCCGGCATCACGGTATTTTTCACATCGAAAATTTTATATTTTTAGTTCAAATTGATAATATATTTATTACATTCGTACCTTTAAACGTATTCCATTTTTCATATTTCCAATTTTATTCTGCTACTGCAAGCCCATTTTTAGAATTTTAAAAATATTTTAATTTTTTGACATTTTCACCTGTACTATACATCAGGGTACTTTTCTGGTCGAAAATTTTATATTTTTATTTTAAATTAATAATATATTTATTACATTCGTACCTTTAAACGTTTTTCATTTTTCATATTTCCAATTTTATTCTGCTACTGCAAGCCCATTTTTAGAATTTTAAAAATATTTTAATTTTTTGACATTTTCACCTGTACCCGGCATCATGGTATTTTTCAGGTCGAAAATTTTATATTTTTAGTTCAAATTGATAATATGTTTATTACATTCGTACCTTTAAACGTATTCCATTTTTCAAATTTCCAATTTTATTCTGCTACTGCAAGCCCATTTTTGAATTTTCAAAAATTTTAAATTTTTTCATATTTTCACCTGTACCCGGCATCATGGTATTTTTCAGGTCGAAAATTTTATATTTTTATTTTAAATTAATAATATATTTATTACATTCGTACCTTTAAACGTATTCCATTTTTCATATTTCCAATTTTATTCTCCTACTGCAAGCCCATTTTTAGAATTTTAAAAATATTTTAATTTTTTGACATTTTCACCTGTACCCGGCATCATGGTTTTTTTCATGTCAAAAATTTTATATTTTTAGTTCAAATTGATAATATGTTTATTACATTCGTACCTTTAAACGTATTCCATTTTTCAAATTTCCAATTTTATTCTGCTACTGCAAGCCCATTTTTGAATTTTCAAAAATTTTAAATTTTTTCATATTTTCACCTGTACCCGGCATCACGGTATTTTTCACATCGAAAATTTTATATTTTTAGTTCAAATTGATAATATATTTATTACATTCGTACCTTTAAACGTATTCCATTTTTCATATTTCCAATTTTATTCTGCTACTGCAAGCCCATTTTTAGAATTTTAAAAATATTTTAATTTTTTGACATTTTCACCTGTACTATACATCAGGGTACTTTTCTGGTCGAAAATTTTATATTTTTATTTTAAATTAATAATATATTTATTACATTCGTACCTTTAAACGTTTTTCATTTTTCATATTTCCAATTTTATTCTGCTACTGCAAGCCCATTTTTAGAATTTTAAAAATATTTTAATTTTTTGACATTTTCACCTGTACCCGGCATCATGGTATTTTTCAGGTCGAAAATTTTATATTTTTAGTTCAAATTGATAATATGTTTATTACATTCGTACCTTTAAACGTATTCCATTTTTCAAATTTCCAATTTTATTCTGCTACTGCAAGCCCATTTTTGAATTTTCAAAAATTTTAAATTTTTTCATATTTTCACCTGTACCCGGCATCATGGTATTTTTCACATCAAAAATTTTATATTTTTAGTTCAAATTGATAATATATTTATTACATTCGTACCTTTAAACGTATTCCATTTTTCATATTTCAAATTTTATTCTGCTACTGCAAGCCCATTTTTAGAATTTTAAAAATATTTTAATTTTTTGACATTTTCACCTGTACCCGGCATCATGGTATTTTTCATGTCAAAAATTTTATATTTTTAGTTCAAATTGATAATATGTTTATTACATTCATACCTTTAAACGTATTCCATTTTTCAAATTTCCAATTTTATTCTGCTACTGCAATCCCATTTTTAGAATTTTAAAAATATTTTAATTTTTTGACATTTTCACCTGTACTATACATCAGGGTATTTTTCAGGTGGAAAATTTTATATTTTTAGTTTAAGTTAATAATATATTCATTACATTCGTACCTTTAAACGTATTTCATTTTTCATATTTCCAATTTTATTCTGCTACTGCAAGCCCATTTTTGAATTTTCAAAAATTTTAAATTTTTTCATATTTTCACCTGTACCCGGCATCATGGTATTTTTCACGTCAAAAATTTTATATTTTTAGTTCCAATTGATAATATATTTATTACATTCGTACCTTTAAACGTATTCCATTTTTCATATTTCCAATTTTATTCTCCTACTGCAAGCCCATTTTTAGAATTTTAAAAATATTTTAATTTTTTGACATTTTCACCTGTACCCGGCATCATGGTATTTTTCAGGTCGAAAATTTTATATTTTTATTTTAAGTTAATAATATATTTATTACATTCGTACCTTTAAACGTATTCCATTTTTCATATTTCCAATTTTATTCTGCTACTGCAAGCCCATTTTTAGAATTTTAAAAATATTTTAATTTTTTGACATTTTCACCTGTACCCGGCATCATGGTATTTTTCATGTCAAAAATTTTATATTTTTAGTTCAAATTGATAATATGTTTATTACATTCATACCTTTAAACGTATTCCATTTTTCAAATTTCCAATTTTATTCTGCTACTGCAAGCCCATTTTTAGAATTTTAAAGATATTTTAATTTTTTGACATTTTCACCTATACTATACATCAGGGTATTTTTCAGGTGGAAAATTTTATATTTTTAGTTTAAGTTAATAATATATTCATTACATTCGTACCTTTAAACGTATTTCATTTTTCATATTTCCAATTTTATTCTGCTACTGCAAGCCCATTTTTAGAATTTTAAAAATATTTTAATTTTTTGACATTTTCACCTGTACTATACATCAGGGTATTTTTCTGGTCGAAAATTTTATATTTTTATTTTAAATTAATAATATATTTATAACATTCGTACCTTTAAACGTATTCCATTTTTCATATTTCCAATTTTATTCTGCTACTGCAAGCCCATTTTTAGAATTTTAAAAATATTTTAATTTTTTGACATTTTCACCTGTACCCGGCATCATGGTATTTTTCAGGTCGAAAATTTTATATTTTTAGTTTAAGTTAATAATATATTTATTACATTCGTACCTTTAAACGTATTTCATTTTTCATATTTCCAATTTTATTCTGCTACTGCAAGCCCATTTTTAGAATTTTAAAAATATTTTAATTTTTTGACATTTTCACCTGTACCCGGCATCATGGTATTTTTCAGGTCGAAAATTTTATATTTTTAGTTCAAATTGATAATATGTTTATTAAATTCGTACCTTTAAACGTATTCCATTTTTCAAATTTCCAATTTTATTCTGCTACTGCAAGCCCATTTTTGAATTTTCAAAAATTTTAAATTTTTTCATATTTTCACCTGTACCCGGCATTATGGTATTTTTCACATCGAAAATTTTATATTTTTAGTTCAAATTGATAATATATTTATTACATTCGTACCTTTAAACGTATTCCATTTTTCATATTTCCAATTTTATTCTGCTACTGCAAGCCCATTTTTAGAATTTTAAAAATATTTTAATTTTTTGACATTTTCACCTGTACCCGGCATCATGGTATTTTTCAGGTCGAAAATTTTATATTTTTATTTTAAATTAATAATATATTTATTACATTCGTATCTTTAAACGTATTCCATTTTTCATATTTCGAATTTTATTCTGCTACTGCAATCCCATTTTTAGAATTTTAAAAATATTTTAATTTTTTGACATTTTCACCTGTACTATACATCAGGGTATTTTTCAGGTCGAAAATTTTATATTTTTAGTTTAAGTTAATAATATATTTATTACATTCGTACCTTTAAACGTATTCCATTTTTCATATTTCCAATTTTATTCTGCTACTGCAAGCCCATTTTTGAATTTTCAAAAATTTTAAATTTTTTCATATTTTCACCTGTACCCGGCATCATGGTATTTTTCATGTCAAAAATTTTATATTTTTAGTTCAAATTGATAATATGTTTATTACATTCGTACCTTTAAACGTATTCCATTTTTCAAATTTCCAATTTTATTCTGCTACTGCAAGCCCATTTTTGAATTTTCAAAAATTTTAAATTTTTTCATATTTTCACCTGTACCCGGCATCATGGTATTTTTCAGGTCGAAAATTTTATATTTTTATTTTAAATTAATAATATATTTATTACATTCGTACCTTTAAACGTATTCCATTTTTCATATTTCCAATTTTATTCTCCTACTGCAAGCCCATTTTTAGAATTTTAAAAATATTTTAATTTTTTGACATTTTCACCTGTACCCGGCATCATGGTTTTTTTCATGTCAAAAATTTTATATTTTTAGTTCAAATTGATAATATGTTTATTACATTCGTACCTTTAAACGTATTCCATTTTTCAAATTTCCAATTTTATTCTGCTACTGCAAGCCCATTTTTGAATTTTCAAAAATTTTAAATTTTTTCATATTTTCACCTGTACCCGGCATCACGGTATTTTTCACATCGAAAATTTTATATTTTTAGTTCAAATTGATAATATATTTATTACATTCGTACCTTTAAACGTATTCCATTTTTCATATTTCCAATTTTATTCTGCTACTGCAAGCCCATTTTTAGAATTTTAAAAATATTTTAATTTTTTGAAATTTTCACCTGTACCCGGCATCATGGTATTTTTCAGGTCGAAAATTTTATATTTTTATTTTAAGTTAATAATATATTTATTACATTCGTACCTTTAAACGTATTTCATTTTTCATATTTCCAATTTTATTCTGCTACTGCAAGCCCATTTTTAGAATTTTAAAAATATTTTAATTTTTTGACATTTTCACCTGTACCCGGCATCATGGTATTTTTCAGGTCGAAAATTTTATATTTTTAGTTCAAATTGATAATATGTTTATTACATTCGTACCTTTAAATGTATTCCATTTTTCAAATTTCCAATTTTATTCTGCTACTGCAAGCCCATTTTTGAATTTTCAAAAATTTTAAATTTTTTCATATTTTCACCTGTACCCGGCATTATGGTATTTTTCACATCGAAAATTTTATATTTTTAGTTCCAATTGATAATATATTTATTACATTCGTACCTTTAAACGTATTCCATTTTTCATATTTCCAATTTTATTCTGCTACTGCAAGCAAATTTTTAGAATTTTAAAAATATTTTAATTTTTTGACATTTTCACCTGTACCCGGCATCATGGTATTTTTCAGGTCGAAAATTTTATATTTTTATTTTAAATTAATAATATATTTATTACATTCGTACCTTTAAACGTATTCCATTTTTCATATTTCCAATTTTATTCTGCTACTGCAAGCCCATTTTTAGAATTTTAAAAATATTTTAATTTTTTGACATTTTCACCTGTACCCGGCATCATGGTTTTTTTCATGTCAAAAATTTTATATTTTTAGTTCAAATTGATAATATGTTTATTACATTCGTACCTTTAAACGTATTCCATTTTTCAAATTTGAAATTTTATTCTGCTACTGCAAGCCCATTTTTGAATTTTCAAAAATTTTAAATTTTTTCATATTTTCACCTGTACCCGGCATCACGGTATTTTTCACATCGAAAATTTTATATTTTTAGTTCAAATTGATAATATATTTATTACATTCGTACCTTTAAACGTATTCCATTTTTTATATTTCCAATTTTATTCTTCTACTGCAAGCCCATTTTTAGAATTTTAAAAATATTTTAATTTTTTGACATTTTCACCTGTACTATACATCAGGGTATTTTTCTGGTCGAAAATTTTATATTTTTATTTTAAATTAATAATATATTTATTACATTCGTACCTTTAAACGTATTTCATTTTTCATATTTCCAATTTTATTCTGCTACTGCAAGCCCATTTTTAGAATTTTAAAAATATTTTAATTTTTTGACATTTTCACCTGTACTATACATCAGGGTATTTTTCAGGTGGAAAATTTTATATTTTTAGTTTAAGTTAATAATATATTCATTACATTCGTACCTTTAAACGTATTTCATTTTTAATATTTCCAATTTTATTCTGCTACTGCAAGCCCATTTTTGAATTTTCAAAAATTTTAAATTTTTTCATATTTTCACCTGTACCCAGCATCATGGTATTTTTCACGTCGAAAATTTTATATTTTTAGTTCCAATTGATAATATATTTATTACATTCGTACCTTTAAACGTATTCCATTTTTCATATTTCCAATTTTATTCTGCTACTGCAAGCCCATTTTTAGAATTTTAAAAATATTTTAATTTTTTGACATTTTCACCTGTACTCGGCATCATGGTATTTTTCAGGTCAAAAATTTTATATTTTTATTTTAAATTAATAATATATTTATTACATTCGTAACTTTAAACGTATTCCATTTTTCATATTTCCAATTTTATTCTCCTACTGCAAGCCCATTTTTAGAATTTTAAAAATATTTTAATTTTTTGACATTTTCACCTGTACCCGGCATCATGGTTTTTTTCATGTCAAAAATTTTATATTTTTAGTTCAAATTGATAATATGTTTATTACATTCGTACCTTTAAACGTATTCCATTTTTCAAATTTCCAATTTTATTCTGCTACTGCAAGCCCATTTTTGAATTTTCAAAAATTTTAAATTTTTTCATATTTTCACCTGTACCCGGCATCACGGTATTTTTCACATCGAAAATTTTATATTTTTAGTTCAAATTGATAATATATTTATTACATTCGTACCTTTAAACGTATTCCATTTTTTATATTTCCAATTTTATTCTGCTACTGCAAGCCCATTTTTAGAATTTTAAAAATATTTTAATTTTTTGACATTTTCACCTGTACTATACATCAGGGTATTTTTCTGGTCGAAAATTTTATATTTTTATTTTAAATTAATAATATATTTATTACATTCGTACCTTTAAACGTATTTCATTTTTCATATTTCCAATTTTATTCTGCTACTGCAAGCCCATTTTTAGAATTTTAAAAATATTTTAATTTTTTGACATTTTCACCTGTACTATACATCAGGGTATTTTTCAGGTGGAAAATTTTATATTTTTAGTTTAAGTTAATAATATATTCATTACATTCGTACCTTTAAACGTATTTCATTTTTCATATTTCCAATTTTATTCTGCTACTGCAAGCCCATTTTTGAATTTTCAAAAATTTTAAATTTTTTCATATTTTCACCTGTACCCGGCATCATGGTATTTTTCACGTCGAAAATTTTATATTTTTAGTTCCAATTGATAATATATTTATTACATTCGTACCTTTAAACGTATTCCATTTTTCATATTTCCAATTTTATTCTGCTACTGCAAGCCCATTTTTAGAATTTTAAAAATATTTTAATTTTTTGAAATTTTCACCTGTACCCGGCATCATGGTATTTTTCAGGTCGAAAATTTTATATTTTTATTTTAAGTTAATAATATATTTATTACATTCGTACCTTTAAACGTATTTCATTTTTCATATTTCCAATTTTATTCTGCTACTGCAAGCCCATTTTTAGAATTTTAAAAATATTTTAATTTTTTGACATTTTCACCTGTACCCGGCATCATGGTATTTTTCAGGTCGAAAATTTTATATTTTTAGTTCAAATTGATAATATGTTTATTACATTCGTACCTTTAAACGTATTCCATTTTTCAAATTTCCAATTTTATTCTGCTACTGCAAGCCCATTTTTGAATTTTCAAAAATTTTAAATTTTTTCATATTTTCACCTGTACCCGGCATCACGGTATTTTTCACATCGAAAATTTTATATTTTTAGTTCAAATTGATAATATATTTATTACATTCGTACCTTTAAACATATTCCATTTTTCATATTTCCAATTTTATTCTGCTACTGCAAGCCCATTTTTAGAATTTTAAAAATATTTTAATTTTTTGACATTTTCACCTGTACCCGGCATCATGGTATTTTTCAGGTCGAAAATTTTATATTTTTATTTTAAATTAATAATATATTTATTACATTCGTATCTTTAAACGTATTCCATTTTTCATATTTCGAATTTTATTCTGCTACTGCAATCCCATTTTTAGAATTTTAAAAATATTTTAATTTTTTGACATTTTCACCTGTACTATACATCAGGGTATTTTTCAGGTCGAAAATTTTATATTTTTAGTTTAAGTTAATAATATATTTATTACATTCGTACCTTTAAACGTATTCCATTTTTCATATTTCCAATTTTATTCTGCTACTGCAAGCCCATTTTTGAATTTTCAAAAATTTTAAATTTTTTCATATTTTCACCTGTACCCGGCATCATGGTATTTTTCATGTCAAAAATTTTATATTTTTAGTTCAAATTGATAATATGTTTATTACATTCGTACCTTTAAACGTATTCCATTTTTCAAATTTCCAATTTTATTCTGCTACTGCAAGCCCATTTTTGAATTTTCAAAAATTTTAAATTTTTTCATATTTTCACCTGTACCCGGCATCATGGTATTTTTCAGGTCGAAAATTTTATATTTTTATTTTAAATTAATAATATATTTATTACATTCGTACCTTTAAACGTATTCCATTTTTCATATTTCCAATTTTATTCTCCTACTGCAAGCCCATTTTTAGAATTTTAAAAATATTTTAATTTTTTGACATTTTCACCTGTACTATACATCAGGGTATTTTTCTGGTCGAAAATTTTATATTTTTATTTTAAATTAATAATATATTTATAACATTCGTACCTTTAAACGTATTCCATTTTTCATATTTCCAATTTTATTCTGCTACTGCAAGCCCATTTTTAGAATTTTAAAAATATTTTAATTTTTTGACATTTTCACCTGTACCCGGCATCATGGTATTTTTCAGGTCGAAAATTTTATATTTTTAGTTTAAGTTAATAATATATTTATTACATTCGTACCTTTAAACGTATTTCATTTTTCATATTTCCAATTTTATTCTCCTACTGCAAGCCCATTTTTAGAATTTTAAAAATATTTTAATTTTTTGACATTTTCACCTGTACCCGGCATCATGGTATTTTTCAGGTCGAAAATTTTATATTTTTAGTTCAAATTGATAATATGTTTATTACATTCGTACCTTTAAACGTATTCCATTTTTCAAATTTCCAATTTTATTCTGCTACTGCAAGCCCATTTTTGAATTTTCAAAAATTTTAAATTTTTTCATATTTTCACCTGTACCCGGCATTATGGTATTTTTCACATCGAAAATTTTATATTTTTAGTTCAAATTGATAATATATTTATTACATTCGTACCTTTAAACGTATTCCATTTTTCATATTTCCAATTTTATTCTGCTACTGCAAGCCCATTTTTAGAATTTTAAAAATATTTTAATTTTTTGACATTTTCACCTGTACCCGGCATCATGGTATTTTTCAGGTCGAAAATTTTATATTTTTATTTTAAATTAATAATATATTTATTACATTCGTATCTTTAAACGTATTCCATTTTTCATATTTCGAATTTTATTCTGCTACTGCAATCCCATTTTTAGAATTTTAAAAATATTTTAATTTTTTGACATTTTCACCTGTACTATACATCAGGGTATTTTTCAGGTCGAAAATTTTATATTTTTAGTTTAAGTTAATAATATATTTATTACATTCGTACCTTTAAACGTATTCCATTTTTCATATTTCCAATTTTATTCTGCTACTGCAAGCCCATTTTTGAATTTTCAAAAATTTTAAATTTTTTCATATTTTCACCTGTACCCGGCATCATGGTATTTTTCATGTCAAAAATTTTATATTTTTAGTTCAAATTGATAATATGTTTATTACATTCGTACCTTTAAACGTATTCCATTTTTCAAATTTCCAATTTTATTCTGCTACTGCAAGCCCATTTTTGAATTTTCAAAAATTTTAAATTTTTTCATATTTTCACCTGTACCCGGCATCACGGTATTTTTCAGGTCGAAAATTTTATATTTTTATTTTAAATTAATAATATATTTATTACATTCGTACCTTTAAACGTATTCCATTTTTCATATTTCCAATTTTATTCTCCTACTGCAAGCCCATTTTTAGAATTTTAAAAATATTTTAATTTTTTGACATTTTCACCTGTACCCGGCATCATGGTTTTTTTCATGTCAAAAATTTTATATTTTTAGTTCAAATTGATAATATGTTTATTACATTCGTACCTTTAAACGTATTCCATTTTTCAAATTTCCAATTTTATTCTGCTACTGCAAGCCCATTTTTGAATTTTCAAAAATTTTAAATTTTTTCATATTTTCACCTGTACCCGGCATCACGGTATTTTTCACATCGAAAATTTTATATTTTTAGTTCAAATTGATAATATATTTATTACATTCGTACCTTTAAACGTATTCCATTTTTCATATTTCCAATTTTATTCTGCTACTGCAAGCCCATTTTTAGAATTTTAAAAATATTTTAATTTTTTGACATTTTCACCTGTACTATACATCAGGGTATTTTTCTGGTCGAAAATTTTATATTTTTATTTTAAATTAATAATATATTTATTACATTCGTACCTTTAAACGTATTTCATTTTTCATATTTCCAATTTTATTCTGCTACTGCAAGCCCATTTTTAGAATTTTAAAAATATTTTAATTTTTTGACATTTTCACCTGTACCCGGCATCATGGTATTTTTCAGGTCGAAAATTTTATATTTTTAGTTCAAATTGATAATATGTTTATTACATTCGTACCTTTAAATGTATTCCATTTTTCAAATTTCCAATTTTATTCTGCTACTGCAAGCCCATTTTTGAATTTTCAAAAATTTTAAATTTTTTCATATTTTCACCTGTACCCGGCATCATGGTATTTTTCAGGTCGAAAATTTTATATTTTTATTTTAAATTAATAATATATTTATTACATTCGTACCTTTAAACGTATTTCATTTTTCATATTTCCAATTTTATTCTGCTACTGCAAGCCCATTTTTGAATTTTCAAAAATTTTAAATTTTTTCATATTTTCACCTGTACCCGGCATCATGGTATTTTTCATGTCAAAAATTTTATATTTTTAGTTCAAATTGATAATATGTTTATTACATTCGTACCTTTAAACGTATTCCATTTTTCAAATTTCCAATTTTATTCTGCTACTGCAAGCCCATTTTTGAATTTTCAAAAATTTTAAATTTTTTCATATTTTCACCTGTACCCGGCATCACGCTATTTTTCACATCGAAAATTTTATATTTTTAGTTCAAATTGATAATATATTTATTACATTCGTACCTTTAAACGTATTCCATTTTTCATATTTCCAATTTTATTCTGCTACTGCAAGCCCATTTTTAGAATTTTAAAAATATTTTAATTTTTTGACATTTTCACCTGTACTATACATCAGGGTATTTTTCTGGTCGAAAATTTTATATTTTTATTTTAAATTAATAATATATTTATTACATTCGTACCTTTAAACGTATTTCATTTTTCATATTTCCAATTTTATTCTGCTACTGCAAGCCCATTTTTAGAATTTTAAAAATATTTTAATTTTTTGACATTTTCACCTGTACCCGGCATCATGGTATTTTTCAGGTCGAAAATTTTATATTTTTAGTTCAAATTGATAATATGTTTATTACATTCGTACCTTTAAACGTATTCCATTTTTCATATTTCCAATTTTATTCTCCTACTGCAAGCCCATTTTTAGAATTTTAAAAATATTTTAATTTTTTGACATTTTCACCTGTACCCGGCATCATGGTTTTTTTCATGTCAAAAATTTTATATTTTTAGTTCAAATTGATAATATGTTTATTACATTCGTACCTTTAAACGTATTCCATTTTTCAAATTTCCAATTTTATTCTGCTACTGCAAGCCCATTTTTGAATTTTCAAAAATTTTAAATTTTTTCATATTTTCACCTGTACCCGGCATCACGGTATTTTTCACATCGAAAATTTTATATTTTTAGTTCAAATTGATAATATATTTATTACATTCGTACCTTTAAACGTATTCCATTTTTTATATTTCCAATTTTATTCTGCTACTGCAAGCCCATTTTTAGAATTTTAAAAATATTTTAATTTTTTGACATTTTCACCTGTACTATACATCAGGGTATTTTTCTGGTCGAAAATTTTATATTTTTATTTTAAATTAATAATATATTTATTACATTCGTACCTTTAAACGTATTTCATTTTTCATATTTCCAATTTTATTCTGCTACTGCAAGCCCATTTTTAGAATTTTAAAAATATTTTAATTTTTTGACATTTTCACCTGTACTATACATCAGGGTATTTTTCAGGTGGAAAATTTTATATTTTTAGTTTAAGTTAATAATATATTCATTACATTCGTACCTTTAAACGTATTTCATTTTTAATATTTCCAATTTTATTCTGCTACTGCAAGCCCATTTTTGAATTTTCAAAAATTTTAAATTTTTTCATATTTTCACCTGTACCCGGCATCATGGTATTTTTCACGTCGAAAATTTTATATTTTTAGTTCCAATTGATAATATATTTATTACATTCATACCTTTAAACGTATTCCATTTTTCATATTTCCAATTTTATTCTGCTACTGCAAGCCCATTTTTAGAATTTTAAAAATATTTTAATTTTTTGAAATTTTCACCTGTACCCGGCATCATGGTATTTTTCAGGTCGAAAATTTTATATTTTTAGTTTAAGTTAATAATATATTTATTACATTCGTACCTTTAAACGTATTTCATTTTTCATATTTCCAATTTTATTCTGCTACTGCAATCCCATTTTTAGAATTTTAAAAATATTTTAATTTTTTGACATTTTCACCTGTACTATACATCAGGGTATTTTTCAGGTGGAAAATTTTATATTTTTAGTTTAAGTTAATAATATATTCATTACATTCGTACCTTTAAACGTATTTCATTTTTCATATTTCCAATTTTATTCTGCTACTGCAAGCCCATTTTTGAATTTTCAAAAATTTTAAATTTTTTCATATTTTCACCTGTACCCGGCATCATGGTATTTTTCACGTCAAAAATTTTATATTTTTAGTTCCAATTGATAATATATTTATTACATTCGTACCTTTAAACGTATTCCATTTTTCATATTTCCAATTTTATTCTCCTACTGCAAGCCCATTTTTAGAATTTTAAAAATATTTTAATTTTTTGACATTTTCACCTGTACCCGGCATCATGGTATTTTTCAGGTCGAAAATTTTATATTTTTATTTTAAGTTAATAATATATTTATTACATTCGTACCTTTAAACGTATTCCATTTTTCATATTTCCAATTTTATTCTGCTACTGCAAGCCCATTTTTAGAATTTTAAAAATATTTTAATTTTTTGACATTTTCACCTGTACCCGGCATCATGGTATTTTTCATGTCAAAAATTTTATATTTTTAGTTCAAATTGATAATATGTTTATTACATTCATACCTTTAAACGTATTCCATTTTTCAAATTTCCAATTTTATTCTGCTACTGCAAGCCCATTTTTAGAATTTTAAAGATATTTTAATTTTTTGACATTTTCACCTATACTATACATCAGGGTATTTTTCAGGTGGAAAATTTTATATTTTTAGTTTAAGTTAATAATATATTCATTACATTCGTACCTTTAAACGTATTTCATTTTTCATATTTCCAATTTTATTCTGCTACTGCAAGCCCATTTTTAGAATTTTAAAAATATTTTAATTTTTTGACATTTTCACCTGTACTATACATCAGGGTATTTTTCTGGTCGAAAATTTTATATTTTTATTTTAAATTAATAATATATTTATAACATTCGTACCTTTAAACGTATTCCATTTTTCATATTTCCAATTTTATTCTGCTACTGCAAGCCCATTTTTAGAATTTTAAAAATATTTTAATTTTTTGACATTTTCACCTGTACCCGGCATCATGGTATTTTTCAGGTCGAAAATTTTATATTTTTAGTTTAAGTTAATAATATATTTATTACATTCGTACCTTTAAACGTATTTCATTTTTCATATTTCCAATTTTATTCTGCTACTGCAAGCCCATTTTTAGAATTTTAAAAATATTTTAATTTTTTGACATTTTCACCTGTACCCGGCATCATGGTATTTTTCAGGTCGAAAATTTTATATTTTTAGTTCAAATTGATAATATGTTTATTACATTCGTACCTTTAAACGTATTCCATTTTTCAAATTTCCAATTTTATTCTGCTACTGCAAGCCCATTTTTGAATTTTCAAAAATTTTAAATTTTTTCATATTTTCACCTGTACCCGGCATTATGGTATTTTTCACATCGAAAATTTTATATTTTTAGTTCAAATTGATAATATATTTATTACATTCGTACCTTTAAACGTATTCCATTTTTCATATTTCCAATTTTATTCTGCTACTGCAAGCCCATTTTTAGAATTTTAAAAATATTTTAATTTTTTGACATTTTCACCTGTACCCGGCATCATGGTATTTTTCAGGTCGAAAATTTTATATTTTTATTTTAAATTAATAATATATTTATTACATTCGTATCTTTAAACGTATTCCATTTTTCATATTTCGAATTTTATTCTGCTACTGCAATCCCATTTTTAGAATTTTAAAAATATTTTAATTTTTTGACATTTTCACCTGTACTATACATCAGGGTATTTTTCAGGTCGAAAATTTTATATTTTTAGTTTAAGTTAATAATATATTTATTACATTCGTACCTTTAAACGTATTCCATTTTTCATATTTCCAATTTTATTCTGCTACTGCAAGCCCATTTTTGAATTTTCAAAAATTTTAAATTTTTTCATATTTTCACCTGTACCCGGCATCATGGTATTTTTCATGTCAAAAATTTTATATTTTTAGTTCAAATTGATAATATGTTTATTACATTCGTACCTTTAAACGTATTCCATTTTTCAAATTTCCAATTTTATTCTGCTACTGCAAGCCCATTTTTGAATTTTCAAAAATTTTAAATTTTTTCATATTTTCACCTGTACCCGGCATCATGGTATTTTTCAGGTCGAAAATTTTATATTTTTATTTTAAATTAATAATATATTTATTACATTCGTACCTTTAAACGTATTCCATTTTTCATATTTCCAATTTTATTCTCCTACTGCAAGCCCATTTTTAGAATTTTAAAAATATTTTAATTTTTTGACATTTTCACCTGTACCCGGCATCATGGTTTTTTTCATGTCAAAAATTTTATATTTTTAGTTCAAATTGATAATATGTTTATTACATTCGTACCTTTAAACGTATTCCATTTTTCAAATTTCCAATTTTATTCTGCTACTGCAAGCCCATTTTTGAATTTTCAAAAATTTTAAATTTTTTCATATTTTCACCTGTACCCGGCATCACGGTATTTTTCACATCGAAAATTTTATATTTTTAGTTCAAATTGATAATATATTTATTACATTCGTACCTTTAAACGTATTCCATTTTTCATATTTCCAATTTTATTCTGCTACTGCAAGCCCATTTTTAGAATTTTAAAAATATTTTAATTTTTTGAAATTTTCACCTGTACCCGGCATCATGGTATTTTTCAGGTCGAAAATTTTATATTTTTATTTTAAGTTAATAATATATTTATTACATTCGTACCTTTAAACGTATTTCATTTTTCATATTTCCAATTTTATTCTGCTACTGCAAGCCCATTTTTAGAATTTTAAAAATATTTTAATTTTTTGACATTTTCACCTGTACCCGGCATCATGGTATTTTTCAGGTCGAAAATTTTATATTTTTAGTTCAAATTGATAATATGTTTATTACATTCGTACCTTTAAATGTATTCCATTTTTCAAATTTCCAATTTTATTCTGCTACTGCAAGCCCATTTTTGAATTTTCAAAAATTTTAAATTTTTTCATATTTTCACCTGTACCCGGCATTATGGTATTTTTCACATCGAAAATTTTATATTTTTAGTTCCAATTGATAATATATTTATTACATTCGTACCTTTAAACGTATTCCATTTTTCATATTTCCAATTTTATTCTGCTACTGCAAGCAAATTTTTAGAATTTTAAAAATATTTTAATTTTTTGACATTTTCACCTGTACCCGGCATCATGGTATTTTTCAGGTCGAAAATTTTATATTTTTATTTTAAATTAATAATATATTTATTACATTCGTACCTTTAAACGTATTCCATTTTTCATATTTCCAATTTTATTCTGCTACTGCAAGCCCATTTTTAGAATTTTAAAAATATTTTAATTTTTTGACATTTTCACCTGTACCCGGCATCATGGTTTTTTTCATGTCAAAAATTTTATATTTTTAGTTCAAATTGATAATATGTTTATTACATTCGTACCTTTAAACGTATTCCATTTTTCAAATTTGAAATTTTATTCTGCTACTGCAAGCCCATTTTTGAATTTTCAAAAATTTTAAATTTTTTCATATTTTCACCTGTACCCGGCATCACGGTATTTTTCACATCGAAAATTTTATATTTTTAGTTCAAATTGATAATATATTTATTACATTCGTACCTTTAAACGTATTCCATTTTTTATATTTCCAATTTTATTCTTCTACTGCAAGCCCATTTTTAGAATTTTAAAAATATTTTAATTTTTTGACATTTTCACCTGTACTATACATCAGGGTATTTTTCTGGTCGAAAATTTTATATTTTTATTTTAAATTAATAATATATTTATTACATTCGTACCTTTAAACGTATTTCATTTTTCATATTTCCAATTTTATTCTGCTACTGCAAGCCCATTTTTAGAATTTTAAAAATATTTTAATTTTTTGACATTTTCACCTGTACTATACATCAGGGTATTTTTCAGGTGGAAAATTTTATATTTTTAGTTTAAGTTAATAATATATTCATTACATTCGTACCTTTAAACGTATTTCATTTTTAATATTTCCAATTTTATTCTGCTACTGCAAGGCCATTTTTGAATTTTCAAAAATTTTAAATTTTTTCATATTTTCACCTGTACCCAGCATCATGGTATTTTTCACGTCGAAAATTTTATATTTTTAGTTCCAATTGATAATATATTTATTACATTCGTACCTTTAAACGTATTCCATTTTTCATATTTCCAATTTTATTCTGCTACTGCAAGCCCATTTTTAGAATTTTAAAAATATTTTAATTTTTTGACATTTTCACCTGTACCCGGCATCATGGTATTTTTCAGGTCAAAAATTTTATATTTTTATTTTAAATTAATAATATATTTATTACATTCGTAACTTTAAACGTATTCCATTTTTCATATTTCCAATTTTATTCTCCTACTGCAAGCCCATTTTTAGAATTTTAAAAATATTTTAATTTTTTGACATTTTCACCTGTACCCGGCATCATGGTTTTTTTCATGTCAAAAATTTTATATTTTTAGTTCAAATTGATAATATGTTTATTACATTCGTACCTTTAAACGTATTCCATTTTTCAAATTTCCAATTTTATTCTGCTACTGCAAGCCCATTTTTGAATTTTCAAAAATTTTAAATTTTTTCATATTTTCACCTGTACCCGGCATCACGGTATTTTTCACATCGAAAATTTTATATTTTTAGTTCAAATTGATAATATATTTATTACATTCGTACCTTTAAACGTATTCCATTTTTTATATTTCCAATTTTATTCTGCTACTGCAAGCCCATTTTTAGAATTTTAAAAATATTTTAATTTTTTGACATTTTCACCTGTACTATACATCAGGGTATTTTTCTGGTCGAAAATTTTATATTTTTATTTTAAATTAATAATATATTTATTACATTCGTACCTTTAAACGTATTTCATTTTTCATATTTCCAATTTTATTCTGCTACTGCAAGCCCATTTTTAGAATTTTAAAAATATTTTAATTTTTTGACATTTTCACCTGTACTATACATCAGGGTATTTTTCAGGTGGAAAATTTTATATTTTTAGTTTAAGTTAATAATATATTCATTACATTCGTACCTTTAAACGTATTTCATTTTTCATATTTCCAATTTTATTCTGCTACTGCAAGCCCATTTTTGAATTTTCAAAAATTTTAAATTTTTTCATATTTTCACCTGTACCCGGCATCATGGTATTTTTCACGTCGAAAATTTTATATTTTTAGTTCCAATTGATAATATATTTATTACATTCGTACCTTTAAACGTATTCCATTTTTCATATTTCCAATTTTATTCTGCTACTGCAAGCCCATTTTTAGAATTTTAAAAATATTTTAATTTTTTGACATTTTCACCTGTACCCGGCATCATGGTATTTTTCAGGTCGAAAATTTTATATTTTTAGTTTAAGTTAATAATATATTTATTACATTCGTACCTTTAAACGTATTTCATTTTTCATATTTCCAATTTTATTCTCCTACTGCAAGCCCATTTTTAGAATTTTAAAAATATTTTAATTTTTTGACATTTTCACCTGTACCCGGCATCATGGTATTTTTCAGGTCGAAAATTTTATATTTTTAGTTCAAATTGATAATATGTTTATTACATTCGTACCTTTAAACGTATTCCATTTTTCAAATTTCCAATTTTATTCTGCTACTGCAAGCCCATTTTTGAATTTTCAAAAATTTTAAATTTTTTCATATTTTCACTGTACCCGGCATTATGGTATTTTTCACATCGAAAATTTTATATTTTTAGTTCAAATTGATAATATATTTATTACATTCGTACCTTTAAACGTATTCCATTTTTCATATTTCCAATTTTATTCTGCTACTGCAAGCCCATTTTTAGAATTTTAAAAATATTTTAATTTTTTGACATTTTCACCTGTACCCGGCATCATGGTATTTTTCAGGTCGAAAATTTTATATTTTTATTTTAAATTAATAATATATTTATTACATTCGTATCTTTAAACGTATTCCATTTTTCATATTTCGAATTTTATTCTGCTACTGCAATCCCATTTTTAGAATTTTAAAAATATTTTAATTTTTTGACATTTTCACCTGTACTATACATCAGGGTATTTTTCAGGTCGAAAATTTTATATTTTTAGTTTAAGTTAATAATATATTTATTACATTCGTACCTTTAAACGTATTCCATTTTTCATATTTCCAATTTTATTCTGCTACTGCAAGCCCATTTTTGAATTTTCAAAAATTTTAAATTTTTTCATATTTTCACCTGTACCCGGCATCATGGTATTTTTCATGTCAAAAATTTTATATTTTTAGTTCAAATTGATAATATGTTTATTACATTCGTACCTTTAAACGTATTCCATTTTTCAAATTTCCAATTTTATTCTGCTACTGCAAGCCCATTTTTGAATTTTCAAAAATTTTAAATTTTTTCATATTTTCACCTGTACCCGGCATCACGGTATTTTTCAGGTCGAAAATTTTATATTTTTATTTTAAATTAATAATATATTTATTACATTCGTACCTTTAAACGTATTCCATTTTTCATATTTCCAATTTTATTCTCCTACTGCAAGCCCATTTTTAGAATTTTAAAAATATTTTAATTTTTTGACATTTTCACCTGTACCCGGCATCATGGTTTTTTTCATGTCAAAAATTTTATATTTTTAGTTCAAATTGATAATATGTTTATTACATTCGTACCTTTAAACGTATTCCATTTTTCAAATTTCCAATTTTATTCTGCTACTGCAAGCCCATTTTTGAATTTTCAAAAATTTTAAATTTTTTCATATTTTCACCTGTACCCGGCATCACGGTATTTTTCACATCGAAAATTTTATATTTTTAGTTCAAATTGATAATATATTTATTACATTCGTACCTTTAAACGTATTCCATTTTTCATATTTCCAATTTTATTCTGCTACTGCAAGCCCATTTTTAGAATTTTAAAAATATTTTAATTTTTTGACATTTTCACCTGTACTATACATCAGGGTATTTTTCTGGTCGAAAATTTTATATTTTTATTTTAAATTAATAATATATTTATTACATTCGTACCTTTAAACGTATTTCATTTTTCATATTTCCAATTTTATTCTGCTACTGCAAGCCCATTTTTAGAATTTTAAAAATATTTTAATTTTTTGACATTTTCACCTGTACCCGGCATCATGGTATTTTTCAGGTCGAAAATTTTATATTTTTAGTTCAAATTGATAATATGTTTATTACATTCGTACCTTTAAATGTATTCCATTTTTCAAATTTCCAATTTTATTCTGCTACTGCAAGCCCATTTTTGAATTTTCAAAAATTTTAAATTTTTTCATATTTTCACCTGTACCCGGCATCATGGTATTTTTCAGGTCGAAAATTTTATATTTTTATTTTAAATTAATAATATATTTATTACATTCGTACCTTTAAACGTATTTCATTTTTCATATTTCCAATTTTATTCTGCTACTGCAAGCCCATTTTTGAATTTTCAAAAATTTTAAATTTTTTCATATTTTCACCTGTACCCGGCATCATGGTATTTTTCATGTCAAAAATTTTATATTTTTAGTTCAAATTGATAATATGTTTATTACATTCGTACCTTTAAACGTATTCCATTTTTCAAATTTCCAATTTTATTCTGCTACTGCAAGCCCATTTTTGAATTTTCAAAAATTTTAAATTTTTTCATATTTTCACCTGTACCCGGCATCACGGTATTTTTCACATCGAAAATTTTATATTTTTAGTTCAAATTGATAATATATTTATTACATTCGTACCTTTAAACGTATTCCATTTTTCATATTTCCAATTTTATTCTGCTACTGCAAGCCCATTTTTAGAATTTTAAAAATATTTTAATTTTTTGACATTTTCACCTGTACTATACATCAGGGTATTTTTCTGGTCGAAAATTTTATATTTTTATTTTAAATTAATAATATATTTATTACATTCGTACCTTTAAACGTATTTCATTTTTCATATTTCCAATTTTATTCTGCTACTGCAAGCCCATTTTTAGAATTTTAAAAATATTTTAATTTTTTGACATTTTCACCTGTACCCGGCATCATGGTATTTTTCAGGTCGAAAATTTTATATTTTTAGTTCAAATTGATAATATGTTTATTACATTCGTACCTTTAAACGTATTCCATTTTTCATATTTCCAATTTTATTCTCCTACTGCAAGCCCATTTTTAGAATTTTAAAAATATTTTAATTTTTTGACATTTTCACCTGTACCCGGCATCATGGTTTTTTTCATGTCAAAAATTTTATATTTTTAGTTCAAATTGATAATATGTTTATTACATTCGTACCTTTAAACGTATTCCATTTTTCAAATTTCCAATTTTATTCTGCTACTGCAAGCCCATTTTTGAATTTTCAAAAATTTTAAATTTTTTCATATTTTCACCTGTACCCGGCATCACGGTATTTTTCACATCGAAAATTTTATATTTTTAGTTCAAATTGATAATATATTTATTACATTCGTACCTTTAAACGTATTCCATTTTTTATATTTCCAATTTTATTCTGCTACTGCAAGCCCATTTTTAGAATTTTAAAAATATTTTAATTTTTTGACATTTTCACCTGTACTATACATCAGGGTATTTTTCTGGTCGAAAATTTTATATTTTTATTTTAAATTAATAATATATTTATTACATTCGTACCTTTAAACGTATTTCATTTTTCATATTTCCAATTTTATTCTGCTACTGCAAGCCCATTTTTAGAATTTTAAAAATATTTTAATTTTTTGACATTTTCACCTGTACTATACATCAGGGTATTTTTCAGGTGGAAAATTTTATATTTTTAGTTTAAGTTAATAATATATTCATTACATTCGTACCTTTAAACGTATTTCATTTTTCATATTTCCAATTTTATTCTGCTACTGCAAGCCCATTTTTGAATTTTCAAAAATTTTAAATTTTTTCATATTTTCACCTGTACCCGGCATCATGGTATTTTTCACGTCGAAAATTTTATATTTTTAGTTCCAATTGATAATATATTTATTACATTCGTACCTTTAAACGTATTCCATTTTTCATATTTCCAATTTTATTCTGCTACTGCAAGCCCATTTTTAGAATTTTAAAAATATTTTAATTTTTTGACATTTTCACCTGTACCCGGCATCATGGTATTTTTCAGGTCGAAAATTTTATATTTTTAGTTTAAGTTAATAATATATTTATTACATTCGTACCTTTAAACGTATTTCATTTTTCATATTTCCAATTTTATTCTCCTACTGCAAGCCCATTTTTAGAATTTTAAAAATATTTTAATTTTTTGACATTTTCACCTGTACCCGGCATCATGGTATTTTTCAGGTCGAAAATTTTATATTTTTAGTTCAAATTGATAATATGTTTATTACATTCGTACCTTTAAACGTATTCCATTTTTCAAATTTCCAATTTTATTCTGCTACTGCAAGCCCATTTTTGAATTTTCAAAAATTTTAAATTTTTTCATATTTTCACCTGTACCCGGCATTATGGTATTTTTCACATCGAAAATTTTATATTTTTAGTTCCAATTGATAATATATTTATTACATTCGTACCTTTAAACGTATTCCATTTTTCATATTTCCAATTTTATTCTGCTACTGCAAGCAAATTTTTAGAATTTTAAAAATATTTTAATTTTTTGACATTTTCACCTGTACCCGGCATCATGGTATTTTTCAGGTCGAAAATTTTATATTTTTATTTTAAATTAATAATATATTTATTACATTCGTACCTTTAAACGTATTCCATTTTTCAAATTTCCAATTTTATTCTGCTACTGCAAGCCCATTTTTGAATTTTCAAAAATTTTAAATTTTTTCATATTTTCACCTGTACCCGGCATCACGGTATTTTTCACATCGAAAATTTTATATTTTTAGTTCAAATTGATAATATATTTATTACATTCGTACCTTTAAACGTATTCCATTTTTCATATTTCCAATTTTATTCTGCTACTGCAAGCCCATTTTTAGAATTTTAAAAATATTTTAATTTTTTGACATTTTCACCTGTACCCGGCATCATGGTATTTTTCAGGTCGAAAATTTTATATTTTTATTTTAAATTAATAATATATTTATTACATTCGTATCTTTAAACGTATTCCATTTTTCATATTTCGAATTTTATTCTGCTACTGCAATCCCATTTTTAGAATTTTAAAAATATTTTAATTTTTTGACATTTTCACCTGTACTATACATCAGGGTATTTTTCAGGTCGAAAATTTTATATTTTTAGTTTAAGTTAATAATATATTTATTACATTCGTACCTTTAAACGTATTCCATTTTTCATATTTCCAATTTTATTCTGCTACTGCAAGCCCATTTTTGAATTTTCAAAAATTTTAAATTTTTTCATATTTTCACCTGTACCCGGCATCATGGTATTTTTCATGTCAAAAATTTTATATTTTTAGTTCAAATTGATAATATGTTTATTACATTCGTACCTTTAAACGTATTCCATTTTTCAAATTTCCAATTTTATTCTGCTACTGCAAGCCCATTTTTGAATTTTCAAAAATTTTAAATTTTTTCATATTTTCACCTGTACCCGGCATCATGGTATTTTTCAGGTCGAAAATTTTATATTTTTATTTTAAATTAATAATATATTTATTACATTCGTACCTTTAAACGTATTCCATTTTTCATATTTCCAATTTTATTCTCCTACTGCAAGCCCATTTTTAGAATTTTAAAAATATTTTAATTTTTTGACATTTTCACCTGTACTATACATCAGGGTATTTTTCTGGTCGAAAATTTTATATTTTTATTTTAAATTAATAATATATTTATAACATTCGTACCTTTAAACGTATTCCATTTTTCATATTTCCAATTTTATTCTGCTACTGCAAGCCCATTTTTAGAATTTTAAAAATATTTTAATTTTTTGACATTTTCACCTGTACCCGGCATCATGGTATTTTTCAGGTCGAAAATTTTATATTTTTAGTTTAAGTTAATAATATATTTATTACATTCGTACCTTTAAACGTATTTCATTTTTCATATTTCCAATTTTATTCTCCTACTGCAAGCCCATTTTTAGAATTTTAAAAATATTTTAATTTTTTGACATTTTCACCTGTACCCGGCATCATGGTATTTTTCAGGTCGAAAATTTTATATTTTTAGTTCAAATTGATAATATGTTTATTACATTCGTACCTTTAAACGTATTCCATTTTTCAAATTTCCAATTTTATTCTGCTACTGCAAGCCCATTTTTGAATTTTCAAAAATTTTAAATTTTTTCATATTTTCACCTGTACCCGGCATTATGGTATTTTTCACATCGAAAATTTTATATTTTTAGTTCAAATTGATAATATATTTATTACATTCGTACCTTTAAACGTATTCCATTTTTCATATTTCCAATTTTATTCTGCTACTGCAAGCCCATTTTTAGAATTTTAAAAATATTTTAATTTTTTGACATTTTCACCTGTACCCGGCATCATGGTATTTTTCAGGTCGAAAATTTTATATTTTTATTTTAAATTAATAATATATTTATTACATTCGTATCTTTAAACGTATTCCATTTTTCATATTTCGAATTTTATTCTGCTACTGCAATCCCATTTTTAGAATTTTAAAAATATTTTAATTTTTTGACATTTTCACCTGTACTATACATCAGGGTATTTTTCAGGTCGAAAATTTTATATTTTTAGTTTAAGTTAATAATATATTTATTACATTCGTACCTTTAAACGTATTCCATTTTTCATATTTCCAATTTTATTCTGCTACTGCAAGCCCATTTTTGAATTTTCAAAAATTTTAAATTTTTTCATATTTTCACCTGTACCCGGCATCATGGTATTTTTCATGTCAAAAATTTTATATTTTTAGTTCAAATTGATAATATGTTTATTACATTCGTACCTTTAAACGTATTCCATTTTTCAAATTTCCAATTTTATTCTGCTACTGCAAGCCCATTTTTGAATTTTCAAAAATTTTAAATTTTTTCATATTTTCACCTGTACCCGGCATCATGGTATTTTTCAGGTCGAAAATTTTATATTTTTATTTTAAATTAATAATATATTTATTACATTCGTACCTTTAAACGTATTCCATTTTTCATATTTCCAATTTTATTCTCCTACTGCAAGCCCATTTTTAGAATTTTAAAAATATTTTAATTTTTTGACATTTTCACCTGTACCCGGCATCATGGTTTTTTTCATGTCAAAAATTTTATATTTTTAGTTCAAATTGATAATATGTTTATTACATTCGTACCTTTAAACGTATTCCATTTTTCAAATTTCCAATTTTATTCTGCTACTGCAAGCCCATTTTTGAATTTTCAAAAATTTTAAATTTTTTCATATTTTCACCTGTACCCGGCATCACGGTATTTTTCACATCGAAAATTTTATATTTTTAGTTCAAATTGATAATATATTTATTACATTCGTACCTTTAAACGTATTCCATTTTTCATATTTCGAATTTTATTCTGCTACTGCAAGCCCATTTTTAGAATTTTAAAAATATTTTAATTTTTTGACATTTTCACCTGTACTATACATCAGGGTATTTTTCTGGTTGAAAATTTTATATTTTTATTTTAAATTAATAATATATTTATTACATTCGTACCTTTAAACGTATTTCATTTTTCATATTTCCAATTTTATTCTGCTACTGCAAGCCCATTTTTAGAATTTTAAAAATATTTTAATTTTTTGACATTTTCACCTGTACCCGGCATCATGGTATTTTTCAGGTCGAAAATTTTATATTTTTAGTTCAAATTGATAATATGTTTATTACATTCGTACCTTTAAACGTATTCCATTTTTCAAATTTCCAATTTTATTCTGCTACTGCAAGCCCATTTTTGAATTTTCAAAAATTTTAAATTTTTTCATATTTTCACCTGTACCCGGCATCATGGTATTTTTCAGGTCGAAAATTTTATATTTTTATTTTAAATTAATAATATATTTATTACATTCGTACCTTTAAACGTATTTCATTTTTCATATTTCCAATTTTATTCTGCTACTGCAAGCCCATTTTTGAATTTTCAAAAATTTTAAATTTTTTCATATTTTCACCTGTACCCGGCATCATGGTATTTTTCAGGTCGAAAATTTTATATTTTTAGTTTAAGTTAATAATATGTTTATTACATTCGTACCTTTAAACGTATTCCATTTTTCATATTTCCAATTTTATTCTGCTACTGCAAGCCCATTTTTGAATTTTCAAAAATTTTAAATTTTTTCATATTTTCACCTGTACCCGGCATCATGGTATTTTTCACATCGAAAATTTTATATTTTTAGTTCAAATTGATAATATATTTATTACATTCGTACCTTTAAACGTATTCCATTTTTCATATTTCCAATTTTATTCTGCTACTGCAAGCCCATTTTTAGAATTTTAAAAATATTTTAATTTTTTCATATTTTCACCTGTACTATACATCATGGTATTTTTCAGGTCGAAAATTTTATATTTTTATTTTAAATTAATAATATATTTATTACATTCGTACCTTTAAACGTATTCCATTTTTCATATTTCCAATTTTATTCTCCTACTGCAAGCCCATTTTTAGAATTTTAAAAATATTTTAATTTTTTGACATTTTCACCTGTACTATACATCAGGGTATTTTTCAGGTCGAAAATTTTATATTTTTAGTTTAAGTTAATAATATATTTATTACATTCGTACCTTTAAACGTATTCCATTTTTCATATTTCCAATTTTATTCTGCTACTGCAAGCCCATTTTTGAATTTTCAAAAATTTTAAATTTTTTCATATTTTCACCTGTACCCGGCATCATGGTATTTTTCATGTCAAAAATTTTATATTTTTAGTTCAAATTGATAATATGTTTATTACATTCGTACCTTTAAACGTATTCCATTTTTCAAATTTCCAATTTTATTCTGCTACTGCAAGCCCATTTTTGAATTTTCAAAAATTTTAAATTTTTTCATATTTTCACCTGTACCCGGCATCATGGTATTTTTCAGGTCGAAAATTTTATATTTTTATTTTAAATTAATAATATATTTATTACATTCGTACCTTTAAACGTATTCCATTTTTCATATTTCCAATTTTATTCTCCTACTGCAAGCCCATTTTTAGAATTTTAAAAATATTTTAATTTTTTGACATTTTCACCTGTACCCGGCATCATGGTTTTTTTCATGTCAAAAATTTTATATTTTTAGTTCAAATTGATAATATGTTTATTACATTCGTACCTTTAAACGTATTCCATTTTTCAAATTTCCAATTTTATTCTGCTACTGCAAGCCCATTTTTGAATTTTCAAAAATTTTAAATTTTTTCATATTTTCACCTGTACCCGGCATCACGGTATTTTTCACATCGAAAATTTTATATTTTTAGTTCAAATTGATAATATATTTATTACATTCGTACCTTTAAACGTATTCCATTTTTCATATTTCGAATTTTATTCTGCTACTGCAAGCCCATTTTTAGAATTTTAAAAATATTTTAATTTTTTGACATTTTCACCTGTACTATACATCAGGGTATTTTTCTGGTCGAAAATTTTATATTTTTATTTTAAATTAATAATATATTTATTACATTCGTACCTTTAAACGTATTTCATTTTTCATATTTCCAATTTTATTCTGCTACTGCAAGCCCATTTTTAGAATTTTAAAAATATTTTAATTTTTTGACATTTTCACCTGTACCCAGCATCATGGTATTTTTCAGGTCGAAAATTTTATATTTTTAGTTCAAATTGATAATATGTTTATTACATTCGTACCTTTAAATGTATTCCATTTTTCAAATTTCCAATTTTATTCTGCTACTGCAAGCCCATTTTTAGAATTTTAAAAAATTTTAAATTTTTTCATATTTTCACCTGTACCCGGCATCATGGTATTTTTCAGGTCGAAAATTTTATATTTTTAGTTCAAATTGATAATATGTTTATTACATTCGTACCTTTAAACGTATTCCATTTTTCAAATTTCCAATTTTATTCTGCTACTGCAAGCCCATTTTTGAATTTTCAAAAATTTTAAATTTTTTCATATTTTCACCTGTACCCGGCATCACGGTATTTTTCACATCGAAAATTTTATATTTTTAGTTCAAATTGATAATATATTTATTACATTCGTACCTTTAAACGTATTCCATTTTTCATATTTCCAATTTTATTCTGCTACTGCAAGCCCATTTTTAGAATTTTAAAAATATTTTAATTTTTTGACATTTTCACCTGTACTATACATCAGGGTATTTTTCTGGTCGAAAATTTTATATTTTTATTTTAAATTAATAATATATTTATTACATTCGTACCTTTAAACGTATTTCATTTTTCATATTTCCAATTTTATTCTGCTACTGCAAGCCCATTTTTAGAATTTTAAAAATATTTTAATTTTTTGACATTTTCACCTGTACCCGGCATCATGGTATTTTTCAGGTCGAAAATTTTATATTTTTAGTTCAAATTGATAATATGTTTATTACATTTGTACCTTTAAATGTATTCCATTTTTCAAATTTCCAATTTTATTCTGCTACTGCAAGCCCATTTTTGAATTTTCAAAAATTTTAAATTTTTTCATATTTTCACCTGTACCCGGCATCATGGTATTTTTCACATCGAAAATTTTATATTTTTAGTTCAAATTGATAATATATTTATTACATTCGTACCTTTAAACGTATTCCATTTTTCATATTTCCAATTTTATTCTGCTACTGCAAGCACATTTTTAGAATTTTAAAAATATTTTAATTTTTTGACATTTTCACCTGTACCCGGCATCATGGTATTTTTCAGGTCGAAAATTTTATATTTTTATTTTAAATTAATAATATATTTATTACATTCGTACCTTTAAACGTATTCCATTTTTCATATTTCCAATTTTATTCTCCTACTGCAAGCCCATTTTTAGAATTTTAAAAATATTTTAATTTTTTGACATTTTCACCTGTACCCGGCATCATGGTTTTTTTCATGTCAAAAATTTTATATTTTTAGTTCAAATTGATAATATGTTTATTACATTCGTACCTTTAAACGTATTCCATTTTTCAAATTTCCAATTTTATTCTGCTACTGCAAGCCCATTTTTGAATTTTCAAAAATTTTAAATTTTTTCATATTTTCACCTGTACCCGGCATCACGGTATTTTTCACATCGAAAATTTTATATTTTTAGTTCAAATTGATAATATATTTATTACATTCGTACCTTTAAACGTATTCCATTTTTTATATTTCCAATTTTATTCTGCTACTGCAAGCCCATTTTTAGAATTTTAAAAATATTTTAATTTTTTGACATTTTCACCTGTACTATACATCAGGGTATTTTTCTGGTCGAAAATTTTATATTTTTATTTTAAATTAATAATATATTTATTACATTCGTACCTTTAAACGTATTTCATTTTTCATATTTCCAATTTTATTCTGCTACTGCAAGCCCATTTTTAGAATTTTAAAAATATTTTAATTTTTTGACATTTTCACCTGTACTATACATCAGGGTATTTTTCAGGTGGAAAATTTTATATTTTTAGTTTAAGTTAATAATATATTCATTACATTCGTACCTTTAAACGTATTTCATTTTTCATATTTCCAATTTTATTCTGCTACTGCAAGCCCATTTTTGAATTTTCAAAAATTTTAAATTTTTTCATATTTTCACCTGTACCCGGCATCATGGTATTTTTCACGTCGAAAATTTTATATTTTTAGTTCCAATTGATAATATATTTATTACATTCGTACCTTTAAACGTATTCCATTTTTCATATTTCCAATTTTATTCTGCTACTGCAAGCCCATTTTTAGAATTTTAAAAATATTTTAATTTTTTGAAATTTTCACCTGTACCCGGCATCATGGTATTTTTCAGGTCGAAAATTTTATATTTTTATTTTAAGTTAATAATATATTTATTACATTCGTACCTTTAAACGTATTTCATTTTTCATATTTCCAATTTTATTCTGCTACTGCAAGCCCATTTTTAGAATTTTAAAAATATTTTAATTTTTTGACATTTTCACCTGTACCCGGCATCATGGTATTTTTCAGGTCGAAAATTTTATATTTTTAGTTCAAATTGATAATATGTTTATTACATTCGTACCTTTAAACGTATTCCATTTTTCAAATTTCCAATTTTATTCTGCTACTGCAAGCCCATTTTTGAATTTTCAAAAATTTTAAATTTTTTCATATTTTCACCTGTACCCGGCATTATGGTATTTTTCACATCGAAAATTTTATATTTTTAGTTCCAATTGATAATATATTTATTACATTCGTACCTTTAAACGTATTCCATTTTTCATATTTCCAATTTTATTCTGCTACTGCAAGCAAATTTTTAGAATTTTAAAAATATTTTAATTTTTTGACATTTTCACCTGTACCCGGCATCATGGTATTTTTCAGGTCGAAAATTTTATATTTTTATTTTAAATTAATAATATATTTATTACATTCGTACCTTTAAACGTATTCCATTTTTCAAATTTCCAATTTTATTCTGCTACTGCAAGCCCATTTTTGAATTTTCAAAAATTTTAAATTTTTTCATATTTTCACCTGTACCCGGCATCACGGTATTTTTCACATCGAAAATTTTATATTTTTAGTTCAAATTGATAATATATTTATTACATTCGTACCTTTAAACGTATTCCATTTTTCATATTTCCAATTTTATTCTGCTACTGCAAGCCCATTTTTAGAATTTTAAAAATATTTTAATTTTTTGACATTTTCACCTGTACCCGGCATCATGGTATTTTTCAGGTCGAAAATTTTATATTTTTAGTTTAAGTTAATAATATATTTATTACATTCGTACCTTTAAACGTATTCCATTTTTCATATTTCCAATTTTATTCTGCTACTGCAAGCCCATTTTTGAATTTTCAAAAATTTTAAATTTTTTCATATTTTCACCTGTACCCGGCATCATGGTATTTTTCATGTCAAAAATTTTATATTTTTAGTTCAAATTGATAATATGTTTATTACATTCGTACCTTTAAACGTATTCCATTTTTCAAATTTCCAATTTTATTCTGCTACTGCAAGCCCATTTTTGAATTTTCAAAAATTTTAAATTTTTTCATATTTTCACCTGTACCCGGCATCACGGTATTTTTCACATCGAAAATTTTATATTTTTAGTTCAAATTGATAATATATTTATTACATTCGTACCTTTAAACGTATTCCATTTTTCATATTTCCAATTTTATTCTGCTACTGCAAGCCCATTTTTAGAATTTTAAAAATATTTTAATTTTTTGACATTTTCACCTGTACTATACATCAGGGTATTTTTCTGGTCGAAAATTTTATATTTTTATTTTAAATTAATAATATATTTATTACATTCGTACCTTTAAACGTATTTCATTTTTCATATTTCCAATTTTATTCTGCTACTGCAAGCCCATTTTTAGAATTTTAAAAATATTTTAATTTTTTGACATTTTCACCTGTACCCGGCATCATGGTATTTTTCAGGTCGAAAATTTTATATTTTTAGTTCAAATTGATAATATGTTTATTACATTCGTACCTTTAAATGTATTCCATTTTTCAAATTTCCAATTTTATTCTGCTACTGCAAGCCCATTTTTGAATTTTCAAAAATTTTAAATTTTTTCATATTTTCACCTGTACCCGGCATCATGGTATTTTTCAGGTCGAAAATTTTATATTTTTATTTTAAATTAATAATATATTTATTACATTCGTACCTTTAAACGTATTTCATTTTTCATATTTCCAATTTTATTCTGCTACTGCAAGCCCATTTTTGAATTTTCAAAAATTTTAAATTTTTTCATATTTTCACCTGTACCCGGCATCATGGTATTTTTCATGTCAAAAATTTTATATTTTTAGTTCAAATTGATAATATGTTTATTACATTCGTACCTTTAAACGTATTCCATTTTTCAAATTTCCAATTTTATTCTGCTACTGCAAGCCCATTTTTGAATTTTCAAAAATTTTAAATTTTTTCATATTTTCACCTGTACCCGGCATCACGGTATTTTTCACATCGAAAATTTTATATTTTTAGTTCAAATTGATAATATATTTATTACATTCGTACCTTTAAACGTATTCCATTTTTCATATTTCCAATTTTATTCTGCTACTGCAAGCCCATTTTTAGAATTTTAAAAATATTTTAATTTTTTGACATTTTCACCTGTACTATACATCAGGGTATTTTTCTGGTCGAAAATTTTATATTTTTATTTTAAATTAATAATATATTTATTACATTCGTACCTTTAAACGTATTTCATTTTTCATATTTCCAATTTTATTCTGCTACTGCAAGCCCATTTTTAGAATTTTAAAAATATTTTAATTTTTTGACATTTTCACCTGTACCCGGCATCATGGTATTTTTCAGGTCGAAAATTTTATATTTTTAGTTCAAATTGATAATATGTTTATTACATTTGTACCTTTAAATGTATTCCATTTTTCAAATTTCCAATTTTATTCTGCTACTGCAAGCCCATTTTTGAATTTTCAAAAATTTTAAATTTTTTCATATTTTCACCTGTACCCGGCATCATGGTATTTTTCACATCGAAAATTTTATATTTTTAGTTCAAATTGATAATATATTTATTACATTCGTACCTTTAAACGTATTCCATTTTTCATATTTCCAATTTTATTCTGCTACTGCAAGCACATTTTTAGAATTTTAAAAATATTTTAATTTTTTGACATTTTCACCTGTACCCGGCATCATGGTATTTTTCAGGTCGAAAATTTTATATTTTTATTTTAAATTAATAATATATTTATTACATTCGTACCTTTAAACGTATTTCATTTTTCATATTTCCAATTTTATTCTCCTACTGCAAGCCCATTTTTAGAATTTTAAAAATATTTTAATTTTTTGACATTTTCACCTGTACCCGGCATCATGGTTTTTTTCATGTCAAAAATTTTATATTTTTAGTTCAAATTGATAATATGTTTATTACATTCGTACCTTTAAACGTATTCCATTTTTCAAATTTCCAATTTTATTCTGCTACTGCAAGCCCATTTTTGAATTTTCAAAAATTTTAAATTTTTTCATATTTTCACCTGTACCCGGCATCACGGTATTTTTCACATCGAAAATTTTATATTTTTAGTTCAAATTGATAATATATTTATTACATTCGTACCTTTAAACGTATTCCATTTTTTATATTTCCAATTTTATTCTGCTACTGCAAGCCCATTTTTAGAATTTTAAAAATATTTTAATTTTTTGACATTTTCACCTGTACTATACATCAGGGTATTTTTCTGGTCGAAAATTTTATATTTTTATTTTAAATTAATAATATATTTATTACATTCGTACCTTTAAACGTATTTCATTTTTCATATTTCCAATTTTATTCTGCTACTGCAAGCCCATTTTTAGAATTTTAAAAATATTTTAATTTTTTGACATTTTCACCTGTACTATACATCAGGGTATTTTTCAGGTGGAAAATTTTATATTTTTAGTTTAAGTTAATAATATATTCATTACATTCGTACCTTTAAACGTATTTCATTTTTCATATTTCCAATTTTATTCTGCTACTGCAAGCCCATTTTTGAATTTTCAAAAATTTTAAATTTTTTCATATTTTCACCTGTACCCGGCATCATGGTATTTTTCAGGTCGAAAATTTTATATTTTTATTTTAAGTTAATAATATATTTATTACATTCGTACCTTTAAACGTATTCCATTTTTCATATTTCCAATTTTATTCTGCTACTGCAAGCCCATTTTTAGAATTTTAAAAATATTTTAATTTTTTGACATTTTCACCTGTACCCGGCATCATGGTATTTTTCATGTCAAAAATTTTATATTTTTAGTTCAAATTGATAATATGTTTATTACATTCATACCTTTAAACGTATTCCATTTTTCAAATTTCCAATTTTATTCTGCTACTGCAAGCCCATTTTTAGAATTTTAAAAATATTTTAATTTTTTGACATTTTCACCTGTACTATACATCAGGGTATTTTTCAGGTGGAAAATTTTATATTTTTAGTTTAAGTTAATAATATATTCATTACATTCGTACCTTTAAACGTATTTCATTTTTCATATTTCCAATTTTATTCTGCTACTGCAAGCCCATTTTTGAATTTTCAAAAATTTTAAATTTTTTCATATTTTCACCTGTACCCGGCATCATGGTATTTTTCACGTCAAAAATTTTATATTTTTAGTTCCAATTGATAATATATTTATTACATTCGTACCTTTAAACGTATTCCATTTTTCATATTTCCAATTTTATTCTGCTACTGCAAGCCCATTTTTAGAATTTTAAAAATATTTTAATTTTTTGACATTTTCACCTGTACCCGGCATCATGGTATTTTTCAGGTCGAAAATTTTATATTTTTATTTTAAGTTAATAATATATTTATTACATTCGTACCTTTAAACGTATTCCATTTTTCATATTTCCAATTTTATTCTGCTACTGCAAGCCCATTTTTAGAATTTTAAAAATATTTTAATTTTTTGACATTTTCACCTGTACCCGGCATCATGGTATTTTTCATGTCAAAAATTTTATATTTTTAGTTCAAATTGATAATATGTTTATTACATTCATACCTTTAAACGTATTCCATTTTTCAAATTTCCAATTTTATTCTGCTACTGCAAGCCCATTTTTAGAATTTTAAAAATATTTTAATTTTTTGACATTTTCACCTATACTATACATCAGGGTATTTTTCAGGTGGAAAATTTTATATTTTTAGTTTAAGTTAATAATATATTCATTACATTCGTACCTTTAAACGTATTTCATTTTTCATATTTCCAATTTTATTCTGCTACTGCAAGCCCATTTTTAGAATTTTAAAAATATTTTAATTTTTTGACATTTTCACCTGTACCCGGCATTATGGTATTTTTCACATCGAAAATTTTATATTTTTAGTTCAAATTGATAATATATTTATTACATTCGTACCTTTAAACGTATTCCATTTTTCATATTTCCAATTTTATTCTGCTACTGCAAGCCCATTTTTAGAATTTTAAAAATATTTTAATTTTTTGACATTTTCACCTGTACCCGGCATCATGGTATTTTTCAGGTCGAAAATTTTATATTTTTATTTTAAATTAATAATATATTTATTACATTCGTATCTTTAAACGTATTCCATTTTTCATATTTCGAATTTTATTCTGCTACTGCAATCCCATTTTTAGAATTTTAAAAATATTTTAATTTTTTGACATTTTCACCTGTACTATACATCAGGGTATTTTTCAGGTCGAAAATTTTATATTTTTAGTTTAAGTTAATAATATATTTATTACATTCGTACCTTTAAACGTATTCCATTTTTCATATTTCCAATTTTATTCTGCTACTGCAAGCCCATTTTTGAATTTTCAAAAATTTTAAATTTTTTCATATTTTCACCTGTACCCGGCATCATGGTATTTTTCATGTCAAAAATTTTATATTTTTAGTTCAAATTGATAATATGTTTATTACATTCGTACCTTTAAACGTATTCCATTTTTCAAATTTCCAATTTTATTCTGCTACTGCAAGCCCATTTTTGAATTTTCAAAAATTTTAAATTTTTTCATATTTTCACCTGTACCCGGCATCATGGTATTTTTCAGGTCGAAAATTTTATATTTTTATTTTAAATTAATAATATATTTATTACATTCGTACCTTTAAACGTATTCCATTTTTCATATTTCCAATTTTATTCTCCTACTGCAAGCCCATTTTTAGAATTTTAAAAATATTTTAATTTTTTGACATTTTCACCTGTACCCGGCATCATGGTTTTTTTCATGTCAAAAATTTTATATTTTTAGTTCAAATTGATAATATGTTTATTACATTCGTACCTTTAAACGTATTCCATTTTTCAAATTTCCAATTTTATTCTGCTACTGCAAGCCCATTTTTGAATTTTCAAAAATTTTAAATTTTTTCATATTTTCACCTGTACCCGGCATCACGGTATTTTTCACATCGAAAATTTTATATTTTTAGTTCAAATTGATAATATATTTATTACATTCGTACCTTTAAACGTATTCCATTTTTCATATTTCCAATTTTATTCTGCTACTGCAAGCCCATTTTTAGAATTTTAAAAATATTTTAATTTTTTGACATTTTCCCCTGTACCCGGCATCATGGTATTTTTCAGGTCGAAAATTTTATATTTTTATTCTAATTTAATAATATATTTATTACATTCGTACCTTTAAATGTATTTCATTTTTCATATTTCCAATTTTATTCTGCTACTGCAAGCCCATTTTTGAATTTTCAAAAATTTTAAATTTTTTCATATTTTCACCTGTACCCGGCATTATGGTATTTTTCACATCGAAAATTTTATATTTTTAGTTCCAATTGATAATATATTTATTACATTCGTACCTTTAAACGTATTCCATTTTTCATATTTCCAATTTTATTCTGCTACTGCAAGCAAATTTTTAGAATTTTAAAAATATTTTAATTTTTTGACATTTTCACCTGTACCCGGCATCATGGTATTTTTCAGGTCGAAAATTTTATATTTTTATTTTAAATTAATAATATATTTATTACATTCGTACCTTTAAACGTATTCCATTTTTCAAATTTCCAATTTTATTCTGCTACTGCAAGCCCATTTTTGAATTTTCAAAAATTTTAAATTTTTTCATATTTTCACCTGTACCCGGCATCACGGTATTTTTCACATCGAAAATTTTATATTTTTAGTTCAAATTGATAATATATTTATTACATTCGTACCTTTAAACGTATTCCATTTTTCATATTTCCAATTTTATTCTGCTACTGCAAGCCCATTTTTAGAATTTTAAAAATATTTTAATTTTTTGACATTTTCACCTGTACCCGGCATCATGGTATTTTTCAGGTCGAAAATTTTATATTTTTAGTTTAAGTTAATAATATATTTATTACATTCGTACCTTTAAACGTATTCCATTTTTCATATTTCCAATTTTATTCTGCTACTGCAAGCCCATTTTTGAATTTTCAAAAATTTTAAATTTTTTCATATTTTCACCTGTACCCGGCATCATGGTATTTTTCATGTCAAAAATTTTATATTTTTAGTTCAAATTGATAATATGTTTATTACATTCGTACCTTTAAACGTATTCCATTTTTCAAATTTCCAATTTTATTCTGCTACTGCAAGCCCATTTTTGAATTTTCAAAAATTTTAAATTTTTTCATATTTTCACCTGTACCCGGCATCACGGTATTTTTCACATCGAAAATTTTATATTTTTAGTTCAAATTGATAATATATTTATTACATTCGTACCTTTAAACGTATTCCATTTTTCATATTTCCAATTTTATTCTGCTACTGCAAGCCCATTTTTAGAATTTTAAAAATATTTTAATTTTTTGACATTTTCACCTGTACTATACATCAGGGTATTTTTCTGGTCGAAAATTTTATATTTTTATTTTAAATTAATAATATATTTATTACATTCGTACCTTTAAACGTATTTCATTTTTCATATTTCCAATTTTATTCTGCTACTGCAAGCCCATTTTTAGAATTTTAAAAATATTTTAATTTTTTGACATTTTCACCTGTACCCGGCATCATGGTATTTTTCAGGTCGAAAATTTTATATTTTTAGTTCAAATTGATAATATGTTTATTACATTCGTACCTTTAAATGTATTCCATTTTTCAAATTTCCAATTTTATTCTGCTACTGCAAGCCCATTTTTGAATTTTCAAAAATTTTAAATTTTTTCATATTTTCACCTGTACCCGGCATCATGGTATTTTTCAGGTCGAAAATTTTATATTTTTATTTTAAATTAATAATATATTTATTACATTCGTACCTTTAAACGTATTTCATTTTTCATATTTCCAATTTTATTCTGCTACTGCAAGCCCATTTTTGAATTTTCAAAAATTTTAAATTTTTTCATATTTTCACCTGTACCCGGCATCATGGTATTTTTCATGTCAAAAATTTTATATTTTTAGTTCAAATTGATAATATGTTTATTACATTCGTACCTTTAAACGTATTCCATTTTTCAAATTTCCAATTTTATTCTGCTACTGCAAGCCCATTTTTGAATTTTCAAAAATTTTAAATTTTTTCATATTTTCACCTGTACCCGGCATCACGGTATTTTTCACATCGAAAATTTTATATTTTTAGTTCAAATTGATAATATATTTATTACATTCGTACCTTTAAACGTATTCCATTTTTCATATTTCCAATTTTATTCTGCTACTGCAAGCCCATTTTTAGAATTTTAAAAATATTTTAATTTTTTGACATTTTCACCTGTACTATACATCAGGGTATTTTTCTGGTCGAAAATTTTATATTTTTATTTTAAATTAATAATATATTTATTACATTCGTACCTTTAAACGTATTTCATTTTTCATATTTCCAATTTTATTCTGCTACTGCAAGCCCATTTTTAGAATTTTAAAAATATTTTAATTTTTTGACATTTTCACCTGTACCCGGCATCATGGTATTTTTCAGGTCGAAAATTTTATATTTTTAGTTCAAATTGATAATATGTTTATTACATTTGTACCTTTAAATGTATTCCATTTTTCAAATTTCCAATTTTATTCTGCTACTGCAAGCCCATTTTTGAATTTTCAAAAATTTTAAATTTTTTCATATTTTCACCTGTACCCGGCATCATGGTATTTTTCACATCGAAAATTTTATATTTTTAGTTCAAATTGATAATATATTTATTACATTCGTACCTTTAAACGTATTCCATTTTTCATATTTCCAATTTTATTCTGCTACTGCAAGCACATTTTTAGAATTTTAAAAATATTTTAATTTTTTGACATTTTCACCTGTACCCGGCATCATGGTATTTTTCAGGTCGAAAATTTTATATTTTTATTTTAAATTAATAATATATTTATTACATTCGTACCTTTAAACGTATTTCATTTTTCATATTTCCAATTTTATTCTCCTACTGCAAGCCCATTTTTAGAATTTTAAAAATATTTTAATTTTTTGACATTTTCACCTGTACCCGGCATCATGGTTTTTTTCATGTCAAAAATTTTATATTTTTAGTTCAAATTGATAATATGTTTATTACATTCGTACCTTTAAACGTATTCCATTTTTCAAATTTCCAATTTTATTCTGCTACTGCAAGCCCATTTTTGAATTTTCAAAAATTTTAAATTTTTTCATATTTTCACCTGTACCCGGCATCACGGTATTTTTCACATCGAAAATTTTATATTTTTAGTTCAAATTGATAATATATTTATTACATTCGTACCTTTAAACGTATTCCATTTTTTATATTTCCAATTTTATTCTGCTACTGCAAGCCCATTTTTAGAATTTTAAAAATATTTTAATTTTTTGACATTTTCACCTGTACTATACATCAGGGTATTTTTCTGGTCGAAAATTTTATATTTTTATTTTAAATTAATAATATATTTATTACATTCGTACCTTTAAACGTATTTCATTTTTCATATTTCCAATTTTATTCTGCTACTGCAAGCCCATTTTTAGAATTTTAAAAATATTTTAATTTTTTGACATTTTCACCTGTACTATACATCAGGGTATTTTTCAGGTGGAAAATTTTATATTTTTAGTTTAAGTTAATAATATATTCATTACATTCGTACCTTTAAACGTATTTCATTTTTCATATTTCCAATTTTATTCTGCTACTGCAAGCCCATTTTTGAATTTTCAAAAATTTTAAATTTTTTCATATTTTCACCTGTACCCGGCATCATGGTATTTTTCAGGTCGAAAATTTTATATTTTTATTTTAAGTTAATAATATATTTATTACATTCGTACCTTTAAACGTATTCCATTTTTCATATTTCCAATTTTATTCTGCTACTGCAAGCCCATTTTTAGAATTTTAAAAATATTTTAATTTTTTGACATTTTCACCTGTACCCGGCATCATGGTATTTTTCATGTCAAAAATTTTATATTTTTAGTTCAAATTGATAATATGTTTATTACATTCATACCTTTAAACGTATTCCATTTTTCAAATTTCCAATTTTATTCTGCTACTGCAAGCCCATTTTTAGAATTTTAAAAATATTTTAATTTTTTGACATTTTCACCTGTACTATACATCAGGGTATTTTTCAGGTGGAAAATTTTATATTTTTAGTTTAAGTTAATAATATATTCATTACATTCGTACCTTTAAACGTATTTCATTTTTCATATTTCCAATTTTATTCTGCTACTGCAAGCCCATTTTTGAATTTTCAAAAATTTTAAATTTTTTCATATTTTCACCTGTACCCGGCATCATGGTATTTTTCACGTCAAAAATTTTATATTTTTAGTTCCAATTGATAATATATTTATTACATTCGTACCTTTAAACGTATTCCATTTTTCATATTTCCAATTTTATTCTGCTACTGCAAGCCCATTTTTAGAATTTTAAAAATATTTTAATTTTTTGACATTTTCACCTGTACCCGGCATCATGGTATTTTTCAGGTCGAAAATTTTATATTTTTATTTTAAGTTAATAATATATTTATTACATTCGTACCTTTAAACGTATTCCATTTTTCATATTTCCAATTTTATTCTGCTACTGCAAGCCCATTTTTAGAATTTTAAAAATATTTTAATTTTTTGACATTTTCACCTGTACCCGGCATCATGGTATTTTTCATGTCAAAAATTTTATATTTTTAGTTCAAATTGATAATATGTTTATTACATTCATACCTTTAAACGTATTCCATTTTTCAAATTTCCAATTTTATTCTGCTACTGCAAGCCCATTTTTAGAATTTTAAAAATATTTTAATTTTTTGACATTTTCACCTATACTATACATCAGGGTATTTTTCAGGTGGAAAATTTTATATTTTTAGTTTAAGTTAATAATATATTCATTACATTTGTACCTTTAAACGTATTTCATTTTTCATATTTCCAATTTTATTCTGCTACTGCAAGCCCATTTTTAGAATTTTAAAAATATTTTAATTTTTTGACATTTTCACCTGTACCCGGCATTATGGTATTTTTCACATCGAAAATTTTATATTTTTAGTTCAAATTGATAATATATTTATTACATTCGTACCTTTAAACGTATTCCATTTTTCATATTTCCAATTTTATTCTGCTACTGCAAGCCCATTTTTAGAATTTTAAAAATATTTTAATTTTTTGACATTTTCACCTGTACCCGGCATCATGGTATTTTTCAGGTCGAAAATTTTATATTTTTATTTTAAATTAATAATATATTTATTACATTCGTATCTTTAAACGTATTCCATTTTTCATATTTCGAATTTTATTCTGCTACTGCAATCCCATTTTTAGAATTTTAAAAATATTTTAATTTTTTGACATTTTCACCTGTACTATACATCAGGGTATTTTTCAGGTCGAAAATTTTATATTTTTAGTTTAAGTTAATAATATATTTATTACATTCGTACCTTTAAACGTATTCCATTTTTCATATTTCCAATTTTATTCTGCTACTGCAAGCCCATTTTTGAATTTTCAAAAATTTTAAATTTTTTCATATTTTCACCTGTACCCGGCATCATGGTATTTTTCATGTCAAAAATTTTATATTTTTAGTTCAAATTGATAATATGTTTATTACATTCGTACCTTTAAACGTATTCCATTTTTCAAATTTCCAATTTTATTCTGCTACTGCAAGCCCATTTTTGAATTTTCAAAAATTTTAAATTTTTTCATATTTTCACCTGTACCCGGCATCATGGTATTTTTCAGGTCGAAAATTTTATATTTTTATTTTAAATTAATAATATATTTATTACATTCGTACCTTTAAACGTATTCCATTTTTCATATTTCCAATTTTATTCTCCTACTGCAAGCCCATTTTTAGAATTTTAAAAATATTTTAATTTTTTGACATTTTCACCTGTACCCGGCATCATGGTTTTTTTCATGTCAAAAATTTTATATTTTTAGTTCAAATTGATAATATGTTTATTACATTCGTACCTTTAAACGTATTCCATTTTTCAAATTTCCAATTTTATTCTGCTACTGCAAGCCCATTTTTGAATTTTCAAAAATTTTAAATTTTTTCATATTTTCACCTGTACCCGGCATCACGGTATTTTTCACATCGAAAATTTTATATTTTTAGTTCAAATTGATAATATATTTATTACATTCGTACCTTTAAACGTATTCCATTTTTCATATTTCCAATTTTATTCTGCTACTGCAAGCCCATTTTTAGAATTTTAAAAATATTTTAATTTTTTGACATTTTCACCTGTACTATACATCAGGGTATTTTTCTGGTCGAAAATTTTATATTTTTATTTTAAATTAATAATATATTTATTACATTCGTACCTTTAAACGTATTTCATTTTTCATATTTCCAATTTTATTCTGCTACTGCAAGCCCATTTTTAGAATTTTAAAAATATTTTAATTTTTTGACATTTTCACCTGTACCCGGCATCATGGTATTTTTCAGGTCGAAAATTTTATATTTTTAGTTCAAATTGATAATATGTTTATTACATTCGTACCTTTAAATGTATTCCATTTTTCAAATTTCCAATTTTATTCTGCTACTGCAAGCCCATTTTTGAATTTTCAAAAATTTTAAATTTTTTCATATTTTCACCTGTACCCGGCATCATGGTATTTTTCAGGTCGAAAATTTTATATTTTTATTTTAAATTAATAATATATTTATTACATTCGTACCTTTAAACGTATTTCATTTTTCATATTTCCAATTTTATTCTGCTACTGCAAGCCCATTTTTGAATTTTCAAAAATTTTAAATTTTTTCATATTTTCACCTGTACCCGGCATCATGGTATTTTTCATGTCAAAAATTTTATATTTTTAGTTCAAATTGATAATATGTTTATTACATTCGTACCTTTAAACGTATTCCATTTTTCAAATTTCCAATTTTATTCTGCTACTGCAAGCCCATTTTTGAATTTTCAAAAATTTTAAATTTTTTCATATTTTCACCTGTACCCGGCATCACGGTATTTTTCACATCGAAAATTTTATATTTTTAGTTCAAATTGATAATATATTTATTACATTCGTACCTTTAAACGTATTCCATTTTTCATATTTCCAATTTTATTCTGCTACTGCAAGCCCATTTTTAGAATTTTAAAAATATTTTAATTTTTTGACATTTTCACCTGTACTATACATCAGGGTATTTTTCTGGTCGAAAATTTTATATTTTTATTTTAAATTAATAATATATTTATTACATTCGTACCTTTAAACGTATTTCATTTTTCATATTTCCAATTTTATTCTGCTACTGCAAGCCCATTTTTAGAATTTTAAAAATATTTTAATTTTTTGACATTTTCACCTGTACCCGGCATCATGGTATTTTTCAGGTCGAAAATTTTATATTTTTAGTTCAAATTGATAATATGTTTATTACATTTGTACCTTTAAATGTATTCCATTTTTCAAATTTCCAATTTTATTCTGCTACTGCAAGCCCATTTTTGAATTTTCAAAAATTTTAAATTTTTTCATATTTTCACCTGTACCCGGCATCATGGTATTTTTCACATCGAAAATTTTATATTTTTAGTTCAAATTGATAATATATTTATTACATTCGTACCTTTAAACGTATTCCATTTTTCATATTTCCAATTTTATTCTGCTACTGCAAGCACATTTTTAGAATTTTAAAAATATTTTAATTTTTTGACATTTTCACCTGTACCCGGCATCATGGTATTTTTCAGGTCGAAAATTTTATATTTTTATTTTAAATTAATAATATATTTATTACATTCGTACCTTTAAACGTATTCCATTTTTCATATTTCCAATTTTATTCTCCTACTGCAAGCCCATTTTTAGAATTTTAAAAATATTTTAATTTTTTGACATTTTCACCTGTACCCGGCATCATGGTTTTTTTCATGTCAAAAATTTTATATTTTTAGTTCAAATTGATAATATGTTTATTACATTCGTACCTTTAAACGTATTCCATTTTTCAAATTTCCAATTTTATTCTGCTACTGCAAGCCCATTTTTGAATTTTCAAAAATTTTAAATTTTTTCATATTTTCACCTGTACCCGGCATCACGGTATTTTTCACATCGAAAATTTTATATTTTTAGTTCAAATTGATAATATATTTATTACATTCGTACCTTTAAACGTATTCCATTTTTTATATTTCCAATTTTATTCTGCTACTGCAAGCCCATTTTTAGAATTTTAAAAATATTTTAATTTTTTGACATTTTCACCTGTACTATACATCAGGGTATTTTTCTGGTCGAAAATTTTATATTTTTATTTTAAATTAATAATATATTTATTACATTCGTACCTTTAAACGTATTTCATTTTTCATATTTCCAATTTTATTCTGCTACTGCAAGCCCATTTTTAGAATTTTAAAAATATTTTAATTTTTTGACATTTTCACCTGTACTATACATCAGGGTATTTTTCAGGTGGAAAATTTTATATTTTTAGTTTAAGTTAATAATATATTCATTACATTCGTACCTTTAAACGTATTTCATTTTTCATATTTCCAATTTTATTCTGCTACTGCAAGCCCATTTTTGAATTTTCAAAAATTTTAAATTTTTTCATATTTTCACCTGTACCCGGCATCATGGTATTTTTCAGGTCGAAAATTTTATATTTTTATTTTAAGTTAATAATATATTTATTACATTCGTACCTTTAAACGTATTCCATTTTTCATATTTCCAATTTTATTCTGCTACTGCAAGCCCATTTTTAGAATTTTAAAAATATTTTAATTTTTTGACATTTTCACCTGTACCCGGCATCATGGTATTTTTCATGTCAAAAATTTTATATTTTTAGTTCAAATTGATAATATGTTTATTACATTCATACCTTTAAACGTATTCCATTTTTCAAATTTCCAATTTTATTCTGCTACTGCAAGCCCATTTTTAGAATTTTAAAAATATTTTAATTTTTTGACATTTTCACCTGTACTATACATCAGGGTATTTTTCAGGTGGAAAATTTTATATTTTTAGTTTAAGTTAATAATATATTCATTACATTCGTACCTTTAAACGTATTTCATTTTTCATATTTCCAATTTTATTCTGCTACTGCAAGCCCATTTTTGAATTTTCAAAAATTTTAAATTTTTTCATATTTTCACCTGTACCCGGCATCATGGTATTTTTCACGTCAAAAATTTTATATTTTTAGTTCCAATTGATAATATATTTATTACATTCGTACCTTTAAACGTATTCCATTTTTCATATTTCCAATTTTATTCTGCTACTGCAAGCCCATTTTTAGAATTTTAAAAATATTTTAATTTTTTGACATTTTCACCTGTACCCGGCATCATGGTATTTTTCAGGTCGAAAATTTTATATTTTTATTTTAAGTTAATAATATATTTATTACATTCGTACCTTTAAACGTATTCCATTTTTCATATTTCCAATTTTATTCTGCTACTGCAAGCCCATTTTTAGAATTTTAAAAATATTTTAATTTTTTGACATTTTCACCTGTACCCGGCATCATGGTATTTTTCATGTCAAAAATTTTATATTTTTAGTTCAAATTGATAATATGTTTATTACATTCATACCTTTAAACGTATTCCATTTTTCAAATTTCCAATTTTATTCTGCTACTGCAAGCCCATTTTTAGAATTTTAAAAATATTTTAATTTTTTGACATTTTCACCTATACTATACATCAGGGTATTTTTCAGGTGGAAAATTTTATATTTTTAGTTTAAGTTAATAATATATTCATTACATTCGTACCTTTAAACGTATTTCATTTTTCATATTTCCAATTTTATTCTGCTACTGCAAGCCCATTTTTAGAATTTTAAAAATATTTTAATTTTTTGACATTTTCACCTGTACTATACATCAGGGTATTTTTCTGGTCGAAAATTTTATATTTTTATTTTAAATTAATAATATATTTATAACATTCGTACCTTTAAACGTATTCCATTTTTCATATTTCCAATTTTATTCTGCTACTGCAAGCCCATTTTTAGAATTTTAAAAATATTTTAATTTTTTGACATTTTCACCTGTACCCGGCATCATGGTATTTTTCAGGTCGAAAATTTTATATTTTTATTTTAAGTTAATAATATATTTATTACATTCGTACCTTTAAACGTATTCCATTTTTCATATTTCCAATTTTATTCTGCTACTGCAAGCCCATTTTTAGAATTTTAAAAATATTTTAATTTTTTGACATTTTCACCTGTACCCGGCATCATGGTATTTTTCATGTCAAAAATTTTATATTTTTAGTTCAAATTGATAATATGTTTATTACATTCATACCTTTAAACGTATTCCATTTTTCAAATTTCCAATTTTATTCTGCTACTGCAAGCCCATTTTTAGAATTTTAAAAATATTTTAATTTTTTGACATTTTCACCTATACTATACATCAGGGTATTTTTCAGGTGGAAAATTTTATATTTTTAGTTTAAGTTAATAATATATTCATTACATTCGTACCTTTAAACGTATTTCATTTTTCATATTTCCAATTTTATTCTGCTACTGCAAGCCCATTTTTAGAATTTTAAAAATATTTTAATTTTTTGACATTTTCACCTGTACATCAGGGTATTTTTCTGGTCGAAAATTTTATATTTTTATTTTAAATTAATAATATATTTATTACATTCGTACCTTTAAACGTATTCCATTTTTCATATTTCCAATTTTATTCTGCTACTGCAAGCCCATTTTTAGAATTTTAAAAATATTTTAATTTTTTGACATTTTCACCTGTACCCGGCATCATGGTATTTTTCATGTCAAAAATTTTATATTTTTAGTTCAAATTGATAATATGTTTATTACATTCATACCTTTAAACGTATTCCATTTTTCAAATTTCCAATTTTATTCTGCTACTGCAAGCCCATTTTTAGAATTTTAAAAATATTTTAATTTTTTGACATTTTCACCTATACTATACATCAGGGTATTTTTCAGGTGGAAAATTTTATATTTTTAGTTTAAGTTAATAATATATTCATTACATTCGTACCTTTAAACGTATTTCATTTTTCATATTTCCAATTTTATTCTGCTACTGCAAGCCCATTTTTAGAATTTTAAAAATATTTTAATTTTTTGACATTTTCACCTGTACATCAGGGTATTTTTCTGGTCGAAAATTTTATATTTTTATTTTAAATTAATAATATATTTATTACATTCGTACCTTTAAACGTATTCCATTTTTCATATTTCCAATTTTATTCTGCTACTGCAAGCCCATTTTTAGAATTTTCAAAAATTTTAAATTTTTTCATATTTTCACCTGTACCCGGCATCATGGTATTTTTCACATCAAAAATTTTATATTTTTAGTTCAAATTGATAATATATTTATTACATTCGTACCTTTAAACGTATTCCATTTTTCATATTTCCAATTTTATTCTGCTACTGCAAGCCCATTTTTAGAATTTTAAAAATATTTTAATTTTTTGACATTTTCACCTGTACTATACATCAGGGTATTTTTCAGGTGGAAAATTTTATATTTTTAGTTTAAGTTAATAATATATTCATTACATTCGTACCTTTAAACGTATTTCATTTTTCATATTTCCAATTTTATTCTGCTACTGCAAGCCCATTTTTGAATTTTCAAAAATTTTAAATTTTTTCATATTTTCACCTGTACCCGGCATTATGGTATTTTTCACGTCAAAAATTTTATATTTTTAGTTCCAATTGATAATATATTTATTACATTCGTACCTTTAAACGTATTCCATTTTTCATATTTCCAATTTTATTCTGCTACTGCAAGCCCATTTTTAGAATTTTAAAAATATTTTAATTTTTTGACATTTTCACCTGTACCCGGCATCATGGTATTTTTCAGGTCGAAAATTTTATATTTTTATTTTAAGTTAATAATATATTTATTACATTCGTACCTTTAAACGTATTTCATTTTTCATATTTCCAATTTTATTCTGCTACTGCAAGCCCATTTTTAGAATTTTAAAAATATTTTAATTTTTTGACATTTTCACCTGTACCCGGCATCATGGTATTTTTCAGGTCGAAAATTTTATATTTTTAGTTCAAATTGATAATATGTTTATTACATTCGTACCTTTAAATGTATTCCATTTTTCAAATTTCCAATTTTATTCTGCTACTGCAAGCCCATTTTTGAATTTTCAAAAATTTTAAATTTTTTCATATTTTCACCTGTACCCGGCATCATGGTATTTTTCACATCAAAAATTTTATATTTTTAGTTCAAATTGATAATATATTTATTACATTCGTACCTTTAAACGTATTCCATTTTTCATATTTCCAATTTTATTCTGCTACTGCAAGCCCATTTTTAGAATTTTAAAAATATTATAATTTTTTGACATTTTCACCTGTACCCGGCATCATGGTATTTTTCATGTCAAAAATTTTATATTTTTAGTTCAAATTGATAATATGTTTATTACATTCATACCTTTAAACGTATTCCATTTTTCAAATTTCCAATTTTATTCTGCTACTGCAAGCCCATTTTTAGAATTTTAAAAATATTTTAATTTTTTGACATTTTCACCTGTACCCGGCATCATGGTATTTTTCATGTCAAAAATTTTATATTTTTAGTTCAAATTGATAATATGTTTATTACATTCATACCTTTAAACGTATTCCATTTTTCAAATTTCCAATTTTATTCTGCTACTGCAAGCCCATTTTTAGAATTTTAAAAATATTTTAATTTTTTGACATTTTCACCTATACTATACATCAGGGTATTTTTCAGGTGGAAAATTTTATATTTTTAGTTTAAGTTAATAATATATTCATTACATTCGTACCTTTAAACGTATTTCATTTTTCATATTTCCAATTTTATTCTGCTACTGCAAGCCCATTTTTGAATTTTCAAAAATTTTAAATTTTTTCATATTTTCACCTGTACCCAGCATCATGGTATTTTTCACGTCAAAAATTTTATATTTTTAGTTCCAATTGATAATATATTTATTACATTCGTACCTTTAAACGTATTCCATTTTTCATATTTCCAATTTTATTCTGCTACTGCAAGCCCATTTTTAGAATTTTAAAAATATTTTAATTTTTTGACATTTTCACCTGTATCCGGCATCATGGTATTTTTCAGGTCGAAAATTTTATATTTTTATTTTAAGTTAATAATATATTTATTACATTCGTACCTTTAAACGTATTCCATTTTTCATATTTCCAATTTTATTCTGCTACTGCAAGCCCATTTTTAGAATTTTAAAAATATTTTAATTTTTTGACATTTTCACCTGTACCCGGCATCATGGTATTTTTCATGTCAAAAATTTTATATTTTTAGTTCAAATTGATAATATGTTTATTACATTCATACCTTTAAACGTATTCCATTTTTCAAATTTCCAATTTTATTCTGCTACTGAAAGCCCATTTTTAGAATTTTAAAAATATTTTAATTTTTTGACATTTTCACCTATACTATACATCAGGGTATTTTTCAGGGGGAAAATTTTATATTTTTAGTTTAAGTTAATAATATATTCATTACATTCGTACCTTTAAACGTATTTCATTTTTCATATTTCCAATTTTATTCTGCTACTGCAAGCCCATTTTTAGAATTTTAAAAATATTTTAATTTTTTGACATTTTCACCTGTACTATACATCAGGGTATTTTTCTGGTTGAAAATTTTATATTTTTATTTTAAATTAATAATATATTTATTACATTCGTACCTTTAAACGTATTCCATTTTTCATATTTCCAATTTTATTCTGCTACTGCCAGCCCATTTTTAGAATTTTAAAAATATTTTAATTTTTTGACATTTTCACCTGTACCCGGCATCATGGTATTTTTCAGGTCGAAAATTTTATATTTTTATTTTAAGTTAATAATATATTTATTACATTCGTACCTTTAAACGTATTTCATTTTTCATATTTCCAATTTTATTCTGCTACTGCAAGCCCATTTTTAGAATTTTAAAAATATTTTAATTTTTTGACATTTTCTGCAAGCCCATTTTTGAATTTTCAAAAATTTTAAATTTTTTCATATTTTCACCTGTACCCGGCATTATGGTATTTTTCACATCGAAAATTTTATATTTTTAGTTCAAATTGATAATATATTTATTACATTCGTACCTTTAAACGTATTCCATTTTTCATATTTCCAATTTTATTCTGCTACTGCAAGCAAATTTTTAGAATTTTAAAAATATTTTAATTTTTTAAATTAAAATAAATTCCATTTTTAATTAAATGGAATTAATTCCATTTTTCATATTTCCAATTTTATTCTGCTACTGCAAGCCCATTTTTGAATTTTCAAAAATTTTAAATTTTTTCATATTTTCACCTGTACCCGGCATCATGGTTTTTTTCATGTCAAAAATTTTATATTTTTAGTTCAAATTGATAATATGTTTATTACATTCGTACCTTTAAACGTATTCCATTTTTCAAATTTCCAATTTTATTCTGCTACTGCAAGCCCATTTTTGAATTTTCAAAAATTTTAAATTTTTTCATATTTTCACCTGTACCCGGCATCACGGTATTTTTCACATCGAAAATTTTATATTTTTAGTTCAAATTGATAATATATTTATTACATTCGTACCTTTAAACGTATTCCATTTTTCATATTTCGAATTTTATTCTGCTACTGCAAGCCCATTTTTAGAATTTTAAAAATATTTTAATTTTTTGACATTTTCACCTGTACTATACATCAGGGTATTTTTCTGGTCGAAAATTTTATATTTTTATTTTAAATTAATAATATATTTATTACATTCGTACCTTTAAACGTATTTCATTTTTCATATTTCCAATTTTATTCTGCTACTGCAAGCCCATTTTTAGAATTTTAAAAATATTTTAATTTTTTGACATTTTCACCTGTACCCGGCATCATGGTATTTTTCAGGTCGAAAATTTTATATTTTTAGTTCAAATTGATAATATGTTTATTACATTCGTACCTTTAAATGTATTCCATTTTTCAAATTTCCAATTTTATTCTGCTACTGCAAGCCCATTTTTGAATTTTCAAAAATTTTAAATTTTTTCATATTTTCACCTGTACCCGGCATCATGGTATTTTTCAGGTCGAAAATTTTATATTTTTATTTTAAATTAATAATATATTTATTACATTCGTACCTTTAAACGTATTTCATTTTTCATATTTCCAATTTTATTCTGCTACTGCAAGCCCATTTTTGAATTTTCAAAAATTTTAAATTTTTTCATATTTTCACCTGTACCCGGCATCATGGTATTTTTCATGTCAAAAATTTTATATTTTTAGTTCAAATTGATAATATGTTTATTACATTCGTACCTTTAAACATATTCCATTTTTCAAATTTCCAATTTTATTCTGCTACTGCAAGCCCATTTTTAGAATTTTAAAAATATTTTAATTTTTTGACATTTTCACCTGTACTATACATCAGGGTATTTTTCTGGTCGAAAATTTTATATTTTTATTTTAAATTAATAATATATTTATTACATTCGTACCTTTAAACGTATTTCATTTTTCATATTTCCAATTTTATTCTGCTACTGCAAGCCCATTTTTAGAATTTTAAAAATATTTTAATTTTTTGACATTTTCACCTGTACCCGGCATCATGGTATTTTTCAGGTCGAAAATTTTATATTTTTAGTTCAAATTGATAATATGTTTATTACATTCGTACCTTTAAATGTATTCCATTTTTCAAATTTCCAATTTTATTCTGCTACTGCAAGCCCATTTTTGAATTTTCAAAAATTTTAAATTTTTTCATATTTTCACCTGTACCCGGCATCATGGTATTTTTCAGGTTGAAAATTTTATATTTTTATTTTAAATTAATAATATATTTATTACATTCGTACCTTTAAACGTATTTCATTTTTCATATTTCCAATTTTATTCTGCTACTGCAAGCCCATTTTTAGAATTTTAAAAATATTTTAATTTTTTGACATTTTCACCTGTACCCGGCATCATGGTATTTTTCAGGTCGAAAATTTTATATTTTTAGTTCAAATTGATAATATGTTTATTACATTCGTACCTTTAAATGTATTCCATTTTTCAAATTTCCAATTTTATTCTGCTACTGCAAGCCCATTTTTGAATTTTCAAAAATTTTAAATTTTTTCATATTTTCACCTGTACCCGGCATCATGGTATTTTTCAGGTTGAAAATTTTATATTTTTATTTTAAATTAATAATATATTTATTACATTCGTACCTTTAAACGTATTCCATTTTTCATATTTCCAATTTTATTCTGCTACTGCAAGCACATTTTTAGAATTTTAAAAATATTTTAATTTTTTGACATTTTCACCTGTACCCGGCATCATGGTTTTTTTCATGTCAAAAATTTTATATTTTTAGTACAAATTGATAATATGTTTATTACATTCGTACCTTTAAACGTATTCCATTTTTCAAATTTCCAATTTTATTCTGCTACTGCAAGCCCATTTTTGAATTTTCAAAAATTTTAAATTTTTTCATATTTTCACCTGTACCCGGCATCACGGTATTTTTCACATCGAAAATTTTATATTTTTATTTTAAATTAATAATATATTTATTACATTCGTACCTTTAAACGTATTTCATTTTTCATATTTCCAATTTTATTCTGCTACTGCAAGCCCATTTTTGAATTTTCAAAAATTTTAAATTTTTTCATATTTTCACCTGTACCCGGCATCATGGTATTTTTCATGTCAAAATTTTTATATTTTTAGTTCAAATTGATAATATGTTTATTACATTCGTACCTTTAAACGTATTCCATTTTTCAAATTTCCAATTTTATTCTGCTACTGCAAGCCCATTTTTGAATTTTCAAAAATTTTAAATTTTTTCATATTTTCACCTGTACCCGGCATCACGGTATTTTTCACATCGAAAATTTTATATTTTTAGTTCAAATTGATAATATATTTATTACATTCGTACCTTTAAACGTATTCCATTTTTCATATTTCCAATTTTATTCTGCTACTGCAAGCCCATTTTTAGAATTTTAAAAATATTTTAATTTTTTGACATTTTCACCTGTACCCGGCATCATGGTATTTTTCAGGTCGAAAATTTTATATTTTTAGTTCAAATTGATAATATGTTTATTACATTCGTACCTTTAAATGTATTCCATTTTTCAAATTTCCAATTTTATTCTGCTACTGCAAGCCCATTTTTGAATTTTCAAAAATTTTAAATTTTTTCATATTTTCACCTGTACCCGGCATTATGGTATTTTTCACATCGAAAATTTTATATTTTTAGTTCAAATTGATAATATATTTATTACATTCGTACCTTTAAACGTATTCCATTTTTCATATTTCCAATTTTATTCTGCTACTGCAAGCAAATTTTTAGAATTTTAAAAATATTTTAATTTTTTGACATTTTCACCTGTACCCGGCATCATGGTATTTTTCAGGTCGAAAATTTTATATTTTTATTTTAAATTAATAATATATTTATTACATTCGTATCTTTAAACGTATTCCATTTTTCATATTTCGAATTTTATTCTGCTACTGCAATCCCATTTTTAGAATTTTAAAAATATTTTAATTTTTTGACATTTTCACCTGTACTATACATCAGGGTATTTTTCAGGTCGAAAATTTTATATTTTTAGTTTAAGTTAATAATATATTTATTACATTCGTACCTTTAAACGTATTCCATTTTTCATATTTCCAATTTTATTCTGCTACTGCAAGCCCATTTTTGAATTTTCAAAAATTTTAAATTTTTTCATATTTTCACCTGTACCCGGCATCATGGTATTTTTCATGTCAAAAATTTTATATTTTTAGTTCAAATTGATAATATGTTTATTACATTCGTACCTTTAAACGTATTCCATTTTTCAAATTTCCAATTTTATTCTGCTACTGCAAGCCCATTTTTGAATTTTCAAAAATTTTAAATTTTTTCATATTTTCACCTGTACCCGGCATCATGGTATTTTTCAGGTCGAAAATTTTATATTTTTATTTTAAATTAATAATATATTTATTACATTCGTACCTTTAAACGTATTCCATTTTTCATATTTCCAATTTTATTCTCCTACTGCAAGCCCATTTTTAGAATTTTAAAAATATTTTAATTTTTTGACATTTTCACCTGTACCCGGCATCATGGTTTTTTTCATGTCAAAAATTTTATATTTTTAGTTCAAATTGATAATATGTTTATTACATTCGTACCTTTAAACGTATTCCATTTTTCAAATTTCCAATTTTATTCTGCTACTGCAAGCCCATTTTTGAATTTTCAAAAATTTTAAATTTTTTCATATTTTCACCTGTACCCGGCATCACGGTATTTTTCACATCGAAAATTTTATATTTTTAGTTCAAATTGATAATATATTTATTACATTCGTACCTTTAAACGTATTCCATTTTTCATATTTCGAATTTGATTCTGCTACTGCAAGCCCATTTTTAGAATTTTAAAAATATTTTAATTTTTTGACATTTTCACCTGTACTATACATCAGGGTATTTTTCTGGTCGAAAATTTTATATTTTTATTTTAAATTAATAATATATTTATTACATTCGTACCTTTAAACGTATTTCATTTTTCATATTTCCAATTTTATTCTGCTACTGCAAGCCCATTTTTAGAATTTTAAAAATATTTTAATTTTTTGACATTTTCACCTGTACCCGGCATCATGGTATTTTTCAGGTCGAAAATTTTATATTTTTAGTTCAAATTGATAATATGTTTATTACATTCGTACCTTTAAATGTATTCCATTTTTCAAATTTCCAATTTTGTTCTGCTACTGCAAGCCCATTTTTGAATTTTCAAAAATTTTAAATTTTTTCATATTTTCACCTGTACCCGGCATCATGGTATTTTTCAGGTCGAAAATTTTATATTTTTATTTTAAATTAATAATATATTTATTACATTCGTACCTTTAAACGTATTTCATTTTTCATATTTCCAATTTTATTCTGCTACTGCAAGCCCATTTTTGAATTTTCAAAAATTTTAAATTTTTTCATATTTTCACCTGTACCCGGCATCATGGTATTTTTCATGTCAAAAATTTTATATTTTTAGTTCAAATTGATAATATGTTTATTACATTCGTACCTTTAAACGTATTCCATTTTTCAAATTTCCAATTTTATTCTGCTACTGCAAGCCCATTTTTGAATTTTCAAAAATTTTAAATTTTTTCATATTTTCACCTGTACCCGGCATCACGGTATTTTTCACATCGAAAATTTTATATTTTTAGTTCAAATTGATAATATATTTATTACATTCGTACCTTTAAACGTATTCCATTTTTCATATTTCGAATTTGATTCTGCTACTGCAAGCCCATTTTTAGAATTTTAAAAATATTTTAATTTTTTGACATTTTCACCTGTACTATACATCAGGGTATTTTTCTGGTCGAAAATTTTATATTTTTATTTTAAATTAATAATATATTTATTACATTCGTACCTTTAAACGTATTTCATTTTTCATATTTCCAATTTTATTCTGCTACTGCAAGCCCATTTTTAGAATTTTAAAAATATTTTAATTTTTTGACATTTTCACCTGTACCCGGCATCATGGTATTTTTCAGGTCGAAAATTTTATATTTTTAGTTCAAATTGATAATATGTTTATTACATTCGTACCTTTAAATGTATTCCATTTTTCAAATTTCCAATTTTGTTCTGCTACTGCAAGCCCATTTTTGAATTTTCAAAAATTTTAAATTTTTTCATATTTTCACCTGTACCCGGCATCATGGTATTTTTCAGGTCGAAAATTTTATATTTTTATTTTAAATTAATAATATATTTATTACATTCGTACCTTTAAACGTATTTCATTTTTCATATTTCCAATTTTATTCTGCTACTGCAAGCCCATTTTTGAATTTTCAAAAATTTTAAATTTTTTCATATTTTCACCTGTACCCGGCATCATGGTATTTTTCATGTCAAAAATTTTATATTTTTAGTTCAAATTGATAATATGTTTATTACATTCGTACCTTTAAACGTATTCCATTTTTCAAATTTCCAATTTTATTCTGCTACTGCAAGCCCATTTTTGAATTTTCAAAAATTTTAAATTTTTTCATATTTTCACCTGTACCCGGCATCACGGTATTTTTCACATCGAAAATTTTATATTTTTAGTTCAAATTGATAATATATTTATTACATTCGTACCTTTAAACGTATTCCATTTTTCATATTTCCAATTTTATTCTGCTACTGCAAGCCCATTTTTAGAATTTTAAAAATATTTTAATTTTTTGACATTTTCACCTGTACCCGGCATCATGGTATTTTTCAGGTCGAAAATTTTATATTTTTATTTTAAGTTAATAATATATTTATTACATTCGTACCTTTAAACGTATTTCATTTTTCATATTTCCAATTTTATTCTGCTACTGCAAGCCCATTTTTAGAATTTTAAAAATATTTTAATTTTTTGACATTTTCTGCAAGCCCATTTTTGAATTTTCAAAAATTTTAAATTTTTTCATATTTTCACCTGTACCCGGCATTATGGTATTTTTCACATCGAAAATTTTATATTTTTAGTTCAAATTGATAATATATTTATTACATTCGTACCTTTAAACGTATTCCATTTTTCATATTTCCAATTTTATTCTGCTACTGCAAGCCCATTTTTAGAATTTTAAAAATATTTTAATTTTTTAAATTAAAATAAATTCCATTTTTAATTAAATGGAATTAATTCCATTTTTCATATTTCCAATTTTATTCTGCTACTGCAAGCCCATTTTTGAATTTTCAAAAATTTTAAATTTTTTCATATTTTCACCTGTACCCGGCATCATGGTTTTTTTCATGTCAAAAATTTTATATTTTTAGTTCAAATTGATAATATGTTTATTACATTCGTACCTTTAAACGTATTCCATTTTTCAAATTTCCAATTTTATTCTGCTACTGCAAGCCCATTTTTGAATTTTCAAAAATTTTAAATTTTTTCATATTTTCACCTGTACCCGGCATCACGGTATTTTTCACATCGAAAATTTTATATTTTTAGTTCAAATTGATAATATATTTATTACATTCGTACCTTTAAACGTATTCCATTTTTCATATTTCGAATTTTATTCTGCTACTGCAAGCCCATTTTTAGAATTTTAAAAATATTTTAATTTTTTGACATTTTCACCTGTACTATACATCAGGGTATTTTTCTGGTCGAAAATTTTATATTTTTATTTTAAATTAATAATATATTTATTACATTCGTACCTTTAAACGTATTTCATTTTTCATATTTCCAATTTTATTCTGCTACTGCAAGCCCATTTTTAGAATTTTAAAAATATTTTAATTTTTTGACATTTTCACCTGTACCCGGCATCATGGTATTTTTCAGGTCGAAAATTTTATATTTTTAGTTCAAATTGATAATATGTTTATTACATTCGTACCTTTAAATGTATTCCATTTTTCAAATTTCCAATTTTATTCTGCTACTGCAAGCCCATTTTTGAATTTTCAAAAATTTTAAATTTTTTCATATTTTCACCTGTACCCGGCATCATGGTATTTTTCAGGTCGAAAATTTTATATTTTTATTTTAAATTAATAATATATTTATTACATTCGTACCTTTAAACGTATTTCATTTTTCATATTTCCAATTTTATTCTGCTACTGCAAGCCCATTTTTGAATTTTCAAAAATTTTAAATTTTTTCATATTTTCACCTGTACCCGGCATCATGGTATTTTTCATGTCAAAAATTTTATATTTTTAGTTCAAATTGATAATATGTTTATTACATTCGTACCTTTAAACATATTCCATTTTTCAAATTTCCAATTTTATTCTGCTACTGCAAGCCCATTTTTAGAATTTTAAAAATATTTTAATTTTTTGACATTTTCACCTGTACTATACATCAGGGTATTTTTCTGGTCGAAAATTTTATATTTTTATTTTAAATTAATAATATATTTATTACATTCGTACCTTTAAACGTATTTCATTTTTCATATTTCCAATTTTATTCTGCTACTGCAAGCCCATTTTTAGAATTTTAAAAATATTTTAATTTTTTGAAATTTTCACCTGTACCCGGCATCATGGTATTTTTCTGGTCGAAAATTTTATATTTTTATTTTAAATTAATAATATATTTATTACATTCGTACCTTTAAACGTATTTCATTTTTCATATTTCCAATTTTATTCTGCTACTGCAAGCCCATTTTTAGAATTTTAAAAATATTTTAATTTTTTGACATTTTCACCTGTACCCGGCATCATGGTATTTTTCAGGTCGAAAATTTTATATTTTTAGTTCAAATTGATAATATGTTTATTACATTCGTACCTTTAAATGTATTCCATTTTTCAAATTTCCAATTTTATTCTGCTACTGCAAGCCCATTTTTGAATTTTCAAAAATTTTAAATTTTTTCATATTTTCACCTGTACCCGGCATCATGGTATTTTTCAGGTTGAAAATTTTATATTTTTATTTTAAATTAATAATATATTTATTACATTCGTACCTTTAAACGTATTCCATTTTTCATATTTCCAATTTTATTCTGCTACTGCAAGCACATTTTTAGAATTTTAAAAATATTTTAATTTTTTGACATTTTCACCTGTACCCGGCATCATGGTTTTTTTCATGTCAAAAATTTTATATTTTTAGTACAAATTGATAATATGTTTATTACATTCGTACCTTTAAACGTATTCCATTTTTCAAATTTCCAATTTTATTCTGCTACTGCAAGCCCATTTTTGAATTTTCAAAAATTTTAAATTTTTTCATATTTTCACCTGTACCCGGCATCACGGTATTTTTCACATCGAAAATTTTATATTTTTATTTTAAATTAATAATATATTTATTACATTCGTACCTTTAAACGTATTTCATTTTTCATATTTCCAATTTTATTCTGCTACTGCAAGCCCATTTTTGAATTTTCAAAAATTTTAAATTTTTTCATATTTTCACCTGTACCCGGCATCATGGTATTTTTCATGTCAAAATTTTTATATTTTTAGTTCAAATTGATAATATGTTTATTACATTCGTACCTTTAAACGTATTCCATTTTTCAAATTTCCAATTTTATTCTGCTACTGCAAGCCCATTTTTGAATTTTCAAAAATTTTAAATTTTTTCATATTTTCACCTGTACCCGGCATCACGGTATTTTTCACATCGAAAATTTTATATTTTTAGTTCAAATTGATAATATATTTATTACATTCGTACCTTTAAACGTATTCCATTTTTCATATTTCCAATTTTATTCTGCTACTGCAAGCCCATTTTTAGAATTTTAAAAATATTTTAATTTTTTGACATTTTCACCTGTACCCGGCATCATGGTATTTTTCAGGTCGAAAATTTTATATTTTTAGTTCAAATTGATAATATGTTTATTACATTCGTACCTTTAAATGTATTCCATTTTTCAAATTTCCAATTTTATTCTGCTACTGCAAGCCCATTTTTGAATTTTCAAAAATTTTAAATTTTTTCATATTTTCACCTGTACCCGGCATTATGGTATTTTTCACATCGAAAATTTTATATTTTTAGTTCAAATTGATAATATATTTATTACATTCGTACCTTTAAACGTATTCCATTTTTCATATTTCCAATTTTATTCTGCTACTGCAAGCAAATTTTTAGAATTTTAAAAATATTTTAATTTTTTGACATTTTCACCTGTACCCGGCATCATGGTATTTTTCAGGTCGAAAATTTTATATTTTTATTTTAAATTAATAATATATTTATTACATTCGTATCTTTAAACGTATTCCATTTTTCATATTTCGAATTTTATTCTGCTACTGCAATCCCATTTTTAGAATTTTAAAAATATTTTAATTTTTTGACATTTTCACCTGTACTATACATCAGGGTATTTTTCAGGTCGAAAATTTTATATTTTTAGTTTAAGTTAATAATATATTTATTACATTCGTACCTTTAAACGTATTCCATTTTTCATATTTCCAATTTTATTCTGCTACTGCAAGCCCATTTTTGAATTTTCAAAAATTTTAAATTTTTTCATATTTTCACCTGTACCCGGCATCATGGTATTTTTCATGTCAAAAATTTTATATTTTTAGTTCAAATTGATAATATGTTTATTACATTCGTACCTTTAAACGTATTCCATTTTTCAAATTTCCAATTTTATTCTGCTACTGCAAGCCCATTTTTGAATTTTCAAAAATTTTAAATTTTTTCATATTTTCACCTGTACCCGGCATCATGGTATTTTTCAGGTCGAAAATTTTATATTTTTATTTTAAATTAATAATATATTTATTACATTCGTACCTTTAAACGTATTCCATTTTTCATATTTCCAATTTTATTCTCCTACTGCAAGCCCATTTTTAGAATTTTAAAAATATTTTAATTTTTTGACATTTTCACCTGTACCCGGCATCATGGTTTTTTTCATGTCAAAAATTTTATATTTTTAGTTCAAATTGATAATATGTTTATTACATTCGTACCTTTAAACGTATTCCATTTTTCAAATTTCCAATTTTATTCTGCTACTGCAAGCCCATTTTTGAATTTTCAAAAATTTTAAATTTTTTCATATTTTCACCTGTACCCGGCATCACGGTATTTTTCACATCGAAAATTTTATATTTTTAGTTCAAATTGATAATATATTTATTACATTCGTACCTTTAAACGTATTCCATTTTTCATATTTCGAATTTGATTCTGCTACTGCAAGCCCATTTTTAGAATTTTAAAAATATTTTAATTTTTTGACATTTTCACCTGTACTATACATCAGGGTATTTTTCTGGTCGAAAATTTTATATTTTTATTTTAAATTAATAATATATTTATTACATTCGTACCTTTAAACGTATTTCATTTTTCATATTTCCAATTTTATTCTGCTACTGCAAGCCCATTTTTAGAATTTTAAAAATATTTTAATTTTTTGACATTTTCACCTGTACCCGGCATCATGGTATTTTTCAGGTCGAAAATTTTATATTTTTAGTTCAAATTGATAATATGTTTATTACATTCGTACCTTTAAATGTATTCCATTTTTCAAATTTCCAATTTTGTTCTGCTACTGCAAGCCCATTTTTGAATTTTCAAAAATTTTAAATTTTTTCATATTTTCACCTGTACCCGGCATCATGGTATTTTTCAGGTCGAAAATTTTATATTTTTATTTTAAATTAATAATATATTTATTACATTCGTACCTTTAAACGTATTTCATTTTTCATATTTCCAATTTTATTCTGCTACTGCAAGCCCATTTTTGAATTTTCAAAAATTTTAAATTTTTTCATATTTTCACCTGTACCCGGCATCATGGTATTTTTCATGTCAAAAATTTTATATTTTTAGTTCAAATTGATAATATGTTTATTACATTCGTACCTTTAAACGTATTCCATTTTTCAAATTTCCAATTTTATTCTGCTACTGCAAGCCCATTTTTGAATTTTCAAAAATTTTAAATTTTTTCATATTTTCACCTGTACCCGGCATCACGGTATTTTTCACATCGAAAATTTTATATTTTTAGTTCAAATTGATAATATATTTATTACATTCGTACCTTTAAACGTATTCCATTTTTCATATTTCGAATTTGATTCTGCTACTGCAAGCCCATTTTTAGAATTTTAAAAATATTTTAATTTTTTGACATTTTCACCTGTACTATACATCAGGGTATTTTTCTGGTCGAAAATTTTATATTTTTATTTTAAATTAATAATATATTTATTACATTCGTACCTTTAAACGTATTTCATTTTTCATATTTCCAATTTTATTCTGCTACTGCAAGCCCATTTTTAGAATTTTAAAAATATTTTAATTTTTTGACATTTTCACCTGTACCCGGCATCATGGTATTTTTCAGGTCGAAAATTTTATATTTTTAGTTCAAATTGATAATATGTTTATTACATTCGTACCTTTAAATGTATTCCATTTTTCAAATTTCCAATTTTGTTCTGCTACTGCAAGCCCATTTTTGAATTTTCAAAAATTTTAAATTTTTTCATATTTTCACCTGTACCCGGCATCATGGTATTTTTCAGGTCGAAAATTTTATATTTTTATTTTAAATTAATAATATATTTATTACATTCGTACCTTTAAACGTATTTCATTTTTCATATTTCCAATTTTATTCTGCTACTGCAAGCCCATTTTTGAATTTTCAAAAATTTTAAATTTTTTCATATTTTCACCTGTACCCGGCATCATGGTATTTTTCATGTCAAAAATTTTATATTTTTAGTTCAAATTGATAATATGTTTATTACATTCGTACCTTTAAACGTATTCCATTTTTCAAATTTCCAATTTTATTCTGCTACTGCAAGCCCATTTTTGAATTTTCAAAAATTTTAAATTTTTTCATATTTTCACCTGTACCCGGCATCACGGTATTTTTCACATCGAAAATTTTATATTTTTAGTTCAAATTGATAATATATTTATTACATTCGTACCTTTAAACGTATTCCATTTTTCATATTTCCAATTTTATTCTGCTACTGCAAGCCCATTTTTAGAATTTTAAAAATATTTTAATTTTTTGACATTTTCACCTGTACTATACATCAGGGTATTTTTCTGGTCGAAAATTTTATATTTTTATTTTAAATTAATAATATATTTATTACATTCGTACCTTTAAACGTATTTCATTTTTCATATTTCCAATTTTATTCTGCTACTGCAAGCCCATTTTTAGAATTTTAAAAATATTTTAATTTTTTGACATTTTCACCTGTACCCGGCATCATGGTATTTTTCAGGTCGAAAATTTTATATTTTTAGTTCAAATTGATAATATGTTTATTACATTCGTACCTTTAAATGTATTCCATTTTTCAAATTTCCAATTTTATTCTGCTACTGCAAGCCCATTTTTGAATTTTCAAAAATTTTAAATTTTTTCATATTTTCACCTGTACCCGGCATCATGGTATTTTTCACATCGAAAATTTTATATTTTTAGTTCAAATTGATAATATATTTATTACATTCGTACCTTTAAACGTATTCCATTTTTCATATTTCCAATTTTATTCTGCTACTGCAAGCACATTTTTAGAATTTTAAAAATATTTTAATTTTTTGACATTTTCACCTGTACCCGGCATCATGGTATTTTTCAGGTCGAAAATTTTATATTTTTATTTTAAATTAATAATATATTTATTACATTCGTACCTTTAAACGTATTCCATTTTTCATATTTCCAATTTTATTCTCCTACTGCAAGCCCATTTTTAGAATTTTAAAAATATTTTAATTTTTTGACATTTTCACCTGTACCCGGCATCATGGTTTTTTTCATGTCAAAAAATTTTATATTTTTAGTTCAAATTGATAATATGTTTATTACATTCGTACCTTTAAACGTATTCCATTTTTCAAATTTCCAATTTTATTCTGCTACTGCAAGCCCATTTTTGAATTTTCAAAAATTTTAAATTTTTTCATATTTTCACCTGTACCCGGCATCACGGTATTTTTCACATCGAAAATTTTATATTTTTAGTTCAAATTGATAATATATTTATTACATTCGTACCTTTAAACGTATTCCATTTTTTATATTTCCAATTTTATTCTGCTACTGCAAGCCCATTTTTAGAATTTTAAAAATATTTTAATTTTTTGACATTTTCACCTGTACTATACATCAGGGTATTTTTCTGGTCGAAAATTTTATATTTTTATTTTAAATTAATAATATATTTATTACATTCGTACCTTTAAACGTATTTCATTTTTCATATTTCCAATTTTATTCTGCTACTGCAAGCCCATTTTTAGAATTTTAAAAATATTTTAATTTTTTGACATTTTCACCTGTACTATACATCAGGGTATTTTTCAGGTGGAAAATTTTATATTTTTAGTTTAAGTTAATAATATATTCATTACATTCGTACCTTTAAACGTATTTCATTTTTCATATTTCCAATTTTATTCTGCTACTGCAAGCCCATTTTTGAATTTTCAAAAATTTTAAATTTTTTCATATTTTCACCTGTACCCGGCATCATGGTATTTTTCACGTCGAAAATTTTATATTTTTAGTTCCAATTGATAATATATTTATTACATTCGTACCTTTAAACGTATTCCATTTTTCATATTTCCAATTTTATTCTGCTACTGCAAGCCCATTTTTAGAATTTTAAAAATATTTTAATTTTTTGAAATTTTCACCTGTACCCGGCATCATGGTATTTTTCAGGTCGAAAATTTTATATTTTTATTTTAAGTTAATAACATATTTATTACATTCGTACCTTTAAACGTATTTCATTTTTCATATTTCCAATTTTATTCTGCTACTGCAAGCCCATTTTTAGAATTTTAAAAATATTTTAATTTTTTGACATTTTCACCTGTACCCGGCATCATGGTATTTTTCAGGTCGAAAATTTTATATTTTTAGTTCAAATTGATAATATGTTTATTACATTCGTACCTTTAAATGTATTCCATTTTTCAAATTTCCAATTTTATTCTGCTACTGCAAGCCCATTTTTGAATTTTCAAAATTTTTAAATTTTTTCATATTTTCACCTGTACCCGGCATCATGGTATTTTTCACATCGAAAATTTTATATTTTTAGTTCAAATTGATAATATATTTATTACATTCGTACCTTTAAACGTATTCCATTTTTCATATTTCCAATTTTATTCTGCTACTGCAAGCACATTTTTAGAATTTTAAAAATATTTTAATTTTTTGACATTTTCACCTGTACCCGGCATCATGGTATTTTTCAGGTCGAAAATTTTATATTTTTATTTTAAATTAATAATATATTTATTACATTCGTACATTTAAACGTATTCCATTTTTCATATTTCCAATTTTATTCTCCTACTGCAAGCCCATTTTTAGAATTTTAAAAATATTTTAATTTTTTGACATTTTCACCTGTACCCGGCATCATGGTTTTTTTCATGTCAAAAATTTTATATTTTTAGTTCAAATTGATAATATGTTTATTACATTCGTACCTTTAAACGTATTCCATTTTTCAAATTTCCAATTTTATTCTGCTACTGCAAGCCCATTTTTGAATTTTCAAAAATTTTAAATTTTTTCATATTTTCACCTGTACCCGGCATCACGGTATTTTTCACATCGAAAATTTTATATTTTTAGTTCAAATTGATAATATATTTATTACATTCGTACCTTTAAACGTATTCCATTTTTTATATTTCCAATTTTATTCTGCTACTGCAAGCCCATTTTTAGAATTTTAAAAATATTTTAATTTTTTGACATTTTCACCTGTACTATACATCAGGGTATTTTTCTGGTCGAAAATTTTATATTTTTATTTTAAATTAATAATATATTTATTACATTCGTACCTTTAAACGTATTTCATTTTTCATATTTCCAATTTTATTCTGCTACTGCAAGCCCATTTTTAGAATTTTAAAAATATTTTAATTTTTTGACATTTTCACCTGTACTATACATCAGGGTATTTTTCAGGTGGAAAATTTTATATTTTTAGTTCAAATTGATAATATATTTATTACATTCGTACCTTTAAACGTATTTCATTTTTCATATTTCCAATTTTATTCTGCTACTGCAAGCCCATTTTTGAATTTTCAAAAATTTTAAATTTTTTCATATTTTCACCTGTACCCGGCATCATGGTATTTTTCAGGTCGAAAATTTTATATTTTTAGTTCCAATTGATAATATATTTATTACATTCGTACCTTTAAACGTATTCCATTTTTCATATTTCCAATTTTATTCTGCTACTGCAAGCCCATTTTTAGAATTTTAAAAATATTTTAATTTTTTGACATTTTCACCTGTACCCGGCATCATGGTATTTTTCAGGTTGAAAATTTTATATTTTTATTTTAAGTTAATAATATATTTATTACATTCGTACCTTTAAACGTATTTCATTTTTCATATTTCCAATTTTATTCTGCTACTGCAAGCCCATTTTTAGAATTTTAAAAATATTTTAATTTTTTGACATTTTCACCTGTACCCGGCATCATGGTATTTTTCAGGTCGAAAATTTTATATTTTTAGTTCAAATTGATAATATGTTTATTACATTCGTACCTTTAAATGTATTCCATTTTTCAAATTTCCAATTTTATTCTGCTACTGCAAGCCCATTTTTGAATTTTCAAAAATTTTAAATTTTTTCATATTTTCACCTGTACCCGGCATCATGGTATTTTTCACGTCGAAAATTTTATATTTTTAGTTCCAATTGATAATATATTTATTACATTCGTACCTTTAAACGTATTCCATTTTTCAAATTTCCAATTTTATTCTGCTACTGCAAGCACATTTTTGAATTTTAAAAATATTTTAATTTTTTGACATTTTCACCTGTACCCGGCATCATGGTATTTTTCAGGTCGAAAATTTTATATTTTTATTTTAAATTAATAATATATTTATTACATTCGTATCTTTAAACGTATTCCATTTTTCATATTTCGAATTTTATTCTGCTACTGCAATCCCATTTTTAGAATTTTAAAAATATTTTAATTTTTTGACATTTTCACCTGTACTATACATCAGGGTATTTTTCAGGTCGAAAATTTTATATTTTTAGTTTAAGTTAATAATATATTTATTACATTCGTACCTTTAAACGTATTCCATTTTTCATATTTCCAATTTTATTCTGCTACTGCAAGCCCATTTTTGAATTTTCAAAAATTTTAAATTTTTTCATATTTTCACCTGTACCCGGCATCATGGTATTTTTCATGTCAAAAATTTTATATTTTTAGTTCAAATTGATAATATGTTTATTACATTCGTACCTTTAAACGTATTCCATTTTTCAAATTTCCAATTTTATTCTGCTACTGCAAGCACATTTTTGAATTTTCAAAAATTTTAAATTTTTTCATATTTTCACCTGTACCCGGCATCATGGTATTTTTCAGGTCGAAAATTTTATATTTTTATTTTAAATTAATAATATATTTATTACATTCGTACCTTTAAACGTATTCCATTTTTCATATTTCCAATTTTATTCTGCTACTGCAAGCCCATTTTTGAATTTTCAAAAATTTTAAATTTTTTCATATTTTCACCTGTACCCGGCATCATGGTATTTTTCATGTCAAAAATTTTATATTTTTAGTTCAAATTGATAATATGTTTATTACATTCGTACCTTTAAACGTATTCCATTTTTCAAATTTCCAATTTTATTCTGCTACTGCAAGCCCATTTTTGAATTTTCAAAAATTTTAAATTTTTTCATATTTTCACCTGTACCCGGCATCACGGTATTTTTCACATCGAAAATTTTATATTTTTAGTTCAAATTGATAATATATTTATTACATTCGTACCTTTAAACGTATTCCATTTTTTATATTTCCAATTTTATTCTGCTACTGCAAGCCCATTTTTAGAATTTTAAAAATATTTTAATTTTTTGACATTTTCACCTGTACTATACATCAGGGTACTTTTCTGGTCGAAAATTTTATATTTTTATTTTAAATTAATAATATATTTATTACATTCGTACCTTTAAACGTATTTCATTTTTCATATTTCCAATTTTATTCTGCTACTGCAAGCCCATTTTTAGAATTTTAAAAATATTTTAATTTTTTGACATTTTCACCTGTACCCGGCATCATGGTATTTTTCAGGTCGAAAATTTTATATTTTTAGTTCAAATTGATAATATGTTTATTACATTCGTACCTTTAAATGTATTCCATTTTTCAAATTTCCAATTTTATTCTGCTACTGCAAGCCCATTTTTGAATTTTCAAAAATTTTAAATTTTTTCATATTTTCACCTGTACCCGGCATCATGGTATTTTTCACATCGAAAATTTTATATTTTTAGTTCAAATTGATAATATATTTATTACATTCGTACCTTTAAACGTATTCCATTTTTCATATTTCCAATTTTATTCTGCTACTGCAAGCCCATTTTTAGAATTTTAAAAATATTTTAATTTTTTGACATTTTCACCTGTACCCGGCATCATGGTATTTTTCAGGTCAAAAATTTTATATTTTTATTTTAAATTAATAATATATTTATTACATTCGTACCTTTAAACGTATTCCATTTTTCATATTTCCAATTTTATTCTCCTACTGCAAGCCCATTTTTAGAATTTTAAAAATATTTTAATTTTTTGACATTTTCACCTGTACCCGGCATCATGGTTTTTTTCATGTCAAAAATTTTATATTTTTAGTTCAAATTGATAATATGTTTATTACATTCGTACCTTTAAACGTATTCCATTTTTCAAATTTCCAATTTTATTCTGCTACTGCAAGCCCATTTTTGAATTTTCAAAAATTTTAAATTTTTTCATATTTTCACCTGTACCCGGCATAACGGTATTTTTCACATCGAAAATTTTATATTTTTAGTTCAAATTGATAATATATTTATTACATTCGTACCTTTAAACGTATTCCATTTTTTATATTTCCAATTTTATTCTGCTACTGCAAGCCCATTTTTAGAATTTTAAAAATATTTTAATTTTTTGACATTTTCACCTGTACTATACATCAGGGTATTTTTCTGGTCGAAAATTTTATATTTTTATTTTAAATTAATAATATATTTATTACATTCGTACCTTTAAACGTATTTCATTTTTCATATTTCCAATTTTATTCTGCTACTGCAAGCCCATTTTTAGAATTTTAAAAATATTTTAATTTTTTGACATTTTCACCTGTACTATACATCAGGGTATTTTTCAGGTGGAAAATTTTATATTTTTAGTTTAAGTTAATAATATATTCATTACATTCGTTCCTTTAAACGTATTTCATTTTTCATATTTCCAATTTTATTCTGCTACTGCAAGCCCATTTTTGAATTTTCAAAAATTTTAAATTTTTTCATATTTTCACCTGTACCCGGCATCATGGTATTTTTCACGTCGAAAATTTTATATTTTTAGTTCCAATTGATAATATATTTATTACATTCGTACCTTTAAACGTATTCCATTTTTCATATTTCCAACTTTATTCTGCTACTGCAAGCCCATTTTTAGAATTTTAAAAATATTTTAATTTTTTGAAATTTTCACCTGTACCCGGCATCATGGTATTTTTCAGGTCGAAAATTTTATATTTTTATTTTAAGTTAATAATATATTTATTACATTCGTACCTTTAAACGTATTTCATTTTTCATATTTCCAATTTTATTCTGCTACTGCAAGCCCATTTTTGAATTTTCAAAAATTTTAAATTTTTTCATATTTTCACCTGTACCCGGCATCATGGTATTTTTCACGTCGAAAATTTTATATTTTTAGTTCCAATTGATAATATATTTATTACATTCGTACCTTTAAACGTATTCCATTTTTCATATTTCCAATTTTATTCTGCTACTGCAAGCCCATTTTTAGAATTTTAAAAATATTTTAATTTTTTGACATTTTCACCTGTACCTGGCATCATGGTATTTTTCAGGTCAAAAATTTTATATTTTTATTTTAAATTAATAATATATTTATTACATTCGTACCTTTAAACGTATTCCATTTTTCATATTTCCAATTTTATTCTCCTACTGCAAGCCCATTTTTAGAATTTTAAAAATATTTTAATTTTTTGACATTTTCACCTGTACCCGGCATCATGGTTTTTTTCATGTCAAAAATTTTATATTTTTAGTTCAAATTGATAATATGTTTATTACATTCGTACCTTTAAACGTATTCCATTTTTTATATTTCCAATTTTATTCTGCTACTGCAAGCCCATTTTTAGAATTTTAAAAATATTTTAATTTTTTGACATTTTCACCTGTACTATACATCAGGGTATTTTTCTGGTCGAAAATTTTATATTTTTATTTTAAATTAATAATATATTTATTACATTCGTACCTTTAAACGTATTTCATTTTTCATATTTCCAATTTTATTCTGCTACTGCAAGCCCATTTTTAGAATTTTAAAAATATTTTAATTTTTTGACATTTTCACCTGTACCCGGCATCATGGTTTTTTTCATGTCAAAAATTTTATATTTTTAGTTCAAATTGATAATATGTTTATTACATTCGTACCTTTAAACGTATTCCATTTTTTATATTTCCAATTTTATTCTGCTACTGCAAGCCCATTTTTAGAATTTTAAAAATATTTTAATTTTTTGACATTTTCACCTGTACTATACATCAGGGTATTTTTCTGGTCGAAAATTTTATATTTTTATTTTAAATTAATAATATATTTATTACATTCGTACCTTTAAACGTATTTCATTTTTCATATTTCCAATTTTATTCTGCTACTGCAAGCCCATTTTTAGAATTTTAAAAATATTTTAATTTTTTGACATTTTCACCTGTACTATACATCAGGGTATTTTTCAGGTGGAAAATTTTATATTTTTAGTTTAAGTTAATAATATATTCATTACATTCGTACCTTTAAACGTATTTCATTTTTAATATTTCCAATTTTATTCTGCTACTGCAAGCCCATTTTTGAATTTTCAAAAATTTTAAATTTTTTCATATTTTCACCTGTACCGGGCATCATGGTATTTTTCACGTCGAAAATTTTATATTTTTAGTTCCAATTGATAATATATTTATTACATTCGTACCTTTAAACGTATTCCATTTTTCATATTTCCAATTTTATTCTGCTACTGCAAGCCCATTTTTAGAATTTTAAAAATATTTTAATTTTTTGACATTTTCACCTGTACCCGGCATCATGGTATTTTTCAGGTCAAAAATTTTATATTTTTATTTTAAATTAATAATATATTTATTACATTCGTACCTTTAAACGTATTCCATTTTTCATATTTCCAATTTTATTCTGCTACTGCAAGCCCATTTTTAGAATTTTAAAAATATTTTAATTTTTTGACATTTTCACCTGTACCCGGCATCATGGTTTTTTTCATGTCAAAAATTTTATATTTTTAGTTCAAATTGATAATATGTTTATTACATTCGTACCTTTAAACGTATTCCATTTTTCAAATTTCCAAATTTATTCTGCTACTGCAAGCCCATTTTTGAATTTTCAAAAATTTTAAATTTTTTCATATTTTCACCTGTACCCGGCATCACGGTATTTTTCACATCGAAAATTTTATATTTTTAGTTCAAATTGATAATATATTTATTACATTCGTACCTTTAAACGTATTCCATTTTTTATATTTCCAATTTTATTCTGCTACTGCAAGCCCATTTTTAGAATTTTAAAAATATTTTAATTTTTTGACATTTTCACCTGTACTATACATCAGGGTATTTTTCACGTCGAAAATTTTATATTTTTATTTTAAATTAATAATATATTTATTACATTCGTACCTTTAAACGTATTTCATTTTTCATATTTCCAATTTTATTCTGCTACTGCAAGCCCATTTTTGAATTTTCAAAAATTTTAAATTTTTTCATATTTTCACCTGTACCCGGCATCATGGTATTTTTCACGTCGAAAATTTTATATTTTTAGTTCCAATTGATAATATATTTATTACATTCGTACCTTTAAACGTATTCCATTTTTCATATTTCCAATTTTATTCTGCTACTGCAAGCCCATTTTTAGAATTTTAAAAATATTTTAATTTTTTGAAATTTTCACCTGTACCCGGCATCATGGTATTTTTCAGGTCGAAAATTTTATATTTTTATTTTAAGTTAATAATATATTTATTACATTCGTACCTTTAAACGTATTTCATTTTTCATATTTCCAATTTTATTCTGCTACTGCAAGCCCATTTTTAGAATTTTAAAAATATTTTAATTTTTTGACATTTTCACCTGTACCCGGCATCATGGTATTTTTCAGGTCGAAAATTTTATATTTTTAGTTCCAATTGATAATATATTTATTACATTCGTACCTTTAAACGTATTCCATTTTTCATATTTCCAATTTTATTCTGCTACTGCAAGCCCATTTTTAGAATTTTAAAAATATTTTAATTTTTTGAAATTTTCACCTGTACCCGGCATCATGGTATTTTTCAGGTCGAAAATTTTATATTTTTATTTTAAGTTAATAATATATTTATTACATTCGTACCTTTAAACGTATTTCATTTTTCATATTTCCAATTTTATTCTGCTACTGCAAGCCCATTTTTAGAATTTTAAAAATATTTTAATTTTTTGACATTTTCACCTGTACCCGGCATCATGGTATTTTTCAGGTCGAAAATTTTATATTTTTAGTTCAAATTGATAATATGTTTATTACATTCGTACCTTTAAATGTATTCCATTTTTCAAATTTCCAATTTTATTCTGCTACTGCAAGCCCATTTTTGAATTTTCAAAAATTTTAAATTTTTTCATATTTTCACCTGTACCCGGCATTATGGTATTTTTCACATCGAAAATTTTATATGTTTAGTTCCAATTGATAATATATTTATTACATTCGTACCTTTAAACGTATTCCATTTTTCATATTTCCAATTTTATTCTGCTACTGCAAGCAAATTTTTAGAATTTTAAAAATATTTTAATTTTTTGACATTTTCACCTGTACCCGGCATCATGGTATTTTTCAGGTCGAAAATTTTATATTTTTATTTTAAATTAATAATATATTTATTACATTCGTACCTTTAAACGTATTCCATTTTTCATATTTCCAATTTTATTCTGCTACTGCAAGCCCATTTTTAGAATTTTAAAAATATTTTAATTTTTTGACATTTTCACCTGTACCCGGCATCATGGTTTTTTTCATGTCAAAAATTTTATATTTTTAGTTCAAATTGATAATATGTTTATTACATTCGTACCTTTAAACGTATTCCATTTTTCAAATTTCCAATTTTATTCTGCTACTGCAAGCCCATTTTTGAATTTTCAAAAATTTTAAATTTTTTCATATTTTCACCTGTACCCGGCATCACGGTATTTTTCACATCGAAAATTTTATTTTTTTAGTTCAAATTGATAATATATTTATTACATTCGTACCTTTAAACGTATTCCATTTTTTATATTTCCAATTTTATTCTGCTACTGCAAGCCCATTTTTAGAATTTTAAAAATATTTTAATTTTTTGACATTTTCACCTGTACTATACATCAGGGTATTTTTCTGGTCGAAAATTTTATATTTTTATTTTAAATTAATAATATATTTATTACATTCGTACCTTTAAACGTATTTCATTTTTCATATTTCCAATTTTATTCTGCTACTGCAAGCCCATTTTTAGAATTTTAAAAATATTTTAATTTTTTGACATTTTCACCTGTACTATACATCAGGGTATTTTTCAGGTGGAAAATTTTATATTTTTAGTTTAAGTTAATAATATATTCATTACATTCGTACCTTTAAACGTATTTCATTTTTAATATTTCCAATTTTATTCTGCTACTGCAAGCCCATTTTTGAATTTTCAAAAATTTTAATTTTTTTCATATTTTCACCTGTACCCGGCATCATGGTATTTTTCACGTCGAAAATTTTATATTTTTAGTTCCAATTGATAATATATTTATTACATTCGTACCTTTAAACGTATTCCATTTTTCATATTTCCCATTTTATTCTGCTACTGCAAGCCCATTTTTAGAATTTTAAAAATATTTTAATTTTTTGAAATTTTCACCTGTACCCGGCATCATGGTATTTTTCAGGTCGAAAATTTTATATTTTTATTTTAAGTTAATAATATATTTATTACATTCGTACCTTTAAACGTATTTCATTTTTCATATTTCCAATTTTATTCTGCTACTGCAAGCCCATTTTTAGAATTTTAAAAATATTTTAATTTTTTGACCATTTCACCTGTACCCGGCATCATGGTATTTTTCAGGTCGAAAATTTTATATTTTTAGTTCAAATTGATAATATGTTTATTACATTCGTACCTTTAAATGTATTCCATTTTTCAAATTTCCAATTTTATTCTGCTACTGCAAGCCCATTTTTGAATTTTCAAAAATTTTAAATTTTTTCATATTTTCACCTGTACCCGGCATTATGGTATTTTTCACATCGAAAATTTTATATTTTTAGTTCCAATTGATAATATATTTATTACATTCGTACCTTTAAACGTATTCCATTTTTCATATTTCCAATTTTATTCTGCTACTGCAAGCCCATTTTTAGAATTTTAAAAATATTTTAATTTTTTGACATTTTCACCTGTACCCGGCATCATGGTATTTTTCAGGTCGAAAATTTTATATTTTTATTTTAAATTAATAATATATTTATTACATTCGTATCTTTAAACGTATTCCATTTTTCATATTTCGAATTTTATTCTGCTACTGCAATCCCATTTTTAGAATTTTAAAAATATTTTAATTTTTTGACATTTTCACCTGTACTATACATCAGGGTATTTTTCAGGTCGAAAATTTTATATTTTTAGTTTAAGTTAATAATATATTTATTACATTCGTACCTTTAAACGTATTCCATTTTTCATATTTCCAATTTTATTCTGCTACTGCAAGCCCATTTTTGAATTTTCAAAAATTTTAAATTTTTTCATATTTTCACCTGTACCCGGCATCATGGTATTTTTCATGTCAAAAATTTTATATTTTTAGTTCAAATTGATAATATGTTTATTACATTCGTACCTTTAAACGTATTCCATTTTTCAAATTTCCAATTTTATTCTGCTACTGCAAGCCCATTTTTGAATTTTCAAAAATTTTAAATTTTTTCATATTTTCACCTGTACCCGGCATCATGGTATTTTTCAGGTCGAAAATTTTATATTTTTATTTTAAATTAATAATATATTTATTACATTCGTACCTTTAAACGTATTCCATTTTTCATATTTCCAATTTTATTCTCCTACTGCAAGCCCATTTTTAGAATTTTAAAAATATTTTAATTTTTTGACATTTTCACCTGTACCCGGCATCATGGTTTTTTTCATGTCAAAAATTTTATATTTTTAGTTCAAATTGATAATATGTTTATTACATTCGTACCTTTAAACGTATTCCATTTTTCAAATTTCCAATTTTATTCTGCTACTGCAAGCCCATTTTTGAATTTTCAAAAATTTTAAATTTTTTCATATTTTCACCTGTACCCGGCATCACGGTATTTTTCACATCGAAAATTTTATATTTTTAGTTCAAATTGATAATAAATTTATTACATTCGTACCTTTAAACGTATTCCATTTTTCATATTTCCAATTTTATTCTGCTACTGCAAGCCCATTTTTAGAATTTTAAAAATATTTTAATTTTTTGACATTTTCACCTGTACTATACATCAGGGTACTTTTCTGGTCGAAAATTTTATATTTTTATTTTAAATTAATAATATATTTATTACATTCGTACCTTTAAACGTTTTTCATTTTTCATATTTCCAATTTTATTCTGCTACTGCAAGCCCATTTTTAGAATTTTAAAAATATTTTAATTTTTTGACATTTTCACCTGTACCCGGCATCATGGTATTTTTCAGGTCGAAAATTTTATATTTTTAGTTCAAATTGATAATATGTTTATTACATTCGTACCTTTAAACGTATTCCATTTTTCAAATTTCCAATTTTATTCTGCTACTGCAAGCCCATTTTTGAATTTTCAAAAATTTTAAATTTTTTCATATTTTCACCTGTACCCGGCATCATGGTATTTTTCACATCAAAAATTTTATATTTTTAGTTCAAATTGATAATATATTTATTACATTCGTACCTTTAAACGTATTCCATTTTTCATATTTCCAATTTTATTCTGCTACTGCAAGCCCATTTTTAGAATTTTAAAAATATTTTAATTTTTTGACATTTTCACCTGTACCCGGCATCATGGTATTTTTCATGTCAAAAATTTTATATTTTTAGTTCAAATTGATAATATGTTTATTACATTCATACCTTTAAACGTATTCCATTTTTCAAATTTCCAATTTTATTCTGCTACTGCAAGCCCATTTTTAGAATTTTAAAAATATTTTAATTTTTTGACATTTTCACCTGTACTATACATCAGGGTATTTTTCAGGTGGAAAATTTTATATTTTTAGTTTAATTTAATAATATATTCATTACATTCGTACCTTTAAACGTATTTCATTTTTCATATTTCCAATTTTATTCTGCTACTGCAAGCCCATTTTTAGAATTTTAAAAATATTTTAATTTTTTGACATTTTCACCTGTACCCGGCATCATGGTATTTTTCAGGTCGAAAATTTTATATTTTTAGTTTAAGTTAATAATATATTTATTACATTCGTACCTTTAAACGTATTTCATTTTTCATATTTCCAATTTTATTCTGCTACTGCAAGCCCATTTTTAGAATTTTAAAAATGTTTTAATTTTTTGACATTTTCACCTGTACCCGGCATCATGGTATTTTTCAGGTCGAAAATTTTATATTTTTAGTTCAAATTGATAATATGTTTATTACATTCGTACCTTTAAACGTATTCCATTTTTCAAATTTCCAATTTTATTCTGCTACTGCAAGCCCATTTTTGAATTTTCAAAAATTTTAAATTTTTTGACATTTTCACCTGTACTATACATCAGGGTATTTTTCTGGTCGAAAATTTTATATTTTTAGTTCAAATTAATAATATATTTATTACATTCGTACCTTTAAACGTATTTCATTTTTCATATTTCCAATTTTATTCTGCTACTGCAAGCCCATTTTTAGAATTTTAAAAATATTTTAATTTTTTGACATTTTCACCTGTACCCGGCATCATGGTATTTTTCAGGTCGAAAATTTTATATTTTTAGTTCAAATTGATAATATGTTTATTACATTCGTACCTTTAAATGTATTCCATTTTTCAAATTTCCAATTTTATTCTGCTACTGCAAGCCCATTTTTGAATTTTCAAAAATTTTAAATTTTTTCATATTTTCACCTGTACCCGGCATCATGGTATTTTTCACATCGAAAATTTTATATTTTTAGTTCAAATTGATAATATATTTATTACATTCGTACCTTTAAACGTATTCCATTTTTCATATTTCCAATTTTATTCTGCTACTGCAAGCCCATTTTTAGAATTTTAAAAATATTTTAATTTTTTGACATTTTCACCTGTACCCGGCATCATGGTATTTTTCAGGTCGAAAATTTTATATTTTTATTTTAAATTAATAATATATTTATTACATTCGTACCTTTAAACGTATTCCATTTTTCATATTTCCAATTTTATTCTCCTACTGCAAGCCCATTTTTAGAATTTTAAAAATATTTTAATTTTTTGACATTTTCACCTGTACTATACATCAGGGTATTTTTCAGGTCGAAAATTTTATATTTTTATTTTAAATTAATAATATATTTATTACATTCGTACCTTTAAACGTATTTCATTTTTCATATTTCCAATTTTATTCTGCTACTGCAAGCCCATTTTTGAATTTTCAAAAATTTTAAATTTTTTCATATTTTCACCTGTACCCGGCATCATGGTATTTTTCATGTCAAAAATTTTATATTTTTAGTTCAAATTGATAATATGTTTATTACATTCGTACCTTTAAACGTATTCCATTTTTCAAATTTCCAATTTTATTCTGCTACTGCAAGCCCATTTTTGAATTTTCAAAAATTTTAAATTTTTTCATATTTTCACCTGTACCCGGCATCACGGTATTTTTCACATCGAAAATTTTATATTTTTAGTTCAAATTGATAATATATTTATTACATTCGTACCTTTAAACGTATTCCATTTTTCATATTTCCAATTTTATTCTGCTACTGCAAGCCCATTTTTAGAATTTTAAAAATATTTTAATTTTTTGACATTTTCACCTGTACTATACATCAGGGTATTTTTCTGGTCGAAAATTTTATATTTTTATTTTAAATTAATAATATATTTATTACATTCGTACCTTTAAACGTATTCCATTTTTCATATTTCCAATTTTATTCTGCTACTGCAAGCCCATTTTTAGAATTTTAAAAATATTTTAATTTTTTGACATTTTCACCTGTACCCGGCATCATGGTATTTTTCAGGTCGAAAATTTTATATTTTTAGTTCAAATTGATAATATGTTTATTACATTCGTACCTTTAAATGTATTCCATTTTTCAAATTTCCAATTTTATTCTGCTACTGCAAGCCCATTTTTGAATTTTCAAAAATTTTAAATTTTTTCATATTTTCACCTGTACCCGGCATCATGGTATTTTTCACATCGAAAATTTTATATTTTTAGTTCAAATTGATAATATATTTATTACATTCGTACCTTTAAACGTATTCCATTTTTCATATTTCCAATTTTATTCTCCTACTGCAAGCCCATTTTTAGAATTTTAAAAATATTTTAATTTTTTGACATTTTCACCTGTACCCGGCATCATGGTTTTTTTCATGTCAAAAATTTTATATTTTTAGTTCAAATTGATAATATGTTTATTACATTCGTACCTTTAAACGTATTCCATTTTTCAAATTTCCAATTTTATTCTGCTACTGCAAGCCCATTTTTGAATTTTCAAAAATTTTAAATTTTTTCATATTTTCACCTGTACCCGGCATCACGGTATTTTTCACATCGAAAATTTTATATTTTTAGTTCAAATTGATAATATATTTATTACATTCGTACCTTTAAACGTATTCCATTTTTTATATTTCCAATTTTATTCTGCTACTGCAAGCCCATTTTTAGAATTTTAAAAATATTTTAATTTTTTGACATTTTCACCTGTACTATACATCAGGGTATTTTTCTGGTCGAAAATTTTATATTTTTATTTTAAATTAATAATATATTTATTACATTCGTACCTTTAAACGTATTTCATTTTTCATATTTCCAATTTTATTCTGCTACTGCAAGCCCATTTTTAGAATTTTAAAAATATTTTAATTTTTTGACATTTTCACCTGTACTATACATCAGGGTATTTTTCAGGTGGAAAATTTTATATTTTTAGTTTAAGTTAATAATATATTCATTACATTCGTACCTTTAAACGTATTTCATTTTTCATATTTCCAATTTTATTCTGCTACTGCAAGCCCATTTTTGAATTTTCAAAAATTTTAAATTTTTTCATATTTTCACCTGTACCCGGCATCATGGTATTTTTCACGTCGAAAATTTTATATTTTTAGTTCCAATTGATAATATATTTATTACATTCGTACCTTTAAACGTATTCCATTTTTCAAATTTCCAATTTTATTCTGCTACTGCAAGCCCATTTTTGAATTTTCAAAAATTTTAAATTTTTTCATATTTTCACCTGTACCCGGCATCATGGTATTTTTCAGGTCGAAAATTTTATATTTTTATTTTAAATTAATAATATATTTATTACATTCGTACCTTTAAACGTATTCCATTTTTCATATTTCCAATTTTATTCTCCTACTGCAAGCCCATTTTTAGAATTTTAAAAATATTTTAATTTTTTGACATTTTCACCTGTACCCGGCATCACGGTATTTTTCACATCGAAAATTTTATATTTTTAGTTCAAATTGATAATATATTTATTACATTCGTACCTTTAAACGTATTCCATTTTTCATATTTCCAATTTTATTCTGCTACTGCAAGCCCATTTTTAGAATTTTAAAAATATTTTAATTTTTTGACATTTTCACCTGTACTATACATCAGGGTATTTTTCTGGTCGAAAATTTTATATTTTTATTTTAAATTAATAATATATTTATTACATTCGTACCTTTAAACGTATTTCATTTTTCATATTTCCAATTTTATTCTGCTACTGCAAGCCCATTTTTAGAATTTTAAAAATATTTTAATTTTTTGACATTTTCACCTGTACCCGGCATCATGGTATTTTTCAGGTCGAAAATTTTATATTTTTAGTTCAAATTGATAATATGTTTATTACATTCGTACCTTTAAATGTATTCCATTTTTCAAATTTCCAATTTTATTCTGCTACTGCAAGCCCATTTTTGAATTTTCAAAAATTTTAAATTTTTTCATATTTTCACCTGTACCCGGCATCATGGTATTTTTCACATCGAAAATTTTATATTTTTAGTTCAAATTGATAATATATTTATTACATTCGTACCTTTAAACGTATTCCATTTTTCATATTTCCAATTTTATTCTGCTACTGCAAGCCCATTTTTAGAATTTTAAAAATATTTTAATTTTTTGACATTTTCACCTGTACCCGGCATCATGGTATTTTTCAGGTCGAAAATTTTATATTTTTATTTTAAATTAATAATATATTTATTACATTCGTACCTTTAAACGTATTCCATTTTTCATATTTCCAATTTTATTCTCCTACTGCAAGCCCATTTTTAGAATTTTAAAAATATTTTAATTTTTTGACATTTTCACCTGTACCCGGCATCATGGTTTTTTTCATGTCAAAAATTTTATATTTTTAGTTCAAATTGATAATATGTTTATTACATTCGTACCTTTAAACGTATTCCATTTTTCAAATTTCCAATTTTATTCTGCTACTGCAAGCCCATTTTTGAATTTTCAAAAATTTTAAATTTTTTCATATTTTCACCTGTACCCGGCATCACGGTATTTTTCACATCGAAAATTTTATATTTTTAGTTCAAATTGATAATATATTTATTACATTCGTACCTTTAAACGTATTCCATTTTTTATATTTCCAATTTTATTCTGCTACTGCAAGCCCATTTTTAGAATTTTAAAAATATTTTAATTTTTTGACATTTTCACCTGTACTATACATCAGGGTATTTTTCTGGTCGAAAATTTTATATTTTTATTTTAAATTAATAATATATTTATTACATTCGTACCTTTAAACGTATTTCATTTTTCATATTTCCAATTTTATTCTGCTACTGCAAGCCCATTTTTGAATTTTCAAAAATTTTAATTTTTTGACATTTCCACCTGAACCCGGCATCAGGGTATTTTTCAGGTGGAAAATTTTATATTTTTAGTTTAAGTTAATAATATATTCATTACATTCTTACCTTTAAACGTATTTCATTTTTCATATTTCCAATTTTATTCTGCTACTGCAAGCCCATTTTTGAATTTTCAAAAATTTTAAATTTTTTCATATTTTCACCTGTACCCGGCATCATGGTATTTTTCAGGTCGAAAATTTTATATTTTTAGTTCCAATTGATAATATATTTATTACATTCATACCTTTAAACGTATTCCATTTTTCATATTTCCAATTTTATTCTGCTACTGCAAGCCCATTTTTAGAATTTTAAAAATATTTTAATTTTTTGACATTTTCACCTGTACCCGGCATCATGGTTTTTTTCATGTCAAAAATTTTATATTTTTAGTTCAAATTGATAATATGTTTATTACATTCGTACCTTTAAACGTATTCCATTTTTCAAATTTCCAATTTTATTCTGCTACTGCAAGCCCATTTTTGAATTTTCAAAAATTTTAAATTTTTTCATATTTTCACCTGTACCCGGCATCACGGTATTTTTCACATCGAAAATTTTATATTTTTAGTTCAAATTGATAATATATTTATTACATTCGTACCTTTAAACGGATTCCATTTTTCATATTTCCAATTTTATTCTGCTACTGCAAGCCCATTTTTAGAATTTTAAAAATATTTTAATTTTTTGACATTTTCACCTGTACCCGGCATCATGGTATTTTTCAGGTCGAAAATTTTATATTTTTATTTTAAATTAATAATATATTTATTACATTCGTATCTTTAAACGTATTCCATTTTTCATATTTCGAATTTTATTCTGCTACTGCAATCCCATTTTTAGAATTTTAAAAATATTTTAATTTTTTGACATTTTCACCTGTACTATACATCAGGGTATTTTTCAGGTCGAAAATTTTATATTTTTAGTTTAAGTTAATAATATATTTATTACATTCGTACCTTTAAACGTATTCCATTTTTCATATTTCCAATTTTATTCTGCTACTGCAAGCCCATTTTTGAATTTTCAAAAATTTTAAATTTTTTCATATTTTCACCTGTACCCGGCATCATGGTATTTTTCATGTCAAAAATTTTATATTTTTAGTTCAAATTGATAATATGTTTATTACATTCGTACCTTTAAACGTATTCCATTTTTCAAATTTCCAATTTTATTCTGCTACTGCAAGCCCATTTTTGAATTTTCAAAAATTTTAAATTTTTTCATATTTTCACCTGTACCCGGCATCATGGTATTTTTCAGGTCCAAAATTTTATATTTTTATTTTAAATTAATAATATATTTATTACATTCGTACCTTTAAACGTATTCCATTTTTCATATTTCCAATTTTATTCTCCTACTGCAAGCCCATTTTTAGAATTTTAAAAATATTTTAATTTTTTGACATTTTCACCTGTACCCGGCATCATGGTTTTTTTCATGTCAAAAATTTTATATTTTTAGTTCAAATTGATAATATGTTTATTACATTCGTACCTTTAAACGTATTCCATTTTTCAAATTTCCAATTTTATTCTGCTACTGCAAGCCCATTTTTAGAATTTTAAAAATATTTTAATTTTTTGACATTTTCACCTGTACTATACATCAGGGTATTTTTCTGGTCGAAAATTTTATATTTTTATTTTAAATTAATAATATATTTATTACATTCGTACCTTTAAACGTATTTCATTTTTCATATTTCCAATTTTATTCTGCTACTGCAAGCCCATTTTTAGAATTTTAAAAATATTTTAATTTTTTGACATTTTCACCTGTACCCGGCATCATGGTATTTTTCAGGTCGAAAATTATATATTTTTAGTTCAAATTGATAATATGTTTATTACATTCGTACCTTTAAATGTATTCCATTTTTCAAATTTCCAATTTTATTCTGCTACTGCAAGCCCATTTTTGAATTTTCAAAAATTTTAAATTTTTTCATATTTTCACCTGTACCCGGCATCATGGTATTTTTCACATCGAAAATTTTATATTTTTAGTTCAAATTGATAATATATTTATTACATTCGTACCTTTAAACGTATTCCATTTTTCATATTTCCAATTTTATTCTGCTACTGCAAGCCCATTTTTAGAATTTTAAAAATATTTTAATTTTTTGACATTTTCACCTGTACCCGGCATCATGGTATTTTTCAGGTCGAAAATTTTATATTTTTATTTTAAGTTAATAATATATTTATTACATTCGTACCTTTAAACGTATTTCATTTTTCATATTTCCAATTTTATTCTGCTACTGCAAGCCCATTTTTGAATTTTCAAAAATTTTAATTTTTTGACATTTCCACCTGAACCCGGCATCAGGGTATTTTTCAGGTGGAAAATTTTATATTTTTAGTTTAAGTTAATAATATATTCATTACATTCTTACCTTTAAACGTATTTCATTTTTCATATTTCCAATTTTATTCTGCTACTGCAAGCCCATTTTTGAATTTTCAAAAATTTTAAATTTTTTCATATTTTCACCTGTACCCGGCATCATGGTATTTTTCAGGTCGAAAATTTTATATTTTTAGTTCCAATTGATAATATATTTATTACATTCATACCTTTAAACGTATTCCATTTTTCATATTTCCAATTTTATTCTGCTACTGCAAGCCCATTTTTAGAATTTTAAAAATATTTTAATTTTTTGACATTTTCACCTGTACCCGGCATCATGGTATTTTTCAGGTCGAAAATTTTATATTTTTAGTTTAAGTTAATAATATATTTATTACATTCGTACCTTTAAACGTATTTCATTTTTCATATTTCCAATTTTATTCTGCTACTGCAAGCCCATTTTTAGAATTTTAAAAATATTTTAATTTTTTGACATTTTCACCTGTACCCGGCATCATGGTATTTTTCAGGTCGAAAATTTTATATTTTTAGTTCAAATTGATAATATGTTTATTACATTCGTACCTTTAAATGTATTCCATTTTTCAAATTTCCAATTTTATTCTGCTACTGCAAGCCCATTTTTGAATTTTCAAAAATTTTAAATTTTTTCATATTTTCACCTGTACCCGGCATTATGGTATTTTTCACATCGAAAATTTTATAATTTTAGTTCAAATTGATAATATATTTATTACATTCGTACCTTTAAACGTATTCCATTTTTTATATTTCCAATTTTATTCTGCTACTGCAAGCCCATTTTTAGAATTTTAAAAATATTTTAATTTTTTGACATTTTCACCTGTACTATACATCAGGGTATTTTTCTGGTCGAAAATTTTATATTTTTATTTTAAATTAATAATATATTTATTACATTCGTACCTTTAAACGTATTTCATTTTTCATATTTCCAATTTTATTCTGCTACTGCAAGCCCATTTTTAGAATTTTAAAAATATTTTAATTTTTTGACATTTTCACCTGTACTATACATCAGGGTATTTTTCAGGTGGAAAATTTTATATTTTTAGTTTAAGTTAATAATATATTCATTACATTCGTACCTTTAAACGTATTTCATTTTTCATATTTCCAATTTTATTCTGCTACTGCAAGCCCATTTTTGAATTTTCAAAAATTTTAAATTTTTTCATATTTTCACCTGTACCCGGCATCATGGTATTTTTCACGTCGAAAATTTTATATTTTTAGTTCCAATTGATAATATATTTATTACATTCGTACCTTTAAACGTATTCCATTTTTCATATTTCCAATTTTATTCTGCTACTGCAAGCCCATTTTTAGAATTTTAAAAATATTTTAATTTTTTGAAATTTTCACCTGTACCCGGCATCATGGTATTTTTCAGGTCGAAAATTTTATATTTTTATTTTAAGTTAATAATATATTTATTACATTCGTACCTTTAAACGTATTTCATTTTTCATATTTCCAATTTTATTCTGCTACTGCAAGCCCATTTTTAGAATTTTAAAAATATTTTAATTTTTTGACATTTTCACGTGTACCCGGCATCATGGTATTTTTCAGGTCGAAAATTTTATATTTTTAGTTCAAATTGATAATATGTTTATTGCATTCGTACCTTTAAATGTATTCCATTTTTCAAATTTCCAATTTTATTCTGCTACTGCAAGCCCATTTTTGAATTTTCAAAAATTTTAAATTTTTTCATATTTTCACCTGTACCCGGCATTATGGTATTTTTCACATCGAAAATTTTATATTTTTAGTTCAAATTGATAATATATTTATTACATTCGTACCTTTAAACGTATTCCATTTTTCATATTTCCAATTTTATTCTGCTACTGCAAGCCCATTTTTAGAATTTTAAAAATATTTTAATTTTTTGACATTTTCACCTGTACCCGGCATCATGGTATTTTTCAGGTCGAAAATTTTATATTTTTATTTTAAATTAATAATATATTTATTACATTCGTATCTTTAAACGTATTCCATTTTTCATATTTCGAATTTTATTCTGCTACTGCAATCCCATTTTTAGAATTTTAAAAATATTTTAATTTTTTGACATTTTCACCTGTACTATACATCAGGGTATTTTTCAGGTCGAAAATTTTATATTTTTAGTTTAAGTTAATAATATATTTATTACATTCGTACCTTTAAACGTATTCCATTTTTCATATTTCCAATTTTATTCTGCTACTGCAAGCCCATTTTTGAATTTTCAAAAATTTTAAATTTTTTCATATTTTCACCTGTACCCAGCATCATGGTATTTTTCATGTCAAAAATTTTATATTTTTAGTTCAAATTGATAATATGTTTATTACATTCGTACCTTTAAACGTATTCCATTTTTCAAATTTCCAATTTTATTCTGCTACTGCAAGCCCATTTTTGAATTTTCAAAAATTTTAAATTTTTTCATATTTTCACCTGTACCCGGCATCATGGTATTTTTCAGGTCGAAAATTTTATATTTTTATTTTAAATTAATAATATATTTATTACATTCGTACCTTTAAACGTATTCCATTTTTCATATTTACAATTTTATTCTCCTACTGCAAGCCCATTATTAGAATTTTAAAAATATTTTAATTTTTTGACATTTTCACCTGTACTATACATCAGGGTATTTTTCTGGTCGAAAATTTTATATTTTTATTTTAAATTAATAATATATTTATTACATTCGTACCTTTAAACGTATTTCATTTTTCATATTTCCAATTTTATTCTGCTACTGCAAGCCCATTTTTAGAATTTTAAAAATATTTTAATTTTTTGACATTTTCCCCTGTACCCGGCATCATGGTATTTTTCAGGTCGAAAATTTTATATTTTTATTCTAATTTAATAATATATTTATTACATTCGTACCTTTAAACGTATTTCATTTTTCATATTTCCAATTTTATTCTGCTACTGCAAGCCCATTTTTAGAATTTTAAAAATATTTTAATTTTTTGACATTTTCACCTGTACTATACATCAGGGTATTTTTCTGGTCGAAAATTTTATATTTTTATTTTAAATTAATAATATATTTATTACATTCGTACCTTTAAACCTATTCCATTTTTCATATTTCCAATTTTATTCTGCTACTACAAGCCCATTTTTAGAATTTTAAAAATATTTTAATTTTTTGACATTTTCACCTGTACCCGGCATCATGGTATTTTTCAGGTCGAAAATTTTATATTTTTATTTTAAGTTAATAATATATTTATTACATTCATACCTTTAAACGTATTTCATTTTTCATATTTCCAATTTTATTCTGCTACTGCAAGCCCATTTTTAGAATTTTAAAAATATTTTAATTTTTTGACATTTTCACCTGTACCCGGCATCATGGTATTTTTCAGGTCGAAAATTTTATATTTTTAGTTCAAATTGATAATATGTTTATTACATTCGTACCTTTAAATGTATTCCATTTTTCAAATTTCCAATTTTATTCTGCTACTGCAAGCCCATTTTTGAATTTTCAAAAATTTTAAATTTTTTCATATTTTCACCTGTACCCGGCATTATGGTATTTTTCACATCGAAAATTTTATATTTTTAGTTCAAATTGATAATATATTTATTACATTCGTACCTTTAAACGTATTCCATTTTTCATATTTCCAATTTTATTCTGCTACTGCAAGCCCATTTTTAGAATTTTAAAAATATTTTAATTTTTTGACATTTTCACCTGTACCCGGCATCATGGTATTTTTCAGGTCGAAAATTTTATATTTTTATTTTAAATTAATAATATATTTATTACATTCGTATCTTTAAACGTATTCCATTTTTCATATTTCGAATTTTATTCTGCTACTGCAATCCCATTTTTAGAATTTTAAAAATATTTTAATTTTTTGACATTTTCACCTGTACTATACATCAGGGTATTTTTCAGGTCGAAAATTTTATATTTTTAGTTTAAGTTAATAATATATTTATTACATTCGTACCTTTAAACGTATTCCATTTTTCATATTTCCAATTTTATTCTGCTACTGCAAGCCCATTTTTGAATTTTCAAAAATTTTAAATTTTTTCATATTTTCACCTGTACCCGGCATCATGGTATTTTTCATGTCAAAAATTTTATATTTTTAGTTCAAATTGATAATATGTTTATTACATTCGTACCTTTAAACGTATTCCATTTTTCAAATTTCCAATTTTATTCTGCTACTGCAAGCCCATTTTTGAATTTTCAAAAATTTTAAATTTTTTCATATTTTCACCTGTACCCGGCATCATGGTATTTTTCAGGTCGAAAATTTTATATTTTTATTTTAAATTAATAATATATTTATTACATTCGTACCTTTAAACGTATTCCATTTTTCATATTTACAATTTTATTCTCCTACTGCAAGCCCATTTTTAGAATTTTAAAAATATTTTAATTTTTTGACATTTTCACCTGTACCCGGCATCATGGTTTTTTTATGTCAAAAATTTTATATTTTTAGTTCAAATTGCTAATATGTTTATTACATTCGTACCTTTAAACGTATTCCATTTTTCAAATTTCCAATTTTATTCTGCTACTGCAAGCCCATTTTTGAATTTTCAAAAATTTTAAATTTTTTCATATTTTCACCTGTACCCGGCATCATGGTATTTTTCACATCGAAAATTTTATATTTTTAGTTCAAATTGATAATATATTTATTACATTCGTACCTTTAAACGTATTCCATTTTTCATATTTCCAATTTTATTCTGCTACTGCAAGCCCATTTTTAGAATTTTAAAAATATTTTAATTTTTTGACATTTTCACCTGTACTATACATCAGGGTATTTTTCATGTCAAAAATTTTATATTTTTAGTTCAAATTGATAATATGTTTATTACATTCGTACCTTTAAACGTATTCCATTTTTCAAATTTCCAATTTTATTCTGCTACTGCAAGCCCATTTTTGAATTTTCAAAAATTTTAAATTTTTTCATATTTTCACCTGTACCCGGCATCACGGTATTTTTCACATCGAAAATTTTATATTTTTAGTTCAAATTGATAATATATTTATTACATTCGTACCTTTAAACGTATTCCATTTTTCATATTTCCAATTTTATTCTGCTACTGCAAGCCCATTTTTAGAATTTTAAAAATATTTTAATTTTTTGACATTTTCACCTGTACTATACATCAGGGTATTTTTCTGGTCGAAAATTTTATATTTTTAGTTCAAATTGATAATATATTCATTACATTCGTACCTTTAAACGTATTAAATTTTTCATATTTCCAATTTTATTCTGCTACTGCAAGCCCATTTTTGAATTTTCAAAAATTTTAAATTTTTTCATATTTTCACCTGTACCCGGCATCATGGTATTTTTCACGTCGAAAATTTTATATTTTTAGTTGCAATTGATAATATATTTATTACATTCGTATCTTTAAACGTATTTCATTTTTCATATTTCCAATTTTATTCTGCTACTGCAAGCCCATTTTTGAATTTTCAAAAATTTTAAATTTTTTCATATTTTCACCTGTACCCGGCATCATGGTATTTTTCACGTCGAAAATTTTATATTTTTAGTTCAAATTGATAATATATTTATTACATTCGTATCTTTAAACGTATTCCATTTTTCATATTTCGAATTTTATTCTGCTACTGCAATCCCATTTTTAGAATTTTAAAAATATTTTAATTTTTTGACATTTTCACCTGTACTATACATCAGGGTATTTTTCAGGTCGAAAATTTTATATTTTTAGTTTAAGTTAATAATATATTTATTACATTCGTACCTTTAAACGTATTCCATTTTTCATATTTCCAATTTTATTCTGCTACTGCAAGCCCATTTTTGAATTTTCAAAAATTTTAAATTTTTTCATATTTTCACCTGTACCCAGCATCATGGTATTTTTCATGTCAAAAATTTTATATTTTTAGTTCAAATTGATAATATGTTTATTACATTCGTACCTTTAAACGTATTCCATTTTTCAAATTTCCAATTTTATTCTGCTACTGCAAGCCCATTTTTGAATTTTCAAAAATTTTAAATTTTTTCATATTTTCACCTGTACCCGGCATCATGGTATTTTTCAGGTCGAAAATTTTATATTTTTATTTTAAATTAATAATATATTTATTACATTCGTACCTTTAAACGTATTCCATTTTTCATATTTACAATTTTATTCTCCTACTGCAAGCCCATTATTAGAATTTTAAAAATATTTTAATTTTTTGACATTTTCACCTGTACTATACATCAGGGTATTTTTCTGGTCGAAAATTTTATATTTTTATTTTAAATTAATAATATATTTATTACATTCGTACCTTTAAACGTATTTCATTTTTCATATTTCCAATTTTATTCTGCTACTGCAAGCCCATTTTTAGAATTTTAAAAATATTTTAATTTTTTGACATTTTCCCCTGTACCCGGCATCATGGTATTTTTCAGGTCGAAAATTTTATATTTTTATTCTAATTTAATAATATATTTATTACATTCGTACCTTTAAACGTATTTCATTTTTCATATTTCCAATTTTATTCTGCTACTGCAAGCCCATTTTTAGAATTTTAAAAATATTTTAATTTTTTGACATTTTCACCTGTACTATACATCAGGGTATTTTTCTGGTCGAAAATTTTATATTTTTATTTTAAATTAATAATATATTTATTACATTCGTACCTTTAAACCTATTCCATTTTTCATATTTCCAATTTTATTCTGCTACTACAAGCCCATTTTTAGAATTTTAAAAATATTTTAATTTTTTGACATTTTCACCTGTACCCGGCATCATGGTATTTTTCAGGTCGAAAATTTTATATTTTTATTTTAAGTTAATAATATATTTATTACATTCGTACCTTTAAACGTATTTCATTTTTCATATTTCCAATTTTATTCTGCTACTGCAAGCCCATTTTTAGAATTTTAAAAATATTTTAATTTTTTGACATTTTCACCTGTACCCGGCATCATGGTATTTTTCAGGTCGAAAATTTTATATTTTTAGTTCAAATTGATAATATGTTTATTACATTCGTACCTTTAAATGTATTCCATTTTTCAAATTTCCAATTTTATTCTGCTACTGCAAGCCCATTTTTGAATTTTCAAAAATTTTAAATTTTTTCATATTTTCACCTGTACCCGGCATTATGGTATTTTTCACATCGAAAATTTTATATTTTTAGTTCAAATTGATAATATATTTATTACATTCGTACCTTTAAACGTATTCCATTTTTCATATTTCCAATTTTATTCTGCTACTGCAAGCCCATTTTTAGAATTTTAAAAATATTTTAATTTTTTGACATTTTCACCTGTACCCGGCATCATGGTATTTTTCAGGTCGAAAATTTTATATTTTTATTTTAAATTAATAATATATTTATTACATTCGTATCTTTAAACGTATTCCATTTTTCATATTTCGAATTTTATTCTGCTACTGCAATCCCATTTTTAGAATTTTAAAAATATTTTAATTTTTTGACATTTTCACCTGTACTATACATCAGGGTATTTTTCAGGTCGAAAATTTTATATTTTTAGTTTAAGTTAATAATATATTTATTACATTCGTACCTTTAAACGTATTCCATTTTTCATATTTCCAATTTTATTCTGCTACTGCAAGCCCATTTTTGAATTTTCAAAAATTTTAAATTTTTTCATATTTTCACCTGTACCCGGCATCATGGTATTTTTCATGTCAAAAATTTTATATTTTTAGTTCAAATTGATAATATGTTTATTACATTCGTACCTTTAAACGTATTCCATTTTTCAAATTTCCAATTTTATTCTGCTACTGCAAGCCCATTTTTGAATTTTCAAAAATTTTAAATTTTTTCATATTTTCACCTGTACCCGGGATCATGGTATTTTTCAGGTCGAAAATTTTATATTTTTATTTTAAATTAATAATATATTTATTACATTCGTACCTTTAAACGTATTCCATTTTTCATATTTACAATTTTATTCTCCTACTGCAAGCCCATTTTTAGAATTTTAAAAATATTTTAATTTTTTGACATTTTCACCTGTACCCGGCATCATGGTTTTTTTATGTCAAAAATTTTATATTTTTAGTTCAAATTGCTAATATGTTTATTACATTCGTACCTTTAAACGTATTCCATTTTTCAAATTTCCAATTTTATTCTGCTACTGCAAGCCCATTTTTGAATTTTCAAAAATTTTAAATTTTTTCATATTTTCACCTGTACCCGGCATCATGGTATTTTTCACATCGAAAATTTTATATTTTTAGTTCAAATTGATAATATATTTATTACATTCGTACCTTTAAACGTATTCCATTTTTCATATTTCCAATTTTATTCTGCTACTGCAAGCCCATTTTTAGAATTTTAAAAATATTTTAATTTTTTGACATTTTCACCTGTACTATACATCAGGGTATTTTTCATGTCAAAAATTTTATATTTTTAGTTCAAATTGATAATATGTTTATTACATTCGTACCTTTAAACGTATTCCATTTTTCAAATTTCCAATTTTATTCTGCTACTGCAAGCCCATTTTTGAATTTTCAAAAATTTTAAATTTTTTCATATTTTCACCTGTACCCGGCATCACGGTATTTTTCACATCGAAAATTTTATATTTTTAGTTCAAATTGATAATATATTTATTACATTCGTACCTTTAAACGTATTCCATTTTTCATATTTCCAATTTTATTCTGCTACTGCAAGCCCATTTTTAGAATTTTAAAAATATTTTAATTTTTTGACATTTTCACCTGTACTATACATCAGGGTATTTTTCTGGTCGAAAATTTTATATTTTTAGTTCAAATTGATAATATATTCATTACATTCGTACCTTTAAACGTATTAAATTTTTCATATTTCCAATTTTATTCTGCTACTGCAAGCCCATTTTTGAATTTTCAAAAATTTTAAATTTTTTCATATTTTCACCTGTACCCGGCATCATGGTATTTTTCACGTCGAAAATTTTACATTTTTAGTTCCAATTGATAATATATTTATTACATTCGTATCTTTAAACGTATTTCATTTTTCATATTTCCAATTTTATTCTGCTACTGCAAGCCCATTTTTGAATTTTCAAAAATTTTAAATTTTTTCATATTTTCACCTGTACCCGGCATCATGGTATTTTTCACGTCGAAAATTTTATATTTTTAGTTCAAATTGATAATATATTTATTACATTCGTACCTTTAAACGTATTCCATTTTTCATATTTCCAATTTTATTCTGCTACTGCAAGCCCATTTTTAGAATTTTAAAAATATTTTCATTTTTTGACATTTTCACCTGTACTATACATCAGGGTATTTTTCAGGTCGAAAATTTTATATTTTTAGTTTAAGTTAACAATATATTCATTACATTCGTACCTTTAAACGTATTCCATTTTTCATATTTCCAATTTTATTCTGCTACTGCAAGCCCATTTTTGAATTTTCAAAAATTTTAAATTTTTTCATATTTTCACCTGTACCCGGCATCATGGTATTTTTCATGTCGAAAATTTTATATTTTTAGTTCAAATTGATAATATATTTATTACATTCGTACCTTTAAACGTATTCCATTTTTCATATTTCCAATTTTATTCTGCTACTGCAAGCCCATTTTTAGAATTTTAAAAATATTTTAATTTTTTGACATTTTCCCCTGTACCCGGCATCATGGTATTTTTCAGGTCGAAAATTTTATATTTTTATTCTAATTTAATAATATATTTATTACATTCGTACCTTTAAATGTATTTCATTTTTCATATTTCCAATTTTATTCTGCTACTGCAAGCCCATTTTTGAATTTTCAAAAATTTTAAATTTTTTCATATTTTCACGTGTACCCGGAATCATGGTATTTTTCACGTCGAAAATTTTAAATTTTTATTTCCAATTGATAATATATTTATTACATTCGAACCTTTAAACGTATTCCATTTTTCATATTTCCAATTTTATTCTGCTACTGCAAGCCCATTTTTAGAATTTTAAAAATATTTTAATTTTTTGACATTTTCAAAAATTTTAAATTTTTTCATATTTTCACCTGTACCCGGCATCATGGTATTTTTCACGTCGAAAATTTTATATTTTTAGTTCCAATTGATAACATATTTATTACATTCGTACCTTTAAACGTATTCCATTTTTCATATTTCCAATTTTATTCTGCTACTGCAATCCTATTTTTGAATTTTCAAAAATTTTAAATTTTTTCATATTTTCACCTGTACCCGGCATCATGGTATTTTTCACGTCGAAAATTTTATATTTTTATTTTAAGTTAATAATATATTTATTACATTCGTACCTTATTACATTCGTACCTGTATTACATTCGTACATATTTAATTTTTTGACATCAGGGTATTTTTCAGGTCGAAAATTTTATATTTTTAGTTTAAGTTAATAATATATTAATTACATTCGTACATTTAAACTTATTCCATTTTTCATATTTCCAATTTTATTCTGCTACTGCAAGCCCATTTTTGAATTTTCAAAAATTTTAAATTTTTTCATATTTTCACCTGTACCCGGCATCATGGTATTTTTCACATCGAAAATTTTTTTAATTTAAATTTTAATTTATTTATTTATGTATTTATTTATTTTTGGTGCTTCGGCCCCCCAATTGTCTGAGGGACAGCAACCCGGCCCCTGGCTCAAAAAAGTTGCCTACCCTTGCTTTAGAACATAAAAATCTATTATGTGCAATTTTGATTGACAAAATTATAATGCCCGGTATATTGAAAGTATAGATTATACATATAATTACATATTAGAATGCCTTTTTAAAATTGTTATTTCTTGTTACAAATAGAGCTACAAGGATTTGAACTGTAAAGAACCTCTTTGGTTTTACCATTTTATTAGAAGCAGACAAAGTAAACATAAATAAATAAAAACCACCAAGATTATTAAAACAGAAAATTACATTGTCTCCTCTAGTTCTCCACAGTGACAAGCAGGTATGAAGCACTTATTCCCATCAAAACTACTGAGAAAAGGATACTTAAGCCCAGGAATTGCAATGATCTAATATTAGTACATTGTCTTACATACAATTCCTGTTCAACAGTCTTTAGAAATAATTTTGTGGGAGTAAATACCGTATTTTCCGGCGTATAAGACGACCCAAGTATAAGACGACCCCCCCATTTTTCCAGTCAAAATATAGAGTTTTAGCACCTCTATCTTCATTATCCCTATATCCGACGTATAAGACGACCCCCCCCACTTTAGCCACAGATTTTGCAGGTAAAAAAGTAGTCTTATACGCAGGAAAATAGTATATGAACTCAACGTCTTAAACATTTTATCAATCATTCTAAAATAAAATATTGCATAATTATTTTTAATCCCTCCATTTTGGTTTGTTTTTTAAAAAAATCCAGGGAAACAGTTTTTTTGGGGGGGAAACAGTAACCACCTTTTTTTTTCCTCCCAAATTTTCACTTCCTCCACAGGCCTTCACAACCCTATTGTCAACCTTAGTATAAAGAGGACAATCAGCCCAAAGTCAGCAATGTGGCTCCTCAATTGGGAATGTTGTTGTTGAAAGAAAAATAAGGCTTTTTGTCATCCCATACAGAAAAGGAGAGCGTGAGCAGGCTGAATATACTTTTAGTCACTTGTTTACAAAGCCCAAATAATTGGTAACTATTCAATCATTTATGCAGCTGCTTTGGCTTTTAGCAAAAGTAATTTTTGTAATAACCACATATGAAGGATTTAATTATCTTTTGCTATACGAGTCATCCATTTGTCATAGTATGCAATGGCCTCTGCATTTAATTCTTATTTAATAGCTCTCTAGTGGCAGCTGCATTCAGTTGTATAGTCTTCTTGCTTGTCCTTGTAGGGATAGAAAATTTGATCCCTTCCCTTTGTACACTTTCTAATCTCAGTAGGATTTACTTTTGAGTCAGCATGCTAAGATTGGATTGCTACCTTTTTCGACTTTGGCATTTTGACTGAAAGCAAGGACAGTAGCACAGACTCATTTTAGCCAATTACCTTTACCAGGATCAGATGTTGAAAAAGTAATTTTTTTGATTACAACACTCCAAGATGAGGGGAAATCTACTGTAAAAAGTAACTTTCTTAAGCTTTGTGGAAAATTACATGACAGAGCCATTTAACATTAGCATTTCTTGACTGTGATGGACCCTGGACACTAAAACCTTTGCAAGAATGATGTCTGAAATAAATTATTATCTGAAAATAAATTGATGTATTTAAAGACTCTCTGGGTGGGATGGGGTGGGCATGTTATCCTATTATAGGGAAAACAAGAAAGATTCCTGTGGTGCCTTAAACAATAATGTCCCCAGTATAAGCTATTAATATTTGAGTTCAGTTGCAGTTTTATGGTAATCAAAAATAGGGTATATCAAATGGTGGTTAAAATTTAATGTGAATTTCAATGGCATTATAAGCATAAGGTATAAAACTATATAAAATGGTGATGGCATAAAAAACATATATTCAGTTGGATTGCCCCAAGGTGGCGGCACTCATGGGAATGGGGGAGTTGTGGGGAAAGGGCAAGGTAGGGAAAGACTACATGGATTACATTTATTCCACAGCAGAAGAAGGACCTCTTGACATGTCTCCAGCTGCTTCTTTTGCATGTCCTTAGCTACAAAGACCATCTGTTACCTGAGTAAGTTCAGTTTGGGTCAAATCTAAAACCAAAGCATGCTAGTCCAGATAATGAGAGCCATGTACATATCAGCCTGCTGTGCCTTTACCACTTTTTGAATCAGAAACCTTGGGTAAAAATAGGGTGTAGATAACACTATATGTGCATACTGTTTGTTGTCGTCAACAGCCATCAAGTCGACTTTGACTTATGGCAATCCTATGACTGAGGGACCTCCAAGGCATCCTGTCATCAACAGCCCTGCTCAGTTGTTGCAGACTGGTTGAGTCTATCCATCTGGAATGCAAGCCTCATCTATTCTTACTGCCTTCTACCTTGCCAAGCATTATTGGCCTATTCAGGATTTGTTTCAAAAATTTTGGCATTTGGGCTCCAGGAGAATGCTGTTATATACCTAGTGAATTTGTATTTCTTGCTTTTGGCAATGTACACTATGTTATCTGGCTTGCGTGCAAGATACAGGGTTGGTTTTATTGCCTGATTTGAATGTTCTTTGGTTGGTTGTGGCTTATAAATGATAAAATTCCAGTACTGCTAAACTACAGGCTGTATGTTTTCAGCATTGGCTAAGATATGTAAAGATTCTTTAAAGCCCTTCCTTCTTTATGTTCCTTTGCATCCACTACCTCTTGTAATGTTCTTGTTCTGTTGCCAACAGGAACAGGTTTCTAGCAGAAACTAGGGTCAGGCAAAGACATTGGGGAGATTGGGATATGAACTTAGGAAGGAAGTTGCTAGATATAAATAAACAGTTGTTAATAGTGTCCCTTTCCCCCATAACAAAAGTATAACTAAGGACTTGAACAGATAAAAAGGGAAAGCCAGCTTACCCCTGGGGTTTCCCAATTTGCAGGGAGAATACATTGGCCAGACTGCCAGCTCCCACAACAGGCCAAAAACTGATGCACAATTTGCACATTCTCCTCCCTCTGTGAGGATGGACCTGCCATAATGGAGCATTCGTTGCTACAAGCCATGCAATGCCATTATTATTTTTGTCTGTTCTGCTGCAAATGCATGCACATGAGTGCATAGATCAAGGGTAGGCAACCTAAGGCCTGGGGGCCGGATGCGGCCCCCTGAGGCCTTTGGACCGGCCCCAGGCCAGTCCTGCCGCCGCCGCCGCTGCCCACCATGATGATATTGATTATTGTTGTTATTACTTGTTCTTGGGGTTTTCTTGGCAAAATCTCCACAGAGGTTTTACCATGGCTTTTCTGGGGCTGAGAGAGAATGCATGCATATTTTTTTATATTTTTTTAAAAATTATTTTTATTTATTTATTTTTGGTGCTTTGGCCCCCCAATTGTCTGAGGGACAGCAACCCGGCCCCTGGCTCAAAAAGGTTGCCTACCCCTGGCATAGATGCTCTGCCAGCAGCTGCCAATTGCCTCCCTCGCCCCACCCAGCTGCCAACCCATTGGACATCTCAAGGAACCAGCTGCACAACTTGCTGTCTGATTGCACAATCAACAATCAATTGACTGCCCATAGAGTGCATCAGTGTGCCAGTGACACATTGGCACCATTGTGGAGCTTCCCTGTACATGTCCCCTTTCTCCCTCATAGCCGCCTGTTGGACTAGCCAGTTTCTTCCTGTATTTATTAAAGCCATTGTACTGTTGGTGACTTGCTATATTTGCCGTCATTTCACTTAATAGGGTGTGCGATGGGTCAAATGTACAGTTGACCACTCATGCACTTGTGCCACTGATTCATGGGTGGGTGACAAAAAAAGTAGGGACAGCAGTGGTGCTGGTGACTCACTGTTCCCTTCCCCTTTTTCTGCACCTTTGTCTTTCTGGCTAGAACCTGTGCAAAACAGAATGTTTTTTTGCTCCCGTTTTAGAGCATGGCTTGGGTCTGTTTTCCTCCCATTTGAGCCATGTGCATCATCTGGATAGATAGGGTTCGAAACGGCGCAGGGCCATTTCTTTTAACCTGTGTGGACAGACCCCAAATTACACTAAGACTGATTTCAAGATGAATAATTTTACTCTTTTTGCAGTTTGACTGGCACTTTAAAAGGAATGTAACTAAAAGAGTCACATGGATGGATATGAGAGCTAAACAGTCAAGAAAGAAGATAGAAGGAAAATCAATGCATTTGAAATGTGGTGCTGGAGAAGAGTGCTGAGGATCTCATGGACAGCCAAAAGGACAAACAAATGGGTCCTAGAGCAGATCAAGCCGGAAATATCCCTAGAAGCTAAGATGACAAGACTTAGACTGTCGTACTTTGGACACATCATGAGAAGGCATGAATCGTTGGAAAAGACAATAATGCTAGGAGAGGTGGAGGGAAGTAGAAAGAGAGGAAGGTCTAGATGGATGGACTTTATTAAATAGACCATGAATATGAGTTCGCTGGAGCTGGTCAGAGCAGTAGAGGACAGAGGGCCCTGGAGATGTCTCATCCATAGGGTTGCCATGGGTCGAGACCAACACAAAGGCAGTTAACAACAACTTAAAGGGAATAGCTTTACAAAAGATGAAAGAATAGCATGTGTTTCTTTTCCTGGCCAATGCTGTGCCTTTACACTGAGATGTTTTCTTTTTTAAAATATCTATTTTAATTGGTTTTGAGAAATGGAAGAGTAAATTCCAAATTCTGAAAATTGTACTTTTCTTGCTCTTTTTGATTTTCCCAGTTCATTATTACTGCTACTTTAATGCTGTAAATATATCAGCACTTATATTTGGAAGGGAGACAAAACAGACTTAAGGGCTGAAGGTGAAAAAAGCGCAAATTTCTCTTCATGCTGCCTGTAGATTTTGCCTGGTACTGTGCTAGTTCCTAGTAGCTGCTACGCTCTGGCACTCCCTTCTTAGAAAGGTTAGACTTGTGCCCTCCTTGCTAGCCTTTTGTATTGTAGTAAAATATATTTTATTTACAGCAGTAAAGCAGCAGTAATAATAAAGAAAGAAAATAAAAAAGAACAATTTGTCAAAAAACGTGAGCTAAATCTTAATGGAGAGGTGCATAAAAAGGTGCATCATAAAAATGTGTCCAGAACCTTTGTTGCTCAATGCATTTGTTACAAAAGCATCTGCTGTACTCTTGTACCCTTTACCTTAGAGCACCATTAAATTTAGTTGGCCTTACTTTTTATTAGACTTCTATAGGATTCTATAAAATTGAGTTTATCAAGTTTTTCCAAAGATTTCTAAGGTATACATTTAAAGCCTTGATTTGGTGACTTAAATATCTTTTTACACTGTAAAAAAATGAAGTAATTTTACGTTACTGAATTTAATATTCCATTTATAGTGCTAAGATGTTTGGGGATGATTTTCTTTTTCCTTTCTAAAGTATGTGCTTCTTTTTGTCCATGCTGAAATTCTCTTTCAACAGCAGCATCATGGTGGTTGTTGTTTTGCTTTAGCATAAAGCCACAGCATACAGATGTCTCTCTTCATGAATCTCTACAGCTCCTTTCTGTTTGGTACAAAATATCTAGATTTTGATTTGTAAATATGCAATGAAAGCAGCAGAATAGAGCCAGCATGGTGTAGTGGTTTGAGTGTGGGACTAGGACTCTGGGGTTTGATTCCCTGCTTGGCCATGGAAACCCCACTGGGTGACCTTGGGTGAGTCACACCCTCTCAGCCCTAGAAAACCCCATGATAGGTCTGCCTTAGGGTTGCCATAAGTTGGAATTGACTTGAACACAACAAAATCTAGCATTAACATCAAGCCTACAGATATTAGAATACAATTCCCATTATCCATGACTGTTGGAATATGCTGCCAGGGTGGGAGTTGGAATCCAGCATCATGTACAGGTCCATGGATCCTCTGGTCCTGCTTTTATGGCTGAAACTAGATCAGCCTAGATACTAGATCATGCAACTTACATCAGCAATAGCTAACATAGCCAGTGGTGCAGTTCAAGGTTGATGGAGGTTGAGGTTCAACAACATCTGGAGGTCCACAAGTCACCTGTCTCTGCTGTAGGGATAAAATGGCAGCCACTACATCTCTTTCTTCTCTGTCCTTAATAATGTCTGCTACCAGAAAATGTATAACATCTGATATACACCTGTGAACCAAAAGTTACTACTCCTTGAAATATGAGTAGGTGCAGGTAGGTGTTATAACTCCAGTCCAGTATTGGTGCATGCTGATATGTTCTGATGACAACAGTATTTTTGTAGTGCAGTTCCAATATTGACATTAATGTTTTCTTGTTCAAAGGAATGGGATGGGGGAATCCAGCAGTTGATTATTCTTGATGGACCACATCTGTAGCTTTGGTTGGTTTTCCTTTGATTGGCCCCCCTTCTTAAAATTAGTTAATTCCAATTATTAACATTAGTTTGCACATAACTGAAAGTAATGATTCACAGTTGCCTAAAATAGTGATAATTCTCTACGGTTGCAGCAGGATGATTACTGATGTGTTGGGTGGAGATGGTTCCCTCCCCAAATAATTTCAAAATTAATTCTTGCTTCTAGATAATTACCTCTTTCTGAACACTTAACAAAATATGAACAGACAATAGTTAATAGCTCACCTTCTCAGCTCAGATATACAGTGATCCATTCAGGCACGCGGCCATCTTTACAATCATATTTTCAACATATAGCCCTCCCACCGTTTGCTCAGGAATATAAATAACACCACACTATACATGGAAGTGAAGAGTTTTAACACAATTTATTTTATGCTTAAATAATCAACTAGATCATCCAGTGTTTGTGGTTTTCTTTTCATACATATGTAATTAGAGCTATTATCAATGAATCCTGCTTTCATATGAAGATAATTAACAAATTAAAGTATTTCACCAAAACCCCAAATAAAAATGCCCTTTAAAACACAGCAGCCTTAACAACCTAATATTACACTGCTAGGATGATTACAGATGATTGGCTTACTTAAAGATTCTACATCTTAGAGCCAGTACACAATACAGTAATATTTTTTTACAGCGTGCTGCCAGTCTGTTAGCTAAGAAAATCTCTTCAATTCTTTTTTTCTTTAAATATCCCAAACTTGTGCTTACAAGAGCACCAACCCACTCCTAAAAGCTGCAAGCATTTTCCCCTGGTACAAAGCAAGAACAGATAGCACCCCCCTCCCCATAATGCAACTACTGTATATGTTATGGTTTCTTTAAATTTTAGGTCATTTCCATTGAAAAAGTTGGCAACAGCAACAAATATTAGATGAAGGGCTTTGTGTTTACAGGTAAAGGGCATGCTCTCCTAAGCACTGTCGCTGCACGACCACCCTTCATTTTCAGTGGTGCTCATGCCAGAGCCCCACTGCCGGCCCCACTTAAATGAATGGGGGCGACGTAGCAGCTGTGCTTGGAGGACCGCACCCCTAAAATCTTACTTGTCATGTTGCGTTCTAGTGTTTGCAAAACTGGAAAAAGAGTTCATCAAAATAAGGTGAGACGCATGCATCAAAATATTAGTACTCTGAAGAAAAAATTATTATTTTTTTCACAGAACTACAGAATTCCTCATCTTAGGAATCATTAAATTTGCAGCGGATTTTAAAGATTTTTTTAAAATCAAGCTAGCATTTTTGCATATACAAACATTATAATTGCTAAATATACAAGAATCTGTGAAGATACACCCAGAATACCCCTACAGGTGTAGCATTTGAGACACTGATTTCTGTTCAACGTGAATGCAATATCCCATTTGTGAGCTAAGAGGCAGTGCCTTATCAACATTTATTCTACTTTTCATTAGAATTTATACAATGTTATTTATTTACAGTGAAATTATTGATGTTAGTTGTTGTTTTTTAAAAAAAAATGAAACAAAAGAGTGTTTTATTACCCTGACAGTTTGGGTCCAAGAAAAATAAGGCGAACTGTTGTGGATTTTAGTATATTTTTAGTGTCTTTCTGTGGTTTGAACCATTTTTTCAGTGTTGTTACATCCCCTTTTGCTACAGGAATTCTTTTGTTTTGCGATGGCATCACATTGCTTCAAAGAAGATGTTCCAATGTGGCATCTTGTTTATACACTGCACCATTCCTCCATTTGCACACTCTCCAATGCTGCGAACGAAAGTGAATTTCCATGCTCTTGTAGAACTGGCTCATGCTAAATTAAATGGTACTTTTTGTTTTGTTTTTGTTGTGTTCTTCACGTAAAAACCATGCGGTTAATGTGTGGAAGCAGCAAACACACACGCACACAAGCTTTTATCAGTGACTTGATAATTCCTGTTAATTTTTCTCTTCCTTGAGTTTCTCTCTAGAATACTGGCAGTAAAAGCACACACAGTCTTGTGTCAAAGGAGAGAGGGGTGGGAAAAGAGAGAGAAAGACAGGATATAAAGATCAGAAATGTATGTGTAAAAAACATTTGAGACGCCTGTCCTAAAGCTTGTTCTGGCATCAGCAATTACAATGTAATATCCTTACAGCAGCAGTCGGCACAATCCAGCCCAAGTGCTTGCTAGAAAGAGGTGTAAACCTTGCCCAAAACTGGAGCAACCTTTGGTTGTTTTGTTCTAATGATAATAAAATAGCCCTTCCCAACCTGGTAGGTGTCTAGCTGAGGGGATTTAAGGAACTGCATTCCAGTTTGGTATAATTTCTATCATGATTCACAGAGATTATCTCAGTCATCATTACAACAGCCTTGGAAGATTAGATGGTATCTTTATTAGCCTTTATATTAGTGAGAGAGGGACAGATTAGAGGCTGACGACTATTGGCTCAGATGGCCCATCTCAGCTCAGACTGGAATGACAAGGCTAGCCTACTCCCAGCACATACACTGACTTACAACAAAACTGAAATTTATTCAGAGCTAGAGAAAATTATTACTTTTTTTTAATCTGTAAGATTCAAATCAGTCATTTTAACATTAAGCAGGTTTTTCTCTTTGCCACCTGTTTTGAGTGGGATGTTTCTTGAGTGGGTTGAATGAATTAAATGAGAACATAACCTTCCAGATTCAAATAAAACCTACTAAATATCGTAGATGACAAAATTCAACAAGTATTTGACAAAATCTGATAGCTGTTTAATACTGCCCAATACCAGATGTCATATTAATATTAATTATTGAAACCAAATATTGTTTGCTGTCAAATGCTTATGTTGAGTAGTAGTACTGGTCCAGAACTGGCCTATATGTTCAACAAAAGCAATCTTGCAGAGCATTTTGAAGAAAATTCCTTGGAGGCCTGGGTACTTAACTACAGCCGTGAACCAGCAAGCTATACCAGCTTTCAGTGTTCCACTTTTGTACCCCATCTTCTGTCCCTGGGTTCCTATGGCAAGGGCTGCATACAGGAGAACTGCTAAAGACAGGCATTATGCTACAGCATCTGATTAAAGTTCTGACTTAGGAATGTCTTTGTCTGGAAGATGTACTACAGTAGACCCTCCACATTCGCTGGGTTTAGGGGCACAGGAAAAAGTAGAAAAACAACAAATAAAACAATTTTTTTTAAACCTGAGAGAACACCTCTCTAGGAATATCTAGGTCCTCCGAGGCAGCTCTGTGGTCAACAACTGCTGGGAGTTGACCACAGATTTGCATTGGAGGACCTACAATGCCTAGAGAACTGTTCTCTCTAGGAATCTCTAGGTTCTCCAGCATAGCTTTTGGTGGAAGTTGTCCATAAAGTCACACTGGAGGACCTAGAGATTCCTAGAGAGAACATGTTAATCAAATCCTTGAATAATCAAATCCACAAAAGTCAAAGCTGCAAATGTGGAGGGTCAACTGTACTTATCTACTATTGTAACATGCTCAGAGTTTCTAATGGCCCTCCTCCTATGTCTTTCCTCTAACTGCAGATATTCAGCAAAGGTTTTTTCATCGCTTTCTATGCCAAGAAGGGAACAGAACCCAAACAGAAGTTGCCAGCCCCATTTATAACTGAATCCCAGCCATTGGAAGCAAGTCCTGCTAACTAAAACTGAACAAGTAACCACTGTTTAGGACTACAGCCTTGAATATGTATTTTCCTTCTTTACGTCCATAAGAGTTGAGTTAGGACATCCCTCCTCAACCTTGTGACCCTCCAGATATAGTGTACTTCAGCTCCCACTATCTGCAGACACAATGGCCTGTAGTCAGGTACTTGTGGGACTTGCAGCCCATTTGGGATTGGTTATTGGTAGAACTTCTTACTGAACTTTCTTTCCCCTAAACTGCATTTTAAAATTATAATTTTCAATTCTTTGATTAACTCTTACCCATTTTTGTCAAAATATTATTGAAGCAGTTAGGCACTGGAATGACTCTGAATGAGCTTCTACTGAATGTATGGCTCAGTATGGCTGTTCCAGTGTTTTGTTTGCATAAAGACATCTTTTCTTGCCATGATAACATATCTGGAACTGGGCAAATTTTTCTAATAACCATAATGCACACAGAGAGCTTTCAGTACTGACCTAAGAGATCAGCTGTCACTGTCCATATACTGCTGATATGCTTTAATTATATCTCAGATGATGATCATTTATCTCTAGCTACAATTTCTGTATAAGGGGGTTGCAGACTGCCAGAAATAGTGCAAATTGAGTCCACTTTTAGGGTTAGGGTTAGAGTTAGTGCTAGGGAATCATGGGAATTGTTTTTTTTTTCTGAGACATTGAGCCTTCTCTGTCAGACAGCTCTGGTGCCACAATAAAATACTGTTCCCATGATTTCCCAGCACTAACCCTAACCCTAACCCTAAAAGTGGACTCAATTTGCACTATTTCTGGCAGTCTGCAACCCCCCTAAGTTTGCAGCAATTTAGGTCTCATTGCATTTGTTTCCATGCTGGTAGCATACAAAGCTTTCTGTTTGTAGACTCTGCTTCCTTGCATGTTTACATAACATAAATTATTTTGAGTGGTAGCTGCCATGTACATGAATGAAGTACATGCAAAGGAAAACTAAATGCAGTGATCTGATATGCATTTAATGAGTGTACACAAACTAAGATGGATATTGCTTGCTAAGACTCATATTTTCTTAGAATATTAAGAACAGAGAGTATGTCAAACTGACCATTTGCTGTTTGGCTGTTATGAGTATGTTGTCTTCTCCATGTGCCGGACTTCTTTCTTTGTCTTCACTTTATATGCTTCTCCCTGCTTTAAAGAAAAGGTATACATTTAGAAATCAGAGGCTGCTGTCAAACCTACTCCTATGAGATCCAAGTAGCTGTAATGGAGTATTACAAAGTTGTTAAATCAGAACACATCATTCAGATACACACAAACCATGGCCATGGCCACTCGACTGAGTCGCAAAACTCAAGCTTTCAAAATCACTTCATATGGGAAAGACAGGCCTACAATGAACCTTATGAGATACTACCACAGTAGAGTGATACTCTCAGAATATCAGCCTGAATCTTCTTAATGTTACTTAGAATTGAAAACCCCTCGCACAAAAAGGCAAATTTAGAGAGCTCTCTTGCTGTAGATTAGTAATGAAGGAAAGGACAGGAGATGGGGAAGGAAAGCCAGCTAAAATGTTTGCTAAAGCCAAGCGCATCTGCATTCAATTCAAGATACTGACACAATAGCACAGGTCTAGAGTTCTGCATTTTATTTTATTTTATTTTAAATAGAGTTCATCATTTTAGAGAAGAATTGCAATACTGTTTCAGTAATGAACAAATCTCGCCAAGAAAACCCTGTGATAGGGTTGCTGTAAGTGAAAAATGATTTGAAGGCACACAGCTACAACAAATGAAAGGTTGACATCAGTGTAGGAGCACAGGATCTGAAAAATCAATTTGGTAAAATGAGAGGAGAAATGCCACTATGGTTGGATTTATCTGTAATTATTAAAAGAAAATGTATCCAGGGGCTGCCATGCTGGTCATATAGCAAAGTACAATAACATTCAAAATCCACAAAACAGTGATAACTTTATTGGAATTTAGACTTTCTAGACTTCAAGAATTACTTAGTATCCACATGGCCAGGAGGGGGTCTGCTAGCCAAATGCAGGCCTATGACTAATACTGTCACTTTCCCCCTCTTTCTCTTGTAAGATTTTTAACATTTTTGCCTGATGAAGAAGCCAGTGGAGCTTCCAAAGCTTGCAACATGTATATTGTGCATTTTGGTTGGCCCAATAAAAGTATCACTGCATTGTGGATTTCTGATTTTATTGTAATTTGTAATTGTTAAGGTTACCAGCACAGAAATTACTTATATGCCTCAGGGCTGGTGCAAGACATTTTATAGTTTGTGGCAAAGGAAAAGATGGTGCCACCAGTTCTACAAGTTACTGTATATATTCGACTATAAGTTGAGAAATTTATGCCCAAAAATTGACCCTGAAATCCTGGGTCGACTTATATACGGGTCAATACAGTAACAGTGCTTAGAAAGGTCCTGAAAGAAGCACTACCCCATTGTGCCTCGGCAGTGATTTCAGAAAGACAGTTTGTATTTGTGCGTATGAAAGAGGTGATTCCTTTCCCAATCAGATGTTAAAGACTTTTCTCCCCACCAAACCCCACATTTAAACCCACTTCTTTCCCTTCCCCATCTGATGTTAAAACCTTCTCATCCAGCACCAGGGAAGCAGTGTTAGGTGGTTAGGAGAGGTTCAGAAAGGGAGAGAGGGAAGTGGTGTTCTCCCCTTTAGATACTTTGTTATAGCCCCCTAAGTTTTACCCTCGACTTATCCACAGGTCATATCAAAATCCATGATTTTGACCCTAAAATCTTCCCTTGACTTATACATGGGGTTGACTTGTACACGATTATATACGGTAAACCTCATTTCAGCACTGGTGACATGATTGCATCTCCCGAAGGCAGCAGGGAGTCTAGGGGGGTACAGGACAGCATTCCTGGACAAGGTCCTCCACCCTTGTGACTAATCCCCACCCCTGAGACAACTTCATTCTGCCTTATGCTAGAACCAGCCTTGGCCTGCATATGCAGTGAGCATCCCACAAATGTGGAAGCTCATTTCTGCCAGTTCACATGCACAAAAGAGTGCTGCTAGAATGCAGTATCTCTACTATTGACTGTCCCTTAGACACATAAGATGTAAATGTTGGTCCTGGCTCAGATGTATTCTCCTGTCATATAACTTGTGCTTGCTGATGTTCAAGATGACTCTTTGTAGGATTGTGGAAAGCGATGGTTAGCTGTTCTTTCCTCTTCTTGTAAGCACTTGCCATTTTGGGGATCTTTTCCTCCAATTTTTGATATTTAATTTCATGAATGCCATGCATTCTATTGTTCTTTTGCAACTAGCCAACAACTTTTGCCAGGAAATGGGTTGCTGTAGTAAGGGAAAAGTATTGCCAACATCATTGCATTTTGTTAAAAAGAATATTCAGTTAAATCACATGTAGGTGGACCAGCATGTGGCTTTCAAGGCCTTCCCATGCAATCTCCATAATCCTTATAAGGCTTTGAACAGTGTTTTAAAAATGTAATTCATCAGTTGGATAAAAGGCAAATTATTAACAAGGTTGACCATCCCCTTCTTTTTTTTTAAAGTATTCACCAAGACTACTAGAAATATTTACTGTAATTTGGAACCAAGGAAGGAAAATTTTGAATAATAATTACACAGAACTATGATTGAAAGCTGTCTACAAATCTGACCTCTTCTTTGACTGCAGTCCATACTCTCGTACTTCATGTTTGCACCTTCAGTCACCTAGACTGCAATTTTATTGGACATTTAGAGAGAACTAAATCTTCCTGGCCTCCTGATGAAGGACTATTTCCATGGAAAATGGTTAGGACTGCAGTCTAAGGCACAAAAAGCTTGCTTAGGAGTTCATCACACGAGGGACAATTGGAAGTATAAATATTGATTAACCCGTGATAATCCTGCAATTGCACTAATGGTTTTCACACGACGTCATGTTCAAAGTGATACTATCCCGTGAATAACCCATTATTATTGGGCAATTGTGCTAATGGTTTTCACACAACGTTGAGGTGAAACATGATTAAAGTGCCATTTACCTGTGAATAACCCGGTAAGAAACAGCAGTAAGTCATTCGCAGAATTTTCCCATGAATGACTTATTGCTCTTTATTGCCTGGTTAATCTCATTTTAATGTCAATTGCATGATTTTCTTGGGTTAACCACTGTTTAAAGTCCCAATTTTCCCCGTGTGATAAACTCCATAGAGGGAACATTTGCAAACTTAGGCTTCCCAATCTGTGCCAACCAGCAGAACAGAGTAGAGGAGACAGTAAGGATGGAAAAAACTAAAACTGTGCAGCTCCAGCCTGAAATGTTTGAAAATGCTATATTAATAGTGAATTCCACAGTCAGCACTTTCTATTAACACCAGAATAATATGTAGCTGTCTTTCTGATGAGACAAACAAAAATCCTGCCAGGATATTGTAATGGTCACAAGGCCTCATCTTTTCTGAGTTTTGATGCACATCTTGCTAAAAGCACAGGCGCTCTTGCTTTGCATGGCTCATGGTTAAACTGCAAGCCACTAGCCATTCAGCAATGCTTAGTTTTTAGAAGGCCACCACAACTCTTATTAGCTACTTTGCCACCACACAGTTTGGTTACCATTTCACCATGTTTTTTCTCATGTGGGATAACAACACGCCTTAACACTTTCCGGGTAACCTGTGGAACGCAATATAGGAAAACACAAATATTGATTCATTTTCTGCCAGAATCTGAAAAGTCAAAGTTGAAATGAATAGAAATATAAACACTCAATATACAGAGAGAGAAGAATGAAATGGCAAAGTAGGATTACTTTTCGAGTGACGGTGTTGCCTTCTTCATCAGTAAACTGTTCTTCTGTAACAGATTCACCAGGAATGTTTTTTGCTTCCTCACCCTAAAGAATGTGTTAAGAGATTAGCCATGGTCACCCATGATCCCAGACACTGGCTCTTCAACATCACACCAAGCAATCAAAAACCATGCCAAGCAAGTCTAAAATGTCCTCTGACAAAAACGTATTAGACATAATTTCTACTGTGTTGTATCACGTGAAAAGTCTTCAGGAAGTATACAATCATAAGTCTTCTATAAGAAGCTGCCACTAGAAGGAAAAGTTGGCCAATCCCTTCCACCAGCCCCATCCGCCAGATTGGTTTGCAAGTATTGTATGTGCACACACAGGCATCTCTGGATTCCAAGCATACTACAGAGCTAGCATGTTTAGGGATTATATAAATAAATGGAGTACTATCCATATGATCTTTGGTCTTCTGTCTCCAAGAATTTAGCTAACCATAAGAGCATAGAGATGCCACTTGCGTCAAAGGGTACCTCTGTGCAGATACAGTGCATTAATACCTTTTCTTATTTACACAGTAGCAGTGGCTTAGAATGAGTGCCATGACTGAAAGCAATCTACTTTGAATCTCCAAAATCACACACATAAAATTTCTTCTTCAGAGCATGCTACCTATAATGCTACACTGTCACCTCACATTTATGCATTTACTCATAAGTAAGTTGTGCTGTGTTTAATGTGCCTTTCTCTCAGGAAAGAGTGTGCAGAACTGCAGCCTCATTCTTCCATGAAAACAAAGCCATCTGAAATGGATAGTCTTTAGAAACTGGTGCTTAAAAAGCAGTTCTTGAAGTATCTGGCAGCAGAGAAAAGACTGAGGCTTCCTGTACCCTCATCCTTACTGCACAGAACTTTTTTTTCATTTTGAAAATATCCTTCCAAATGCTGATTTGGAAATTGTTGTATTGATGATGGTGTAATTTGTATTTTTCTTCTTTTGTGAGCTACCTTGGGAATTTTTACTGGTTTATTCTGAAGGGCATGGGAAGAAAGGAAAGAGAGAGAAAGCAAACAAGCTTACAGCCAGCTTAAGAGTACAAAATCATTACTTTTTGGATCATATCATTTTCATCCAAAAGGGATTATCTGCATCTTATGATTAGAAAACCTAAACCTTATTATAATGCACATGAATAGCTAGTACATTTGGGAGAGAAAACTAGGCTAAAAGCCTTCTGCCCTGATGTGTTAGCTTTCAACATTCAGAGAGGCTTTTTGGCTGGAGACCAAACACATCAATTTGAAAGCAAAGGAGCCTCAAGAAGGTTGTGCCACATAGTTTACTGTGTCCCAGAGAGCGGCTCTCAGAAACAGAAAAGCAAAAAAGCCCTGCAATACCTGTGGATCTTTCTAGCTCTCTGTATTGGTATCAAAGAACCCAACTGGCTACAGCACCTTACAATGTGCCATGAAATTTCACAGAGACCAGCTTCCATCAGGTGCCTAGAAGAAGGAGATAAACTACTCTGTGCTGTCTGCTTTTGGAGAGAGGTTTAAGTTATGAATGAATTGCATAAATGACTGGAGAAGAGGAAAAGAAAAAAAAGACTGAAGAACTCTCAGCAGACTCAGACCTATAGTATGAAGAGGTCAGAACATTTCTTCTCACTTAAAACTTTATAGAGAACCTTCAGCTTAATCAACCATTTTCTGAGATCTTACAAAAGCAGAGTGGAGATCCGAATGCATTCTGACATTGCAAATAGATCTTGTGACATCAGTATTGCAAGATGTAACCACAATGCTTGGCAAAACATAAAATTGCACAGTATGATTCAAACGTGTTCCTTCATCAGATTTCAGAGAGATGGAATAACACAGGAAACTTGATAAAACAGACCAAAACTACAGCACTGGTATATTTAATGAATCTGAATAAAAGCAGTGTGGACAAAATCTGATGCAAAAACATTCAACAAAGCATCACAGGGATACATTGCAATATCAAGTTCCACCTCCCTTTAGGTCAGTCCCTGGGACTTCTTAGTTCCATCTTCACAGACTCCAATTCATGTTCCCTGCTGCAGATACCAGCATCCTCATGTCACAGTTTAAAGGCAAGTTAGGTCTGGCTACCAGCTTATCCTTTCAATGCTTGGCCCTCTCTCTCTTGTTGGCATGGGAGCTGGCATGGGCAGGGCCCAGTATAACCCATATATTGAGGAAGTAGGTTGGAAAGTTAGAAATTGCAGACTTAAGTGGTAACTCCACAAGATGTTTCCAGAGATGACAGAAAGGGAGACAACCTAACCATTGCTGACATTTGGCAATTTTACTGTGACCAAAACCCATTCCTGTTGCACCAGAGTGTATATCTTGATTTGGGAATTAGGAACTGTAAGAGTCACAGCTTTGTCACTTGTGGATGCTATGTGTCTCTACAGGACCAACGAAAAGTAAAGCTACTAACAGTGAGTCCATCCCATCTGTGAGCAGATACTAAGATCTTTAGATGAGGATGCCCCACAAATATTTTTTTTTTGCTTCTCTTATTGCCACTGCCTGAAACTGTTGTGATGCAAAAGTAATCATGTAGTTATTTATTTTTTTTAAAAGATCTGCATCATCTGCAGCTGTAGTCTCAACACAATGGCTTTGAGATACCTACACTTCACAAGGAACAGATCTTCGTAAATATAGCTTTACCTTGCAGAAGAAAGCTAGGGGTAGCATCTTCTTCTTTTGCCCCTGCTACCAGAGTACCATCCCACAACAAATTTTAGCCCAGTAGGGCTGTCTGTTTCTAAGAAGTCAGGGGAATATTCTAGGAATCAATGGAAGCTGATGTGGCATCCTGACTGCAAGCCAACTGCAATTTTCTACTGCCCTTTGCATACGATTAAAATACTTACTACATTAATAACCAAAATGCATTCATGCAAGGTTCCAGTATGAGGCATTCAATAAATCAGTCTGTCCAATACTAGGCAGATTTTTCTTTATAACAGCAAGTGTTAAATAACGACCAAGTGAAACCAGCATGTATAGAAAATTTCTCTTTCTAGCTACTGGGAGCTGCTCGGCGAGTTATTGTGGCAAATTGAAATGACTGTTCAAATTACTGATAGTGATTAAAGTCTATTATATTTTTCTCTACAAGACTAAAGACACAATTCTCATTCTGTACACAAGATTATGCATATAACCATAGGCTACAAATCAGCAAGAAGACCACAAAGAAGTTTCTATCTCATTTCAAGATTGGAGAGTTTCCCTGTAGTTAACTTCACAAGTACATGAAATTAATGTAATCCACGTATGTTATATTTTGATACACAAAATGGAAAATATTTTCTGATTTCTCTTTTTATTGAAATTGTTCTTAACTGCTTAAATCACTTGTTCGGACACTAACAAATATAAAGTATTACTGTGATAGTTAAGAGGTCAAGAATTCTGCAGTAAACAAGTGACGTGTGTTTGCACAAATGACCTATACTTGAGTGGCTGTCCAAATCTATTCTTGGGCCCCCTGCTGAATCTGCTGCCATGCCTCCAGATTTCTATGGGGTGGTAGTAGCCCCCTGAAAGAAGCATTTTCAATTTTAAAAAGGCAAGCAGGAACTGTACACTTTGTTTTAAAGAAGATTTGCACTCCTAGAAGTGTGCACATGTCCATGCATCTTTATTTTAAGGGAGACTTTGGCCTTTTTTGACTGGTACTTCATATCCCTCCTCTCCTTCCCCCTTCTGTGGCATATTCCCACCATGAAGAGCTAGAAGCTGCTCATCCCTGAGTTACATAGTTGAAAACAGCTAAAAGGATAATCAATATATAACATTTTCCAGTGCTATTACTGGCCAAGCTGTAATAGTGGTAGCTGGGACATTGCCCTTGATCCAGTTTAATTTTACTATATCCAGGTACATTTGTCTACCTTTAGTCTACCCATACCTAGGAAAGAAGAAACCATGCAGCATACAGTAGGATTATGAGAGACAATCCATCATGCAGTTTGGTTGTTTCTCACCACAAAATCTGAAGTGATAATCTTCAGTTATAAATACCACACCAAATGAGGGAGTCTAATTGTGAGGAACACTATATTAGCACTGCAGTCCAAGACCAATTCCATGCCAATGGAAGTATAGTCACATGATACCTTCAGAATCAAGCGTCGGCGATACACCCTCGTGGTTATTCTCTGTTCTTCATCTGAGCTTGAATCACTCTCAACCACAATGTCACTGTCACTGTCACTCTCACTAAACTCCTGATAAATGCAGTTTTTAGTACATTTTACCAGCTCATTTAAAAGACAAACATGAATCTGAGCAGGAACAGAGGGGGGAAAAAGGTTATTCCCAAAATTAGTTCATTTCCCAAAACAATACAGAGGGAATGTTTGCAATCTGCTCTCACTGAGGTTGACTATTGTTGAATTTTGGAACAATCTGCTGCAATGACAACAGCATTTCCCTCAAAAATGGACAAACCCAACATGCTGCTTCCTTGCAAGACACAGTTTATGTGCAGAGAGGAATCCTTGGGAACCTGCCCAACTTCACTACAAAACTCTCCCTCTCTTCTTACTGTTGCCGTTGGTAAACTATTGTTTGCAAATCAAATCCATGCTCAAGACTGGCTACTCCCATTCCCTTGCTCTCCTTTCAGTGTCCTAACTATGTTTAACATGGTGATGTACTGTGTTAAATTATTCATTCTTGCAATGGAGAATTAATTAATTTTCTTCTCACAGCTGGATGTCTGGAAACTATGCAGTTTTGCAAGAAGTCTTGCATGGGGTGGTGGTGTTTTCTGTTGACAGGGACACCCCTCCAAACAGGAGGAGGCTGGAGCAGACAGATCAAGGCTTCTCTATGAATTCTGCAGTGAACAGGCATGACGTTCCACAGTATCAAAGCGTAAGGTTCCCAGCACCTACGTTCCTCAGAGTCATTTTTCCTCTGGAGCTTAATGGACAATGAGACCCTTGTGGGCGGCTGAGCTGGCATCACCACTGGAGGGATCTCTAGATGTGACACCAGGCCTCCATGGCCCCTTGTTTAGGCTGCATAATGGTTTGGGGGCAGAAGATGAGCTCTCAATCCCTCTTGGGGACTTTCCTTTGGCTATACAACAGTCAGCTCCACTCTATAGTTACTTGTGGACTATAGCTACTTGTGGCTCTCAACTGCCAACAAATTTTAGCATACACACCCAAAACTTTGGCCAAAAAGGATTGGGGTTTTTTAGGGGGGGGGATATTTATTCCACTCCATCAAAACTCACCCACCCAATTTGGAGGCAACTGCTGGGTTACCAGTAGTAATCCTTCCAGACCTCTGAATCTACACTCTCCCTTGCCAGGGTTGAAAATGGATACATAGTCCATACCTGTTTATCTGACTGTATTAGACAATTTCTATCTTTTGGGGCATGGTGACTGTCTGAAATGCTATACTAAATAAGAAATTACCAAAATCAAAACCCTGTTCAGAATAAACAGGGCATTAATATAATGACAGAACCAGTTTTGAATGAAGCATGTGGCTCCTATTGTTGAATGGAAAACATAGTAGATTTGGGATATTTTTTTAAAATCAGGTCTGAGAGGGACTGGCAAAATTTAAGAAAATTAATACACTTTTTAAAAAAAGTTAACTGTAGCCCTGGCATGACTTTGCCCGTTCTTCCCTACTTGGGGAGGATGTAGGGCGAGGGAAGCAGGTCACCACTGCGTTGACAGGGACAAATTATATCAGGGCTATGGCTTTGCCCCCAATGTCACTCAGATGATGAAGAGGTTATCCAGTCTCCATGTAAACACAAATCTTACTCTAAAGTTTAGGTCTTGGTACTGCAACCCAGGCCCCAACAATACAGTTCTCTGGATTTTGGCCCTGGGAGATATACAAAAGGATAGTAAAGGATGTAGCTATGGAATAATTATCATTCTGCATTTACTAGGATAGGTGGCATTTATACCTTTTGTTCAGAAGCTGTTGCTCCCTCTTCTTCCTGGGCTTTTGGTCTCATTTTGTCGTCAGAAGTATTCCAGCTTGTCTTTTTCATGCTGACAGGCACAGAGGTTTTAGGTGCATCAACTGCTGGCTTGCTAGATTCTTGCAAAGATTTCTGATGTGAGATCAATGAAAGCATTTGCTGCTCAGTTCGGAGAGCACTTTGCATTTTTGGTTTCACAGTTTCCTTGTCGCTTTGTTTTCCTAGATTGTTCACAGACTCCTGAGCAAAAGGCTTAGTCTTTACTTCAGTTGTAGATTCTGAGTAACTTCCATTGGTTTCCAGTTTTCCTGCTTCTCCTTTCAGGTATGAGGTAATAGACTCTCTACATTGGTCAGGGCTACAAAAGACAACATACACAGATAGACAAACATGTGAATAATAGCATCATTCAAAGTGGTTTAACAATACTACATCCATCCTACTTCTCTACAGGTATGGAATTTTCATCTGCAACTGGGAGTTGTAACCAAACTACACAAATCCTATGATCCTACAGGATGAGCCACAGCAGTTAAAATGGTATGAAATGGCTGTAATTGTGCAGTGTGGACATATCCCAAGTATTAGGAATGAACAATGGCCAGTTTTTCTTATGATGCTAAATTATTTAGGCTACTGAGAACAAGAGCAGTTTGAGATCCTCAGAATGAAAGAATGGAGAGTAAAATGGCAATTGTGATTAAAAGCAAGACAAGTGGAAAGTGGAAGGGGGGATCCCAACTGCACATATACACTAAGCAGGCAGTAACTGACCAAGAGAGAGAGAGAGAGAGAGCTTGACAGTAGGTACCTCAATGAAAATGTCAACCCAATATGCAGCTGCTATTTTAAAAAGGCAACTTTCATATTTGGCACAATTAGAAAATGAATTCAAAACTGCTGAATATCATGCCACCACAGTACAAACACATCTGGAATAATATATACAGTTCTGGTCACCTCATTGGTGAGAAGGTAAGCCATAGCTCATTTTGTCTAAAACATATTGCTAAGCTGAAAAAGGACAACCAAAATGATCAAATGATGGAAGGAACTCCATGAGGAAAGGTCACAATGTTTGGGACTGCTTAGCTGTGGGAGGGGAAGAGACAAGTAAGGGAAGATATTAGATGCATATAAAATTATGTGTGGTGTAGGGAAACTACATTAGTACATGAGGTTATCTAATGAAGTTGAATGCAGGAGATTCAGGGCAAACAAAGGAAGCATTTTTTCACACAACACACAGTTAAACTTTGGAGTTCACTGCCACTAAATACAGTAATGGCTGCTAACTTGGATGGATTTAAAAGAAAATTGGGTAAATTCAAGGGAAATGGTGTCATCAAAGACTATTAGTCAGTATGCCTTATCTGTCACCATGAGTATCAGAGGCAGTATGCTTCTGTATATTAATTTCTGGAAACCACAAGATTGAGGGTACATTTCCATTCAGGTGTTGCTGGTAGCCTTCCCATAGGCAACTGATCAGCCACTATATGAATAAAATATTGCACTAGATAGGCCTTTGTCTGTTCTCTCCTGACTCTTATAGTTATGAATACATACAGGAAATGTAGATGGCAGGGTACCACCACTATTTTAGTAATCTTTTAGTAAAATTAACTTCTTGGCCATCTGTATCTTGAGGCCAGAGCTAGAAGGGTAGAAGGAAAACAACAGCACTGTGATGTGTGAAAGCTGACTGTTCTTATAGATTGTGCAGCAAGTATAAGGTGTTGTTGTGAGGACTAAGGTGTACCAGGGAGGAGACAACTGTGTTGCCCCTGGAATACCTCAACCTGTCAACTTTCATTGAAGGCAAGCCAGGTACACCTATATAGCTGAGTGAAAGAGACCACAAAGAAGAGCAAAGTCTGTGAGGCACCCTGGTTGTAGGCAATATGGTAGCCATTGCTTTTCCTTTCCTCATTACACTGGACCCTCTGGTATGCGTGACATAATGCCTCAGTAGCAGAGTGCCTCAGAAAACAAAACAACAACAACAAAAAAACAACAACAAACACCAACTAAAGCAAAGAAGAAAAACCAGGGAGGGGGGAAAAGCAACAGATTGATAGTATTTGTACTCTTCTTCACCTCTAGGGAGTTCAGGATGGTGAACAGAAGGCTCTCCTTTCCACCCACCTTGTGACTTCACCATTACACTATGAGGTAGGTGAGACAGAGTTTAGGAAAGTGATCTTTTTAAGACTACAGTTCCAAGAATTCCTGAACAGCATGGCTATTGACCAAGTTGGCTGTGTGCTTCTGGGAGCTACAGCAAAAATGTAGTTTTCCCAAGCTCTGGATCATGCTGACAGAATATAGAGGAAACAGTGGGCTTCCATGGCACAGTGTAATTGGATGAGACTTTGACAGTTAAAGTCCAGCTTCAAATTATGCATTAAATGCTAATTCACTGAGAATAATCTGGAGGCATAGGGTGTTCTTACTGGTTGGGATCCTCAAAGAGTAGGACAAATAAATTTAAAAGCTAAAGCTTCCATTAAGTTCTATGGGGGAACACACTAAATCTTAACATATTCCATGTGCAAGTGGCCCCAGGTTCTATTCCGCACATCTCCTTTTCAAATGATTTATCATTAGCAAAGCAGGGAAAAGCCTATGTCTGAGGTCTTGGAGAGCAGCTAACATAGGAATCAGTCACAGTGTCCTAGGTTGACTAGTGGTATAGCCCTGTTATAATACAATTGATTAGAATGTTAAAAATAGGACAGGAGGGGTGTGGGAAAGGAATGTAGCAGCACCTTTAAAACAAACTGCTTTTTATATTTGCATGAGCTTTTGTGGATATAAACTCACTTCTTTAGATGCAGTATTGAGTGCATGAGAAGAAGTGGGTTTATATCCATGAAAGCACATGCAAAAATAAAAACCAGTTAGTCTTAGAGGAGCTGCTACATTCCTTCCTCCCTCCACCTCCCTTCCTCCTTTTTATGCCGCAAGAGATAACGCGGCTACTTCTTTGATTATACTATTATTAGTGTCTTCCCAGATTCAGTGCAAGATGTTGATGTTGATATAGAGAACTGCAAATCAGCCTTATACAAAACAAGTCCCTTCAAAAGTTTCGGCTTGTAACTCCCATAATTCCTGCCTACTGCCCATTTTAGTGGAGACTGGTATGAGCTACAGTCCAACATCTTGAGGTATTCATACTAGGGAAGGCTGCTCTAAAGAACCTGGTCTTTGAATTACTCAGGAAGTACCTACTTTTGTATGGATGCTCCCCCCCTCTTCCAATACTGATCAGGCAACATAGACCCGCTGAGGAGAACCTCTCCTCTGGACGTTATATTGACAGCCACAAGGACCAGGCCTTTCTTGTTTCTTGGAACTTTGGAGTGTTCCTCTCTCAGAAGCTCAGGAGCTCTACTTGATTGGTCTTATTCCCTTGCATTGTTCGGGAGGCAGGTCAAGGTACTTTTGTGCTCCTGAGCCTTTGAAAGCTAGATTCTATGCATTTCCTCCATTTTATTCTGAGCTTATTTTTATTATGGAGTTTCTATGTTGGTTGGGTTTTCCACATTTTAAATGTCCTACCATAAATCTGCCTTGAGAGGTTCTCCAGAAAATCCCTCCAGCCTATAAATTATTGCTGATAGATAAATACAGTTGTGATCCTTGCTTGTTTATATAAGCATAACATTTAGAAACAACTGAAGAATGTTGTAATTATTTTGAGAATTAAAACATGTTGTTAGTTTGAAACTGAAACAGACATGCTTACCTGTCATCTAGCCGATCCAGCAAGTCACCACTTATTCTGCGTCCTGGCATTGGTGGTTCCACATTGATGCTGGAGGTCTCACTCTGCCAACCTGTAATTGAAGACAGTTCTTGTTCTGCCTGCTGCACATACTTAAGAATAGACAAGACCTTTTCTTCCGTCATCTCCTCAGATTCAACTACTTCATCAAGGTGAATATCTTCAAACAGAGATTTAAGCTTGTCTTCCATCATCTCCTCATCAGTACCAGACTTTTCTCTCTCATGCTGTTCAGTTCTTACTAAGGTTGGATGAGTCTCTTCACATTGCGTTTGTTTTGGTATCTCGGCGTAACTACCGAGATACTGAGGGTAATCAGTCAGGTCCATCTCCTCCACCTGGATTTGGCCTGTATCTTTAGATGTTCCTTCTCTAGGCACTGAGAAATCGTATTTGCCGTCTTCCAGTGAAGTGTCTTCTTCATTCACCACTGGAGGTCCTGTTGCTGTATCATCTATGTTGCCCTGTGAAGTTACTAACACATCACTCAGTCTACTGGGAGTTCTAAGGGGTGACTCTATACTAGAGAAATCACTACAGAAATCATCTTGATGGGAATGGGTGGGTGGCACGTAGCGCAACCCAGTGGGAGTTTCCAGTTCCATTTGAATCGTGGGATAACCTATGGAAGACAGTTATATTTGGACTGATTGCAATGAAGTATGGAGCGACACATATAAGCAAGCATGCAGAATGGCTGATTAATTATATAATATGTGGCAAATACATGAGATGATAACAGTAATCTATTTAGGAGTGTAATGGTGGTGTAAATTCCTTAGAGGAAACAACAAATCTGAAATTGACACCCTCCCCCTCAGATTAGCAGATGTACTGCTTTATTACTGTTTCAAAATGAATAACCTACTATACACATTGTTGAAAGTTTTCCGTTAACTGGATCTACAATCATTTTAATGATTTTCTAAATCTAGATTTTTTTCTAATACCCAAATGGCGGACACTGTAGATCAATACACTGTTGCTGGTTGGCTGTCAATACTATAATTTTGTGGCTCTTTTGTAGTCACTCACCATATATAAATGATAAATAAGAGTATATTAAAAACAGCCATGTTTTCCTACAAGCCTCTTCAAAAATGTGCTTATTTCTATAGCTTGGCTTTCAAAAGATATGCCTACTTGCCTTATATCATTAGGAACGTGAAGTATAATTTGTAGATATTTTAATTTAGTCACTGCACCCTGAGAATGCAGCAGTTATAAAAATGGAAATGAATCTCAATGAGGACATAAAGGTATAGCACATTCTCAAACACAGTAGAGGCAAAATCTAACATTAAAAGGATTTACATCAGAAGCTACAGAGTGGGGAGGATCTAGATATAGATTTCAGGAACAGTAAAACTATAAAGATGAGAGGAGTCTGATGAGTAAGGAGATGGTGGTGATCTTGGAGATTGAGGCGATCTTGGTGACATGGGTACAATCAGAAACACTGATCGAATAAAAAGAGAAAAGAAAAGATAGGCAATGAAAATGAGAGAACAATAATCTTCTAGGACAGGGATGGCCAACTGGAGACCTGTGGGCCTCATCCAGCCTTGAGGTGACTGAATATGGTCTACCAAATGTTAATCAAATATTTCCCCACAGGAAATGTCAAGGACATACAAGAAAGGATAAAGATGGCTGCTGACTGGCCTTGAATTTGTTTTACATTATTTTCCTCTACCCAGCTATCAGTGACCTCACATTGCCTAAGCTCATATGCTTTACTGCCATGAAACTCTTTTTGCATGGTAATGCCAGCTTTGTTATAAAACCTGACCATCCACAATGGAGTTAGACTGTGTGGAAATTATTTAAAATGCCCACAGTCCTGGCTGGAGAATAGAGTGGCTACGAGGAATTACAAAAGTTGTCCATCCCTGCACTAGTGGTTAGACTGAACACAGACACATGAAATGACACATGAATTGTAAACCAAATTCCCACATGTAAATATTAGGCTGACCAGCTTGAGAAAGTGGAGAAAAATGAGTTCATCATTAAGTTGTGCTATCTAGAGAGTAATGTACACTAACGAATCCTTTCTGAATCAACTGAGAGAAGTTAAATGCAGTCTGGTCTTGGTGAGGACAAGAAGCCTGAGGAAGGTTCAGAGGAGAGGAAGGATAGAAAGCAACAAAAGAGAAACACATTCTCTTTGTAGGAAAAACACTTGTCTTATGATCAAACTGCATAAGCAACATTTCAAGAGGAATTTCTTAAAATGTTCACAGAACTTATTTCTGCAGCATGATGATTCAATGATTAATATTACTGCTTGAAGATGAATTAAGCTCATATGTTCTGTACACAGCCAGAAAATCTTTGCGGAAGGCAGCAAAAAGGATATGTATTTAAACAAACAAACAAACATAAGAAACACTCATAAGACAATAGAATTACAGTATCTAGAACAGCACATTTTATAAAAAGATTTCTGAAAGTATTCGGAAAGCACTCTATCAACAGATCTTAAAAGTGAGAATTATTTTTTAAATAGCAGTTATAAATGTAGCTGTATTTATGGGCCATTTCAAGAATAAAAACTGTTACCACTGAAAAGTAAAGATATATTTTGAATTATTTTTCCTGGACAGAGTGTTTTCATCTCATAGTTCATGCTATAAAATCAAAAGGCTTTCTTCTGTTACCCATCTGAAAGAAAAATATAATCAAAATGAAACAAACTCAGTTTACCATCAACAGGATCATGGAAAATGTTATTTTCATCTGCAAAGCTCCTGGTGCCTGAAATGTTTCCATAATCAAATATTGGTCCTTCCAACAAGGTCACAATGTCAATCCGATTGATTTTTGTCAATACAGAAGTTAAGGCATCAGCTGTGGGTAAAATAACAATGTATATTTAAAAAAATGTCCTCATTGACCATCATAATTATTTTGTCAGTTGTGAATTATCTCTTTATCAAAACCCAATGTGTTTCAGCATATAAGGGTATGCTGCTGTAAAAATGGATTAATTATTGAAATGTAATGTCTCCTAATTAAAGCCTTATCTGCAGAGATCACACACTGTACTGCATTATACGTGCAACCATGGGCAGATGGCAAGAACACAAGGTGTGATTTCTCAGCAGCTGCCCCACACTTATGGAGCACACTCTGTAGAAGGTCTTTGACTTAGAAGCAGAGCCCAGGCAAAAGATCCCCGGCTTAATCCCCAGCATCTCCAAAAAAGAGAAATCTGTTTCAAAGTGATAGAGAACCAATGCTAGTCAAGATCAACAATACTACACTGGTTGGACCTATGTCTAAGGAAGAATGAATTGTTAGAAAAGGCAATGCTGCTAGGAAAGGTGGAAGGCAGTCGAAAGAGAGGAAGACCACATACCAGATGGATAGACTCGATCAGAAAGTACTTGGGCCTGGGCCCGCAGGACCTGAGCAGAGAAGTTGAGGACAGGGGAGATGTCTCATCCAGAGGATCGCCATGAGTTGAAGTCGACTCAAAGGCAATTAACAACAATAAGGTTTCTGCATTCATAGACTCTTGCTATGAATCCAACAAGCACAAGCAAAACTCTGAAGGACAGTTTAAGACCTTTTTATTTAAGGCAGGCTCCATGCATCTGGTTTTGCATGGACTGGACCACAATATCCTTCTACTTTGATTTCTGTTTTTGAGTCCAAGGATCTTTTGAAACAAGATAGAATTTGATAGCAATGGGAATTATCACTATTAACAGTGGTATTCAGATACAATGAAAATACAGATGACCATTTACAACTTGCTGCAAGTTTGTGATCTTTAAATATGAAATTGTGAGAGGCAGCTGGCAAGACAAAGGAGGGGGCTAGATTAAATTACATGGGAGGTATGATGAAGTTTCTTCTGCATTAAAATGAACTAGGGGTCTACTACCTAGCAAGATACACACAGCTACTTGCTATCCTATGTAAGTGTTTTTTCATAAGCAAGAAATGCAGAGGAATGATGGGGGGCGGTACGGACCACACCGGGTGACACCCCAGAGAGGGCTTACACTTGGTGGGACTGGTGTGGCTACTGGATGAGTGAGAAAGAGCACTGCTTCCCTTTCTCACTCATCCAGAAGCCATGACAGACCCTCCAGAGGTTGCAGCACCATCATCCCCACAGCAGTGGCTTTGCCTTCTGTTCAGACTCTGGTGTGCTTGTTGGCAAGTAGCCGTGCCAGACCCCAAAAGGGTCCTCTGGATGCTTGAAGCCTATCCTGATATGCTGAGTTCATACATGCTTACATATCACCTGACTGATTATTCCTTGATTACACCAAATTCGATGATTTACAGTTGAACTGATTGTTTGTGCTTGAGGTAACAATATGAGGTATGCAACTTCTGTCTGTAGTCTTTAATCTAGGATAGTTAATTCACACCTGTAAGTTATCACTTGAGGCTGGAGACTATTAAGACTTGGCACCATATGTGAACTTCACTAGTTATAGACATGAATACCTCTGAACAATTTTAAATACTAAACTTACTTGTAGCATTTTTCCCATCTCTGGTGACCCATTTCTTTAATAACATGAAGCTCTGAGCAATCAAAGAGTTTGGGTTTTCGACCCTGATTTGGTTAATTTCATCAACAGAGAAATTCAGCTCTCTTGCCAGTTCTACAATGTGAGAAAAATGGGGAGGGAAAGGTAAGCAAATCAATCTTACTTGAATAGTTTGTCTAGTAGGTCTCACATATAAGCACATAAAACTGATATAGAAGATCCAAGAGTTTGGATCATAAAATTACCTGGCCCTCTTCAGTCTAATATGCTATACACAGTCCCCAAGGCAGCATGGTTTTGGCAAGAGCAGAAATTGCTTCATCTTGATATCTAAGAGTTTACCTGCCCCACCCTGCAGAACTTTGGACTGTACTCTCCCTTGGCCAATATTGCAAATTATTGTTCTTCTGTACCTTCAAATTGACTCCCACATATGGTGATCTTATCCTAGCATTTTATTGGCAAGATTTCTTCTTGTAAGGCTGAAAGAATATGATTTGCCCAAGGTCACCCATGGGTATGTATGGCAGAACACAGTTGAATCCTGGTCTCCCAGGATCTTATTCTAACACTCAACCACTACATCGCAATGGCTCCTAAAATATCTCACCATAGACCCTCCGCCTCAATAAGACACAAAGGACAGTTTCCCATGTGTCCCAGGATTCTGTTCTGCTACTCAGCACCAGTAGCCAGGTAGCCAGCCAGTAATGACCTCACAATTGCCAGTACTGTGACCTCATAATATCTGACAAGGCAACTGAGTAGCCTTGTACCACAGCTGGAGTTCCATGAGTGCATCTGGTTTTTTTCTGTACCCTTTGCACTTTACTTCTCTGTCTCTTTCCCAGCTACTCCAAAGAATAAAAGTAGAATGGAGGAGTTTAACATCTGTGGCAAGCAATTCCAGCTGGAGAGTTAAAAATTGTACCCTCCCATTTGTGAACACAACAGCTCACTTTTCAGTGTACTTTGCATCCAAACTAGAGAGCTCTGGGTCTAAATTACTGCACTGTATTCTGTTAGAAAGGCAGGTGCCACATACAAAATGGTAAACTTTACTATTTATAATGGAGGTCTAACATTTCAAGATAGGACACTCTTAAGTGGGCAAAGTTGGGCCAGAGGACAATGCAAAAACAGTCTGTTTTTCCCCATTAGAAGGCAAAATCAGCAGCCAGGAGATGAGCTGCTACAACCAGTGGCCTCACAAAGGTCTTGAGGCTCAGTAAAGGGATTGAGGAGGTTTGCACAACTGTTGTGTTACCCAAGTGACATGGGTGCATTTGACACCCCTCAGGTCCCAGATGTTGTACATGAGGTCAAGAAGCTTCTGGGAGCATGTCTATTTTTAAAAGGCTGGGCAGGATTGCTCACTGACTCTCCCTCTGTTAGTGGCAGGATAGGTAATGGAAGAAGAGAACTAAGGTGCTGTTAATCTGCTCCCTTCTCTATCTGAGGCTCATGGGAATAGAACCCAAGATAACAAAACTGCTACCAAAACCTGACATGTAACAAACTTCCAAGCAACAACAACAACGAAATGCAAACAGGCTGACTGCAAGTCTGGTTTTATTAGTGCTTTACTTCTTACAGCTATGTAACTTGTTGGATGATGGGCCAGGTCCCACACTCTCATCCTAAACTTTAGTAGAAGGTTGTTATCAGGCTTAGTTCACTAAAGGACTGATAGCAAGCAATTGATACAAAGAAATGCTCAATAAATTATTTGGCTACTTAAGCAGTAGCAGCAATGCACATTTTTAGAAGGACCTCTTGTACATTTCTTCCTTTTCTAAAGATACAGGCACCCAGAGGACTAAAATCTACTTTGTCCATATACACAGAAGGGATCAAAAGGGCTTTCTAGTTTCTATATTAACATAACAGCATAAGATCTTACCTGTCCAACTAAGTCCCAGGTGATCAGCCACTATTGCCATCCTTATATCTGTTCGTTCACATGGACTCTGTGGACCTATGGTTTACAATTTGTTGATTAAAACGAGGTTGTGAAAGAGTTTTTGTCACCGACTAACAGTATTTTAATACATTGTGCTATGTTAACTAGTGCTCAGATCAATGACCAAAATGATTGAGTGCCCTCAAAATCCTACAATATATATATATATATATATATATATATATATATATACACATATATACATATATTGATATATATAGATATAGATATAGATATGACAGATATATTGTCACAAATTTTGGGGGGGGGGGGAAATCACCTTTGTAAGGCCAAGTGTCAAACTATATGATGTTAATTGTGTAAATGAAACCAAACATGCTGACAATCAATGTACTAAATTGTTCAACAGTGGTTTAACTACTGATGGACAGAAAATGAAAAACAATCCACCAGTACTTAAAAGGAAAAAAATATTTTTCTATTTTGACAAAATGAGATTTTTGCTGTCAAAGTAAAATCTTCTTCTAACACCCGAATTATTACATGAATGTCTTTAGCATGCTTCACTAGCTGTTTTGTCTATAGTATAAGCCTTCATTTAAAAGGAAGAAAGAAGAGTATAAAGGACAGCACATACAGATGAGAATGACAGAATGAGAACTACAATAAGTCACTTCACAGGCAATCACAACAGTTCATGCACTAGGATCAACAAGTTGAAAGTTTTACAAACTAGGCTTGATCTCCACGAGGTGAGCCACGAGAGCTCCAGAAACCTGACTCCCTCCATTCTCACCAGTCCTCCTCTTACTCCTCCTCCTCTCACTGTCGGATTTTTCAATCTTTGATTTTAAAGATGCTGCCTCTGTTTTCATATCTCTAGCAGGCTTCGTTGTAATGGAAGGCTGGAAAACTTGAGTGGCTTCGGATAAGGATGTGTTCCTTGATGTACTTTCTTCATCTTCATCTTCATCATCATCATCATCAATGGACACCTCTGACTGCATCTTTTTATCTTCATCGGACAGACGGTCCACCAGCTTTAAAGCCTCACCACTAATTCCCTTAAAATATTCAATAGAATGTTTACATACCTCCCTAAGCTGACTTTGCTTTACTCTAACTGTTGCTGTTGCAGTGTTTGATGTGGTGGTAGATCTTACCTTTAATGGTAATTTAGAAGGAAGTGGTTTGGCTTTGCTTCTCTCTATCTGTTCTTGGTTTTGAGTTGCTGGGGTTTTTCTAGCTATGGCCAAATTATGCCTTTGTGTATTTTTTACAGGAATCTTAGACCTTACATCTACATGTGAAGATGAGCTGCTCTGTTTTTTTTGGTCAACTTTACTATCCTGACTGGCTTTACTCACTCTGGAGGCTTGGCTACTGCTATGTGAGATGGCTTCTTTTGCTGAGGTAGCCTTTATGGGAAGTTTTGATCTTGCTCTATTCCCTACAGCCTCTGATGACTTCTGTTCTCCATTTATTTTTTGTTTACAGTGTCCATGTGCTGCACCTGTACCATTTCCTGAAGTGGTTTTCATTGGATTAGCTTTCTGTTTGGGACACTTTGGCTCAAAATGTTCATTTAGTACTATTTTACAGGTTACACTATTGGTAGGTATGGTGGGTGGATCCAAATTGTTGTTGTTATTAAAATTATCTTTTTGGAAATCATGCTTTCCTGCTTCCCTAACTCTTGGTTGGCTAACCAAAGTCGTACTTGTAACCTCCTCTATGGGTTCACATTCTAACCCCTGAGCACCTGGCGTCACAGCCTCTAGCTTATCTGTCACTTCTCCAGAGACATCTTTCTTCAATGTCATTGTGGAAGCAGAAATTCCCATTTTAATAGGTGCGCGCAATTTGGGGTCAACTTTAGAAGCATTAACAGTGACTGATGATTTCTCCGGTGAGTTACTACCCGATGTTGCTTCCAGACAATCTCCACTGGCCTGGATGATGAGCTTATGTTCAACTGCTGGTGTTTCTACTTCTCTCTCTATGTTTTTTTCTACAGTTTTGTCCCCTGACTGTGGCTGTGTGATGGCAGTGACTTTATTTTTATCCCCTTCCCCCTTGTCCCCTGACTTCCCTTCAGAAGTATGCTCACCAATCTGAAAAAATTGGAGTCTTTCTTCAACAAAATCCCTCTTGCTCATGTCAATTGCGCCACTGCGAGTCATCTCAAACATCTTCCCTTCGTGAAATGGGAAGGGGTTGGGCTCACTAGTAGGTGTACTTTCATCAGTTGGAGTTCGGGCTGGAGTTGTATCTGGGGTTGTTGCTTGAGATTTGTCTTCTACAGCAAGGCCAAATGGCTTAGATTCATCTTCCTTTGATTTGGACTCAAAAACCTCATCATCACCACGATTATTGGGCCAAGGATCAAAGTCTAGGCTTTTTGTGGCTACTGTCTTAAAAGGGGTTGCAAACTCTTCATCTACTTTGTAACTGAAATATGTGTCAGGAAACACAGTCCTGTCAGGATGCCTGCCTTCCAGAGTAAAAAAATGTGCTCCTGACTTTTGTTCAGTCTTACTGGCACTTTTTTCAGCTGCTGGGCATTTTGATAACAGCTTGTTTTCTTCAGTGCTGATTTTTTCCTCCTCCTCAATAACTTCCAGCTTGCTTTGGCTAAAACACCGGTCAGTCTGTTTCAAAATGCCTTCTGTAGCCCAGATGTCTTTTTTTATTTCTACTGCTGGACCTGCAAGTTTGGAATCACTTTCAGTCAAACCATCATCTTCATCTTGTAGATCATATCCATCAAGAGAATCGATTTCAGTTGCATCTGTATCATGGGAGAATTCTGCAGTGGTTGCTATGGAACACTCTGTGATAGACTGGTCATTGTTTCCGTTTTGTGCGATATCATTCTGGGGAGAATCAAGGCCAAGATCAAACTCATTAGATTTCCCAGTCTCTCTCTTTTCGGATAATTTCTGTTTGATGGCTTCCTTCTGGTCAACTTCAATGTCATTCAGTTTAAACATGTATCTTTTAATTGGAATGGGCTGATATAGGGATTCATCATCACTAGAGTCACTGACATCTTCTCCTGGTGGGACTGGAGAAGGTGGCTGCACTCTTATGACTGGTTCAGCCAGTTGACATTTGTCATGCTCATCCTGTAAGTTTACTTCTGTCATCTCCATGTCACTCTCAGAGGAATGGCGATGCTTTTCTGATTCTGTTTGATCAGCATCTAATGGAGGAGGTGGTGGGAACTCAATGTAGGCAACCCTGTTCCCCTTAGGTCTTTTATTAGAATCCCTGTCTAGACTGGGCAACACTTTTTCAATTTTTGGCGGCTCAACAGTGGCTTGTTTTACAGAAGTTGATCTAGCTTCTGCCTCCTCCTCCGACTCCTCAGAAACCTCTGGGATAGGGCTGGGTTTACCTGGTATATAAGCTATTAGTGAGTCTGGTGTTTTAGATGTAAACTCGTAACTCACTTCTTCTGAACTAGGTGTCTCAGGTGTTAATGGGCTTTTCCCAGAGCTATCCATGAAGGACACCTGCTCTAATGTGTCATCTTCTGGACTACCTTGAGGAGAAGGAAGCTGCTTCTGCTGCCTAGTGGTATAAAAGCCCCCCCTTGTCTCTTGCACTGTTTTACTTTCTTGACTTACAATTTTTTTAATACTTCCTTGTTGCACTTCCCTTTCATACTGCCTCCCTACTTGAACAAAACTAACATAAACAGGCAAGGTTTTTATCTCTTTTGTTCCTTCAGCTTTTGCCAAAGGGGCAGATTTCACAAAAGTATCACCATGAATGGGATCTAAGTCCCTTGAGGGAGACTCCTTTCCTGGGCTAATTTCTAAAGAATCAGGTGATTTGCTAGGGGACAATTCTGCATCCTCCACAGGAGGACTTAATTTAGTGTAACCATGTTGCCTGCTGCTAGCCAGACAAAATTCTGAATACATATTTTTATCATGCTCTGTATATTCAAAGTGTCTTGCAGCTCTTTCCTTAGCCATACTGACATGGGACACTTTAGCTGACACTTCATGTCCTGCAGTTTTTGGTTCTTGAACCCCATCAAGAATGCCAGCTGATAACATTCTTTTTTCTTCAGAAATTCTGATTGGAATGTGGGATGTAGTCAATGATTCTTTTTTCTTTAAAGTTTTATCCATCATTTCACCAGGGCATTCCCCTTCTCTGACAAGATATTCTCTATAAAGGACTTTTTTGGATGGAGATTTAACAGTCACTTCCTTCATCTCTTTTGAACAGGATCCATTTGTTGAAACCTTATGCTCATGCTGTTTCACAGCAATAAGCTCACTGTCTTTGCCCCTATCTTTTGTCTCAGAATGGTCAATGTGATTTTCTTTCACTACATCCTGAACCAGTACATGGGAAAGCTTTTCTTTTTGTGTTTTGTGGGCAGAGGTCCCAGGACTTTCCCATGTTCTATAGATCTTTTTATCCCAATGCTCCTTGGCTGCTGCAGTATTGGAACTTGTGCTGTATGCCAAACCTTTCACCTTCTGCTCTGCGAAAGCATCTGAAACATTCTTACTTGGGATTTCACTTCTGTGTTGGAGTACATCTGACAAAGAAGCTTCTTCCATAGCTTTGCCTTTACTCTGGATGCCTTCTCTTAATTTGCTGGCAGAAGGTTCCCTTTGTAGTGTCAGATTCCCATCTGCAAGGTCTACCTCTGTTGCATGCTTTTCTCTTGCATAAAACTGATAGACTGGGAGCTTGGTGTCTTGTAATTTTTTCACTGGGATTTTAGACTGAGGATCTTGCTTTTTATCCTCTTGAAGCAGCTCCTTATTCTTTGAGCCTATGCTCTGTTCAAACTTAAGCCTAATAGAACTGAGTTTGGACTGTTTCAGCTGAAATCCAGTCGGCAAAGTCTCAGGTGTCCTACTCTTCTGAGCAGTTCCTTTTTGTTCTGTCAACTGCTTACACTCCTCAGTCTGTTGCATGAGAGCTCTTCTCTCAGGGCTGCTTGGCAAACTTGCTGCTTTTCTTTCATCAGTTTTTGGGAAGCCCTTTCCACCATTTCTGTAGGGTCCTTCTCTAGTCCAATCATCCTTTGAACTCTGAAAGTCAGAAACTGTCCCTTTCTCAGGGCTGCTGCTAGTCGATCTGTGGCCAGACTGAGCATCTTTCCCATGTCTTTTATGTTGCTTTTTCTCAGGGGACTGCAGTTCATCATTCAATTTTTCTGTTTTGTCCCGGAAGAACTGTGATACTTCTGTCAGCTTTTCTTCTGCTTCCTTAACAGTCCTGTCCACCCTGTCTTCATACATCAACTTTTCTCTACCTCTGTCTAATCTGTTCTCAGTAAAGCGCATCCACATTGCGTGCTTTGGACTACTAACATCTCCGGTATAATGTAACACTGTCACTTTATCATAATGGTCATCCTTAGATACTTTACCTACACCATTTTCTGATATATCTTTAGAGATTTTGGTGAGGATTTCTTTTGGGGGGGCTGTGGCTATTTTGTCTCTGCATCGTTTATCAGGCCCCTGTGAGTCTGAGCTAAGGGGTAGGACATGGTCAGTAACTGACTCCTCAGTATCAGACTGAGACACATCTAGCTTTTCTGAGAGAAGCATTTTCTCAGCAAACCTGTAAGACTCCCCTCTTAGTTCTGACAACTCATCATCATGGTACTCTACTGAATGTTGACTCAAAAGCTTCAGTGTTTTGTACGAGTCATCAGACATAAGTTGGGCAGAACTAGGGCGACTGTCTTCTTCCTGAGACACAGGAGTGTTTACTCTAGAAGACTCCAGATAAGAAGGAAGTGACTCTTCTGCTGTAAGCTCTTCTTCTTCTTGCTGACCTTGTTCATCTGAACAAGGAAGAGCCTCATGTTTTTCCAAATCACCTTGAGGCAAGTCTTTCTGATAAACATACATTTCTTTCTCAGGATGCTTTTTTGTTTCTCTAATAATGACTTCAGTGGGTTCAGCCTCATTACCTTTTTCAATATGGACCTCTATTATACGCTCCAGTTTGGCTTTCATTTTGTTGTCCTTCTCTGTATGTTGTGGAGAAATTTCAGTAGACTTGCTAGCATCTGGTGTTACTGACGACTTATGTTCAAACAGACCTGCCAACTCTTTGGAAGGATCACGTCCTGACTGAAAAGCTTTCATTATATCATGAACAGACATGGTTTCCTCAATTCTTTCTGAGGAACTCTCAGTGCATGGAGGCTTATGGTAAACCATTCTGGTAGTAGTAGTAATATGAGTTTCTTCTTTCACTCGGACACCTTTACTAAGAACACTCTTGTGCTCATCATCTTCACTACTGGCTTTCATTTGAAAGGCTTTCACTTTCTCTTTGATAGATCCTCCATTTGGTCGGGCTTCCAGCTCCATAAAAGTGGGTGCTATTTTTGTTGGTGGCGGCTCTTCTGCTTGTGGTTCAGGAACCTCTTCTGGTGAAGGTTCATAGCTACGAATAACATGAACCACCTCAGTTCTTGTCTCTGTAATGACAGGAGGGATGGGTACATCATGGAAAAGTGGCTTGGGTCCTGTGCTCTCTGCGCTTTGTGGGGCTGAAGGAGTTTTCTCACTTCTTGTCTCAAAGCCACTGTCAGATAAAGGACTTTTGTCTTGGTCATGTTGGGAAAAGTCATCTGGAGATTCCAAAATGGTATCAGTTCCAAAAAAGGAATCTGCAATTTTACACAACTCCTTTTCTGAAGTAGAAGGCCTCATAGAGGCTGGAGGCATTTTAAGTTTATGTTCTTGCAATGCAATGGCTGGCTTTAAAACTCTTTTTTGTCTTTCTTCACCTTCTCTTTTTCCTTCTTCAAATTTATACTTTAAACTCGCCAGTGAACTGCTACCAATATCGTTTGTCAAATAATCAATGACTTTAGTCAAGTTATAATCCTTTTCAGATACAGCCTTTGCTTTAAGCTGTACTTTTTCAGGAATAGATATAGAAGGACATGTCATGCCTTGCCGTCTTGCTTCATCAATCTCATCTGCACTGAACTCTACCCATTCATCCTCAGAGGAGTGTCCTTTATCACTTTTGGATAGCTTGGTTGATGCTTTATTTTCTAAACATACATCTTTTTTCAGTATCTCACTAACTTTTACTAGGTCCTCTTTTACTTTCTCAACAATTTTAAAAGGTTCTTCATCATCTATTCTACCCTCTTTTGTTAGTTCTGGCTGGAATGCCTTGTCCTCCATTACATCTGTCTGCAATATTGCTGTCATTCTTATTAGGTCCTCTTTCATGTCAGCCACATCTTTTAATATCTCCTGACTAGAAGATAAAGAAGATGGTGTAGACAACTTAAGAGCAGAGGGTGCTAAAAACAAGGATGATTTTATAGGAGATGAGGTTCGATTAAAGTGAGGCTGTGTGCGTGTCTCTGTAGTCAATGTTTTAATAGGCGATAGCAACGCAGCTGCTGATTTTGTAAGGGAAGATGATTCTGGGAGCTTCTTTAGTGCTGGTTCAGACAAAACATTGACTACAGAATATACTGGCACTGTGATTGTTGATGAAGTTACTGACGAGGTAGTTGCTGATATTGACCCAAGAGATGTGTACAGTACACCTGCAGAAGGAGTTCTTATTGACTGAAAGGCTGATGGAGTTGAAGACACATGTGACCTGAGTGGAGAAAATGGCATTGCAGTAGTGGTTGGAAACATTTTCTCAACAGCATCAGTGGCTGCATTAACAGCACAACTTGCAGAACTGGCTGCTGCAGTAATCTTGTCTTGAAATGTGGCAGTGGCTTTGGATCCATTGATTAAACTGGCAGGGGATGGATATTTCAAAGGTGATATGGATCCATTAACCATTGCTACCTCTGTAAGCCCAACTGTGTGTTTCGCAGGGGATGTGAGGGATGAAGCCATTGTGACTTTAGATGAAACAGCATCAACTGCTGACTTAGCAGGAGACACCACTGATTTTAAAGGTGAAGATAAAAGCGGTGATGCTGATGTGATGATTGACTTAAATGGCAAACTTGAAGAGTACATGTTAATGTTCGATTTGGGAGATGCTGGAGGCGTCATGGTAATGGATGATCTCTCCAAAAGAGACCCAGCTGTAGTCACTGGAGATGTCCGAGAGGGGAATGCAGAAGTGGATGCCAGCCCTTTCAAACTAGTGGCTTCTGTGACTGTGGGAGCTCTGACGAAAGAACCAGAAGAGACTTGGATATTGTATGGAGACTGCGAAACCACGGTTTTTATTGGTGACGAGATTGTCCGAAATGATCTAATTGGAGAAGCTACATCACTAACAGATTTAATTGAAGATGTAGTGGAGGCTCCTAATGTGGATTTGATTGGTGAAGCAGAAGAAACAGACCATATTGATTTTAATGGGGAAGCTGTTGGAGTGTTAGAGGAAGAGCTTGATAGGGAAGTGAAGCCTGATTTGGTTTGCCCAGGCACAGTAATTGGTGCTGTTGTCCATGACTGATAGGGTCTTGCTGAAAAGAATGGCTTGTATGAATAGGTAGCAGGTAGGGATCTTGTTGCTCCTGCACTTCGTTCAACTGTTTCTTAAATTGTTAAACCAAAAAAATATAACGTAAAAATCAACAAAAATGGTTGAAAAACAGAGAGACCAGAGAAGAAAATTGGTCAGTAAACGTTGTAATATTACAAAAAAGCAAGTACAACTGTTTGTATGAATTAGAATGAAGTAGGTAAAATCAACAGCTAAACAGGAGGGGGAAAATAGGAATGAGCCACGTAATTATGGATGATCATAAATAAAAAAAAGAAACAGAAAAACAACATGAAATGGAAGACAGAAAAGCACAAGGCAACCTAGTCTGCAAACAATGAAAAAACAGAAGACACAAAGAAGGAGTCCATTATGATCCAAAGTAATAGCCACAACCAAAAATTCTTCTCTTACTTCCTATTGACTTTCTGATGTGCTAAATTTGAAATATTAAATATCTCAGCTCAGGTTTGCCTGTTATAATTATGTCTTTGCTTTGTGCAAATATCAGAATTGTCCTTTGGGAAATTTCTGTCATTATATCCTTAGCAGTTTCATTAATACACTGTATAGTTGTATAGCAGTCCAGTTAATACAAAACAGTATAAACTTGTGCAAATGACACTGAGTAGCTAAAGTCTGCTTTGAAAACCACTCTGAACTATTTCATGCAGAACCCAAAATACCTTTAAAGTGACAGGCAATTGATGTGCAAATTGTGAAGCAACGGGAATAAAGTCAAATCTCTCTCTCTCCCATGCACATTTCGTATATGCTTCACGCTCACAAAGCCAATAAGAGCAAGAACTTTTCTAACTCAAGAATTAAAAGAAACACTTCCCATTTTGCATTTGTTGGCTTTTCATGCGGTATCCCTTTTACTTGGTCAAACTTAAAAGAAAAAAGCTTCACATAAAATGGCTTTAATAAGCATTTGTCATACACAAAAAATGGGAAATACAGTTGATGAAAAAACGTGAGCAAGCAAAGCAACCAAAATTTTATTCATGCAGAGTTTATCATGTCAAAACAAGCACATGGAATAGAACACTCTGTACAATGTGTTTATGCATAATACATAAAAGTTCAAAATCTTTCCACAGGAGGCATTTTAAAAGAAGAGTACACTTTTTCTACAGAAAGCAATGTCTTGGTAGCTTTGGAGGACAGTTTTCATAGCAATTCAAAGATAGGCAAGTGGCTAGTGAAGAGTGCAGCTTTGGAATGCTTACTTTAAAAATGTAAATACTTATTATTTGTGTTTATAAAGATAAATGGTTAAAGTTACTGATTACTACTTATGTAAAGAATAAACATGTGTTACTATAGCACATTAAAATGCGCTATAAAAATATAAAAAGGGCCAAAGAGAGCTCAGTCTCCCAAGGCTGTAATGTTTTCAGAGTGAAGAATAAATGTCACTCATTAGAAGACAAAAATAATGCTGCTACCAACTGCTATGTTACTTTTCCAAAAATACAACCATTATGCCCCCATTATTCCCTAAAGTAATGTGTAAGGGGCAGGCAGTTAAACTCTTTTGCCACCTGAGATGAGAGTGAAACATTGCCACCTCCACTGTGTAACTATGAACATACACCCTCCCCCCCAATTGAAGAGTGGGAAGAGAACTATAGTTTGCTCCCCATCCCTGTCTGCTTGCTAATCAGCTGGCCACTGCTGAAGCCAAGCCTTCCATCCAGAAAGGAGGAGCAAAGATGGCAGCAGCAATGGAAGCAGCAGAACTTGTAGTTGTGAGGATGAAGGCAACCACCACCAAAGCACTCACACCACCACTGAGAGAGTCTGGTTCTGTGAGAGGGGAAAAAGTGTCTATGAAAATTGGTTTCTCAAGACCCAGAGCCAAGCACTCATGAAGCTCCTACTTCTGTCACCAATTTCCTTTCTGAGTGGGAGGAGAAGTTGGCTCTTGGGCAAGAGAACAGAGTAAGGAAATGCAACATTGCCGCTGTCAAGAAAAATAAGTAATTTCAGGATCTGGAGAGCTATGTTGTTTAGTGGGAAAGGGCTTGCCAGGTTGAGGCAAAAAGTAACAAATCTGCCACCACTAGTACCCCGCCATCTGAATTTATTGCCCCAGTGAAGCCAATAGTAGGATTGGCCCTGTTTTCAATACCAGTTTAGGCCCCTCTTGTTTGCCCATGCTTTTAATACAAAATGATTTTATTGACTGAATTTATCAGTATCACTACTGCTGGTTTGAAAGTTTCTTAATCTGTTTCTTCAGACTGTATGTTATTATCAGTGAGTCCCCTGTTTTTGATTCTATCAATTTTATAAGCTGCCTGGGGAATATTTTAGTAGAAAAATAGGATATAATACATATGAAATAAATTGAAGTCACTGACTAGAACAGTCAGCTCTAGAAAGCCATGGGGATGACATCACCAATATCTTTTGATACAGGAATGACAAGTTTGTAAATTACCAGTGGTGGCCCTCCCAACTGTGCAGTAGCAGATAGGTGCCCCCTTCTTGAGCCAGAAGCCCAGCTTCATTGTATTAGAGAAGCCTCCAGTAAAGCGGAAGCCCTGGCCTTGTGGATAAAGAACTTGAAATAAATTGAATACACATGTATTAGAAGAGGCATATCAGTTTGGCAATGGAGACTGCTGCTGTGAAATCAGAGTTGCTAATCATTTTGGCAACATAAACTCCTCCAGTGGAATCAGAGCACTGGCTGTATGTGCAGTTCTTTTGTGCATGTATAGACCACATCTTTGAATTTCAGTCTTGTGTTTGGTCTGTTGGTATATTACAGGGGTAGGCAACCTTTCCCCTTTAAGGGCTGAGGGACTTCAGCTCCCAGAAGCCTCAGCCATGTTAGCCAATAGTCCCATGTTGGCCAATAGCTCCTGGGATTCTGGGAGCTGAAGTCCCTCGGCCCTTAAAAGGGAAAGGTTGCCTACCCCTGGTATATTATTTCCTGTGTGACTCATGATGAGTTTTAACCACCTTGCCTCCATAAAAGGTAGGAGAAAACCCATCTTCTTTTGCTATGGAAACAGAGATCCCATACTATTGAACCTTCTGGTCTATAGATACTTCAAGATCTGACATGGGGCTTATTAGCCCAAATTTCCTGAGCTGAATGTGTGCTTGGATAATTGACTTTTTCCTGTTAGATCAGGCTTTCCAAATGATACCAAAATCAACGTTTATAGAAAAAATGTCTCTTTTTTGTGAGAGATCAGGTTACAGCATTAGTACATTTGTTAGGAAACTCACTCATTCCAGGCTCAGTCAGATAGCTGTAGCGCTTACGTAAAGCAAGGGACACAAAGTTCTGCCGCCGGTCTGTTTTCTCCGTCTGCAACAAAACATATTTCTTTTTGGTACCTTTAAGAGTCACCTGTCATCTTGAGCAGATTTCTTTCTATCTTTCTATTTAATGATGTATTTATATCTCACTTTTTCAAATATTCAAGGTGGTAGATAGGATATGCAAATGCTTGTACAAAATAAAAAGGGAAAACTACCATAACTGCTTGTTATGCTCATGCTTTTAGATCTTTTAGAGATCTAACTGTATGTGCAAGTAAAATGGGCTATGAATCCACATGGAGAAATGAATGGGGGAAAGGAATTTGCTTGTCACTATTTTGTCCTTCCTCATCATTGTGCTTGAATCTATCAAACATTCTGTTGGGTAGATCATTGTGAGGCAAAGTGACTGTCCCAAGGCTAGCCAATGTTCCTAATGTCTGGATGTGGGGTAGAGTCCACTTCTTCCATATCCAAGCCAAGTATACCTCTGTCTGCTGTAACAATTATAGCTACATTTTCGGCAAACTGGGTTTACATTACATCCTACTCTTATCTTTGTTTTTAGTTTTCCTGCCTTCTATCACTGGTTCACACCTCTTCTCAAAACTCCCATGCATTTATGGATTACAACTTTTGAAGTATGTTGTAACTGATGAATGAATATGTAAGCTCCTACTTCATTGCAAATACATTTTGAAGAGGAAATGGCCACATGAACAGGTATCTTTGGGTGCTCTGGGATTCAGTGTGAGCAGGCTTTGGATGCTTTGAAGTTAAAGAAAGTCTTGTGACATGGAAAGTAATAAGCAAACTTTTGAGAGGCCAATGTCTATTAGGACACTCTATGTATCCTACCCTGCAAGAAAAACACCATTTGGCCTTGCAGTATCTGAGAGATTCTGAGTTCAGTTTAAAACAGGGTCTCCTAGATTCCCACGTAATTCTATTCATAGTTAGAGAAGAGAAAAGAGGGAGTAACGTATGGAAGGGAGTATGAGTCCAGAATCTGCTCTCACTATTGCCCCGGAAAAAGTGTCATTTAGGTTATAAAACAGATGTGTATATATTATTTTTTAAATAACATAGGCACATATTTTTAAGACATAGATGTTAAGGTGAATGCTGGCAAAACATAAGACTAAAAATGGCCTCAGCAACTTGGTAAGCATGTAAGCTCTGACCAGGGATTATATCGTTCATTCATTTCATTATGCCATTGTTTTAACTGCTACAATTTTGCCCATGCCCATGATACCACATTTCCCCCATTATTTATTTAAATTATATCCTGCCTTTCTCCTTGCAAAGAACCCATTACTGTAATCATTTCTAGCTTACACATACAAGCACCCAGACAAAAGGCTAAAGTTACACATAACAAGAATATAGCCAAAACACAGGGCAATAAATATTTCTTCCAAATTAATACATAAACCACAGTGTACACTTACGTTAAAGTAAGTACATAAAGGACAAAAAAAAAAAAAAGGAATAGAAGTGGATTCTTTTTTTAAAAAAATATGCACAAATGCAGAGAAGTGGATAGAAAGTATGATACAATTGTTAACTGATAATGTGTACCATGAGATTCTACATGGACTTTTAAAATCTTTGTTTAGTAAAGCTGACAGAAGCTAGATTAGGTGTTTTTATGATATAGATTAGCTTGGAAATAAATAAAAATCAGAGTTATAGAGTAATTCAAAGCATCATTTATTTCTAATGTTTTTATTTCATATATTTCATTTATATTTATGGAAGTTAGGCATTACATGATGGGAACCCTTATTCAACCTATGCAATATCTAAGAATCTCCTCTAAACTATATTTTTATTGACTTTATTGAGAAAGTGGAACACATACTTAATTTCCATCTCTAAAATTAGGGGGACTCTTAAGATGCTTGATTTTAGCTGGATAATACTTTAGTCTTTTTAGACAAAGTTTAATCTTTATCATGCCGCTTTAAAAAGGGGCAAAATATTTCCTTACTGAAGAAAATAGTCATAAATGTATCAAAGAAAATGAGAACAAACAAAAAATGCCATTGTGTTGATCTACCTCCCTCTGCTAGGATGTGAGTTGGTTGCAGTGTCCAGCCAGATGCCCTTGTTTTAACCAATCAAAAGTGCATTAGTAATTGTGAAAGGCAACTGGGCCTGGAATACATTAGTATTAGATTTGAGTGGGCTTCACCTGCCTGCACTGGAACCAGGAGGTGAAGTGAACACCTCAAGACAATGTGGTTTGTTGACTGCACTCTCTATTAAAGAGTCTTAAAAGGAAGATTTGAAGGGCTGGGACCAAATAGAAGTTGAAGGAATAAAGACAGCAACGCTATCCCAAAAACACTAGTATAAGAGCTTGCACAAGACTTCATAACATGCATTAATTGGTAGGTTTATGCAGAAGACTAGTGCTGGATTTAGTTTTATTTGTCTTGTGCCCAATTCTACTGTATGTTTGTGAAACAGTCCTTTTAAGAGCCGACAGCAACTTTTGAATGCTGAAGGGCACCTTTGGATCCAACTGGCAATGTTCAAGACGTAGCCACTTAAATTTATTATTTAGACATTATTGCCTGTTTTAATTTGGATAACTGAATGAAAGAAAATTATTAAATCTCTGTGTAGCCAGTGGCGGTGTCCTCTCCAGGCCCCTGGTGTTCAAGCTACTCCTGTTAAGAGGAGAAGCAGATTGAATGCTGAGAGTTTTATATGAGGAATATAAGGGCTTCCTTTTATGTGAAATGGCCAGGAAAAGGAAGCAGCATATTCCACTGAAGGCTGGGATGGAAGGATGAAATGGGATTCCTTCTCAAATGTTCTGCTCTACAAGATGCATGCATAAAAGGACACCATTGTACCTATATTGTTCTAAGCACTACCTTAAATTTCACCTCATACCTACAATTTTTAAAATGGTAATAAAGTATAAATATATACAATTTAGTTCAATAATTGTATTTATGTTCTACTGAGGGGAGGGGCCCTAAATACCCTAAAGCAGGGGTAGGCAACCTAAGGCCCGGGGGCCGGATGCGCCCCCCCGAGACCTTTGGACCGGCCCTAGGCCGGTCCTGCTGCCGCTGCCGCCACCCACTATGATGATATTGATTATTGTTGTTATTACTTGTTCTTGGGGTTTTCTTGGCAAAATCTCCACAGGGGTTTTGCCATGGCTTTTCTGGGGCTGAGAGAGTTGTGCATGCATATATTTTTTTAAAAAAATTTGAAAATTATTTTTATTTATTTATATTTATTTATTTATTTTTGGTGCTTCTGCCCCCCAATTGTCTGAGGGACAGCAACCCGGCCTCCGGCTCAAAAAGGTTGCCTACCCCTGCCCTAAAGCCACCAGATCTCATCTGAACTTGGAAACTAGGCAGGATCAGCACTTGTTACATTTGGGTGGGAGACCACCAATGAATACCTGGTGCTGTAGGCTATATTTCAGAAGAAGGAACTGGCAAAACAATCTCTCAGTTAAAAAAAAACAAACCCCTATGAAATTCATGAGGCTGCCCTAAATTGAAGCCTCACACACACACACGCACACGCACACATGTGCTACTATATTCTTTATTGGATACAAATTCTGATTCTAATAAAAATAAAATAAAAGACAGTGTTTATATTACCTCATCCTCTTGATCTGACTCTGTTTCCTTTTGGTTCCAAGATGCATTGCAGAGACAAGGAATATTATAATGGACAGCAGGGAAAAGAGTATCAGGATATGAAAAGGACCAAGTAAGGGAGCACAAAAATGCAAGCTATCTACAAAAGTCAAAGCAATTCCAAAATGTCAATGAAAAATAAATTTACAAACAAAACTCTACATTGAATGCAAATCAACACATGACATTACTAAAAGCATAAAGTCTATGAGCTCTAAGCAGAAGCATGAACCATGAATAGAGGACCCAATAATAATAATAAAATGAACTAAACAACATAGTAACAAGAAAATTCAAAACACTGTCAGCATACGTGAAAACAGTTAACACATAAAGCAGGCTTAATCTGATTGCACGGCATTCATTCCCATTACTAATATTTCATTATAACTAGCAGAAAATAAAGTTAATTGAATAATACTGAATGTGTCTCAGCATGTGTACCTTTTTGTGTGCTGGCAGAGTGATGTTCAAGTTGCAAACAGCTGTCTGTGGCAGACCCTTTGTAGTCTTTGGTTCTTTCAAAAATGATAAACGACCACAAGGTTCCTGGCTGGTGTCTCTAATCTATAAATAAGTAAAATGTGTGTAAACAAGTTTGAAATGGTGAAAGTTACCTAGGATTCTATTTAATTGTTTCTGGAAGCCAAAAGGAAGGCAACAGCGTACACCTAGCCATATTGTACAGAAGGCATGAGGCATCTTGTACAGACTGATAACCATAGCAAATGAACAACATGGGAACTTCTCTACACAGAGATAGATGTGTTGCACAGTAGTTTAAGGCACCATTAATCTGCATCTCCAAACTTTTGAATGGGTATGTATGCATGAAAAGAAAGTCTTAACAAAATTACATGGGCAAAATATAGAGCTGGTTAAACTAAAAAATTCAGCAGGCTGGTCTTCCAAGGTTTGCTTTAAAAGAGATTGATGACACAAAGCTCTCCCAAGACCAGCAGGAAGATATGTTGATGCCCATCCTTGGGAATTTCATTCCAGACGAGTGGGCTCTCTTTCTGCTTCCAGCCTAGCTTTTCAGGAGTACTTTAAGTGGGTTCAACTGCCATTACTGATAGACAGAGGAAAATTCAGGCAACTGGTACCATGCAAGTTACACCCATGTTATTACAGTGATACTTATTCACCTCCCCTGCTACAATTCTAGTGGCTTTTTTACCTTGATAGAAAATGGCAGTCTGTTTTCTTTGAAAGCATAAAAATTAAATACAAGCTGCTGTCCTCCTTTTGTCAAAGGGGCTAGATTCCCATAGCAATCCACATAGATAGGCTTTCCTTCCAAAACCTGTTGGGTCAAGAAAACATTTGTTAGAGCTATGCCAGTGCTTGAAGTATCCACCATAAACAAAATGCATCTTGACTATTAAGTTTAATATCCATACTCAAATGGTGCTTTTTAACATAAGTCCAACACAAAAGTTTTTGTGTGTGTATGCGTCTTTCTGTGGATATAAAGAAAGCAGCCAGGACTACAGCTACTTAGGAATTTATACCTACTCTGCAATAACCATGTCAAGCTCAAGTATTTACCTGTGTTCATTCTCTTTGCATCCAGGTGATAAAAGACCCAAGCAAAGGGCAACAGGGAGATGGTTTCATAAGGCCCAACAACTGTCACCGAATAACAGCTTTTCCTACTTACTCTTGTCCCAGGACTATAGGGAGAGGATGTACTCTTGATTCCAATTTGTATTAACTGCATTGTTTCTCACTTAATTACCACAATCTTTTTACGCTGGCCAGTTTAAAAAAAATGTTTGGAAATGACAGCTATTGATCTTGGAAGAGTGTGGAAGATGGTAGACGTCATTGATAGAACTACACATTATGATTAGGACTGCTGATGTAGTAGGTATGAGATTAAAATACATTAATGAGAATGATAATGATGATGGATAATAATAATGATAATAATAATAATAATAATAATAATAATAATAATAATAATAATAATAATGGCATTTTTGGTAGCCCAGGTGGCCCCTGTGGTATCCCAAGGACAAAAAAAAAAAAAAAAGTTGCCTTTCCCCAGACTATAACCAAAATCACCCACAGCCAGCCAGCAATGAGCTATACTAAGGGGACCAGGAGAGTTGTAATCCAACTCATTATGAGGATACCAGGTTGAAAAAACCTAGTTTAGAATTGCCATGCCCATCATAGGAAACTGGCGATTCTGTTGCCAACATCTGGCTGATCAAAGTGCTTGAAACAACTGAAATGAACAAATTAACAATGAAATCCTGGGTGAAAATAGAGTTAAATGCAACAATGGCTAAAGGAAATGGAAATTATTCATTAGAATACAATCTGCAACTTTGTTAAGTTAAAAAGGAATGCATTTTTGTACTCTTGTTCCTATTTAATATTTTTTTAAAAATCAAAAGTATTATAATGAGGGCCATGACGGCTGAACCAAGACATACCTCAATATCTTTGCTTCGTGCAACTTCTTCAAAATTCTCCTGCTGCTCCAATGTTTTGTCAACTTTATCATCCGTCATGCAGAAGCAACGCAAATTGGATTCCACAGCATCATTCATTTTGGCAAAAATTACAAACTTGGCCATATATGGAACACATATTAATTCCCTATAAAGCTGTGTGGCCAGCCCAACAGTTTCTAGAACCTGATGGCAGTCTGCTAGCCAGAATCTGGGAAAATATAGACATAAAAGTACTTTTTATTAGGTGATACAAATTCAGTCCATACAGAATAAGTTAAAGGTTTAATACTAAATGAGAAGTATTCTTGTCCAAAACTTTATTTTAATTTGATCTACACCTCCTGAAATATCTATCAGCATGATCAATGCACAATTCTTGGATTTTTAATCCGTTTCTCTGTTCTATTTCCTGTAATTTTGGGGTGGTCAGGAAAAATGGTTCTACAGATATTTTGAAAGTCAACTCCATTATCTAATAATAAGATGAAACATTAACTTCTCAGTGTGCAGAAAATAAGCCCTGCTTTTGTTTTCTACGATGAGGAAAACTGAAATATTTACTAATGTGAATATTCACTAATGTGAATAAAATGTAAAGTATATACACATCTTTGACATGAATGACCTCTACTCTGGAGTGCGGGTTAGGTCTAGGTCATGATGGCATGTTTGGGAAATTTAGCCACCTTGAAGGTTTAAGTGGGGCCCACAGTTGGTTGAACACAGCTGTTTATTTAGATAGACATAGCACCAGGCATTTTATGGTATACGTATTTAAGAGTTTGTAAGCTTAATTTAACTTTCTGTTTGCTAGCAGACTGTGGGCATGCCTGTCACATTCTGCTGTGCTGTGTCTATCTAAATAAACTGTTGTGTTTAACCTACTACAGACTCCCCTCTTAACCTGAATGAAGCTAACTTTACCCAACAGCTACACATTCCAGCCTATCTGACAGATGGATATGTTTTATCACACACTGACTGATAAAAACCCCATCCACCCCAAGGCACAGGAAGCTGTCAGACAACAGGTCCATCTAGTTCAATGTTATCTACTGTAGCTGCCAGCAGCAGCTCTCCAGGTTTTGGGGAAGGCCTTTCCCTTCACTTTTTTCACAAGGCCTTTTTGACTCAAGTGGTAAGGGACTGCCTTCTGTATGTAGAAAATGTACATGCAAAGATATTATAGATAGATGGGGCTCTATCATCATGATGTAGTCTCTTCCAGGAAACTCACTGTTATTCATAACCATAGAATTTGCATAATCTGTGGCTGGCAGAATATACATAATTAGTGAATTATGCCATTTGTGTCCATGACTGCTCTGTGCATTGGCTGTGCCTCATGGTTTGATGCAATTTAACTTGGGAGAATTTCTAAAATCAATTCCTAAATTAGTGCATGTGAAATCTTATGCAGATTTCTGTCCTTCATCTTATTTACATTTTAACTTACTATCCAGTCCTTATGTACACTGCACAAAAGGTGCAATGCATAACTATAGTGCTTTTATCAATATGTAAAAGAACTTTTGCAAGTAGTGACTCTCCAGATATTTCTGGTCTACAGCTCCCATCAGCACTAGCCAGAATAGTCAATGTTGATAAATTATACAGTAATTTAGATAGTATTAATTATGGGGAAATTCATGTAGAAAAACAGATGTGGCTTAACAGAATAAAGTAAAAATTATGCTCATGGCTGGTGATTTTTGCAAAGTCTGGACATCAAGAACAGAAGTGTGGTGGACTGCTATGGCATCATGGTCCCACTCTTCAACCACCACCAAGTAATATGGAATACTAACATCTGAGGAGACTTCAGATGGGGAAAAATTTTGTAAGCACCGCCATCTCTGCATCTGTACTAAATACTATATTTTTGCTCATATTTAAACTGCCCCAGTTGAAAAGAAAGAAGGAAAGAACCCTGACATGGCACTAGATATAGTAGGACATTACTAAAATCATTTTAATCTTTGTCATATACCGTAATATGTAAAACTTCATAAAACACAATCTGCTTAGCTTTGGTTTTATTATACCTGGCTGAAACGTTGGTTGTAAAAGAGACACAATCATTTACAAAGGTCAGTGGTGTGGTTCCTGTGATATCTTCCCACTGAGCTGGTGAAGTACCTCCTAGGAAGTAAAAGATGCACAAATCACATATGTCACAAAAGATTTTCAGCTCTGCACAGATCTGAAATTTTGCTTGATGGGGCTTCTACTTTGTCTAAGTTTTATTTGTATGTAACCAGTTGGGTCAAGATGCTGAGGCAGCCATTTACAGATATATGGTGAGTAAACATGGGTGCAATTTCTTAATTCCTAAGAAACCCCTTGGCTTAATTTCAGAAACCCTAAAGGCCTATGATCTGAATAGAGGAAGGATGCTTGGTCTAGCACTGGAGATATGAGGTGCACCCACTCTTAATCATATACTGCCAGTGGGAGGAAAAGAGAGAGAGACAAAGAGAGAGAAGGCAGGGATGCAACACACCACTGACTTTAATGCCACCCACTGCCAGAAAACAGCTCTTGATAAAAAGGGGGAGATATCACATCCATGGCCTAACCTGTAATACTACACAGTAGTCGAAGGCTGGGCGTTGTGTCGCCTTTGTATCCATTGGTTATCCCTTCCCCTGATGGGGGTGGCACTGGAATTGTCATGGTGATTGGTTTATGGAATTTTCTTCTTCTTGGTTCCACAGTGACAATAGGGCTGAAGGTTGCTTTGTTGCCAAGGATTTTCTTGACTGTTTCATCTGGAACTGGCTGCGCCTATTGTTAATATAGAAAGGGAGTCTAAACTTAACATGTTAAGATGTGACATGTTTGTTTTGTTTGAAAGAGAAGTTGAACTGTTACTTCTTGAAGCTTCTTGTATTAAGTACAAGTACAGTGTGCTTGTCTACTCAGTTCTACAAGCCATCACTTCAGATTTTCAGAAACACAATTTTGTATTTGACCTAATAGTTATATTACTGTTTTTTTGTGTATGTTGTAAAAGCTATGTGAATCCAAGATTTAGGTGTAAAAATCCATTACAGTATTCAACAAAGTAAATGCAGTAATTGTTTCCCCGTCTTTTATTCTTTTTGGTTCTCTGTCAGTCTCAGCAATGTGAGATACTTTACTGAAATGGGAGACCCAAATAAAATCTAAAAACTCACTTTGAGTGCAAGAATAGGTTCATTCAGAGTACTTTTGCATCCTGAGAAATATGTATATTACTAGTAAGGCTAAAAGTGAGTGCTTTTGCTGTTCAAGTCATTCCTGCCTCCTCATGGCAACCCTAAGGAGAATTTATTATGGGTTCTTCTTGGCAAGATTTATTCAGAGGTTTTTGCCATTGTCTTCCACTAAATCTGAGAGAGTATAACCTGTCTTAGGTCACCCAATAGGTTTCCCTGGCTGAGCAGGGATTTGAACCTTAGTCTCCCAGAGTCCTGAGTCCAACCATGGAATTTGCATTATCAGTGACTGGCAGAACATACCTCATTGGTAAGTGGATAACCTCCATTTGTGCCCATGACTGTTATGTGGGTTGGCTGTGCTTCATTGTTTGCTCCAACTTAACTTGGAGAATTTCTAATCAATTTTTAAATTAGTGCATGTGAAATCTCAGACAGATTTCTGTCTTTTCTCAGCTCTTATCTACATTAGACAAAATGGAGTTTTTATAAGATCATGTGTACTACTGCATCACTATGCTGTTTTTATCAAAACGTAGAAGTTGTTTGCATTAGTAACCTCAGATATGGATGATTTGTCATCCAGATACTCAAGCCATTATGCCATTCTGGGTGTCAAGACTGAGTAGGGTAGAAGGACAGGGCTGTAGTACAACAATGAAGTGGTACAGAAGAGCCAGTGTGGAGTAGTGGTTTGAGTGTTGGACTATGATTCTGGAGACAAGAGTTCGATTCCCAGCTCAGCCATATAAACCAACTAGGTACCTTTGGGTAAGTCACACACTCAGCCTCTGGGGAAGGCAATGGTAAAACCTCCTCTGAACTAATCCTGCCAAGAAACCCCCATGATAGGTTTGTCTTAGGGTCGCCTTAAGTTGGCACTCCCCCCCCCCCCCAAGAGCACCTTTTCTCAGTGGAATGGATGAGATAATACATTTGCCCTGACCCAGCCTACCGAGCAGAGGAATGCATATGCAGCTTCTCCTTCTTGACCACGCAGTGCACTATTCACTACAATCCTGCTTATATGTGTATAGTTAAACTAGGGCTGGTCAGCACTGGAGCATCTGGAGAGCATTGTTGTCTCACCACAGATCTTGATAACCCAGAAGTGACAAGAAGTTCATGTCTTTTTTTTTACATCATCATCATCATCATCATCATCATCATCATCACGCTTTTAAAAGGCTACTCCCGCTATGGCCATACACAAGGGGTTTTTGTCAGATGCAGGCACAAAGCCCAGGAAAGCAGTCATCTCTCAGGACCTACTAGAGACCCAAGAGAAGCCAGAGCCCTCAAGAGGGAGGATGATAGAGAGGGTTCTGCAGAAGACTCAGGAGCAGAGTTTTCCCCAACTTCAGCCAACAGAATGGCTCACCAAGAAGAAGAGTAAGGCTGAACTCACAGAAAATGAGGGATTTTATGTATGGATGACTTTGGCTAGTAGTCCCTGGCGTGCTAAAGCGGGGTCATCAGTGGGGAGCAATTAGCATCTGGGTGAGGATGTACCTGGCAAAAGGAGATGCTGCTGAAATCAGCCTATCTAAACCCTTTGTTTCTTGCTCCTTTGCACTTTACTGCATTAGGTTCTACTGGCATCTGACTTTTGAGCTCATTAAGAACATCATCTCTGGTTTCCTTGGCACTGATTGGACAAACTATCTGATAGGCCCTTATGATCTCAGCTCTGTTTCTCAGCAGTCTTCTTTTGTTTGCTTCTTATCTGTTTTGTGTGTTGACTCTCTGTGTCCCTCCATCTTAGCATGGGTTTTTGGGCACTGTATTTAATCACATATGTTCTGCTCTTGGCATTCTTGTGGGGATTTGGGACCATCTAACACCCTGACTGGCATTTGCTCCCTAGAATCAGGACAACTGGGGGTCTAGAACATGCTTGGGAGAAGCGAGTAGCCTTTAAGTGGCCAAAGGGACCCCATGGAGTTTTCTACAGATATGTTTAGTCATTTTAACACCAATTTTTTCCCAGCAAGTGGGCTTCAGGATCAACACTCCAAACCTTGGCCATCTCTGAGTTATAGCCTTGCATATACCGGTAAATAGTGTCTTGACATAATGCATTTTATCATTAAATCAGCAAATCAACAAAGTGACTTTCACATAGACATCCTCAGCTGTGTGCATTTCCATGTTTCTGTTTCCATGTTGTATATGCAAAGGCAGCATGTTCCATGCACTAAATCCTTTGCTTGCACTGGGCTAAACCAAGGGAGACTTTTTGCCTTACCTGGTTCAGGGAAATCTTAGCTCTGGTCTTCAAAACAATGAAATCTTGTTACCTGAAGGCCCACTCTTATTCGTTTTGTTAATGCTCCTTCAGGGAATGACGCTTGGACACGGGGCACAGTTGTGCTGCTCAGGAGGCCACCCTCTGGCCCAATCTGGTTGCTCTCTTGCTTAATTCGAGAAACCACTGCAAAGTACTGAGGGAAGTCTTTTGTAATAATTCTGCAAATACGCTTCTTCTCAAGTTCTTCAGCACTATCCAGTTCTGTATAAAACAAAAAATTCGTAACATTTAAAAACCAGGTAGAAAATATTATTGCCCAGAGACTATGATTGGACTTTTCTAAGAATCTTCAATATTTCTGTGCTCGAATAGCTTTAAATCATCTGTAACTCAATAAATTTAAAACAATATAAACTAATTTTAATCTAATGATTTCTGCAAAAAATTCCTTCTGTTCCATTTCAAAATAGAAAAAAATGTGCTGAGCCAAGCTAGTCTCAGTACTATGCTCTCTCTCAGGAAGAACTGTAGGGTTGTTTTTTTGGGGCGGGGGCGGGGGGCTTTGCACATCAAGCCTTAGAAGAGATTCATGTAACTCAAATACCAAAATAGTGCACTGTGAGCACTTCAATAATACTGATATTCACCCCCTTTTTTCTGGTTTAACAATGGCTACTTAATTTTGATCTACAGAAGACTGTCTCCTTGTATATATACGAACCACCTAAAATAGCTGTGAGCAACTTGTGGCTCTCTCAATATTGTTGGAATTCAGTTCCTATCATTACTAACCAACAGTGGGGGTGGTTTTTGCCATCCAAAATATCTGGAGCTCCATAAATTGCCCACCCCAACCTAAAAGTTGGCCACCCACAGTAAGAATAAGGACCCTCCCTCCATCCACCATCATCAAGGGAGAGAAGGCAGGCCAGCTCCATCGGGCCTAGCCTGAACAAGAAGAAGGGCTCTCCCTCCATCAACTATCATTGAGGGATAGAAGGCAGGCCAGCTCCATCGGGTCTAGCCACAGTAAGAAGGAGGACCCTCTCTCCAGACCATCTGCCCTGATCCAGGTTTTAGAGGGAGAGATGATCTGCTGGATTTATTCCCCTTCCCCATTGCCATTTCCTTCTCCTTTTGTGTCTTGTCTTTTTAGATTGTAAGCCTGAGGGCAGGGAAATGTCTAATTAACCATTTGTAAGCCACTCTGATAGCTTTTTGGCTGAAGAGCGGGGTATAAATACTTAAATACTTTTGTTGGGGTATGAATTTTGTTGTATGGGGTTTTAACTGATGTCAGCCGCTTAGATTGTTTTCATTTAAGCGGGGTATAAATAAATTTTATTATTATTATTATTATTATTATTATTATTAAGACTCAAGTCAATGGCTACAATTTATATGAATAAAAGGAAGAGCACACAGCTCTTAAATTACATCTGTACCACTTCTTGTTTGTTGCAGGGGTAAGAGGGCTATGTCCCAGAATTCTTTAGGAAATGAATATGCAAATCTTGTAGCACCTTTGAGGCTAAGTAAGTGAAAGAAGCTGTCGCATAAACTTTCCTCGATTTGGTCTGAATACATTTTCGATGAATTTCCTGGGCTATGTTTCTTCTATGGGTTCTCTTTTTTTTACAAGAGCTGTTCAATTAATAGAATTTTAGGTCTGACAACTAGTTCTGCCAGTAGATGGTGCTAAACTCTTGAAAACTAGACATTACTTAATTTTTAAAATGGAGAAGAAACAAGAAATGGACGGTTGTAATTGGTTATAATGTCCAATCAGATAACAACAAAGAAACACTAATACTCAAGCTGCTCCTATACGTCACTCTGATGTACAGCAATCATCGATTCCACACCACTTAAGGCAGGTTCAAACATGAGTAAAAATATTTCTAGGAAAATCCTGGCCATTCCTATAGATACACAGACCCCGTGGAAGAAATAATGTCTGATCTGGTCCATCCCTGGATACTGCCAGCAGTATAGTATTTTAGCTGAGCATAGAGCATGGCATTTTTTTTTTAAAAAAAAAATCTTTATTAATTTTAACATAATTTTTTAAAAAGAAAGCATCCATTTAAAACTACATACATACATACACATAAACAGACATATTCCCACACATACATATCACATCTAAACCTATCTTCTATAATATCTAGTATCTTTTACTATGTAATCTTCTTCTATCTACTTATATCTAACTTCCTATACAAGAAGAAATCCATGTTAGAACTACATTTCCTTTTTTACCAAACTAATCTTATCACATATACAAATCAATCTAATTCTACCTAATACAAAGGATTAACACTTATTATCCTAATATATATACATACCCACATATATTCCTTCAATAATCCTGTATGTCCATTTTTATCAATATACACCATTGATCATTTATGTATTTCATTATCTGTTCCCATCCCTTTACATATTTTCCCAAAGTTTCATTCCTCATGATACATGTCAATTTATCTAATTCTGCCATATGTAATAACTTTAATAACCATTAATCTAATATTGGTATTTCACATTCATTCTATTTTTCAGCTACCAGTAACCTAGCTGCTAATGACATATAGTAAATAATTCTTAACGTACACACACACAGTTGTTCATTGATCATTCCTAATAAGTACGCCTCTGGTTTCATTTGAAATTTTCTCAATTAATTGGTGTATATGATTCCAGAATTTCTTAATTGTAATACATGTCCACCATGGGTGATAAAATTTCCTTTTTACACTTCCAACACTTATTATTAACTTGTTTATACAACTCTGATAATCTTTGTGGAGTAAGATACCACCTGTTATGCATCTTATATATGTTTTCTTTAATATTTTGTGATAGTTTCATTGTTTTTCTCCACACCTTTCCCCATGTATCCAATTCAACTGTATGTTCTACATTTTGAGCCCATTTTACCATTGATACTTTAACTGCCTCTTCTTCCATTTTCCATCTTAATAATATTTTGGATAATACTTTTTGATTCTCACCTAATAACATTTTTTTTCCAATTCTGTCATTTTCCCCTCAATTCCACAATTTTTTATTTCTATCTTTATTTTCCTCCTCAGTTGTCTATGAAGCAGCCAATGACATGGAATACCATTATTATTTAACTCTTCTTGTGTCTTTATTTTATATTCATTACTTTCAAAAAGAATCATATCTCCATGGGTCATCCATTTGTCCTTCATTATATTATATATGGCAATTGTTTGATCATGCCAATCTGAACAGCTACCAGAAAACAATACTTACAAGAAAGAGTCAAGTAGCGCCTTAAAGTTTTACACATTTGGCATAAGCTTTCATGGGCTGACTCCATAAAAGAGGTCACAGGTATGAATTTGCAGGAACTGGGCAGAGCAGTAGAGGACAGGGAATCTTGGAGATGTCTCCTGTACAGGGTTGCCATGGGTTGAGATCAACGCCAGGGTGGATAACAACAACAACAAAGCCCATTTCATCAGATATCTGTAGCCTTGCCTCACTTAGCAAATCACCCAGAAAGCTTTGATCTCAAAAGGTCCGTCCTTGTGCAAAAGAACTTCACAGGGTGATTCCAAAGGGAAACAATGGAACAGGAATCAAGAAGAGGCTGAACTCTTTCTCCTGTTTCCTTAAATAGGGACTTAAGGCTTGCCTACATTTGTCAGAATACTCTAGGCTGCACCTGGAGTATTTTGGCCCCAAAGCCCCCACTTACCTGCTTTGGGTTTTTGGTGAATGATGGGCAACTGCCTTCCCTCTGCAAGCTGGCTGTCGCTGCTAATGCAAGCAAGAGTTGCTCTGAGGTCAGAACAAGGTGTCCTCAGAGCAACTTGCACCAACAGAATGAATTGGCAGGGCAGAGATGTGGCAGGGACCATGTGGGAAGGCAGCTCCACATCATCACCATATTTTGCTCTAGGCCACGGGTAGGCAACCTTTCCCCTTTAAGGGCCGAGGGACTTCAGCTCCCAGAAGCCTCAGCCATGTTGGCCAATAGTCCCATGTTGGCCAATAGCTCCTGGGATTCTGGGAGCTGAAGTCCCTCGGCCCTTAAAGGGGAAAGGTTGCCTACCCCTGCTCTAGGCTTTCTGGAAAACCCTGAGACAGAGGTTTTTTTTAGCATGGGACAAGGGGCAGAAACCCCAAACTGGGTCCGGCCATTGTGAAAACAGCTTGGACATGATTCAGGGGTTTTGGGCCTGCATAATGTAAACAGAATGCAACGAGCCTGGGGGGTGGGGAATCTGGGGGATATAAGTAATGTAGACAAGCCCCAAGACTTTGGGTCCACAGGTAGCAAATTATTGAAATAAAATATTCTTAATGATAAAGCTATGTTACTGTTGTTGTCGTTATGTACCTTCAGGTGGTTTCTGATTTATGGCGACCCAAAGGCGATCCTATGACAGGGTTTTCTCGACAAGATTCGTTCAGAGGTGGTTTGCCATTGCCTTCTCCTGAGGCTGAGAGCATGTGACTTGCTCAAGATCACCCAGTGGGTTTCCATTTCCAGGCAGGGATTCAAACCCTGGTTTACAAAGTCGCAGTCCAGTGCTTAAACCACTACACCATGCTGGCTCTCTAAGTAGTAAACTATATCAGTAATCATTCAATACACCCTGTTCCAACAACAGGTCTTCTTTCAATTTTAAGGTGTAAGGAACTGATTTGTTTTCTTATGTATGCCTGCGTTTTTGGAAATTGTTTTCAATTGGAAAAACCTAAATAGCTTTTCTACAGAAAATTGGATGAAAGTAGTAGGGAACTTGGCACTCATAGAAAAGTTAACATCCAACCTACTAAATGTAGGAAATGAACAGAGTGAGACAAAATTTTAGACCATATGGCACGATGTTAGCCATAATATGAACCTTGTTCCCATCTTGATATGCATACCAACATTTGGAAAGCCAGTCTTCGGTTAAAATGAGAACTTTGCATAAATCAAAGTCAATGTTCTGCTCACGGAATGCAAAAGAAATCCCTTGATGACTGTATAAACACAGTCATGCATTATTTGTTCTATTAATACTTTTTTAAAAATAAATAAATAAATAAATACATTTCCAAACTTCCATTTCTCCAGCATCCAGATTTGCACTGACCAAAGTTGTAAGGGAACATATTTACCTTCATTCATGCCATTGAGTATTTCTGTGAGATTTTCATGCCTGCTGTCATACTGATGTTCTTTCCAAGTTTCGCCATTTTCACTTCGAAGCACAATCAGTTCTCTTTCCTTTCCTCGCATTGATCCAAAATGAGGGATTTCCACGATGACGGGGCTACACCGAAAAAGAAAAAGAAGAAGAAGAAGCAATTGATATTGTACATGCATTTTTCAGATTGCTGAACATCCCTACTCACAGTTTTCTATTTGTCATACAGTTAACAAGCACGCTTATAGGGGGGAAATGGTTAATAACTGGCAAAGCTACAAAACCCTTTCCAATTCAAATTGCAAGTGACTATTTTCAGTGATCCACTCCAATTACACACTGAGATAAGCACAAACAGGAGTGCTGACATATGCCAATTTTCACAAAAACAAAGAAATTACAAAAATACATATATGCAAATAAAAAGAAAGGGTTTCAGCAGGCAAGCCGATCCTGTGCTTGGCTATGCATACACAGTGCCATGTGCATTCAGGGCTGTGTGTACTCAACACTTTTTAAGGTCAAAGTTCTGCTGTTTAAAAGGAACTTAAACTCTGTAAAAAGAACAACTGAATTTTGCAACTGGTATACATTATGAAAATTAAATTAATTTGGCTAAGCTGATTCAGTTTGTCTAGCCTATTCTACTTCTGCTTGCCATGGGAAAGAGAATGTAGGACCCAGATCCACAGGACCTCATTTTTAGAAATATTATTGAACAACCTTTTGCCCCCCCCCCCCATTTTTTTTGAAACATGCCAGAATCTCTCTTGCCCTCTTATCTCATTTTCTCTCATACTCGTAAAGATACATTTACATATATAACATTATGCAAAGGGATCTTGTAGCACCTTTGAGACTAACTGAGGAAAAGACTTTGAGCATAAGCTTTCGTAGACTTGGTCTGCTTCAGATGCATGGGCAACAGTTCACTCTATGCATCTGAAGACACAGACCAAGTCTATGAAAGCTCATGCTACAACGTCTTTTACTCAGTTAATCTCAAAAGGATCTATTTGCATACTGATACTCCAGACTAACACAGCTATGTGTCTGAATACATAACATTATTTACTTTGTGCTGCACGTACACTCAGAATTCAAAACATAAAAAAATACAAAAATATTTTGTATTTAAGTTATTCACATGCATTATCAGGAAAAGCTACTTTCTCCAGTTGCAGGGATTTTCATACTTCATGCTTCTGCTCCCCTTGTCCAATATATATTTTTTTTAATGTTGAGTGGGGTGGCAAGAAGGAACAGACATAAAAAGGATTAAAACTCCAATCTCTAACCATGGGAGATCTTCTTACTTATACAATTTCAGCCCTTTTCTCACAGCCACAAGGACTAGGGACTTAACTTTAAAAAAAAAAAAAAGGAGGGGAAGGGGAAGAAGCACTGGGAATCTCAGGAAACCGAATATGCCCAATATCACTGTCTTCTTTTTTTTGCCCTTGCACAGAATCGCAGAATACACACAGCCCTTTAATTGGTATCAGTGGGCAATGCACCAGCATAGGCAAAGACGGAGTTGGATTCTAAGATGCAGAAGAGACACAGTCAGGTTTAAAGGGGGGACGACACCCACAACTACAATTTTCTGACATTACACTTTTACATTGACTTGGATAGAAAACATAACACTATTCCCCATTATAACACTGGGATGAAATCTTTCATGTAGAGGAATTATTGTAAAGAAAAACAAACACAGTCTAATTTTATAAAATAATAGCAGTCTTTACTCAGAAGTTCACTCCTGAATAACTGTGTACTGGATGAAATTTTTATAATTGAGCCCAGTGTTTGAGCATCCATTTTTCTCTACCTTCTTTTGTGTGACTTCATGTTGTTTTCTGGGTGTGTTCTATGGGAAAAATGCTGCTAGATACTGATCAGATATGAGTTGCAGTAAACTGAACCTCATTTATGCAAACATCTGCAAGTCAGAATGCCTTTATGTCAACTTCATCATATGGACAAAGAAGAATCCCAGGTTCCTGAACTGATGCAGAAAGTATTAGTAAAACAATTTAACTTGATATTTCCAAGAACTTTATGTATATAAGTACAAAACAGTGGAAATAAAGTTTGCTTCATTCTGTTGCAACAAAACAATTGTTTTATGTAGATGTATCATTACACAAGGGGATTGTCCATCTAGCATAGTATAGTCTGGTTTAACTGGGAGCAACTGTCCAGGGTCCCAGGCCTGTCATCTTGATTATTTAACTGGATGCCAGGGATTTAATCTAGGACCTTCTGCATTGTCCCAAGCACTTTGACAATCTCAACATTCCCACCAGGAAGGTATCCAAGACCTCCCTCCATGAGTGGTTGCAGTAGCAGCAGGAACCCAGGCTATGCACTACACTTGCAGGTTGCCATCAGACAAGGAGGCAGTTACCTGGCACAGGCTTTCCTAGCAGCAACCAGTTCTACTGACAGATGCCTGGCCTTTAATACCTGTGTCTCTTTGATCCCTTGGAACCAAACAACTATGTGTGTGTGTGTGTGTGTGTGTGTGTGTATTGTTAATTTTGTGTTGAAAAAGCACATGCATTTTCCCAAGCCACCCTTCCACTGTGCCTTGGCTCCAAGGGCTGTGAGAGAGATAACCATTAAAGAATCAGTTAGCTCTCAATAGAGTCTGCTTCTGCTTGGAGGCTAATGCCAGGCAATATGGAATAACTCTACCAGAGGAGTATTTTACTCTGTCAGAACTTAACAGGATCTTGTCCAAGACTGATCTGTCAGCTCAGAAATTATTTGCTTCTCTGACACAGGAATACAGAAGCTTTTCTCTTTCTGAATATGAGAGTATGTTAATATTAATTTGGTTAGATTCAAACAAGAGTTTGCAATGAAGCAGGTTTTCATAGTTTGGAAACTGGAAATATTACAGAGGCAGTTGCTGACAGGAATTATTAACTATGGGGGGAAGCAGACGGGCGGCACGGGGCCGCCCCGGGAAGCTGCGGATCGGGGCTGAGGTATCCGCACTCCTCGGCCCCACGGCGCAGCATCCGAGTCCGCAAGACGCCGAAGGTGCACCGCAAAAGACCTTCGGTGCACCTTCGGCGCACCTTCGGCACCTCTTCCGCTGTAGCATGTGTGGATGCTGCAGCGGAAGTGCGTCGTCGGAGCGCTGGCCGTGCAGAGGGCCAGCTGCTCCGACAATGTTTTCGGGAAGGGGTTGGGGCACCCAGTGTGCGACTGCCCCTCCCCTTCCTGGCCTCGAAAACGGCGCTTTGCGCTGTCTGCTCGCCACCCTCTAATTGCCTGGATTACCTTTTGTAGCAGTTTCTTGGGCTATTGTCACAATCTTTGGTCCCCCAAACACCAGAAACACGTGGGTACCAATGCAAACAACAAATCTGTAGCTAACATCTGTTGGTGGATGCCTTAATTGGAAGAGACTTGTGATCCACCATTCCAAATGCATCTATTGCTCCATGTAAGCAATTTGAAGTGATGTGCTGAGATCTATTGACCTATGCCCATCTTAGCTTGGGTCCTGAACTGTACAGTCCTGTGACAGGACAATGAACCTTTACAGCTGTATTCACATTGGAAAACAGTGGCAACACATCTCCATTTTATTAAAACAAGTGCACATAAAGTCACCTGACTGTGTGCCTTCAGGCCAGGCTTACAAATGCATAATTTTGACTAGTGTGTGTTTGTGTGTGGGGAGGAAATACAACAGGTCCAAGTCTTTGTTTTCCATGCCATTCCTTAACAAGATGGACATTGTTTTTGCTCACAGGCAAGGAAAGCATTTGAGGGATTTCATCACAAATAAGCAGTTACAGATTCAGCACCTTTTAAGACACTTAAGCAGACAGTATCGTTAATTTCCCACAGAGGTTGTAGACAGCTCTGCTCCATTACATATACATATACATATGCATATGCATACACATATACATATATGGAAGAGGAACTACAAGGACAACTTGTCATATTTTGTAGTTATATAAACTTCACCAGGTAAGCATCAAACAGCAAGCAACTGGTATTAACTAGGAGCAAATATGGGATTTGTCCAGCTCTTTGAATATTTCCATTATGAATGAGAATCAAAAACAGATTGCAGCATTAGTTTTTAAAAGACAAAGCCAGTTAATTTTATCACTCATACATTCCACTAATTTCAATGGGTATATTATAAATGTGCTTGAAAACACCCATGGAGTAAAAATGTTTAGCACTGATAGATTAGGGTTTTGCTTATTTATGCAGGCTGTCAATTGTTATTTCAGTACTATATTTGGGGATTTGTTCCAATATCCCAAATGGAGATGGATACCTCCAATTCCACTTGCTTGCCTCATCTTTGCTCACAACTCTCAACCTGGAAAATGTTTAAGCACACTGAAAACTATCCTTGTAATACAATCTTTGCAGGTGAATATATCAGATACTGTCTCTCTGTATAAGACTCACACAGTTGTTGTTTTTTCATGAATATAAGCAATACTCACAGAGAAGGTATTAAACAGGTATTGAACACAGGACTGGGAACAACATGCTACATTAAACTTCACTTGAATGCAGGCAGTCAAAAATAGTCAAGATTTTCAAGTATGGATATTATAATTCTCTGATTACTGTGTAATGTAAGTATATATAGATATGTAGCCCACATTCATGTTTTGTTTTGCAACCTAAAACATAATTCATTTACAAAAGCATTAAGTTTTCATCACTCTAATTCAACCAGATCATTTATTGAATTTTAATAAACGGGACCAGTTGTGGTCACAGGGGTGGCCAAACTGCCACTCCTGGGCATTTCAAGAAAGGCAATAGGTTTTAGTGGCATCCTCGGTGAAGAGGCACGCTCTGAGAACAACAGGACCCAAAGAAACACCCATCCATGCATTGGGCCTCTACCTTAGTGTAGGGGGTGGGGTGGGGTGAAAATTGCCAATGTAACAGGGAGATTGTTCCTGTTTTTTACTGTTCTACAAGAGAGGTAGGCCAAGTGTCACTCATGGGCCAGTTGCAGCCCTTGAAACCATTTTAAAGGCTCCCAAGCACTCCTCATCTTGGGCCGGGGGTGGAATCTGATTTTAACTACCCAAATTCCATTTTAATAATTGGTTCAATAAATGCTACTCCTGGACTTAAAACAGACAAAGGAGCTCAGGAAAGTGGAGAAATTTCCCCTATTGGTTGCATTTTTTAATGTAAAAAAATGAAAAGAGATTTTAACCCCCCAACCCCCCCCCCCCCCAATCTGAGGGATATGGCAGTAGATGGAGCATAGCAGGGGTGAAGCCCATCTAAGTCCCATACAGCTAATGTAACCCAACCCCTGTTCTACAGAGGGTCTGCTCACAGGTGATGCAAAGAACAAACCAGCTGGCTGCAGTTATTCAAACCCAAATCAAAGGGACATGCAAGTAGGGTGTTTTTTTGTAAAAAAATATGTATATATATATAATATAGCAAAAAGAGTACCATTAGCAGTGTGGTTTTGGACTGCCCTGTAATCTGGTTAAGGTCTTGCCACTGCCACACATGATTTATAAGTGTACCCCGGAAACACTCCCCTGTGTTGGCACAGTGTTGGGAAAGATCAATAATGAAAGCCATCACCTTACAGGGATACCTGACCATTCTTACTGATCTTCACATTATGATAGCCACCACATGGTTCCATGGAAGATTTTAGGCACCACTGCCCAAGAATTGTAGTTTGCCACCCCTGTTTTTACAAAGACCCATTTGCTGGAAATGGTCCAATTTTGGCCATGCTATCCCTGCCATAAGCTGATTCCAAAACCATGTAAATACCTTCTCTACCAACAAGACTGAAATCAAAAGGACTATCACCATATGTGTGGTGTTGCTGTGTTTTTTTAATGTATAGTCAATGCTGCTGAAAAGTTAAAAAAAAATTAACTTAGGAAAAAATTAGGGGGGAAAAGCACAAAAGTTATGAAAGCAGAAATGCTTGCAGTGAATTTAACATGCCTAGAAGCACAAGATCAATTTTACAGGAGCAGCACTAGAATAAAATCAAGCCACTATGACTTTTTCTTTCAGTGATGGTTAAATCATCTGAAAGCTTCTTGGTTTTGCTGTTGTTGTAGTTAACTTAAAAATGGGGATGATAAAAACACAAAATGAAAAATGAAATAAAAAATAAAGCAAGTCAGAACCAAAAAGAATTAAAGAAAAATTACAGACATTTGATATCTTTTCTTACAAAAATCCTACCCAATAAATTTTGTTCCTTGAGGCCCAAGCTGCAGGATTCGGCTAACCATGCTCTCACCCTCATTTAGAGGGGGAGGATTGGTAGGAAGGTGCAGTTTACTGAATAACATCCATGCAGCAGGAAGAAAAACAAGAGGGGAAATTAGGAACAAGCTGTCATTCCTGACAGAACATTCTGCTAGGGACCATGTATGGTAATGATTTATCATATTCTTTAAAGAAGCATATATTGGTTTATCCCACATCATAGTGGATTGTTTGCCCTGATGTTAGCCTTGAAAAATGTCTGCTTGTTGGCATTTGTGTTAGTAAATGGTTAATATTAACAGCTACAAAATGCACATTTAGTTGTCCATTGTTCTCTCAGTACAGACATGCAGCTATTAAGGATGAGGGCGCAGTTTTTAACAAAATAATACTGAAAATCAGTTTAGTCAAAGTGGATGCTGCCACTGTATGCAATTATGCATCTCCCTTTGACTTTGATGGGTTTCTATCAAAAGTGGTGAGAGAAGATTTGGATTTTTTGTTTTCCTCCTCTAAAATATGAGATACTTCTGTGGGTAAATCTCTTCTTGGGATCATGCAGAATTCTACACAGGATACAATTAAAAACCTCAGGTTATTCAGTAATAAAAAAAGAGGCCTACCTCTAATGTTCAACTTGTTCCAACAGGAAGCAAATGGATCCAAAGGGAAAGAGGGGAGGAATTTACACATGCAATATGACAACCAATAATATAAGTCACAGAACTCACCCTAAGAACTGTGCACCTGAAGGCCCCATTTCTACTAGTCTACTAGCCAATCCTTCTCCTTCAACCATTGGTGGAGGGCTGGCCAGTTTGTGCCTCTTTACCAAACGGCAGGTGATGCGTGTGGGCGCTGTGCATTTACGTGGTGGAATAATGATCCTCATGCCATGGTGACGGCTGCCCCTCATTGAACCCCCACGTGCATCAACCATAAAACTAACCAGAAAACTGTAGAGAGAAAGGGGAGGGAGGAACAAGAACAAAATGCCATCAGAAGCTGAATATATATATATATATATAGAGAGAGAGAGAGAGAGAGAGAAAGGATATGCATATATTTTTACAAAAATATTGACTGACCAACTCATTGCAATGAAATTGATGAGAAGAAAGCTTACTTTAAAAAAGCTTACTTTAAAAAAGCACATATAGCACAGTTCTATACATCTCTATGAAGATATCAGTCCCATGAAGCCTAAAGTCATGCTTTAATACTCACTTACCTGGAAGAAAACATAATTCAACTCAGAGAGCTCTACCTCTGAGTTGACGTCTGTGGGATTATGCTATTGTAGCTACATAATACCCACCACCCCAACAATGGGTTTAAAACATCAGTCTTACCCTGACTTCTCTTTTCGTGGTATATACTAGGCATAATCATCTACATAAGGTTTGACTGTGAGCTAGATAAATATTAGTCAGAATGACTATGTTGAATACAGCCACATAGTCAAAACTATTATGGTTAACATGCATACCTGTATCTACTATAATGAAACTACCAATGTATTATTCATGCAATAAATCAGCAACACTGCAGTGTTAAATAATCTGTAACATCATGTGTTTCAAAAAGCAACTCTTACATGCAAAACAGAATTATGTTGGTAATTTAGCATTTTATTCCACAAACCCCATACAATTATTTTAGTATTGTTTTGGTCTTTCAAGCACAGAGTGGAAAGAGACTGCCAAAAAGGATTTAGAAATAGAATCTAAGTACTTTGTTCTAAAGCTATGGTGAGGAGTGTAGTAAACTTACCCTTTGGACTGCAACGTCCAGAATCCCCTTGCTGGCTGGGGGATTTATGGAACTTTGGTCCAAAAAATAACTTTTCCAAGCTTTGACAGTTTATTATGGAACACTCTGGAATCCCTCTGAAAGCCACCAAGGACCCATCAGTAATGAAGAGCAAGCTCATTTCTAGACCTCAGTTGAAGACAGAAGATATCTGCTCAACAGTGGCAGCTATACAGTGGTACTCGACTTGGATTTAAATGGGATGTTATATAGGCCTGCCCTACCCCGAGTAGCTATTTCCATGGGCTAAAAGCCTAATTTGTTATGGGAGCCAGCTTGGTAGGGGGCACTGGACAAATAACTTAGGATGCCACTTCTGTTTCTGAGATACCTAGAGAAAGCTGTGCTACTGGTATTAGTCAGTGGCAAGATGACTCCTTGTCTATCCACAGCAGTGACTGGATCATAGATGCAGGAGGAATGGGAGAAAGGATATGGGAGCCAGGTCCACCTCTTGAGTGTTCACATGCCTCAGGGCAATTTGACAATAGATCGGTAGGTACATCCTTTACACCTACTAACATTCATTAATCAATATCAGGGCAAAAAAATATTCTAGGGAGAACAGACTGAGAGACATTAAATCTGTTCACTGTCATCTTGATTATACCAAAGTCAACAAATGAACTCTGTAAGTTAACATTAGACTTGAACATACTTTGGAAAAGTTCTTTTTTGGGACTACAAATCCCAGAATCCCTCCAGTTAGCATAGCCAAGTTCTGGTTTTAGGCAAGAAAATCTATTTCATTATTGGTATAAAGTAGGCAAGAAAATCTATTTCATTATTAGTATAAAGGACAACTGGCTTGTCAGCAGCACTGGACAATTCTCAGTGCCGTCTGTCTCATCCTGCATAGATATGAGACTCATCATCCCTGTAATCCTGGAAAAGCACAGATCACATCCACTGGCAAAGCAAGTAGGCTTTCATGGAGAGGCTCCTGGAAAATTCACTGGAATTTTCTTGAAAAATGGGGGGCATCCATCCAACTGGTAAAGAATGGAAATACTGGCACTAAAGCACAAATGCTAAGCTATTAAGCAAGTACACAAAGGCCTTGATCACAGATGGTGAGTGGACAAATGAACTCTGTTACACCTCTCAGTAGTTTGCCATTTCATGAATGTGTTCCACCTAGCTAAGGACTAGTGGCTGAACTCAGGGGAAAACCAAGGAAATGAAGTAATTTTCTTCTGAACCTAGGAGATTATTGCACAAGCTAAAAAAATGCTGGAAAACACGACTTACCTCTCCCAAAGTCAATTATAATTCGGGCTGCATCCGGATCTTATCGTATGGCTCCTCCCCCCCAAACCTCCATCCGAATGCAGCCGGAGTCACTTAACTCACTCCGGAGGCCATTTTCCTCTATTTTGGGAAAAACCATGCAATAGGATCCAGATGTAGCCCAAATTTTACTTGAATTCAGGAGAGGTAAGTCACATTTTCCAGCTTTTTTTAAGTCAAGGTTGGTGTAAAGCAGGGATGGGGAAAGTGTGTCCCATCATCTTTATGTGACTCCCCTAGGGCCATTTTTGTTGCCACCCAAAGCCCTTTTTTGTCCTCAAATGCCCTCTAGGGATTGTGGGAGACTGTTCTAGGCTCAGAGGAGGCGTTTTTAACAGGAGGTAACCCAAAAATAGGCTTCCTAAAATGGTCCAGAAAGTTCCAAGCACATGGTGCCTGTTATAGGGTGCCTGGTAGGGGTGCATTTGGAGGAAAAAATCATTTTGGGGTGGAATGGAGTGATGGGGATATGGCCCTTCAAAGTTCATTTGGGCTCACTAATTCACAACTCCTGCCAACCCTTAGTCTAAAGATTGTCGATCTCTAATGGAAGAAACATATTCTAATTAATTGGCATTTTCTCTTGGATGGAGACTCTTTCCAGCAGAAGAAACTAACTATATATAACTCTATAATTTTGGGTTGCTGGATCTTTGGATTAGTTTCTTATTTTTAGTGTTGAAAAAGCAGATCATTTTGGAAATTCCTACAAGGATGCTTTCATGAATGACACTTAGAATTCTAAAATTCTAATATCTGTATTGGCATTTCCCAAGATTTTGCTTAACCAAAACATCCAGGACAGGATATAAAAGCAGGAGGAGAACTGATAGGGATGCATTCATTTGGAGTAGGGAGAAGGTTTATTCCCAGTGATATTTCCAGAAAACACCCCCCTTTTTTCTCTCCTAAGAGTAATTTTTTCTCTGTCATTTCCTATGGGAAATAATAATGCATTTTACTTTTAAGTTAAAGCAAAACCTACCCTCCCAATTTCACATAGTTGGACCACTCATCCCTCATGTACAGGGGATGCAACACAGCTGTAGTACCTCATCACCAGCAAGTCCTACAATATAAAAGTCTGCCTTGCACATAGATTTTCCCATTAAAATGATGAGAGTAGCGACTAAAATGTATAAAATGGTGACTAAAATTCATCAAGTGATTCTATGACTCTCATAAATACCAATGCATAAATAATACAAGAGTACTAAAGATACTTTTCATGAAGATTTTGGGTATGCAGGAGTAAGATGGGTATAAGCTTACTGCTCAATCATGTGCTGATTTTACACTGTCTGTCAAACCTATGAATATGGTTGTAGGAAGTTACAGTGCTCTCACATGTAGCACATCAGTGGAAAAATAATTTGTAACTAGCAGGAATACAATGCCTTAGTAATTAGTTAAAAATAAAAGGTTCCATGTACAGATTTTTGTCATTTTTTTTACAAAGCAATATACTAATAAAATATTACTCTTACATATATTATCATCATTATGTTTTCAAACATATCATGCACACTCGGTATGGATACAATTAGTTGATGATTATCTAAATTATTTTCAGGGTAATGATGTGAGCTACAGAATAACTTCTAAAACACCACGCTAAAAGCTAAAAATGTGGAATGTCTACAATACAGGGTGGAAAGGACTGGGGACAAATCAGATGCACTAAACACATCTAGACACATTCAACTGTGGGACAGGAGCTAAACATATAAAAAAAATAATGGGGAGTCACAGACATTATCATCACCTTGAATCATATTGGGGGAGTGGAGAGGAATAGCTGAAAAATAATTTAGAAAAGCAAATTGGAAAAAAAATTAATGTGAGATACTTAGAAGCAAGCAACAGAAAACGTCAATCATAAGCAAAAGCAAAATAAGAATAAAAGCAAAGCATTTCAGTTTGATCTCAGAGGGTAGGAGATATTTTCCTATATGTTTTAAATGTTTAAAAAAATGCAAGTCCTGTAATACACAATATGCATTTCTCTGTATTTAAAATCTTCACCAATTAATATGCTTATTTAAAGTTTAATATTTCTTCATAGAGAAAAAAATCTCAACAACTGTCCCATTAGCATTTGGACTGGCAGAAGTAATACATTATGCTCTGAATTATGCTCATGCACATGGAGAAAAGCAAACATCCTTCATATGATAGCATTTTTCATTTGATTTAAAAAAGCCTTGCATTTGAAATATTGAAGTATCAAATTAAATATCTCTAAAACTCAATACCATAAAGCCCATATTTTCTGGATAATTCAATGAATGCAAGGAATTAATCAGAAACAACTGAACAGTGCATGTGTTTGTAAGATTACATGCCTGAAGAGCTACTTGTATGGCAATGTTCACTTCTGTACCAGCATCCCTCTGTTTCCATTTCACTTTCTGTTGACTGTGAGTAAAATTAAGAAAAATTAAAGGCAGATAGCCCAAGAGCTTATGTGGCACATTTTTGGTAAACTGGACAAAATCAATGTATAATGCAGGGGTCGGCAACCTTTGTTGCCGGGGGGCCAGGGGAGGGGGGGAATGGTGCAGGGGCTGGTTGTGCGGGGGCTGGGGGCACGCGCGCACACACACCCCTGAGAGCCGCCATGGGGCCTTTCCAAGGCTCCCCCGCTCCGATCCTGGGGCGAATTCGCCCCAGGATCAAGCGGAGGCACCTTGGAGGGCCGTTTCCAAGGTGCCTCTCCTTGATCCTGGGGTGAATTCACCCCAGGAACAACCGGAGGAACCTTGGAAAGGTCCCTCCAAGGCCCCCCTGCCCCGATCCTTGGGTGAATTCGCCCCAGGATCAAGCGGGGAGGCCTTGGAAATGGGAATTACTGCCACACACCCCGCATGCTGTCACCGCTGCGTCATGTTTGCGCATGCGCAGTACTGCTGTACATGCGCAAACGCATCGCAACCGCCATTTTGAAAAACAAAATGGCGGTCGCGGCCACACGGCAGCCAAAACACGCGGCGGCAGGTGGCAGTAGGGGTCCGCCTGGGCTGTTAAGCGTGGGGCCCTGGGCCAGAACCGGCCTGCAGGCCGTAGGTTGCCGGCCCCTGGTATAATGAATGGTGGAGAGGGTACAACCCACACTATCAATTCATTTCTGCTGCAATATCTAATAGAATACCAGATAGGAATAGAGAAAAAAATATTCAATCTGAGTTCAAAATTTAGAGACAGGTGAGAAATTTATCAGATTCACAAATCTAAACAAAGTACTCAACTTGCAAACCCAGACCGCAAATATAATTTGCAGTTGGAAATCTGCATATTTATGAGCTTTTGATGTGATTGATGAAAATGAATTGGAAAGATGTGTTAAATGTGGGAAATATATACAAACAAGCTGTAGCTAATGGAGGAAAAAGCATAAACAAAATCTGTTCATGTTGAAAAAGCACATGGTAATATGTATCCATTTCTGTGTGAGAAAAACCCCTTACACAGAGTTAAGTTGGAACACATTTGAGGTGGTATTTGGAGAATATAAATGAGCTTGATTTTTAAAAGATTTTCACATTTTAAAATGTAGACATCACAGTAAACTATGGCTTATTCTAGCCACCTTTCTGATTTTGTTTCCAGTTTCAACTAACTACAATTCAGTGTTATACTGAAACTTAAATTGGAGTTAATTTTAACTCTGTTGTTGTTGTTGTGTGCCTTCAAGTTGTTTCTAACTTATGGCAACCCTAAGGGTTTTCTTGCCAAGATTTGTTCAAAGGAGATTCACCATTGCCTTCTCCTGAGGCTGGAAACATGTGACTTGCTCAAGGTTGCCCAATGGGTTTCATGGCTGAATAGAGAATTGAAGCCTGGACTCCAGAGTTATAGTCCAATGCTCAAACCACTACGCCATGAAGGCGCTCTAATTTTAACCAAGTTTTATCAAAATAAGACAATACCACAAACCATGGTTTGAAGCAGGTATATTTCAAATAGCCCATAATTAAGATTAGTCACAGACAATAAAAGATACAGTCAACAGAGAAAGTTTATGAAATCCTTGCAGCTATGCCAGAGGTGAAGTATATTCATTTTACTGATTTTACTAAGTGTATGTAAAGGAATTCAAAATGCAAGCCTTTGAAAATCTTATGTAGAAATGAGCCACAGTGAGTTCAATAGCACTTATCCACAGCTATGGGTATACAGCTTTAGCGACTAACCAAAGATTATACCCATTCAGTTTTCAATTGGTAGAAAATTGGCAAATACATCTTGACACCATTAATTGGTTCTCTTATTCTGTTTCCAAATCCGCCTTTTAATGACTACTAAAGGATTAAAACCCAACAGCTCCCACGTAGTTGTCATATAAATTAACAGGTATAAAGGCAAACAAGGAAAAACATTGCATGGGAACCAGCATGTTCTAGAAGGGAACAATCCATCTGATTCATGCAAACAAGATGATGTCACTAAATGCAGCATGTAGCCTCTATGTGTGCTCATTTGATATGACCAATATCTATCTTCATGGCTAGTGTGTGTATTGCTTTCATAGCTGAGGCAGCCATTTGCAGGAAGGAGATGAGTTATTAAAAGCTGCAGCATTTGCATTCTAGTAAGTTAATAATCCAGCGGGTTACACAGTGGTAAAATCTTTTGGGAGATTAGTGTTTTGCTTGTTACCGCATCTCCCCAATTTTCCAATACCTAAGAATTAGCCTTTTTTGAGATTCTAATGCTGATGGTCATTTGAAGACATTTGAAGGTTATAAATGTACTTCTAACACTGCAGGAATCTGCATGTTTTCTACTTAATCTTTAAAGCTTTGTGGAAGAAGTCAACACCCCTTTGACATTGTTCCCTTTCTCACTAGTGTAACACAAGCTGCACTCTTTTAAATGCAACTGCATTTATTTATTTTAATATGCTATAGGCTGTGTCAGCTAAGCATGTGAATTACATCAACATCCCTGGGATCCTATTCCAAATATCCTTTTCTTTCTCTCCTGTTCCACAAAGTTAAATAAAGTCCAGGAGTACTGAAAGGTTAGAGACTGACATATTTTATTTTCTTGGAATAAATTCCTCTAAATCTTATAATTTCAGATGAAAGAGAGAACAGTGGTAGTGCCATAGAAAAACTATGAAGAACAAGCAGTTGAATATCTTAATTGGCTAAGATACTTACATCTAGCCCTAATGTTGTCACATACACCCAACATACATATTTATATTCAAACCTGTGTTTGTACATTCATTTCAGTATGAAAGCAGTGCTCTCATCCTGTATTTTGAAACTATTTCTTACATTTTAAAATTGCCCCATGAACAGACAGCATAACATCAAAACACATTTCAATAATAGCATCTTTAATTTTAAAAAGACCATTATTATATTTTAATTTTGTGGTACAAAATTGTTTTAATTATATCCCATTAGGCATGTTATCAAAGGAAAGAAAAAGGAAATGAAACACATCTTGCAATTAAATGCACTGGTAAACTACTAAAACCTCTTTAAATGAAGAAGGAAATGCTTATTGTTGGAGGGAAGTATTAATTCACAACCCAGTTTTGGAATGATAAGTCATGGGGGCAAAGAGTGGGGTAGGCTCTGGTTATGAGATTGGCTCCTAGACTTTACCAAAATTGCAAATCCTTTCTTTAATTCAAATAAATTCACAAGTGTTGCTAAGTAGCTGCCAGATCCTCAGCCTACACGTGAGTTAGGTTTACATATGTGGCTGTGCCAGAAAATTCCTCTCAGGGCAATCAGCCATAGGCCAGCACCTGGCTGTGGAGGAAAAAAGCTAGGAGGTGATACCCTAAACAAACACAAGCAGGTGAATGAGCAAAAAGTTTAGGGAAAATGAACATACGTCAATTTTATTTAGACAGTGTATTATACTCAAATGTAATAAATGTATTAAAAAAATTTTTTTAAATACAAAGCATGCGATTTATAAAAAGTAATTCAAGCCTGTGGGCCACGCCCAAACAGACATAAACATAAAATCAGCAATCAATACTGGGCCAAAAAACTGCAAATCCCATGGAAACTTATGCAATACATAAAATATCAGTTCATTTGTGCCTCACAATGGTATGCAACAGAATAGAGAGTGCACAATAACAAACAAATTAAAAGGGATGATACAGTATGCCCATTACGAAATAATAAATGTTGACCAAACGCGTTTCGACATATGTGTCTTCCTCAGTGGTCATATACAACTAATGAAACAATCTTGAAAAGGTAATCATAAGATGTATGGGGACATCCCGTCTCTATGGGTAAGTTGTAGCTCCTAATGGACCAAATATCCTGCCAAGGACTCAGTGAGCTTGCTATTGTGTGTGGGACATCCCAGTCCTTTAAAATTGACGTATGTTCATTTTCCCTAAAGTTTTTGCTCATTCACCAGCACCTGGCTGTAACATAGGGGGGAAGCAGACGGGTGGCCCTGGGCCGCCCCAGGAAGCTGTGCTGCGAGACCGAGGCATCCCCACGCCTCAGTCCTGTGGCACAGCTTTGCCGCCCCTGAAAGGAGCACTAAATTGGCGCTCCTTTCACAAGTCACTGAAGGTGCGCCACAAAAGGCTGCGGCGCACCTTCGGCGACTCTTCCGCCGCAGCGCGTGCAAATGCTGCGGCAGGAGGTCCTACTCGGAGTGCCGGCCGTGCGGAGGGCTGGCTGCTCCGAGGACGACCTGGGGAAGGGGTTGGGGCGCCAATTGTGCGGCTGCCTCTCCCCTTCCCTGCCCCCAAGACGGTCCAATTAGCCGTCTGCTTAGCCCCTTAGTCAGGAATCAGAACTGGAAACATATGCAGAAAAGGTTCAGCAAATGTTTTTGGAGCTTGTAACCAAATGGAGGAAATTTAATTCTACCACTGTCACCTATGTGAAGCAGTCTTTGTCTGGCTTGGAAAATGCATTAAAAAACACCACCACCAAAACAAGAACATGGAGTGACTTCCAAGAGTAGGCATGTAATGTTTGAAGGGTAAATATTGTAAGCAGTTGTTTTTAGTTGCTGGTAGTCACATATTCATTTCATAGCTGGCTTTGGGAGGTAGGAAAAAATGGCACTGTGAAATTTAACAGACTATTCCCTGATCCACCCCACCACTGCAAAATGACAACAGGAATTTTCTCCAGTTGCTTACCCAGAATGTATAGGGCTGGAGACAAGGTTAACATTGTCCAAGGTATCTGCAGCCCAGCTGTAATGTCTGAGGGAGTCAGAGTCAAATTCTCTAGGAAACGTCAGATGCTTTAAAGAGATGACAAGAAGAAGTGTTAGCAGGGGGAAAAACAACAAAGTCTGAAATTCAATTTCATTCAAGCAATCAACTTGTCCTTTCCACAAAATTATACTACCTACAATGATTATGAGTTAGATATTTATCACTCTACATGTAGACAATATTTTGTTACAGTCCTTATTTCTGTTTTCTTCACAACAATCTTCCATGTAAGTTCCCAACTTACATCTCTCATATATTTTTATAATATTTTTATATCCCACCATTCATTCAAGAAACCCAGGGTAGCACATTTGATTCTCTCACTGCATTTTAAAATCTTGACAAGTGGGGAGATAGGACCTGCTCCAATGTAACCCAGTAAGTTTCATTCTTGAATGTGAATTTCAATTGGACTCTCTTCAATTCAAGTATCAGGGTCTGCTAAGGATATAAATCGTTTCTTATTTCAATCTTCATCCAAGAATGAGAGTTTCAGAAAGTTTTTCACCACTAGGCAAGATTCCGAGAAATTAATGTGATTTTTTTTCTTTTTCTTTTTTGGATTTGGGGACATTTTTGTTTGCAAAACAGTCATTGTAACCAATTGCAAACTTTTTTTGGGGGGGGAGGAAACTGATATTTTCCCACATAGAACACTTGTATGTAGAAAGCACTAGTCTGTGTACAAAGATATTGCTTTCAGCACAGCTCCCCTTCCCAACTTTTTGCAAGAAAACCCAAAATGTGATCAATCTCTTCCCCCTGCCCCAGGTATTTTGATGTGCTGAAGATAAAAAAAAAAGAGAGAGAATTTACTTAATATCCCAAATAACTACTACTTCATGCTGTCGCTGTTCTGACCAATAACAAAATTAGGTATGGGATGGAGAGACAGTCTATGCCACAAGTCCCACACCCTAACTAAATAAACTATTCCTGGAATCAGCAATCCAAGCCCATTAGCCATCTCCCCACTATATACAGACCCACCCTAAAATGATACTGTGCCAGGAGAAAGCATGTGCCTCCTTTATAAATACACACTGGTAATTCTGGCCAAGCTTGACCTACTCAACACTCATCATTGCTACAAAATTGTGAACTACTTGCCCTGCCCACTTACTACACATGATCTCTAAATGGTAGATAATGTACTCCTTATCCTTCAAAACTGGGGAGTGAGGAAATTGTGTGTATGCCACAATTTTTCTGGAGATTCAAATTCTTCTGTTCCTTCAAGTGCATTATTTCTTGAGCTCTCAAGCTGTCTACCATCTAGGAAATTTATATAGCAAAGCTGCTTAGCTTCAGCAGCAGATGCCTTGAGACAATTCTCATATTATCCTCTATGTATGTATTTGTTATTTAGATATCATGTCAAATGTGAAATGGAGGAGGCAAACCCATGACCTAGAGAGGCCAGCATCCACTGATCTATCCTAATGCACAAGGAACTGATCTGGATTAAGTGATGGGTAAGCAGGCCTGTAAAAGATTTACCTGAATCACCTTGGGCCATCACTGCGGAAAAAAACAGCATAAACCACCAGCAAGCAGGAATTCCTCGAAGGACAATTTAAATGAGTAAAACTTCCTTTTGCATCAGCTTGCATAGAATCTAGATAGTCCCCTGTGCTGGCTGGGGAACTCTGGGAATCATAAAATAATGTCTCCCTGGTCTAAGAATCAGTCAGCTGAATAGTCGCTGTATTTTAAGTCCATGGGCTCATTCTTGATTTAAACCAGTTCTAGCCTCATTGACCTCAAAGGCATGAAATTGGTTCAGACACAGACCAGTCCAAAAAGATTCAAAAGCACACAAAATGCCACCAAGCCTCTTACTTTGTAGCCAAGAAAATAATAGCACAAAATTTAATGGAAGTGCAGTACATGTTTTCTGGCGGTATCTAAAGTATGAATAAAGATTGCAAGTCAGGTTCTGACTATGTGAAATCTGCCTGTGTCTATTATTATCCACCCTCCAAGCTCACAGACTCAAAAAATAATTTTTTAGGTTCCTCTTGTCAAGAATAATTTATCAGTTCCATCTAGAAATGTGCCATGCATAAGGATGTGCAGCCATTTCTAAAAAGCTAAAGACAAGCACGCATTAGAGACATTCTCACTTTTTCTGTTTGCCACGGTATTTTTTCCCCAGATAAAAAGCTGATGCTGCTTTAAATATTCTTGCTCCTAGGTTTCTACAGCTTTTAGTGTTTCACTTTTAAATATCTGAAGCAGTCAATGAGATGTTGCACCTAAGCACAATAGGATGCTTCCATTCCTATTCCAAAGCAACTTATATACCCAAGCGTATTGATTCTGATATTGAAGGTAATACGCAGCCATCAGAAAGTCAGCATGGTGTAGTGGTTTGAATGTTGGACTCTGGGAGATCAGGGTTTGAATTCCCGCTTAGCCAAGGAAACCCTTTGGCAAGTCACACTCTCCCAGACTCAGTGCACGGCAAAGGCAAGCCCCCTTTGAACAAATCTTGGCAAGAAAACCCTATGATAGGTTCACCTTCTGATCACTGTAAGTTGAAAATGACTTGAAGGCACACAACAACAACATCAACAATAACAACTTGACAAGTAAGCATGGATGGCCCTAACCACCATGTCATTATATAATCCCTACTAAAGCTGTCCATGTAATCAGCTATCATGGCAGGCTGTAGCAGAGAATTCCACAGTTTATGCGCTGGATGAAAAAATACTTCATTTGGACTGTGAAGGAATTGAAATGTACAGCAAGACCTTTGGTGACCTGTGCAGATAGATTTTCTTCATATAAGCTGGCCCCAAACTGTAACTATTGCCTGAAATCTAATATGTGAAGAATGCTTGATTAGGCAGCAAAATAGTAACATATTTTCAGGGTACATGTGTATTAGATCTTTTCTTTGCCTCTTACTGGCATTTTTTTACACAGCTTGGGTTGCCAATTACATCCTCAAATTAGGTAAAACTTTATCCTCTTTTTAACCCCCCCATTCTATCCAGATGTTTCAGATTACCATTTTAAGCTCAGTTTCTGAATTATCTTTGGAGCCAAATTTAAATGTGTGTGACTATGCTAATGGAAGCAGACTTCTCTCTTTGTCCTTTCCAGAGCAGCCCTTCAGCCTCTTAAAAATGCTCCACATATTGGTTCAGAGATCACCGAAGACTATATCTCTCTCTCTGAATTAGTTGGCTTTGTATAGTTTTAGCCTTCACTTTAAATCATCATCCTAAATGCAATTTCTTAGCTTTGCATTAAAATGGAATTACTGGCAAATACCTCTCATACTGTTTTCTATTTTAAACAAAATTGAGACTGAATTGTGGTTGATTCGACCTTCATCAGATAACTTAAGTGATTTCTATAAGTACATGAGGGTTAGCATTCTGATTTGCCTTTCCTGCCAAAATTCAGAGTCAGGAACAGTAACCCAGGCATACTGAAAACCACTGTGGCCATACAAGACTGCTGAGTACTGGCAGGAATACCAAAATATTGCTATCCAGGTCACTGCACAAGAATGTTACATTTGAATTTTTAATGAATGCCATTTCTTAAAGCCTTTTCATTACAGAATTAACAGCACCTTCATATTTCTTACAGAGAATGAATCTACATGGAAACACCTCTATTTTACAATATAAGCACTAGGGCTTAAATCCGATTGTTTACTGCAACTAGATTAAATCCAGTGAATTATTGGGCTCTTAGCAAATGTAAGGTTTAGTTACTCAATACATCTACTTTAGCTGGGAAATAACAACTGGATGTAGGTCTAGATATCCACTCATTGTATTCCTTCACTGTCTTGATAAACATTATAAAGTGACAGAAATATACCAAGTGCATTTAGTTACTACAAAATAAAATGTGACAGATGCACAAATGAATTATTATTAACTTTCATCAAGTTGACTCTAACTTATGGTGACCATATCTATGAATGAGAAACCTCCAAGTCACCCTATCATCAGCAGTCCTGCTCAGATCCTGTAGATTCAGGCCTGTGACTTCCTTGTTTGAGTCTGCCCATCTGGAATGTGATTTTCCTCTTTTCTTGCTACCTTCTACCTTACGAAGCATTATTGTCTTTTCTAGGGAGTCATGTCTTCTCATGGTATGGTCAAAGTATGACAGCCTCAGTTTAGATACCTTGGCTTCTAGTGAGAGCTCTTCTCCAACACCACATTTCAAATGAATTGACTTTCTTTCTATCGGCTTTCTTCACTGTCCAACTTTCACAATACATAGAAATGGTAAATATGATAGAATGAACAATCCTTAACTGCAGTGTTCAGTGATACAGCTTTACACTTCAGGATCTTGTCTAGTTTCTTCTTAGCTGCCTTTCCAAGTCCTAGTCTTCTGATTTCTTGACTGCAGTCTGTATTCTGATTAATGACTGAGCCAACATATGGTAAATCTTGAACTATTTCAATTACTTCATCATCTACTTTAAGTAAATAATCTGTGGTCATTATTTTGATTTTCTTAATGTTCAACTATAAACCTCTGCCTTTGCACTTACCTCTTTGACTTTCTCCAGTAATCGTTCCAAATCTTTACTATTTTTTGCTAGTACAGTGCGTCCACACCAACCGTGGGCTTGCCATCTGCTGTTTGAGCTTCTGCAGACAGCTAGCTCCAACTTTTTCAATGGGTGTGCAGACGTGGCAGCACAAGCAGGCACACACATCCACTGAAAAGAATGGGACCTTAGGTCCTGCAGTTTTTGCTATCCATGTGGATGTGGCTGTGTTCCAGAACAGATCCCCATGAATAGCAAGGGACAAGTGTAGTATGGTGTTATCTGCATATCTTAAATTCTTGATATCCCTTCCTCCAGTTTTCACACCACCTTCCTCCAAGTCTAATCCTGCTTTACATATGATATGCTCAGTTAAATGGACAGGGTGATAATGTGGAGCCTTGCCTGTCCCCTTTGCCCAATGGATACCATTCTGTTTCTCTGTGTTCTGTCCTGACAGTACTCTCTTGTCCTGAATACAGGTTATGTATCAGGACAATCAAATGATGTAGAACACCCATTTCTTTAAGAATGATCCATAGTTTTTGATAAACTACACCAGGGGTAAGCAACCTTTCCCCTTTAAGGGCCGAGGGACTTCATCTCCCAAAATCCCAGGAGCTATTGGCCAACATGAGACTATTGGCCAGCATGGCTGAGGCTTCTGGGAGCTGAAGTCCCTCAGCCCTTAAAGGGGAAAGGTTGCCTACCCCTGATCTACACAATCAAAGGCTTTGCTATAATCTATAAAGCACAGGCTGACTCTTTTTTTGAATTTCTTGGATTCACTCCATTATCCAACATATTGCATTATTATTCCTACTGACTCTTCCTTTCCTGGCCCCAACTTTGATGCCTGGCATTTCTTGCTCCATATATGTGAATTTGCAGAATTTTAAGGATCACTTTCCTTGCATGGGAGATTAATGTAGCTATGGTCCTATGGATATGGCAATTCCTGATGTCCCCTTTCTTGGGAATTGGAAATGTACACTGAGTGTTACCACTTTGCCTCATCACACTAAATGAGTCTATGCCTCACTCTGCTCCTGGTCTTTCTTTTTTAAAATCTCCATATTTTTGTTACTCCATCTTCTGTTTTTGATTATGTAGTCTATCTGACTTCTATCTGGGCCACCAGGAGCTGTCCATGTGTACCATCACCGCTTTGGTTGTTTGAAGAATATGTTTGCAATGAGCAAAGTGTTAGCTTCTCAAAATGTAATCAGTCAGTCTCCTGCCTCATTTCTTGATCCTAGGCCACATTTCCCTCCAATCTTTTATTCTGCTCTGGTTTCTACTTTTGCATTCTAAGCACCTATAATTAACAAGAAGTCCTGTTTGGAAGTCTGATCTATTTCCTCCTGGACTCTAGTACAAAATCTTTTAATTTCTTCTTCTTCTGCCTCTGGCGTGGAAGCATAAACTGGTTCAAATATAAGCAATGTGTGAGAGATTTAAAATGGACTTGAAATTAGAAGGTTTTGAGTTTGAGGAAAATGATCTGGAAAAAGTACTGTTAGGGAAAGAAGAACATAAGATGGCCAAAATCTATAGATTCCTGCCTGATCAAGAATTAGTAGATGAGAAAGCTAAATCAACAATGGTGAAATGGGCCTGAAATGTAGGGGCAGAGATTTATATGCAAGATTGGAAAAAAAGCTCGGAAAAGAACAAATAAGTTTACTTTGAATCAAGGTTTAAAAGAGAAATATCTTAAGTTACTACATAGATGGTACCTTACACCTGAGAAATTAAATGAATGTATATATCTGTGAAAAAAGACTGCTGGAATTGCCAAAACAATACTGGTACCTTTTATCACATGTAGTGGACATATAACAAAGTACAGAAATTTTGGAAAGAGATTAACAAGCATATGACCGAAATGTGTGGGGGGAAAATACCTTTGAAACCTTAATTATATTTGTTAAACATATTACCTGAATTAGATAATAACTTTGATAAAGAAAACTGGAAAATTATACTATATATGGTTTCGGCAGCAAGGATCATTTTAGCCATGAATTGGAAGCCATGGTTGTCCTTCCATATAATGACTGGTTAATTAAACTAGTGCATATGATGCAGGTGGATATTTTGACAAGCTTGTTAAATGATAAATCGATTAAAAAAAAAAAAAAACAGAAAGAGAATGAGCAATGGTGAAGAGATATTGGCCAAAATGGCCAAACTGAGGCTATCATACTTTGGACACATTATGAGAAGAGAGGACTCATTGGAAAAGACAATAATGCTGGGAAAGGTGTAGGAAGAGAGGAAAGCCACATGCTAGATGGGTGGACTCCATTAAGGAGGTCACGGGTATTAAGGGGTTGCAGGAATGAAGCAGAGCAGTGGAGGACAGAGGTTCTGAGCAGAGGGGCGGGCTATAAATAAATTATTATTATTATTATTATTATTATTATTATTATTTGGAGATGTCTTATCCATAGAGTTGCCATGAGTTGAGATCAATTTGAGGGCAGTTAACAACAACAACAAATTTATTTGGTTGTGCCCTCCTCCTATGATGGGCCAATTCTTTGTTCCTACAATCCATCTCCTTCTGCCTCAGTTAACCTGTTGACTCCTATATTGGTACCAATGACAGCAGATAATCCAATGCTACCAGCAGTGGATAAAAGCTCTGCCTCCATGCACTCCATTTCTTCTGAGGGGGAAAGAGGATCTCTCACTTCCATATACAACTATTGCTTCTGTCCTGGCTGCTCAACCTGATCATTTTATCAGACTTTTCTGTTATGGCACAGCCCCTCTGAAGTATTATTTCTTGCACAATTTGGAAGGTAAAAGGGGTACAGAGTTTTAAATACTCTTTAAAATATATGCTGGAATCCTGTACATACTATGTAGTACTGTAACTATGGTGCTATGTAGTAGATTCCAGCTAGACCTCCCCCAAAACAACCCCACTTAGCCATAAGGAGCTGCTGGGTTTGATGCAGGTATATTCCTGTCGATCGAGAAGCAGCTTCATGACATTCCCAGCTCACCTCTGGTTTGATATGCAGAAAAAGGACCTCTGTCATAACCCCCCCCCCCTTTGCACCAGAGATTGCTCACATGAAGGGGGTGGAAATGTTGGGCAGCTACTTCTCAACTGTCAGGGGAATGGACCCCCATTGAACTCAATGGCTATGTACCAATAAGTGGGGTCTGGGGGACTTTCATATTCCCTACGTAGACCCTAAACTAGGTGCTACATGCAAATTGTGCATACATAGCAGTTTTGAATGTATAACTGTAGGTTATGTATTTGTAACTGTCCATCAGGATTCTGGCCATATTTCTTTACAAGGGCCTTCCCTAGTTTGAAACAATCATTTCCTTTGTTGCACATGTCATGTTTCTTTAAAACAAATTTTCCAAAATGCTTTTAAATTGTTTCAGAATTTGAATATCTTAATAAATGTACTTTTAATGTAATATTTTAGAGATCTCATTAGATTAACCAGGATATAAATGTATGTATGTACATATGTGATTACCTAAAGCAGGGGTAGGCAACCTTTTTGAGCCGGGGGCTGGGTTGCTGTCCCTCAGACAATGGGGGGGGGGGGAGAGCACCATAAATAAATAAATAAATAAATAAATATTTAAAAAAATATGCATGCACACTTTCTCAGCCCCAGAAAAGCCATGGCAAAAACCCTGTGGAGATTTTGCCAAGAAAACCCCAAGAACAAGTAATAACAACAATAATCAATATTATCATGGAGGGCGGTGGCAGTGGTGGCAGGACCGGCCTGGGGCTGGTCCAAAGGCCTCGGGGGGCCGCATTCAGCCCCTGGGCCTTAGGTTGCCTACCCCTGACCTAAAGTCACCTGATCCTGGAAGCTAGAGTCAGCACTGGTTGGGAGACTGGCAATGAATATTTCAGAGGAAAGAATTGGCAAAACCATATCTGAGTATTCCTTCCCTAGGAAAACCCCATCATATGCATAGGGGTTACCATAAGTTGACAGGCGTCTTGAAGACACACACACAAACTCACACATGTATACATGTGTATGCCAATAGTGCTGCAAGGAACCTTAAAAACCTCTGGCTCTACCTCAGATGAGTCAGCCCTGGGAGAAAAAGTATACATCTAAACTGGATGGTTCTTCTTTGTCATCTAGGAGAACAAGGTAGCGTTCTAGTCTTACATATATAGTATGAACTGTGTAAACTGACAGATCTTTCATAAAATGTTACAGCAAGCTATTTGACCATTGAAGCAGCTATACCATTTCAAGCTACAGGCCAACCTGCTGCTGCCACCCTGAGCTGAAACAAAAATAAACTCTCTCGTATAAAGAAAAGCACTTCCCCAAATGCCTCCCCACCCTCTAAGTCTCCTGGTTGTATAATCAGCATAACAGCCAAATGGCAGAGTATGGGGGAACTCCATGAACTGTCTGGCACATCGTTTCATCTAAATTACTATTCTATGTAAAAGGCAACCTATTATGCTTCAAAAAGACTTCCTGGCAGAACAACTGACCCTTCCATTCATAGTTGTTTACTGAAAACATTGGCTAGTAGACTATTAAGGTAGAAGCCGCAAGAATGCCGCTCTAAGCATTTACCCTGATCTTGGTTTGGAAGCTTATCAAGCTGTTCAGCACTGGATAAAAGTGCTGTGCCCACCTCCCCAAATTAGCAGCTATAACTCCTTATATCTGAAGTATCTTCACAAATATCTCTTTTCCTTGGAAGAAAAAACTCAAGACGCTACCCTCCCTGAAATATATATAACTGATCTAAACCTTTACTTATCTGGAACGTTAAAAAAACAACAGATACAAAAAGAAGGCAACATCTCACAGTCAGAAGATGGCAGAGATCATGAGTTACAGGAAGAAAAAAATATTAAAACCAGCAGATAATTAAATATTACACTTTACACTGATTTCTCTCTCTCTCATACATATGTGTGTGTGTGTGTGTGTGTATACACACACATATCTATATCTATGTGTGTGTGTGTGTGTGTGTGTATATATATATATATATATATATATATATATATCCCCCCCTTCTTTTAAAGAAACCTGCTATATTAAAAATCATAGTTGTTGTTTGATCTCTTACATTAAGCATGTGGGTTTTCAATAATTTGAATTGTTAAAAATATCTTTTAAAACAGATATTACATGGTGGTCTTGTATCCCATTTAAAATATTTAAAGGAAATAAAATATTTATTTGTTATGTTTCCCAACATATATTTGGGGGAGTGGGTGGGGAAGGAGTTAAGTCCTGTCTCCCTCTCTGCATATGCCTCTGTCTCTAATCTACTCTCCCGCAAATTCCTGTTTCTTCTATTTATTTATTTATTTTTAAATATTACCAGGATTCCGTTATGTACACTGATGCAATCTTATTCCGCTCTCATTCCTTACTCTTTTCAGTTTTTCTCCAGAAGGAAAATTAAAGTATGAGCAAACTGATTTGCTGTCTTCCAAATCACCACATTCAAACAGGCAGGCATCTAGGGTTGCCATATGTCCCCGTAAAGCGGGACAATCCTAGATTGGAGGGTCTGAAAAATGGCCTGGCTGGGCATTTTAGACCCTCCAATCCTGGATTCCTTTGTTCCAGGTCACATTTTGTCCATCTCTAGTCCGATTGGAGATTGACAAAATGTGCCCTGGTTAGCGGGAAGAAGAAGAGGAGGAGGCGCCACCCCCGGAGGAGGCCCAGAGAGAGCCGGAGGCCTAGCCCACCGGCTAAGGCAGTGCCGGTAGGCAGGCAGGCAGGTAGACCTGGCTGGGTCACCTGAGGGAGGCCTGGTGGTCTTGGGGGCTGGGGGTGACTGCCGCTGCTGCCGTCTCTTTCCCCATGCTTTTGCCAGTGTGGACGGGCGGGCAGGCAGGAATGGCTGCGGCACCTAGGGGCCTGGTGGACTCACTGAGGTGCCGTGTGTGTGTGTTTATGGCTGCCACCACTTTTCCTGCACTTTTGCCAGTTTTTAGTTGGTCATGTCCTCCATTTTCCTTGACTGTCCTACATTTTGTCCTGGTGATTTTAAAGAATGCACACTCTCTCTTGCAGATATATTTTAAATATTATTGATTTATATAGTTAAAGATTATTGATTTATACTGATTTAGTGAAGACACTTTAACACACCAATAAACTATTTTTGCCCCAAACAAAACAAATGATTATGTACCATACAATACTATTGTAATTTTTGCTTCATGCAAAGAATAACCTATCATTTGCTATTGAGACTATGGCTATGCCATAAAAACTACAAATCCCAGGATTACACAGGGTGGAGTCATGACAGTTAAAGCAGTATCAAACTCCACTAATCCTTCAGTGTTTCAGCAGCCTATGTCATACCCTCTTGCCATATAAAAGCAAACTGAATTCTAACATTTTGAAAGGGTTGTGTGTACACCGCCCTGGGTCCTACACTGGGAGAAAGGTGGGATATAAATCAAACAAAAAAATAACACAAATTCAGTCAAGGAAGGAAGCATTTTCCTCTTGGAATTAAATGATCCCAAGTTGGCAAAGCAGTGGTCACCATGACCTACCTCCTCTTCACAACTACACTAGCTTTGCCTCATGGATACCAGCTGCAGAAAACAGCATCTAAAGTGGACCACATTTCAAGATGATCAGATTTCTACTCTGTTTTCTAATGATTTTCAGGTATCACTTTCAAGCCATGAAATAAACAATTCGATTCTCAATGAATATATTAAGTTCACAAAAATGATTTTTTTAAAAAAATCTCTCTGTCACCTTTATATCAACTCTGAATTCTTTAGTACTGTTCCAAAACAATAAATAATATCAGGAAGGATGAGGGAAAGTACCAAAAATGTGTCAAAATAATAAAATCAGGGTAGCAAAATTTGAATATGTAAATTGTTGTGATAATCTGATTGAGGCATTAATCTAGGATTCAATTTTCCTTTGTTTAACCCAGAAGGCTGATATATGACAAACTTTTAAAAATGTGTTTGTTAAAAAGCCCACAAATTAGGTAAACTATACAGCACCTCTGCCATACAAAGCAACCCATCAGTAGCTTGTTAAATCTATTTTATTGCTGATTTGGGATAGAAGAGACATAGGTCCAAAACACACTGCAGAAATAATCCAGTCTGAGACTGCTTTAACTGCACTGGCTCAGTGTTAGGGAATTCTGGGAATTGTAGTTCATTGTGGCACCAGAGCTATCTGACAGAGGCAGCTCAATGTCTCACAAAATTACAGTTCCCAAAATTCCCTAGCATTGAGCCAGGGCAATCAATTAAAGTGGTCTCAGACTGGATTATTTCTGCAGTGTGTTTTGAATCATAGACTTATAAACTGTATGGCAGGTCCAAATATGTGTAGGTTGTGATGAGGTTCATATATCAAATTATAAATATCTGGTCAAGAGTAAGCACTTTATGTTCAGGGAACACACCAAGTTACATAATAAACATTCAACGTTCACCTACCTACCTTCCTTCTTTCCTTCCAAAATATTAAGTGCCAAAAGTCAAGAGAACTCACCGGATCCTTTGATGGCACCAGCAGTTCTTCAATCATCATGCTGTCCCGGGCATAGGAACTTCTGTTCAAAGTGTAAGACCTATCCGAACTGAAGGAGCGGAGGCTGGTTGTATTTACAATTTACCACAGAGTGTGAAGGTGACAATGAGATGAACAAAAGAAAAATTAATGCATGTAACTTCCAGGGAACACGCTTAAGATGATAAAACAAGTGTATTGTGGATTTATACTATTTTCTTTTGTTGATTTGAAGAGCCCTTCAATGATGATAATATAACATTGTTTAGTATTGCAAAATAATTTGGATTTTTTTTCCCTAAAATAAAATAATTTGCATAGTTTATCTGGCGTGACAGCTTTTGGTCATTGTTGCTTGGTTTTATTATATGCATCAGCCAATTGCTCAATTTTTTGCATATCATCCTTGTATGCATAAGGTTGAGAAACTGTTTGGAAATATTTAGGTAACTAAACTTTTTTAAAGAACATATTTAGGGCTTTTCCTCTGTTAGGTGATAAAAGATATTGCCCAAGCAAAGAATTTTAGCTATCAAAAATGACATCTGGAAGAATGGATGTAGCCTTGCCCTTAACCAACCATTGCAGCCCAAAATGAAGACTACCCACCTTAAGAACTGACAACACCTAGCCTGGAGTAGGGATGTTGCCTTTTCATTTCTGAACACCAGGAAATATATCCAGACCTTTGTGTTCTATGGAGAGCTTTGAAGAGTTACTTTGTCTGGACAACAATTCCAGAATTCCACACTCACCACAGCCACCCAGCTCTATTTCTACCACTGCAAAGATGCAGTACATAGAAATGATAAGAAGGCTAAATCTCTATTTAACATATAGGGATTATAGTAGAAGCTGGCAGAGGTTGGAAACATTACTTTTTTTTTTTTTACTACAACCTCCTCCCACTCATGACTAGTGGATTTTGGGAATTGTAGTCCAAAAGGTAACTTCTCCAAGCCTGGGAGAACTACAGATAAGCGATAAAACAATTGTTTTCAGAGACACCTGACGTAACCTGTTGCGTTGTTGTTGTGTGCCTTCAAGTCATTTCCGACTTATGGCAACCCCAAGATAAACCAAATCTTGCCAAGAAAACCCCATGACAGCTTTGCTTCAGAGCCACCTGCCATAAGTTGGAAACAACTTGAAGGCACACAAGAACAACAAAAAAGGAAACCTACCATAACAAGATTTCTTCAGAGGAAGTTTGTCTTGCTTTCCTTTTAGGCTTAGGGAATAATAATTGCTCAAGGTCACCCAGTGGATTTCCATGGATGAGCAGGGATTTGAATTCTGGTTTCTAGAGTTGTTGTCCAATGCTCAAATCACTGTACCACATTGGCTCCCAATGTAACCTGTACTAATCTCAAATTCACTATTAAGTGGCTATTACACACAAGTAAAGGAACAGCAACAGACTCCATGCCTTCAGCAGAATGTGCCACAGGCTAATCTAAGAACAGGAGGTATTCTGTGTGCATACGTGTCCGATGACTGCAGTTACAAACTAATTAGATAACTTCAAACAAACCACTATTCTCTCGGGCTTGACCTTTCCATTGGCAATATGAGGATAACAATACCAGTTTATCTTAAAAGGCTGTTTTGAGGATTGCTAAGGTAAAGTACATGAAGTACTTTGAATACTTGAAAGGTGCTACATCTATACTGATTCATCTCATCTATCAGTCATCTTCTCTAAGTGTTCAGAGGGAAACAATCTGAATGTACTGAGACCAAGGAAAATGCTGAGTTTCAGTGTCTTGTACATTACCCCTGGAAGCTACATAGAGCACATGTTAGAAAACATGCCACACATTCAGACATGCTTGCTGTTGTGACTGAACAGAAAGAAAATAGCCTAACAAAAATAAATGCATCCAGCAAAACAAAAAATGCACTTGAACTAATTTCTTTTTAAAAAGCGTACAGCTCTAACTTGAAGCATGCACTTTGCACTTCTGAGTAAGACTTTTACAAGATTTCATCACAATATATATCCCATTTATAATGTTACTTCTTGAACTTGACTCCAGCAACTAGAACATGAAACAGAATTGGGCTCCAGATTATTAAAAACATCTATCATTTTCAATATATTAAATATAACAAAATCAGGTCACTTGTAATGTTGCATTAATCAAAATAGCTTTGTCTAACATGGGACACAACAGAAAATCTCACACCACACCACAATGCTGAGTAAAAAATTAAAAATGAAGAATGGCAAAAGCAAGGAAATGTCACAAAGAGTGTCATGCTCTCTTACCTGACTTTAGGACTATTTTTAGAAATGTACAAGGGAAAAAGAAACAAGGAGAGATAGAAAGCAAGTATCAGACAGTAAAGAAAGCACAATGCCATGGACTGGATGACTTAGACATTTAATGTAGTTCATTGTGTAATGTTACACTCAGATTCAGTCACACGATAAAATATATGTGCATTTTTGGCTGCACTGATGGTTTTCAAATGGTTCTAGGGGTGCCTTAGAATATTAGCAAATACTCCTAAAAGGAGCTTTGCTGAAAAACAACTGTTCCTGCACTAAACTTTCCCACGACTGGAATAAACTTTGACTCAGTGTTAAATCACTGAGGTTTGACCCTTGGCATGTCCATTTATTAGGACCTTGGTGTGCTGGGAAAGTCCTGAACCCAATGAGACAATAGTATGCTAAATGAAGGATGAGTAAATGTGTCTTCATGTGTTTTGGACTACGATTCCCATAATTCCTTATCTTTAAACATGATGGCTTGAGCTCCTGGGACTTGGACCTCAAAACATCTGGAGTGCCAATATCTCCTTGCTCCTGGAGCCAAATAGTCCATCTTAGTACATTCCCATGAAAAACACAGCATACACAGTCAATTCATATGGGATGACATGTAGGTTCAACTATGTATGAGCTCCAGAATGTACCCTATAACCAAGTGAAATATACAAGGGTTCTAGTGCAGACAAGCTGGTATGGAAAGGGTTCCTATAAAGTAGCTAATTTATAAGCTTCCTAAAGAGTAGATAATTAAAACTCATTGAGTGACATGGAAGACTTGTTTTAAAAATGACAATCTTTAACTACTTCAATGTCTCTAACTCATTGGAGTCAAACAGAGATACATGGTATGTGAACATGGTCAAATGTCAATTTGCTATCTCTGAGTGTAACACACATATAAGATATTGCAGATGTAAACATGAGCTACATAGAGAAAAGTAATGGTATTGGTAAGTCAGAAGCATATGAATTTTAAGGTCCTGTCAAGGAATTCAAAGAGAAGCCAAGTCCACCAAGGATTTCTGGTTAACAGGAAACAGTTCAAGTATGATGCATTAACATCCCAATAAATATATGTAGGATGTATAGGTATATGGAGCCCTTATGGATCCACAAAGTACATTACAGTACTACTAAGGTACTCACTGAAGCCACAGTTTATATATTGTAGATAAGTACATATACAAAAAATGAGACAAAATGGATTTTACTGAGTTTGAACAAGTAAATAGAGATCACCTTCAAAATTCATAAGTGTTCTTATCTAGCATAGTTGTTTCCAGAATGCTTTCTTCGGATGTAATGAAAAAGAAAATTGACTATGGGCCTTTACAGACTGCCAGAAATAATGCAGCTTGAGACCACTTTAACTGTCCTGGCTCAGTGCTAGGGAATCATGGGAATTGTAGTTTTTTTTCCTGAGAGATTGAGTTTTTTCTGTCAGAGAGCTCTGGTGTAACAATAAACTACAGTTCCCTCTATCGCTGCTACTCTTCATTACAATTCTGGAAATATTAAACAACAAAATAAGTGCAGATACAGAAATCACAGGAACTAAGATTAAAGGTAAAGAATACTCTTTAAGAGCCTACGCAGATGATCTTGTGATAATCTTAGAAAACCCACTTCACTGTATTGATAAACTGAAAAATACACACAGAATTTGGTATCATAGCGGGCTTTAAAATAAACAGTGAAAAATCGGTGTTTATCACAAGGAACATGACAACCCCAGAAGAAAACGTATTGCAAGAAAAATCAAAATGTAAAATAGTTAAAAAAGCAAAATACCTTGGTATCTGGCTCACAAACACAAACATGGATTTATTCGACAACAACTATAAAATAATGTGGGAAAGATACAAAAAGATCTGCACAGTTGGGCAAGGTTAAAGTTGTCTTTTCTAGGAAAAATAGCCGCGATAAAAATGTCAGTATTACCCAAATGCAACTTTTTATTTGCAAACCTCCCAATAATAATGAATACTAAACCATTCGATGATTGGAATAAAAAACAAAAAAAAATTATTTGGGAAGGCAACAAACCAAGGGTAAGGTGGAAAACATTAACTGACACAAAAATTAACAGAGGATGTAACCTGCCGGACTTGCATTTGTATTATCAAGCCAATACTCTGCTTCATTTGTCAGACTGGATTAAACTTAAGAATCAAAAATTATTAAACCTTGAGGGATTCAATCTGCAATACAGTTGGCATGCCTATTTATGGTATGGCAAAATCAAAATACATAAAATGTTTGAACATCATTTTATTCACAAATCCATCATAAAAACCTGGTGAAAAAATCAAACCTATTTTCTATTCTAAAATACCCGGTTGGCTTTCCCCTCAGGAAGCATTGTTCAAAAGAACGAAAATAGAAACAAAATGGTTAAGATGTTGAGATATCTTAAAAAAAGATAACCAATATCAGTATGTAATGAAGGAACCAAACGAAATAGAAAAATTTGAATCTAAAAGCCAATGGTTAGTTTATCACCAACTAACAGAAAGATACAAGCTAGACAAAAAGGAATTCAATTTGGAACTAGAAAAAAATGAATTAGATAAAAATCTAGAAGAAAAGGTGACAAAGCAAGTATCAAAAATTTATAAAATACTCCTGGACAGAAAGAAGAACAGGAAATTGTCAAAGATGAAATGATAAAATGGGCAAAGGATGTAGGTAGAAACATCGACTTAGATAACTGGCAACATTCCAGGAGAAAAACGTTTCAATTTACAAAATGTCAAAATGTAAGAGAGAATGATTTAAAAATGGCATACAGATGGCATATAACACCATCTAAATTAGCATAAATCCATAAAAAAAAGAGAAGACAAGTGCTGGAAGTGTAACAAAGAAAGTGGGAAATGGTTTCATATGTGGTGGCAGTGCCCTGAGATCAACAAACTATGGGAAACAATTCATAAAGAAATTGAACAAATCTTTGATATAAAATTTCAAATGATGCCTGAAATCTATCTTTTAAACATGACAGATAAAATCTCAAATAGAGAAGTCAAAGGACATTCAAAAACATTGCTATATATGATTACATCTGCCAGAATCCTGATTGCACAAAAATGGAAAACCAAGGAGATTCTCACAATAGAAGATTGGTTACTCAAATCACTAGACAATATAGAAATGGATAAATTGACGAAATTAATCGACAAGATCTCCAAAGATGCAACAGATAAAGATTGGGAAAAATTATGAAAAATATTGTAAAAAACGATGGTCATAGGAAATAAGATTATTATTCACAAAAACCCCAAAACAGTCCATTTTTTAAAAGAGTTTAAAGACTAAAGTCACTTTTTTTTAAAAAAATAGACAATTTCTTTTTTTGGGGGGGGGAACTGTAAAACATTTTCTCAGCTTTCTTGAAACCAAGTAACAAGACAGGAAGTTCAAATATTCAATCGGATTTGTTAAAATAACACATTTAGTAATGGTCTTGAAGAAGAACTGTTGATTGTAACAATATGTAATAATATGTTATAATATGTATTTTTCTTTTTTTAATGTAGAAAATTAATAAAAATTAAATTAAAAAAAATAAACTACAGTTCCCATGATTCCCTAGCACTGAGCCAGGGCAGTTAAAGTGGTCTCAAGCTGCATTATTTCTGGCAGTCTGTAAAGGCCCTAAGTGACCAAAGGGATTTCTGCACAACGTTGGAGAATAGAATGCAAACATATTGCACATGCTACTGTACTGAATGCAGCCAAAACAACCAAGCCAAAAAAATACATATATAAACATCCAGGTTTTACCTTGTGAGAAGTGCCACTCTCTGTTAGACAATGGAATAACTTTTCTCAACTGATCATTGAACTATAGGAAAATGTCCTCGGGGGTTTGTGAGGTTTAATTATTAACTTCAAAATAATTCTACTATCCATAAACAGGCTACTAATGCACAACTGTGGAAATAATCCTCAGTTACTGGGTTTCAGATGCTAGACGGGACAGGAAATCTCACATAGAAACTTCAGATAACATAAACATTTGCATGCCTTGAAGTGCAAAGATGGCAATCATTCTCATAAAACTGTGACCTATTTTCCTCCCTTGCAAGAAAACTGCACATTCCTTTGGAAACAACATTTTAAGGGATTTAGCAGCTATTTACAAACAGACTTTGATATTTTGCAAGTTATTAGTATTCTCCATCTATACCCTTTAAAAAAAGGAAAGGAAAGGAAAGGAAAGGAAAGGAAAGGAAAGGAAAGGGTCTCGATTAGCCAAACAAACATCCTTCAATTTTTCTGGCATAAGAGTATGTTGTTTTTCATTCTTAACAAAAAGATGAAATTAGCATCAATATGAATTACAATCAAATGAATGAACAAAAGCCCCCCCCTTTTTGTTTTTTGTTTTGTTGTGGATTAAATGGTCATTGTGGGCTAAACGGTCTTGCTCATAAACAAAGGCTTCCAGCTGTTTCCAAAGGAACTTTTCTGACATATCTAGAGCATGAGCAGATACTAGGGGTCGAAATGAAGACTTAATTTGCTCAGAGCTATTGCCACAACAAAGCCATCATGGAGAGCACAGAGAAGCATGAAATTGAATAATAGATGCATATTTTAAAGACAGAGAGCAATCAGGCAACCAACATGAAGGTCTTGGCTTAAGCTTCTGAAAAAGGAAACAGATGAAAAAAATGCACTAGGTTGAAATTTGTTGTAAAATATTTACGAGCAGAACCTGTTGAATACCTGGCAGATCGGGCTCCTAGGCTGAAGCCCATGTATCCTTCAGCAGGCAGAGAATCATCTCCCAGTTCTTTTAGATCCTGTGGCCCAAGGTATTTGTCTGTATCTCCTGTCATTGCATCTTCACCTGTTAGCACAAAAAGCAAGCTGAAATCGGTAGCCACACACAACTGAATGTTTTCTTTATAAACATGTCCTGCCTTTTAGGACAGCGGCTGCGAAGTAGGCTTATTGCATTCTCTGTGGGTTTGCTAATATGATATCATGAATATCATTACCTGTTCTGAGAATTGCAAGTTAACAACTACCAGTTGTTTGCCTTAAAAACAAAAGAATTGGTTCAGGAATTAATATATACTTAAGTATAAAGAATGACGTTTATCCTTGTAAATCCATCAGTTTAGCAGGTTATATCAGGTGCAATACTAGTCCAATCACTCTTAACTACTTCTGACAGAAATAACATAAGAGGGCTTCATTGGCATGTAATACCCTGCCCACCCCCAAAAGTGGCAGGACTCTCTATGAACAGAGAGTAAAGGATGGTAGGCCAAGGTGATAACCCTTCCCCAACAAATGTCTGACAGCCTTATCCTATTACTACAGATTTGCACTCATATGCTGCTCTTTTACCCGAGTTTGCAATGGGGAGAAAACATAGTTGCAGTCACTCGAAGTGCTGTATTCAACCAAGTGGTCTTCAATTTTTGATACATCATCTAACCACTTTTTGAACAAACCTTCCCTCACAGCCTCTCCCATTTCTCTAACACATACAAAGACAATAAAAACCTTTACATTCAAAACAACTTCATCTTCTGCACTCTAAAATATTTGCATTACAATTTCACACTCATATTTATATCATTATTTGCTTGGGGGCTCAATCATATGTTATAAGGTGTTCCATACCATACAATAAACAGTACTGAAGTCGTGCAGTTTTAAATGCAGCTAATGTTCTCTGCTATTATAATCTGACTATTCTGACAATTTACTGGTATTTTTATTGTCAGCTATGTACAAAACAAAATACTCAGCTGAACACTAAAAGGGATGCCTTATCTGCCCAGAAGGGTATGCCATTTGTATTAGAGAGATAAGAAAGTAAACAGGACTAATACTATGAATATTCAAACCCTTCCACTTCAAAGTTCCAGTTCCTGAATTTTACCAGAACATTTCTGGAGAAAGTCCAGCTAATATTTCAGTTTCAAGGGATTCTAGACGGGTTTCATTTAATCTGGTGTTGCTGCTCTTTAAAGTAAAGGCCATGGAGAATTGTACATGTCTGCTTGGCTCATACTAGTCAAAGGACATCATGGGGCATTCAATCTCAAAGGTTACATTAACACCAACAGCCACAGCAATCCATTCTTCAACCATGGTTATAGGAGACTACACATTTCTTCCCATACCCCTTCAAACCTCAAGCTCAAATTAACAGTTGCTCCAAAGCCACTTTAAATCCTGGTTGTGCTTGGTGACACCATCAGGCTGCACCGAACTCTACTCGTACACAATAATTTAACGTTTTGCTTATGTGCACCATGAAACATGAACAAGGTAAAATGCTGAGGTAACAGACAACACAGAACTTTCCAAGTCTGGATGTGAGAGTGATGGAGCCAATAACAATAACTGATTTGGTAGATTGATTTGGGAGGCTGCAGTTTTCCATCAAGACATCAAACTGCCTTTTCTGGAAAAAGGCAGGAGAAATTCAGGGGACAACAGAATTAGAGGTAATGCTCGGTTCTGGGGACTTAAGAAAGAATTGTAAAAGAGAAAGCATCCACACATTCTGTGGCCATAATGATTATTATCTCTCCATCATCCAGATATGAAAGCGCAATTCATCATCTTATTATCTTATTCAATTTTCCTTTTAAGGAAAGTAATTCACAAACTGTGGGACCACAAAACACAGGACATGAGAATCCCAGAGGGGGAAATATTCAACAAGTAAGACAAGAGCTACTTTCCTCCCCACAAGAGATGTCTAGCGTAGTCTCCCAAACCGCAAAGGTCATGCCATGGTAGCCATAGAGACTACACTACAGAAAGGCAGGGAACCAATGGGAACTTCCTGCCAAGGGAGCTTAATTCACTCTATCTTGTCTTCTCCTCTGGCTCCTTTTAGAGAGGGAGTGTGAGATACTCTGCAAGAGATCCAGTCTTCTTCTAACACCAGTATTGGAGCAGTGCCACAACCCTGAGACCATTCACGTAACAGCAGCGGACCACAAAAACATAAAGCTGAGTGCAACATTTCTCTGTACTTCTTTGGTGAAGCGGCTTGGGAGTAAATGGGTGGGTGTGAGTGGATGGGAAGCTGAGAAAAAATGGTTTAGAAAAAATATTATGGTACTACAGTTTCTCAATGACTACCCCTGAGTCTGTTAATAAGAAAACCAATCACATGTGAATATGGCACAGTTCTTCCTTGTAAACTAAGGGTGCATCTGCACAGTAGAAATAATACAATTTGACTCTACTTTAAGCACGGTTGCTCCATCCTATGGAATTCTGGGATTTGTAGTTTCACAAGGTCTTTAGCCTTTCCTGACAGAGTGCTGGTGCCTCACAAAACTACAAATCTCAGGATTCTGTAGGATGGAGCCACAGCAGTTAAACTGCATTATTTCTACAGTGTAAATGCACCATAAGGCTTCTAAGTTTAGATGAATTATAACATATTCCAGCTTTTAATTTTATTATTTTTCAGGCATAGAGACCTAAGAATCACTTCAAGAACCAGCAAATGAAATGAAAATACAAAAATACAAATATGTAAATATCAAGTCAGGATGATTCCCGAATTGCCACAAAAACACAGCTAGTATGCACACAGCAGCCTTGGGACAGGATCACTTCTTGTATGACTTTCTCTACTCAACATCAAATTGAAGCAGATGTTTTAAAATAGCAGCAGTAGTTAATATTAACCAGACAAGATGCCTAGCGTTGTTGCTGCTTCCAGAAAACTCCTCATAGTTACAATATTGCACAGAACAAATGCTGGCCCTTTAATACAAAACCACAGCAGTGGAAGGGTTAACAAACAGCTATTAACTTTTGCCAACTTAATCTACACCCCATTATGTCACAGGCAAAGCTACACATTCCAGCAGTGATATGGATATTCGTAAAAATAAGCCCTTGTGGTTTTAGGGTTCTCCTTTAGAGTACTCCTACTTTGGAGTAGAGTTGTTCATGCCATGTAAAAATCTATTCTTGGATAAATACTGGATTGCTCAAAAGTTGCACAGTTAAAAAGTAGTGCTTTGCACAGAGCATTTCCAGGCTGAGTGAAGCCACGTCTATTCCTACAACCTCCTTCTTGTTTCTGCAGAGTCTTAACTATTCCTTTGTGGAAAGGGAACATGAATGAGGCCCCATTTTAAAGCTACCAATCAGTTCTAAAAATACCCCCCTCCAGCAAACTGCTGTCTTGCAACGGACCAAATAACAGATCAACTTTCTTCCTGTCACCCGGCAACTGCAAATTATTTTAAGTAACAAATTTTCAAACTTATAAATCTCTATGAAATATTTCACAAGAGCACATAAAAGCAAGAAGGGAGGAAAAGGGGGGTTGGGGAAACCACAGTAATTACTAAGGTAGGAAAATCTTACTGTTTTGGAAAGCCATTTTCACCCGCCAGGTCCATAAAAACTTTCCCCCCCACTGTCTCTTGATGTTTCCAAGATCTCCTATTAGTCCTATTAGTCCTTAAGCAGCGATTTATAATTAATCTCCAAGCCAGTATAAGAACCTAATCTCTGTGGGTCATATTCACTTTCCACACACCAACGGGGCTCTTCTTAACATCTTGAGCTCTTCCAGTGCATGCATTTGATGGAATGTGTGCCTTTGTCCTTTCCACCCCAGAAAAGGGCTTCCTTCCAAATGCAGAATGAAAGTCCAGGAAGGCAGAAAATGACAGCTGCCGTTGGAGGCAAAGTTCCTTTCAAAACAAAAAGTAGAAAACCCCACTCTACATCCTTCCAAAGTGTCTTCCGATTGGGCTGCAAACTTCTCTGGCGAGTCTCTAGCAAGAGGATTGAATGGTGACACACAGACAAGGACTTGAGTTATTTGTATGTAAATAAGGGTACAGCTTGGGTGTCACCTTCCCCCCCCCCTCCATTTCTCTCTGTAATTTGACACTAACCCTCCTAGGTTAAAACAGGCAGTCACTGGGGCTGACTAAAATCAGACAAAAGCTATCACCAAACGATGGGGGCTGGGGGAATGGGTTGTTCTGCCAAAATAGTATGAGTAAATAACTTGGCTCTTAGGGGCTAGGAGAGAAAGGAGCTTAGAAGGGGCTGCTCAGCAAATGAAGGAGGTGGCGCAGAGAGAGCTGGGATCTGAGCTCAAAAGCAAACCAACCCCACAGCATTTCTTCCTAGCTGTCTTCAGGTGAAGGCATGAAAAGACAGCCAAAATCAGGAGTCTGGAGAATATCCATCTTCCACAACAAAGGCGATCTTCATCTGAACCCTGAGTGCCAAGAAAGGGTGCCAGGGGAAGGTACAAGAGAGGCAATCCTCCTCCCCTCTCCCACAGTCACAGCAGATATCAGAGGCTGGTTTCCAGGATTGGTTTTGGTAATCATTAACATCAGCCACATTCACATTCCCCAGAGCAATAAAAGGGAGAGAGCACCAATCTGTCAGCAAGCTGGAGCCTCCAAAAGGGAGCAGGGAAAGTCTATGTGCGGTAGGTGAAATGCCTGGTCAATCAAGAAGATTGAGCAGGCTCCCAGTGTACCTACTTAACAGGAACAATAGGTATCTTCAGCTCCGACTATACCCACCGACCGAAAATGCTAAAAGTCCTGAATCTGGACATGAAACTGGGGCTTAATTCCAATGATATTGCTTTATAGGGGTTTCAGGCTGTGAGGCCATGTTCTAGAATGTATTCCTTTTTTATTTTTTAGGAGGGTACAAAATTCTTTATTAGTATTGCAACCTACATACAATAATATCTAAAAAACCGTTACATAATATTCAACATATATATGGTAAATATATCAATCACTCTGGCAGCTTTGAGTAGGCTACAACTTAAAACAAACAAGGAAACACACACACATATACGTAGGAATGCATGCATGCTTGCATGCATTATGTAAAAATAATAATTAAAAAATATTTAGTCCTTGTTGTTGTGTGCCCTCAAGTCATTTCTTTCTTTTTTTTTTTGAGGTGTATATATATTTTATTAACATATACTATTCAAACATATCTATAAAGTTAACACACCAATTTCTTTTCCAATAATTAAATACAAATATTTACAATTGACTTCCAAAGTATCTCCAGTTTGTACTCAACCTTGGTTCAATGTTCACTCATTGTCTTCATATATATGCAATTTTAGATATTGAATCCACTGTGTGTTATAACAACAACTTTAATTATCTTGATCTTTAATAGTCACTTTTCACCTATTTTTAAGTCAGTTTACTAATTTAAGGTATCCCATCAGTCTATATCTCTATTCAATTAAATTTTCTCTCTTACAGTATTGCAGTATTGGAGTCCAGTCTTGTTCACCCTCAAGTCATTTCTGACCTATAATGACCCTAAGGCAAACCTATCATGGAGCTTTCTTGGCAACATTTGTTCAGAGGGATTTTTGCCACTGCCTTCCTCTGAGGCTGAGAGAATGTGATATGCCCAAATCATCCAGTGGGTTTCCATGGCCAAGGAAGTCCTGGTCTCCAGAGTCCTAGTTCAACACCACCTTGTTATAAACTTAAATAGAAAGGCCTTGAAACACTTCTGAGAAATATAGTTTAATTAATTAATCTCTGTAGGAAGAGTCCATAGCAGCAGTTTGATATTTGAGAAACAATGTAGTCTAGCCCTCTTCATGCACTCTGGAGAATGCATGATGGCTAGAAGTGGTAAATGGGGTTCAAAATGCTTTATCTGGATCTCCAACTTCATGGTGCATTCTAATCACATTCAACTGAATGCTAGAAGAACCAGATCTTGGCAAGTTGTGTTTTTGGATTGATACTCCCAGAGACTGCTAACCAGCTTGAGTGGCCACTGTGTCGGTGGAGTTCTAGGAATAGCAGTCCTTTTCCATACTCTAATTCATTGGAATGAAGGGGCAGGACGCAGAGTGCACAGGGACACTGGAAATGGGAAAGCACATGCATCCTGCTCTTTGTCCTCACTCTTGGCACTTACATTCTTCAAAATATCTAAAGAAAGAGCCTGTAAAAATAAAAATGTACAAATTTATAAAATCCAAACAGCCAAGATGACATAGGGACTCTACAGACAGCCCCTAAGGGGTGGCTCCATGCCGCCCCTGGGAGCCTAGATTGGGGCTGCGGCAACCTCACGCTGTAGCCCCGATCTGGCATTTTGCCACTCCAAAAAGAGCTGGCAAATGCTGCTCCTTTTTGGAGCGGCAAAAAGCCACTTTTGCCACTATGGCAGCGGCTTTTCTGCACTCCTTTGGTGCAGCATATCTGTACACTGTGCCAAGGGAGTGCCCTGACACTGCCCAACATGTGGTGGGTCATGCGGCGTGACAGCAGCATCAGGGTGGAGTCACGGCAGCTGGTGAGCGGTCACCATGCCTTGACCTAGGCCGGCCCTTTTGGCAGGTTTGTACAGGGCGATCTTAGGAACTGGAGAGACCTAGGTTCATATCTCCACTCAGCCTTGAAGCTTCCTGAGTGAATCTCAGCCAATTGCTTTCTCCTATCTAATCTATTGAGATCATCACATTTATTTTAAAACTGGCTTACCTGAACTGGTTTAAAATTTAAAGTGGGTGGCATCCTGATATTATCAGAAGGATTTAGAAGCCAACATCGCCACCCGGGCCCATCTTGGGTCCATCCCTGTTCCCTGGGCACTCAGTGCACCTCTTTTTGAAGCCGGGAGTTTTCTGGTTTAAAAACATGGCTGCTGGACTGGCCCTGGGAGTGGGGATGGACCCAGGATGGACCCGGGCAGTGATTTTGGCAGCTAAATCCTTCTGATAATATCAGGATGCCACCCGCTTTAAATTTTAAACCGGATCAGGTAAACAGTTTTAAAATTAATGCAATAATCTCCTATATCATGGAATGGTTGTGTGGAGAAAAAGGAAAGGGTTGAGAGAGAACCTTCATCACTCTTGATGCCTCTCTGAATTCTCACAGTGAAAGCATGTGAATTCTGAGCCTGTAGTATGAAAACCTGTCCTGAGCAAACCACATAGCTTCAAAAGTTGAAGGTGCCTAGGGCAAAGCACTGACCAGAGCTTGGGCCTGAGAGGTACACTGGGGCCTAGGTATCCACTGGGATTTGGTTCCAGCCCACCCCCTCCCTGAATACCAGAATCTGTGGATGGTCATGTCTGATTAAATACAATGGCATAGTAAAATGGTGTCCCTTACATAAAATGGCAAAACCAAGGTTTGCTTTTTGGAATGTATATATATTTAAAATATTTTCAAGTTGTGGATGCTTGAATCCGTGGATAAAAAATATATATATATCTGTGGATATGGAAGGCTAATTTCACTACATTTATGAGCCCTTACAAATTCCACATAGTTTACTGTACATATTGGGAAAATGAATGCCATTAAATCTTTCCAGGGGCAAAGATTTCCTGGGCAGGAAAGGTCATTTTAGGGCATTTTCTATTTGCAAGGTACTATATTATAGTTCCGGATCAAGATTATCTATGATATCAGCACAGGCTTATAGTAACAATATTTAGGTCAAAGCTATCACAAGTTGGGTATGGTGGTTTTCGAATCCTATCACAGGTAGAGCTTGGACAAGTTCCTTTTTTGCTCTCGTAAAAAGCAACTATTCCAAACTCCGTTTTCATTTCTTCGCACTTCAAAGAATCACCAGGCTGCTTCTTACACAGCAAGCAAAAAAAGTTCATACTGGCTGAAATGTTTTAAATTCCTGTACCTCTTGCTGTGTAGGCTGTCATATATTTGTAATTACTTTGTACTGTTCTTTTTGCATTTCTTGCACTTTTTATTGTCATAATGGCCATTTTAATGTTTTTTATTTACTTTTCACTGTGCATCACCTTCTACAGATGCACAAAAATGCAGTTAAGAGATGTGCAAAAGTAAATAAATATTAGCATTAGCTCTGAGCTGTACATAGGACATAGGACCTTCACATTTTACTCCCACCTATTTCTCCTCCATGTCTGTCTCCTTCCCCTCCATCTTCTTCTCTGATTGCTGCACAGAGAGAAACAATGAAAAATGAACAAGATATCGCTCTCCAAAGTACTTTTGTGTGGGCGCAGAAGGAATTCTAAGCCCTTTCTCCCTTTTTGCCAGAAAAACTACAGAAGACTAGAAAGGGAGTAAAACATTAATGAGGCAATGTTGAGTCATCACCCTCCTCTGCTCCTTGAAACATCCTATCTCCTGTCAGAAGCACGATGAAGGAGTACAACGTGGGTAAAAATAGGACATTTCTCTTGGCAAGCTGGGAAATGACTTCCAGGTATTGGACTTCAAATCCCATCAGCTCCAGCCAGCTTAGACAGATGAAGGATCATGGGAGCTGCAACCCAAAAACTTCAGTAGGGCCATGCACTCCCTATTTCTGCTATATATGGATTCTGGGAGTTACAGTCCAAAAATATTTTTTCCAAGCTTGAACACATAAAACTTGAAGGGGGCTAATATTTTCAAAAGCATCCATGAAGGACATTCTGAACAGATGCCATCCATAAAAAATAGGGGGCAATTAAGCCTAAAAGTCTGAAGGAAAGGAACCATTAAATGAACAGAATGTTTACATTCTTCTCATGCCCCGTTCTGGATAGTCATCTGCAGCTATTAATGCAGTAGCAACCTCTTCCTACTCTCTTATTGGTGAAACAACAGCTTCTGTTGATGTTTTTTTTTTTTTTAATCAACAACAAGCAAGCCAACTTTTACCTCAAAAATCCCAGCGACTGTATTCTAACTCAATATTCAACTTAAAATGTGCTTTTCTCACAGTCTTTTGAACTTATTTCTGTAGCAAATACTGGGTATTTTAGCTACCAACCATTTCCTCAGTGCTGTTGCAACAGTTGCATTTCTGCTAAAGCTCTAGCTTAGTTAAAAGAAAAAGGATTTCTTTCTTAATAGGGCTTGATCTGAATACAAACAGAAGGGAAGCCTGGCAGAAGTAAAAGTAGGTAAACAAACCATAATCTTCAAACCAGTATCTTGGATATCTGTTTCCTGTTTCATAGAATCACAGAATCATAGAATCATAAAGTTGGAAGAGACCACAAGGGCCATCCAGTCCAACCCCCTGCCGTGCAGGAACTCTCAATCAAAGCATCCCTGACAGATGGCCATCCAGCCTCTGCTTAAAGACCCCCAAGGAAGGAGACTCCACTACTCTCCGAGGGAGTGTGTTCCACTGTCGAACTGCCCTTACTATCAGGAAGTTCCTCCTAATGTTGAGGTGGAATCTCTTTTCTTGCAGCTTGCATCCATTGTTTCGGGTCCTAGTCTCTGGAGCAGCAGAAAACAAGCTTGTTCCCTCCTCGATATGACATCCCTTCAAATATTTAAACACAGCTATCATATCACCTCTCAGCCTTCTCTTCTACAGGCTAAACATCCCCAGCTCCCTAAGTCGTTCCTCATAGGGCTTGGTTTCCAGACCCTTCACCATTTTAGTTGCCCTCCTTTGGACACGCTCCAGCTTCTCCACATCCTTTTTGAATTGTGGTGCCCAGAACTGGACACAGTATTCCAGGTGAGGCCTGACCAAAGCAGAATAGAGTGGCACTATTACTTCTCTTGATCTAGACACTATACTTCTACTGATGCAGCCTAACATTGCATTGGCCTTTTTAGCTGCTGCATCGCACTGTTGACTCATGTTCAACTTGTGGTCCACCTGGACTCCTAGATCCCTTTCACACGTAGTCTCATTCAGCCAGGTGTCCCCCATCGTATATCTGTACTTTTCGTTTTTCCACCCTAAGTGCAGTACCTTACATTTCTCCGTGTTGAATTTCATTTTGTTAGCTTTGGCCCAACTTTCTAGTCTGTTCAAGTCATTTTGAATTTTGATCCTGTCCTCTGGGGTATTAGCTACTCCTCCTAATTTGGTGTCGTCTGCAAATTTGATAACTATGCCCCCAATACCGTCATCCAAGTCATTAATAAAGATATTGAATAGCACTGGGCCCAGGACAGAGCCCTGTGGCACCCCACTGGTCACTTCTTTCCAAGTTGAAAAGGAGCCATTGTTGAGCACCCTTTGGGTTCGACCAGTCAACCAATTACAAATCCATGTAACAGTTACTTTGTCTAGCCCACATTTTACCAACTTGCTTGCAAGAATGTCATAGGGAACCTTGTCAAAGGCCTTACTGAAATCAAGATAGACTATATCCACAGCATTCCCTTCATCTACCAAGCTGGTAATTTTATCAAAAAAAGAGATTAGATTTGTCTGGCATGACCTGTTTCTCTAAAACCCATGTTGACTTTTTGTGATTATGAAATTACTTTCCAGATGTTCACAGACTCTCTGTTTAATCATCTGCTCCAGAATCTTTCCTGGTATTGATGTCAGACTAACTGGACGATAATTGTTGGGATCCTCTTTTTTCCCCTTTTTGAAGATGGGAACAACATTTGCCCTCCTCCAGTCTGCTGGGACCTCTCCTGTTTTCCAGGAATTCTCAAAGATTATTGCCAATGGTTCCGATATTACATTTGCCAGTTCTTTTAATACCCTTGGATGTAATTCATCTGGTCCTGGAGACTTATATTCATTTAGATTAACCAGATGTTTCTGTACTATCTCTTTACTTATTCTGTGCTAAAATTCTCCTATTCTGTCCTCTGCTCCATTATACTTAGGTTGAGCACCCTTTGCCTTTTCTGAGAAGACTGAAGCAAAGAAGGTGTTGAGTAATTCTGCTTTTTCTCTGTCCCCTGTTAACTTTTTGCCATCTTCTCCACACAGTGGCCCTACCATGTCCTTCTTTTTCCTTTTGCTGCTGACATACCCCCAAAAGCCCTTTTTATTGTTCTTAACCTCTCTAGCAAGCCTGATTTCATTCTGTGCTTTAGCTTTTCTGACTTTACCCCTACACGTGCTAGCTATTTGTTTGAATTCCTCTTTGGTGATTTCCCCATTTTTCCATTTCTTATACATGTTCCGTTTAAAACATAGTTCAGTTGCAAGTTCCTTAGTCATCCATCCTGGTTTCTTGAGACACCTCCCATTTTTCCTCCTCATTGGCACGGTTTGAAATTGTGCCTTCAGTATCTCCCTTTTGAGAAACTCCCATCCGTCTTGAACTCCCTTCTCTTTTAGTATTCCTGTCCATGGGATCACCCCCAGTATTTCTCTAAGTTTAGTAAAATCAGCTTTCCTAAAGTCTAGAATGCGTGTCTGACTATGCCTGGCTTCTCCTTTCCACTGTATAATAAACTCCAGGAGGACATGATCACTCCCACCTAAGGATCCAACCACTTGCATCCCATTAACTAGGTCTTCCCTGTTAGTTAGGATCAGATCCAAAATAGCTGACTCCCTCGTTGCCTCTTCCACCTTTTGAACAATGAAGTTGTCTTCGAGGCAAGTGAGGAATTTGCTAGACCTTGAGGATTTTGCCGAGTATGACTTCCAGCAAATAACTGGATAGTTGAAGTCACCCATCACTACTATATTTCTCCTTTCTGAGTGTGTGGTCATCTGTTCTAGAAAGGCATCATCCAATTCTTCTGCTTGAGTCGGGGGTCTGTAGTAGACTCCCACACTAACATCCCTGTTGTTTCCCTCCCCTTTAATTTTTATCCAGATGCTCTCAACTTGGCTTCCAGGATTGATGTCCTGGATTTCTTCACTGGTGTAAATATCCCTGACATATAATGCTATTCCTCCTCCTTTCCTGTTTGTCCTGTTTCTCTTGAAAAGGTTATACCCCTTTATTTCTACATTCCAGTCATGAGACTCATCCCACCAGGTTTCAGTGATGCCTATTATATCATATTTGCTTTGTTGAGCTTTTCTGTAATGTGAAGAATTTTTCTTCCCAAACTATTAATTAATCTGAATCTGATGAAGTGCAAAAAGTTTGACAAAGTAGGTGTAATAATTCTCTCAGTTCTCTTGAATATACCCAACATAATTTTAGTTTTTGTAGCCTGATACATTGCTTATGTTCTTGTTTGTTATGCGCCTTTGATACTGATTCACAATGTCTCTGTCATAAGGTTTTCTTGGTAAGGCTTCACTTCCTCAGGCTGAGAGACTGTGGCTTTCCCAAGGTCACCCATTGGATTTCGATGGTTGAGTGGGCATTCTAACCCTGGTCTCTCAGAATCCTAGTACAACAATCAACCCACTACATCATGTTGGTTCTCCACTATTCATGTTAAAAGCATTTAATAGTGGAGGTACCATTGCCAGCATCCAATTATCTGATTCTGCTAATGCAATGACCACATTAATGGAAGCCGTGAATCTGTAAGAGCTGAGTAGGGTGGTTGAGGATAGGGTTACTTGGAAGTTTCTCATTTGTAAGGTCACCAAGGGTCAAAATAGACCTGAAGGCAGTTAACAACAACAAAGTTTTAGATGGCCCTAAATACCTTAAAGCAGGGGTAGGCAACCTTTCCCCTTTAAGGGCCGAGGGACTTCAGCTCCCAGAATCCCAGGAGCTATTAGCCAACATGGGACTATTGGCCAACATGGCTAGGCTTCTGGGAGCTGAAGTCCCTCGGCCCTTAAAGGGGAAAGGTTGCCTACCCCTGCCTTAAAGGCACCAGATTCCATCTGATTTTGGAAGCTAAGCAAAGTCAGCCCTGGTTAGTACTTGGATAGGAGATTGTCAACAATTACCAGGTGCTATAGGTCATAGGAAGGGATTGGTAAAACCTCCTCTTGTTATTTCTTGCCAAAGAAAACCCTATGAAATTAATGGGTTTGCCATAAGTCAACAAGTATCTCGAAAGCACAGACACACAGTTTAAGACCAATGTCTTCCTCAATCTTTGATGTGGGTGACCAGCACATGCTTTCCCCCCTCACTGATGTATCATGGACCAATACCATATTTGTCTCCACTGGCAAAAACTGTTTCTTTCTCTGGAAACTCACTGCAAATTGGCAAAGAATGGCTCATAAACTAACACTGGTTCATGGACTATTGCTTTGAGTAGCACTATTCTAGACTACTCACAAGAGGGAAATGCAATGCAGTTTTTGTCTGCACAATTTTAGGAGAAGGCCTTTGTCCTTTTCCTTCTAAGAATACATGCAATAGAACTCTCCTAGCACATTATTCTCCTCCACTAATACTACCTTGGGTTTTGACCTACACATACTTAATAAATCAAATCATCAAAAACATACTAGGCACTCTAAGAAAAATGTAGAAATGGCATCAACCCTAGAATATGGATGCCATTTCAGATTTAATTTTGGAAGGAGTGGGAACAGACTTTTTCCCAAGCTGGAAATCTTTATTAAATATATCCAAGATTAAACTGTTTTAAAAATACATTTCAAGATCAGTTGTCATTATTATTTTATTTTTATACTTCTTAATCACTGCAGATCTAATCTTTTCACATCCACTCACTTCTTAAGCAAAAGTACTTGTGCCTTTGGCATGCATGTCCAGTGCACAGGTCCATGTAATTGTCTATAGCAGCTATCATTCAACATATAGAAGAAGAGATTTGGTCTGAGACATGGTCAATGGGAAGAGTCCTGTATAATACTGTATAGCAGGGGCTGGGGATATGTGGATTTGTCTCTGTTGCAGGACTCCAAATCCTGCTAGCCAGTATAGGCACTGGTGAAGGATCATGGGAGGTGCAGTCCAATGTCTGGAGGCTCACACATTTCTAATCCCTGCTGTATAGCAAGGGCAAAATACATAATCTTATCAACCTTCCTTAAATGGCATTCATGTTGAATTGTTTACAACAGAGGTGAGCAAAGTGTGGCTTTTTAAAATATTGCTGAACAGCAATTCCCATCACCCCTAACCAGCCTGATCAATAGTGAGGAATGCTGGGAGTTGTAGTATGTAAACAAGTCCAGGGTGGAGAGAATGCAGCTATTTTAAATGACAACTAATGCTGAAATGCGAAAAGGATGACATAAATAAACAAATGGCTCAGGAAAATGTTCAGATCAGACAAGAGCAGTCTGTATGGGACTTTGGCCAGAAGCACCTGGTTGTGGACTTCCCCCCTCAATATATGCTAAGTGCAGCCATAAATATGAAGTAGTTACTGTATACAGTCACTCTTCCCTATCTACGGATTCTTTCATGCACAGATTCAAGCATCCACAGCTTGAAAATATTCAAAAAATATATGAAATCCCTAAAGCAAACTTTGATTTGGCAATTTTATATAAAGGACACCATTTAACTACGCTATTGTATTTAATGGGACCCGAGCATCCATGGATTTTGGTATCCACAGGGGTTCCTGGAACCAAACTCCACCAGATACCAAGGGCCCATTGTATATATAAGGCTCCATGGGTCATAACCAGCACTTTGAATTGTGCTTAGAAACAAACTTGCAGCTAGTGGAGCTGTTTTAACAGGGTCTCTGTAACTTGCCCCAGTAGCAGCTCTTTGGACCAGCAGAGAAAGTGTTTTTGAACACTTTTCAAAGAAATCCACAAGTAAAGCATGTTACAGTTGCCCAAATGTAATGAAGCCATGTATCAATGTGGCCATATCCGATGCCCTCAAGAAACAGGCACATTTGGCGCACAAGCTTTAAATGTGTAAAAGCACTCCTGATCACTGCAGAAATCTGGGCCTCCAGGTTCAAAGCTGAGTTCAGGAGTACACCCAAACTGCAAACCTGTGTCTTCAGAGGGAGTATAACCCCATCTAACATAGACCAAACCCCTATTCCCTCATCTGTCTTTCAACTGACCAAGAACACCTCTGTTTTGTCTGGAGTAAGTTTCAACCTGTTTGCCATCATCCAGTTATTATTGATAACAGATAGTCCACCCTCCTCAAGATGTGGGAAGTGACTTTTCAAGATATGCTCCCTTTGGAAGAGAGAACACTGGAAGCTGTAATGTTCTGCTCTATAAGTGTACATTTTGAGCAGGTATTGCAGAAGTGCAGAAGCAATCACATATGCAGGTAGTGCTAGTATCCAAGTAAGCTCTTTCCAATATCCTCAGCCAGTATCCTATTTTCTTGACCAGTAGCATTCCTGAGATTAGACGTACCATAGCTTGTTCCTCCCACCTTGCAGACATTTTATGACCCAAGGTACATTTCAAGGTGGCTGTCAACAAAGAGCTGCCAATTTATCAACTAAGCAAGTGCCTCCTGTTTACTGCCAAAGGTATATAAAGGAGGATGTTTCTTCACAACAAGAGCTGTTAAGCTGTAACAATACAGTACGTCAGTTGAAGGGTATTCTTTTCAAGTCATAATGAGATTTTTTTTTGTTTTGGACCCTGCATCATTATCCTTTGAAATCAGTAATTTTCCATAACCTGCTATAGAGCTGGGAGCAAATACCGGATATTAAAACAGTGCCGTTGTCTTTTCCCCTAAGCATATTCTTTCTTGATAGGCATTTGTCAATTTTTTTTCCCTGCAGCACTTTCATATCTACCAATATTCATCAGTTTGTTTTAAAATTCTAATATGCAAACTTTTCCCCCACAAAAGCAGCAGTAACATAAGAGAATACCCCAAGAAGAAAGTTAATAGCAATTTGATTATAATGGTGAAGAAAGAAATCTGGATGAAATCAGAGGGTTATCCTCAGCAATTGCAGTAATTACAAAGAGTATAATGTGCATGAAGGTACAGTTATTGCTAAGAGAATTCATAGAGAAGGTTAGTGAAAAAAAGAAGTCAGCTGCATATATACCACCCAATACAATTGGTGCTTTTTACTGGAGCCAGTTGATAATCACAGTGTTGTTATTTTTTTTTATTCCACCTACTGAAGTAAGTACAACAATCAATCTGGAATAAACTGCCACAGCTCACTGCAGAGTATATGAACTGCATGCACTTGGTTTCCAGTTCTAATGCTGGCATCATCAATAATAGGATCTTGGATAGCAAGAGACAAGAAAGACCTCTGTGGGAGACTCTGGGGAGCTTCTGCTAGTGAAATACAGCAATTATGTATGTGATGCAGCATTGTTTTGGTTCAGTGCATGACAGTTCCTTATTGTGTTACCAGTTCAGATCTTGGAAATGTTATGTCTGGACTACAGCTCCCAGAATCCACCAGCCAGATGCCCAATGGCTGTGCCAGTTGAGGATTCTCAGAGCTGTAATCTAAAAAAAGTATATTTTCCAAGTTGTGACCAACTGCTATAAACTGGACTGCAGCTGCTGATCTTTTAGCCCTTCAAAGGCAGGTGTAAGACCCTTGGAACCCTTTTATTTCTTTCAGTGCTGAATTTCACTAGATGTGTCTTTTTTCTTCACAATAGCACAGAACAAGCTATGCATCTCTGAAAAGTATAGGGGGGCTTTTAGATTAGGGGGGCTTTTAAAGTGCAGACCATGAAATTTGATGCAATACTTCCTTCTAACTGTCATAGTAATTACCAAAGGTAATTGCTGTGATGGTGTTTCAAGATTGTTGTGGTGACACAATTTTGACCCTATACGGCTCAGGTCCAGGCTATCTGGCAGACTGTGGGCCTTTGCAGACTGCAGAAATAGTGCAAATTGAGTCCACTTTAACTGCCCTGACTCAGTGCTAGGGAATCATGGGAATTGTATTTTTTTTTCTGAGACATTGAGCCTTCTCTGTCAGAGAGCTCTGGTGCCACAATAAACTACAGTTCCCATGATTCCCTAGCACTGAGCCAAGGCAGGTAAAGTGGACTCAATTTGCACTATTTCTGGCAGTCTGCAAAGGCCCTAAGTCTCCCTTTATCATATAAGGGCTAAAATACCACAGAGGGTGAGAGAAAGACATAGACTACTGAAAAGAAATGTTGCGTCAACACCTTTAAATTATCACCTGGAATACAAAAGCTCCCTAAAATGATAGTGTATATGCAGCTTTGACTTATCAAGTTAGGATAGAAAGTGATAATGATGAAGGGCAGAGCCCACTGCAATACCACAAAAAAGTAAAAAAAAATACCTTCTTCACCATCTGAAATATATTCACCATCACTGAGAATTTCAGGGGCATTTGCTTTACGAACTGCACAATTTAAGTGAACAAAATGTTAGGTCAATGTAAAGGTGAGTGGAAAAAATAAATTTCAATAGAACAACTTAGCATCACAATTTTAACACATATGTAAACCAAAATCAACAAGAAATATAAATTCATATTACTAAATTTATAGCTACGAGTTCTATTGTACATACCCTCATCATCAGACATGTCCAAAACTTCATTCATTGTTTCTGGCACGTTCATTTTATGCTTTTCTGTAACAGTCTTAAAGACAAAAGAACATTATTTAACACCCAAATAATTTTTGCAGGAAAAAAGGTAGTTCTGAACACAGTTCTGTTGATAAGAGTGCTGTTCCTAAGCATTCACACCACTTCACTGTACCCATTGTGCCAGTAATTTTTACATTAATGTCAAAAGGTAAGGTAGTATTATTATCTAGAACAGATATTTAAAAAGGGGGACTGGCTAGATTTGTCTGTTTGTGTTCATAGCTGAAGAAACATTTAAACCAGGGATTCATTATTCTCATCATTTCATCAACACTTCACAGGGGATGGGGGATAAAACACAGAAAATATACAGAGCTTTAATATTTAAATCCCTGGCATCACTAAGGTATTTAAAGTAACTTTCTCCATATCAAAAAGCAGCATCCTTCAATGCTTTGCAGAGGTCAGCGACAGGGCAGGTTTTAAATAAATAACAAGCATCATTGTAAAAATACACTTTCCTCATCACAATATTGTTACTCATTATTATTTAAATAGATTATTTTGTTTCTCCTTCATCTGCTGTTTTAATTATTTCATGCTGTTTTAACAAAGTGCAGCGGCTATTTGATTTCAACTGGTTCTTTGTATTTCAAACATAGCCATCTTTTAAACATAATTTTGCAGTCAGTTTTGGAAATTTAGAAGTATATTACTGGATCCCCATTTTCTGAAATAAACAAAATGGGTGAAATAAGATGGCTCTAGATATAATTACTGCTGACTACCTTAGGCCATCAACAGATGTAAAAGATTTACAATATGATATAATTTCTATGAAGTTACTAAAGTACAATATAGACAATATTAGTATGACCAAAGAACTGTATTGTATTAAAAATGTCACATGAAGTCATGATCTCACAAGGCCATTCAATTCAAACTGGGTCTTCCAGTACCCCATCTGAGAGCATATGACCACCTACTCTTTTGCATGTGTTCCTTGACAAGGTTAAGCATAATTATTTGGCTAAGCTACACTGCTTTTAGACAACTGGCGGATAGGCACAAGGGGGCAGAGAAGTGTGCTTAGAAGCATCCTTTCCTCTTCTAAGGGAAGTGGAAAGGCATGGAACAAGGGTTGGGAGAGGAGAGGATAGACTACACATGGCTACAAGCCAGTAGCGTTCCAGGTTGTGTGTGGGCTGTACTTGGTGACACCCCAGAAAGGGGGTGACACTCGGTTGGCCCCCCACAGGCACTTCTCGGACCCATGCAGGTGCCTCTCAGAGCCACGCGGGTGCTGCGCCAGGCCTCGGGAGGGTCTCCGGCCCAGTCGGGTGGTGGCCGGCTGTTTCCCCAACCTGCACGGTGTTTCTCTTGGCCACATAGCATTTCTCCTGGTTGTGCAGCTGTTTTCTTGGGCCGCACAGACATTTTCCTGGGCTGCAAGGCTACTCCAATATGATACCGCCCCCCGGAAGTCCTGACGGAAGCCCTGGCCAGAAGTCCCACCCCCAGAAGCCCTGCCTCCCTGCACTGGATGACACCCCGGGTGGGGATGCCACTGCTACAAGATACAGGGAAGAGGAAGGCTAAAGTTCAAATATGTTGTTGTTGCATGATGTCAAATCATTTCTGACTTATGGCGACCTTAAGGCAAACCTATCACAGGGTTTTCTTGTCAGAATTTGTTCAGAGGGGCTTGTCCTTGCCTTCCTTTCAGGCTATAAGAGTGTGACATGCCCAAGGTAACCCAGTGGGTTTTGACAGCTGAGAGACTCTAAGGTCTTATCCACACTATGAAGTCCTATTCATTCTGTATCACTCTTCAACTGTCATTGCTTCTCCTGAAAAGAATCCTACTGTGCTTTGGTGAGAGGGCTAGTCTAACATTCAAACCACTATACCACACTGGCTCTTGAAATACCAACTGGAAGTAAATGAAGCAAATTTTGGCTATAGGCCTCTCCTTATACTAACTGCAGTATGTATCATTTGCCTTGAAACATTTCTTAGTTTTTATCTGAAATGTAGTCACTTTGCATCTCAGTTTCCTTTTTGCCATGGCCTATGGCACATTCAAATGATAATAATTATAGATAAATAATGCGATAGTGGACTCAGAAGAGAAATCACACTGGAGACAGTGCTAAATATTCAGAGCAAGAGAGGTTAGCCTAAATCAGAAGTTGGCAACTGGCTCTACATTGTCTATTTGAAATTTAGTTCTAATAACAATGAGTTTCGGAAACTTTTTTTGGAGGGGCATCTGAGGCATCTTACAAATTCTGCATGTAATCATCTTGGACAAATTGCCAAACTTTTCTAGATTGAGCTATATTGTGACTGTTCTGAAACAAATCTTTGCCAAGGAAAAATCTGATTATTGCTTTCACTGTTGAAATATAGCCATACTTACAATTGTTGTCATGGTCTCTTCTGTCACTACCTTTAGTGTGTCAACCACTGAAATGTAGCCAAGTCGTTTTGCAATGGCAAGGGCAGTGTTCCCATTCTGGACAACAGAAAAGTTCATTACATTTAAAAAAAATTAACACTATCTTCAGCTAAAGAGGTAGCTAGACATATTGCTTGCACTCATTAAAACATGACCTAACTAGTGCTTACATCCACTGGTAGTGGATGTAAACAGAATGTTCATGGAGGCAAATGGAAAACCAAAAACTTGCTTCTTCTCACAAATTCACATGTCGCCTGCTAAGATTTATCTGAAGTGAGAACACAAGTTTTTGAAACCATCAATGTTTAATATATTATGCACAAGAAACACAAGGAGTATGTAACAAGTCCAGACTACAAAATTAATTCTAACCTCAAGGGTAAAGTGTTGTGCATGCTTTTCTTCAATATAGGCAGGAATAGTGAGGAAAACATAATTTTCTAGGACTCTCCTAAGGTCTTATCCACACTATGAAGTTCTATTAATTCTGTTATCACTCTTCAACTGTCATTGCTCCTCCTGAAAAGAACCCTACTTTACTTTGGTTTGCTTGCCCTAACTCAGGACTAGAATTCCAAGAATTCCTTAAGAAGGGGGCCTAGTGTTAAATGGCTTTATTTATAGTGTGCATATTTTGTAGTGCACATATTCTTGAGCATGGAGTATAGTGATTTGAGAGCTACTTCAAACTCTCTGAAACAGTTAGGCTTGCCATGGTTATAGCAGCTCCACTTCCATGTTCTCTGCAACCAACACAATGATTTTTATTGTGAGTTCATCAGCGTACTTTTGAAAATCATGACTGCTATATAAGGAGTAAATCTTCTCTAAGCTAAATAGAAAATTATTATAAAAAATTCAGATGACTACTGGGTCTGATGATCTCTCTCTTTCTGCTTCTCTTTCTTTCAGTCTTTGTTTGAGTATATGTATGTGTATTTCTCATGAGTCTTAAATGTGAAGCTGCCCCAGACCAAGAATGGGGAAATGCAGAATTAAAGGCCACTTTTGTTGGGTACATAGATAAGCTGGCAACAACTTTACCAAGCAGTTTCTGTGTAGAGTTTACTCCTTGCAGAAAAGTGATGAGCTGAGCTGTTTTTCTAACTTTATTTTCAGTACATGAGTTTTAAACATATAAGTTTATTTTCAATTAGTGATTGCTCAAGCAATAATGCATGCTTTCTGTTATATGACAGTGTATCTCAAGTATGCAGGCATATAGGGATATGGGCAAAGTCTATCAACCCAATTCCATAATTTCCTCCCCTTAAAGGGCTTCTATAAAAACCAATATAGTAATTCAAAGTGTAAGTACAGTAGATACTAGAAGGTAAGAAAGGCTAGAAAAAAAATCTCTCTTACCACAGTGAGTTCATTGGGTGATGCACCATTCTGGAGCAGGACATTGATTATATGGGTGTGCCCCTGTTGAGCTGCTTGATGCAGAGGGGTGTAACCATTCTAAACAGGAGAGAAAACAGAAACAATCTCTCTGTTACACACATACACACACACACACCCCAAAAAGAGAACTAAGGAAGGAGGGATATAAGAGAAAGGTAAAATCTCACCTTTGTTTTGGCATTAACTTTTGCAAATTGCTGCAAGAGGAAATTAACTATCTTTATGTTTCCATAGTGGCAGCCAACATGTAATGGTGTATATCCCATCTGAAACACACATAAAAGAAAGAGAGAGGAGATGGATTGAATGACTATCTGTTTAGAAGGACAATATAATTTATTTTTTGGCAACAGACCATTAGTCATGTCAAGCTGTTGTGCTTGAAGGAAGTACCTACTCACAACCAATTATGCCACAATCTTGATTGGTGTGGACATTTCAGTGAACAGCCCTCAGAAAGTAACACAGAGACAAAAGATAGCATCCACTGACTGATGAACATTTCTCCGTGTGTTTCATTTATACATAAATTCCCCATTTCCACAAGTACAATGCATAGAAAAACCTGTTAAGTATATGGATCTCTTTAAATTGATCAGGATGCAAATTTGAAAATTTGAAAAAGAATGTTCCATAGATGATACTATGTGCTGTATGTTAACTGCCTATCCTACACTGATCTGCTTAGGTCCTGTAAATATAGGCCCATGACTTCTTTGATTGAATCCATCCATCTGGTGTGTGATATTCCTCTCTTTCTATTGTCTTCTACTTTCCATAGCATTATTGTCTTTCATAGTGAGACATGCCTTCTTATGATGTGGTCAAAGTATGACTGCCTTAATTTTCATCATCTTGACTGCCGGGGAGTTTTCAGGCTTGATCTGACCAAGGACCCATTTGTTTGTCTTTTTGGCTGTCTGCGTATCCTCAGCACTCTTCTCCAGCACGACATCTCAAATGAGTTGATTTTCTTTCTGTCAGCTTTCACATCTGAACATGATAATGGGAAATGCAATGGCTTGGAGGATTCTGACTTTAGAGTTTAGTTGTATACCTTTACACTTATCTAGTTCTTTCATAGCTGCCATTCCCATACCCGGTCTTCTTCTGGTTTATTGACTGCAATCTCCAATCTGATCAATGTTTGATCCAAGGTACAGGAACTCTTAACTATTTTGATTTCCTCATTATCTAGGTTGAATTTGTGTAGATCATTTGTGGTTGTGGTTGTTTTTTCTTTATGTTCAGCAGTAAGCCTGCCTTTGCACTTTCTTCGTTGACATTCCTGAGTAATTTCTCCAAGTCTATGCTGTGTTCCACTACCGTTGCCCCTCCTTTTTTGTGGGGATTTGTTCCAGACCCCCACATGAAAAAGGAAAAGCGCAAATATTTAAGCCCTACTGGCTTGAATGGAGGGGCATGTCCACAGGGGCGTGGGGGTGTTTGCTGTGGGCAGGCAAGCCCCCCATTTTGTTCCTCTCCGTTTGTCCCTCATGGATAAGTGAGGTCTGCAGACTTCAAATCCATGAAAAGGGAGGGACAACTGTAGTAGTATGGTATCATCTAGATATCTTAGATTGTTGATGTTCCTTCCTCCTGTCTTCACTCCACCTCCTTCTGAGCCTAAGCCTGCTCTTATGATATTTTCTGTATACAGGTTGAATAAATCAAGTGATAGAATGCAGCCTTGCCTGACCCCTTTGCCAACTGGGAACCATTCTGTTTCTTCAGAGTCTGTTCTAACCATAGCCACTTGTCCTAAGTACAGATTTATCATCAGGACTATCAGATGTAGTGGCACTCCCATGTCTTTGAGAGCATTCCATAGCTTTTCATGATCTATGCAGTCAAATGCTATACAGGGAAGATATTCATCAGATAGGTCTTTGATGAAGTTATGCTATTAATTTATGCCCTTTCCTTCCTGAAAAAAAATAAGACATTTAACTTTCATAATGGAAATGGATGACACATGAAGCAAAGCCAGAAGGTATCCTGGTCTTTGCTTTTATTTTTAAAGCTGAGTGCAACAATTTCACCTTCACACACCAACTATGCAGATGGACACATACTTACACATTTTTTATGCTTGCCTCTGCACAATTTTTTTTTAAAAATCCATGCAATGTATAAATCATTAAAAAAATCCAACTCATTAAGGCAAACAAGATGAAAGAAGAACATTGTAGGATTTTTTAAAAATCAAAACCATTTAAAATATCAAGTACAGTCATCCCTCCAGATTTGTGGGGGATCTGTTCTGGACCCTCCTGCGAACGAGAAAAAATGTAGATAGTCAAGCCCCATTGATTATAATGTCCTTCTTGACTTGCCATCCAGGGAAACTCAAAACCGTGGACAGGAGGTCCGCAAATAGGGAGGGACAACTGTATATACGAGTTTTTAAAATGTCAGCCCAGAATCTACAATGGTTTTTAAAGTACTCCTTCAAAAGAACATTTTAACCTGATGTTGGAGTGATTTAAGTAAAAGAAAGCTAAACATCTGTAATAGTCAGATATTGATTCACTTGACCAGCCAACCCCCTCTTACCTTTACCTACCTAACAGGAATGTTATGGGGGGCAGGGGGATGACAATAAATAACAGCCTATACAGCTTGAAGAGGGAACAATAAAAATGTAGCCACAGACAAAGAAGCAAGACTTCCAAACCCATTTTTCACTTGAACACAAGGGGGGGGGGAATATGAGGGCATCATTGTTGCACCCATTTGGATGGGGCATGTAGCTTGCCCCTTACAGCTATGGAAATAAGTGTAACAAAGCTCTGGGAACAAGTCCAGGTTTTGGAAAATGGAATGAGAATAGTGATGGCTCTTGTGTGGGCAAACAGATAATAGTGTAGTGTAGAATTATCAGGTGTATACCCCCTTTGTATAGGATCTAGCCCCTCCATCCTTGTTCTCTCCTTATTTTTTCTGTGCATTACATTAGAGTGGTCTCTCTTTTAGTACTGAGACAGCAAGCAAGATGGAAGAGTTATAAAAAAAACTCATGATGCTTCCTGCCTTCCTAAGCCCCCTCCCAAGAAAATGAGAAATGTTGGCCTCATATTCCTGCTGATGGCTTGCTCTTTCTTTTTCTCCTCCCCCCTTTTCTTTCTTTCTTTCTTCCCAGCAAGAACAATCTTTCTTTCCCAGCAGCAGTAGAAAGAGGAGGAGTAGCTGGTCCTGTGTAGGAGGAACTTTTCCAATAATGAGGCTGCTGCCAGACAGCAGCGACAGTGTGGGTTAGATTTTGATTTCTCTCTTGTTTAGCTGGATTTGTCAAGAGCAACCTGTCAACACTAGGTTGGTGGACATATAGGGCTGTAAAAAGAAGAATTATGCCCAGCTAACATTCACTGACTATACTCTTAGGATTCATCTGCACTGAAGAAATAATGCAGTTTTGACACCACTTTAACTGCCACAGCCCCATCTTACAGAATCCTGGGATTTGTAGTTTTGTGAGATGCCCAGCACTTTTTGGCAGAGAAGGCTAAAAACCTTGTAAAACTACAAACCCCAGAATTCCATAGGATGGAGCTACTACAGCACTGAGAGTGGTGTACAATTGCATTATTTCTGCAGTGTAGATGCACCCTAAAATGCATAGAATGAGGAGACACTGCAAAGATGAAAAGGCAACTTAAGGGGGAAGCAGACCAGGGCGTCGGGGATGCCCTGGGACGGTGCGCCGCAGGACTGCGGCAGCCACACTGCGGTGCACTGTCGGCGCCTCTGAAAGGAGCGCAAAATCAGCACTCCTTTCAGAAGACAGGGAAAGTGTGCCCTAAACGTGTCGGGCACACTTTCCCTGGCTTTTCCGCCGCAGCGTGTGAGGACGCTGCAGCGGGAGGTTGCCCTCGGAGGGCCGGCAGCTCCGAGGGCAACCTCGGGAGGAGGAAGGGGCGCCGCTCGTGCGGCTGCCCCTCCTCTTCCTTGCCTCGGAGATGACCGTATTGGTCGTCTGCCGAGGCCCAAAGTTAAAGCAAACTAGAGAAGGACCCTGCCCCACTCCCCAACACTTTGCAAAATTTCAGATAATTATGCATCAGGAGCATTATGAGAAATCTGGGAGAGAAGACTGACTGTGAGTGGAAAAGTAGCTAAGGGGAAAGGGTTAAATATCCCTCCTGCTGCGATGAACAAACTTCCAGCCCCCACAGATGCATTTCAGCAAGAAGACTGTTTATTCTTCTTAAATATCACATTGTTTCCCACCAATACTTCAGGATTAACAGACATTTCTAATTTGTCCAATGTTAACTCTAGTCCAAAAGTTGATGTGACTCTTTACTCACCCTTGATTATAACCAATGACAGAAAAGCCCATTAATACTATAGGAAACCATCATCAGAATCCTCTAATGCACTGCTACACAAAGTGGTGGTGCCAATCCATGACCTATAGGTTGCCAATCTGTGACACGTTTTCAGGAAAGAAACAGTTGTACTCAATGGGCACAAATATGGTGCTGGTCCTTGGCACAATGGGAAAGAGACCCTATCCATAGCTCACATCAGAAAGCTTATGAAGCACTGCTTTAAGCAGCCTTTTCCTTTAGATGTACTGGACTACAATTCCTAGCCAGAACAACCATGCTGTCTGGGATGATGGGACTTGTAGTCTAACACACCTGTAGGATGCCAAGTTGTGCAAGACTGCTTTTAGTGAACTGTCCAAAAGTGCATGAATTACATCACACTATTCTCTCTCGCTGCCTCCTTTTCCCAATGCAAGCTTTAATTAGCATTGAAAACCTGAATAACTCTTCTCCTTAATGATAAATACATTTCATTCTGGGGGGTAAAATTGTATAGGCAAAACCCTGACTAAAAGGAGCTAACTAGAATAATGGTTGCACAGGGCAATGTAGTAGGGACCCAGGGGGCAGTTCATGGATGTGCATCTATACTGCATCTGTGTTAATTTGCAGTGCAAGGAAGATTAAGAAGGTAATTGCAGGACTCATACAGAGGCACAACCACTATGCCCAGCGGATCTATTTTACTGCGGTGTTTGTACACTACTGTATCATTCTCACTGCTTTCACTGTATACTATTCCCCTGAAACACTTTAAAACACTCTAGTGACACACTGAATTATGATGGGCATTCTAAAGACATGTTCTTTTCTATCTTTGGTTTGATAGCCCTCCACAACATAAAGCCAATGGGGTTGGGGGTTTAAGAAAACAAAGATAGGGAAGCTCACCCATAAAAGAATGAAATGCCACCAGATTAAAACATTTTTCCTTCTCTACTTTCTTTATCCTGAGATCCAAACAACTGAGTCTTATAACACTATTGATAGGAATTCTAGATGGAAGGTTTATATGGCAGGCGTGCCATGGGAGAATCTTCAATGGGTGAACATTCTTGGGGAAGCCTGTTTGCAAGCCTTTACTGTTTTATCCTTATAGATAGCATTGTTAAGAGGGGACCGTAATGAGCATGTCAGTCTTCGAGACCATACTGGGTCTAATTTACACCATGCTGTAATAACTATGGGAGTTTCCACCTCCATGTTCTAGGTTTTTGTTTCCCATAATATAATTAGACTGGTTGTTAGTTGTTTTGGAAATAAATTTGGGTATTTTCAAGGTCTAAGAGGGACAGTCATTATCAAATTATCTTTAAAGACCATTATCATTTCCTACTTCATCAGCCAGCATTAAGATAACATGATCTCTCCTTTCTTGAGAAACATGCTTACTTAGTAGAGTTGAGATGGGAATGCATGAAAGAGATAGTTCACAAGAAGATCAGTGTAATTTGATATTTTCCTATGTTGAAGTGCATCAAATACAGAAACAGCTAGCACTCACAATAACACCAGAATGGTTCATCATTTGATGCATAAGCACTATCTGTTAAATGTAACTTAGGGCCTTTGCAAACTGCCAGAAATAGTGCAAATTGAGTCCACTTTAACTGCCCTGACTCAGTGCTAGAATCATGGGAAGTGTAGTTTATTGTGGCACCAGAGCTCTCTGGCAGAGAAGGCTCAATGTCTCAGAAAAAAAAAAATCCCATGATTCCCTAGCACTGAGTCAGGGCAGTTAAAGTCGACTCAATTTGCACTATTTCTAGGCCCTGAAAAGGCCCTTAGTGTGAAACAATTCATGCTTACAACATAACATATGCATGAATATGCATATTCTTAACATAGGCTTAACTGTGGCTTACTGGTATATACATAAAGTATCCATACTTGATTTTAACATGTGGCTTTATTTGCACATATGGCTCTATTTGCATAACGGAAACTACACAGTATCTAC